>OX276337.1:27955167-30355167 GCA_946251815.1 Dasysyrphus albostriatus | reverse complement strand
CTGAAGTGGTTGGGAAAGGATAGAGGTTGACCATTGTGTACCCACGAATCAGCGTAAACAATCACTTGAGAACTAAACGGCCGTGCTCCTGAGAGTGTGTCCCACTGAAAGTCGATAGGGAAATTGAAGATTCTCAGAATTAAAGGCTATTAAAATAGTAATTTTTCTTGTATTTTAATAAAATTTCATTTTATTTGTAGATTCCTAAAATTCTCTTACCCTCTGGATCAAAAGGACTTCTAAGGTAACACTCTGCATCGTACATTTTTCCCAGAACATCGATTTGATACTTTCCTGATGCAATGTATTCTGCATCTACGACACCACCATCTTTTCGGGTTACATAAGCTTGTCCAAATGACTTTTTAAGGCTGTATGCATACTCAGCTCTACGCAAGAATCCAACTGCCTCCCCATTGCGGTATACCCCTTCTAATCCCCAAATAGGAACTTGGTCGTTTAAAGTGAAATATGCCATTTTTCTATGTACACCATTCAGTCTTTGCTTGTCTATAGCTTCTTTCCCCTTATAATTCCCACTTCGGCGACAGGTAAATCCTAGATTAGCTTCAATTGGTGAATCGTCCGGTCGTAAGTCAAAGCTCCACAAGTGATATCCTTTTTCACTGCTTAACGAATACAAAGCACGATAACCGGCGTTTTTTAAGTTATAAGGCTCTCCAGCTTTCATTAACGACCTGTACACGTCCAAACAGTATTCCTTTGGAACATGTAATTCGTAACCGAGTTCTCCTACGAAACTGACCCGCAATAGTCGAACACTATGTAAATCCTTTCCATTGATACCTTGAACTTTTATCAATAACGTACTGTTTGGCGGTATTTCACTATCAGATAATTCATATTCAGTAATTTTTTGAAGGATTTCTCTACTTTTGGGTCCTTGAATTGAAACAATTCCTATGTCTTCAGTTACATCACGTACTGTGGCTTTAAACCTTTGAGAACGTAATTCCGACTCAATCGATTTGAAAGTGTAGAACGATGAAGCTCCTCCTGCAACGATATAGTATCCCTGACCATCAAATTTTGGGTTGTGAATTTCACCATTTCCTGACACAAGACGTGAAATCGTTACATCAGACTCAACTCCTCCTCGATGGTTTAGAGCACATGTGTAGACAGTCCTGATAAAAAGCAAATAAATAGATAAATTATAAATAGAATATTAGAAGTATTGTGCATAAATTTTATTTTTTAAATTTGTTACAAATACAAGTTCTGTTAGTGGTTTGTTTTTGTGTACAAATTGTAAGGAGAAAAATGGTAAGAATCTGTCTTTTGAAATGAATCGAAATAAATATTGATATTTATGTAAACGTTCAAAAATAAATTTTTCTCAACGCATGACAGAACAACCTCGAAAACTACCCCAAATATAATTTTTAAGAAATTGCAAATATCTGTCGGTTATTCCTGCATTCATAACAAAGAAAATGCTTGTACTTTATTCTATGAGTTTTTTCTAAAATAGATTATAAACAATATTTTAAGAGATAAAAACAAATAAAAACATTGATATTGAAAATATTTTATAGTACGAGGTACTCATCCAAAAATCATTAATGCAGTCAGCTACTAACATTCTTCTATTGAAAACCGCAAATATTCATATTTTCGTAAAATCATACAAAAAATACGTTGTGCATTTTAAAAATCAATATTTTTGATTTTCTGGTGCAAATTCTTCACAAATTCCAAATACCAAAATCAATGAAGTAACTCTCCTTTTATCTTCAAAATCTATAAAGCCGGAACAATTTAGAACTCGGGCATTTCTTCGCTTCTACGAGTAGCTTCAAGTATTTCCAGTGAACTTAGACTAAAATCATTATAGAGTTTTGAAAATCCTAGAATTTAGTTTTAGACCAGTGCTAAACCAGTTTACAAAATTCCCAGCAGTAAATAGTTAAAAATTAGGGATAATTAATGATTATATAAAAGAAAAAGAGCTGTCCCGCGAAAGATTACAGGAAGTTGGGAGGTGGTGCCAAAACCTTTTTTTTCGAATTCTTTAAAAAAACTAGACCGCACCTATCGAAAAAGTTAAAGGTAAAGTTTTTAGATAATTTATAGAACTACAACTTTTACTTCGATAATTTTTAATTGAAAATTAGGGCATTTTTTTTTTAAATTGAATTCACTAAAAATCCAAAAACATATATTTTGCTTAAGAAAAGTTGAAAATATTTTTATTTTTTAAAAATTCAATTAATAGATTATTGCTTATGAAAAATGACTGATGACAAAATAACTTGAAATGGAGATAAATGAATATACATAGATAGCCCTATAGCTAAGTTTTAGGTCCCATATTTCTATTTAATACAGCAGTGAACTTCTTCAAAACTTCATTTTAGATCGGCCCTTCATTTTTGTTGGTGTTTCGTTGGTACTTTTAAATTAAGACCATTTGCTCAATTGATAATAAGTAATCCATTTAGGCAAATTTGTATGAATTTTTGAATTTTTTGTTTATTTATATCTGACCCATGTCCAACTGGTATTTCTGCCAAAAGAAATTTCATGGACAGAATTTTTCAAAAGGGAAGTATTCTAGGGAGCACGCTCTTTTGCTCAAAATAACCCAATTTTTACAACGTAAAAGTTATAAAATATAGTAACATTTGCCGTTTTGGTCAATGTTTTGAACAGAGCTAGTGTTAATCAATAAAAAATGTCTTACACAGGAACTTAAAACTATCTTTTTTTTATTTAGAGATTTTTGTATCTTAAAAACAATATAATGAAGGTACTTTGATAAAAAAGACGAAAGTATGCAAAATTTGCTTGAGTGGCAAAATAAGAAACATAGTTTTGGAATCAGAAGGACATGAAATGTGTTTTTATAATGTCTATATTTCCATATCATTACGCATAAAAAAGTTTAATTAAATTTTATCCCTGGCTCATTTTTAGTAATTATCTCGATTTTTGTTTTGCATGAATTCAAAACTGGCTCAATAATATACCTATATATATAAATGTATACATAAATGTACAAACACATCAGCGACGAAGGGTCCATATAGTTCGATTATTACCGTCTTACCTCTTGAAATTCTTAAGCTCACCAACATAAACTTCTGACAACTTGTATATTATTTAATTCTACACTTGCACATGCTGTCAAGGTCAACTAGAGTTGGTAATAATTATTACATTTTGTAATAGATTACAGGGTCAATTATAATAACATGTAATAAGTAATTGACTTTTTCCAATTACAATCCCACGTATAATTGTATTTGGACATTTTCAATTCTAAATACATGTAATTTGTAATTGAGAATTTTCAATTGGAAAAAAGTAATTGAACAAAATAAGTTATTGGACAAATCTGTTATAATTACTTTTATTGTAATCATTACACATACATGTAATTGATTACACAAAATATCAATAACATTTAATCAGATGTGAAGGAAAAATCCTTAAGTACCATTTATTAAATTCATGTTACACAGATGGGTATACATTATAGTTATAGATCGTTAGAAAGGTTTTATACCCCAGATGTGAACAAACTTAAATCGTTTTTCATTTATATAGATATTTATATTGTTAAGGGTTAGGCTAAGAAACTAGAAATTTTGGGAAATCATAGAAAGTATTAATTTAGATAAGGGGCTGTAAAATTTAAATTTCTTACTTAGCGGTAAGTTACAGTTTTAAAGTTCTAAATTTAATAACAATAATAAGAAACAATTTATTTAAAAAAACAACGGAAACACCTACAAAGTAATGGGAAAAATGCATTCCTTGCATTTGAAATTCACTTAATTGCAATAATTACATGCTGCTAAGAATACATCAGTTTATATTAAATAATTTTGAATAATAAACAACATCCTGAGTGTGTTACCACCAAGTTTATAGACTGGAGTAATGGCTACTTCACGAGTGCCACCTCGATTTTCAGGGAGCGAACCATGAACCACGCGATTCAGATGCCGATGCAGTATACACACCGCGTCACCACCAAGTTTATTGGCTGAAGTAATATTGCTATTTGGCGAGTGCCACCTCGATCTTAAGACTCCTTTAGTGGTGTTCTTTTCCGTCATCTGGGAGCAAACCATGAACGAAGTGATTTAGAAGCCAATGCAGAAGCTACATTATTAGTTCAAACCCAATGCGGGTTTCGATGTTTATCAATTGCAACAGTGACTAGTATTTTTTTAAACATCACTTTTGGCTTTTTGTCGATATTTTTATTTGAACTGAAACCAATTTTCATCCATACATAAATAAGACTGACAAGTTCATTCATTTCTTCTTGTTTTAGTGGATTTCTCTTTAACAATTCCTTAAGAAAATTTAAAAATTTAAAAATTCTACTGACAAAAATTTGGTTGCAGTATGGGTTCACATTTGAGTCCATTTTTACCAAACTTATTTATGTTATAATTTTACGAAAGTTTGGTTCAGATATAAAGATGATGTGTGCGCCTTAGTCAAAAAGCAAGAACTTCGAAGTTTAATAAACAAACTTAATAAAAAAAATATCCAACAATCAAGTTAACTTATGAAGAAGAAATAAATGGAAGACCAAATTATTTAGATTTAGCTATAATTAGAGAAGGTGAAAACTTCGATTTCGATATTTATTGAAAACCTACAAATACTCTTTGATAATATAACATCGGATTCTTGTCATTAATTTGAACAAAAAATATATACTTTTCATTCAATGATTTTTAAAGTTTTAAATATTCCGATGATAAGAGAACTGAAATTCGAAAAGTAAAAGAAATAGCTAAAAAAAAAATGGGTGCTTTTGAGTCCCTTTATATATTTAAAAATTAAAAAATAATTTAATAAAAAGTGACGATGGACCAATTTTCAAAAAAGATCTTAAATTCACTGTAAATTTGTTTGTGTAGTTTGTTTTTGTTAGTATTGAATTTTTTGTTTGTATTGATTTTTTAATACTATGTCTGTTCGCGTACCTCCCAATACTACGAATTTCTACGAATTCAGCCCAAAGTTCTGTCAAAGCTCATATAAAAAAAAAAAAATTCGTAGAAATTCGTAGTTGTAGGAAGTACACGAACAGACCAATCAAGTATCAATCAAAATGTTATTACATACATATTATTACATATATTCAAATAGAGCTTACTGACGATGGACGCAAAACTTAAGAAATTTACATTAAGGCAAATAAATACATACATACATACACTGAAGAAATAATTGAACTCATTCATAATTAAATTAAACTCAAACACATACATATAATTTGGCATGGAATCGAGTTCTATTTAATTTAAATCGTATTAAATTATTGTTGAAACGGTCATGATTTTGTTCAAATTTACCATGCTTTCCATTTAACATTAAGATATTTTTGTTTGTTTTAATTAACTTCATTTGGTGTTGTTTCAAATAGAATCATATTAATCTTTTTAAATATTTTCGTGTATGGGTTGAAGATGTTTTCTGTTTAAATCAAATGATTTCAATGTTAGTTTTTCCAAATAGATGCTAGCTCCTTTTAACTAAATTCAAATGTTTTCTGTTTGCAATGATGATAACGTTTCCTATAATACATGCAACATGCATACATATCGCCGGTTCAAAGTTGAAACTCACTTACTAACAAATTACACTTTTGAATGAAATCATTGATTGAAAAATATTTTTTACTACTGCTGACAAGTCATTTTACTCTTCACTTTTTAAATTAAGTTTCCGTGCAAAATTAAACTTTTTAGATTTAAAATACATTTCATTCTCATTTGCTTGAACATTTTTTTCCACAAATAGCGAGTTTTACTTTTGGACGGACGGTATTACGATGGCCCTAATTTTGGAACTATTTTGAATATCTTTTCTGACCGATGGAAGAGACGGGCCTATTTGCAAATATCTTAGACTCTCAACGCCTTTATTACTATGAGTTCAATTCAAATTGATTCGAGTTAAAATTTAACATTTCTGTTCAATCTCTTTCTTTTCTTAATATTTTAAGTGCATTCATATTTGAAATAAACTCGTGCATGTTGATTTAATGTTAAAAATTTGTAATTGAATACACCTGTTTAACAAGTCTTTTGAAAAATCGAACTTAAATGGGCTTGAATTCACGCAAAAAATTGCGTGTAGTTTCCAATGTAATAATTAAACATGAAAATATTTGATTTAAATAGATTTAACCCAAAATAATAGTATTTTTGAATCTGCATAATTAAGAGTAAGATTTAAATCGAATTCTATCTGAACTAATTAAAACATATAGTTGAACATGCTTCTGTTTAAATAAGTCGTAGTTTAGTTTTCTCAGTGTAAATAATTTGTGTTTTAGGTTACTAAAATAACACTTTTAATTGTCTGGATATAAATTCTCAAATATCCATTAATTTTAAAACAAGCAATGAAATAAAGAATCGTGTGTACATAATCCACTCACCGCAACTAATTGATGACAATTAGCGACTCACTCCACTTAAACTATTGTATTTAAATCAACCAACAAACAAAAAAAATGTCTACCCCATATTTTCTCATAATTCTTACTTCTTAATATCACAATTAGTATTGGCCGTGAATATCCAATGGGCAGCTTCCTTTGCTTGTGGACCTTCCAAAAATAGTTTACAAAAATAACTCATATTGAATACAGCCGCATTATTACGACAAGCAAGTGCTTCTTCTCCAATCTGCCATCAGATAGAAATAAAAATAAACAAAGAAGGAAAATGATTGTATATCACGCACCCACTCTCCTCATCAGACCTCATCACTTACCAATTTATGATGATCTGAAAAACTTCCATACTTAAGATCTCCCTCAAGGACTTTTTCGTAAGCAGAAGCTTCATTCTTTTTATTGCCATAACTTCCGTACCAATCGTAGGCAAGTACATCAGCTCTGCCGTTTGATAAAAAAAATCCCGGACGCTCCCAGCCCTGTTTTTCCTCCATAAAAGCATTATATGACAGCATGTCATCATGTAGAGGATCTGTTTTAAAATTTCTCCCGGCAAGAGGTTGATCGTGTTTGAATACCATGCTGTAGTTCTTTGCATAAGTCTCATGAGACTTTTCCTTGGTCCATTGAATGTGACGATTCTGGGATTCAGTGAATCGTCTCAAATCGAAGGTGAACATGGGAAGATCTGGCTGTCCATTGATAATCCATAGAGCAATTTGCTCTCCACATCCTCCACCGAACATCATACCAGCAGAATTGAAACCACAATTATGATACAGTCCACTGACATGATTATCCGGACCCATTAGAGGTTTGTGATCAGGAGTAAAGGATTCTGGTCCACAAACTGTGCTTTTAACTCCAAAGTTTGCATATGAGGGGCAAAGTTTAACGGCACCACTAAGATGCGTTTCAAAAAGGCTCCAATCCAAGTCATAGAGCCCGAAATGGAAGTCTTTTGCAACCGGATCCAAGAGCACAGGATTTGGTTCATAACCTCCCAAGCAGATGGCATCACCTTGTACTCGGAAATATGTCGAATAGTCATGATCTCGAATATTGGGAAGACCACGAGCTCCAGGCACAGACTCCGACACAATGTAGGCATGTTTCATTGGCAGCAATGGGAGCCTAGAGCCATGTGGCTCGACTAAATCCCTACCCCAAACACCTGTGGCATTAACTACTGTGTCTGTTTTAATATTTCCAAATGGTGTCTTTACACCTACAATTTTTTTTCCATACATAGATTCCTCAACAAGGAAGTCATTTACAGGGCATCCTTCAATCACTTTGGCTCCATTATTTGAAGCTGACTTGGTAAGTGCTGAACACAACATAGCTGGGTCAACTACACCATCCCCAGGAGAATAGAGAGCTCCTGTAAGGGCCGTTGGATCGATGAGTGGGAACAGCTTTTGTGTTTCCTCCGGTGACAACATATAGTTCTCTATACCCAGTGAGTTTCCAATTGTCGACAACCGTCTATACTCATCCAAACGGTTCTATATAAGAAAAGATGAGTTTCAGAAAATAAAATGCAATTAATTATGAATGACCCAGCTTCCGGCTTACATCTGAATGAGCAATAAATATCCCACCATTCTGTATCCAGCCCGGATCCAGTCCAGTTTCTTCTTCAAGACCCATTAACATATTCCGAGAATTTGCTAGCAATTGTGTATCGACATCGTTGGGACGAAGTCTCCATACCAAACCCGAAGTATGCCAGGTGGTTCCAGCTGTGAGCTTGGCACGTTCCAGGAGAACTGCTTTCACTCCACGTTTAGCCAAATGATATAGAGTATGACAACCTGCCGATCCACCACCGATAATAACCACATCTGCTGAGGATGGGATTTGTACATCCTTTGAATTGAAACGGACAGTTTGAAAAGGAGATCGTCGTGCTAGTAAACTTCTACTTATTTTCCACATTCTTGTTTCCTACTTGAAGAGCAACTTTCAACTGTTGTTTTTTTCGGTTTTCTTATTTTTTTATTTTGAATTGATAGTATCATATCAAATAATGAACTTTTTGATAACCAATCTTGACCCCGCCTGTATGGCTCATTGTATTATTTTTTTTGTTCCAAAATGAGAAGATAAGGCCTATTTTTATATGTATATGTAAAATATGTTGTTGAAAGCTATATGTTTTTAATTTTATAGGAAGGTGGTATACATTTTCATCGTGGGTCACAATTCACAATCGATGCACTGACAAATTGGTTTTTATGAATGAATTGTATATAAAAAGCTTCAAAGTACCTGAAAGGCAATTGATTATGTGCTAAAAACAGGGCAGTAAGGAATTAAGACATTCATGGGTTTTTATTGTAAAAATCAATAAATGGGTTATTGCAGATGAGGAAACCGCAAAGTGCTATTAAATTAGCAACCTTTTCGTTTTGTAACTAGAAAACGAAGCAAAATTTCAAGAAAATGTTGAAAACTTTTTTTTTGGACATACTCAAAAATTTTTACAGTTAACTTTATCCTAGATTTATTTATTCATTTTAACACAAATGAATATTGTAACAACAGTCCTTTTAGTAAGAGTAATTCTTCTTTTGATCTTAGCACTTGTATCGTTCGCTGATTTAATAGCGGAGCCTAGGTACCTGACTACCTCAAAATTATAGTGACGTTCTAAACGAGACCTCGATATTGGTATCTTCACTTCGTCGTGATATCTTCTATAGCTAAAAATAACGTTGCTAATAAGATTATAGTTGGCACAAAATCACAGTGCAATGATCTGAAAATAGCCAAAAATTTAAGATGGTTCCATATTGGAAGTTTTCATCCCAAAACTACCACCGATGGGATTATAAATTATATATCTAACAACCTCGGAATCGAACCAACTGAGATTTTATGCAATAAGTTAATTAAATTGAATGATGAACGAAAGCTGAATTTTGTTAACTTCAAGATTGGTATCTCATTTGAATCAGATAAGAAAATTTATGTCGATACTTTTTGGCCAAATGGAACAAAAATTCGCCCTTTCTCGTTCAAGCCAAAAAACTCGCAGGATCTGAGGACTCACTGATGTCCTCAAGCATTATTCTTCATCCATCATACTCAACCCAAAATGCTCTACTTACAAAACTTAGTAAAACATCACTTAATGTATACTTTCATAATGCTAGTGGTATTCGTACAAAAGTATCTAATCTGTTTAATAACTCAAGTCACCTGGATTATGATGTAATTATTATTGTTGAAACTTGGTTACATCATGACATATCTTCATCTGAGCTTTTTGATTCTCGTCTATTCAACTTCTATAGACTTGATAGATGTAAATCCGCAATAGAGCGTGGAGGTGGAATAATTGTTGCTGTTCGTTCTACATATAATTGTAAAGAAGTTACCTTGCCTTACTCTAACTTGGAACAAATTTGTATTTCAATCAATTTATATACCTCTCAAATTGTTTTTTTTTTCTTTATAAATAGTTAGTTATATTACTCCAAGAAGTACTGTAGAAACATATGATAAGCATTTTATGAATATAGAATATATTAATAATAATTGCTCAGAATTTGACAATGTATGTGTTCTTTTCGATTTTAATTTGTCAAATATAGAATGGAATTGGTCTGATAGCGATAATATGTTTATAGCTTGTAACATGATAAAAGATTACGAATTTGTTTTTGTTGATTCTCTTTATGCATTAAATCTTATTTAAATTAATGGAATTCATAATTCTTTAAATAACATATTAGATTTAGTCTTTATTTGTAATGATTTCTTAAATTCTAAAGTTTCAAATGTTCCTTTCTCTCTATTAAATGAATCCATTCATCATAAAGAATTATTTATTGAAATTGAAATGTATATTTTTGGTAGTCCAGATTCCAGTCATCAATCAAAATGTTTTAACTTCAAAAAGGCAAACTTTATTGAACTTAATAATTTTCTTAGTAAGTTTAATTGGTCCAATGAATTTTTAAATCTAAATCTTGAAGATATGTATTCCCGTTTTTCTTCAATAATTTTTGAAAGCTTTTCTAAATTTATACCTATTGCTTGTAAACCTAAATTAAACATTCAACCAAAGCTTCCGTGGTACAATAGGCATTTATTTAACCTAAATAACGCGAAACGTAAAGCTTTTAATAAATATAAGCAATCAAAAAATGAGTTAGAT
Organism: Dasysyrphus albostriatus; assembly: GCA_946251815.1. Classification (NCBI taxonomy): domain Eukaryota; kingdom Metazoa; phylum Arthropoda; class Insecta; order Diptera; family Syrphidae; genus Dasysyrphus; species Dasysyrphus albostriatus. The sequence continues at coordinate 30,344,542 of OX276337.1, read as the reverse complement.
TATGCTTATTTTAGTAAGCTACGTAAAGATTTTTTCACACTTAATAAGTTCCTTCACAAGGGTTATATCATGAATATAGAGAGTAATATTAAGAACAATTGTAACTCGTTTTGGTCGTTTGTTAATACGAAAAGAAAATCAAACGGATTTCCCAAAAACATGTCCTATAAGGATACCGAAGGGTCAAATATTACTTCCATTCTTGATTTATTTTCAAACTTCTTCCAAGCGGTATACTCAACTCCTAATATGAACAACCATCCCTGCTTTCCCAATATTCCAAGTAAGGTTGATATTGGTGATATAAAGCTAAGTAGTTCTGAAGTGCTATCTGGACTTAAATCACTTAAGCCTAAATTAAATTCTGGAGCTGATGGTATACCTGCTATATTTCTCAAACTTTGTGCTTCGGCACTTTGCAATCCTCTGGTTTATATTTTCAATAAGTCTCTATCTGAAGGAGTCTTTCTTAGCACATGGAAAATTTCTTACCTTGTTCCAATTCATAAATCTGGGTCTAAGAATATGGTAGAAAACTATAGAGGTATCTCCAAGCTCTCAGCCATACCTAAATTGTTCGAGAGTATCGTAAAAAACAAAATTGAATTTTTAACTAAGGAATGTATTTCTGAATTGCAACACGGATTTATATCTGGGCGATCTACTACTACCAATATGGCTCTTTTTTCTAGATATATTATAAATTCCATAGAGGCTAAGTATCAGGTGGATGCGATTTATACAGATTTTAGCAAAGCTTTTGATTCTGTGAATCATAGCATCCTGGTGCAAAAACTGGAAATCTTCGGTTTCCATTCTAAGTTCCTTAGTTGGATTTCATCTTACCTTACGGGAAGGTCGCAAAAAGTTATCATTGATAGCTCTCTTTCAAAATCTATTGCATGCACTTCTGGCGTCCCTCAAGGTAGTCATTTGGGTCCTCTGCTTTTTAACATTTTTATTAATGACATCGCTTCAACTGTAAAATACTCTAAGTGCCTTTTATATGCTGATGATTTGAAATTATTTCTGAAGATTAAAAGTGTTGAAGACTGCTACCTTTTACAATCTGATATTAACCGAATTGCGGAATGGTGTACAAATAATAGCTTAAAGTTAAACATAAAAAAATGTAATGTGATCTCATTCTTCAAATCTAAAAGATTCATTGACTTTGACTATTTAATAGAGTCTAACCCACTTTCTCGGGTGGTAAAAATCAAAGACATTGGTATAATGCTCGATTCAAATTTTTCATTTAAAAGCCATATTGACTACATTGTGGGTAGAGCAAATTCAATTGTTGGCTTCATTAAGCGGAATTGCTCTGATTTTAGTGATCCTGATGCTTTATTATCCCTGTATACATCCCTTGTTAGGTCTATACTAGAATATGCAGATGTTATATGGAATCCAAGTTTTAACACATATTCTAACCGAATTGAAAAAATCCAAAGGCGATTCACAAAATTTATATTCCTTAAAATGAATTGGAGATTTTCACCAAATTATAGAGCAAGATGTCTTTTGCTTGGAATTAAGTCTCTAGAATCAAGACGAACAATTCATGATGTGATGCTTGTGAGGGATGTGTTATGTTATCACATAAGATGCCCTAACCTTCTTTCGGTTATACCTATCTACGCGCCGCTAAGATCATTTAGGTCAGTAAATTTGCTCTTTGAACAGTATCACAGAACAAACTATGGTTGTAATGAGCCGGTTTCAAGAGCTATTAATAATTTCAATGAAGTTTGCAATTATATTGACATAAGTTGTTCAAGAGATTCTTTTAAAGCTAGTGTTTTGCTTATATTTATTTTTTAATTATTGTACATAGCTATTATATATAAAAAGCAAAAAAAAAATCATCGTCATTATTATTTAATTTTAAGTCATAATCTGTTAGCTGCGAATTGCTTGTAGATGTAAATAAATAAATAAATAAATATCGAGTGGACGGAATTGTTGGCCTATGTCATCCTGGTTAAATGTTGCAATATTCATAGCAGCGGAGTTCGGTTCGTTATCGCCGTTATGCAATTTGCTAAAATAATTTTTCCATATCCCCAGCATTTCTTACTACGATTTTCCCCTGATTGTTCTTGTAGGCTTCGGTTTGGGCTTTGTAACCCTGGTAGTTTCTTTTTACCTTTTGGAAAAACTTTCGAACTTCATTCCTGCAATGGCACCCTTCCATTTCCTAAATCACGCTCTTCTCATGCTTTTTCGTTTTTCATCAGAGAAGTCGGTGTTCCTCTCTCCTCTTTTGCTCGTAAGGCTCGCGAGCAGCGCTAGTCCTTCTATGCAGCAGGTCCAGTATGTTTTCCAATTTCAACGTTGGCTCCTCTGAGAGAATGGTCGCACTGGACACTTTGCAATATTTTTGGTATAATTCGGAAACTCAGCCGAGTTTGACAATTGTGTTCCTACTTGAAAATTATTTGTTCAAAACTAAATTTTCCATTGAAGTGGAATGTTTAAAAAATTATATACAAAAATCGAAGCAAGAGAAGTTAACAAAAAACCAACATAAAAATGAAAAAAATAATGATATTAAAAAGTGGCCAGAAACACAAGGGTGTATTTAGTAGTATTTTCAGTTTTAAGCATGCTTATGGGCCAAACAAACATATTCAATAATAACAATTCTTGCATGTAATTGTTACTTTATACCTAAAAATGTCTCAAAAATGAAAATTGATTTGAGACTTTTAGGCAAAAGTATAGTTATCATTGAAACTCATCGCACTGTCTGAGAATAATTTAATTTTTGTGAAATAAAGCAACCAACATTTTCTAAAATGTATCGTTTCAAAGTTTTTTCTGCTTTTTTCTGTTACAAATAAATTGACATAAACTAGTTATGACGTCATACAAAACTTAGAAACGTGACGTGTTGGGTCCCTTATTATTCAGCAATGATAGTCTTAATTCAATAATAAATTCAAGCTAGCTTAAATTATTCATGTCAGAAAAACCTTGTCACACAGTGTCATTGAACATTTTTATAATTGATTTGTATGCGTTAAAGTAAAGTTTTTGGGTTGTTTGATGCCAAAATAACTCTTATTCTTATAACGAGGTAAGGTACATATCGGCCCCCTTAAGCCTGAAACATGAATGTACAAAAATGAAAATATTGCAACATCGTTCTAGAAAATTTTACTATGGCTTAACAGATATTTTAAAATATTATATTTTCTTTGATATATGCAAATTAACGGTACTGTAATGTCATGGAATACCGATAAATTTTTAAAACTAACTGACTAGCTCTAAAAATTATCACTTGCACGCTCATGCTTCTGGCATAAGGGGGACTTTATAATTTTCAGCCAAAAAAGAAACAATATTCGGTAAACTATAAAATATGATTTTTCTTCTCTCATGTTTAATTCAAAAAGGAATCTTATTTTTCGTATCTTTTAAATAAAATTAGTCATCACGATCGAATCAAATTTTCTGCGATCCGTAAAATATGATTTGATCCCGAATTTATCACGCAGGAACTATTGAAAATCCAATCCGAATCCGTTCAAATAAGAACAAAAATATATTTTTTATAAAAGGAGAAAGTTGGCATAGGAAGAGCTGATACAAAATTAGAAAAGAAACAAAGTATTTCCAACAGGGGTTTTCAGAAAAATTTCAACATTTTGCAACTTTGTTGTTCCTTGACCAATTCAAAAAAAAAAAAAATTGGCACAAGTGATAGCTAAGACAGAATTGAAAAAATATCAGAACAGGGTGTTTCAAAAATGTGTTTATATTTAGCAACTTTGTTGTTCCTTAAGCGATTTCAATGAAATTGACACAGGCGATAGATGACACAAAATTATCTTCAACTAAGGAGTAAACTCGTTTTTCACATATAAAGAATTTTATCGAAAATATACAAATGCATTCCCGACAAGAAGAATAAGTTCAACAAATTTGTTGTGTGGTATTTTTTCATGTGTTGTGCATTTAAAGAGCTATAACCAATTAGTATAAACAAAAAATTGAGCTCACATATTTGCTATCCAATTTTTGTTCAGTGCTACGGATAAATTTTCTCCTTTAAGCTCTTTAAAAATCGTTAAATTACGGTTTTTATCTCATCATTTTGTTTGTCCAAAAAGTTGTTTTCTTATTGTACAAATTTCTTCATTTTATTAAATTCCCATAGGAGCTATGACTAAATATACTGGACTTATGATTATTTTGTTTGTTTTCTAAGCCTTCATATTAGACTAAACTTACAAGAACAAAAAATTGATGTGCTCCTCACTGAAAACAAATCGTCAGTAAATAAACACTACGATTTCTGATTTCATTTTCAAAAAACATAAACAAAAAAAAACGAACCAAATTTTCCTATCAAAAGGCGTGCCTAAAAAAAATATACCCAAACATTGGAAATGGAAAACAGCTCCTGAAGAACCACCAATGAAAATTATCAAAACTAAAAATTTCCGCCCACATGTGTTAAAAATAGTCGCACTTCTAGTTTGAGTAAAAATTCTTGAAGTAGAAAACAAATTCGTCAGATGCTACTTAAAAGTGATCCTCAACCTATGCATAGTGTTATGTGGTGCGCGTCGCCACCGGAGTGCTGTTATTTGAATGCTAAGAGTTTTTTCTAAAGTTTTTATTTTTTAATTAAGAAAACAAAATTTTATACATGTGAAAATCCTAAAGAAAGTGTGCCACTATAAAGTTAATTAATATATAATTTTACAATTAAACAAAAAATAAAGTGTTTTATCGGAAAAATGCCAAAACTAAAACGAACAGCGAGTCCTTTTGATGTTTTCGATGATGACTTTGATGAAGATGCTAGTTCAAATAGTAAGTATTGAAGAGTTTTTATTTGTATGTCCTTTTACGGTTCTTTATAATAAGAAAAATGAGTTTAAAGGATAATCCACCAAAACTAACCCGAGGCTAAAAATTTATATTAGTGTTTTGACCAACGGTTCAAATGACATAATATAAGTGATTCGAAAAGCCGACGGGCAGGAAAACTCAGTTATTTTTTCGACAGCATTGCTGCTAAAAAATAAAATAAAATAATATTTTGTTACTATAATAGTAATTTACTTAAGAATTTTTAAATAAAAATTGGGTAAACTTAAAACTGTTAGAGAGAAAGTTTTTAATAAGCATTACCACCCTTCCTATTACATCCGAGTTGATAACTGCAGTCGTGGGTAAAACAAGTTCTTTTAAATTTTGTTCAGGATATTTTGAGTGGAATACAATCCGATTTTGGTCAATATTATGGTGGATCGGCTCTCAGACATAACTTAAGGTTATGAAATCTAGTAAAATATATTGGAAATTATGATCTCAAAGTATGTATTTTCTCACTTTACTGGAACATGTTAAAGGATAGCATCTATGGACTGAGCAAATGCCTGACTTCTTTTTGGGTCACTATTTGATTTGATATCTTATGTAATAAGAAAACCATCAAAAGCCTAAGATCAGACACAATTGTCAACAAAATCAAGGAAACCTTATTGTTTTCGACTTGAGTGTGAATTTTCAAGATCTAAATTTCCGTGTATTGTTTTTAATGTTTTTAGATTTTTTTACAAATAGTTTGCTTAAGCCTAAGGTACCCTTATTTTAAAGCCATAATAAATTACCGATTACAAAAAATTTCTATTTTGTTGAACGTGTAATTTTTTGAAAAAAAAATTGTTGTGGCCAGTCAAATATATTAGTAGGTATATCATATATATTTGGCCCGCGTCGCACCAACCCTCCCCGCCTCAGTCGAAGCGTGCTGCATAACATAATTTATTCAAGAAAAACTCTTAGAGATTTGAGAAAGAAGAAAATGATATATCACTACTATTCTATTTCTAAATCAGTTATATTATGTCGGTTTAAACACTATCAAACATCGATTTCGACCTAAAAATTCCTAAATTAATTCAAATTAGTTAAAAAAAATGTATTACAAGTCTTCAGAAAAACTGTTTTTGAGCTTCATTTAGGGTTGTATTTGACAACAAAAATATTAGTATATGTTCTTGAAAGTTAAATACGAGCAAAATGGGCTTAGCAAAGAATTCTAATGCATAAATAAGGATTCCTGCTAATTAAAATAAAGTTAAACCTAAAATTTAGCGTAAAATTTTTTTTTTGGAACACTTATATTACAATATCTTGAAAACAAGAACTAATAGAACAATTTTGACCGCGGATTCTTCAAAAACTTATTAAGTGTTATTTTTTCTATTCATTTCCGAGATCAGTGCCTACAAATTTTTAGTAAAATTTATTTCTCAAATGAAAAAAATTCCTACGTGGGGTAAATGTAAGGATCGTGATATCGAATTTTATTTGGCAAGTTCATGACTTTTTTCAAAGAAAATTCATTCCTGTTTGCCTTAACCTTTAATCAAGATTCGAGTACTCATTAAAATTTGTATGTGGTGACTTCTTTGAAATTAAAATAATATTGCATATCAAAATTTGGGTTGCATGCAAATGACCAACATACAAAATGACGAGTCACTAAAATGTCAACTTTTTTGTAAGTTAAAATACCGTCTTTATTTTTATCGACTGGTAGTAAAAATGGTGAACCCATGTTTTCTGTGTTTTTTGTTTTAATTTTTATTCTATAATATCTACCATTGTCACAAAATATCACAACTTCTTATAGTAATTTCTTAATAAGAGCGTAAAAGTATAGAACTCCACCAGAAAACCATTTTTTTCTTCATTTAACAAAATAACTACCATCTTAAATCCTTAAAAAATTCACATAAAACAATTAAATTTAAGTTAAAGTTATTTAAAGTTGCCCTTAATTTGACGTAGGGGTTACCCTTTACCTCAATGGTTGGTAGCACCCCTAAAAAGTCACTTCTTCTTTTTGTCGGCTAGACTTAGACTGAACGACCAAGCTTTTATATATAATCTAACGGAGACAAAACCCTACGTACATAAGTAAAATTTTCATTAACTCGATAGGTTGTAGCTCACCAAAAAAATTACCAATTCTTTTGGTCGGCCAGCCACACTATAGGCCCAAATGACGATTTGCGTCTCATAAATGCATTCTTTGAAATTGAAAGAAAACAAGAAAAGTCAAATTTTAGGATTCCTTAAAATTTTATTTTTTTAAAGTGACCCCTCCTCCCAATTAACCCCTTCCAAAGCATCAACCTAAGAACTCGTTGTGCAAGTATCTTTCTGAAACTTACATTTGAAGGATTTATGTTAAACTATTGGTGATGTAAAGTCACAAGTGTTGTATATCAATTTAAAGCTTATTTTTATGATTTTTCGATAATAGTAAATTAAATTTTGAAAAGTTTGTATTTTAAATAAATTTGTTTTTTTTTAGATTATTTAAGTTTTTTTTAAGTCAAACGGACTTTTAAATATTTTCACCAACTTCCGCTGTTTAGATATGTATTGTAATTAATTCTTTGGTTCCTAAGCTTGAAAATACATAAAAGTCTTCATGCTTTTAAGGGCTTTTTATTGATCTAGAATGATAAGAATGCTGTAGAGTCTAGAATAAAAAAATCTCTTTTTTTATTTTTTTTCGTACAAATTATTGTTCCATCAATTGCTCGCGGCCTTTTTTTAAAGATTTGTATGTTTCCTTAATTTTTGTGTGCCCAAGAAAGTTATAACCCAGCAGTTTAAAGTGTTCAAAAATATCAAATAAATTACTCAAATAAAGTGCATTTTGAAGCTTTGAGTACGTCCTTATCTTATCTTTCAAAATTTAATTTAAATTGTGTGCCATTCATTTTTATTGTTTAAGGTATTTGCGGACCATTTTCCAAAAGAAAGATTGTGTGAAATATGTAATACCAATTCCAAAAATCTAATCCAGGCGTTTAGTATCGATTCCATACTTGAAGGCATTTCCATTTTCTGGCTTGGATGTCACATTTTCCAGATCATTCATTTCCTTTAGTTTTGCTCCACATACTGTTCAGATAGCACTTAAACTAGTTTCTGTCAAATCTTGGCCAACTTTCCCATCGATCATTGTTAGGAACATTTCATGTTTGATGATGTGTGCAAAATGTCAGTGAATTATTTTCAAAGACTAAAGAGTTACAGATTTATGAGACACAAAAGCCCAATTGGGCCCATAGAAACTACCAAGTTTTTCTTTATCCCTTATTGGCAACCTAATGCAACGTAACCAAATTTATCCTTACCTCGATGGGTGAAAATTTTGTATTGCCACCTCCCGCTCTATAAGATTTGTATTCGTTTCAAAACTAGACAGTAAGAAACTAAAAACTTTCAAGTAAGACAATACCTACTTGGAATAATACGATTGTTGATTTTTACTGCTTTATTTTCCAATTTTGATTGAAGTTTTAAAGGAGAATGTTTGTTTGTATGGGTGAATGCAGAAATCAGACTCCAAAGAAATCACATCTTTTGTGTTTTATTAATAAAGCAAACAATAAAATGGAAAATATTTTTCTCAGCAAAAAACAATATTAATAAATTGACTACTATTAAGAATGCTCCCTGTTTACAAAAAAATAGAAAACTTTTTTAATAATTTGATAAACATAAACATAATTTAAAAACAAAAATAACAATTTGTTTTTTCACTGCAGGTTCAAAAAATGGCAATCCACCAATCCAGCGAAATGCAGCAAATGCTCGCGAGCGGGCACGTATGAGGGTTCTGTCCAGTGCTTTTGGACGGCTTAAAACAAAACTTCCTAACATTCCTCCAGATACAAAACTTTCCAAATTAGATACCCTAAGACTAGCGACAATTTATATAAAACAATTAAAAACACTTGTCGAAGGTGGATCAGACGAAGCAATGGATGCTGAACCAGCATTCAGATTCCATCAAACTCCACAAAGCATGATGGTGAGTACCAACTACCCATCACCTATGCCTACATAAAACTAACAACTCAAATAAAACTATAGAGCACCAATGATTAACATACCTACATTACATTCATATAAACATTACGTACATAAATTTGGTGACACAACAGCTCGTGAAGAACCAGGGCCTAGTGATTTACAACTCTCAACCATTCCTGTGTTCGTGTTGTTAATCAGAAAGAAAAAGAGGGGACATCTGTACATTAGCCTCGATCAAATTTAACGAACATGTTTTGATTTTGAATATGTAAGATAAGATAGATAAGAGTTACCGTTAGTGTAAAAATCAAACATGTTGAGATTTCAACAGTGGCGTAACTAGGATTTTGTCCTGGGTGGGGGGCAAATAATTTAATTTTTAACTGTGCGGTTGTTTTGACTTGTTACCTGTTCTATCTGTGTTTTCGATGGTGCTGAATCTGAATCTCAAGTTTGAAACGTAAAATTTCGTGACGCAACATAAGTGCAAAAAAAGGCATTTTTTGGAGTTTTTCACTCATGGCTCGAACGACTAGCAATTATTCGTAAATTACATCTATAAAAACATATTGAAAGTATATACAATTTACAACAAATCTCTGCTTAAGGTTTTTTCTCTGACAATCCATATGGACTAAAACGCTAGTTGAAAAAAATTACATATTTTTACTGTTTCCGAAAATCCTAAAAGGGCTAATGTCCAATTTTTAATTTTTCAAATGTCAAAAATTTTGCTCTGTAATTTCTAAAAATTCTTACTAGGCATTTTTGAAAGATTATTGGCCCTCATTTTAGTTCTAAAACATCTTCAGCTGAATCATAAATAATGTAGTAATAAGTCAATATTGTAAAAATGGACATTAGCCCTTGTACATGTACCTTGGACAGAAATCATTATATTAAGTTGTTAGCTTTTGTCTTAAACTACCTTATGAGGTTATGTAGAAAATGGTCGTTTTTGCCTAATTTTTTTGTCGCAGACTTCAGATTCTGATTCAGCACCTGAAAACATAAAGCAGGGCAAAAATAAAACTACCCTAAAACTACATGGTAAAAATATGTAATAAGACAATTAGTAATAAATATTTAAAGTCTTGGAATTTTAAGATTTCAAAATTATGCAATTCGACGATTTGTCTCAGCAAGATCTGATTGATAATTATTAAATGATTATTTTGCACACTGACAATGTCCAAAGCTGCCATGCATTTTTCAGTGTTTGTTTAATTTTTTGTGTCATCTTAGGGGGCAAATGCCCCCCCGTAGTCAAGCCACATGATTTCACTATCTTTTAAATGAACTAGACCGAACACTTGAGTTTTATTTAATAACACTGGTCAAGAAGGTTTTTGTTACCTATAGAAACCAAAACTTGTTTTTTTTTTTGTGTTTTTGGTGTGTTAAACTCAATTTTGAAGTCAGGCATTTTATATCGAACCACGTCTTTGAGATAGTCCCCTTATAAAATCAAAAAAACATTTTTTTCGCAGTTTTCAGGTTAAGTCGCATAATACTTTAAGAGCCAGTGGTCGACAGACCTACAGTATTTCAGTACGAATCATATTTAGTAGAGGAATTCTATTAAACTTGCTGAGCATGGAATGGGCATTCCATATTAGCCGCCTTGTATTATTACTCATAAGTCAAAACCCATATAGTTCACCTTGTTAAAATAAAACGATGTGGGTGAGTGCAAAAACAGTGCTATACACCCATCTCTTTTTTTCATTATGTTTATTTATGTTTCATGCAAAGCCTGTCTCTTTTCTTAACGCTACAGGGCACTGCTGACATGTCGCTGACATTATTCACGATAGTAAATAACCGCCTGCCGTTCGGAGTAAAAACTTGTATCTAAGTTATTGAAATAAACCTCGATAGAAACATTTTGTGGTTTGACGTCTCCAATTGTGCGTTTACATATAAATATAAATAAAATAAAATAGTTAAATTTTAAATTTTTAAAACAATTTTACTAAGCATTTTTTTTAAACAAATTTATAACTTGGTACAAAATTATATATATTTAGCAACGCGTTTCGGAAGTAAATACCATCTTCGGGCTTTCAAAACTAAAAGTTACTTTCAAAACGCGTTGCTGAATATTTGAACAAAATAATTGTGTACCAAGTTTTAAATTCATTTAAAAAAAAACGCTTAATAAAATTGTTTTAAAAATTTTAAAGTTCTTACAATTTTATTTTATATATATTTATACTCGATAGAAACCTGGATTCCATGTTGTTTTTCTAATACATGTTCAAGGATAACCTCGACCTAGACTCAGCCACAAAAGTAAAAAAAAACTACTTTAACAGCAGTTCATCTGTCTCTCTGATATGTTAGACTATACAGTTTTTTGCAATTCAAAAGTAATAAAAGGCTTTCAGGTCTTTTATGTTTTATTAAAAAGCAAAAGTATTTTTAGTCAATTTTTTTAAAAGAAATTTTTTTTGAGTCCCAAGCTACATACCAACTTTTCATGGTATAAAGAAAATCAATGAAAGTTCGTTAAATTTGACCCACCCTAATGTTCATACATAATTTGCAATTTACGCATATTTAAAATAGTGACATTTCTGTAAATTTTGGCATCCAAGTTGACAAATAGCATGCCTGAAATATATAAATATAATAGATCTATCGAGTGATGATTACTTTCTGTCTTCTGTCACTATCCCTCCTTGCCACATCTTCTCGTTTTGAGCACCAGGTGGGCTATGTAAAGTGATTATGTTGTGGGAATGCCCGAAATCAGTTCAACCATGGGAATGAGAATACAAATGATTCTATTTTTGTAACAGATCTATAAAGAGATCCTTAAAAACGAATTAATTACTTTAAGAACTGATTTTCAGATCATCAATTAAACATTCAGTAAGCTGTCAGAGGAATAAATAGGAACTTTGCGCTCTATCTTAAGAATCTTAAGAATAAGTACCTAAGGAACTAAGTATAAAGAAAGTAAAAGTTGACACGATTAATCTTGTTATTAAGTGTTTTTTTAAATATGATCTTGAAATCATAGTCTTTACCTTGTTCTTTAATAGCTTAAATTTATATAATGTATGTACATATGTACATACATATAAATTACATTTGTAAGGACAGAATGTCATCCTATCGAAAAGTATTTTTCTTCTTTACCTACTTTTTCAATTTCATTTTTGAAAAAACATCAAGAACGTCAGGCGTCACCAATTTGATATTCATTTAGTATCTAAAGATATATTTTGCAAAGAATCTTCCTAAACACCATAAGATTTGTGATTACTTCTTATACTTGTCTTTTTGATTTTTGAAAAGCAAAACAAAAAACAACAAAAATATAAATTTCCTGGTAATCGGATATGTTTGTCTGACTGAAGAGCATCACTTTTGCTTGAAGATGAAGCAAAGTATATAAAATCCCGCCGAATGAGTGACAACTCACTAATAACAATCCCGGAGTTTACTCAGTAGGTATAGGTACATTTTTAGTTTTTCCTGATCGCACAATGCAAGAAGCAAGACGTATTGAATAACGCTTTCTGCATGAAAAATATATCTTTAAGCATAAATGAAGAACAAACCCAAAACACTGGTGTGAAGAGTCTCTTCAAATAATACTTGGGACTGTAATTGTCGAAATTGTCGCGTCTATGTGGTGCAGTGATTTTCTTTCATTTCTACCTTTTAAGAAATTATCGATAAAATTTACATTTATTTAGTTCATTCAAGAACTTTTTTTCTTTTCTTTTAATAAGGGTTTGCAATATTTGAACTTGAAGTTATAAAAAATTAAAATGCATCACTTTTGAGACCTAATACATATGTACATATGCATGCACATCATAGTTTGGTAGTAATTAAAGCATTTTGTAATTGATTAAAGTGTCGATTACAATTACATGTAATCAGTAATTGACTTTTTCCAATTGCAATTACATATAATTGTAATTGGAAATTTCCAATTACAATTACTTACATGTAATTTGTAATTGAGAATTTCAAAATACTAACTATAATTACATTATTTGTAAAAAGTAATAGAAAAAAACGAATTGAAAACTGTAATGATTTCTTTTGTTTATTGATTACACACAAATGTTATTGATTATATAAAATATCAGTTTCATTTTGGACAAGATATGAAGGAAAAATCTTTCCGTCCATTAATTAGGTTCGTGTTACACGGATTGGCATACAATATTAACAGCTAGAAATGTTGTTTATATTTTGTATAACCGATTACATTTGTGTGTAATCAATTACATTTGTGTGTAATGATTACAAAAAAAGTAATCATTACAGTTTTGTTCAAATACTTTTTCCAATTTTTCCAATTTTTCAATTACATATAATTTGTAATTGAAATTTACAATTACATGTAATCAGTAATTGCAAAATTACAAGTAATCGTAATTGACTTTTTTAAATGATTACTACCCAACTCTGATGAACAAACAATGTATGCTTCAACAGAAATAATGGAATGAATACCCTTATTATTCATTTAGCTTTACTTTGATCTGAAGTTCAAGTTTCAACAAAACATAATTTATTGCTTGATTCTTCCAATCCTAAACATCCTATCATTAAAAAAAAAACTAACATAAATCAAAGTAAAGAGTGATACCATTTCTAAATGCCCTTAAGTACTCATCTAAAAATCTTATCATCCGCAAACACATCATCATTGAAAAACCGCCATATGCCATCTAAATAAATAAATCAAAAAGTATTTTTAATTACTTTGATTTCCTCAAGAAAACCATGTATGTAATTATGATGTGATAAAAACTCTTCTATAGCGAAAATGTTCTTTAATTGTTTGCATAATCATTCATTCATTTTATAAGGGTTATAATGTTGAAGATCTCTTGTTTTTCATATTTTGAACGAATGAAATAAAAAAAAATATTTAAAGTGATCCTATAGCCAAATGTAAACACATCAAACAAAACACACTAAAACGCCAGGGCAACAGGAATATAGGGCTATAAGCAAATGTGCAAAAGTATGGCACATGTCTTAATTCTTTTTGTTTAGACATCAAATCTGTTGAAGTGTGATTTTTCATTATTTTATGGATTTTGGTTTGTTGTTCTTTGAAATGAACAAATGGTTCCCATCCTTTTTGAATGCCATCGTTGATCATACACGTATGTATGCACGAGTACGTATCTACATTATTATACTTATGTGGGAGCGATAATTACCTATTATTATTTGAGATAATTCTTTTTTATTGAACAAAAGTGAAACTTGTTTGATGCATGACACTTGGGAGTTCTAGATATAAATAATAAAAATACTTTTTCTCACTTCAGACATATGTCGGTTTCGCTAGGATAAAGCTAGAGCTTATATTGCTCGGCAATTTAGTGGTCGGAAGAACACAAAGCGAATGCACGGAAAGCATATGACGTGGCTATAATTGCGGAGTGGAGCATTTCATCAAGTTTCGCTCAAATATTTTTACGGAAGTGAGGTGCACTCCGGAGCACATTTCACTTTAGTAAAATTGACATTTTGGTGAAATTGGAGTGCCAAAAAGAGATAAGTAGCTAAAAAGTTGTAGTGTTCACGTTTTGACGGATACTGAAAAAAAACATTCTTTTTCATAATGTTTAATCAAGTTTACATTTTTTTAAATATACATTTGAAAACCATAATTTAATAGATTTATTTTTTAAATCGTTAAATGATTTTTGTTTTTTATATAGCCGTTTAGCCGTTCGGACTCGGCAAAAAATTGCAGGTCCCCTCCATACCTGTCAACAACACTCACATGGGAAAAGTTGGGAGTTGTAAGCCACTAGGCCCTTGTTCTTCACGAGCTGTTGCGCCACCAAATTTATTTAATTTATTTTTTTCCTGCCTAAAGGAGAGTATAGCTGTAGTCTATTTAGAAAATAGCTTTGGTACGATACTAAGTAGAGTTTTCCAATATAGGTACGGATCAATGTTGACAGTCTGTAGTGTCGATTTTACATTTGCGGTATCTTTCAAATATATTGTTTATCATTCAGTTAAATCTTATACCGATGGCAAATCACCATGGCAAGTAAGACGATTGTCAATTTTTGATCTATTATGTGTGTAGACTTAGGTGAAACATAGCTAGGGTCATTACAATACTCACTGCCGTAGCTGTGACGACCAGCAAGAAAAGGGAACAGTCTTTCATTTTCTTTGTTAATATCCTGCTCTGCCCGAATGAGAGCATAATCGTTTAGAGTGGCGTTTTTGACAACCTCAACGAACTTTCTGAAATGAAAATAAAAAATTGATTTCCTTTCTTAACGTGACGAAATGGATCTAAGACAAAAAAAAAACCTCTAACAACATGTTTGTACGATACAGTTGGTCATATTTTAAAAACTATGGCTGATTTACTAAGCGCAAGATCTTCAAATCAGAACTAACGCATGCATTCTACAACAAAAAATAAAATGCACGTACTTGCTCTTATTTTCAAGACGCTGTGCTGGGGGTTTAAGAAAATTATATGTAAAGACATGGACATTATAAAAGAAAAAAGTTTAAAAGCATATGAAATTTAATATTAGCTAAGACAACTTCTATAAGAAACTAGAAATTAGCTAAGACAACTTCTATAAGAATTTGATATGAAAAAAAAGAACGCCATCTTAATTCTTGATTGAATATAATTGTATGGAAAAAAAATTTAAATCGTTGGAGAAATAATTTTTACATATCAAATTATTAGAAGATTTTTAAGGAAATTGTTTAGTATGCAAATCTTATGTATTTACTAATGTGTATATACAAAGTGTCCGCTGAGAAGGTATACTACTTTGTTTTGTCGCCATTTTGGTAAACATTAGTCTCGACTGTTCATATTTGGCAGTTGTGAAGTAGATTCGTGGCAAATTTATATTGGAAAAACTTTTAATCGTTAAAACGTTTTATCAAAAATCAATCATCGATTACTGTTACGATGAGAAAGTTACGTGAAATTTTTGGCAGAAACAACGTGCCAACAAAACGCACTATCGTGTAGTGAATGATTTTGAAGAAAGAGGGTTTGTAGGTAATAGGCCCAAGCATGGACCACAACGTACTGCAAGATCTGCTGAAAACATTTCTGTTGCTCAAGGAAGTGTTCAAAACAGTCCAACAACCTCAAATGAAAACGGCGTAACGGTAACTGTGAATGAGGAGCGATATCATGATATAATTGAAAACTTTTTAATGCCACAACAGCGTTAAAGTCTGTTCGTGTACTTCCCATAACATCGAAATTCTACTAATTTTATTTTTATATGAGCTTTGACAAAACCTTGGGCTAAATTTGTAGAAATTCGTAGTTTTGGGAGATGCGTGAACAGACATATTCACTTAGTTTTTACTTGGGTATAAGTTTTAAGATATTTAGTCAGTTTATATTTCTTGAGTGCTCATTATTTTCCCTCATTTTTTTTTAACAGGGCAGGAAATATACAAGCAATATTCACTTAGAATTCAAAACAACTCCTTTTCCTCTTAAGCAATTTATAGCGACAAAAATAATTGGGCAAGTGAATCCAAAAATAAATAAATATTTTTTTATCGATTGACCCACTGTGGCGTATGTGGAATATTTTGTGTCAATATAAATAATTGCTTTGCCGATCCCTTTTAAATACAATTTCTATGGTACTTTGATACATTCATAATAAATACACTTAAAATACACTTATGTACATGTATACATAGGATATATAACTTTTATATGTACATATATAGTATAAATATAACGGATGATTTTTTAAGAGGTTTAGAACTTTAAAAAAAAAAACACAAAAAATTCGAAAAAATGAATGAAATATTTATTTGAATCGATAGTTTGAACATTGCAATTTAATGTTTAAAGATAATTTCATGCAAATGTTGACCGCGACTGCGTCTCAGGTAGCCCATCCGCTGAGTCCAATTTTGGCATACTCTTTCACACATATCGGCCGGTATCTCACGAATGAATGCATGGATGTTGGCTTCCAGTGCGTCAATCGAAGCGGGCTTGTCCTTTTAGACATTAGCCTTGACATACCCCCACAAAAAATAATCTAATGGTGTCAAATCGCACGATCTAGGCGGCCAATTGACCGGCCCGAAACGTGAAATTAACTGTTCACCAAACTCGCCTCGCAATTGCGCCATTGTTTCGCGTGCTGTGTGGCATGTGGCACCGTCTTGTTGAAACCACATATCATGCAAGTCAAGAACTTCCATTTCGGGCAAAAAAAAGTTTGTTATCATCGCTCGGTAGCGTTCACCATTGACAGTAACGCTGCGATTCGCATCATCTTTGAAGAAATATGGCCCAATAATGCCGCCGGCCCATAAACCGCAACAAACAGTGGCTTTTTCGGGATGCATTGGTAGCTGTTGCAATGCTTCTGGCTGATCTTCACTCCAAATGCGGCAATTATGCTTATTTACGTACCCATTCAACCAAAAATGAGCCTCATCGCTGAACACAATTTTTCGATAAAAAAGCGGATCCTCGGCCAGCTTTCCAAGAGCCCATTCACCAAAAATTCGGCGTTGTGGTAGGTCGGCTGGCTTTAGTTCTTGCACCAGCTGTATCTTAAAAGGCTTTACGCCCAAATCCTTCCGCAAAATTTTCCACGTAGTGCTGTAACAAAGGCCTAACTGCTGGGAACGGCGCCGAATCGACATTTCGCGGTCTTCTGTCACACTAGCTGATACGGCCGCAATATTTTCTTCACTACGCACAGTACGTAAACGTGTTGGTGGTTTAATGTCCAACAAAGTAAATTTGGTGCGAAATTTGGTCACAATCTTCCGAATAGACTGCTCAGAAGGTCGAGAATGCCGACCATAAAATGGAAGCAGCGCGCGATGAACATTTCGAACCGAGCACGAATTTTGATAGTAAAATTCAATAATTTGCAAGCGTTGTTCATTTGTAAGACGATCCATGGTTAAATTGCAAACCAAACTGAAGCTGTTTGACAGTGACACAAGGTACTAAACACACGTCAGCTGTCAAAACCAGTGTTGCCAAAACCAAACCAGCTAAGAAATCACCCGTTATTTATAATTTATATTTACCTATACTTGTTCTTTTCTTAAATTTTTCAAAAATAATTAAACAAAAATTAGTTCTTTCGATATTTTTATCTACGTTTATATATTTACAATACATTTTATAAAGTAGGTACAAATTAAAAGATAATTAATTATTAATTTTATATAAATAAAATATTATGCAAGAAACAGCTATTTATTAAATAATTTGCGTACATTTTACTATTTCGATGTTTTTACCAATTTCATATTCACAACTATATAGATAATAAGATTGTATGTATATATGTATGATACAACTATAGTAAAAATTATAAACTTAGAATATTCTCTTTTTCTTAAAGACCTATACAAAATTCTAACACTTGTTCTATATATTTTTCTTGCAGAGTTGGCCATTTACATTTCAACATATCCAACCGAGCAGACAGTTGACTTCGCACTATGCGCCTATAGAATGGACTCAACCAGAAAAATATTCAAATGATATTTATCGAAATCACAATCTTCTGACGAATAGTAATAATAATAACAATAATACAATTTTATTGAACAATAATATCAGCAATAGTAATAGCAATGCCAACAATATAATGCAAACTCACAGTAGTTGTCTATTTGACCATCCCAATCATGGACATGTGATTCATTAATTTACTTAAGTCATACAAGATTTTGTTTAGTTAAGTTGAAACTAAAGCCAAATATAGTATTTAATTTTTTTAATAAATTATACACAATAGTTTTAAAATTTTAATTAACTTTGTTTTAATCTTTTTATAAACAAAATTTATATTTGTGTAACAACTTATGCATTTGGAGGACTTTGTGGTCTTGGAAGCTCAAAAGAAAGCTCGTTCTCAACATTATCTGGCTTCAGTTGGACGGGTGATGGTGCCTTTTCACCTCGTCTCGGGGGTTGTGGAATATTAGCATCGGCAGTTAGTTTTTTCTTATTTGGGTTCTTATCAGTTGTAACAGTAGGTTTCTTATAAGCTGAAGATGGTTTTTCTCTTACGATTGTTTCTTCCTCGAATTGTTCTTCTTTGTGTTTTTGTGGAATTGAAGGTTTCTTATTAAAGTGCGGTTTCTTAGCATTAGGTTCTTTTTTCAACGGTTTTCTAACAGGAACTTTTTCGAGTGTTGATTCTTTGATGTTTATTTCCTTTTTGTGGTCAGATGAGGGGTATTTATCTTCTGGTTTTCTGGCTGCCAAAGCAATTGAAGTAAAAACAACGAAAATTGCAAAAACCAAAACAGTTCGGGCCATTTTGTTGATTTTATGAAACACTCTCAGTGACTGATATTTTTTAAGCATAAATTGTTCCTTTTATAGCCAAATTGTGTTTCCGATATAAAAGAGTTCCCAGCTGATAAAAACTGATATCAAATAACATGAAATTAAGATATTAATTAATTTTATCAACCAAAAAATATGGAACGTCGAAAGAGCAAAAAATAAAAATGCAATATCAGAAAGATATCTGTGTTTAATAAACTTGTGAACTTTCTCGGGTTTGATATGATAATTACGAAAAACAACAAGTAATTATTTTGAAACTCATTAGTCAAGCATGACGATGCTATGAGAGAGAATAATTTAGGTGGCACTACGTTCAGATAGAATAGTATGGAAGTTTTTCACTCGTCAATATTTTGAACAAAAAATATATCAACCGGAAATTGTTAAAAGCCTTTGTATATTATAAGAATATTAACAATCATATTGCTGTTTTTTTAAATTTCGTTAATAACTGATAACTGTGAAAAACTACTCAAACATAAAGACTACTGTTTTCATGGTGCTTGATCAGTAAATAACGCAAATCATTCCCTCAAACTGATTGTATCCAAATGAACTGTCAAGGCCATTTCATGATTTCTTATCTTAACGGAAAACCCGCTTCAACTCAAGAAAGGGATGTAATTAACTCTGAGTCATGGAAAATTAAAAAAAAATTACCAAATGTAATAATTTTTTTCACATGAAATATTTAGTTGTATAACCTGTTGAGTTTAAAAATATACACAGAGGATTTTTTGATTACAAATTAAGTGACATTTTTATCTCGTTTTCCAAATCATTTTTCGATTGTATTATATTGATTCATTAACAAACGTCAAAATCTGTTATGTGGAGAGTTATCATATCAAGACGGTGTTCATACGAGCTTCACGAGAGGCAACTCATTTTAACGTCTTTTATTTGTATCTCACTCTCATCTCTTGAAAGTGAGGCAGACATTTTTCTTTTTTTTTTTCAAGAAGAAGTAGAAATGAGATGAAATAGAGAGACGCCAAAATGAGTCTCCTCACGTGAAGCTCGTATGAATATGAGCACCGTCCAATATTTGTAATGGAATTGTTTTTTTTTTGTCCACTTTGGTTTTTCATATTTCCTCCACAATTATTGCTGTCACTCCTAAAATTGACAAATTCATTCCATATTGGCTGCTGTCCCCGCATTCTTTAAATCTCACATCGCCGAGAAACGATGAAAATTAAAACAAAATACATTAGTTTCGTTCAATTTCAATTTCAACGTTTCTCGACCAGTTTTATGGATGTGAGAGCTACCCAAGGTTGAAAGGCAGTTGAAAAGAATGAACAAAATTATGATTTTTAATATAGACTTACTTATGTATGTTGCTTTTCAGTATTCACTCCTAGTACTTTTTGTCGTTCATTTTATTTCATTCCAATAGAATGTGAAAAATTTGGAGTGAAGGAATGCAAACGGAGTGACCAATTGAGAAACGATATTGCTTTATACAAACATTAAAAAGATTGGTGTTGTTTTCGAAATGGCAGTCACTGAGCTATATTAATTGAAAATAATGCTGTAATGATTGTTTCAATATTCTTCCCAACACCACTGATACCTCACAAGTCACATGAAGTGGTGATATAGATTTTGTGACTTTTTCGTATTCTTCTTCTACACTTGTAAGAGTCACAAAAACAATCGAATTTCCTCCTGAGCAGGTCAGAACTCACAACACAACTGACTTGGCTTTTGACAACAAATTGAAATATGTTCTCTCTAGGAAGACAATAGGTGCGTTTCATTGGTATTTATAGCTAGCTATAACTTTTTCAATAAAACACGCCTAATATGTCTGTTTTCGTACTTCCAAAACTACGAAGTTCTGCTAAAGCTAATATAAAAAAGAACATTTGTAGAAATTCGTAGTTTGAGAAGTACAAAAACAGATATTTTTATGTTTTCTGTTACAGAGAAAACAAAATGTATATCTATATTATCGGCTTTCTGTCAAAACCTCGTAAGTCTTAAAATGCCATTTTAACGTATTTTAGATCAAAACAAATCACTTAATAAAAATATCAATGTGTCGTAACCGTATCATGGTTCCTTTTGCATAAAGTAGTAGTAGTAGTGGTAGTAGTAGAAGTAGTAGTAGTGAACTTAGAGCAAGCTGCAAACATACCATCAGAGGCTCATCATAAGTACATGTGCTAGTGGTCAGAAAAATACTGCGAGCTAACACATGCATAAGAATAAACTAAGATATTTACATAGGTAAACAAATAAACGTAATTATTACAGTATATATTACATTTTGAATTAATATAATCAAAAAGTAAAAAAACAAAGTGGAGCACTGGTTCAAAACAAGTTTTTTAATCCCATCTAAAAATATGGATCCCATCATATAAACATAGATGTACTTTGTTTAGCAAATAGCTTAAAGAACATTTATGAATATGGCCCATTTTGTTTATTTGTTAGAAGAAAAATGATTTTTTTTTTTGTGAAAATCTTCTTCATTAATGTACCGCGAATGTTTTAGTTTTAGTTTAGTTTTTATTTTTGTCCATATCAGGCAACATTTAAATCTACAAAATCGATGTACATCATTTAAACAAAATAAATAACAGATTAATAATTTAATATATATTATTTGAACTTAAATTTAAGTAAATTTTAGTAATATTAAAATAAAATAAGAATATAGGTAACAATATTTACAAAGAAGATGCATACATCATTCGAGACAATATAGGTAGTTTCTTTGAAACCTCTTTACTCATATAATTATTATATAGGTCAGCTTATTTATTATTCTACAACGGTTGAACGGTTCATTATTAGCATTTAGCATGGCTTGTTTTGTATATTGATTCTTTCAAAAAATTGATGTGCCTTACACCTGAGACACATTTGTGGTATAAAAACCATAGTATGGATATTATAGGTGTGTTTGGTAATATGAAATTTCTTGCAAATTTTCACAATTTGCTGTCAGAAACCATAGAAAATAAAACAAGTTTGGGAAACTTGTTGAAAATTTCACGTTACCAAACAGGCATTATATATAGGGTGACACACATCCTGTAAAGTATACATGTGTTTGTTAACATGAAATTTCTTGCAAATTTTCACAAATTTTCACAATTTGCTGTCAGAAACCATAGAAAAAAAAAACTCAAGTTTGGGAAACTTGGTGAAAATTTCACATTTCAAACAGGCATATTTTCGCATTCGCAGTTGGTAACTCATGTGAAAGGTACCTTAAATTAGTTCTACAATTGGTCTTCTACCAGTCAATAGATGTCGCTGAAATAACATTCTGATGCCATGTGCAACTTTTATGTTTTTATTTTTATTAAAAAAAAGGCCGACAACAACAGTTTTTATAAATCTTTCCAAGTTTAAATAAAATAACTATGAAAAGTGATAATATTTATACATCTATAGCATGCAATCGAACTCCTGAAAGTGCAGACTGGGGTAATAATGGATTAATAGTATTTGCCGCCTGCAATTCCATTGCAATATTCAATCCAAATGTATGTTGTTTTCAGGTTCACTTTTTTTAGTAGGTATTAACATTTTACTTTCACAATTCTAGTTAAATGATTCAGCAAAAATCACCCAAACATTTATCAAACATACCAAACGTGTTACCACAGTAAAATGGATACCACATTCTCCGTATGCCGCTGAGACAGAGTTTCTTTCCGGCTCGGACGATGGATTGGCTATTTTGTGGAACATTTCAGACCTCAGCAATGTGACAACCAAAGTTTTGAAAGGCCATGAAAGTGGAGTAAACTTCCTCGATGGAGTGTATGTCAATGGACAACTCACTATTGCAACAGCGTCTACAGACTCTTCCGTTAGATTGTGGACTTTAATTGCAGGGACTTCCCAATTCGAGTGCTATCAGACGATACTCCTCCGAAATGGATTCTGTTTTTCAATACGAATCACACCCCTTCCTGGCACTGAACAATTGCTTTTGGCATTTTCCTCGGATGACGATAGCATCTCATTATGGACAAACCAAAATGGCAACGCGATGGAAAAAATTCACCAGCTAATTGGCCACGAAGACTGGGTACGTGGCTTAGATTTCGTAACTACCGAAGATGGTGATCTACTGCTAGCAAGCTCCTCACAGGATAACTTTATAAGACTTTGGAGAATCTCCCCCCGAACAGAAGAAGAAGTGCGTAGAAACGAAATCGACATTCTGAACATCGCCGATGGAGAAATTCGTGTGGAGGAGAAGATAATTCAAGTAGCCAAGAATGGTACCGCCCAATGGTTCGCTGTCAGCTTGGAATCCGTGTTGTATGGGCATGAAGGATGGGTTTACGGTGTCCATTGGCATAGTAGTGCCAAAGGTCTTCAATTGCTTTCTGCCTCTATAGATAAGTCAATCATAATCTGGCAACCAACTGAAGATGGCGTTTGGATGGAAAAAGTCCGTGTCGGTGGAGTTGGAGGCAATTCCTTAGGATTTTTTGGTGGAAAGTTTGATAGTGATGGAAAGTCCATTCTTGGATTTAGCTTCCAAGGTGGTTTTCACATTTGGAATCAGTCACTTGAAAATGAGTCCATTTGGACACCAAACATCATTGTTGGTGGACACTTTGGAGAAGTTCGCGACCTCTGTTGGGAACCTCAAGGTGCCTTTCTGTTGTCGGTTTCAGCTGATCAAACTACCAGGCTACATGCTCCGTGGGTGCGTCCCGGTAAACCACTTCAAACGTGGCATGAGCTGGCTCGTCCACAGGTTCACGGATACGATATGCAGTCGATTGCCGTTATTTCGCGTTACAAATTTGCCAGCGGAGCTGAAGAGAAAATTGTACGCACCTTCCAAGCCACAGGAAACTTTGTAGAGAATTTTCAAAAGATTACAAACACCACTAACGATAAAGAGGGCAATGCAATCTTGGAAAGTAATACAATTTTTTTTGTATAGAAGTCATTCTAAGACAAATTGTACTCTTTTAGGTCTACCAAAAGGGGCCTCTGTTCCATCATTGGGTCTATCCAATAAAGCTGTTTACTCTGTGGAAGAACCAAACCAACAAAAACACGTTAAGGACGAATATCCAGAGAACTATTTTGTCCCGGTGTCGTTGAGTACACCACCACAAGAAGAAACCCTTATGCAGAATACTCTCTGGCCAGAAGTTCAGAAACTTTACGGACATGGATTTGAGATATACGCGTTGGCGTCATCTCCCGATGGTCAATATTTGGTATCTTCATGTCGAGCGACTAATGCGGAGCACGCTCAGATTATTTTATGGTATTTTTGTGTGTTTATCCTTTTTTCATGAACATTATATAAAAAAAAAGTCTTCATTTAGGAACACAGGAACATGGAAGCAAGTTCAAAAGCTTTCTTCACATCAACTGACTGTTACTCAGTTGCGATTCTCCCCTAATAATAAATATCTTCTATCTGTGTCCCGTGATAGACGCTTGAGTGTCTTTGAAAACAAATCGACAAGTGAAACAATTTTATTTGAGATGGTTTCGACAACCGATAAGACAAATGGAATCCATACACGCATAATATGGTCGTGCGATTGGTCTCATGATTCCAAATTTTTTGTAACTTCTTCGCGTGATGGAAAAATTGTTGTTTGGACAAAGGGTAACACTACAACAGATACAAGTCTAAAAGACTGGCATGCGGTGGATACAGTTGAGCTCAAAAACGAGTCAATTACCGCTGTTGCATTTGCTGACAAATTCTATAACGGAAAGGATGGACATTATCTGCTTGCACTGGGCTTGGAAAGTGGAATTATACACTTATGTGCATTTAATGGAGCAAAATTAGAAATTATCTTCAAAATGGAGCAAAAGTAAGTTGGATTATTTTAAATTTTTTAACAGAAAAATTCGTCAAACTATTTTTTTTATTTAACAGGGATGCACATCATTTGACTGTGAGAAAGCTACAATTCAGGCCCATATCTGAAGGAATTGAACTGGCTAGTTGTGGCGATGATCATTTAGTTAGAATTTATAGGATTTTAATTTAAATAATAAATTTATGTAGCAGCAAAAAGCAAATAGTGATTTACTGATTTATTATTGCAATAACAATAATAAATATAATACTAACAGCAAAAACAAATAATAAATTCGAAGGAAAGGGCTGGTATTAGCGTGTTAGCATCGAATAAGAAGGTTATAGCGTTTTAAAGATCAACATCTCATCAAGTCAACGAGATATCCCATACATTTGAAGATTTCGTAATCTAGTAATAGACTTTTTGCAGCAAATTTAAATCAGGGGAAGAAAATGTAGGCCCTCAATTCCCATAATCACGATATTAAATCGAAAGCGAGCTTCCCCATTCGCTTCAAAAATCAATGCTTCTAAAAATATTATGAAAATATCTCATAAACACATTTTAAACTTCAAACAATGGCTAATTGGGAGTTCGAAAAATTTATTCTCTTAAGGGAGCGTTCCACTCACTTTGAGTGGAAAAAATAAATAGATTTTAACAGGTATTTTTGTATGGACATTTCATTTTCGATCGAACTGAATACCAGACTTAAAGCCTATTATACGCTGCTGATGCGAAACGAAAAATTCCATACAAAAATTACAACGAAATTATAAATAAAAAATGTACCGCCATATTATTCACTCTGGGTTTAAAGTGATTTTTGAATCCAACTTAAATCGGATTTATCAAATGCAAACACTAAAATTTAAGCTAGGATAGAAACAAAAGTGAAAATTTTCAAACTCATTTTGGGATAGTGTTTCTCACTGGGAAACTTATAAAAATGATGCAGAAAGCTTAAATTTTGATAATATGTTATAATTGATGATCTGGGATTTCGATAATAATAAATGAATTTTTAATTGACAGGCTTACAGATTAGTAGTTCCGAATGCAAATAAAACTATTTCATTCCTTCTCGACGTTTCGTTGTCTTTTTCCAACATTTTCAAAAGATGATTTTATTTAGCTGTAAAAAAATTCCATTGCACAATTATTATTTTTCTTTTTAAACAATTTCTTAAGTTTTGGTTTAAAAAAAAATCTATATTTTTTTTCACAAAACAACTGCTCTAGCGGGAAAAAATGAGATGCTATCGGATGACGATAGCATCTCATTATGGACAAACCAAAATGGCAACGCGATGGAAAAAATTCACCAGCTAATTGGCCACGAAGACTGGGTACGTGGCTTAGATTTCGTAACTACCGAAGATGGTGATCTACTGCTAGCAAGCTCCTCACAGGATAACTTTATAAGACTTTGGAGAATCTCCCCCCGAACAGAAGAAGAAGTGCGTAGAAACGAAATCGACATTCTGAACATCGCCGATGGAGAAATTCGTGTGGAGGAGAAGATAATTCAAGTAGCCAAGAATGGTACCGCCCAATGGTTCGCTGTCAGCTTGGAATCCGTGTTGTATGGGCATGAAGGATGGGTTTACGGTGTCCATTGGCATAGTAGTGCCAAAGGTCTTCAATTGCTTTCTGCCTCTATAGATAAGTCAATCATAATCTGGCAACCAACTGAAGATGGCGTTTGGATGGAAAAAGTCCGTGTCGGTGGAGTTGGAGGCAATTCCTTAGGATTTTTTGGTGGAAAGTTTGATAGTGATGGAAAGTCCATTCTTGGATTTAGCTTCCAAGGTGGTTTTCACATTTGGAATCAGTCACTTGAAAATGAGTCCATTTGGACACCAAACATCATTGTTGGTGGACACTTTGGAGAAGTTCGCGACCTCTGTTGGGAACCTCAAGGTGCCTTTCTGTTGTCGGTTTCAGCTGATCAAACTACCAGGCTACATGCTCCGTGGGTGCGTCCCGGTAAACCACTTCAAACGTGGCATGAGCTGGCTCGTCCACAGGTTCACGGATACGATATGCAGTCGATTGCCGTTATTTCGCGTTACAAATTTGCCAGCGGAGCTGAAGAGAAAATTGTACGCACCTTCCAAGCCACAGGAAACTTTGTAGAGAATTTTCAAAAGATTACAAACACCACTAACGATAAAGAGGGCAATGCAATCTTGGAAAGTAATACAATTTTTTTTGTATAGAAGTCATTCTAAGACAAATTGTACTCTTTTAGGTCTACCAAAAGGGGCCTCTGTTCCATCATTGGGTCTATCCAATAAAGCTGTTTACTCTGTGGAAGAACCAAACCAACAAAAACACGTTAAGGACGAATATCCAGAGAACTATTTTGTCCCGGTGTCGTTGAGTACACCACCACAAGAAGAAACCCTTATGCAGAATACTCTCTGGCCAGAAGTTCAGAAACTTTACGGACATGGATTTGAGATATACGCGTTGGCGTCATCTCCCGATGGTCAATATTTGGTATCTTCATGTCGAGCGACTAATGCGGAGCACGCTCAGATTATTTTATGGTATTTTTGTGTGTTTATCCTTTTTTCATGAACATTATATAAAAAAAAAGTCTTCATTTAGGAACACAGGAACATGGAAGCAAGTTCAAAAGCTTTCTTCACATCAACTGACTGTTACTCAGTTGCGATTCTCCCCTAATAATAAATATCTTCTATCTGTGTCCCGTGATAGACGCTTGAGTGTCTTTGAAAACAAATCGACAAGTGAAACAATTTTATTTGAGATGGTTTCGACAACCGATAAGACAAATGGAATCCATACACGCATAATATGGTCGTGCGATTGGTCTCATGATTCCAAATTTTTTGTAACTTCTTCGCGTGATGGAAAAATTGTTGTTTGGACAAAGGGTAACACTACAACAGATACAAGTCTAAAAGACTGGCATGCGGTGGATACAGTTGAGCTCAAAAACGAGTCAATTACCGCTGTTGCATTTGCTGACAAATTCTATAACGGAAAGGATGGACATTATCTGCTTGCACTGGGCTTGGAAAGTGGAATTATACACTTATGTGCATTTAATGGAGCAAAATTAGAAATTATCTTCAAAATGGAGCAAAAGTAAGTTGGATTATTTTAAATTTTTTAACAGAAAAATTCGTCAAACTATTTTTTTTATTTAACAGGGATGCACATCATTTGACTGTGAGAAAGCTACAATTCAGGCCCATATCTGAAGGAATTGAACTGGCTAGTTGTGGCGATGATCATTTAGTTAGAATTTATAGGATTTTAATTTAAATAATAAATTTATGTAGCAGCAAAAAGCAAATAGTGATTTACTGATTTATTATTGCAATAACAATAATAAATATAATACTAACAGCAAAAACAAATAATAAATTCGAAGGAAAGGGCTGGTATTAGCGTGTTAGCATCGAATAAGAAGGTTATAGCGTTTTAAAGATCAACATCTCATCAAGTCAACGAGATATCCCATACATTTGAAGATTTCGTAATCTAGTAATAGACTTTTTGCAGCAAATTTAAATCAGGGGAAGAAAATGTAGGCCCTCAATTCCCATAATCACGATATTAAATCGAAAGCGAGCTTCCCCATTCGCTTCAAAAATCAATGCTTCTAAAAATATTATGAAAATATCTCATAAACACATTTTAAACTTCAAACAATGGCTAATTGGGAGTTCGAAAAATTTATTCTCTTAAGGGAGCGTTCCACTCACTTTGAGTGGAAAAAATAAATAGATTTTAACAGGTATTTTTGTATGGACATTTCATTTTCGATCGAACTGAATACCAGACTTAAAGCCTATTATACGCTGCTGATGCGAAACGAAAAATTCCATACAAAAATTACAACGAAATTATAAATAAAAAATGTACCGCCATATTATTCACTCTGGGTTTAAAGTGATTTTTGAATCCAACTTAAATCGGATTTATCAAATGCAAACACTAAAATTTAAGCTAGGATAGAAACAAAAGTGAAAATTTTCAAACTCATTTTGGGATAGTGTTTCTCACTGGGAAACTTATAAAAATGATGCAGAAAGCTTAAATTTTGATAATATGTTATAATTGATGATCTGGGATTTCGATAATAATAAATGAATTTTTAATTGACAGGCTTACAGATTAGTAGTTCCGAATGCAAATAAAACTATTTCATTCCTTCTCGACGTTTCGTTGTCTTTTTCCAACATTTTCAAAAGATGATTTTATTTAGCTGTAAAAAAATTCCATTGCACAATTATTATTTTTCTTTTTAAACAATTTCTTAAGTTTTGGTTTAAAAAAAAATCTATATTTTTTTTCACAAAACAACTGCTCTAGCGGGAAAAAATATTTGTTTACTTTTGTAATTTTTCAAAAAGTGGCTAATGTAGTTAAGCCTTGAGCCTTTATCTCAACACTCAACAACATAATTTAAGGGGCTTTGGTGTTTTTTTGAGAACGGAAATACCTAGGTTTTCTTACAACTCTTGGGGTTGTCAGAAAAACCGGGGTCATCAACTGGTAAACTTCAATAAACGAAGCTATTATTTTTGCTGTGTTCTGATGTTTATTCTCAGATATCCGGATAGCTTTGTGTTTTTCTATTTCCATGTTAAAAAAAACATCTGATGACGCACTGGCCCAGCCACAACTCAAGTTAATATAGCGAATAAACATTGGAACTCGGGAATTTACAACCAAACCGATTACGAAATCTAACGAATGAGTTGCGGATCAGTCTCAATTCTGACAATTTTATGAGTAAATGTCAAAATTGAGTCTGTAGTCAGGGTGAACGTAGGGGAAAAATTATTGACCGATTTTCGTACCTCATCTTGCTGTGCAACCAAATATAGATGGCAATCCTCAGCTGTTAATTTGATTTGCCTAGAAGCAAATGGAATGAACAGCTAGATTGATTAGATTTGCAAAGTATTAGTGAAAATTAGTGAAACAGGCATACATAAAATCAACTAGTCATTCAGCACAGGTCTTTTTGTTGTTGCACATCTATTCATGGACATGAAATTAAATTACAAATGCAACAATGTAAACAAATGGGTTTTGGAGGGTAAAACGTATGAATAAGGATTGCTTGTCGGTATCAACATTACCTGATTTTTCTCCTGATGATCTTGTTATTGTTTTAATACATTGGTTTTTCCCTCATTTTTAATTCTTTCCTTTTCCCTCCAAAACTCTAAGAATCAAAAATCGCAATAGAAAATCGTGTCATTAAAATACCGACCATTTTTAATTCAAGTTTTTCAAAAAACGTCTTGAACTAACTCTGGGGTTCAGTTCAGGACGCATCGAACATAGTTCAGTTTTCAAAACACCGGATAGTACGCCCATTTTTATAAACTTAACCCAACTACTGACGAATTTTTTATAAATTAATTATTAAAGTGCGGTAGCAGCGGGCAAATTCGCGTTTTGCCCGCACTGACAATAGACAGCACAACTCTATTGAAAGAGTCTACAAGAAATTAAAATCTCTCCAGCTCACAACCTGTGCTCAGATTTTTCTTCTGTCAAAAGTGAAAATTTCTCTCTCTGTGGATAAATAAACTTTTTTATTTGTTAATGTTCTATTTTATTTTATATTTATTAAATTAAATATATATTTCTGATCACAAATAAATAAACATAAATTGGGTGGTGATCTAATAATGAAGTGAATGTGTTTTGCAAACAAAGATCGTTTATTCATTAGAATGTCCCGTGGCAAATCTCGTTTGCAAGCGGAAATTTGTGGCGATTGTGGAGCATCCGGTAATTATTTAATATTTTATCGAACTTTGTATATAAAAATGTTCTTTTATCAATGCTGGCAAAATTTTCATTTTAAGATCCTTCATGGGCTTCTGTAAATCGTGGTATACTCTTATGTTCCGACTGTTGCTCGGTCCATCGTAGTCTAGGGCGACACATTTCTGTTGTTAAGTCGCTGCGACAGGGCCATTGGTGTCCATCTGTTTTGAATTTTGTGAATTCTCTTAATGCTCACGGTGCAAACAGTGTTTGGGAACATTGCCTGTTGGATTCAACTGGCAAAGCAACTGCTCGCAGGAAGCCTTCTCCAAAAGATCAACTCCATCCGACAAAATCGGATTTCATCAAGGCCAAGCACGTCAATTTGTCGTTCGTCTTGAAACCAAATCTTCAAGATGACGAGAGTTTCAATGGAAATTTAGAAACTGAACTAAGCAAGCAATTACATGCTAGTGTAAGAACAAGTAACTTGGAAACTTCTTTGCGTTTGTTAGTACAAGGAGCTGATCCCAATTATTTTCACGAGGTAAATTTAAAAATAAACTGCAAAGGAATAGGTATAATATTTATGTTTTTGTCTGACTTAATTAGGAAAAAAAATCGAATCCATTGCATGTAGCGGCAAAGTTTGGACAAGCTTCACAGATTGAGTTACTCATTATACATGGAGCCGATTTGAATGCCCTAGACGGAAGTGGCTGCACGGCATATGAAGTAGCAAAAGCCAACAATCACAATATTATAGCAGAACGACTCATAGAGGCTATGTACGATGTTACCGATCGTATCACAATGTTTTTGGGAGGCAAGAGGCCCGATCATGCAGTTAGTCTGTTCTTTTTTTTTATTATTTCAATGCATGAAAGCTTTTTTTTTCAGAGCGGCAAACATATTTGTATACCAGACTCGAATAACTCAGAAATTAGCGAGCAGTTAAAAATTGCACGAGGTAGATTGCAACTTGTGCCAAATAAAATGTTCGAGGAGCTCGTAATGGACTTATACGATGAAGTCGATAGGCGGGAGAGTGAAGCAAGTAAGTAAAAATAGATATATATAATCAAAAACTGAAAGCGGCATTGTTAAAATTATAAAAAAAATAAAAATGGTTTCAAAAAACTTCTCTGAACATAAAAAAATTGCTTTAAAAAAACATTTAAAATTGTATAGTTTGGGCAACAACTGCTTTGAATCCAGAAAACGTTGCAGTGCCATTTCTGCCAGCAAATCCATTTCTTAGTGCTACACGCAATCAGGTATATCAATCGCTATCACTATTCAAAATTAGCTGTCTCAGAAAAGATATATATTTCTTAGGGTCGTCAAAAACTCGCCCGTTTTAGTCCACTGGAATTTGCTGGCTTGCTTACCGATGTACTCATAGATGCTCGACGTCGTCAGAACATGGCGAATTTACGACCTTTGGATAATATAAATCAGCAATTACAACATCAATCATCATTCGGCGGTCCTGATGATCCGAATCTCTCCGATGATGAACCCATTTATGATCCTGTTGCTTCCGATGAAGATTATGCTCCAGTTGCGTCAATTGTTCAACAGGTAAATAATATGCGACAGAAAATTCTTAAATTTAATAATAGCTTTGGTTAAAAGTCAAATATCGAATATATTTTTATAAATGTAATAATAATAATAAAAGAATAGCTGAAAGCTCTTTAAGTATTTCTTAATAGTGTTCCTGTTTGTAACAGAAAAGCAATGAGATTTGTATTAATGAAAATTTAGTTTTTTTTTTATTCAAAACAGTAGTATTTATTTTATAGTCAATCATTTATTTCAATGATATGTAAAATTATTTAAGCTTATCTAGACACCATATATTTTTAGTAAAGATGTTGATTTTACTTTGTAGATCTATTTTTATTCTTAAGATCCGATCGACTTTTTTAATCTGGAATCATAATTTTGCTCTTTTATTTAGAAACAAAAATCAAGAAGTTAAGTAACTGTTAATTTTGGTTTTTATAAATACAAGTCTAGAAATAAAACGATTTCATTTTGTAGTAATTTTAAAGCAAAAGTTGCCAATAAGTGCTGATTCCACCTAATGTTATTCATTTTTTATAAAATAGTTTATCATTTTATGTAGTATTATGTCTGTAACAGTGTCGCCTTTTCTTATTTGAATTGAGACAACATAATACACGTTAAGAATTTTTAATTATTAGAATAGCAATTCGGTAGGATTATCGTGGGGTACTTAAGTGGCCATACAAACCCTAGGAAATACAAATAAATCATTTATAAAGCTGCGGATTGAAAATTTTCGTACAGTTCTCACTTTTGCTTAAAGTAAAAAAACTACCGAATACACCTAATTCAGATGGCAATATTTAATTTGTGTAAACGAAATAAAAAAAGATACAGATGGCTTCTTTCACTTACTATGTGTATTATGGCTTATTAACAATTTGTCCCAGAATGTATTTAGAACTATTACATAATGTCAAATGCCAACCTTATTTTATATCATTGCGGGCAAAATTATGAACAATATTTTTTTAATATAATACTAAAATTGAGGAAGATTAATAGGGATAGAACTTGTGAAGAGTAATATATTCTGAATTTCAAAATCAATTTTTACCAAATCCAATCCAATAGGTCACGACGTCATGTGCGTTAAATTGTCATATCCATAATAACCTTAAAGACTAACTACACAAAAATAGACATTGAAATAAATTGATGTACAAAATGTAACTACAATTTTACACCCGTTCGACACATGTTTCGGTAGGCAGACAAACGGTTTATGGTTCAACACCTCAAAGGCTATTATTTATATGACCTACATATGACTTGGCTTTTAATTTCGTTAGGTCGTTGAAAACTACGGCTCATCATTAGAACAGATGAACATACATACATGCACTCGCAAAATTATTTGGAATACAAATTTTTTTTAAGCATGAGTTTTTTTATTACGAGTATAACGATTAACGATAAACTTCTAGAGATAACGCAGTCGTTTCTGGACGTCCAAGATTATTGATTTGCTCTTTCGTTATTATATAGGTCTAATTTCGTTCATTACGCTTATAAAAAAACTTTAAGTTTATCTAATTTTAAGTTTTCTTTCAAAAACGAATCGTTATAATAAAAAAAAAACACATGCTAAAAAAAATTGATTCCAAATACTTTTGGTATATATATTAAAGATTATTTATTTTTGCTCATGTTTTTTCCATTTCGTGAGTGCTAATATTTGATAATTTTAATAACTTTGTCAAAAAACCTTGTTTATATGGCTGCTGTTGATACGATACACAAATCTATAGACACCATCGATATACAATACAAAACTGATGAATATTTCAATATGAATCAAAACATGTATCGGCAGATATTAAATAAATATTGATTTAAAAAGTAAACTGCATTCAGCTTGTACTAAATAGAATAATTTTAGTTATAGCCGATAGCCAAAATATTGGTATTTTTAGCTAAAGTTTCTTAAGAAATCAGTGAAATATAGAATTTTTGTTTGTAGGGTAAAAAAGATAAAAAAAAATATTTTAAATTCATCTGCAAAAATGTTGTCACTTGACTGCTCAACTTTAGTTAAAATATAAGTTAAATTAAAACAAATTAAACAAAAAAACTAGAGCTGCTTTAAATGTGTTCATAACATAATTTACACTTTATTTAAATTGTTTCAATTATAAAACCCAAGATATTAATTAAAAACTTATAGTTTTAACTATATTGCATTAAAATAAATAATAACATATACAACGTATTTGATGTGATAACGAAATAACATTGTTATTTAAAGTGAGTCATTGATATATAATATTAAATATATAAAACCTATGATATAAATAAAAAATTGTAGTTTCATATTAAACCCTCTGTTAGCTGGAATTATATGTTTTGTTATAGTTCAGTGTTGTTTGTGTTAGTTTAGTTTTTATTTCCATTAAAATTTTATATTATTTTTGTTTTGTTTTTTGTTTCGTTTTGTATTTGTATTTTATTCTCACAGAACCACCATTCATCTATGATTGGAACACGTCCAGCAGACGTGTACGAAATGGAAACATTGCGCAAAAAATTAAATCAATACGAATCGGAAATCAATCAATTGAAGAATGTTGTTGAAAAGTTATCTACTGAGAACACAGAATTGAAATCGAAGTATTCGGGCGTTAATTTTAATATTTACGACGAACCATTGTGAGGACTTTTATTTGTTTTTGTTATTTTTTCTTTAAATTATTCAATTTATTTTTGTTTGCATTATTATTTATTTTGTTTATGATTTCATTTAGACGCATTGATTTGAATGGAACTGAAACAGAAAATGAACCTGTTCTGGATGCTTCAGGTTCTGGTAGTAATCAATCGACTGCGAAGCGTCCTGCCAGTATGTATGAAAGGCGTTTAGTATCGTTTAATAAACCACCAGATTGTCGAACTACGACGAGCATGTACCAAATGGCTGGCGACAAGCCCTTTGGCGAGGAAGTTAAGCACCGAACAGAATTGGTGACTCGACGTCTTAAAGAGCTTTGTACTGCAATGCTTGATACATCGACAAAGGATGCATTTGTACCCTGTGCCGAGCGCATACGGGTGGCAGTTGATGAATTAACTGCAATTTTTAGAACTGTTAGTACCTTAAGGATAAAAAATATTCATCAGAAAGTTTTAAACTTGTATTTATTTTTGTTCTAGCCAAATTACAATGAAACAATTCGGGAAGCTCTGAAACAATTGAATCTTTATAATGCTCAGGTTCAACGAGAATGTCAACATTTGCAGGAGGCAATCAATAAAGCAGACTCACCAGCTATTGAAGCTTATATGAAAGAAGTTCGTGAATGTGTATTTTATATAGCCAGTGGAACAAAAGCTCTTTATGTGCAGTTTGAATAGTTCATGTCTAAAATTATTTAACTATTACGAAATTTATTTTTGTCTTAAGTTTTTATATATAAAGAGACATACGAAAGAACATATAGTTAATAATTAATTTATATCCAATTAACATTTAATTGTTTGAAAGGACCACTCGTACTCAACAATATAATTTTTTTTAGCTTTCAGCCGTTTTCTTATTAAAAAACTAAGTAAATAATGAAAATAATAAAAAAAATTAAAGATTGTATTTCAAATTTAAAGTTTCAAAGAATTTTCTACTCACACACTTTTGTTTAGGAAAAGGTTTTTTTTTTTAATTTTGTATTTTTGTATAATTCATTATTTATTTTGTTTGCTATGCCTCTAGCAACATAATGAAATAATAATAATTATCGTACACATTTTTAATTAACTTTATCGTAGTCTTGTAATTTTCATTTAAACAGGAAGCATAAAACTATGAAAGTTTCGAACAAACAAAAAATTGAAAAATATCCCTAATATTTTAATTCATTGACATTATAACTAATTTGTTTAATAAATATATCACCTAACTCATATAAAGAACATTATTTATGTATAATCAAATAATGGTTTATTATTTTGTAATACATTATTAAAGAGTTTTATACACAGAGGTATACTTAGATGGAGATAAACAAGTAGTTTTCAAAAAAAGTATTCAACTTTAATCAGAATTTTTTACAACTTGGCATAAATAGTGCATATAAAACATAAAGCGACGTATTAGTTTAAATGTTATATAGCCTACTAGTTTATAAATTACTCACAATTGGACTGCAAACTCCCTTCACAAACTGGATCAATTTGTTTTTTTCTTAAAAACAACTCGTACGATTCAAAAAAAAAAATGTCTATGCTACTATTTATGCGAAAAATTATAAAAATTTACACTAAGCAACTATTAATGGTATCTATAGGAAGATTTTTTTATAATACAAATTCTATATACATACAACCGAAATAAATTAGCCAAGTAGAAGACTTAGCACTAAGGATTGGACTTGTTGAATTATTGATTCAAAATAGCTTGGCTGATTTATTTTAGTAGTATATAGGATTTATAAATATTATAAAAAACCTTTTTTGAAAACTAAGCCTGGCCCGGGAAAAAAATGTCCATATGGACCATAAAAAGCTATTTTGAAGTATTAATGGTATCTCCCATTGAACGTTTTTTTTTTCTTGTTATCGGCTGAACGGATGCAGTTTAATTTCTTATGTATGTACAAATTTTATATAAGATTTAATAATATTGCATATAAAAATTATCCAAAAAAATTGGAATTTTTAAAAAAGTTAAAATTTTGTTTTGGAAAATTCGATATCTCAAAAAAAAGTTGACAATTTTTTTTTGAAACGTTATTAGTAGAAGATCCCACCATACGACGACCTACCCTTATAAAGGTACCAGATAGGTTAGGTTAGAAGGGGTGAGATACGGCGGGCCGCATCATCTCACTCGGATCTCAGTGGATCCATTGCGCTCCCCAGAGTGAAAGGTGGGTGGTGAAGAGGGATAGGGAGGGGTTTGATGAGGAGTATTAGTTGTAGGGGGCCTCCCTGAACCATCCTGAGTTCTGAATGAATTTTAGGATGTTTTTCAGTGGCAATACAGAGATGTCGCCCAGTTCATCGAAGAAATATTCTCCTAGGGCTGCTTTCCTGGTTCTAGCTAGGCTGGGGCATTCACATAAGAAGTGAAGGGAGCCCTCTTCCGCCTCTTCATCATGACACCCTCTACATAAGTCAGATGAGCTGATGCCCATTCTTTTCATATGGGTTCCCATAGAGTTATGCCCCGTTAGGACGCCAACTATGAGTGATAATTGAGGCCTGCCTAGCTTGAGTAGGTATTCAGTTTTTTTCTTCGAAATGTTCGGCCAAAGGTTCCTTGAAACCCGACAGGTGTCGATAGATGACCATCTGACATTTGCAGCTTCCAAGAAACAGTGGTGTATTCTACTTTTTTCTTCCTCCAGTGGCATGAGCACCGAGGCTACGATTAGGCTCGGATCAAGAGATGATCCGCTTTTGGCCAGTTCATCTGCCATTTCATTTCCGTGAATATCCCTATGTCCTGGGACCCATTTTAGGGTAACTGTGTTCGCTACGTTGAGTATTCTTAACTCATTTCGGCAACGATCGATCAGTTTGGACTTTATGGTGATTGAGGAAATGGCTTTACCAGATAAGCGGTATCCAGTTTTGTAGGTAATGTCTAAAAAGGTTCATTTAAATTTTGTCGAAAAGTAGTCAAGGCATAGGGTTGCCAAGCAATTTAGCTCAATTTTTGGGGTTTTCCAATTATTTGCCCCAGCTTAAATGGTAAGCCTTAAAGATTTTAAAAAAATACCATACAAAGAAAATTTTATTTGAAAATTATAAACTACGTGATTTTTTAAAATTCGAAGTTTCAGTAGGGTAAATGAGAAAAAAGAAAAAAGTATAAAACCTATTTTCCAAACCATAAATAATAGAAAGTTTTTTCTTATCTAAAAAATCTGCAAATCGAGATATAAGCATTTGGAAGTCAAGAATTGTTAAATAGAGGTTTCAGAAATAATTCACCATTAATTAGAATGAATGCTCTATGAAAAATATTTTTATATTTTAAGAAAGATAATTTAAAAAAAGTTTAGCCGTATTTTCCAAATTTTTGTGTTTAATCTTTATTTTTAGTGTAGTGATTTTTTAAGTTTCCACATTATTTATATTTTACGAGGAACATTTTTCATGATTTTGGATTTTTAAATACAAATACAAGAGCCGAAAGCATTTGAGAGTAGATGTATAAGGGTAAACTTTTTTTAAATTATCTTTCTTAAAATAGCTTTTATACTTTTTTCTTTGTTGACCCTCATTTACCTTACTGAAACTTCGAATTTCAAAAAATAACGTAGTTTATAATTTTCAAATAAAATTTTCTTTATATGGTATTTTTTTTAAATCTTTAAGGCTGTCCATTTAAACTGGGGCAGATAATTGGAAAACCCCGAAAAATTTAGCTAATTTAGTAGAGGTCGTGCTATGGCGGGATCCTAGAATATATGTTTATATGCGCATAAATATAAATACTAATACCAAAATTTTCCCTAATTTTTTCTTAAGAATTTGATGTATAATTAATTACTTTTTAAAAAACCGCTCCAGCGATTTAAAAATTTTTTTGTCGAAACAATTTGATCAAGAATTCAGAAAATTTGAAAATAAAACTCTTCTGTTTAAGTGGAATTCAGTTAATTTTTCATAATTCAATTTAAAAGTTCAAATGAGCTCAACACTATATTGCGTTTCGCCTAGGTACGATACTTGGGCTCATCAGTTAGATGACTATCGTGCCCTTTCAAGACGCAAATTTGTATCAAAGTTTACCAACTAGTATACAAATCACAGCATTGGAAATCGTACTTGGGCGAGACGCAATATAAAGTTGAGCTCATTTGAAATCTTAACTTGAACTCCACTTAAACAGAAGAAGTTTATTTTCAAATTTTCTTCATTTTCTATTGTTATAACTTTTATATAAGTTTTGAGTGAAAGATGTTTTTTTATGAGCGTGTAATTTAAAATATTCATACATAATATCCTATACAACGTTTTCATCACACCAAATAATACTGCGTTTTAATTAGACCAAATGAGATAATTTCGTTGAAAATTTCCAAATTTGATACGAAATCATCTCATTTTCCATACAAATTCACATTTCGAAATGAGAGGATTTCAAGCTAATTTGCACGAAATTATGTTGGAAATTAAGTCAAAACCACAGCCACAGTTTTAAGAGCTCTGAAAACGTTTTGTATGAAAATGTCAAAGCTCAATGGAAGTAGAAAAAAATAACAACAAAAAGCAGTTAACTGCCAGTTGAAATTAAAATATGAAATGAGCTGTCCAATGAAATTACCAAATTGCAAATGAAAATACTTTTTCTGTGATTTGCGAAATTACCTCTTTTCGGCTCTAATGAAAACCCAACTGCCCACAGTTTGAAGAGCTCTATTCGAGAAATGCTTAAGCTCAATTTGAAAAACAGAAGTAGAAAGAAAAATACAACAGCAAAAAGCTTAAAAAAATTTCGGTTTAATACAAATCCGTTTTTCGCTTTATCAAGCGGGTCCGTTTTGGATCCACAAACGAAGTAAGCAATGTATGAATGAAACACCTAGCGAAACCAAAAAGTACTAAAGAACATTTCCCTATATATACCTAAAACAAACTAAAACATGCAATGATATATTTATCCCGGTAATATTAAACTAAACTAGAAATAATTGTACTTGAAAATAAAATCACTGTAGTTACAATGTACTATATGGGTGCAACACTCATTTTTTTAAGGATCCAAGAAGCACCGACAAAATTGGGTCAGTTTTAAAACAGTTGTATTTCCCAGATTGGGGTGTCTGGTGACTAGAGAGTTGTTCTCATTTTCGGACTTCGAAAAAGAGCTATGAGTGGTTGGTGAATAGTACCCTATTACACGATGATTCTTTGCGTCTGACTATTTTCGAACATAATGAGTTCAAAAGAGAAAAAAGATGAGAAGGAAGACTAGTTGTCCTGTCCAGTTGCGTCGTGGGCCAAGTTTTTTGAGACTCTTTTTGACGTTTCTTTTTAGCACTGTCCGTATTTTCGTATTTTTCCTATACAAAGCGCTTAGACAGTTAAAAGAACTGTCAATTTTGCATCAAGCGTCATTAAGCTCCGTGTAATAGCGCATGACTCATAGTCATAGTATAATTTTCAAAGAGAAATTGGAAAAAAGGGTGCCAAAAATCATCGTGTAATAGAGGACATAGCACAAATATTAGGTCTATTTGGTTACCAAAAATTCTTAAAAATTCGTACGATGTCGCACTTCATTTCACAAATTCCTGTTTGTTAACTCCATCCAAAATGTAGCAACGAGAGAGCCAAATGAGAGAGCAAGAAAATTCTCGTCTATGAAAAAGCTTGCAAATTTCTGCTACACAAATTTCTGAGTGCAGGAAGCAGAGAATATCTATTTTTTCTGTTTTTTGTTTATCTATGGCAGAAAGTAAACCACTGTCAAAACACGTCTATTTTGTTTCTTGTGTGTGTTTTAAGATTCGTCTGTTGTATATGATAGTGTGTGTAACGTTTGACTTTTTTTTTACAAAAAATTGCAACAAAACTGATAGGATTGTTAATTTGACAGGTTTAACACATTTTTCGGAAAAAAACATTTACGATGTATGCTCTATTTAATTATCCATCAAACACGCGCATGTAGTTCCTTATTAATACATACCATAACAACGCATGTGATCGGATATACAATTTTGCAGTTTACGTTCTTTTTAAAATTCATTCATTCGTTTCCGGCATTTGCAGTTTATTTTATTCGTTGAAGAACAAAATGACTTCTGGTGAAAAATTATGCGAAGCTTTGAAAGCTATCATTGACGATTTGGTACTTATACATAGATAAAATTCTATTCTTTTGATTTGAATATAACGCTGCAATATAACATTACAGAATGAAAGTATCAACAACCATGAAGATATTGAAGCTATCGAGGCAGAAAACAAACGTCTTCGTCAGAAAAAAATGGAGCTAATAGTCAATCTAAATCGCCCGTCTCCAGCTGCTGCTTCCATTGTTCTTATCAAAGACATAGCCCTTCGACAGAAAAACTCTAATCAATTCCGATTTGAATCCAAACAGAGTTCAGCTGCCCGATTTAAGGATCGCTACCATGAAGCTCATTCCGAGACCTCTTCACTGAAGCAAAAACTTAAAGATGACCATAGCTTCATGACTTTGGTACATCAAGTTTATATTATTTTCTAAAAAAAAAATATTTATATAAGAGATAAATACATTTTAATTTAGTCCTATCATGAAGTTTTGAATAAAATCATGGAATTCAAGGATAAAATAGCTGAACATCGATCAATAATCGACGAACTTATTGATCAACACTTGAAGCTCGTTCAGAATGAACAAACGGACGTTGATGAAGCGGAGGACATACGATTCATAGAAACTATGAAAAGGATTGCAGAGGAACAAAGGCATAGATTTTTCTTTTTTTATCATAACAAAGTGTGTTTATTTTTCATTGAATATTTTAGACAACTCATTGAAAAGCTGAAGAACCAGTCATCTAAATGAAATAAAACATCAATCATCTTTTGTAGGTTAATGAATTCGTATTTGAATTAGAATTAAAAATAAATTTTCACTTTGTTTATTATTTTTAAAATGATTACGATTTGGCTATTCTTAAATTAAGCTAGCATAAAATGAAAACCTTTTTCATATTACATATTAAAAAGCAATCATAGCCTCACTCGATATTTAAATAACATTTGTTCAGTTAATATGTGTGTTCCTTTACTTTGAATTTCTGTAGTTTTTAGTCTAAACTTGTATCAAAAATTGTTTTTTTTTATATGAATTTTGACAGAAAATTGGACTAAAATGTGCAGAAATGCACAGAAAATCAAAGTTAAGGAACAGACCTAGTATGTGTGTCCCTTTACTTTGAATTTCTATGAATTTTGATAGGACTTTGGACTAAAATGCGCAGAAAATCAAAGTAAAGGAACAGACCTTGTATTTATTTCAGGAGTGCTCACTGAGCTGACGGAGCAGATTTGTTTCCTTTGTTTTTGACAGCCAAATTGGGGAAATTCTTTGAGCGCTTAGAAATAAAAACTGGACAATTTATTAAATATACCAATAGTTTGAACGGTTAGTTGCTGTCTAGTAGTAGACCGTAACGATATGTAACGTTTTGCTCTTTTGGGAAAAATTAAAGAAACTAAAGTTGTTTTACGGAAGGAACTCGTTCTTGTCTTGGTAAAGAAACATTTGAATATTTCCTTTAGGACATTACATTTAAATTCCCTGTAAAAAATATGAAACAAGTTCTTTGAATTAAAAATTGGCCAATTAATATTCTGATCTAATAGGACTGATTATGAGTTATGACTGAAAATAATTGAAAGCTAAAATTTGTTCACTTATTTTGGCGGAGAATGAAAGAAAAAGAATGTTTTTTTTTTTGATTATTTTAGGACAAGAGATATTCTCGCGAAACTCATAACAACTTTTAAAATTCCGGGCAAACAAAAATTTTACTGGTGGAATTCCGAGCGAAACTCACCATAAGGGTGAATGGTTTTACAAATTCAAGGTGAACAAAAATGTTTCCGCTGAAATATTTAACGACTGAGATGGCTGGGTCACCTAGAACGAATGGACATTAATGTACTGGCCCGGAAAGACTTTTAATCCAACCCATTGGGATGGCGCAGTAGAGGAGAACAGCGTAAAAGATGGCGATCGCAAGTGGAAGAGGATCTTAACCAACTTGGTGTGCGAAACTGGAAACAGCCTGCTAGAAACCGAGCGAAACAAAATTGGAATATGAATGCAATCATATTTCGCAGTGTTGATTTCCTAAGAAAAATACAAACAAGCTATTGACCACATAATTATTTTTAATAACGTTTTATTAATGTTTTATTTAATTTTGTTTTTTCATTGTTATAATAATTTTTTCTTGACTTACACATGTTTTACATATAATTTTTGTTCACTTAAAATTAACTTATTTTTGTATTTTTTTAAATCTATTAATATATATAATGTATATAATTATAATTAATTTAGAACTTATGTAATTGCATCTAAGTTTTTTTTTTATTTTTAATATTTAACATTTGTTTTTCTTGCTTTTTGTCATTCATACGACATTTACTTGAAACAAACTTATACATATAATTATTATTTAATTAATTCTTCTTAACTATATTAAAAAAAAAATGAAAACATATTTACATTGCGCAAAACACATACAAGATAGCTTTTTTATTTTTTGCTCAGCTATATAGTACAAAAATTTATTTTTTTGTATTATAGTTAAAAATAGAATTTATTTTTCTTTACAAAACAATATGGATACTTTTAAGTCTAGTATGTTATTTTATTGTAAATTACTATTTTGTTTTCTGTTGTTTAAATTCAAGCTTGATGGTTTTTATGTGTCAATTCTAAGCTGTTTTTGTTTAATGTGCTAATATTATTATTTTTTTTATTTTTTATTTTTGCTAGTACCAGTAATTCAAAAAATTAGTTGTGGAATACTACATGAGTTGTTTTTTTTATAGTTGAAAGTTGGTTATCGGTTTAGATCTAAAATCATCTCTTTTTAAGGAAAAATATTTACAAAATAGAATGTTTTTTTTTTTTTTTTTAATATTTTGTTTTTTAATATGTATGGGAAAAACTGTAAAAATCATTTTTCATTCAATTTATTAAATAATACATAATATATTTTTAATTTTGTTTGAACTTTTTGTTATACACACAGAATGTTGGGATGTTTGGAAGGAAGGATAAGGCTCGGTTTGGTTTTTATTTTTTGTCTCTCATTAAACTTTAGTATATCTTAAATGCAAATAATTTCATAATATTGAAAGATTTATTTTGGTTGTATAAATTTTGTAAAAGCAACGAGGAGTTTTTTTTAGATTAAATTGCTTTTAAAGAAAGAACCCAGGAGGAACGTTAAAAAAAAAAAGTAAAGAACAAAAAGAACTCAATACAAACTCCAGAATCATAAGTCTTGAAACCTTTAACCGTCTGACATCGGAGGATTTCAGATTACGAAACAAAATTGCTATTACTAATGGAAGGAGTGA
The DNA here is from genome assembly GCA_946251815.1 of Dasysyrphus albostriatus. Classification (NCBI taxonomy): domain Eukaryota; kingdom Metazoa; phylum Arthropoda; class Insecta; order Diptera; family Syrphidae; genus Dasysyrphus; species Dasysyrphus albostriatus. The sequence continues at coordinate 30,300,124 of OX276337.1, read as the reverse complement.
AAATGATTTATCGCTGTCAATTGATTAATTTACTTTCATATTTAAGAAATATTGATACTTTGATACTTTGCGTTTAAAAATTTGTTACCTTATTATCATTTTTTCATTTGAGTTTTGAACTTTATGACCTTGAAACTAATATGCATCTGATGCATTTTGGAACTAGGCCTGTATGTTTGAAGTTGTCTCTATTATTTTCTTCGTGATAGGTTTTATATTTATTGTTGTTGGTTTTGCTTCTGTTAGAGGTGCTTTTTAAGGCAATGATTTTTTGTAATTGGCACCTGTAGGCATTATACAAACGGTTGAGTATTTCAAAACGAAAATTGCAAATTAAATGAACAAAAAATACTGTAAGACACACTGCACATCACTTAGGTTAGGTTAGGTTGAAGTGGCTGTCAGACCATGAGTTGGAAAACCCTATTTCCTACTCGGTGAACCATTTGGAGCTTCTTATGAAGCGCAGTAGACTGCCAATGTCCAAGTTTATTAGATCACTGGGATCATTGAAGTAAAAATCACCAAGGTGAAGTCTTCGGCTATGAGATAGAGCAGGGCACGTGCATAGAAGGTGAGGGATCGATTCAATCTCTTCCTCATCCATACAGCTTCTGCAAAAATCGTTCGAGAACAAGCCAAGACGCGTTGCGTGCTTGCCTATAAGACAGTGTCCGGTTAGAACACCAATCATGGGGCCAATGTGCAATCTACTTAGAGACATCAAGCACTTAGACCGCTTTAAATCCATTACTGGCCAGATTTGTTTTGTTGCCAAAAGCACATCACTTAAGCAGAAAAAAATATTTTTCTAACTACAAGAGCGTCTAGAGCTTTGGTAAATTTATAAATCCATTTTTTATGTTCTTAAAAGAAGTATCTGTGGTGTTTGGTAAAAACATGATAACTCCATAAATTATTTGCGACTTTACGTCCACTTTACATCGAGCTAGAGCCCAAATGGGCGGATTGATTTTCTTCAAAAATTTTTCAAAAACATGTTTAAAAATATTCCAAATTTGAAGTAAATTGATCAACCCGTTTTGGCTCTAGCTTAATGTAAAGAGGAAGTAAGAGTAACGTTCCTCCCAAACACCACAGATATATATATCAAATAAAATTGTATCAACAGAATACTACAGAAAGGACCGTAAGTTATTTTTGATCACTTCTTACATTCCTTCATTAAAAAACACTGTTTTTTTTTGTGCCACTTGAATAGAAACAAATGTATTATAGGCATGCAAGTGTAGACGAAAGGTATTTTTTGTTAAACTAAACAAAAAATGAGTCGCGGAAATGCATTTAAGCTAAACAAACTCTCCCTACGCACAATTGCCAGTGAAATTATAAGAAGTGTAAAAGTTGAGTGGCTATTCCTGCAAAATAGAAAAAAACTATAAAAAAAAACATAAAATAGAAGCAAAAAAGAGACAATTCAGAAGCAGTAGCAGATCGAAGATTGTTATACTGACTTCCAATTCGAATAACTTTGCTTTTGAAATCGGAGCAGAGTCGACTAAAGTCCAGTTGTAATAATGTAAGACGTATTATTAAAAGTGCCTAACATTTGAAAATTGCAACAAGAAAACACCGTTAAATTTAATGGGGGAACAAAATCAATTGGACTTTTGCAGGACGCATATGACACTATAGGAATGACATATGAAAACATTTAAAATTTGTTAAAAATGATACTCATATGTCTTTTGTACATGATTTTAAAAAAGAACCACTATTTTGGAGCGTCACTATAACGGGGGAAGTTGGTTTAATAGTCTCGAGTGCGATTTTCAGTTGTTGTGTTGTTTCCAACACTAAAAATGACCACAAGTTCTTACAAAAACATATGGCAAGAAGCTTTCTTTAAGTTAAGCAATGAGTTTCGACCACTATCTTAGACATTCCAGATAATGCGCCAATCTATAACGCAAGGCAATTCAATGCTGTATAGCGAAATGTAATTTTGCTTCAATGGTCACTCAAAATTCAAAGTGAAAAACGGTTCTTTTAAACAGTCGAGCACGGCGAACTATACACTCAAATGGTCTCGGAATCTGTGATATGTGATCCGAGGAGCTTATCTAAGGAGGAGCATTCATGTTTTTTTTTTTTTGATGCACTGTTTAATCACAAAGGCCCCAGTTGTGAACTGCAAGACTTCGATTTTTTGCTTTTTTTAGGTTTTAATGAAACTCACGATGCATACACTTTCTTATTTTTTATCATTCACACCCAAAATCTTCAGTCGGTTCTTAGTCTATAAAAAATATTTCAAATTTGAAACAAAAACATTATTTTTAGTTTTTAAATTTGAAATATGCAATGATCAGCAGTGTAAAATGATACCTAATTAAACTGAGTTTGTGAGAGCCAACGAGCCAAATGGCCCCGTACCGATAAGAAATCTATCAAGTGAGGGGCCAATCTGAAATCCAACCGAGTTAAAAGTACCGGCATGGCTCGGTCGTGTTTGACAAGCTTAATAGTAAAAATAGAGCATTATCGAAACTTAAAAAAAAGGAATATATGTTAGATTTTTAAACAAATTTAAAGTGATTTTTTTTTAATTCAAATTTCGAAAAGACGTGGTAAACAGAGAATTAATTAGAAAATACTTAATTGGCATGCTATTATCTAAAGATTTCTGAAATATTGTTTACACAATTTAGTATTTATTCAAAAAATCATTTGGGATTCTATTTTTGAGATTAAAAAAAAATTCAAATTTGTTCTCTAAAAGAATCCATTAGACAAAAAACCACAATAATTTTAACAGATTGGACACAGTAGTACTGGTTCTCAAAATTTAGAGCATACAAAAAATGTTGGTATATTCCCCCTCCCAGCTCCTACACCGATTTTACAATTTTATTGTTAAAATCGGTATACATAATTGTACATCACATTATGTTCATACTTAGGTTTTTCCTTTTACTTTTCACACGGTCGGAGAAAAAAGTATGAAAACAAAAAATATTTAAATTACAATTTTGAACAATTATGTTTCTGAAGTTACTTACATTCATTACATATTATGTATGTATGCACTAACTAACTAAGAGAGTCAGACCAAAAACAACACTATTGTTCAAAATTGAATGTGATTTAGATAATTGAAACGAAAATTAAACACTTAAGTTCAACATAAGCTAGGTACTGATGTGAAAGTTTAAGAGGAGGAAAAAGAAAATTAAAGCCTTTAAATTGAACTTTAAGAATATTTATGTTTTGTATCGACAAACGGATTAAAGTTATATATTCAGCTTAATGAAAATAAAATACAATTTTAATTAAAACTAAGTTCTTTTTGTTGTGCATAAATAATGATTCTTTTGAGCAAATTAGCTTTAGTTATCAAAACATAATTGGGTTTGATTGTTCAGTTTTTAAATTTTAAACGTCAAACAGCTTAATTTAATTCTGTTGTGTGAAATTTACTTAACCTTTAAGGATGTATTGCAATATAATGAAACAAAAAAAGTATTTATAAGTCTTACTTAAATAAAAATTAAACACAATTTTAGCACAAACAAATATTTAACATCTTATCACAAAAACTTCGATAACAAGTTTTTTATCTTTTGTTTTTATACTAATATGTACTTAGTTTTTTTTAATTATATTTTAAACTAAAAATTAGCTACATAACTGTTTATAAAATTATATTAGTTATCCAAAATTACTATTATTATTTTTATTATATAAAAAAAGGGTTATGTATTTATAATATTTATATTTCTAATACAAATTTTGTTCTCAACATTCACTCAAAAATATAAAATAGAAAAAAATTAATACAATCGATATTCAAATTTTTGAATAACTTAAATATAAAAATATATGAAAATTAAATAAATCATTTGTAATATATAATGTGTGCTAAGAAAACAAAATAGAAAACTGTATATTTCTGATATACACACTTACTTACCACGATTGCAAATAACAAAAAAATAATTCAAATTTTAGCGATGGTTGTACACACTTACAGAGATGAAAAGGGGTATGGTTAAGGCAGGATATAGTTTAGAGTTCAACTTAGTGTGTGTGGAGTTACATATTGGTTGGGTTAGTTCAGAAAAATTAACCAAACATAATAATAATTCAAAAAGCAAACATGTCAAACGTTTTTGAAAAAAATTGATTCGGAAAATGTCGTGTGCTGCATGATAAACTCTCTCTTGTTCTTGTTACATCTTACATAAGGCAAGGTTTACTTGTTTCATTTAAGGCTCTCTCAAACCAACGCGAAACATTCATCTCATAATGAACGAATCTTTTGCTTTAGAGTAAGTAAAGTAACTCTCATTTATCGTCATGTAACTTAATTTTGACGGACGACATTTTCACTTTCATCCCGAATGTTTCGTGTTGGTTTGGGAGAACCATTTTCCTCTAAAAATAAAGCTTCAATTTGTATTTATCTTTCTGAAGCTTAAAGTTACTCGACTATCGGAATTTTCTATAATGAACAATTTTTTGTTTTTCAGGCGACATCCTTACTTCTTTTAAAATTATTTTTGGTTTAAAACTTACCAGCAGCGAATAACCTCCCACGACTGGTGGCTTAGTTAAGCTAAGCTTTATTTTTTTCCAGAGTGCTGCTGATGTGTGTATGTGGTTAAAATGTAAATTGTGTGACATTGTTGATTTTCATTTGTGTGGTTTTGTTTTTTGTTGTTGTTGTTTTTGTCTTAACTAAAACTAAAATTATATCTATTTCTAATATGACTTCCTGTTCTTAAACTGATACCTCCATATTGGTTCGTGACATCAATTTGCAACTTTGCCATCAGTTTTGACTTGTCGTTGACTCAATTCTACGGGGAGTTTTACTTTCATTTGGACTTTTAAGACTTCGCGAAGTTCTTGAATTTCGGTTGGTCCATGCATTAGGCGTTTTACACCACGTGGTAAGCCACGACACGAAGACAAATTAATCGAATTCATATTCGGGCAATTCGCTAAAATTTCCTTGACAGCATCTTCGGAAACCGATGATCCACAAAGGTTGAGATGGCTGCAAACAAAAATTAGGTAATTCAGCCACTTTATTACATAGATAGTCAATTTAAGAATAAAAGTATATTAGTATATTAAGAAGGGTAAGGCTATTTTATAACATTTCAACGAAGAAGACATACTAAGTCTTAGCCAAATTGCTAATTTTGAAACTAGAAAGATCTTAATGCAAGGTAGCAAGCAAACTTACGTTAGAGGGGACTCACTACCCTTTTCCGCCAGCGCTCTCAGAGCATTATCAAGCGGTTGTTGAACATTTGCCCAGGCCAAATCTATTTCAACTAAACTATGCGCCCACTTAGAAGCTATCAACTCAAGCCCGGATCTGCAAGAAAACATTCAAATATGAATTATTTTTTGTTAAAAAAATTCGACTTGTAAACCTACCCCACATCTCTTGTAACAGAACACCCAGACAAAAATAGATGTTTTATATCCCAAGCTGGCAAACGAATGAGACTTTCATGCGTTAAACGCGTACACCCTCTTACATCCAATAACTTCAGTTTGGAACTGCTCTTTAAAATCCGTTGCAGATGTTCATCGCTAATGAGTCGAGATTCGTCCGTTAGGGCTGCCACAGAGAGTTCCTCAAGATCGGGAAAACCAGGTGAATCCATCTAAATTAGTATTTTAGTACATAAATAAAGTTCAAGGTAAAAATTCTTTTCATTTGCTTACCGCTTCCTGAATTGATGCTTGACTGAGAGTTACATGGGAATTGGTAACACGTAGCACTTTTAATTTTTGACAACCATGTTGAAGTTTTTCTACGTGTAATATCCCATGCGAAATGGCTGCCGTACGAACGTTTGAGAGATCAAGAAGAACCAAATTGGGACAATGTGACTATGGAACAAAAAAATACATACAAATGAACCCAACAACAATTTCAAGACCTGCCATATAAACTTACTGCTAATATTGTTAAAATTTGTGGGATGCCAGCAAGCCTATTATGAGCCAAATGCAAATGTGTTAGTCGACCGTTGATTGTTTGTAAGGAATTGCACAGGGATTGTAGACCAACAGCACTTTTACTTGCATTCATTTCCACCTGACGCATAAAGAAAGAAAATAAAGAGTTCTTTTTCTTCCATCGAAAAGTATCAGTTCTTACGTTTATTGAACTCAAGTCCAAGCGCTCGAGTTTTGGTATGTGGTCAACGAGAAATGTAAGATGATCTGATGTGAAGCCTTTCCAACCATTGAGAGTGATACCAGTTAGATTGGGACAGCTCTCCGAAAGCTTAGCAAGGATGCATGAAATATCCGTTACTTTCCAGTTGGCTATAAATAAAAAAAAAAGCATACATACATTATCTCTTCGACTATCAATATTTCTAAATAAAGCTTAATCAAAGTTTTCGAAAAAGTTTTTTGCAGGTATGTACATCTAACATGACTTTTATTTAATGAACGAAGTTGTGTTAATAAATGCACAACAGATGACGAATAAACATAAAATAGTTTCTGAAATATGTATTTAGCTTGTGTTAGTTCAAGTACTTACAGACATTCAAATCGGTACATCCTCTGCCTCTATTTTCAATAAACCACTTGAGTTTTAATTCTGTGCGATATTTTTCCTTAACCCAGGTGCTAAGATCCATCGAGCGCCATAAAGACGACGATAATGAAACATTACGCCATAGGGCACAAACTCGTCCCAATTTAAAAAGCGTCGGCAGAGCACCTTCTTTTTCCACGACGTTGTGAAAAATCTTAAAATATAAACAATTTATCAATCATAAACTTATTAAAATAAATAAATTTTAAACCATACTTTTAAGAGCACATTTTCGGGAATTGTGGATCCCCAGGCACTTTGCTCAACGGGTTCCTTAAAGTTAGTCGCATCACCCCGTTTAGGTCGGTCAGAATTATTGTTTGTTGGTCTTTCTCGTCGGCGTTTTGTTTCATACTCAGAGTCATCACTGTCGACTCGTGTTTTCGACTTGCGCGATCTTTTCCTGTTGGGCTTAGTTTTTGTAGGAGTGCTGCCACTGTCCGATTTTTTGATGCAGAGTTTAATGCCAATCTTATTGTCACTAATCTAAAATTAAAAGCATGCTTGGTGATTATATTGCTAACAAAAGGAACACTCACTCAACACTCACCTCACTCTCGTATATTGCAACCAAAGCTTTTGACTTCTTTTGTTTGCTGGACTTTGGTTTGCTTGTTTTCTTGTTCATCGGCAACATGAGCGGTTTCCCAGACTTGGGAATTGTTCCGTTGGCGATAATATTGATTGGTTGGACGACTCTTGGTGATTGATCGCCACTACCTGACGCTGGTGAGACACCTGATGATTCTCCAGATTGTGCTGATGTGGCTGTCGCTGTTGTTGTTCCTACAGCCAGACCTCCAGTTGAACCTTCTCCTCTAACAGTTGTTGGTGAAAGTTGTGATTCTGAAGCTGGCGATGATGTTGCAGTATTTGTTTCATCTGTTTGAGCTTCTGACTTTGGAGGTGATAGAATATTGTCTGGTACTGTAGACTCTTGTGAAACATTATCAATGGTTTCTGGACCCTGTAATTGCTTTTTGTTTGTTTTCGGGCTACAAATGTCTTTTTCTTCTTTCATCTGATTGCTGATTTCAAAACTGTTACTGAAATTTGAAGCTGATTCTTTTGCCTCGGAGTTTACTTTTGATCGGGTTTCTCTCCTTTTATCAACGGCATCTTTCGGAGACACACTCGCTGTGTTAAGTTCTGCAGAAGAATCGGAGTTTTTCCGTTTAATTTCATTTTTAGCGTCAGTTTGCATTGAGACTGCTTCAGTTTTATCTTCAGAAAAATCCATTCTGGTTTTGATTGTGTGTTTAACTTAATACGTTTGTTTACAGACTTTGTAGGTTCTACATTTGCTTTACTGAGAAATTTAAATATGTAAAAAAAAAATATACTTAAAAAACATTTAAAAACAGCGAGACAAACTAAACTAAATTTGATCTAAAGAGTTGGTAATATGAAGAAGGCAAATGAGATACAAAAATTATATCGCACGTTTGCTCAAAGACCGACATAACTTAAAATTTGTTATTTCGAGATAAATGAGTCTGAAAATTTTGTTTTCGTGAAAGATACATACAATAAAAAACGACTGTAGATGTCCAACAAATAATGTGCTTGATTAGAGATTGAATTAAATCAAATTAATGAATTTGAGAAGAAATATCGATGTATGATGTATAACAAAAAGAAAGATAAAAACATCTTATCCACCATATTAAATATTGTTCAAAATCGTCAATTTGCGGTAAAAATATCGTGAAAGAAAAAAATTGATAAAAAAAACTCCTTGAATTCGACAAAAAGCCTCAAAATTGTTGTTTTTTTCTGGTTTTTCAAAAAAAAAAAAAAACAACACTATTCTAGGTGTTTGTTTTGTTGCATAGAATTTGTTTAAACAATTGTCGTAGTATGTCTTTAAATAAATTGTGTCAAAAAATAATTTCCGCGTCATTTTTTTGGTGCCAGCGAAAAACACCAATTCGGAATGCGGCTTTATTTCGCTGTACGAAAGTGAAATAACGCCGAACTTTTTTTTTGGCAAAGCGAAAGAAAGCCTAATGTTACCTGAGAAATAAAGCCGATCCAAACAAATTTAAAATTCGGCCTTTTTCGTTTTTGCAAAGTGAAATAAAACCGATAAAAACTTCAAGGAATTTTTTTACAGAAAAAATGGCGCGACAAATTATTTTTTGACACAACTTATTTTAACTTGAATTACAACTAATAATAATAAGTTTTCATATGGTACTGCTGTTTTTGGAAAAAGGAGAAAAAACAAGGATTTTGAGAATTTTTGTCAAATTCAAGGAATTTTTTTCTTTTACCATATATTTACGATAAATTTACGACAAATTCACACATACTAAGGGTATTCATGCAACATCGGAAAATTATTGTTAACATCGTAACCGTCGGAAAGTTTACTACATCGTAAACGAACTGTCAACATTTGTATGCGAAATCTTTTCCAACAAATAGTAAACTTTCCTACATGAATTTGTATCGTAAATAAAAAAATAGTAAACGTGGTAAAACTTTTAAACTATTCTGAATGAAAATGAATAAAAAATAAATAAAATTAAAACATCGAAACGAGAAAAATCGCAATGAAAACGGCTTAGGAAATATTTATTAAAGAGAAATAATAAAAATGGAAAACAAAATTGGACGAAAGTATCTTTTTATTTGAGGCTAAACAAACAGCTTACGATGTTAACGCAAGTCGTTTCAAAAGGGTGTTTATGAAACGTGCATCGTAAACTAAGAAAGTTACTACGTTGAAAAGTTTACAGCTTTGCATGAATACCCTTACTTTGTTTTCTTTTTAGAGTTTATTTTACCCTATTTTCAGGGGTGGTAGTGCTAACTTGACTGTCAAGTTAGCATTACCAGTTAATAAAAAAAAAAATAAACAAGTGCGACAAATTATTTTTCACGATATAATTACGAAAAATTTACGATAAATTCACACATACTCCTTTTCTTTTTTGAGTTAATTTTACCCAATTTTCAGGGGTGGTAGTGCTAACATCATGGTGTCCACTATTTTTCAAAATAAATTTCCCTGACTTTCCCTGACCAAAAAAAAAATATTTTTTAATGATATGCGTAAAACCTATGATGCGATCGTCTTCAAATTTTGAACTTAAGGATTTCTGGTAATTGTTCAGAGGGGATATTGAAATTTTGTTAGCCCCAAAAATAACGGCACTTGCTATAGAACTGTTAAGGAAAATCTTATTCATCTCAAAAACGGCTCCAACGATTTTGATTAAAAAAATCAGTGCACAGTGTACGGTACCAGCCATATAACGGTTTCTTATTTAAGATTTTTTTATTAACGGCTCAACCGGTAGCAATACAATGGTTTTTTGCAATACATTATTTTTTTTTGAAAATTCAATATTTCGATCAATAGGTAAATACTCAAAATTTGCGTTTCCAATTTATTTTTTAATGTTACCGACATTTTATATATAAAAAATTAAGTTTTTTTTCAACTAATCAAATGGCATACTTGTTTTTGAGCTCTGAGTATCTTTTTCTTTTCTGCAATTACTTGCATATTTTAAAAGTTCTTAAGTTCCAAGCAACTTGAACATAGGAGCATGTACGTGCAATCCAGTCGTGCATTTTATTTGTACGTTTTAATGTTTTTTTCAAGGTCATGTACACAAATTTGGCTCCTCATTTGGGTCATTTTGTTAACAAAAAAAAATTGTATGCCATGTAATTGACCATAAAAGATCATAATCAAGCGATCTTTCAGATGGCAAACAGTTAAAAAGAATTATGAGCGCTCAATGTTAATTTGGCGGTGGGTTTGGATTCTCAGTTCGATTGTAAAAAAAACTTTGTTTGTTTAAAATATTTAATCGTGAAAGCATAAAAATTTATGAATTGAATAAAAAATAATTAAACGAAAATAATAGCAAGTTCAATTTATTTACGTTTTTCTAACATTCCGTCCTTATTTTCTATTTATTGTTTTTTGATTTGCACATCACCACAAAATTAGTATGGCTGTCTAACGAAAAGGTGGTTTTGGCAAGAACGAATATTGAAAAAATCTCAGTGCTCAGGTGACATTTTTTGTCCCACTTAAATTTTTATTTGGTTTTATTGGATTTTATTTGGTGAGACAAACGAAATATTCGATCAGGAAAAAGTGAAAGAAATAGAATTTTTAAAAATTTGATGCAGAACAAAATTCCATGTCCGTCAAGTTAGCATTACCACTTCAAAATTTTTACAATCCAATAATTGGATAATTTGTCGTAAATTTGTCGTGAAAGAAAAAAAATCGTCGCGCTTGTTTTTTTAAAATTAACCCCTGGTAATGCTAACTTGACAGTCAAGTTAGCACTACCACCCCTCAAAATAGGCTAAAATGAACTCAAAAAGGAAAAAGGAGTATGTGTGAATTTGTCGTAAATAGATCGTGAAAGAAAAAAAACTGTCGTTCTTGTTTTTTTTAAATTAACCCCTGGTAATGCTTACTTGACAGTCAAGTTAGCACTACCACCCCTCAAAATAGGCTAAAATGAACTCAAAAAGGAAAAAGGAGTTTGTGTGAATTTGTCGTAAATTTGTCGTAAATAGATCGTGAAAGAAAAAAATTGTAGTGCTTGTTTTTTTAAAATTAACCCCTGGTAATGCTAACTTGACAGTCAAGTTAGAACTACCACCCCTGAAAAAAGGGTAAAATAAACTCAAAAAAGAAAAAAAAAATATGTGTGAATTTGTCGTAAATTTGTCGTAAATATATCCTTAAAAAAAAATAATAAAAATTTCTTGAATTTGACAAAAAGTCCCAAAATCGGTGTTTTTTTTCAGCTTCTTCAATAATTCTAGCACTACCATATGAAAACTTTTTATTCTTAGTGTTTTTTGGCATGGAATTTGTTTAAACAATTGTCGTAATATATCTTTAAATAAGTTGTGTCAAAAAATCGTTAATTTAAATAGATTAGACCATTGTTTGACGTTTTAAATGTTTTATTTTAAAGCAATTATTTTTGACAGCATTAATTTTTGAAGGAAATGTGGAACCTCGCTATGGATTAAAGCAATAGAGTTTTCGTTTGCTCGTTCGGAAGCATTCCCAATGCTTCTGAGAACATTCGTTTGGCCTTAGATGATAATCTTCTGAAAGAAGAGAAAAACGATTCTGGATTTGAAGAAATAAGTAGGAGTACCCACACATGTGTACAATTGAATCGTCTAAATCAAAAGTGGTAGCGCTGGATTTATTAAACAAAAAAAAACATTTTGGGAGTTTTGTCTAACTCAAGGAATTTTTTTATAGAAAAAAAGGCGCGACAAATTATTTTTTGACACAACTTATTTAAAGAGATATTACGACAATTGTTTAAACAAATTCCATGCCAAAAAACACTAAGGGTAAAAAGTTTTCATATGGTAGTGCTGGATTTATTGAAAAAAAAAATCGATTTTGGGGCTTTTGTCAAATTCAAGGAACTTTTTATAGAAAAAAAGGCGCGACAAATTATTTTTTGACACAACTTAATTAAAGACTTATTACGACAATTGTTTAAACAAATTCCATGCCAAAAAATACCAAGAATAAAAAGTTTTCATATGGTAATGCTAGAATTATTGAAAAAGCTGAAAAAACACCTATTTTGGGGCTTTTTGTCAAATTCAAGGAAATTTTATTATTTTTTTTTAAGGATATATTTGCGACAAATTTACGTAAAATTCACGCATATTTTTTTTTTCTTTTTTGAGTTTATTTTACCCTTTTTTCAGGGGTGGTAGTGCTAACTTGACTGTCAAGTTAGCATTTAAATTAAAAAAAAAAAAACAAGTGCGACAAATTTTTTTCTTTCACGATCTATTTACGACAAATTTACGACAAATTCACACATGCTCCTTTTTCCTTTTTGAGTTCATTTTACCCTATTTTGAGGGGTGGTAGTGCTAACTTGACTGTCAAGTTAGCATTACCAGGGGTTAATTTTAAAAAAACAAGCACTACAATTTTTTTTCTTTCACGATCTATTTACGACAAATTTACGACAAATTCACACAAACTCCTTTTTCCTTTTTGAGTTCATTTTAGCCTATTTTGAGGGGTGGTAGTGCTAACTTGACTGTCAAGTTAGCATTACCAGGGGTTAATTTTAAAAAAACAAGCGCGACAAATTTTTTTCTTTCACGACAAATTTACGACAAATTTACGACAATTTATCCAATTATTGGATTGTAAAAATTTTGAAGTGGTAATGCTAACTTGACGGACATCAAAATTCCTGGCTGCTTTCCAAATTCTCTGACTTTCCCTGACCAAAATTGTGTTCCCTGACTATCTCTGACTTTCCAGTTTAGCGAACACCATGTAACTTGACTGTCAAGTTTACATTACCAGGGGTTAATTAAAAAAACAAAAAACAAGTGCTACAATTTTTTTCTTTCACGATATATTTACGACAAATTCACATATACTCCTTTTTCCTTTTTTGAGTTCATTTTACCCTATTTTTAGGGGTGGTAATGCTTACTTGACTGTCAAGTAAGCATTACCAGGGGGTAATTTTTAAAAACAACCGCGACAATTTTTTTCTTTCACGACAAATCTACGACAGTTGATCCAATTATGGTATTCTAAAAATTTTTAAATACTAATGCTTGCTTGACGGACATACGATAGCCCCCAATGGAAATTATCTCATTGAAAAAAGAAATCTATTCACTTTTCAGTGAGAAAAGCTTAATTTTTCTGGAAAAATTATTATACATGTATGTATGTCAATTTCCGTTTCCCGGCGAAAAATCGCTTATAATATTGTTTTCATGCATACAAATTATACTCGGTAGTACCCGTAACGTTTTCAAATTAAAATTTTGTATTGTTTTTTATAGTTTTGCGTCTCATTTTTTAGCTGAAACTGAAGATCAACTATCGAGGTTAATATTTGCAAAAGAATGATACAAAGTTTTTATGCAATATTTTACACCACATGAACATTAGATATACCAACCACAAATCACCACTAATTTGTAGAATTTTAGTATACTAATTTAGATTAGTAAAGTTTCAATTTATAATTTTGGAATAGTTTGTGAATACTAAATAAAATAAGAAGTCTTACTGTCATACCCGTAACGATGGAAACACGCATATAAATATTGCACACATAAATATAAATTTAAAAAAAAATGAAAAAAATTTGGTAAATATTTAATAATGTCAGATGACAATTAGAATAAAAAAAATTCTTTGAACCCACTTTTAAGATATAAAAATATTTTTATTGGTTTGCAATATTATTTTACCCTTTCTGTGGGTGTTTAGTACAACATGATAACCTCTTTAACTATTTGCGTCTAGAGCTAGAGCGGTGAACCGATTTTCTGATATCTCAAGTAATATTAAGGTGGAGGAATACCCCTAAAAAGTGTCAACAAATTTTTTGGGCAACAGTACAGGTCGGCAATATAAAACTACTCCTTCCGCCAAAGCGGGTAGGTATTCCCCTTCTTAATATTACTAGGGATTACCATTCTTTAATGATAAAAGCGGAAGGAACCGTTTAAAGGGTGTGATTGTAATTATTTACCAAAAAATAATCAAAATAAATAATGTAATTACATACATATGTATGTAGTATGTATGTACATATGTACCTAGGTAGTTTTTTTCACACATGGTTTAAAAAAAAATAATATTGCTCATGCCATTTGATTATTTAAAATTTCTTTTTGAAGTCCTAAAAAATGTTTTGATATTAAAACCTAACTGTATGGTTTTCCTAGATTCATGTGGTGTCACAACGGACCAACTCATGGTCTAAGTGTGGCAGTCTTCATGACTGGCAGCCACTTCAACCTAACCTACACTTATTGCCAAAAGTTTGCGTAAGCCTTAAACTCCCAAGTCTTTTCCCAAAATAGGATTTAATTTGTTTATTCATTTTTGAAATAAAATTGAGTTAAATACGCACATTTATATCATTATTTTACATTTAGTTTTTTTTTGGACACAATACAAAAATGTTTTACTAACCCAAAAACTACAAGTGTACGTACCTACCTAGACTTTATTTGTTAATAAGTGTATGAACATTAAACTGTGCCAACAAATCGAAAGTTTTATTTTTCATGATTGGTCTCAAAATCACGCCAGAGGATCCAAAAATGTTACTCCTTCTAAAACTTGAGCTTTTTATATTTCAAACTATTTAGATATAACTTTTTAAATCAGCTATTCATTTAATATTGTGGTTGTTTTGCTAGTTATCTGACTTTCAATGAAAAAAGATACTTTTGGCACAATGTCTCAGAAAATAATGAGGTCATACAAAAATCAAGGAAAGTTTTGAAAATTTCAATAGGTGTGTTCCGAACAGAAAATTACAGGATTGTGTGTTCCATGAGTAAAAACCTTACCCTAAACTGTTCTACATTCTGTCACTTTGTGTTCCATGAAGTTTTTCAGAACAGTTTAGAACAATATGCATGTTCATGAAAATGAAATCTCAGAGCCCTGAGAAATCTAAGTCTCGTGAACAGGATTCCTCAGAAAAATTTCAGTCAAATTACAGAGGAAAAAAATAAATTTTGGATTCGCTTGCTCACTTTTTGACGGATAAAATTTGCTGAGCTCGCCAAGATTTCAATTTTCTGAGCAAGCCACATATTTCCAGCACCTACTTTTGAAGTGGAGCAAGTGAGTGAGAAATGTTAAAGTAACAGCTGATTTGTTTGTTTGGGATAATAATAGGCTAAAATTTATCACAGAAGTACTTTTCTTGATATTTTTGAACTAAACATGGAAGGAAAAAACATTAAAGAATGTTAAAAGTGTGGATTGATACTAAATTCAAATTGAAAATTAATGTAAAAAATAACATTTAAAACATTTTTAAATTTAAATGTTTCACAGTTGATAGGCACAGCCAATCCCATCAACACAAAGCTGCACTTTTCTGTTATTTCTTGTTCTGACAGCTTCCACACACTAGTGCTGTTCTGCCCTGTTCTGATCTAGTTTTTCTTCATTAAACACAGAAAATTAGTTTTCTTTTTTACCCTTCACCGTTAGTTTAAAAAAGAACTAAAAATTACTTATTGTGGTCTTTCGGTAAACCTTTTTCTTTACAAATTGTGACTGATACAAATTTTTAGACTTTTATGCCATAAATATTCCAGTACATTTTCAAATTGATTGATCGAACCGTTATTTTCGAAGTCCTAAACATTGTATAGTCTAGTATTGACTAGAAATTAAATAAAAAACCTACCTACATTTTTCAAAAAAAAAAAAACAAGTTCTTAGTTTGAAATAACTAATTATTATTTGATTATATTATACCTTATCCCAATCATACGAAAAAATAAATTAAAAAAAAGATCTTCCATGCAAAAACGAATAATTTCAATAATCGAAACATGTATATGTATCTTCGAGAGCTAATTCTTCGAAAGCTAATGAAATAAATCGTGCCGTACGTTAATGGAAAGGTCTATTTAAACCATATTGACACATCCAGCTAAATTTCTTTTTTAGGGATGGTTGAGGTAATAGATATTCGCTCCAAAGTGATTTTACTGATGTGCTGCCCCAAACTATCTAACCACCTTAATGTTCTTGAATGGCTATACGCATCTATTTAATACGATTATAACGTTTTTGGCGTATTTTTTCGAATGGGGTCTTTCAAAGGGATGGCTATAGGAACAAAAATGGAACAGCTATTGTAGTTTGAGATGAAAAAATGATATAAAAAAGTATATTTTGTGTTCTACAATTTCTTAAAAATATTAAGTGTAAACCATAATTGTTTTTTTAGCTATGCAGGCTGTAGGTATTTCACTTGTTATTGTAAGCTTATTTTGTAAATAATTTGGCATTAAGTCATTTTTTACTTTAAATATGTACATATAGGTACGTATGTAAATATTTAGATATTCATAATCATTTTTTGTTTCACCGAAAGCCATCTTAATGTACCTACCTACCTATAAATGCGGCTGATGGTTTTTTGTTTAAAAATTGGAGTTTCAAGTTTACAAAAAAAAGTTGGTGGAAGTGCCTTTTGTAAAAGTCTCCAGCAAATAAAATGGCTCAACTTTCCATTAATAGCACGAATTTTCACACGCGAATACTTTTAATCGATAGTTTTATCGTTAAAAAAAATAAATATCACAATTTTAGCTTGAGGAAACTTTTATTTATATTTTTAATTACTTTTTAAAATTTTGATTTTTATAGAAAATGTAAGTTTGCCCAAAAAAACTATTGACACATGTAGGCGCCTGCCTGACGACTGAACATACCCTTAAGCGGAGCGACGGAGTCGCGTGAGCGGGACAGAGCCCGACAAAGGGAGTTAAAATCCTGAAAACCCGCGAAGCGTGCCGGGTAAAGTACTTTTAATCCTTAACCTTAAAAAAAGAACTTGTAATTCGCAAAAATGTACCAAAAAATCAATTGGGGCGACTTTCCTTTACGACATCCCGATTTCGAAGTTGATTTTTTTTTAAGGGTAGGTATGTATCTTAAAAGAAAATTTTCCAAATCTTAAGGTGAGGAAACCCCCCTAAATGCAATTAAAAAAATGTTTAAACTTTTGAAAATCGGGTTTTTTGTTACCGAACTGCACTTTTTACACAAGGAATTTGGAAACGCAGATATCCTCATTGGATAGATTATCACTAGAAATATCTCAATCTTAAGGATAGGCAACATTTATAAGTATTTTTAATTATTTTTAGAACTTTTTGTTTAATGAAAATACTTAATACTCCATTTCAATAACAAATCAAAGAAATATCAAATGGTCTGTTTAGTATTGCCAGACACGTATTTTGTTTCCCTTGTGTTTTTATTTTGGAAAATTTTGCGGGAAATTTAAAACTTGCTTATATAAATACAGTGCTTGCATACAGCATTACTGCGTATAAAGAGCGAGGTATGTATGGGGGACATGCTGCCCCCCTGCAACCCCTTGGCCTCATTATAGGATTTGGGGTGGAGCAAGGTTTGGATTAGGCAAAGTTTCTTTTGCATTTAAAAAATATGGATTAAAAGAAAACATCCCAAAACCAAAGTGTACATCTGGCAGTACTTAGCATGCAATGACATTTGAGTCTTTATTTATTTTCCATGCATTTTGTATGGAAAAAGTGAAAGTTTAAAAATTAATTAAAAATACTTATAAATGTTTCCTCACCCTAAAATTGTGATATTTGGTGTTTTTTAGTGAATATCTATCGAATGAGACCATCCGCGTATCAAAATTCGGGATGTCGTAAAGGAAAGTTGAGCCCTCTTAGCTCACTGTAAAAAAAATCAACACTCTAATCGTGCTACCCTAATGGAAAGTCGCCCCAGAAAATAAGGATTTTTTTTTTAAACAGAAAATTATTTAAAAGAACTTAGAAGACAAATTTTGTTCAATTCTTTTAAGCTCGTAAAATAATGGAAAATAAAACATTGCAGCAAGTTCGTGCTGCTCATAGTAAAATTAAGATTCATGAAGGTTAAGGTAATAGTTTGAGCTGAACTGTATCCCATGAAATTAAGAAAGTAAAAAGCTTGGCATTTTCTTTCGAAGCTTACCTATCTTTATTTTTGTTTTGCATTTGAAAACTAACAAAAATAAATTTTGCAGGCCTACTAAAAACAATACATAGGTAGGTATTATATTGCAGACTTTTCTACAAATTTATAATAAAATTGCCTTTGAATAGTTGAAAGCCTATAAAAAAACTAAACTGAAAACTTATACTAAACTACATAAATAGGTATGATAACGATATTTCCAGGTAAGTACCTACCCCGTATCACTGCCGTTTTAGCTATCTACCACAGGCGAGTGTACTTTTCATATTCATGCAAGTTCCCTAGCAAAATTACAAAAATTTTTGCAATTTACACTTTGCAGTACCTATATATTATTATCAAAAACAAACAAAAAAACATAAACAAAGCCGTAACGCTGTAAAAACGACAGACAAAATTGAAGAAATTTTGCTAATCTAGTTGTTTCACACATCATTCCAAATATAATATTTATTACAAGTTTTACAAAGGAAAAACAAATTATTTCCAATAAAAATTGCAATTAATACAAATCCCGCCGGCAATTACATAAAAATAATAATAATGGAAAAATTGAGTATTATTACACTGGAAAGAAAGAGAAACAAGAGTATGGGGTTAACACAACAGTAATAATTCTTCATCACATCACACAATCTCGGTCGGAGTTCTAACTTTATCCCTTTCCCACTTTCATCAAATGTATATCTCCTTCACACACCAACTCTTATTATTATTTATATTTTAATTTATTATTATATTCTTCATAAATAATAATGAAATTGCCAACTTATCTTGCGCATTCACTTACCTGGTTTAGAAAATACTTAGGAAAAATTAAAAAAAAACAAGGCAAATGCTAGAGAAATAATCGAGATTAAGCTAAGTGCTGTCTCTTTCTCAAAATGTCATAAATAATATTGTAAACACAACACGGCCGTCGTTGGTGTCGATAAAGATGTAACACCATTTAATGTTTTTTTCTTCTTTTAGGTCATTTTTCTTTAAGCCACTTGTGTTATTAACGTTTTACACTAAAGTTATTGCACTTTTTAATAAATTTTCTTTCCACCGAACGAGGAGCAGATAAAATTAATTATTTTTCAACGCAACGCGATGGTGTTATTTCTTATTTGAGGAGAAACTCGAACGAAAAATGGTGTATATAAAAGTTTTTGATTTTTAACGAACCACAATTCACCAATACAAATGGTGAATTTCTTTTGTGCGGCGCGAGTCACAAAAATCGAGATACAAATTCCAACGAACGATGGAAGATTCGATGTAAAAATATGGAGTCGTCGCGAGAAAATATTTTTTCTATCTCCTTCTGTCTCCCAACTTTTTATCAAGGAACAAAAAAAAAAAACAATTCGACTTCACTACACCACAGCACGAAAAAAAGAATTAGCAACAATTTATCTGTACGAACGAGTCAGCACTATACTTCGGCGATGCATACACTGCGGTGTTACCAAGTAAACAAGTGCATGCTAAAAGGAGACAGAATGCATTTTTAGGTCATCAAATAAACTTGGTTGGTATATCTTTTCATTTTTTTTCGAGTAAACACCTCACACAAAACGACAAAAAAATCAAATGAATTGACGAAGAGGAAAATGGAAAGAGTGCAAAAAAAGTTTCACTTAATGCTGGAGTGGGATTTTTTTTTAGTATTTTACTAAATTCACAATTCTACCTTCTTAGTTTTGTTTTATTGGTAAAATCTTAGATATATTATAGCAATTTTCCGCGAAGAATTGATTGCGCTCATTTTTTTCTCAATTTCCGACGTATCCACATTCACACAGCAAACACTACTCGGCGACACAGAGAACTTTTTTAATCTGCCTGTTTTTTTTTGTTGTGTAGTTTTTTTTCGCTGCGCTGGTTGAAAATTTTCTGCGATGTGGGAGATGTGTGGTGAAAATAACAAAGGTGAGCAATTTTGTGGATGCACCCTTTTTGACGAAAGATTTTGATGGGGGAGTGTTCAATAGGTATGAGATAGAAGTGTTCCTGTTTACATGCCGCCTCAATTTGACAGGAGCGATGCATGGGATTCCGAATGTGTTTAAAAAAAATAAAATGGAGATACAAAAGCTGAGGCCATAAAGTCAACATGATAAGCACGTTTATACAATATCCATGTATGCAATGAATGGTCACGTTCGGCCCGTAAAGCGATAGGGTACAATCCAAAAAAATTCAGATGCGTTGAGATTGTTTTTGCATCAGCTATTTTTTAACAAGGGATCGCTAAAGATAGGCAGCCGAACGCATCCAATAATTACTTGGTCAAACAGAGCCTGTCTCGTACATCGTGATTCTTGAAATTCTAGAAACTCTTTACCCGTCTTCAGTTTTAATTTTTAGAGGCATGGGAACGGGTAGAATTTTGACCGCACCAACAGGTCACGCTATATTTTACCTAAATATCAATGTTTAAACATTTGAATACATATATGTTCTTTGTGGCGTGATTATTAATTTTAATGACTGCAAAATTAACGAAAATTTTAATAACGCATAGTCCTTTTTTATGGGAAGGGTTTCTATATTTTTCCAGATGTTTAATAATTTAAATACATACTTTAATGAAAAATTTGATTTTTAATTAATTTATAAGCGGAAATGCTTTTGTAGACATACAAAATTGTTTTCTTTTTTGATTTAGTTCAATTAAATTATCCTAAAATCACCATACTGTTAATTTATTAATAATGTTCTTTCAACCATCGCTTCGCATTAATCGTGTTCTTTCCATAGGTACTACCAAATTTGAAAATTTCGCCTGGCACATGACCTCCGTAGCTCGGGATCATTCCAGTGTTTCGATGGTAAATTTTAAAAGATCCAGTTGATGGCTGAGATGAACTAACTCCAGCGTTTTCATTTGACATTGGTGCCCAATTAGCATTTTGCCTATTTTGGTGATCATTTGTAAATTCACGAAGTGCATTTGCTGTTAGTTGCTTATTGCTTTCGCCGATACGGTTTGATGTCATTGGAATGTGGCCAGCGTATCCTATACCAAGCAAAAATAGTTAAAATATTGAGTTGTGTATAATGAAAGTATTTCATTTAACTAAACTAATATTAAACATGAAAACTAACACCCGTATTTATTAAGAAAATTCAAAGGCTTCGTAACTTTGAAATGCCTCTTAGTTGCTCTTAAGTGCGAAATCAGTATCTATAAACAGTTTTCACTTTTAAGCAAAGTTACTTAAATGCATCTTAACTTATACGCCATTCACCGCGTAAAGTATATGAGCCGTTTTTAGAAACGTCAAATTAAAGCCAAATTGACCGCCGAATTATTAGATATATTTAAGTAAGAAGTAAGAGAAGTTTTTAGTCTGTGATCGGTCAGATGTCAAAATATAATAAATAAATAAAAATAAATTTGGTGGCACAACAGCTCGTGGAGAACCAAGGCCTAGTGACTAACAACTCTCAACCATTCCTGTGTGCGTATTTTTGGCAGGAATGGAGGGGACCTACAATTTTTTGCCGAGTCCGAACGGCTAATGAGAAAGCACTTATTCGTGACAAGTAATACTCTTGGAGGATTTGTCAGTTCATCGCAAGAGGCAGTACCTCGGAAAAAAACATTTCTGTTTTTAGGTGGCAGCGGCTGGGAGTCGAACCCAGAACTTTGGCATGACAGTCCTACGCACTAACCATCATGCCACGAGGTACAGATGTCAAAATATTGCTTACAAATTTTGGAAAATTGACTGTTGAGTTGCAGAAACACAAATGTATTGACACAGGGTCGCCATGCAGTTACAAGACTGAGTGTTAGGAAGCAAGGTTATAAAAAAATATTGAGATATCCTTCTGTCATTTTGCTGAATTATAGGAAAGTATAAAAATAGTGAAAAATCTATCTAATGCTCTTTTCTAGTAAAACAAATCTACTGCTTTAAAATTGAGTCTACTGAACTTTAATTTTTGGAAAAGAAAATTATCAAACCTCAAAATTCAATCTACTAATTTTTCAATTCAGTTCTTACGGCTTCCAGCTATTGATGGCTTGCCTATATTATGCTATTCTTAATCACCCCTATTGTGAGTTCCACTTTTTCAGGATTCCGTCCGGAAAAATTGAGATTTCACATTTCCCTTATTTTGAGTTTCGGACGGAAAAATTTCCACTTCGAAAAATGTCCCCCTATTGTAAACTTTATTTTCAGGTGGAATGTTAACTATTTGACAGCTCTTTCTTTCACTCAAAATTTGGCGACGGAAAGCAACATATTTGGCGGAAAAAGTAAAATATTTTTATTAACAACAACAAAATAATCGAAAATAATTTGCATTTTTTATTTCAAGGAGTAAAACAACAAATAGAAGTCAAATCGAGTTGCTTTTAAATAAAATGCAACTACATCCCGCCATCAAAATTGTATTTGTAATCTACATTTATCCTTCACATAACTAAACTTACAAAGGCTCACGTAACTCCAAAGGGTTGGAGGAATCTCTTAGTTGTCTTCTAATACATTTTTGTTTGGTTTTTTCTTCCTCATCATTTCTCATTCTTCTCAGAGCTATGCTATAATTTTCCTAAAGTAATTTATGGAATTTATCACTAAAACACACAAAATTTTCCTTTTCAAAGCACGGTTTGTTTACTTTTCTTTAAAAAAAAAATCGGTAATTCGTTAATTCGCTCACTCATCACTCATCTGTCAAAAATCTCTTTAGCTGTGTTCAAAGTGATGTAGTTCTGAATTTTTTCGGTTATTGTTTTTGTTCTTGGTGGAGCAGTTCATAGAATAGTTTCGGTATTTTTTTTGTTCAAAAATTACTCGGAACATACAAAAATCATTTAATAAAGTTTTTAAACCCAACAATTTGTCAATTTCATTCGAAAAAGGGATTGAAAATAATAATTTATTTTCAATACTATTGTATTTTTTTTCATTGTGCATTTTAAGTGTTTAATATTTCTTCAAACTTTAACAAGTACTTAAAAAAATATTCGTCTAAACATCGCATTGCTTAAAGCCTCATTAAAAATGTGTTTATAGTCAACCTTTAAAACGATGAGTTCTTTGGAAGTGGTTCAGATGTTTCGTTTTGTTTATATTTGTCTCTTAAATAAACGCTCCTTTTTTTTCGAAATGTCATCGAAATTTCGAAGTGAAATTTCCTTCGGGCGGAACTCGCAATTGGTTTTTAAATTCCGCGTGAGCAACATTTTTTCGGGTGAATAGCTTTCCGGGTGAAACTCACAATAGGGGTGAATTTCTTTTGTTCTATTTAAAAAAAAAAAGTAAAAACGAGGGAATATTAATTATCAAGAAGCCAATGGGCACGTTCAGACGGCCCAAGGGACTAGATATTCAGTCAACTGAATTCATTGAACGCAAATTTAACCAAGGTAACTAGGTTTGTTTGAAATGTCAAACTTAAAGATTTACTTAAAACACATTTTTCAGTTGGTTGTGAAAAAAGAACCGATATTATTTTTATTTCAAACATACATAGCAATAAAATTTATTATTATTTATAAATTGTAATAAATTAGCTTTTTGAAAAAGGTTTTTCAAGAATTTTTGATTTAGATATTAGCCAACCCAATATAAAAGGAATAAATCTCATGCAAAACTTTTAATTTTTTCATATTTTTGACTTATAATAAAGTTTTTTTTTAAATTGATGGGAAACTACTTTGCACAAATTGGAAAAAAAATTAACGTGCAAGAAAAAAACAATCACAAAACAATAAAGTTCAGCTTTCAGTTCAATGACAAAAGAAATCAGCTGATACTCTGACATAAGTGCACTTGACTTGATAATTAAGGGAGACTTTTCTTGACTTACTTTCCAGTCAACTTTGTAATAAAGTTGCCTTAGTTGGAAATATATATTTTGACATCTGACTAATCAGACACTAGAAATTTGCCTTAATTTCTAGTCCCTTGGGTCGTCTGAACGTACCCAAATCTTTCGTACGTTCACCCTTCAAAACCCATTTGTTTACATTGTTCTATTTGTAATTTCACTTCGTGTCGATGATTAGATGTGAACTGCAACAACAAGAACTGTGCTGAATGATGTGCTGAATGACGAGTTGATTCTATGTGTGCGTTTTTCACTACTACTTTGCAAATCTGATACATCAGCTTATAGGCAAATCAAATTGAAAGCGGAGGGACATTACTAGACGCAAGGCATTCAAAATGGAACAGGACAATTATTTGTTATTGTATTTATTTAATCACGAAAAACAATTTGAAAGCGCATTACTAAAAGTTTTTAAGCATCCCCCGCCTCTACTCGTTTGTCAAATCATAAACGTCAAAGTTCAACCAGAAAAAATCTTAAAATGTTCATACATGGTTTCGTTTTTTTCATTTCCTCCACATTTCTACGTGGCTCATGTGAAAGGCACCTCACATTATCTGCAAATTGCGAAATCGAATAAATTTGTAAGGCAATCATCAAGCTCAAATATCAACAATTCTTGTTTTTACTTTTCGGCAAACTAAATAAACGATCCAATCTACAGTTTTTAAATTTAAACACGGCCTGAAACTCTTTTAAATTAAGCATTTTTATGTTTTCTACGCGAACAATGAGATATTTTCTGCGAATTGTCAAGCACTTATTCACAATCCACACCATCAGCACGCATTCTACAAATCTGCGATCTCGCTCTATAATTTGACCTCATATTTGTTTAGCACCCATTTTACTGGTTTGTTTTGTATGACAATTCGCGTGTTCTGGCGACCACTCATGTGAAAGAAATTTCGAGACTTCGCTCAAAATTTCTTAAAAATCAACGAATATTCCCATACATTTTAGTATTTCGTAATCTAGTAGATTACCACCGAATCATCTAAAATTTTAATTGGCCTATGCACAGCCAAACTTTATTACTTGCGTTTTAGTTTAGTTTAGTAACAGTGCTACCCATTCCTTTTTCTTTTCATTCTGTCTCTTTTCCTAACACTAATGACAACTGCTGACAAAACGCTGATATCATTCACAATGGTAAATAGCCGTCTGCCGGTCAAAGTGAAAACTTGTATCTGGGTTAATTAAATTAACCCCCATAGAAACGTGGATCCCATGTTCTTTTTGTAATACGCGTAAAAAGATAACCTCTATCCAGACTCGGAGATAATAAACGCAGCTATCATTAATTTTGTCTATCCCGTTTAACAGTTTGACGATAGAAGAGAGTGATTTTATATTTATGAGTACCTAAAGTGCGAAGGAGAAAAATGATGATTTCACCCTCGCACCCTTTGAATTTTGAAAAGAGTTAAATGTAAAGAACCATCGTGTAATAAAGGGACTGAAGAATGTTGATACCATCACAGTACAGCCGCGAATGCGGACGACGATTTTTTGTTGCTCGCGTTGGCTTGGGAGAGCCTGAAAATAATGAACTTTGAAATTCTCGTACAAAACCTTTTCAGAGTTCTTCAAACTGGGTCAATTGGGTGTGTTCAAGAGGTTTTTACTTAATTTCCAACATAATTTCGTGGAAAATTCGGTTGAAATTCAAATTATCTCATTCCGAAATGTGAACATTTTATGGGAAATAAGATGATTTCGTATTGAATTTGGAAATTTTCAACGAAATTACTTTATTTGACCTAATAAAAACGTAGTATAAAAGATGATTTCGTATCGAATTTGATTTTTTTTTTCAGTGGTGGTTTTCTCAATTCATTGCCATGATAGTATACGCAGACACAACTGTTTTGAAAAAAGCTCACCCTTATATTTACAATTTTTGTTGATCAGGCGACCAGATCATGAAGCAATTGCCCTGTTTATATTTCTTGAGCGCTCAGTATTTTTACTCAATTTTTTGACACAGCAGGAGAATAAAATATAAACAGTATTTCTCACATAGATGTCAAGACAACTCTCTTTTTCTTTTCTTCTTATGTAATTTACTGCGATAAAAAAATAATTGAGCAAACGAATCCAAAAAATTTGAGTCTCAGTTTTTAAGGGAAAAGTGAGGAATTTTTGAGAGGAATCCTGTTTATATTTCTGAGCACTCTGAGTCGTCTGCGATCTCAGAAATATAAACTGGCTAAATAACTAGCAAGATGCAAGAGTACATGATAGCCAGGAGATTTGTACAAAAAAGGCCCTTGCCATAGAAAAGATAGAAAAAAAAGAACCTAATATATTATACCTACCTTTCTTAATATATTTTTCGGGATCTTCATTAATCATAAAATGTGGAGGTGTATGTTTTGAATATGGAACATTGGTATCATTATCGGAAGAGTTCATTATTGATGTAATACCTTCAGCTTCTTTTCTAACTGGTAGAAGTGGCAGTTGATAAGCAGTTTCTTGAATCTAATAAAAGTCGAATCTTTAACCAAAATTTCATTGATCCTTTTCAATTACCGATATTTTTCCAAAATTTCTACCATAAAGTCTCTGTCCACTTTGAAGAAAGTCTTTATGCTTTAGATTTCTTAGTTCACATTTCAATTTTTGCTTATATTTCTCATGTTCAGCCACACCAGCTGTTGCTGCTGCCAGAAATCGATCACCAATTTTCGATTGAATGTTTGGAATAAATCCATCGTATCCAGGAATAATGGGGTATTTAAGAACTACTTCGCTTTCCAGTTCACGAGTCTTGATGAGATCAATTTCTTTCAAAGATGGTCTATCTTCGGCAATTTTGGCGTCATTTGGAGAAGCAATCAAAATTTTTGGTGAATGATGAACACAAGGATCGATAAGAAGTTTATGTGTAAGCTTTCCATAAGTTTTCCCCACACGGTATAGATATTGGGGGCAATGTCCTGTGTATCTACATACATACAATATGTTAAAATATAATAAAACATACTTTTGAAAGGTCTTTAAAAAGTACCCAGGAATAAAATGTGGCTCCGGTGTTGAAACTAACTCCATAATATTAGTTGGCTACTTAAAATTTTGATGAGAATTTATTTTTTTCAATTTTTTACTAACGCATAAATTGATTGATCAATTAAAAATAAATAAACACAATTTTAAATTTATTAAGCTACTTTTTATTTCATTTTTTGTTTATTCTACTATGTAGTAGGTACCTGTCTTCTACTTGAGCTGAGCGTCGATCTTGTCTAGTTCTAGATAACAAGTTAGGTCAAAGATTTTGAGACTACCTCTCCATTAAAGTGCTACAATCGTTCCTAAACGTTTTTCTTTCATATCCCATTCGTACCAATCGATGGTAAGTGAAGCTTTCCAATGAGTATACATCGTGAAGCTGTCCCGCTTCTATCATATCCTTATTATTTTTAAATTTTTGTTGTTTCCTTTATATTTAAAAATGATATATTTTTAAAATGCTTACAAAATAAAAACGAAAATTTATTAATTAGGCATAAAAATGATACCGAACATTTTTTCATTTCGGTTCTTCTAGTTCCGGCTTTTAGGTTTTAAGTGGAAAGGGTATTTCAAGTTGTGATATCTAGGCTTTAAAACCAGATAATTTCATACCTACAATATATATCCGTTCTTTCCTGTAAATATACAAATAAGTTCAAAAATAAAAATAAACTAGTAGAGTTTTAATGTAAGAAAAATAATTTAATTTTACATAAAAACATCAAAATGCATATAAAAATAAATAAATATAATTTTATCATACACCAGCGATGCTTAACATTTTTTCAATATCTATAATCTTTTCCCTTGGCTTCCCTTTAGCTTTGCCGAGCTCAACTTCAAATTTATCAATTTCCGTCCAACCCTTCCATGTTACAACACGTTTATCACTTATATCCAATCCTGATCTCAATGTAACGGTATCAATAACATTTTGACCAATATCATCACATATTGCTTTCGCTACACCAAAGGCTCCATTCATAGTTGTGAGAATTACTCCAGTGGGGCCCGTTCCAAGCCAACCTGCTACGTAGAGTCCTTTATCTATGACTTCTTGTTGGGAGTTCTTTTGGAGAACTCGACCTTTTTTCAAAAAAAAAAAATTTACTTGGGAAAAACCAAAATTATTCATTTCAAAATGAAATTTGGTTTACCTTCTTTATTAACGATAAGTCCTCTTTTTTCATCAAAATTAATCCCCTTATCTACTGATACTGACGAGTAGCCAATGGATCTTAGTATTAAATGAGTTTGAAATTTTTCAATTACATCTGTAGGAATGGCTGTGTTTCCTTTGATTTCAGTCACATTGAATTCAATAATATCTTCATGAATTTCTTTCGGAGATCTTTGGAATACCGGCAAAAATCTCTTTTGGTTTGTGTGTGGAGATTGTTGTTCGCTAAGACTTTTAAGCATTAGTTCTGTCAGGCGTTTGCGAGGTCGTGCTAGGGAATCGACCATTTCTCGGATATCTGGAAAAAAGATTGCACGACAATACAAAATTTACCCACTTGAATGAAATAAAAAAAAATTTTCTTATTTAGTGGAAAAATATAATCATGATTTTTAATGTTTTTTTTATCGATTTGAAAATACTGCTGTACAGTCTGTAATTTTCAGCTTGTGTGCGGTTGTCCAAATCTCAAATTTAGTTCATGTAAAAAAATAAAAAAAAACAAATCAGGCTTTGAATTTACCTTTAAAATCAGATTTTCTCCAAACGGTTGCAACATTTGGCAACTTTAAGATCTCCCTTAGTTCTTTGATAGTAAATGCTGCCTGAAGAGGTCCTCTTCGACCGACCAAATATACATTTCTAATCTTGCTGTTGGATAAAGTTTCTAAGGCATATTCGGTTATATCTGTTGACTTAAATAAATCATTGCAAAAACATGAAAAACAAAAATATATACATATAGAGAAAATAACAAATAAGAACTCACTTTAAGCGCATCAACCGGTGACAACAGTATTCTTGCAATGTCAATAGCTACATTACCCTGTCCCACTAAAGTCACTGTATCCCCACTCAAATCAGGATTTAGATTCTCTGATCCCGGCAATCCATTATACCAAGCTACAAACTTTCTTGCTGATATAAGATTTTTAGAATTTTCATTGGGAATATTCATGCGGCGGTCTTTTTCTGCTCCATAGGTTAAAAGGACTGCATGATAGTTGTCTCGCAACTCTTGAATACTAAAATCCTTTCCCAGACTTAGATTTCCCAAGAATCTAAGGCGTGAATTTTCAGCTGTTTTTGTAAACGTGTTAATTACATTTTTCACCTCGGGATGATCTGGTGCTACACCGAAACTGTAATTAGCCAGCAAAAAAAAAAAGATAAGATAACTATTATAGAGAATTAATTAGAGTAAAGCCTAGGTATTATTATTAAAGTAAGGTCTTAGGTCTAATCGTTGGTTTATAAGGTAGCTTCCGGATAGTTTTTAAATTAGTTAAGTTTTAAATATGAAATTAACTATTTGCAAATTTATTTACTTGCTTGCCATTCTTGGGTACACTAAAGCAGCCTCCGAAAGTTTTTTGGGTAATAAATGAAATTTTAATAATAATATTTCTACGATATATTTACACTTTTGTTTTCGCAGATGGTTTAAAAACTTTCGTTGAGAATAACCAAAATAATAGTCTCCTCAATATGAGTAATATTATAGAGAAATGAAAAAAACAGAAGTAATACTATGTAATTACAAATATTTATTTTAGAGCCCTGCAGCTTTCTGTTTAACGGTCTTGGTATATCAGACGCATCGTGTACGGTTTTTTGTTTCTTATCAGGAAGAGATACTGGTGGAAAATGCCGAAAGAGTCGCTGCTCATGTAATTAAAATTTGAAAAATGTTCGGGAATATTTTTTTGTATAACTAATATTTTCAAAAAATAAAAGAGCAAGAATTATTAGATGCAAAATAAATAAAAAGTATAAAGAATACAAATTTGTCGTTGGAATGATACGAAGTGCAACCCTGAAAAAAGTGTTACCATTACCAAAAAACATAAAGTATCATCCTATTTTACTTGCGATAGGTATACACATACATTAATACTGTTTAAAAAAAAATTTTTCTTGCTTAGCGAAAAAAGACGCCTGTGAAAATTTGAGCTCTAAAAATTCATGTTTTAACATGTCTCATCGCAGATTTCAGTTTTCCATACGATTTGTATGGGAGAAAACACCTATTTGTATTGGAATTTTATGATTCTTATCGAAAAATGACTTAAGACCCTTTTTGTAGGAGGCCATTTTTCCTTTCAAATAGTGCCTAACAATACTACTTCACTTCAATTAATACAAGTATATATTAATTATTATTTGCTTTGAAATGGATTTTTCTAGTGGGAAATAACATAAAAATTGCCTAATTAAACTGGTCAGCAATTTTTTTGAAACGTAAACTAAAATATACTCTTCCTAGGGTTTTTAGTATGCTGAACTAGAATCGGAAGTGAAAAATTGGTAGTTTTTGAGCCATTAGTGAAAAACTCCAAAAAAAATGCATTTTTGCATAAATAAATAATTTTTGCATTAGTCGCGAACCTGAGATTCAGATTCAGCATCCCAGAAAACAAAAAAGAGGAGAAAAAACAAAACCACCCCACAATTTGCAAAGTAAAAATACAATATGACTATGGACAATGCTTTAGATTATTTTTTTATATACAAATTTCCAATTGAATTTTTACAAAAACTTTCAATTTTTGTTTGCAAATTCTATATTTCAAAAACGGGTTGAAAATTTTGTTTATTTCATTTTTATGTGCATTTAAATAAATACCTAAGATTCTCATACCAAAAGATTTCCTTAAAAATGCTGTAGTAATTTTATATATTAAAAAATATTTTTTTTAAACCATACAATCATTTTCAATCAAGAAGTAAGGTGGCATTTCTTTTTCATCTCAAACTTTCAAAGAAGTTGTTTTCTTGCTTTTAAACATTCTCTCAAAATGTCCTTACATACAATTTTCTAAAACCCTCAGCGTTTTGAACACAAGAGCAAGTACGTGCTACCTAGTCGTGCATTTAATTTTTTTTTGCACAGCCAAAGCTTGTACTGCTTTCGCATTCATATAACTTTGCAACACTGAGTCGTATTCTTTTCTTACAGTTCTACTGGAGACATTAACACCAAATTTCTCACTAATTTCGGCCAAACTGATGCGGAAAGAATTAAAACCAGACTTCCACTTTCTGACTACGTCTTTGTCAATGCGCATTGAAGTTTTGCGATAGGTGGCTATCGAATTTTGTTTTTTAATTTGATCGTGTTTCACTTAATTAATGGCATTGTAAACCATTTTTCAAGAACATTATAATCAATTTATTTGATACTTAATATATGTACTTAATTTAAAGATTATTCATCCACTTTTACACATGTACATAAATTTGAGAAATCTCCATGTATTTCGTATGGGAAATTTCAAGTGCTTGCCGGCACCGGGGGGTGTGGTTCAGAAGAAATAAAAAGAATCAGAAATAAGCCCACCCTAATATGTATGTACATTAGGTACTACATACATATGTATATGGCAAGTTATGCACTCGTAAAAAAATTTGAACTCAAAATTTTGATCAGACTTGTCATTAAGATAATAAGAAAGACAAAAATATTAGGTCTTACAATTCCGTCGGTCTGTCTGTTTGACTACAACCTTAAAGACTGGATCGATTTTCTTAAAACTTGGTACATAGCGGTTTTGGGTGATTATGCCCATACAATTTTTTTTAGCAATTTTATAAAATCTATTTTTTTCAAAAACGTCTCCACAGCTTTTCTTATTTTCATTTCAATAATCTGCAAAATTTTATAAGAACAATAGATTTCCTCCATCATAGTTTTCAAAATCGAACGTCTTATCCGAACAAATGCAAGCATTCTTGTTGAAATTGCATCCACTGTGCAGAAATCGTCTTGATATGCAGAACCTCTGACAGTTAACTAGATCATCTCCTGTTGCACTACATTGATTAATTCCTTGAAACACTTGCAAAGTAGCTAAAATTCATAAATACATAAAGTTATTGTTTATAAACAAAAAAGAGACTTTGACCTACGCGCAACTCTTCGGACAATTCTTTTATGCTCATTCAAATATCGATCCACTAGTTTCTGTGGCATTCCTAAGGCAGACAAAGACAGACAAATTAAAATTGCAAATACTACACGAAATTTCATTTTGGAAAGTTGTTTCAGCTTTGATTTGTATTAATAAACTGAATTACTTGACAACCTGATGAACTTTATGGGGTAGGTACATTATATTGTTGAATTGAGTTAAATTTTTATTGAAATCCCCTCTTTGGGGGTTTTGCTTTAGATAACAAAAACAAAAAAAGATTAAATAAACAAAATAAACCGCACAGTCAAAATTTTAAATAATTTGCCCATGTTGTTTTTGTCATCTTGTGGTGGGAATCACCTTTGTATCCCCTTGCTTATGAATTAAATTAATATTATTTTATATTCTTTAAATCTACCTTTTTAATATAACGGTTAAGAGATCTAAATTTAAGTGTAGGTTTGTACGAGTATATGAAATTTTAAACTTTTCTTTTCGCGGATATTAATCATTTAAAACTAATTGAACTTCTCAGAAAAATGTACCTACTTCATAGTTGCGCATATATGTATTGTGGATGTAGGTTGTCCAAAAAATCAAAACTTGTTGACTAGGCACCATAGAGCGAATGGACAATAATGCTCCAGCCAAGAGAGTCTTTGAATCCAAGCCTACTGGTTCGAGAGAACGAATAAGACAGAATCTCGTGATCAGATTTGTCGTGATCACTGGAAGCAGCATGCTCAGGATTCTAGAGGATGGAAGGCTGCTATGTCTCAGGCCACGACCCTTAGGAGCCGGATAAGTTCACTGAGTTTCCAACTTTTATAGTCACCCTTTTATCTGATAGATTTATGTATATACTCAAGTGAAAAGTGTTGTTGTCAGTTCCGATCTATATCTATATCCTGTAACCGAACTAATATTTATAAGGACGCATGAGATGCATCGTTGTTCTACGTAACAACCTTTCCTTCACGTAAGTTTGAGTTATGTATATCAAGTAGAAGTTAAGTTAAATGAAATGCTAGCATTAATAAATAGTTCTTATCATTCGAGTACATACGAGCGTAAGGAAGCAACATTACATTTGTATCAAAAGCAATGTCAGGTAATTAAAACCTAAAACTCTACTGAAGATATTTTAATTGAATATCTGTTACAATGATAAGCTAATTGCAAAAACAATTAGGCATATTGCAATATTTGCAACTTGAATTAATTATAATGTACCTTGATAAAATAAAGTTCACAAAATAATTTTAACAAATCGAAACTATTAATCTACTTCTGTATTTCGTGTTAGTATAACCCAAAATGGATCGTCCTTGCAGTCTTGTGTTGTTTTTAATTCTCGTTGTAATTCTACTTCTTCAGCCAACCTATTCTAGACCTACTTTTTCGTTTAGCTTCGATTCTGTCGGAAGTAGCTCATTTAACTCAAACCAAATTACAACCATATTCATGTATATTTCTTTATTGAAGGTTATTTGGCAAATATATTTCGGGCGATAATTTTTGGATAGACTTAATTCACTTGAACTCACCGAACGAGACCAAATGGAACTGGCAACTTCTCCAAAACATCGACATCACAATCGGGTAGATGCTTCAAAATATATTGAGCAGCATAGAAGCCTGCGGGTCCAGCTCCAACTATACACACTTTTTTCCTAGCTGCACTAATGGCACTTAAACTAAATTTACATGTTTTTTTAATTGTAAAATATTTATTTTGTTTTAAAATATTATTTACAAAAAACATCACCAAAAATTTGTGGAGAATCACACTTTCTCAAAAAAAAAAAAATAAAAACCTCGGTTCGGTAGGTCTGTCAATTTTTTGACAGGTTGTTATCAAGTATTGCAGATTAAGCATTTTAAGCAGTGCATCAGCTGTTTGTTGGGCTGCAAAAGAGCTTTTTATGTGGAAGTTGTTGTGAAGCCATCTTGGTTTGAATGTACGTTATTTTATTAGTTTTGAATTATGTAGTACAAATAATTTTTGTCAAAAAAAATTGTTTATCGATCAACATACATATACATATGTACCTACATTAAAGTGGTCGTTAAAAAAAAAGTGGGGAATGTCATTCAAATGACAAAAAACTGGTGAATGCTCGAGTTTTCATTTCACATCGAACACTTACTTCAGTGCTACATTTGTATGACAAAATTGTAAAGTTGCTTGTGTACCTACCTTTTTGTGCAGCTTCCAAATTTGCATGCAAGTCTAGATTTCTCTAGATTTTCCGATGCATTTTGTTTTTAAATATATACATAAATAGTTACAATATCATCTACAAAACAGCTCACATTTACCATTTACAATCGTCATAAAAACTAGCAGAGTAAATTCTTTTCTTTTGACGTGATAACAGCTGCTTTCAATTTTCCAGCTCTAAACTCTTTCCCCGAGAAAAAAATGGGCGTGTGACACAGTGCAAATAAACTGCGGTGAAAAAAGTGTCACCAAAACCACCTGAGTGCGATTATTTCAGGGCTACCCAATGCACCCCAGTGACGACATCGAACAAACCTTTAGTGTCAAAAAATTTTCCCAAAAAAATTTCATATACATACATACATATGTATTTACTTTTTCAAAACTTTTGTATGCAATATTATTGACATTTTAAAAATTGTATTGAAATAAATAAATAGCCGCTAAAGAGAAAATCGAAAATAAAAAAAAAGTTATGGCAGGTACCGTTAATAACAGTTTGTGATAATTTATTTTTATAAAATGTACAACATGCCTCCAACAGTGCGCTCAAAATCGTTGGGCGGTTTTTGACATAAATAAGCTTTTTCCTTAATAGTTATATGGCAGGTTCCGCTATTTTTGGAGTTAAAACAAAATTTCAATCTCTCCCCTGGAGAGTTACAAAAAACCTTAACATACAGTTTTTAAGGAAATCGTTGTGGTTAAGGCTGTAGGTTGAGGTGCCACCCACTTCCTCTCTATCATCGTAATGTCATGTTTGATTGAAATTTTTTGTTTGCACGAATCCAAAACTTGCCCTATGGAACCTAGTAGGTACATACATAGTATATCGCAAGTTAAAATAGGGTATGATGCTCGACATTTTTCCAAGTCTAAATGTTTTTATTTTGGTGATCCGATTAATAGAACCCATGTTTTTTAAGAAAACATTATTAGCCTTTTTTTGCAAAAAAAAAAAAAAAAATATCTAAAAACAATATGATGAGGTTCCGATAAAATAGTATCCGAGTTCTATTAAGCGAACCGTCAAGATTGATGTGTTTATGCTTAGAAATAATGACAGAGCATCGTATCCGATTTTTTCAAATAAATTTAAGCGATTATAACCCTGACAATAAAAAAAGGACATCCATCTCCTTTTAACCCCTCCCAAAGGCTGAGGAAAAACCTGTCAAACTTTGGTATTCGATATCACGATACATGAATAGTCTAAGAGCTGTCAGCATATTTTTGGGTTGAACACATAACATAAATAAAAAATGATTATGAGGGTCCGTAGGTGCATGCATCTTGACATCAAATTCAAAAGTCTGGCAGGATTTTTTGGCGCCCGTAGTAAGGGGATAAGATGCTCTGTCATTTTCTTTAAGCTCGCATAAAGTATATATCTTGAGATCTATTAATCGGATCGTAAAAATTAAACTCTGTGGACTTAAAGAAAATGTCATCGCATTAAAAAAAAATTTTAAAAATTCAACACCTCGTCCTTAAAACGGGCGCCAAAAAAATCCTGCCAGACTTTTGAATTTTATGTCAAGATGCAAGCACCTACGGACCCTCATAACCATTTTTTATTTATGTTATGTGTTCAACCCAAAAATATGTTGACAGCTCTGAGTCTAGTCCCTCAAACCAAGATTTTGGTTATATTTATACATCCACTCCCAAAATTTGTTGTCGGCTACTACAATAAAGGCGGCACTACAATATAAGGTAGCACAGTATCTTAATGCAAAAAAAAAACACATGAATACTCTTTTGTTCAAAAGACTGAATTCAGTTTGAATGTTTTATTGCACTAATATTTACATACCTTCGCTCTGACTAAAAATATATACTATATACCGTATGATAGTTTAATATAGATATTTGCAATATTAAATCGTTATACATACTTCTTCTTTATTGAATACTTTTACTTTTATTTAAGAGTAATTTTTTAAAGATACATTTTTAGTTGTAATTGAATTTTTAACATAAAGCCTAGTTTATACATCAATTCGAATTGAAATAAAAATGAACCATCAATATATCTCGCCCGCATGGACGTATGAACTAGGCTTAACACAAAACTATAGCTTATGAAAAATATTTCATCAAAATATTTTTGCAACGTGTTGTAGGTAAACCCTTGTATAAATTTTACTTTATGAAGAAGTTTTATTTTTTTTTCTTTTTCAAAACATACGCAAATTTGTTTTTTGTTTAGTCTGTTGAAATTTGTTCATACATTGGAATCCATTTTTTATGTTAAGAATACCAAAAATGAAATGCGAAGCATGAAGTCACTGAATAATGTGCTAGGAGTTCGTGACAGGTGGCTTTTAATTCTCACTCTCAATTTGAATATTTATTTAATTTAGACATACACACATTCAGCGAGAAAAGTCATTCAAATTATTATAACATATTTGGGAGTTGAAATGTTTAATAATGATGTAACTAAAACTTAAAATGCAAAATATTCTGTTAATTCGAATGATTGTTGAGTCAACTTAACTTCAACATTAAAAAAAAAAAATTAGAACCAATTCTGATTTTTTTTCTTACACATCCATACATACATTATATGAAACAAATTGTCTCTGAGCAGATTTACAAAAATTAACTGAAATTACAAGGTCTTAATATAGAATCTTCTGTTCCTTAAGAAAACTTCTCAATGAAATTGAAAAAGATACATACGTTGCTATACAAAATTATTCTTTATAATCGAAAACTACAAGGAAATCTTGATCATGACAAAACAACTGCATACTTTTTTTATTTTCTTTCACCTTTGCAATTTCGATCATGGAAAATAAAATAATCTAATACATTTAATACTTATATAAAAATGAAGAACTTTCAACAACTTTCAGTATAATGTAGTTGTTTTATAAGAAAAAGACTTCAAGAAATACATATATACAAAAAAATAATTATCGATTAATTTCCAATTTATTAGAACTTCAACACGATATTTTTACCAATAAAAAGGGTAGTTAAGTGAGTAAATAAAAAATATACAATAAGTTGAGTGTTCAAATTTAAATTGTATGACTTGTATGAATATATAATATTGCTTATAAGATTTAAGTTAGAATATTTTGTTTGGATAGAATTTACTTAAAGAGAAAAATAAAATAAGATTATTCCAATTATATTTTTTTTTTAAATAAACGTTGGTTTCATATTTTTTTTTGTTTTATTTATATAATTATAAGTAGGGATATATATGTAGATAAGATAAAGGTTTTGGTTTTTGTTGATTTGAATTTTTTGTTCATTGGTTTTAAATATAAAAATATGATTTTGTTTTGTTTTGTGTTTTTTTTTGTTGAATGACTAAGATTAAGTTATATTAAATAATAATTTTATTTTGAATGTGGTCCAGAACCATGGAAGGCTTTCATCATAAAGAATCCAAGAAGTGTTGCTGCTGCAATTCCGATTCCTGCTTTCCACCAAACTGTTGGATCTTCTGTTGCTAAACCAAACTGGCGTAGATGTCTAAATGAATACAAAAAAAATAAACAAACGTAAGTCTAATTTTTATATTTGAAGTATTTTTTTCTTTTATTGACATGCGGGAGTTTGCACAGATTTGTTTAAACAAAAACTGGCAAAAGATTTATACATTCAATAAGGATAAGACACGAAATTAGAGGGGAAAGAATAATGTCTGAAAAAATTGCGCATTTATGTCTCATGAATTTAATAAAGCGCTAATGTTAATGAAGGTAATTCAAGCTAGAAAAAAAAACTATAACTAAAAAAACTCTATATTATATTTTTGGCACCAGTTGTGCATATATTTGATTTATTGCGAATTCTTCAGCAAATTGTTGCTTCGTTAAAGATCACCACAATAAAATGTATGTTTATATTCATGTATATTTTAAACCCTGGAGTCAAGATAAACCAATTTGTTTTAGAAATGGAACATACAAATTGTCAAATTGAGTTCTAGGTGATAAGATGGATTGAAATAAACTTGCGATTCTTTTACAGCTGTTATAAAAGAATGTGGGTATGCAGATTCGTCGTTGTAGGGATCGACTAAGAAGTAAAGTAATTGTCTTTTCAAAACATAAGCACATGAAGGATGAGTTTGATCCTCTGAGAATTAGGATTAGAATTAGCACTAAGTTTCTAAAGCCACAAATTCACCTAAGGGTCCGGCAACTAAATCGACTATGTGGTAATTGACGCAAGGCACATTTCTTATATCTAAGACGTGTGTATACTTTTAGGGCAAACATCGACTCAGACCATTTCCTTGTGGTAAGATTCGAAGACTGTCAAAGAAACTAGCTTCATATGCCTCGTCTACAAAAATGGCTATATTCTGCAAGAATTATCGTCGCATACAAGTGCTTATCCAACATTCAGTGTAGTTTACGGCCAGGCAGAGCGACCATAGACTGAGGCAAATCCAGGGAAAATGAACTTCAATTCGCGACACACTCGTTCTTATCATATAATAGCATTCATTGTCTAAAGCTCTGTATGGAAATGACTGAACGCTGGTTCCCGGGAAAACTAACCAAGATACCTCTTATGTAACATTGACATTAACATCAACAGTCAAGAGCCTTCGAGTCCCGGCACCAAGTTTGAGAAGGCAAACAAAAAAATACCAACCCAAACGGTTAAAAGACCAAGCACGCGGATGTCGGAAGGCTTGTTCTAGTTGGATGGAAGCAGTAGGATCGAAGAGTATGGAAAACGTGTGCCTCAATCAGATACCCCTTATGATTTTTTTCGGAATTAAAGATTGAAAAACCTCTAACGATACATTCAATCAAAGAGTTTTGAGGTAATCCGTTAATATTCAGAGAAAAAGGAAAACGTTCAACAATTGTTTTTAAGTAGTTTTAAGGATTTCCCTGTCAAAATTCAAGTGACACTCATAAAACTGGTAAACATTTCGATTTGTTTTCTTATTATTTTTTTAAATCAAATTATTTTGTCTAGTGGTATGAGAAAATTCAAAGGCTTTATTTTACATAAGACATAAATGTGTTGATCAGCAAGAACAAAAATTAAACATAATAAAACATGCCATAGAATGATAATAAATTAAAGCAATGATTAAACACACATAAATACAATAGATCACCTTACAAAAAGGTAATCTGTTATAGTAAAACAAATTATGTAAGGTAATGAGCTATAGATTCAACAACAAAAAAACACCCAAGCTAATATAAACTACTATATAATGTTTTACTTAAAAAAGAGGCAAAAAGAACCAAAATATACAAAAGCAAAGCTCTTAAAAAATATCTAAAGACAAAACTTATATGAGATGTAAAAATAAAAGTTGGAAAGTCTGTATATGACTCTTTGGTCGCTTATATTTGTCTCTAAGAGTGTTAAAGAAGACGAATGAAAAAAAATAAATACATATTTTAGTTTTATTAATTCAGCAATAAAAATCACACTTACGCTGACTCCCACAGCTGTACCAACCTGTGCTTGTAAAATAATATCCAAGCGGCTTGAAAACGACTACAATACAAATACAATTTCCCAACCGCATCACACCACCACATAAAGTAGAGAAAAAGGGGACAAAATTGTTAAGGAAAATATAAATGTAAAATTTGTTTATGGCAGCTTTTTTGTCAAATAAAAATATTGCGGAAATAAGTGATGCAATGCGTGTTTTTTTCAGAAGAAAAGCAATAGAATGTTTTTTTTTAAATGATTGTCAACTATAAGCAGTTTAATGCAAAATGGATTGCAAGGCAATAGTTGAAAGATTTTGGAAGGCAAAAATTATTATGAATAAGGTGTTTTTTATCTCATGAAATCCCGCTGGTAGCATCGATTTAAAACTGGAGTTATTGGAAAGAATACTTCCTAAATGGACTGTGCCATTGCTGACCATTTATTTGAACAAAAATGATAATATACAAAATTATCGGCGGAAAATAAATTGACGAAACAGCATACACTGTTTTTAAACTCTGGAGCCGAGAGTATTTCATAATACCTAGCTACCCACAATACAAAAAAAAATTAAAGTCACACCGATAAGTTTTTGGCGTTCGACATGGGAAAGTTGGTGAAAACATTGCCTTATCTTAAAATTAAAACAAATTCATTTGATTCTGTATGGCTCCATCTTTTTCTTGTTTATTTTTATTTAAGACAGCTTTCAAGGCACTTCGCAGTTAAGAACAAATCATTGCTTGGACTCTTTATGTTACTAATTAAATATATTTGTAACTAACTTACAACTAATAAGGCATATGAAGTTGCACACAAAATTAATTTCAGATTCTTAATGACGTTAAATATCAAAGCCAACTAATATTGCCCCAAACAAACAAGTTACAATCTTAAGTTCTAATATATGTATCTGAGCACATATTCCCTATATAGACCCAAAACCAATTTTTAGAAAAGCCCCAAAATTCAATTTTGTTTGTTCCTCTTTAACACAAAACAATTTTGTTAAACAAGATTTAGTTCGCAAGAAAAACACGTATACTTGTTTAGTATGTCAATTTCAATATTAATTATGAAGGTTATTAGGCATTCCTCGCAATGGAAACAACAAAAAAAGGATTATTTATTATAATATTTGTATAAAAACGCGCATTGCATCATCATTCAATTATTAAATTTTAGAAAAAGTCTTAAATTAAATACTCACGGGAAGGCTGCCATAGTTGCTAACTTTATATAAAGTTCTTTCTTGTTATTTTTCAATGTAAATATATGCGGTTGAAGAATTTTGTATTTTTCACAAAATTCCGTGGGTTGCAACAAATAATCCTGCCGATTCTCACCCAGATCACCTTTTGTGCCAACGATCATTACCGGGATCTTACTTTCGGCATAGTATTTGATATAGATTCGGGCCACATATTCAAAAGAACGTGGATTAGAGGTATCATATACAAGACAGGCCACATCACAATTTACTTCTTGCGGTTGCAATGGATCAAGGACTTGTTTCACTTCAATGTCCCTTAAGATAAGATGTTTTTCTTGTCCATAGACTTGAACTGTATTCACACAGTAGACAATATTTGTCTTGAAATCCTTTCCAATTAAATTTTTCATATCTTCAACAAGCAGACCACGGCAAAGGCCTGTCTTGCCAGCTCCTTTAGGGCCAATTACATGACACATGTAAACCGACCTACTACTCTGTCGCTTGGCCAAATCGATTCTACGTTCTCGCGTTACATGAATCGCTGCCAGTTGTGATTCGTTTTCATGCACATTAAATCCCAAATACCCCAAGTACTCCAATGTTTTTGGCAGATCAATGAGAGTCATGAGCGTCCAGCGACATAGCCAGCCATGCAGAGTTACCCAACCTCTATCGTTTACTGGACACGATTTGCGAATATCCGTAGAATATGACCATGGGGCCGAAGGACACGTACTGAACACCATCTTGTGTTCATCTGGCGATAGAGCACCATCTCCATCTTTGTCATATCTCTCGAATAGTGCAATTAAAAACTGTTGACCGCGGTGTGATAGTTCTGTACTGCTGCCGGGAGGTATTTTAATTGGTGGCTGTAAATATTCTTTGCACATTTCCAGATTTTCGCTGTACCCAAATCGACGCAATACCGCCCATGTGGTTTCATTGCGTCCTCTCTGTACGAACAGGCAGTGTAAGAAAAGGAAACCTTTCAAGGTGACTGCATCATTAAATATCCCATCGGGTATATTTTTTAAAATGACAGCTTTCACTTCATCAAGGATTTGTGGCTGGAGGGGGGTGTTGAAGCATCGTCTTTGGAATAAATTAAGTTCGTAGTCGTTTAACAAATTGTCACCGTCAATATCGCATATTTTGAAAATGCGAACTAATGATTTCTTGCACGCTGGTGTTAGCTGTAAAAAAGATTATTTGAAAGATATTCAAAAATAAATCTAAATGTTCATAAATCTATGGGCGTCATTATTGGAGAAAACTAGGAATCTTGCTGTAAATGAAAAAAAAATCAGATTAATTATAATTTAACTTACATCTTGCTCTTCCATAATGTAAAGCGGTGATGTTGGATGCAAAACTGCCTTTTGTGCGTAGTAAAACATTTCTGAAATATTGTGTAAAGTCTTTGCCGAGCATTCCACACAGCTCTCTACTTCTGGAAAGTCTTCCATTATTGTAAGGACACTCTTTGAAAATATATAAAATTTATTATTAATAATTTTATATTAATACAAAAAATTTAGCTGTCAAATACTTACATCAATTGTCGAGTATTCCACCAAATCAACTTTATTTCCAACTAAAACAACTGGTTTTCTTAATGACTGTTGTTCTTTTTCGCTAACGTTGCATGAATTGCGAATAAAAGGAAGCCAATGCGAAGTTATACGATCCAGCGTCTCATCATCATCGACAGCATAAACAATACACACAACATGAGCTTTTTGAATTTCCTCTGCGAGAATCTCGTCTGTCTGTTCGATATCTGGAAAAAAATATAAATAAAATAAGGAACAAATCTCCAAATATATAAACCTTAACTTTCAAAAATACTTCAAAGCGATGCATTAAATTTTAATTGAACCTATTTTGTAAAACTTGTATCTGATTATTTAATTTTTAACAATAATGAAAATGTCATTAAATGTTCTGAAAAATCAATACAAGAAGATGCCTATTTAGATTATATTCCAAGCTTACGCTATTGTTTAAGCGATTTTTGACTTATGTCGTAAATTAAAATGTAACATTCTGGCTATAATCGAATTACGGAATAAGTGTCCTTAAAGTAAAACCAATTGTTTTATCAAAAGTCCTCTTACAGACAAAAATCATTAATCCGTTGAGTGTTCTATGTCAAATATAGCAAAATAGAAACAAATAATAGTCTATTAAAGGTTCAAAGCAAAGTATGTAGTTATATGCAGACAACTAATTGCAAAGTAAAAAGCCGGCCGGCTATCTATATTAATTTATGAATTTCTAATAAAAAACATATTACCCTACATCAATTAAAACAATTTACATCATAGATATTCTTGAACTTACTTGAATAATCCACAATATTTGTGGGAACTTGTTCTGGTGTAACATTAGCAGGAATTGTGATTTCTTCAGCTTTAGCAGGCACATCTTCGGGGAATTCTTCACTGACCAACGATAGAATGAGTGAAGTTTTGCCAACGCCCGGATCCCCCACAAGTAGGATTCGAACATTCCGACGAGTCGCGTTCCAGACGACCATTTCTTAGCCGTATTTTTTCAGATTTGGTTTATCTCTTTCTTGTGTCTGGCTTTGGCAGAGACACACAAACATACACACTAGGCCAGATGTAATTTATTACACCTTCACTATCAGTTCGTTTGCACTTGATTCACTGGAGGCGACTGCAAAAACACAAAAAGAAAACTAACCATTTATCACTCACTCGAGTCAATAACAAAACTGGATAGTATAATTAAATCTACCTATATAAGTGAAGTGTGATATTATGGAAGTGATTGCCACTTTTTCGCGTAATCGAAATGCAATTATTTTTTTCTATATTGCAATTGCAACAAAACAATACCGCAAAATTGAATTTTCCAAACCAACACCCGAATTAAAAACGTCGCTTGGGATGATGATGAACGATTTATAAAGAAACAAACATTTTATCTTTGCAGGGGTTAATTCAGGACTCGGGTGTTGTTTTGGAAAATTATCTTCGCA
This sequence comes from Dasysyrphus albostriatus, assembly GCA_946251815.1. NCBI lineage: Eukaryota > Metazoa > Arthropoda > Insecta > Diptera > Syrphidae > Dasysyrphus > Dasysyrphus albostriatus. Next base: position 30,256,139 of record OX276337.1, on the reverse strand, counting down.
GGAGAGATGTAATGGATTTTTTTGTTCAGTTTTTAAATGAAAAATTTTGACATTTCCCAAAGGCAAGAAAGAAGGCGACAGGAACAACCACTTCACACATCAAACTGAATCTTGTTTTGTTTTAAGTATTGTTCAATTAATATGCATGCACTTTGAACTATTAATAGGATACAATTAAATTGAAATTATATTAGTTGAATTCTTTTGTTTGGTTCGATAAATGTTGGTTAAAAACAAAATAATTACATAAACCCAGACAAACCTTTTCTTCATATGCGATGAGCGATGACAAACGCTCATGACATTTGGTGGAAATTTGCTGTTTTGACGTTTTGGTTTTCACATTTTTAGGAGGTGTTTGTAAAATTGGGGCCCCTAGCGGCGGTTAGTAGAATAATTTAAACTTATAGGTAGTTCACATTAAGGCTGAATTCCCACACTAGTTGCTCGCAGCATTCATCTGTTCGGACATCTATCCAAAAGATTTTTCATTACATAGACAGTAGCTGACATCGGCTGTTTTTTTTACAAGGTCTTACAACATCACAGAACAACGGATTTAGAGCCCATTTTTTGCTGCCAAAATACACAAGAACTATACATAATAAGTAGAAATTTTAACAATTACCTAAGCATAACATGAATTATCTTCACAATTGTTTTTACATTAATACTATGTTCCCACCAAAATGAAATCTGAGATTTCAGCTGAAAACTTTCGAGATTTCAAATTGGTGTTCACACTACCAAAACCAAGATTTCGTCTCATATAAATACAAACAACTACCATTGTGTGCTTATGTGCCCAACTAACAATTTCGCTTCTGTAGATGCTCCATAGATGCATTTCGTTTTCATTCAACCTATGCATATAAGCATTACATAAAACTCCATAGAGTGAAAAAGGCGACCTTTTTTCACTCCTATTGTACCTTTGTGGAGTTAATTATAACAGTCTTAAAGAAGTTCACATTAAATTAAATAAAAAAAAATTGTTGCTAGAACCAGGAATCGAACCCGTGTCCCGTGTCTTGCTCGCTAACCGCTCCACCAATCTCAAACATATAATTCAATGCATTAAATTGGAATCACTTTTATCTTAAATTGTTTCGTTTGAGACAAGAAGCTTGCATCAATAAGAAAAAACTTTGTTCAAGAAGAATATAAAATAATAGATTTGTATGGCTATAGCAAACACTTATGTTAATTAAATAAATAGAGGTATAATTGATTAATTAATTAATTAATACCTTAAACACTGACAATAATAATAAATATATGTGCATGGATGCTAAATTGAATATAAAATATAAAATGGCCGTTTATAGCTTGGTGACGCCATATTCACTAATACAAGCAATATAGAAACAAAGACTAAAATAAACATTGTATAAGAATTTTATGGGATGACTATTGAAGCGTTAGTATCGTGGTTATTTCATAACAGCATTATATAGAGAGATTAAAGAAACGTTGATATATCGCTTCTATCAAGCTGATATAATTTTCACCAGAAAATATTTAAGGATTCAGTAATAGTCCAATAAGGTATTTACTTTCTGTCAGAGGGCTAAATGGAGCGCTATAGAAACAAATAACACTATAATGTCTGAAATGCGAAGCATATAAATATATTTTATCTAGTTTTAAATAAAAATAAAAAAAAATTATAATAATTGTAATATTAATATATAATTAGGCAATATAAAATAATGAATGAATATTATTTTACTATAGGTGGTTATCAGTTTATATTTCTGCAATCTCATAAGCTTTCCACATTCATAGAAATCAAATTACAAACTCTCAGCTAAATTGCTTATTTTCTCTGGCAAATACAAAAGATTTTTAAAGTGAACAGCATTTTTTACTGGCACTTTTGCGAAACATAAACTGATCCCATTTGCACAGAAAAATATTCAAACTTCAAAAAAAAAAAATCATTCAAGAATTAATTTCTTAAAACTAATTTTGACAGTTTGACTTACCATATTCATTTAATATGTATTCCAAGAGCTCAAAAAAGAAATCACAAATAAATCATTTTGGTCGATATCAGAGTCAGTTTGGTCGTCATCTTTTTCAGATTCGTAGCTAGAATGTGAGGAATTCTTACGAGTTGCTATGATGGGTTTCTTACAAAAGAAATAATTACAATAGTTATTATCTGTCTACATATTAAACATTTGTACTCACAATTGGATGAATTCTCACCAAGCTTCTCCAGAATTCCGCTCTTTCTTTCTCCTTTAATAATTTATTTTGTTGAATTCTTTCCTCTTCTTTTTTTTTATCCAACCACCCATAAAACTTAAACAAAATTAATTTACATATTTCATATTATTTGTATCTTCAACCTATTTAATATCAAAAAAATAATTTAATTACATTTTTCCAATGGATCATTTCCATGAAATTCAATTTTCTTCCGCATCGATTCATTTTGCTTCTATTTGATCTTAATATTTTTTCATAATAATAATTTTTGAAAAGTCAAAGACATTAAATTATTTTATGAAATGTCAAAGTCTACTACATATTATAATTATTGAAAACAATACGAGAGTGAAATATATATTATTGGTTTAATTGAAAATATGTATTAATAATTTAACTTATAAAGAGATGATGTCAGAGATTCTCAAAGATAGATACCTGATGCACAATCAAAAAGTGCATTAGCTAATGCATCCCAAAATAAAGTTCTCGAAAATGGAACCTGGAAAGGTGGCCTAAACTATGAACTACAAAATAATGGTCTCAAAATGTAATCAAAAATTAAGTATAAGTTTCAGCAAGCATATTGAATATCTACTGTCACTGATACCTGCACAAAAGTTAATATTAAAAAGGCCCATAAAGTGAGGCAGAGGCTTATTTCACTTTTTTCCTGTGAATGTCTATGAATTTAAAAAAAATTATTATTACGAACAAGTATCAAGATCAAATTGAAGCAAAATGAATCGCTGCGGAAGAAAATTAAATTTTTATGGAAATGATCCATTGGAAAAATGTAAGAAAATTATATTTTTTTTGATACTAAATAGGTTTAAGATGCAAATATTATGAAATACATTAATTTTGTTTTAGTTTTATGGGTGGATGGAGATGGATAAGATACATGAAGACAGATTTCAACGAAATAAATAGTTAAAGGAGACAGAAAGAGTGGAATCCCGGAGAAGCTTGGTGAGAATAGATCCAATTGTGAGTTTCTATTACATATACTGTTCTGTGAGAATGTTAATAATATAGACAGACAAAAACTATTGTCATTTTTTGTAAGAAACCCATCATATCTTATTATATTATATTATATTATATTATATTATATTATATTATATTATATTATATTATATTATATTATATTATATTATATTATATTATATTATATTATATTATATTATATTATATTATATTATATTATACTATATTATATTATATTATATTATATTATGTTATATTATATTATATTATATTATATTATATTATATTATATTATATTGTATTATATTATATTATATTATATTATATTATATTACATTATATTATATTATATTATATTATATTATATTATATTATATTATATTATATTATATTATATTATATTATATTATATTATATTATATTATAATATATTATATTATATTATATTATATTATATTATATTATATTATATTATATTATATTATATTATATTATATTATATTATATTATATTATATTATATTATATTATATTATATTATATTATATTATATTATATTATATTATATTGTATTATATTATATTATATTATATTATATTGTATTATATTATATTATATTATGATTAATATCATATAAATAATAAATAAATTAAAAAATAATTTGGTGGCGCAACGATTGGGAGCCCAAGCTTCAGGGCTAGTGACTTTACAACTCTCAACCATTCCTGTATGAGTGTTGTTATCGGGAATGCTGGAGACCTATTTTTTGGTAAGTCCGAAGGGCTAGATGAGGATCACTTATTCATAACAAAGACTCTGTTTAGATTGGGAAGATTTAGACCGGTCTTACAGTAGTTTCCGGAAAAGAGAAGTGGTGGTTCAGGGATGTCGTGAGGCATGAACAAAATATGAACACCCGATTCTGAGACTCATTTGTTGTTGTTTTAGTGTGCAAAGCATTGAAGTTTTTGTTGTTTGTAGGTGCTTTGGGGTTCCTCAAATTTTCGAATGTAGACACGATGAGACTCACGAGTCCGAATTCAATTTTCCAATCTAAATTGGCTCAAACATTCTCTTGGAGGATTTGTCAGTTCCTCGCAAGTGGTACCCCCAGTTCATAAATGTCATCATCCTGCAACACTGCTTAAAACAATTTTTAAAGAAATGGTACAATTCATGTACATTGTTGACGAAATTTGTTTTTATTTTTAGCTGGGAATTGAACCCAGACCTTCGAAATGCCAGTCCAATGCACTAACGATCATGTTACGAGGTACTACCAATATTATATAACCATAAGTATAATAATAATAATAATAATTTTATTTCTTTCTTTAATCAAAACTAAATAAAATTAATTTTTATGTTTAATCCACTATTACTCTGTTTAAAAAAGAGTCAACGTGTAATAGGGGTCTTCCATAAAATTTAAATTTTTTGTTAAAATATATATTCACCTCGTACAACATACATTTTCCATGAAACCAATAAAATATACTTCACTCTCTTATTGCTTTAAATAATTAAAGTATGTAGTAGACTTTGACTTCTTTGGTAAATTTAAACAAAAAATCATTGAATAGGATACAAACTTAAAAGAGAATACAAAAAATAAAGATTCTCTACTGTCACTTGTTTAAAAAATAGCTCTGTTCTTAAGTGAATTTTTATCTTCGCTTTCCAAAAATCTGTTTGCTTCTTCACGTCCACTTTGCATCAAGTTAGAGCCTAAACGTGTTAGCTGATCTTCGTCAAATTTTGAACATAATCAGCCTAATTATGAGTTTCACATGGAAAATATTTCGCCCGAAATCTTCCCCTGGAATTTGAAAAGCTTACGAGATTCGCCTGAACTTCTCCTGGCCTAAAGTAAACAAAAAAAACTTGCGCAAAGTAACCACCTCTCAGTACCTCTGTTTTTTTCATTTGTTCGTCGTTAAAAACAAGAGTGGCAATTTAAGCTTTTAATTACGAATAATAATCAAAAAGGCAGTCTTGTTTTTTTCGGGTGAAAATCACAATAGGTGAATGTGAAATGTCAATTTTTCCCCGTGGAATGTTGTTTACTCGAAATTCACAAAAAGGCTTAATTTGCATAAGAACACATGTAAATGAGTATGAATTTGTAGAAAATAGTATCTGGAACACATTATAGTGTACATCTCTGCCCACTCCCATATGATCTAAACTTTCAAGACGATCTAACAAATCACCCGATTTATAAAGAAAATTTCTTATTAAAAGCAGTCACCTCTATAAAATCACCATATAAATATGTTTTGAGTTCCTATATACCATTTTTTTACAGACTCCCATCTGTATACAATGTGAATCTGTTTCATTGCTAAAAAAACACATATGTGCACGAGTGACCCCTTGATCTCTCACTCTCGATATTCTTGGTTATTTCCAACTTTGAGTAACCTCTATTCACATTGTACCTATATTTTTTTATATTATTTTCATTCTATTTTCCACAAAAAACTTTATTTTCAAAGTAAAAAGTATACTTAAATTAGTTTCATATGAATATTAAAAAAAAAAAACCAAAAAGATGAGGTTTGCAATCGACACTTCTAGTAAAACTGATAAGAGCCTGTAACACCGATAAGACACACCATATGCGACGTTTCAGTCACACGAACTTCACTTCAGTTAGTCGGAGCGAATCAATCCTGGAGTGTATATAGAATATACTAGATAGAGATTTAGAAAATAAGTATAGTACACTTGTATAAAGACTGTGATATGAGTTTAAATTAGAACCGCAAAAGAAAACCGCGATATTGGTATAGCTATCTCTCTACCACCATAATCAGTGTGGTGTTGCATATAAAAAGAACGTGAAAGACTCAACTTCGACTTAGTATTTAAAAACTCATCGGCATTTGCTCAGTGATATTTTTTTTATAAAACCAAATTTAAAATGGAAATTTTACCACCATTGATTTTAAAGCGCCAGCTTATGGTGCCAAATAAAACCTTGATGGGACCAGGGCCATCAAACTGTTCGAATCGGGTTCTTGATGCCATGAGTAACCCAATTCTTGGTCATTTGCATCCAGAGTGTCTACAGGTCAGTAAAAATTAAGATTAAATTCGTCTGCGTCTGCACGCGTTTCTAAACCATTAAAAAGTCATAGATAAGTCCTAAAATTGTATTATTAGAATTTTTTTCAAATAATGCGCTAACTTATTTAATATTTATTTATATTGAAGATAGGACATCATGGACTTTAATCTGATAGATTCTATCTGCAACTTTGAGAGTATTGGGAAGAAGGCTTGTTTGTTTGAGTTGATAAAGTTTATTTTGAAAAGTTCTTATCAATTAAGTTTTTTATTAAATAGTAAAATTTATTTATAAAAATATTTAACTTAAAATAATAGATTTTAAAAACAAACATATTTTATGAGATGAACTTTTGATAATATTTTAGAGATAAGTGATTAGGATGCCATCCAATATTACTTCCAACCTTGAATTCGATCATTAGTGCATTTGACCCTGCTTATAGATTATGACTTTTTACAATGCACGCTTCATAATGAAAATTAATTCTTGGCTTATATTTTTGATCTGAGACACCCACAAAACTGCCCTCTTGGTTTAATGAAAAGTAATAATCGAAATAGTGTGTACATAATGGCTTTTAAATTAAGCGACATTTGTTATATTTGTTTCTTTTTAAATTGCAATGGTGCTTAAAATTTCATTTCACATCAGTAGCATACAAGGCTTAACTTCGCTCAATTGAGCTAAGATCGCTGAGTGGAAGACGAATTGAATATGAAATATTTATACTCAAACAATAAAGAAATGCACAAATGTCTACTTCTTTTTGAAATCGAAAAAAAATCTCCAAAAATATAACACTGAACAGCCAAACTAGGACTTTTGTAAAAGGTGTAATCTAAACGTCCGATCGAAAATGACATTAGTGACGCTACGTGAAATGTCATAAAATCTCTTCAAATTGATGAGCGGGGTAGTTTTAGCTTTATTTTTAGTGCATTTTTAATTCCGTTGAAAACAAATTCTATGTAAGATAATTACAACAATTTGGTATAATTCCTTATTGTTGTATTCAACGTGAACATTTTGTTCAATAGATGATAAAAATGCACCAAGAAACAAGTCTTTTGTTGAACCTTTAACTATGTTCTATTCTCTCCTTAGAATTTAAAGTTTTTAGAAAGTAAAATAAAAACGATCAACGAGAACCATAATTATATTGTTTATAACACCATTTAAATAATATTAAAAAGGTGTGTTTGCTTGGCACAAATGTGCATTTGTTACATGATACCATTTTGCTTAATTCAATTAAATTTATTATAAGACTAAAGGATTCATACTAAAATAGTTTTGTACATTTTTCTCAGTACTCGACTGAAAAACCGAAATATTTAGATTTCAAATTGAGAACAACAACCGGATGTAACGGTTTAATTATCTTCTGGAATGTAGACATCAAAAAGTGATTTAAAATTCATGAATCGTATTATTTGAAATAACCACATATCATATTGTATGACCTATTCCTATCTTTAACTACCTCGAGCTTTGGACTAGATGTTTTTTTTTGTGATTCATTGCAGAGAGGTATGTGCAAATCAAATTACGACTTGGAGTCGAGACATGTTCTAGACAAAACACAAAAAAGTGCATTCTTATCTCTTCAGTACATTTTTATTAAGTGAAATCCAAAATGTATTTTATTATCTTAAAACAAAACATAAAAACCTCAACAAAGGAGACTTTAAGACCTAATGACAAGAATGATTTTTTAATCGAAAGACGAAACATAAGTTGTTTTTTTTATAATTGTTATTTATTTGGCATTATTATCTGTGTTCCCGAAAGGTGCTGAAAAGGTTATTACTTTTATTAATACGTATTAAGTTTTTCATCCTGAACAAACAGATGTTAAAGTGAAACTACTAAAGTCTAGACAAAACCAGTTGCTATTTAAAAAATAAAACATGCAATATCTTATCAATTCCCATTTCATGCCTTAAATGGCGCCCAATAAATTTTTTTGACTTAAAAATACTAGTTCTTTTTAATGATTCATCTTAAATTAATGAATAAATAAACTAAAATAAAAATAATTATTCATTATAGATTATGGATGAAATAAAAGAGGGCATCAAATATGTATTTCAAACAAAGAATGAAGCTACAATGTGTATCAGTGCATCAGGTCATGGTGGCATGGAAGCAGCTCTGTGTAATCTCCTTGAAGATGGTGATATTGCTTTGTTTGGTGTGACTGGATTATGGGGACATCGTGCTGCTGAAATGGCCAAAAGATACGGTGCTGATGTTCGATTTGTCGAAGCCCGTTTCGGTCATGCACTTACTATGGACGAAATAGAGTTTGCCATGGAAGGACATAAGCCACAGGTTTTGTTCATATGTCAAGGAGACTCTTCTACGGGTATTGTTCAATCGAATATTGACAAAATCGGAAAACTTTGCCAGAAATATAATTGCTTGCTTGTGGTTGACACTGTGGCTTCTTTGGGAGGCACTGAATTTCTTATGGATGAATGGAAAGTCGATGTTGCATACACGGGGTCACAGAAAGTCATTTGTGGGCCTCCCGGAATCACCCCCATTTCATTTAGCAAAAAAGCTATGACTCGAATTATTTCAAGATCAACAAAAGTAAAATCCTACTATTGGGATGCAACGTTGGTGGGTCAGTATTGGAATTGTTTTGGTGGGTCAAGAATCTATCATCACACAATCTCATCGACATTGCTCTATGGTTTAAGAGAAGCTTTGGCTTTGTTGACTTACATGGGACTTAAGTCAGTGATAAGAAGACACATGGAATGTTCATTTAGATTGCAAAAGGGCATTGAAGATATGGGACTAGAATTACTCGTACCTGTTCAAGATGATCGTCTATCAACGGTGAATGCAGTGAAAGTCCCAAAAGGTGTAGATTGGAGAAAGGTTTCCGAATATGCCATGAAAAAGTAAGTTTATGGTGAAACTAAGTAATTAAAAGATAATTTAAACTTAACATCAATTGCAGATATTTTTTCGAAATAAGTGGTGGATTAGGACCAACAGCTGATCATGTTTTCCGAATTGGTTTAATGGGTGAAAATGCAACAATTGAGAAAGTGGATTTAATGCTAACTATCCTCCGAGAAGCGATTCAAAATACTTCCAATGTGACACTTAATGAAAAGTCAAAGATTTAATAGAAATACATTTAATAGTCATAAGTTATTAACTCTTAGTTATAAATCATGTTCCATCTATGTAATTTTTTACTGCATTTAATAAAAATAGCAATAGCATTTAATTGAAAACAAAAAACTCCTGCTCAAAATTCATAATGAGTGTAAAGAAGCAGGATATCAAAGAATAGAAAACGTGCATAACTTATGTTACACAGACGTGTAAATAGCATAATAGCCCTGTTAGAAAAAAGGAGCATGTTTAACAAAACGGAGTAATAGCAGTTTGTTGTTGTGTTACATGTTACTTTTTTCCAGGCGAAGATACAAATGCACTAAAAAACAGGGCTTATAAAGAGTAATAGCAAATTGTTCTGGCATTTAATTTGTTAATTTTTTCTAAGTGAAGATAAAAATGCATTAAAAGCAGAGCAAATTTTTCAAAATTTCTGTGAAGTTTCAATAAGAATTTTTCCCAGACTAATAGGACCTAGTGACCACGATAAAATTGTAGTGGATGTTATCCAGTACTGCCTGCCCTCAGCAACCAGGTTATGAATCTGTATAGTTAAGTAAGCTCTTTTCTAAGAAACGGGAACTTACAGTAAGATTAAAAATGTTCAATTTATTTAGCAATAAAAAAATCAAGGTGCAAACTTTGAAGTCCCCCTTTGAACAAGAACAAAACTTGGAACTTCACCTCAGCCATTTTTTTGTGAAAAAAGTTCTGATATTTTTTTTTATCTAAGAAACATCTCACAGGTTTTAGGTTTTCGAAAAAAAGTGTTTTCAAGGTTATTTGAATTTGGTTCTAGAAAATCAAGCCTAAAATTAACAAATCTCATACAATGCATATTTTTTTTCTTACCATACAGTTTTCAATTTTCTTGTTCGTACATATTTCCACAAAATGGTAAAAACGAACATGCAAAAAATAAACAAACAATAAAGTTCAGCTTTCTGTTTAGTGACAAAATATAATCAGCTGTAATTCTGACAGAAGTGCACTTGACTTTATATTAAGCGATGATTTTCTTGGCTTACTTTCCAGTAAAATTGCCTTGATTGGAAAGTAATATTTTGGCAGTTGGCTAATCACAGACTAGAGACTTGTTTTAATTTCTAGTCCCTTGAATCGTCTGAACGTACCCAATCAGAAAATTTCTACAAAAAAGGCAAGTTAGATGACGGCGAGTTTCTTTGTATTATAGTTACAAGCTCGTGTGGGGTCTGGGTTAACAAAGTTAATTTTTTTCTATCTTCTGCTCCAGAGAAAAGGACAGTGAAAATTAAACAAAGAGTTTGGAGCCTGTCTAAACAGATCCATAGCTAGCCTAATGGTTGCTGAGAAAAGGCCATCTTTTACTTACTTCATAGTTAAGCTAGTAGTATTCTTGGTTACATCCACCATATGATGAGCTGCAAAATCTAGAACAGATAGTGCAAAAACATGCAAATTCCTATGGAGGTCTAGTCAAAAATTTGTAGAAAGTTTCATGGGCATTGCTTTCACACACACATTTAATACATTTCTGGGTGGTCTATTTGTGAACTATTTGTTGTATTTTTATCTCAATCTTAATAGCTTTTAGATAGAATCTGAGCCTGTCCAACACACACTTTGGTGGCGTTGGCTAGAAAATACTAGGTCTGTCGTTTACTTCCCATAACTACGAATTTTTACAAATTTTATTTTGTTTTATATGAGCTTTGACAGAACTCTAGGCTAAATTCGTAGAAATTCGTAGTTTTCGGGGGTACGCAAACAGACATACTATTTCCCAAACTTGGGTTTTTTCTATGGTTTCTGACAACAAATTGGGAACATTTGCAAGAAATTTCACGTTAAAAACACCCCTACTATGAATTCATATTACTACGGTCGAGTTCATAAATGCAAAAATTACCGCAAAATTTGTATACCATTTATCCTGGAAAATGATGCTGTATCTACAGTTTTTCAAACCATAGTTTCCGGCAGTGTTGCAGCATGACTACATTATTTATGAACTCAAGCAGCTTTTCTTTAATAACGTTACCTTAATTGAGTTTCCGACTACCTATTATAAACCTATTTTTACTGAAATGTTATCCATCTTCAATCTCACATAACTAAGCACGCAATAATAACACGCATTATATTATGCCATCATTTCCTGCTCATTACAAGCAATTTCAAAGTAGTAATCAATAAACTGTAGCTTTTTTGGAGAAAGACTGCGCTTCTTTTAAACGATCTAGAGTTGGGTAGTTCCGGAACTGTATAGTTCCAGGAACTATATCTTCTGTCGGAATCGTTCCAGTTCATTCCGCAAACTAAACTCTAACATGTCCGTAGTTCCAACATCAAACAGCCAAAATTTCAAGAACTGAACAAACTCATGCACACAAAAGTATTCATGCATAGTTGATAGTTCCAGTTCCAACTTCACACTTCATCTTAACAGAGCCAAAACAAAATTTAAGAAGGAAAGCAAAAAAAGGAAAGACATAACATAAACCTATATACGTACATCGTTTGAAAAATAGTATAGTCGTGTTGGTATCGATAGGAATGAAAGAAAAGAAATGTTACTCCATGAACGAAATACATGGTAATCGGTCTTTTCTCATTAATAGTTCCTTTGCTGTTCTAGTTCCATATCCACATCCAGTTCCAGTTTCGGTTATTAGTTTTTAGTTCCAGAGACATATTAAGTTATTTTCGTTCGTAGTTCCATTCTTAAATAGTACGTTTGGCAGAGATCGAAAAGGTATTTTGGTGAGATATTTAACTTCAAGAAAAATAATTGTTATCTGTTGACTTATTTTATGAAAATAAAAGCAATCAATTAACCTAAAAGGGTCATTCCATATGAAATCGTCAAATCGAAAATGCCAACCTATTTCAGATTTATTTCAAACTTTATGAAAATATTCCTTATGGTTCAAAGGAAGAATATACATCGCGTTTTAATTTTCTCATGCCTCATTCCCCTCCTGTCCCCGTTGAAGTATTTGAAAATCGTCATTTTAGTGCTTTAGTATTTTTGTTTTAAAAAAATTTCTATTAAAGATATCAAAACGTTTGATGACATATTAAAGCTTAAAAAGAGAACTAATTGCTACTTATATTTTAATTCACATATTCAATGTCAAACAATATCAAAAACAGTGCCGAAAGTACTAGTGTTTTCCCAATTTTTGTTCGTTTTCAAATGACATACATAATTTTTCTTGAATATCTAGTACACTTATAAAAAAAGAAGTCAAACCTAAAATTGATTCGTTCAACTCACTCATTGTAAAAAAAATCTCCACTTGAAATTTTAAGATTTTGAAAAATCCCAGTTTTAAGACTATAATATCGATATGTTTGACTAAATGAAAAAATTGAAACTTTCAGGACTTTTAGGACCTTGATCTTTAAATCCTGTAAATTTCGTTTTGTTATATTAATATGTTATAATCCGTTTAAAGGAAGAAGTACCAGTCAAAAAATAAAAGGCTATTGAAGAGATTAATGTCATACTATATTTACACATATACTAGGGTGCCCCCTCCCCCAAAAGTGATCAAGGATATTAAAACAATGTTATGCTAAATATTTTTTGAATCGGTCATAGTTAACACGTGCCGGCAAGCACTTGAAATTTCCCATACAAAATACGTATGGGTATTTTTCCACAAAATTTCGGAAACAATGTAAAAGTGGATGGAAAATCTTCAAACTTGGTACATATATTAAGTACCATAAGAAGTAGATAAAAATATTATTTTCCATTTTTTTAACAATATTTACCACGTTAAAAATAACAACAAATGCACAAAAACAAAGATTCTTAATGTTATTTTTAACAGTGTAAATACTGTGCTGAAAGTTTCAATTTTTTTCATTCAGTCAAACATGTCAATATTATAGTCCAAGAACTGCGATTTTTCAAAATCTAAAAAATTTATAATAAGTGTATTTGGTATTCAAGAAAAATTATGTCGTTTTGTTCAATAGTTAAAATTGTTAAAATTTTACTCCAAGAAAAAGGAGATATAAAAGAGGTGCTGTTTTAAATATTTCAGAGCTTCTTCAGTAGACTCAAGTCGTCTCGCTGTGTTCTAGGCGTGCCCCTTAACACGGGAATCTGTGTTGTGGCTTTCTCGTGAGGATCTCGCTTTGGTCTCGCTGTGACATTTACACGTGGTTCTTAGCACTGACTATGTTTTACTGTCATCTCGCTTTGGTATCGCTATAGTCTGACAACATAATTTTTCAAAAAGGTTTAAATAAGCTAAAATGAGTTAAAAAAGTCCGAACATGGTTTTCAGTGCTGCGAGTATTGTTTTTGTAGTGCAGTGTCACGACTACCTGTGTCGTGGTTTTCTTGGTATAGTCTCGCTGAGACATATACACGTGGTTTTTGGTATTGGCCATTTTTTCCGTCATCTCGTCATTGTCTCGCTATAGTCTCACCAAAGATCTTTTTTTGGTTAACAAAAATCCAAATAAAACAAAAGAGCACCATGGTCGCAAATGAGAAACCCAACTGTAAACAGCTACAGAGAGACGAATTACATGGTAATAAACGACAAAACCACGTGTAAACGTCCTTGGCAAAATGATGCCAGAAATCGTCATTATTGCGATAAATTAAAATAAAAGTCATTCAACTTCTTGAATTGTGGTATTTCGACTTGCGAGATTTTAGTACTTAAAACCTAGGACCTTGATTTGGAACTATAAAAGATCTATGAACATATTATACTTCATATATCTAATAAGAGAGACAAGTGAGCTATGAACAAAAATGACACTAAAGCCACGAGACCGATAGCCATTTACCAGTACCTATGTATATATATTTAATTCGAGAATACAGAACGATAATTTATGGGAAGTTAGCAAAATCTTAATAGTTCCTTGGACATGTTTCCAGGAACTAGTTCCGATGAGGAAAAGAATCGTTCCATATCCGTTCCGCTTTTGGAACTGTTTTGCGCAACTCTAAAACGATCCAATGACATACTTAATTTATCTTTTTTTGTTTGTCGATTGTGGAGAAAGGTAAATAATAATTAAAGGAACTAAAGCAGGATCATAGTTTGATAATTTATTTATTTATTATGATTATATTCATTCCATATGGTCTAAGCACACATACAAATTTCGAGACTTAAGGCACTCCCAACCAGACGTGAAACATTCGCTGATGAGTTTTTTTTTATATTGTTTAACATTATGGCCCCGATTGCGGTTGTCGATTTGCTGATCGATGAACGACTTTTTTTTTGATTATCGATCGTCGTTCATATTGCCCAACTAACAATATCGCTTCTATATTCCACCGTAAATGCTTTTCGTTTACTTTCAACCTACGCATATAATTATTGCATAGAACTCCAGAATGAAAAAGGCTACCTTTTTTCACACCTATTGCACATTTATGGAGTTAGTTATGAGAGTCTTAAAGAAGTTCACATTAAATTAAATTAAAATAAAACTTGTTGATAGGCTTAGGAATCGAACCCGTGTTTCTCTGAACTAATTGTCCTGCTCGCTAACCGCTCCACCAATCTCATCAGGTATACAATTCAATGCATTAAATTGGAATCACTTTTATCTTGAATTGTCTCGTATGAGACATTTTTTGCATTAATAAGAAAAAACTTTGTTTAAGAAAAATATAAGATAATATGGCTATAACAAACACATATTGTTAATTAAATAAATAGAGATGTAATAGATTAAATAATTAATCAATACGAACCCAAAACATTGACAATAATAAGAAATATATGCTTAGTTGAAAATAAAAATAAAATAAATTATAAAATGGCTGATTATAGCTTGGCCTCACCATATTCACTAATACAAGCAATAAAGAAACGAAGACTAACATAAAGATTGTATAATAATTTTACGGGATGACTATTGAAGCGAAAGTATCTTGGTTATTGCAGAGAGCATTATATAGAGATTTAAGATACATTGGTACATCGTTTCTATCAAGCTGATATAATTTGCACCAGATAATATTTAAGGATTCAGTAATGCTCCAATAAGGTATTTACTTTCTTTCAGACGGCTAAATGGAGGGCTATAGAAACAAACAACACTTAAGTGTCTGAAATGCGAAGCAATTTTGTTAGTTGAGTGTGATTGTCGATTACAATCAAGATTTTTCGATGGTAATTTGCTACAAAAGTACAAATACATAGTTTATATTTGAAAGAGAAACACTGAAACAATTGAACTTTAAGTTTAAAAATATTTACAATCTTCTAGTGGAATATTCACTATACAGCATTTTTCATTCGATTACGTTACACAATACCAAACATGGAAACCAAAATCGATACAATCGATAAATTCCGATTCGATTGCTAATCGAGAACCGGAATCAGGGCCTATGTGTATCGTTATTATATTTTGTATCGTTTCGATATGATTTTGCGTTGTTGCGTTGCAAAACATTCGCAAGGCCAGCGAAACTTTACATTTAATTACTATTTTGCTTGAGAGGTAACATCGCGTCCATGTGTGGTTGCTCTCATTTGTCACCATGTTAGGTTTGACAGGTAAAAGTTTCATTGTTCTTCCAAATATTTCGAGTTTGGCAATGACGCCACTGGGCACGTTTTGTGTTTTATTCTCAGCTTTCTCGAAGTAAATATGTAGCTTTGCACTGATGTGTAAATTCTCCAATAATAGCTTAAATGTCAAATTGGAAACCTTAAAACGGTTGAATAAACTTACACTTGAATTCAACATTGCCACTCCATACTATAACCGATTCGACATTAACGAATTTAAACGCAGACATCACTCGATGCTGCACAAAATATTAAAATGCACAAACCCACCCGGTATTTACATATGAATAAGAGTCGAAATGCCTACACCTCAAATATATACTGCGGAACAAAGGAACTCTGTGCTAATTTTCAACTTACCAGTGAAGGGTCTTTTCAACTGAATTGATTAATATAATTCAATTTCACTTCTGAAGAGTTTCAATTCAATCGTTTGAGTATGCTATTTTTAAGTTTTGTTTGAACTGTCCAACTAGAAAGGAAGACAAATAAGATGCACCAGAACCAGAACAGCAACAAAAATATGATTAGGATGGGGTGCGTTTGGTGGGAGTAACAAAAACCCTTATAGATTTCCACCATTATCACATCAGGTATCTGAGAAGAGGATAAGAATAGTAAGAAGTACCTATATCTGAAGATGAATTAAGAAAGGAGTATAGCCTACTTACCTATTTGCTCAGTCAACAAATTTAAATAAGCCTGGAAAAGGCTGCACATCCTCTTGGATACAGTGGCCAAGGTGAAAGGGTAATTGGAATCTATATGATAAAATTCGAGACATTTCACGAGCTCATGGTACGCAGGAAAGATCAACATATACACATGCTTTCTGTAAATGTGGCTTCTTAAGCAAACAAAGTGCTTTTGTTAAGGAAGTTTTAACTTTCGGAAAAATGACCTTCTCTCTGCATGGGTAGTAGCTCCCTCAAGTAGTCAGGTTCATATTGGAAAACCATAACGTGGCTGCACGACTTATTGGACATTTACGACTAATGCCATCGAGAATGTGTTCCCTTCCATTGCATTACTCACAGTATCTACGGAAAATGAAGGAGTGCATAGTGATAAATAAAACTCATATCACACCTCGTAAGATGTAATCCAATTCTGGAACTGGAGGTGACTAGGCTTGGAGCTCGTATAGCTAAAATGTTCTTCAAGGCAAAATCCCTTTCGGCATAATTCCATAGCAGTTCTTATGGTCAGATTTTCATGACTACAATCTTGGGCACATGTTCTCCATCATGCTAGGCTGAAAACGCAATATCCAAGATGAAAGATTTTTAAGCTGATGATGATGACGATGAGATGATTTAGAGTTTTTCATAAAACAATTTTTTTTATATAAAAAAATTAAAAAAAAAAACTGGAGATAAAATTAATTATTTTGACAGGCTCATCAAGCTACTACCGCTATAAAATTATAATAAATTAAAACAACAAGTTCAATCGAGAGTAAAGTGAAATGTGATAACTGTGGACTAAGCTGTAAATCGTATACTAATGGTATACAAGAAACAGCGTAATGTCATCGTAAACGTTGTAAAGTTGTAAATATGTTAAATATTCTATACAAATTGTGACAGAATTACGAAGTTTAAAACCTTACTACGTTTACGAAGGCATTACGCTATTGTATGAATACCTCTACTATGTTTCCATAAAACTAAAATCTGAGATTTCTGGTGAAAAATTCTGGAGTCTTGAAAGAGAGTTAGAAAATAATTAATTGTAAATTAAGTTTTTTCTTCTAATGCTTGCCGTGTGTGGAATTAGTGGCCTTATTGAAATTGCGGATTTATAACGAAAATTGATTCCTTGTGCATTCAGAGGTCAATCACAGCTTGAGTGTAATGTGGTATGTGGGCCTTGTGTCATCATCAATTTAACGGAATTTCGAAGGATCATGATTCTTAAATCAAAAACCTTTTATTTTCCGATCATAATGCAATTTAAGATTAAAATATGTTTCTTTAGTTTAAAACTGCAAGCGTTTGAAAATTTCAAAAACTACAAGCGTTTACAAGTAATCTGTTACTCGTATTTTTGCTCTATTGAAAATGATGAAAAATGCAGTAAGGCCACTATTGCGCTCACGGCCTGATATGTGCCCCTAGATGCAGGGCTTTACTGTTGGAGGACGAGCTATAAGACATGTTTATATTTTCTTCTTGAATAACCCATCCATTTCCACCTCACCAATTTCACCACCGAACTGCCACCATAATGCTGTACTGAAACCAACCAATCTAAACAGGGTCTTTAATTGTGTCTTCAACATATTAGCATCACTCCGTATTTTAGTTAAATTCAACATGCTTATTTTTTTGAAGCGAAGATAAAAATGCACTAATTGAAGTTGTTGTTTTTTCTATTTGTTTTGAGGTGCCTCAAATGGTTGAATGTAGACACGATGAGACTCACGAGTCCAGACTCAAATTTCCCAATCTAAATAGGCCCTTTAGTCATTTTTATCTATCTTAGGTGCCAATCATAGCTATCATTGAAACTCATCATTGAAAATTTTAATGATGGATTTTGAGACTCTTATAAAACAAAATCATTCATTATTTTAATAGATAAATAAAGCTGAAGACTCAATTAATATTTTAAGTCAAAAAAAAATTTGAAATAGGCCCTACTTTCCACATAAAAAGACTTTTCTTTTTTCAATGATTGAACTACCTTACCAATGATCATTGGAATCTTAAAAGTCATTTTATGTGGAAAGTAAAGCCTATTTGAACATTTTTTTTGACTAGAAATATTAATTAAGCCTTAAGCTTTATTTTTTCATCGAAATAATAAATGATTTTGCTTTCTAAATGTCTCAAAATCAATTATTAAAGTTTTCAATGATGAGTTTCAATGATAGCTATAACTGGCGCCTTAAAATGTAATTTACGAGTAATTTAGCCAGTTTATATTTCTGAGATCTCAGAGGACTCAGAGCGCTCAGAAATATAAACAGGATTCCTCTCAAAAATTCCTCACTTTTCCCCTTAAAAACTGAGACTGAAATTTTTTGGATTCGCTTGCTCAATTATTTTTTGTCGCAGTAAATTACATAAGAAGAAAAGAAAAAGAGAGTTCTTTTGACTTCTATGTGAGGAATGTTGTTTATATTTTATTCTCCTGCTCTGTCAAAAAATTGAGGAAAAATACTGAGCGCTCAAGAAATATAAACTGGCCAATTGGACAAAATCGGAAGCAAAAATACGCTACCCAAAATCGAATGTTCCAATGTGCAAATATGCAGAGAATTATCGGGGCCTAGATAAAATTGTGTTACCGGCACGGATTTCATAACTGTTATTGATAGTTTGTATGGAAACTCCATTTTTTTCTATGATGGCGTCGCTAAGCCCCGATGTCTTTTTTTTCGCCTGATTCGTCTAGGCTTGTAAAAAAAGACAACTAAGGTAAGAAAATGCCACCAACCCTGAACGCATATTATTTTTTCGACCAATTAATTCAATTTTGACGTTTACATTTTTATACCATTAACAGTACCAACAGTTTTTTTGCAAGTCCGTTAGCAAAATCAAACCGCGCGTAAAATTAAACAATTTAAACAAGTTTTTTATAATTTTCTTTAACAAAATGCCAGAAATAAAAAATCTAGCCCTTCCCACCGTAATTGGTGAAAATATGTCACGCCATGAAATGTTGCAATGGGTGAATACGACTCTTTCAACAAAGTACAATAAAATCGAAGAATTATGTTCTGGTAAAATTTGTTCTTTTTAGAAATTTTATTAAATTCATAACCAATTGACTTAAATTTTATATTGAACAACCTAGGAGTAGCGTACTGTCAGCTTATGGAAAGAATTTTCCCCAATTGCATAGGAATGCGAAAGGTGAAGACTACGGCAAAGCTTGAACATGATTTTGTATACAACTTGAAGCTCTTTCAAGGAGCATTCCTTAAAATGAACTTCGATAAGGTGAGTCAATGGTTTTTATGTTAAGTCTCCTTCTTTCATAGTTTTCTATTAGAGCGTTCCCATTGATCGATTGGTTAAAGGTCGTTTCCAAGACAACTTTGAATTCCTGCAATGGTTCAAGAAGTTCTATGACATGCATTGTAGTGATAAAGAAAACCACAAGTCTCCTAATACCTTAGCTGTAGTGAAGCCCATCAGGAAGGCTATAAGTGCATCAAATTTAAAAGCTGATTGTAAGTGGCCTGGGGTATCTTTCAAGTTTCTTTAAATAGTGTTTGTGATCCACAGGTAGTCCAGTTGGAGGTAGTGGGTCGGTGAAAAAGACTACACCAACATCAGCTCCTATTGTCAAATCGATGAGAGCTAAATCATCATCGACCAGCCATCTAACACCGCGCTCATCTCAACCTAGTCGCCCTATTTCTCCAAACAGCCTAGTTGTTCTCACAGAAACATGTACTCAGCTTAAAGAGCAGGTAAGACGGACTAGTTCTTTTCCCTCCATATGTCCATAATCTATTTTTCCAGATTGGCGTTACAGAAAACGACAAGAACTACTATTTTAATAAACTTCAGCAAATTGAGAATTTGTAAGAATTCAAATTCGTGGTTTTATTTATTTGAATTAATCTTTGTTTTTTCAACAGATGCATCGAGTGTGAGAAGAAAAATGAATACCCCGACTGGACAAAAAAAATACTCCGTGTCCTTTATGAAACCAAAGAAGCCGAAGTCTCTCCATCGAATTTTTAGTAAAAGTACAATTTAAAGTTATTAAAATTGTGATTGGTTGTTAGTGTTGCTTTTAATTTATTCCTCATTAGATTCAATAAGTTAAAAGTTTGTTTTTCGAATTTTATGTTAAGAAGTTTAAATACAAAAAAAGAAGAAGAAATTATGATCTCATTTGTAATAAAATATTCGTTGCCAAATGTACTAGAAAATATTTCTCTTTTGATTTTCTTTTTTTATAGAAGCGTTTAAGAAATTAAAAAAAATACTTAAGCAACTTTGAATTTGAAAGTATTAAATTGTTTTTTAAACCATATATTTTTCGGCTTTTTTAACAAATTCAATAATATCCTTATAAAGCACATCTGGTTCCTGCAAGGCAGCGAAATGTCCTCCTTTCTTGTAGTAGGTACTTTGAATTAATTTCAAATACTTGTTTTTTAATTGAAAGTCTGTGGCAAAAAAATGGGGAAGGTCTCCCTTGAAACGTGCACATGCTGTCGGAACAAGAGTTATAACTCGATCTAAATTCAACTGAAGATGCTCCTTTGAATATGCTTCTGCGAAAATACGTTGAGAAGTTGTAATCGAATTGGTTAGGTAGTATAGCATGACATTGTCAAGCAGAGTATCAAGTTTGAATGTTTGAGAAATACCACCATCTTGTAGCGTTTTGAATGTGCCATTAGTCCATGATGAGAATTTTTCTAAAATATATGCAGCCAAACCAACTGGATTACCACTTAAAGTGATTCCAATTGTATCTGGTTTGGTTGCTTGAAGATGAGAATAACCAGTTTCTTCAAAAAAGCTAGCCACATATTTGGATATAGGAAAAAACAAATCTGTGTATTCTTCTGGAACAAAAAAAGATGGTGCTAGACTCGCAATGAAAAGTTTAAGACTAGATAAAGGCGTATTCAAAGAACATGTGTTTGAATGATAGCCAAGGACATTTTCTGGGAATAGTGTTGCTATGATTGAGCCAACCACTGAACCCCAATCGTTACCATGAATAAAAAATTTTGTGTATCCAATTCGAAGCATGAGATTTCGTAAAATAACTGCCATTTGAGCTGGACCCATACCTTTTTTTGAAGCACCCTAATAAGAGATATAAATGAGTTATTCGACGGTAAGAAATAGATCTAAAACATTTCTCGATTACCTGAGACCATCCAAAGCCTGGTAAACTTGGCACAACAATATCGAAAACAACATTACTCTCATTATTTCCTTCGTATAGCTTTGGTGCTAGATCATAGAATTCTCGGACTGAGCTAGGCCATCCGTGAAGTAGCAGTATTGGGTACATTTGTTTGACTTCCTTCACATCATCATAGATTTTAAGGTGCAAGTAGTGCAATCGTAGTCTTAAGAAATTAAAATATTGTATTTGCTTTTGTATTTGATTTTCCTTGTTAACTTACCCTTGAATGTGTGTTATATATTGAGGAAACTGCCAAATGAAAATTTCTCGTTCTCTCCATCGAGGTAAGTAGTCCTCTTTCCAATATTTTAAAACTTCCTTCAAATAGTTTGCATTGAATCCATATTCGAAATTTACTTCTTCCAATGGTTGGCTTAGAGAAATATTCACACCAATGCGATTCGATAAGTCTGCAATGATCTTCAAAACATAACAGTTATTTTTTCAAGAATTTCTTTTCAAATATTTTGATTTTTTTCTCTCACATCATCTCCAAAAAATGGTCGAACTAATTGAAGCTCTTTTGGCTGGTCGTAATCGGATGGTGGCTTACCTTCACCCCAGTATTGATTAAGTGGTAGGTGGGGCCGTTCAAGCGCCGCGAAATTTTTGTTGAGAATATTGAAGATTATCCCAAAACTAAGAGAGAGAGCTATCACAAGAATTCTAATTCTCGGCGACATTGATATATTCGATATGGTAAGCGGTGGATGGACTGATTTTTTTAAGCTTTTCCTTATGACTATTGGGCTGCAACTATAGTTATTCAGCTGATAAAAAAGTATTATTTATAAGGAGCGATAAGGTTAAAAATGTTTGTAGTTGACTATAGTCTAAATAGGTTTTATCTTTATCAATTTCTTACTAAGAACAGTTATCTTTTTTTTTTTTAAACCTGCATCATTATCGAACTGATAAGCATTTCAATTGATTTAATCTCCTGCCAGTAAGAAAAAACTGGTTAAACAAAGAGACGCATGAAAATCTACACGATTAAGACTTTACAAAATGTATTTGTTGCAAGAATTAAATAATAATAGGCATTTTGCTTTTGAGGTGGTGAAGTACTTGCAAGTAATTCTCCAGCTTTTTTCAATGGAACACATCAAACTGCTTTCCCATGTAAATTGTATCTACTCGTACATAAGAGCATATGCAGTTGATAGTACTAGACTAGGGTTTTCATCTACTCACAAGTGCTTTGGCACCCAAAGGAAAACGGCAAATATAGACAAGGAACTAGGCAGAGGTGGAATTCAACATCTTAAATAGCACATATTTTAGTCATTGTGTAGTAAGTGTACAGTCTGATTCCTCCACAGTACAACTTGTCGTAGGTATGGGACGAAAGACCTTTCGACTATCCTTGTTACCATCTCAACCCACTTTGATAAACATTTATTCCCGGAAAATATTAACTAGCCTAAATGGTTCATTCAAGCTGTAATGGTCGATGGGTTGATATAGACTTTCAAGAGAACTCAGGCCACAACAGTCTCATTTACGAAATAACCTGTAATCTTTCTATTGAACAATTTTCAACCAACCTTGCAAGTACAGTCCTAACAACTCTCTCAAATTGAGTGACCTCTTTTTTCAAGATTTTTGATATTTTATATTAAAAATAAACCAGTAAGAAAACGAACTGGAAAACTTTTTATTTCAGTTTTTATGTTATTGTTACAAAAAATTATTTACAAACCCAAATATAACTCTAATTTACAACTTTCTTAACAAATTCAACGAAGTCATCATACAAAACTTTTGGCTTTTCTAAAGCCATAAAGTGTCCTCCATCATTGTGATAGGTACTGTGAATCAAATTTGTAAACTTCTCCTTAAGCTGCCAGTCCGTGGAATGTGCAATATCATGTCTAAACCTAGCACAGCCAGTTGGTGTGATTGTTGTAACTCGGTCCATTTGCATTTCTCTCTGGTTTGTCGCAAATTGTTCAGCGTAAAGTCTCTGTGATGTTGTAATGGAATCTGTTAAATAATAAATCATCAGATTGTCCAAAAGGGCATCCATTGAGAATCTTTTCGTCAGTCCACCGTCAGGAAGTTTTCTGAATTGCAAATTTGTCCAGGTTGAGAATTTCTCCAAAATATAGGCAGCCAAACCAACTGGATTGTTAAGGAGAGCAGTTCCTATTGTGTCAGGCTTTGTAGCTTGAATATGGAAATAACCACCTTCTTCGAGAAGATTGGAAAATTTCTCTCCAATCGGGACATGGAATTCTTCTTGATGTTCTTCCAAGAACATCGATGGATAGATATTTGTTATAAGACCCTTAATATTTGCCAATATGCTGTTAGCAAAGCATAAATTCGAATGGTATCCAATACTGTTCTCTGGGAAAAGAGTTGCAAGATTGCTGCCAATAATACTTCCCCAATCTCCACCCTGAATAAGGAATTTTGAGTGACCCACACGAAGCATAAGGTTCCGAAAAACAACTGCCATTTCTACTGGACCAAAGTTTTTCTTCGAAGAACCCTGAAAATTAAAGAAACATTAGGTAAGACACTTTCGTCACTTAAGCTACGAGCAGACGATTTGCAAAAGTCGCAAATATTTGCGAGGATGACGTCATTTTTACGTCACAATTTGCGGTCTTTGATCGCAAATCGTCTGAACACAACTTTGGGACAGCCTGCAAATGCTCGCAAATCATTTGCGTATGATTTGCGAGGCCCAAGTCGCAAATGCATTTGTTACATTTTGGCAAATCTTGTGAACACTCACAAAAATAATTTGTGACAATTTGCGAGTATTTGCGACCGTCACAACCATTTGCGAAAACACGAAAATGGAACACTGCAAATGCGGACATTTGCGACGAATTTTGTTCTTGTACTTGAAGTAATTGGCTGTGATTTTAAGAATGTGTGTATATGTCATTATTTTTATTATTATTTTTAATGATTTAAATGATTTTTTTTTTCGTTTTTTTTATGAAAATAAGCTTTACGTAGTTAGAAAAAATTAAACTGACCTACAGCCCATAAAACATCACCAAAATATATACATATAAGATACATACCCATGTGTGTTTGTATGTATATATGTTTACCTATATAGTACTTTGAGACTATAGCTATGACAAAACTCAACAAATAAACAAATTTATCAATAGAGAAATGTCAGGCTCGCAAATCTGCAAATGAGTAAGAATATGATATCTACGAATGTTGCCGCAAATCGTGTGAACACCTCGCAAATATGCTGCAAAATTTGCGATCTTATTTGCGAGCATGTCATTTGCGATCACCTTGATCGCAAACATATTTGAAAACTTTGGGACAACCTTCGCAAATCGTCTGAACATGTGTATTTGCAGGTTTGCGAGCACTGTCAAACGTAAGGCATTTGCAGTGTATTTGCGAGTTTTTTCGTGACGTCAGAGCTCGCAAAAATTTGCGACTATCGCAAATCGTCTGCTCGTAGCTTTAGAATAGCTTTATAAAATAAATAAAACAAACCTCCGACCAACCATAACCAACTAAACTCGGAGCGATAACTTCAAATACATAGTCATGATCTTTAGATGGAGTTGTGAGCATTGGAATAATTTCATAGAATTCCCGAACAGATCCAGGCCAACCATGGAGTAAAAGGAGAGGTAAAACCTTTTTTGTTCCGGTATTAGTTGGTTTCACATGAAGGAAGTGGATTTTAAGCCTGAAATAATAGAGAATTTTGTATTTTAGTTAACTACATTACAAAGAATTTATTCAATAATATTTTAAAGAACACTTTCCACAATGAGTTATGCTTGAAACATAAATATTTGAGAAACATACAGCACCGCAAACTATACTACTTAAGAGCACAGGATTTCAAAATTATAACAAAATCAGTAAAATAATTAAAACAAGACACGGGAATAGTCCCAAAGGAAGTCTATTTTTTCAAAAAATGTGAAAACCGTAAGTCTATTTGTTAATCTGGGTTGTAAAGAATTCAATCTTTTGTGAATACAATGTTTTATGACTTCAATCAAAAGATTGTGTTCACTGTCTTCACTACTATGAGAATGTTACTTCAAATTCTCCAATCATTCGTCTTACATTGAAATTATTGCAATTATTTTTTCACCAATTCATTATAAGGCAATCGATTGAGTGCAATCTTTTGGAAATGCTTGCATTCCTTGCGTTCTTTTTGAATGAGAACAAAATACGAGAAATGCATGAACTCCCAAAAGGTTACGCATTCAAATGTCAAATGAATGGTGAGTGCAGAATTTGAAGTCGCAGTCTCAAGATAAGGTCAGCGATCGCAATCTTTTGATTGAATTCAATAAATAATTTTTAATAAATGTATTCACAAAAGTTTTGAAATGCCAGAGAGGATGCTCATTAATATGTACATCAAAGTGTTTGCAAGTACCTTAATTGACTGAAGTTTTGATCGAAACTCCTTTTGACAATTTTTGAATTCCAGCCAGTTGTATCTACCGGGTTTCCGCCGGGAAGGTATACTACTTTATTTTGCCACCATTTTGGTAAACATTAGTCTTGACAGTTCATATTTGGCAGTCGTGAAGTAGACTCGTGGCAGATTTATTATGAAAAAATATTCGATAAACCAACGTGTTTTAATCGTTAAAACATTTTATCAAAATCAATCATCGATTACTGTGACGATGAGAAAGTTACGTGAAATTTTTGGGAGAAACAACGTGCCAACAAAACGCACTGTTTATCGTGTAGTGAATGATTTCGAAGGAAGAGAGTCTGTAGGTTAACGTCACAACTGCATGTTTTAGGCTTAAGCATGGTGGTATCAACAAGACGGTGCCACATTGCATACTGCCAGGATTACAATGGAATTGCTAAGAGGCCTCTTTCCACAACAAGGTCTTTCAAGAAATGGTGATGTTGAATGGCCTCCACGGTCGCCTGATTTGACTGCTCCGGCATTTTTTTTGTGGGAATATCTGAAAGGCAAGGCTTAAACAAACACCAAAATTTGCCATAAAACCCGTCCCATACAAATTCAAATTTTGCCACCATTTAATTTTTATTATCAGTCATGTTTTTCCCCAAAATGAATAAATCATTTGAGCCCAATTACGTTACATAAAATGACAAAAAAGTTGCAAATTTATATAATGAACTATAAGGTTGTTTAAAAATAAAAGAAACAATTGACACAAAAAAAATTTAAGAAAATTGAATAAATAGTATTAAAAATTCAATAATAATAAAACAAGTACACGCCTGAGTGAACCATTTCTCACACAGAGTCGATGTTTTGCGGCTATATTTCGTGACTTATTATATGCCAGAAAAAAACATTTATTTTGCAATACATATTGGTCATGCATACTTTACGAAAGTAATTATAGTTCATTACGGATGAATTAAAATTGGAATGGCAAAGGTGTATTCACTTAACTTCTCTTGATTATCGTCTTAAAATTATAAAGTTTGTTTTTCTTTTTTTATCTAACTCATTCTATACAAAATGATTTGTTGGAAAGCACCGCAGTTTTGGAAAACAAAACATACAATGAAGGTTATAAAAAAAAAGATTCCCCAATTATACTTAAGATTTGCGAACCCGTAATTGCCCTCTGGTAAGATCTACCGTGTTGAAAATCTTTAATCGCTCTCGAATGACACTTTACAGTAGGGTGCAGTAAAACTTAACTCTTTAACTTTTCTTTATTTTTGTTTGTCATTAGGCACAAAAAGAGTACGTTAAATTTCAGCAGGCTTTAAAAATATCTTGAGAGTTAACAGCGCCAATGAAGAAGAATATTAATAACTATAGAGAAAATCTGTCATAAATTGGAGAACCTATGTATATCACCAGGAGTTCTGCAAAAACCATAGAAAGTGCTATTAAAATATAGTTGTGACCACTTGATCTGCGAACTACATTTTATATGTATGTACACATGATTTTCAAATTATTGATAGTAACAAAATAATCTGCTATTCTATTCCAAAGATATGTCCTACCAAAATATAATATTCACTATATGCCCGAGCTTATTGTATGAAAAAAATAAGCGTGGTAGTATGGGTTGATTTTATTAAAAAAAAATTAAAAAACTGCTTCCCCTGTTAATGAGAAGAACCTGTGAGCAATTTATCAAACTATTAGATAGAACCATTTCAAGAAATTAATTTAAACAATAACAAACATTTCCTTAAGTGCAAAATGGAGACATCTCCGCAATTGAAAAAAATATAAAAATAAAAATAATATATATATAAAAAAAATATATAAATAAAAAAATCTTTAAAGCAAACATGGAAAATGGCTTATAAGCAATTATTCCTCATTGAAAGCATTGGAAGAGAGCCGAGGAAAAATAACGATGCTTTTTATGCTTTTTAGTTAATCTTTCTAATTTATTTTTCCATCATTATAAACAAACAATTAATATAATATTAGTCCTTTAGGAACACAGTAGGTACACATAATTAAATCATTGGAATTTTGGCTTTTGTTCAGTAAATATTTGTTCTTGTGTTTACGTGTATTTTTTCCTTACGTTCACAGTCACTTTTTATTTCTGACAATTTAAATTAGTTGTTGTGTTTACGTGTGATCTTGTCCTTACGTTCCCAGCAATCTTTTAATTTCTGATAATTCCAATTTTGACAACCTCCGGAATATCCCACTTCCTGAAAAAATAATCTAGTTTTTAACGGGGAACTAGAAAGTTTTACATTGACAATAACATGGGCCTAGCAAGGGTAACACTCGATTTTGTACCGGCCGCACCCGTTAAGTAACCTTTTGCCTCGACAGACAAAAAAACATAAAAAGTTGTCTTGGATTGGGACTCGATCCTACGATATACTCGTTACCAGTCCAATATGCTAACTACTGAGCTGTTTCGCAATACAGTTGTGAGATATTCAAAATGAAAAAGTATAAAAGTACTTTAAGTTTTTTTACTATGTATGCTCGGTATAAAATGTTTTTTTTTTATATATCTAACAAGTTTTTTCTAGCGGGTGCCTCAGAAGTATTTGGCAAGTTTTCCTTGTCAAGTTTGCCCCTAGCGAAGCCTTTTCAGAGCCTTGACTAAACTTGACAAAAACTTGACATTTTTCCAGGTGAGATAATACCTTATATTTTTGTACTGTGCTATAAGCCTAGTTCCCTAGTTAACCGATCCCGTGCGCAAAAAAAAACCTATGCAAATATTCTCGCATGTCAAAAATAATTGAGCTGAAATGCAAAATTACTTGTTTGCATGATTGGTTTACAGTTTCATGCAAAAAAAAAACATTGATGTCATGAAATATCATGCAAAACAATGGACTGGCAATTGTTTGGATGGTTGGTTTACACTTCCAAAAAAAAAGAAATCTATTCACCTCAAGGCATTTTTTGCATGCAAACGGATTTTTGGATCCAAAAATAATTTCTTTTCATTTTTAGGCCTCCCTATAGTATATTAATTTAGGGTAAAATAATGACACAATGACTAAGGCAAATATTTTTTGCCTTGAATATTATACAATATGATGAACAGAATAGATGGAAAATTGTTTTGAAAGTTTAAATTATTTTTGCATGGGAGCTGTGAACTAGGCTATAAGCACAGTACTCAAATCTAAGTCTAGTGTAGGTACTGTGTGCTGTTAAATCCATAAAATTTTCAGTGTTAAAGTGACAGGTAAGATTTTGGCACGCTGAAAAATGATATTGCAAAACAAACAAAAATCAGGTGATCTGATAAAGAAGTTTTTTTTTCAATTTTGAGTTTAAATTTGTATGTAAGTAAATTATTTCCGCAAAAATTTATATTTGATTTGTCACACAAATGCCACTTCTAAATAAATATAAGGCGGGTCTGACCAAATAAAATCCCTGAGCGCTCAGAGATTTTTTAAGTGGGACAAAAAATCTCACCTGAGCACTGAAATTTAAGGAGATTACTGAGCTGAGACGAAAATATTTTGGATTTCTTTCTTAATTTTTGTTCCTGCTTAAATAGCTGTTCATTTGACAGCCAAATTGCAATTTCTCGAATACTAATATTGAATTCCTTACAACCATTTCAAATCGATTTTTTTTTCTGGCTGAAGGAACACACAAAAGATTAAATTTTCCACGGGAGATTGTGTGTGTGCCATTTGACAGTAGTTTGAGGCAAAAAGTAAAAAAGCAGTGAGCATACAAATAAATTACAAATATTCAAAAGTGCATTCGCTGAATCATTTCGTTTTGTTAGATAAAAAACTTATATATTTCCAAGAAAAGCTACATAAATAGACAAAAATAGTTGTGCGGCCATTAAAGAAATGTCAAATCTTGCTAGTTTGTGTGAAATCTATCTGAAATCTTGCTGAAAATACAAGATATGTATTGACAGAATAAAATCAATGTTCAGAAAATCAATTGTTCAGAAAAAATAGATTTTGCTTGGAAAAAAATTGATTTTTTGGTTGTAAGAAATTCGACATAAAATCGATATCAAATAAAAAAATAAATGGGGGAATGTTAATAAAAATGAAAATATATTAAATTTGCTATTATTTTTCATTAATTTGATAAACTTTTGTGATTTAACATATGAATATTTTAAGCAAAGTTGAAATTTTGTTTCCAGAATTTCATTACAAGAATTATAATACATGGTTTTTATACAATTTAATGGAGAATCTTGTCTCACCAAAGCATTCCACCTCCGTCAACTTGACTTTGAACGCTCAGTGAGATTTTAGGTGGTGAGACGCGCTTCTTTGACGGTGTTCACATTGGACTGAAAAACTGGATTTTGTTTGACGTTTGAGTATTAACATCTTCCTTTACTGAAGAAGTGGGAGCGAGATGAGAATACTGAAATGTCAAAAAAATCCTGTTTTTCAATCCAATGTGAACACCGTTTTTATTTGCCTTAAAGCTGTCACTTAGACGTCGTTGTTTGACGTTTAAATATAAACGAGATAATAGTGTGGTGAATAAAAACATTTGTTTGTAATGGTCGGAAACTAAACAAAAAACTAAAATATTTTTATCTCACAACATTATTAACGTCCAAATGGTTTTTTTCTGCAACAATATTTTTTTTTTATTTTTAGCTCTATACCTATGTAGTATTATACACTGAAGAGGTATAATACTACTTTTTTCATCAATACATAATAACAAGCATAATATAAGAATTTTATGATTGTTTTTTCGCTACCGGTTGTGTAAGTACATGGTTCAATATTTCAAAACACAAATATTTTGCACGCTTAATTGGACCCTCGTTCAAAGAAACCTAATTTGCTATATACATGTATATATATGCATATTATAATCGATTATATCTTCATAATGAATCTATTAATAATTTTTTTAATAACAACTTTAAAATGTGAGATCACGCAATATACGATCAGATATTGGGTTTTTAAGCCAGAGAAAACATACTAAAGCCATGGGTATATTTATCCCGGTGATTAGATGCACATTTAATTTTTTTGATAGTTTTAGCATTTAAAATATCAAATATCTATACTACTAACATGAATATTCAAATGTACGGCTAGATCGCACGAACTTGTCGTTCAAAGACTTAACGTGGCTTAACATTGTTCAGAAGTTATTCTATTATTTTATGATATTTTGAATGGGAAGCTCTGAAAAAGTTAAAACTTCAAAAAAAAAAAAAATACTGTACAAATGTTTTAATGCATTATTATTATCTATTTATCTAAGATTACCAAAAACCTAATCAATCAATATAATGAAAACCTGGAGGTCAGGGGAATAACGTAAACAAAATGTGGCGTGTAGACAACACTGTTTTCTAATGTCAGAATTTACTGAGGTGATTAGATTAAAGTTTCGTGCAAAAAAAAGACATTGCTGTCATAGAATGCAAATGCAAAAGAATGACGGTGTTCACATTGGACTGAAAAACTGGATTTTTTTCGACGTTTCAGTATTTACATCTTCCTTTACTGAAGAAGTGGGAGCGAGATGTGAATACTGAAACGTCAAAAAAAATCCAGTTTTTCAATCCGATGATGCACCGTCAAAGATTGGCAAATGTTTAAATTCGAAAAAAATGAGGTAAATACAAAATATTTTCTGTATGGTCTCAAAGAGAAAAAATTCGCCTCGAGGTGAAAAAATTCACCACCTTAAATAAAAATGCACAAAAAAACAGCTAATATTTGGGAAAGTAACTTTCATGAGAAAAAGCGAATTAAAATTAGTAAAAATTGACACCGCGGCACACAAACATATTTACAAAGTCTGCTGCCCGTGAATTGCTAATTTTGACTCATGCCGTCAATCACAATGTAAATGCATTTTGCTCAGTTTCATGGTAAAAGTTTTTTAGAGTTAATTAATGTTGAAAATAAGTAAACCAAGATCTTACCAATAGCTCAAAAGTATTTTTAAAATAATTCTCTTATTTATGAATTTATATTTTCCTAAATTTTGTATGTACATATGTTTGTATATGCAGGTGAAAGTTTATAAATAATATACAGTTATCTGTCAAAATAATTATCTCACAATGACAACAGCAAAAACCACAAAATATATTGTGCAATTTGTTATCAGAGCGTGGAACAAATATTTTTTGCAAAACAACATATGTACATACACACACGAACATAAGTCTTAGCTATTAAAAAACAAACATTTGTGTATGAATGTACGATGGAATTAATGAAGCAAATAAGGCTTTGAACAGCTAAACAGAAAAACACCGGTTCTTATGCAACACCATATGTACATAAAATTCGCTAAGTATAAAAATTACATAGTTCGCTTACCCCTGAATCTGTGTCGTAAATTGTGGAAATTTGTTAAGAAATTGTTGGCGTTCGGGCCATCTTGGTAGGTAGTTATCTCGCCAATAAGTGATGACATTTCGTAGAGCTTTGCTATTGAATCCATATTCGAAGTTAACATCTTCAAGTGGGGCATGTAATTTAAGTGGACGTGCTAGTTGCTCTTTGAGGTCATTAACAGATTCTACGTATTTAATGGTGAAAGCTTTAATAGATGGATCTTCTTTGTAGGCACTTGCTGATCCTGGTCCCCAATAAGCATTTACATCTAATGCTGGCGGTGAAATTGATCTTGAGATATTTTTATAATTTTGATAAACAACAGCAGTTCCCAGCGATAAAACCACAAACAAAACTCTAGCTAAAAAGCCCATTTTGTCAATCCAATTTTACGCTGTGCACGTTACACAACCGTCACTTGCAAGAGCTATTGACAAACTGGATACTGGAAATGTGCAAAACAGTGCGGCCGACACGGCGCGGCATAGCCTAGAAAATGGCTTTAAGCTAAAGCTTAGCAGATCAACTTGTACTCACTTAAAAGCTTTATAAATCTTGTATTGCTTTATGCTTTGATTGGTTTAATTAAGAAACTATAGTTATGTTGTCTTGTATAGATTGAAGTTATGAAAATGTGCATAGTGATCAGGAGAAAATGCTTTCGATAAAAGCTTTATTTAATTTTTTTTGAATGGTAAAGTTCCATTGGATAGTGGATGTTTATATTTACGCAATAATGTGGTATCAAAATATGATGATATACATAAGGGTGATCCTTAAATTGGACATAGTCTTGGATAGCTCTCAATCGATCCAAAACATTGAAAAACAATTTCCCTATTTTTTTCAGATTTTTTTTCACATCCCTGGTCTCCGTCTTTTCACTTTAAGAACTAATTATTTAAGAAAAATGGGAACACTTACAATGCCACACTATAACTTTTTTACAGCCACAAACTCATTCGATAATATGTTCTTTAAATAAAGTTTTTATTGCCAAAACAGGTGTTGAGTAGAAGCAACTTCGGTTTAAATTTTAATGTTGCCACTTTTCAGGGTTTAGTTTTTTTATGTCAAAATGTGGAATTTCCCCCTTTTTAAATAGTTTTTAAAGTGAAAAGAGTTGTGGAAACCTCTCAGACGTCAAACGTATGTTGGAAAATTAACGATTTTGCGGAGACACACCTTTGGATAAAACGTGAGTGATGACACTTTCTGGAAAAACACTTTTTCTATTTAAGTGTAAGACTTTATTTGCTAATTTTTAATATTTTGAACATGAACAAAATTGCAGAAATGATTCCAGATGCCAAACATGTATTGGAAAAGTTACAGTTGATGTCTTAAAAGATAGGTGTTGAGTAAAAGCACATTCGATTGAAATGTCAGTGGTGAGATTTTTTTTTGATGCCAATCTCCAATTTCTTGATATTTTTTTTATATTTTGATAGTGACAAAATTTGCGGCTTCTCAAAACCTTTCTTTTAAGACATTAATAGTTATTTTTCAGCACATGTCTGGGGGCATTTCCACAATTTTTTCACCTTCAAAATTACCAAAAAGGGGGAAGTTCAACATTGTTACAGAAAAAAAATATGTTTTTAAATAGTGGCAACATTAAAATTTAAACCGAAGGTGCGTCTACTCAACACATGTTTTTCAAAATATTAATTTTTATTTCCCAACACGTGTTTGGCCTTTATATGCGTTTCCGCAACTATTTTCATGCTCTAAATATTAAAATTTTTACAAAAATGAAAGTTCCACCCGATGACATAAAATAAAGTAGGTTCCCGAAAATTGGCAACACTGAAATATATACTGAAATACCATTCTCAGCAAGTCGAAAACAATTTTGCACTTGACTGGACTGCTGATTGGCGTCCAATCCAAGCGACAGGATTACAAAAATTACTTCCGGGATAAATTTCATCTCTAAGCCTAGTACATACTTGTGAATCATGTCATGAATCCATACAAAATTTGCAATTTTATTCACCCGTGAACGTGCTCGTGAAGCTGTGTGGAGAGCTTTCGTTCAAGAGCAATTCCCGTGCAAAATTTATGGGCACTCTTGGTGAACAGTTGACATTTCGATTACTAGTCATTTGAGGCATTGTGGTTTTAAACATCAAAGGAGCACAACACATTCGCAAGTCTGTACCAGTGAGAAATGTCAAAAAATCACTTTCTTCACTCGGGATTGTTCACTTCACGAGGAAGTATGTACTAGGCATTAATGTGTTAGGAATAAATTCCAGTCATAAAAAAAGTCCCTGACCAAAAAGCGTGCGGGGTTCGGTATCCTGACTGGACTATATGCAATTTTATTTTTGATTTAGGAACGCTTACAGGTAGATCAGCCTTTTTTAAATATCTTTGATGAAATATTGACAGCTCATGCTGGATTTACATGACTTTTAAAATGGGAAGTATTTTTGAAATAACAACCCAAATAACGAAAGGAGTTTGTTAGTAGTGGACATCTGTAACCTATGTTCAAAGCAAATAATTTTTTATATTTCGAATTTCTAAATCCTTGATTATTTAATTAAACTGCTGATTTATTTTTTATTCAGGTTCTTTAGTCACTCACATTATCACCTAAGTAGGAATAACCATTGTACATACCAGAAACTAAAATTAAAAACAGCTAAAAACTAGTTTAAACATTTAAGATCAATATTTTTAATATAAAAACTTCTACAAACAAACAAAATTGATTTTAAAAACATATACAGCACACATATAATTTATATATCAATTTTTACAATCTGTTATAGCACACAATCTTTTTACAAAAATAATAAAGTCTTTGTAAAGTACATCGGGCACTTCCATTGCTGCAAAATGTCCTCCACGATCCGAATACTCAAGGTGTATGATTTTGCGATACTTGTCTCGCAACGCCCAATCAACGGGAGTTGGAAGGTCATTTTTAAAGCGAATGCATCCCATAGGAACATTTGTTGGAATTGTATCGATTTGAAGATTCGTTTGTACACGAGACATTGATTCAGCATAAAATCTCATACTCGACGTGATCTTATTGCCCAAATAGTAAATCATTAAATTATCCAGCATTGCATCCATATCTATAGTCATGTCAAATAGTCCACCATCTTCTAAGTTCCGATTGTTGGCATTAGTCCCAGTTGAGAATTTCTCCAAAATATATGCTGCCAATCCGACAGGGTTTGCTGCCAAAGCAATGCCAATTGTATCGGGCTTAGTTGCTTGCAAATGAAAGTAACCACTTTCCTCGATGAGTAGCTGGAATTTTTCCATGAGTGGAAAATGATAGGACTCGTGTTGTTTTTGAACAAACAGTGGCGGATAAATACTGGCGATAGCGGTTTTTAACATTGCTAGTGGACTTTTCATCATGCACAAATTCGTATGGTAGCCGATAACATTTTCGGGAAAGATAGTTGCTATTTGACTTCCAATTATTGATCCCCAATCACCTCCCTGCACAATGAATCGATTATAGCCTAAGCGGATCATGAGGTTGCGCAAAACAATTGCCATTTCAAAAGTGGCAAATCCCTTTTTGGATGCGGACTGAAATTAAGAAAAAAGCACATTATAAGTGGCACACACATTTTTTTTTAAATAATTTTTTTGAATACAATATTCTGAAGAACCAGAGATATTGTTTAGAAACTAAGGACCTTACCTAACAGTTTTTAATGGAATCTAAGTTTTCCGAAATAAGTTTTCTTAGGGCTATTACCTGGGTAAAAGGCATTTTTTCCTACATACGTGAATTTGTTTTATTTGCTTCATTATTGAGATGCACTTAGAGCCTGATTACACGATTCGTATTTTCTTTTGCTTCGATGTTCGTCTTTTTGACAGGTTTTGATGGGTACGTACCTTCGTGATTACAAAAATCGTTCATTCGTTTTTCTGACATTCAAAAAATATGAAGTTCATTTGTTTGAAAATAGACATACACGTTAAAGTTAACCAGAAAAAATCTTAAAATGTTTTCGTTACTTTGTCCCCCTATATTTTTACAACCCTCCCCAAATGTGTCAAAAGACGAAACACGAAGCGACCGAAAAAACGAATCGTGTAATCAGGATCTTATTTTGTACGTTATGGATACGGATACATTAATTCATACACTTATATACGCGTGAAAATAAATCGTCACCTTAAGTCTGGAAGTAATTTTTGTAATCTTGTAGCTTTTTTTGTTCCGTAGCTCAAAAACGGTGCCCAACCTGCGGAAAATGCTAAATAAAAACAATCGTAAATTACTTGGAAAATTTCCATTATCAAAATGACGACTGATGTCTTAAAAGAAAGGTTTTAAATAAACGCTCCTTCGGGTAAAATTATCAGTGTTGCCACTTTTTTTTTTAAGTCAACTGGTGGAACCTAAACTTTTTTGATAATTTTCAATATTTTGAACATAAAAAATTGCGGAAACGCCTATGAATACCAAATTGGGAATTGTTGGGAAATGAAAATTAGTATTTTGAAAAATAAGTTCTACATAGACACACCTTGGGCTTAAATTTTGAGATCAAAATGTGGTACTTTCTTCATTTTTGGTAGTTATTAACATGAAAAAAGTTGCCTCCAGACTTCAGATGTAAGCCTTTCTTTTAAGACATCAATTGTTATTTTGATCATGAAAATTTCTAAGTAAATTACGATTTTTTTTAACCAACCATTTCCCACAGGTTGGGTAGCATTTTTGAAAATGACATCCGAGCGATAGGATTACAAAAATGACTCCCAGGCTAAATTTCATCCTTTATGTGTAAGGAATAAATGCTAGTCAAAAAAAAAGTTCCCCATCCAAACACGCACGGGATTCTGTTTTTTGATCGGACTAATTGGGCATAAAAAGCAGATAAAATTTTAGAAGAAATCAAATCAGATAGATGGAAATTATGGGCGAATTTTTTAAATTGGCTTTTTTTTTTTAAGTCAAATTATTTTTTTTTGTGTCTTCACCGGTCGGACTTAAAGAACATATTTTACGCTGAATCTTCATGTACCGAATACAAAAAAAAAAATTAATGAGATTTAAAGTCCTTGTCTGTAATTACGGAAAAATTTATATGAGTGTTATTTGTGGAGCTAAATCTTTGCATTAGTACATTTTCAATCTACCCTCTTACACTGAGCCAAAAAATTCTGTTTCACAAGAAAGAAACTGTTTGCCACAAGAGATAAAAGGCACCAAGCGCTTTAGCTTCTTGTAGTCAATGTTTTAATATTTAAATGACAGCTTTAAATTCTTTGTTTGCAAAAACTAAAACTTCGAACTGCAAATGAAAAGTTCTCGCTACAAACGATATTTACTCTCACAACTCGTTTTATTATTTTAAGCTCTGAGCGAATAAGCATTGAAGATTAGCTGTCTAATATTTCGCTATAAGTATTTTTGAAATTTGTGAAAGGAATTTATCAGATTGACTCTTAAAGTTTAAAACTTAGAATAAAGATTAAAACCATTGCATTAAGGAATAATGTTATTTGCCCTTAGAACTTAATCCTAAAACTGCAAAACTTTTTTTATTTTAACTACAAAAAGCTTACTTTCTTACCATAAAAGGAAAGTGTTTATGACAAACAATATTACCTTTAAAACTTGTTGCGAAGCGAAGAATTGTTAATTTATAATTCTTTCACTTACAAATAATGAGAGTCAATCTGGGGCATTCCATTAGACATAAAGTCTTGTCTGGTATATTACCAAAAATTTCACAAACATTGCATAATGTTATTAACTTTACTGATATAAGACAGTGTGAACTAAAAGACGATAAAGTTCAAAGTAGGTGTTCTTATCAGATTTGAATATTAACACCAACTTCGCAACTTATTCATCCTCACATTCTTTGTCAATCACAGCATAATCCATATCGTTTGTAACAAACAATTAAAGAATTACCCACTAATGCAATTAACGTTTCTGTTAAATTCTTTGGCAGTTTGTGAACAAAACTTTTTCTTTGTGGAATACAGTGAAAAACCACATTCACAATCAATTTGGTCCAAAAATGTGTTCTAACGCCATAAATTCTTGAGAGACATAGCTTAACGCTATATCCCATAAATTAATATTGGTAGTGAATAATTTCTACTAAAATTAAGCAGTATTAAATACGCAATGTTTGTAACAAGGAAATTTTTCTGAGAGTGTAAGCAAAATGTTTAGGGGCCATAAAATATCCAACTTATGACCTTTTAAACACCCTAGCCTAGACTATCGTTTACGTAATTGTGTTTAATTCTGTTAGTTTAAGCAGGTACTACTTCTCTCCAATAGAGCTTTAAAAAGAAGGCGTGGTTAAGAACTATGTATCATCTTATTTTTAAAAAGGCCATTTTTCACACCTTTTATTCTCTATATATTTTTTTTATATTTTTTAAGACACGATACAAAAAGAGATATTTTGTCGAAACGCCCTCAAAACTAATTTTGCATTAGTTTTTGTTCTTAACCTGTTATTAGGCTATTTCGTAATTCGTGATTTCATAAAAAATTAGTCAAAAAAACTATATTTTTGTCAAGAATGCCCTCAAAAATAGGCGTGGACAAAATTTTTTTATGAAAGAATTGTCACAAATAACATTATCTACAACTTTTCTGAAGATCACATCCCTCATTTTCATCAATTTTTGACGACGATATTAAAAAAATTGGGTGTGTCAGTAGGCGAAAATTTTCTCTGATGATGTCTGATGATATTGTTTACTATGCCGGAAAATTTCATCTTAATCGGTTGACTGCTTCAGATTTCGTAGATTTAAGGCCGTCTCTTCATACAATTTGAACCACTGTGCATGCGTCGTCGACGTCCTTTGCATCGTCGCCCTGAATCAAGCTTTACTGCCTGAACAGAATGGGAGACGGAGCTGGAATAGATGTCAAAAATGCTGCAATGAAAGTTAAAGCTCTTGTAGCTGCACTGCAGCATTTTTGACATCTTTTCCAGTTCCGTCTCCCATTCTGTTCAGGCAGTTAGCTTAGAAAATCCTTTTGTGCACAGAAAAGAAGAACTTTCAATAGATTGAAATGATAAGCTTTTAAATATAATAACTTCATCTCATGCCAGGTTTTCACTTGTCTTTGAATTGACACATTTGACAGATTAAGTCTTTGAATGACAAAATAGCCAGTTCATTTCCACTTGTGCTTTTAATTGCAAGAAAATCGTTGGTCATTTCAAAGACAAAGAAATTTTAACAAACACTTTTGTCAATTTGTTGACAGCTTAATCCTGTATTTACTTCGTCTTAGATGAGCTGACACTAGGTGCGTTTTATTGGTATTTATATTCAACCCAATCCCAGCGCCGTATAATTTTAAACTTAACCAAATTTTATCTCAACTTGTATAACCACTTTTTTACTGACAAATTTATCAACACTTTGGGTTTGTTGTTGTTTGCCAAGGGAAATTTAACTGAGCTAGCTTCAACTTTTTCAATAAAACACACCTACTGATTATCAATGAGCAAATTTTCATAGATGTCAGCCATCTTCAATGAAATGTGTGTATAGATAACTTTACGAATCTGTCAATTTTAAAAAGCGACAGCTTTCATTGTGGCGGAAGTGTCAAATTCCAAGGTGCAAAGCGAAAAAAAAACTTTTTCACAGCAAACTTCGATTTGATAATTCACCACATGGCTGATTTTTAACGTTTGTAAATGAACGAGAGAGTGATATATAGCTATTTGTTAAGGCACTATACATAGTAGTGCGAAGGATTATTATTTTGTCTATATTTATAGTGCTTGTGGTTCGAATATCAAATACCTATGTACATGTGTATATGTATTTTGTGTTTTCGATGAAAACTTTTTCAAACTGAAAAATTTGGAAAAAGAAGATGAAAATTTCTCTTAAAAGACATATATTTTCGAAATTTCATTGCCATTCTTAGGGCGGTATTCATCAAGCACTCTTAAACGGCTCTTAAGTTTATGAAGTTCACAATTCAAATAATTAGCCAGTTTATAACGGGTGATTTTTTAGCTGGTTTGGTTTTGGCAACACTGGTTTTGACAGTTGACGTGTGTTTAGTACCTTGTGTCACTGTCAAACAGCTTCAGTTTGGTTTGCAATTTAACCATGGATCGTCTTA
The DNA here is from genome assembly GCA_946251815.1 of Dasysyrphus albostriatus. Taxonomy (NCBI): domain Eukaryota; kingdom Metazoa; phylum Arthropoda; class Insecta; order Diptera; family Syrphidae; genus Dasysyrphus; species Dasysyrphus albostriatus. The sequence goes on along the minus strand of OX276337.1, from coordinate 30,215,378 downwards.
CAAATGAACAACGCTTGCAAATTATTGAATTTTACTATCAAAATTCGTGCTCGGTTCGAAATGTTTTTTATCGAAAAATTGTGTTCAGCGATGAGGCTCATTTTTGGTTGAATGGGTACGTAAATAAGCATAATTGCCGCATTTGGAGTGAAGATCAGCCAGAAGCATTGCAACAGCTACCAATGCATCCCGAAAAAGCCACTGTTTGGTGCGGTTTATGGGCCGGCGGCATCATTGGGCCATATTTCTTCAAAGATGATGCGAATCGCAGCGTTACTGTCAATGGTGAACGCTACCGAGCGATGATAACAAACTTTTTTTTGCCCGAAATGGAAGTTCTTGACTTGCATGATATGTGGTTTCAACAAGACGGTGCCACATGCCACACAGCACGCGAAACAATGGCGCAATTGCGAGGCAAGTTTGGTGAACAGTTAATTTCACGTTTCGGGCCGGTCAATTGGCCGCCTAGATCGTGCGATTTGACACCATTAGATTATTTTTTGTGGGGGTATGTCAAGGCTAATGTCTATAAGGACAAGCCCGCTTCGATTGACGCACTGGAAGCCAACATCCATGCATTCATTCGTGAGATACCGGCCGATATGTGTGAAAGAGTATGCCAAAATTGGACTCAGCGGATGGGCTACCTGAGACGCAGCCGCGGTCAACATTTGCATGAAATTATCTTTAAACATTAAATTGCAGTGTTCAAACTATCGATTCAAATAAATATTTCATTCATTTTTTCGAATTGTTTGTGTTTTTTTTTTTTTTTTTAATTCTAAACCTCTTAAAAAATCACCCGTTATATCCTGAGTGCTCAGTATTTTTCTTCAGTTTTTTGACGGAGTACGAGAATAAAATATAAACAGCGCTCCTCAAATAAATAGAAGTGAAAACAACTCTCTTTTAATTTTTTTCTTATGTAATATACTGCGACAAAAAATAATTGACCAAGCAAATCAAACAAATTTCAGTCTCAGTTTTTAAGAGGGAATGTGAGGAGTTTTTGAGAGGAACCCTGTTTACATATATGTATATCTAAGAGCTCTGAGATTTCAAATATTTTTAAGAGGGTAATTTTTATTTCTGAGTCCTTTGAGCCCTCTGTGATTTCAGAAATATAAACTGGTTAAATAATTGTGCTATTCACCATCGTATAAAAACACAAGGTATGTTGTATATGAGATGAAGGGTCGCCATATTTGTTTTCATGTCACGTCATAGCGAGTGTTTCACAATAAATAACTTTAAAAAATAAATGTTTTACTGTTATAATCATTATTTTTTACTTTGAATTCTAACAATAAATAGTTTCAAAACATAAATAATTTATTTTTTACTTTTTGTTCCACTTGGCAAACAATTGAGATCATTCACTCGCAATGACGCCACGAATCGTCTCCTTGCTTGAACTGTCAAACATACCTTAGGTGTGCTCAACAGCGAGTTTCAAACAGTTTAAAACCGCCAGATTTAGTGCAAACACGTTCCACAAGTGAAATTTTGTATTGGCCCGCACTAAATCTGGCGGTCTGAAATTGTTTGGAAAAGATTAGGGAACAGGGTTCTTGTTATTCTTATACCATGGCTAGGCTATTGACCAACTACTATCTTTTTTGAAGTCTCGTCACCAGATACCCCCAATCTGTGAAATCAAATTGTTTTCAAACCGGCCCAATTTTTTCGGTACTGCTTGGATCCGTAAAAAGATGAGTATTACACGCATATATTCACGAATTCTTTGTGACTATAGTAATTTTATTTTATTTTCACTTTTTTTTTTAGTTTAGTTATATAAGTCATATCATTGAATGCTCAGTTTATTTTATACAGGGACAACATTTTATTTTAATACTTTTTTGTTTCGCTAGATATGTCGTTCATACGTTGTGTACTATGTTTGCAGATCCAAAACGGAATCGTTTCACTGAAGGAATTGATCGATTGTATTATTGATCGATTTTTTTGGGAAAAATTAAATCTTTGAAGACAAAATGAATTCTAGTATGTGTTGTGTATTGTGAGGATCCAAAAAGTACCGACAAAATTGGTTTGTGAATTTGCTAGAAGGGTTAACTCGTAGGTTTTCGAAAAAGTTTATGGAGTGAGTGCTCATAACTTTATGAGTGGTCGGGAGAGGGGCCACTCATAACTTTTATGAGCGATGATATATATTCACTGTTTTTGCTTAGTAAATAGGTTTAAAAAGCTCTCAAGTTATGAGCGTTTGACAAATATCGCCCTTAAAGAGGCAATATCTTGGAACGGATCACTCGCATCGAAAAAAGTCTAAGGAGTTATTTAAGCGAATTTAAAAATTATTTTCATGCTTTTGGACATTTTACTCTAACAACATCCATATCTACAAGTTTTTAAATTTAAATCTTCTTGAATATACCTAAGGGCAAAAATGTGCAACTTAGTGGTTCATTCTATTTTTTTAATATGACTGGATGCAATACTCTAAAAAATTTCCAAAGAACTATTCTAAAAACTTTAAACGCGATGGATAGAGTATGACTAAAAATCTTTCTTTGACTTTGCCATATGTTACACTTCGCCTACAAATTTTTTTTTAAACGGAACCAATACTTGGCCTATAGACGAGCAAGTAAAAACATTCAAAATTATAAGTTAAAATTTAAATGCAAATATTATTTTAACATACAAAAATGTTGCTTGATTATCGAAAATAAAAAAAAAATCAATTTCTGCTGTTAGGTACGTGATAAGATTATTTATTATAGATTTACTGTTTCATTGATAATCTTTATGTTTGGCATACCAAATAATATAATTAGTGGAAGCTTTTTCGACTTTAAGCCAATATTTGATTTTGCTATATTAAAATCTTATTCTAATTTTATTTCTTGGAACTCCTGTTTACCTAACCCAAACATGATATAATTCTTTGCTCGAGGAATTGGTATTATTGAGTTTCTTATTCCACAACAATATGAAAATAAATTAAAATTGAAATTAATAATCTCACCGATGAAAATCCAAATCCAACCAAACTCGGAGCAACAACTTCAAACCCATAAATATGATCATCGGAATAAGTAAGGAGTTTTGGAATTATATCATAAAACTCCCTCACAGATCCTGGCCATCCGTGCAGAAGGAGCACCGGTATCCGAATGTATCCAACTTCGGGTGGTAATTCATGGGGATGTTCGTGAATGAAGTGAATATGCAAGCTTTATATTGGAATTCATAGACCTATAAAAGTGGATTTTATACACTCAAAATTCAACTACTTACCCATTTATTTGCGTCATAAAGTGCTTGAATTGATTAAGGTAATCTTGCCTGACCTTCCATTTTGGCAAATAAATACTTTTCCAATAATCGATTAGAGGTCTCATGTGTTTGCTATTGAAACCATATTGAAAACCCACTCCTTCTAGAGGTTTTTGTAGGTCTAAAGGTCTGTCGAGAATTCTTCGGAGATCGTTGATCGTCTATAAAAGAAACAAGCACATTTTGAAGATGAAGAGTTTCTTTTGAACTTATTTTAAGAGATTTCAATTTTTAAACTCACATCACGATCATACAAGATTTTAAGTGGCTTAATAGACGTATCTTCGACATAATCACTACCATCACCAGGCCCCCAGTATTTTGTGGTATTAAATTTCGGTAAGACCAAGGGCTGAGCAGCAAATTGATATAGCCACAAAGATACACCTAATACAATAATCGCGACAATTATTTTTAAGTACATAACTATATTTGTTGATTGAATTTTAATTCACTAGCAAAAAAAAACAACACATTAAATAAGAAGTGTGAAAAGCTGCACCCGTTCAGTTAGCCAAACATAACGTTAATAATTTCAGAGACTCTCACATATGAAGAGCTTCACTTGCAGTCTAATTTATCAAGAACGCTTAGAATATTTGTTTGTTCGTAGACATAGGGGAGAGTGGGTATAAATGGAACACGTTTTTTTTTTGTATGGGGTTCAAAGTTAAATGCTATAACAACTAAGTGTTAAGTACTAAATGTAACTCCACTTTTTAAAAAATGCAGAAATAACAAATAAAAAGTCTTACAACGTTGTGTATTATAAAAGAACAGGTACAATCACTATTAATTTAAAAAAAAAACGCAATTTTGTGCTGGAGTTGTTTTGTTCTTGCACCGCAAGTACAGGACTTTGAATACGCAAACAATGTTAATCGCCGTGTCGAGGCTTTTGAGATTAAAACGGTGCTTTTGGTCCAAGAGCCAGCTTCAAAAAATGCTCTGAATTTATATAATTTGTTTTTTTTAACCTGTTGGTTATAGATGTTAACCCTGTTTTATTTTGTGCATTTTTATCTTCGCTTAGAACAAAGTAGCATCTTTATTACAACAACAACCTGGTATAACTCCGTATTGTTGTTGTATTTAAGAAGCCACTTTTTTCTAAGCGAATATAAAAATGCACTTAAAAACAGGGCTGTTGTGTTCAGACACACTGCGATTTGTCAATTGAACTGTAAGACAGGCGCCACAGTGGACACGATTTTCATTTTTGGTTGTAAAAATTATATTTTTTGAATGAGTTGAAATATTTTTTACTTGGTGGAATTTAATATAATTGAATATGAAGAAAATTTGAAGGAAATTCTTAAAGAAAACAATTTCAGGAGTTTTGAAAAATTCGTACACAGTCAAATTAAAGTTTTTGATCATTATTTTCAATAAAAAAAGTCACAGTTCTTTTGGATGCCTTAAAAATGACACAGAAGTTGAGATTTAAAAGAAATGAAGTATTGTGCATGATAACGAACAAAAATTTATAAAACGTGATTTGTTTTTTTATTTTCATATTATTTAAGGTTTATAACATTTATTTTATTTGCATTTCCTTCAAAAAAGCTGATTTCGATAGAGATTTTGTTTTCAAATGTTAAAAACTAAAATATAAAAAGTTTTTTTCAGGAACTACAAAAATATTGGTTGAAGAAATCAACTTATAAAAGAGGTTTTTATTTAAAAATTTAAGTTTTAATTAAGAATAAATGAGTTTACAAGTTGTTTTGTTAAAGTATTTCAAGTCAAAAAGTATTTAAAAAAAAGTTAACGAACTAGAATAGAATAAAAACTAGATTTCTTGAAAACTCTTTTCTAAATTCGGGATAACTTCTAACCAACTTATCTGCAAAGTATCGTTTTTGATGGTCCTTTTCAATTTGAACATGTCTGAGTTTAAGCCCATGCGCAGGGGAATAATAAGTATGCCTATAATGAGGATTGATTGCGAAGTAAAAATAAACATAATGCGCTATGAAGCTAACGTTTCGTTTAATATTTTCAAGGCCTAAGTCCTAACAGTATTGAAATAAATGCAAACATTAATTACTGTTTCAGTATAAGTCCAGTTAACTTGTGCTCAAAAAGGATCTTAGCGAGCAAATTGCAAGGTAGTATTGATTATTCCCCTCTTTTATGTTCTTGGGGGTGTTGAATCTGAATTTGAGGTTTGGGACTGAAATTTCGTGAAGCCACATGAAACAAAATGCCGAAAATGATGCAAAAATGCATCTTTTAAGACTGATAGCTCGAAAACTACCAGATATTCAAAAATCAAAGTACCATTAAAAGTACTGTAGGTGTATACACAATTTTCAATAAATCTCTGTTTAAGGTTTTTTTCTGGGACATCCCATTTGGAATCAACCGCTAGTTAATTTGTTTATACTGTTTTCAAAAATCCACTTGAAAGCACTGAGTAACTACTTTGTGTGAAAAATTTGAAATTTGTCTGTAACAAGAACAAAGATAAACTTTTTTGATGGTCTTTGATGCGCTGAGTTTGAATCTGGTCTCAAAAATTGCTTTAACTGAGATATTTAAATCTAAAGATATAAAAAAAGATGTTCTTTATGCAAATTTGGGGTTATATTTTCAGTCATACTGTAATGAACACTTTTTCGTTAGTACGAAAAATTACCAAAGAGGACCCAAAGCCACCCTCCTCTGTCTTAAACGTGCGGCCATGGGCTAGAGACTTTTAGTATGTTATACCTGGGGGTCACCCCTACGACATAAAGTAATAATAAGGAGAACATGAATTATTGAATTTAGTTTTCCTTCCTTTAGAATTTCAGTTCCATTGGTAGCCCAGCAATTGAACTAAAATTCTATATTTTTTTTGATATTCACAAAAAGCGTCTCACTTGGATTTTATAAATACATAAATGTCTGGCTTTCTGGATTTATACACAATATCACGAAAGATTTTTAATTATTTTACAAACCATTTAGCCTTTAAATGAAGTTTTTTGGTTTCACCAAATGCTTTTAAATTTAAGAGGATTTTAAATGCCCTTGTAAACTAAAAGCTTGTTTTTGTCTCATTAAATTTTAAAAGTTTTTTTGTTCAGCCATTCCAGTCAGCAACAGCTGATATTTTGCTGCCAGAATAATTGTCTCCTCATTCATAATGCTTTTTCACTTTTTCTCATACACTTCGCATGTTCGGGTGAAACAACCTCTTCTCCTATATCCAGGGATGTTAAGCAAACTTGGTTTAATTTAAATATCTCTAAAATATCCCTTTTCTACATTGGTGAAACTGAAAATTTTTAAATGGCTGATCAAATTCAGAAGGAGTTTAGATAAAAGCTATTTAAGTGTTTGTTTATGAAATTGGCCATCAGTCTTTAAATGTAGTTTTTTGGTCTCACCAAATGCTTTTAAATTTAAGAAGATTTTAAATGCCAACCAACTGCCCTCTCATGAATCTAGAGGATAAGAGAGAACATAAACAAAAAAAAAATTAGCCATACTAAAATGACTTCTTTTTTCACGTCAGTAGCTCTCACAAAAATTGGAGCTTATTTATAAGACCCATTCATTAAAGAACTTTATCTTGATGTTCTGATCGGACAGTTGAAACTGAAGTAAGAACGATGTGGATCGTGGCCGGCGGCGCGCACTTCACAATCATTTACCAGATACAAGTTAAAAAATTTACTTCTTTAGCCGATTACCTACGACCAACACGATGATTTGAACAATCACAATCTTCGCAATGTATAGCTCACATAACGTCCCCTGTCATCCGTTCTAAATGAGCTAAGACAAAAAAAAAAAAACAATTCCAAATATTTTTTCCCCTAAGAAATCATTTGTAACCTCTGTACCAATTTTTTGGACCTCGTCATCATCTCTATGTTGTGTTTGAGCAATTAAAGTTGAACATGAAACAAATACTTGCCCCTAGATGGAGTAAGTAAAAATATCACCAAAGCTGCCAAACCCATGCAAAATAATTTCATCATTTCTTATTCTCGTGAGCCGCGAACTGTTATATTTGTATGTATAAAGACACTTCTTATGCACCAAACTTATGTAAAATTTTCGATGCCACAAGCCACATCAATTTTTTACGAGGTGTGAGGTGGGGTTATTAGTAATGTCAGAATTTTCCAGTTGAACTGTCCACATTGGTAATACAAAACTACCATTTGAAAAAATTTTGAATTATAGCAATGGTAATTAATTCTTTTTTTCATGTTTTTTTTACCCACTTATTTCCTACCTATACTCGTAAGTACCTACGTCTGGAAATAATAACAACGATTTCAATTGGGTGATAGATAGCAATAATGTGATAAAAAAACAGGTGTTGAAAGCTTACTGTGACCAAATATACAACATCAACACTGTTGAAAGTGGGGATTCATAAGATAATAGCTTATCACTTAAAATTTAACTTTAAACGCTGAGCTTAGACCATAATACGAGTATGTAAAAATAAATCTACGTATGGAATTTAAAGAATTATAAAAGCTTCAGGAGCTATAAAATAATTTAAATAAAGAGTCATCTCATAAGTTTGAAGATAAAGGCGTTTAATACTAATAAATTATTGCCATAAAATTTTTTATGGTGGGCACTTATCACTCTTTGATTAAGCGATGTATGCAGTGATATGATAACCTTCAGAAGAATGATCGCGCAGCAAAACTTAAACTACCATTTGCTCGATTACACTCTGTCAAAAACCACTGCAATTTTCTGCTGAACCCAAAGATTTAATATTTAATTTCTTTTGAGAGATTGTCATTAGGGCTTGCCACGAGATCCAGAAGTGAGGTTCGGTCTTATCTCAATCTCGTTTCGGGTTATAAAAACGAGATTTTTTCATTAATTTAAAATTCATTTCACCTTTCCGACTTAATAAAATACGATTAGATTATCTATTCCATCACCTTATCGAAGTTTATCTAGAGTACTAGAGTATAGAGATAGACCCTTGAAGCTTGAACTAGATATGCATACGATTCAACCATTAACGCTTTGAACTTTTCTGAAGGACGTCATTTATCAATATATTCAAAAAATATTTGTTTTATTGACAGCAGTCACGCATGAAATTAATTCAAACACTCGTGTTCCAATTCGATTGCAAAAGTTTTCCTAAATCGAAGTTTTCCTTTCTCAATTAATTTTCAGAGAAAAAAAATACAAACAAACATACCTATTTCTATCTATCCTATACCTACGTATTTATTTTAAACACCAACCTATCATCAAGTCTACGCGCACAACTCTATACCCCAAAGTAACAGCTACACAAACTATTGGCCCACTAATTCTATATGGTGTTACAGAAATAAAGTAAAATTATTCCCTTTGAACTTATAACAGCTCTTCGACACGCTTGTACCCAAACTCTATTTGCCTTAAATTTCAATAGCACTAATAAAACACCTGAGACATACACAGCAAGGAGAGCCGGAACCGGCACCATTGCACCGCAGCAGTACAAAGTCGTCACTTTTTGCGGCAGTTAATGTAATTACCAGGACTAATGGCATTCCAGAAGTGTATACCTGAGTTTCTGAGTTTATGGCTAAAGGAGTTTGTTTGTGGTTTTAATTTAAGTTTTCAGTTTCATTTATTCAACAACAAAAAAAGAGAAAAGAAGAATTTTTGCGTGTTACTCGCAATTACACCGGAAAAGTGTTGGTTGTGTTTTTTTTTTGCTTTGAATTCCCTGACCTGAAGTACAGGAAAATAATGTTATGTCGCCATAAAATAATGTTACTTTACAGGTTCAGTGAACTTGAATGGCCGTTACAAGTTTTTGTTTTATGTTTAAAATCCTTAATGGCCTCAATAAAATTAAGTAACTGCCAAAAAAGTTACAAACAATTCAAACCAATAATTATGGTTTGAATGATATACGAATTGTTATAACGCCTAAAAATATGCAAGGGACATTAATTAACTTTACCCTTGTTGATGTGCATGTAAATTCTGAACAATGTTATCCAAAATGACCGGAAATGAAAATGACTTCCTTGAGTTAATTAAAGCGAATTTGGTCATCAAACTATTATTTGAAATGCTAGAGGCCGCAGTTTCAAAGTTAAAATACATATGTATTCTGTAAATTAAATTTAAAGTGGAATACAATTGTTCAATTTTATTTCAGGAGCCCTCACTCAGCTGACGAAGCAAAGATTTGTTTCCTGAACTTTTGACAGCCAAATTGGAAAATTCTATGGGCACTCAGAAATATAAACTTTACAAATGAGAACGATTGTTAGAGCATATAATAAATCAAAAACAAACATTACATTTTAGTAAATTCTAAGAGAAATGTCACTTCTTCAAAAACTATCCGATCCGAAAAGCCAATAACGATGTGTCTCCATTGGCAATATTTTGGGTGATGGCAATTGAATTGCAGTTATAAAATGTGAGTATAGAAAAAAAAATTGACTGCAAATACTCTTGTCCTGTTTAAATATACTGTTTTTGATAATATTAAATTTTAATTCAATATATTTGGTTAGGTATGTGCGTTCTTATATTCTTGCATTTAATTACAAATATTAAAGATGACGCCATTAAAAATCACGGACAACCCTATTTTCCAACACTTTACTGCCCCAGTGATGAAAACGATGGTTGCCATTCATCAAATGGGCAATACTGCGGTTGCCATTGACAAAGCATCTCCATTAGCATTATTCAAGGCAATAGCAATGAGTGAGGCAATTTACTACGTCAAATGTTGCAAGTAGAGCCGCTGGGTAAAACGACTCATCTCTATAGTACTGGATACTAATATACACTGGATAGCGTATTGACATAATAAAGTTGCTTTTATTTGAAGAATTGTTATATTATGAAGCTGGCCCCCTTTTTTGTATAACAATATAACTGTATAACAAAAGTTATACAAAGATAATCCACTAAGAAGACGTTAAATCTCCGTTCGTTTAGCATGTTGTCGAATATGCTGGCCCATGTAAACACCCTAATGACATTTGCTTTCAGTGAATAGAATTTCAAATCACTTTCTTAGGATTTTGGTTAAATCTTTACGAAAGTTTCGATGTTTTTTTCTTTATTTAATAGGAATCTAACTTTACAGGATCGTGTTACTCCTAAACGAATTTTTTTCAAGTGGAAGGCAAGTAAAATGCAAATAACGATTTTGATAGGTAATGTACATATGTTGCCTACACTTGGTTGCCATTACTTGCCCGTGTCCGTGTGGCCTTAGGGTACGTCTGTTTAAGGAAATCAATGGCCACGTTCCGATGTTTATTCTAAGTTATAGACGGTGTTCACATTGGACTGAAAAACTGGATTTTTTTTTTGACGTTTCAGTATTTACGTCTTCCTTTACTGAAGATGTGGGAGCGAGATGTGAATATTGAAACGTCAAAAAAAATCCAGTTTTTCAATCCAATGTGAACACCGTCATACGGATAGCTTTTTGTTATTGTAATTCCTTGTTAAAAAACATCTGATGACTACTGACACAACAAAAACACAAGTTATCTTGAATTTAGGATTTTAAGAATTTGATATATTTCTGTTGTTTGTACTTTTTATGCTGTCTCTGTCTTTTTCACTATTTAGCATTTATCAGGATGATAAATTTTCTGGCTCTCCTAGTGTATAGTAATGGTAACGGACACAGCATATTGGCTTCCTATTTTTAACAGATAATTTTGCCGGGAGCAAAAGTTGCTCGGTGGTCCGTTCTTTTATGTTACTCAGGTTAGTTATGGTTGCTGTGTCAAAAAGTAAAGATGCCATGTCATAGCTAAAAAAGTTATTTTGAGTTATACTTTTCTTTTAGGAACGACCAAAGTTAAAAATAGTTGATCTGTCAAACAAAATGAATGACAAAAAAAAATCGAAATGCATTTGGAATTAAAAATTAATTAATTAAAATTAAAAAGAACTTTTCGAAACTTTTCGAAACTTTTCGAAAATGCATATACATTTTTGAAAAAAAAAATTTCATATAACATCTATGTAACACAAAATTGAATGTTTAAGCTAAATATTTACATTTTTTTTCATTCCCAAATTTCTTTATTTCAAATCGATCAAATTGGATAAAAAATTTCGCAAAGCATACAAAATTATTTCGAAACTCAATATCGACCATAAAATCAATTAAATAAAAAATATATTACTACTTAAATGAAATCAATTCCAAACCGAACGAAGATAATCCAAAATGAAAACATTGCTTTTGACAGATTAACCCTTTCAACTCATATCAAGGAGATGAGTTGAAAAATGTTACTCAAAGTTATTTTTTGACACTTAAACTTTGAATTTCGAAACGACTCTGTGACGTCATAAAGTTGAGTAAAGTTACTTTTTTGAATTAAAGGAAAAAGGATTGAAAGAGAACGCACTTCGGTGGGTGAGAACGAGCATATTTAATTTGTTTTGTGTTGCTAGCAATAGCAACTACCTATAAGTTCCTATAACAAATCCGACCCGAACAACTTTAAGTTTGCCAGAGAGTTAATTGCCTAGTCGGCACTCTCCCATATAACCCAGAGTACTTGAGTCGGGAGCACCTAAAAGCTGCTTAGTGGGCATCACGCTTAAGTCTTTTTCACGTAAGTAATGAACCCCATAAATTTGATTTGCACACGACGCGACACTGCAAAGCCTTTCCTTTATTACACTCAGCCCTCGGCTTTTCGGCTTCTCAACCCTAACTACGACCTACCCCATCTGATATTTTTTTCTTCCAATATTGGTTTTCAGATTTTCAGACTGACCGGATGCTTCTTAAAAAGCTAATTTTCATACTTTAATTTCCTGTTTCAGTCGACGTAAAAGATAGGGAAAAAAAATTACATCTCCTTTGATACCATTTACCATTTTACTAGTTTACTAGACTATAATAATTAATGTTTAACACCTACAAACTCTAATTACTCTTTTATTTTACTTCAAAAACCATGGGGAAATCTTTTGTAATGAGAATTGCTATTTTCTTTGCGCTTATTTCCATTTTGACCTCCCTTGTGTATTGAACGAGGAACTCTCTCAGAGTTGAATCCAGTATCAGAACCTGAGTTATATGCCGGATTACTGAAATAATGTTTTTCTCTAAAAGGCTCTTGCTGTTGTTGAATGTAGTTCTAGAAAAAAAAACTTAATTTAAAAAAAAAAATATAAAAACAGAAATTAAGGTTTACTTACCTCAGGTCTGGAGATGTCTTCAAATTTTCCTGATTCATATGTGAATGCTAGAGCAACACCAACAAAGAAAAATAGAATAAAAATTTTTGTCAGCATTGTGTTGTGGTTAAGGAAGTTAAATAGATAACTGATGAATTGAAAAAATAAATTTTACTTTTTATAACGTGTACCTACTAAATAAATAGCACATTTTAAAACAACGGTGAAATCCCGAACAGGGGAATTTTTAAAGCCAATTTTGTTTGTTTATTCCAAAAATAGTCTTATCTATCAGCTTTTTGAATGATCTGCTTAGGGTTTTTTTTTTATATTTTGGTTTCATCACAAATATTAAAGACAGAAGTCTCCTAAAAAATATCAGAAGAGGTATATGCAGCAATTTCATGGAAAATTTGTTTTCCCTTTAATTTCTTTAATTTCTCAATCTACAAAAAAGAAAAACAAAAATTGTTCCCAAAAATTTCAAATCAAAGAAAGAAAAAGTGTTTCTCAAGACATTGGTGGATAAGCAACACCATCAATTCGCTTGCAATATAATCATCAATCATCACCTTAATCACAGTATACTTACTGTCGGTGAATCACGAAAAGTGCATTCGTCTAGCTGTCCAATAAATCACTTTAACAAAACATTTCAGCAGCGTTAGAGAGATGCAAAGTTCATCGCTCACTTAAAAAAAAGTTTGTAATTGGCCTATCTTAAGTTATATCTAGTACTGATTGTCTTTGATAGCTAAATACTTATAAACCTATTCAATTCAAGTATACAAAAGTTTCGTGGGATGTCTGCGCATTTTGGTGGTGTTTTTTTGCAGGTAAAACATTTCAATTAGATACGAGTATACCACAGGAGATTGAAGCTACTCTGATTGAGTGAATAAAAATACAATTGGAAAAATTGATTTGATCTTTGATTTAAAAAAAAAGCAACAGAAAAATGAAACGAAAAAATATTCAAATTTTGCAACATTGTATTGAGAACGAAATGAATAAAGAGCAACTCACTGTTGTATATTATTTTGTACATTGTTTACTTTAACAAGTACTTCCCTGCTGGAAGTGATAAGAATGTTTTAAGGGGATTTTTACTAGCGATTGTTACCTATAAGCTACATAAAGACATGGACATTAAAATAGAGACAGTGAAACTGTCTTTATTTAAAGACAGTTAAAAAGAACAACATAATGTATGCAACCAAATTAGAACAAATGAAAAATCGGTATTAGAAACAGCTACATAGGATACTTAAGTGATCCCTCTAGTTAATCAAAACCCAAATAAACCACCCACAGTCTAAAAACTATTTGAATAACCAAGATATGAAGTTAGCAAGGCACCCAGTCGAAAATCAGTAAAAACTTCTAATACCTGATGTTTGATGGCTTAATAATTTGCCGTTAATTAGTTGTGACAAATTTAATTTGATCGTGCAATGTTTTCTATGTTTTTTGGGTGCTTTGCTAACTTGATATCAAGTTAGAAAAGCAACTCTCATGGATCGAAAATGGATAGGTGTATAATTTGTCGTTAATTAGTTGTGACTTTTTCGAATTTGTCGTTCTATGTTTTTTTTGAAAAGTGATAAAATCTTCTAAAATTTATTATTTTAGTACTAAATAATTTGACGTTAATTAGTCGTAAATAAGTTGTGAAAAAATCAATTTATCATACGATGTTTTCTATGTGTTTTTCGTTTCTTTGTTTTCTATGAGTGAGTGCCAAGTTAACAAAGCAACTATGACAAATCGAAAAATGGGTAGGTGGATAATTTGCCGTTGATAAGTCGTCAATTAGTTGTGACGGTTTAGATTTTTTTGTTCAATGCTTTCTATGTTTTTTTTTTGGGGAAGTATCAAAATCTTCTAGAAAAAACATTTTACTACTTAATAATTTTTGTTTAATTAGTCGTTAATTAGTTGTGACAAATAAATTTTCTCGTGCGGTGTTTTCTATGTTTTTGTTTTATTTTTTCTAAATTCATATGAAATCAACAAAGAGCTCCAGAAAAGTTCTTACAACCTATTCTATTGAAATATTTTAATTTCGATTAATTTGTCTTTAATTGTTCATTGATTAAATGTGACAATTTAATCTTTTTTTTTCAATGTTTTCTGTGTTTTTTGTTTTAGTTTCAATTCCTATGAAGAAACATTCAAAAAGGCTTTAGAATTGATTATATTGAACTGTATATTACCTTATTACGCTTTCATTGGCTCAAATGAGGGTTGATTTTTTCGAAACTTAATAACGACTAATTAACGGCATATTATTAAGTACTAACATAATATATTATAGAAGATTTACCACTCTTCAAAAAAAAAAAACATAGAAAACATAGAACGACAAATTCGAAATCATCACAACTAATTAACCACTAATTAACGGCAAATTATCCACTTTTTGATTCGTCAAAGTTGCTTTGCTAACTTGACACTCATCATTTAAAAGCAATCTTAGACGTTCATGGGTTTTTATTTTTGAAATCTTTAAATGGGCCATTGAAGATGGGAAAACCTTGGAGTGCCATTAAATTAAAGGGTGCATTTTAGAAGGGGAGGAGGTGCTAAAACCCTTTCAAGTTCTTACACATAGCTCAGAAGTTTTGTTTGTAAACAGTAAACTTTATCATTAAAATGGATTATTCAAAAAAATTAAAAAAAAATTTAGTTTCCTAAGCTATTCAAGCTCAAAGTTTTAAAAGTAGGTAAGACATTTTTGTCATGCCCGGGGAAGTAAAATTATTTAAAATATGTTCAAAAGCCCGGTTTGCTAGAGCAAGTTTGTTTGTTTTGGCAATTATTTTAAATAAAAAAAAAATAAATGTGAAATTTCTCTATTTTTTTTTACTTCAATAGTCAAGAATGAATCATTCACCCAGTTTGAGCGTTTCATATAACAAGTTTCTCCAAATAGCCATAAATGCCATATATTTTACTTTTAAACTTTAAAATCAGCTTAGCTTTAGCGATTGTTTCTTGGTCGATTTGTATCCAAAACTTTTTTTGAATATGTAATTTTAAAGAAAATTAAATAATCTTCCTTCTATGTATGATAATGCGTATCACTTATCTCTGCAGGTAAAAAATTTAAAGGCAAATAAGTAAAAACAATGTGATTTTTCAAATTTTTTGCATTTTTTTTTCGAATTTATGTTACTAAAACATTTAATTTTTTTTTTAACTATCCATTTAGATGGTATTTTTTTTATCAACAAAAAAGAGTTTCCAACATTATCTCGAAATTTTGCTTCGTTTTCGAGTTATATGCAAAAACACGTCTACTTTTGAACCCCATCTCTAAAATGCAACTTTTAATTTAATAGGACTCCGCGGTTTTCCCATCTTCAATGGCCGATTTTACAATAAAAACCCATAAAAGTATTAGTTCCTTATTTCTTCGTTTCTTAGGACATAATCAATAGCCAATGCTGTAACTCCTTTAAACCTTGTCCAATTAAGATGGTCACTAGCAAGTTTTTAATCAAATTCAGTGATTGCGTTCCTCAGAAAAGAAACTCTTCTGGCTATCCTTCCAGAACTAGAAACGACTGAAAGTAACGAGTAAAAATAATGACATAGAGAAAGAGTAAGCTCGTAACTTTTACTCGTCACTTTTAATTCGTTAGTTTTACTCAAGAGCCTTACTCGTTACTTTAATTCGTTAATTTTACTCTATACTTTCTGACTACCACTTCGTGAGCTAATCTTATCATCAGTTAAAAGGATTTTGTTGACTCAAAAAATTATGAAAGGCTTAAAAGACTACGACTACCTCTTAAAAGAACTTAAAGGACAGGAAACGCTCTACTTAAGCAGAAACAAGAGAACCCCATTACATTTATTTCTTTTAATGATTTCACCATTCATTACAGCGTTTATGTGATTGCTTTGCAGTTTTAAGTCCCATAATTGCATTTAAAACTAAAAGCTTGAACCAAATTTTGAGCGTTTAACCATTTGATGTTCCTTGATGAAAATATTAGCTTTTCTCCAGAGATTTTGGGAACAAATTGGTAGTGTGTCGAAATTTCCAAAAAAGTGAGTGGAACGTTTTGATGCCAGTTTTTGCCAAGAATTATTTTTGCCATCTGAACTACGTTTATCTGGCATTTGACAGATAAAAAAACTTCCAGGGCATAATTTGTCAGAAGGATTAAGGGTTTTACTCTCTGGTTAACACTCGTTTCTCCCCAAAACAACACTATATTTTTGAAGTGTGGAATAGGAACTGAGCAAAAATTGTATTACAAATATATTAACAATGTTTCCATTGGTAAATGTTTGAAACAAAACAAAATATTGTAATATTTTCTCAGGTTTGTAAATAAAACTTATTCACTTTATTTAAAATCTTCAATTACTTACTTCACAAAATAAAACACTTTACTTTTCTTACTACAAAACAATTTATTGCGCACCACTGAAATTCAACAACTTTACTTTTATTGCAACCAACTTTACTCATTCGCTATTAAAAATAAACTGCATCCTCTGCCGACCAGAAATTTGCATCTAGACTTTTCACACAGGTTCCCGAAAAAGCTTGAAGGTTCCAGGATTTGCTTCTAGAGCTTTTCATAGGGGAAATTTCCCATAAATTTCCCTTTCCAAAGCTTTCATTGTGACGTTTAGTATTGAAAGTTCTAAAGCTCACCAAAGCTCTTCTTAGATTGGCTTGTGTCATGTATAATCCGGAATTTGGCGCTTCTTTTACTCGAAAGTCGTAATAGTTCATTCGGGAGTCGTTATAATATAAATGTGAGAGTCGTTACAATACCTTTTTTGTTTTTAAAAATGTTTGCTTGAATTTAAAAAAACAACGAAAAAAATAATGAAAAAATGGTGAAAAGGTAAAATAGGTAAAAAGAGCAAAAAAGGCAAAAAAAGTACTAACGGGTAAGGAAGTAAAAAAAGGCTAAATAAAATAAATATTTTTGGAATCAAGATGAGATGAAACGTTTATGTATAAAGTCGATACTTCCATACAATAACACAAAAAAAAAAAACGGAAAGTTAGAATAATCCTATCCCTACTCATAACTGTGTTTACTTGGGAGTTTTGTAAGAATATTTCATAAGAGATACATAATACACTCATTGCTCTTAGATTGTATTTAATATTAAAACTAATTAATTAAATTTGATTTAATTTTAATTTATTTAATTAATTTATTTAATATTAAACTAAGTTAAGCTTATTTATATTGATAAATCGCAAAAAATAAGTAAGTATGAAAATATTCGCCGTCGATAATAATACTCTTCTTTAATAAACTATAAATATAAATGCATTAACTTATAAACAATAAACCACAACTAAAAATACTAAATATAATTTGTATATTGAACAATCATACTTATTGATTTACAAACGACCTTATATTTTTTATTTGTTAGGTATTTCGCATTATCTCTTGTGGAAATATCATCGCATCAACGCATACAGAACTCTGCCGTGTGTGATTGTGAAAGTATCAGAAATTACAATAAACAAAATATTTCGTGCCACAATGGTATTGAACCAAACTTTAGTAATAGGCTCCATTATTCACACACATTATATACCCACTTTTATGAGCTATACCAGCCGAATAAAATTTGTTTCATCAGTTTATGTCCTTTTTTAGTAGAAGACTTTGTATTTGCAATTTTATTTTTTCTCACACATTATACCCTTTGGAAGAAAGTGAATTAATAATATGGTAAAGGTTCATTTAAATACCTCAATAAGGACCTACCTTTATTATTTTTTCATGTTGCGTATACTTAGTCAGTTATTTTCGAACATAATGTCTTAATAACTGTTAAGGAGGGATGGTTATTCCAATTTAGATATTCAAATTTATTCTCTAAATAAAACGCAGAGCTTTGGGAAATAAATCATCAGTCATAATACTTTTTTTTGCAAGTAGTATCTTTTATATGTTCGTCCTGATATGCTTCTCCAATAAATCAAGACACTCAAGCCGTTCATTTACATTCCTATTACATCATTTTTAAATTAAAGTCATATATAGATACACCCTGGTCCCTATTTGACTTTATATCCAAAAACTTTATTCAAAGGATCACCATTGCAGGATACGAAAAGAAGCTCAATATACAAATTTCCCACACCTTAAAGTATGTCAAAAGGATCTCGAAAATCCAGATAAAAGTTTTCTCCGCTACTCAACTACATAATGGCATATATAGCTCAGAGGCATTATAAAATCATTAAGGACCTGCATAGTGTGCCTGTGCCTGTACGAGTTTTTGAACTAAAGGAGTTTTGCCTTCCGCTCCCATAACTATAAAGGATGTTGTTTACCTAAGGAGCGATGGTATTTTCATAATTATTTTTTTCCCTTAACTCTATGGTGAGTTTTTCGAGTCAGTAGTAAGATGAAAGCTGGATGTTGTTTTTTTTTTTTTAAGGAACAAATATTTCTTGGTCCTTCAACAGGATGAATAAGGAGCTGATTTCTTCATGAAGATGTGATGCTCTTGGGGTGGAGTTTTGTACATTTTAAAGGTGTTATGAGAACATAACTGATTATAATAGAGAGACGGGAATTTGCTCTGTGAAGAACCCAATTTGTTTTTGAAGTCAAACAAGTGAGAGTTATTGTTGGTAACGACCCGGGTATAAGGTAGGCCATAGAGTGGTGATGGTGAGTCCTTTTGAGAGCGTTCATGGGTTAATAATTAAGTGTTGTGCGTATACTCTGCCATTAAGGGGGGCAGTAGTTTCAACAAACATCAATACTGATTATTTCTTCATAGAAAAGCAAACTAACTTTAAGGAGAGCATTGATTTTTTTTAAATTAATAAATGAAGCGGAATTTTTGTTTGCCTTGCGGGTAATTTATCTTAAATGTGGAAAGGTAGGAAGGAAGAATTGTAATCAATTTAGTTTTATTTCAACTTAAATCAACTCAACACTGATCAATTTAAATACAATACAATACGAATCAAACTAAATCAATTCCATTTGATTCAAATAAAATTACCCCTATTCAATAAAATTTCATTCATTTGATTCAATTCAACTCATTTCATTTCAATTAGATTAAGCTCAATTCAATCAATTTGATTTAATTCTATTAGATACAATTCACTATAATAATAATTTTTTTATATATGTTATTATTATTCCCTTTAATTAAAATAATTTCTATTCAATTAAATTCAATATGAATCAATTCTATTAGATACAATTTAATAAATATATTAGTAAAAATAATTTTATTAAATTATGGAGTTCAATTCTATTCAATTTCAACTGAAATAAACTCACCTCTAGTAATAAATCTAATTATTAGATTCCATATAATTAAAATCAAACTTATTCAATTCTATTGGATTTAAATAAATTTGAATCCATTTTATTACATTCCATTCCAATTGATTCAATTCAACTCATTTCAATTTAATTATTAAATTAAGCTCAATTCAATCCAATTCAAATAAATTTAATTTATTTCTCTTTAAAACAACTCAATTTAATTCGATTAAAATTCCATTCAATTCAATTCCTTCGAATTTTCTTCCTTTGAATAATTTCTTTTCAATTAGTTCAATATGAAACAACTCTACTTGCTACAATTTAATATGTCTGTAAAATTCGTTTCAGTAAATTATGGAGTTCAATTCAAATCTGTTCAATTCCAACTAAAATCAACATAGTTCTAATAATATATTCTAATTATAAGATTCAATATTATTAAAATCAAACTTATTCAATTCCATTGAATTCAAATAAATTTGCCTCTATTTTATTAAATTCCGTTCCAATTGATTCAATTCAACTCATTTTAATTCAATTATTAAATAAGGCTCAATTCAGTCCAGTTCAAATCAATTTTATTTATTTCTATTAAATACAACTCATTATAATTCAATTAAAAAAATTTGACTCCATTCAATTCAATTCCTTTGAATTCAAACAATTTCAATTCAATTAGATTTAATATGACTCAATTCCATCTGTACCAATTTAGTGTATCAGTAAAAATTTGATTTCATTCAATTGTGCAATTCATATCCAATCTATTGAATTATATTCAATTCTAACTGAGATTAACTCAACTCTTATATAATTTAAATCAAAATTATTCAATTCCATTGGATTCAAATAAATTAAATAAATTTCATTCAATTTCAATTCAAATCAATTAATTTTAATTTAATTTAACTAAACTCAATTTAGTTCAATTCAAATCAATTTGATTTAATTCAATAAATAATTTAGTTCGACTAAGTTTGATCCCATTCAATCAAATTTAATTCAAATCCATTCAATTCAATTCAGTGGAAAAATTAGCAATAGTAAACAAACTTTAATTTTGTTTTAATAAATTGTGTATATATTAGTAATTCGACGCCGTGCTCACAAATCTCCTTAACAGTTTCAAAACTATACCAATAGTGCAGGATTCAATTATGTTAATTCAGTCAAAACCAATTCAGGTCAACTCAGTTCAAGTCAATTCAATTAAAATCAACTTATTCAAATCAAATCAATATTTAAATTAAATCAAACTAATTCAATTCAACTCTCAAGACAGTTCAAACGAATTTGATTCAAATCAATTCAATTTAGTTTCATTTGACTAACTTAAATGCAGTTAAACCCAATTTCATCCATTTCGAACTGATTTAGTTTAATAAATTTAATTCAATCCAGTTCTATTCAATTCAATTCAATTCAATTCCTTTTTGAATTTTAGGCAAGGATATTAAACACGTGTCAATCGTGTTTTAATAACATATTACGTACGTAAATACTAGCCATCTTGAAACCATGTTAACAAATCTTCTAACAAGTTATAAAATTTAACACAGAGCGCGCCATTAAATCATTCAACTGTTAAACATCCACAAAAGACATGCAAAATTTACTCCACGTGCCTGCTAAGAAAAAATAACATAGCCTCACCTTTTTTCGTGCGTGAATGATAGTTTCAAAACTTTGGAGGCAAAAGCAAAATAAAATCCAGCACCACAGCTTCCAGATTAAAATAATTTATAATTCTTTTGGAATGATTTGCATTTTGACACTCCTTTTGAAGTTACCCCAGTCTACGGCCTCTTGATATGTGCCGTTATAGATATTAGATAATAATGTCAAAGAAACGATGACTCCGCGCCAAAAAGGAGCCTGCAGAAAAGCAGCACAAAGAAGCTGCCATACCCAAAAAAAAGAAACACTTAATCCATCTTTAGGCAGGGGTCTCTCTATACCGAAGACACTTCCTCAAAAATATGCACGTGGATGCCCACTAATCTTAAGCATTTTCATTATTCATTGTCTTTAGACTCTAACCACCTGGGCTTCGTGTTCTTTTGAGATTGCCATTACAATTGAAGAAATTACCAAGATTAAGGTTGCTTCATCGATGATACGACATTTTATTGCCAAATTGAGGTGTAATACCCGTTTCGAATGCATTCGATGTTATTTAATAGAAATGTACTCGTACAAAGGCGGATGACTTCTCGCCTTCAATATAATCGCCTTCTGGTTGTATTTGTCATGCTTTCCTGCATGTCTTTCGGTGAGGAAACTTAACCAAATCATTCCTGTGTCGAGCGATGTGGCAGTCAAAATACAATGGAGAAAGCTTGCTGAGCTACACCCCATGTCGTGTTGTCACAATATTGCTCACAATCTGGCAAGCCCATATTATTTGGATTTTGTAGGTTTTTGGGCCTTTTTTCAGAGCCTCATTAGTCATCAGAAGGATATACCATCTGATTGTAGCATTTAATAATATACGTATAGAGAGATGGCGACATTCTCCGATCCATTGGAGTGTTAGTGCTTGTAGACAGCAAAGATTTAATCATCGGAAGGAGAAAATTTGTCATTTGTCAGAGAGATAATATAAAAGGTACCTTACCTATATAATACGAGTACAACATCACGCTGAAAGTGAAGAGGCACGCCAATAACGAGAGTTTGCCTGTCTGTCTGTTTGTTTGGTTGCCTGTTTGTTTGTTTCGGGGACTAGGTGCACACTCCAGACAATAAATTTGATGGCAACTTAAAGATATCGAAAAGGTCTTTATCGCAGCAATTTCAATTAATCTCTTGGGATGACCTTTTTTGGTGTTGTTGATTACTGGATGTGGATGGGTGAATCGCATGTGAGCCTAAGTTTGAGGAAGTGAAAGTGAATTTTTAGTAAAGTATTAAATCTTTGATATTTCATTCGTCATTTTTTGAAGATTTCTTTTCTTGAGGTTAATTGATTGCTGAAAAATTCTTTATCTGTCTGAAAGGTGGCCAATTAGGCCAATTATACATACTAGTACGTCCAGCACTCAGAACTCGAGTGCTAGCTAATAACATTATTGTCTAATTGACAAACTTCAAGAAATTATATTGTAATTAACATAAAACTCTAGAAAACTTTATTTTTCTATAAACATTGGAGTAACCATGTTATACAGTTACACAGTTTTTTGCATACGTCCATGATTGCGTATTTACTCATCATAAAATTTAAGAAATTAAGACTCGATTGCAGGTGCAAGCCACACCCCCCCCTCAAGTACTCCAACATTAAGGTTAAAATTGCAAGAATTAATCCATCGCTTAAAGGCAGTCTTTTGCGTGGAGAAAAACTGAGCTACTTATTGTTATATGAGCTACTTATTATATTTTTCTGCAGCCCTGAACGCTGCTTTCGGACATTCCAATAATTTTTCCAGTCAGTGCTGGAAAATTGGTTGGTTGGTGGGTGGAAAAAATCGAAACGTCACATTTAGGCTACGGCAAATAAAAGCAAATAAATAAATACCCGGTCTCGCTACCGCTCTCACTCGCACTTATTGAACAGTTTTCTTTTATTGTTGTTTTTAGTTTTTGTGGTGCAATTATTTTAATAATTTTTTGTATTCTGCACTTTTGTGCAGTAAAAACTTTCAAACAATATATAATTTATATATCTTTTTTTGTAGACCGTGTAAATGATACCACAAAATTCGTGTCGAGGATCTTTTTTTATGACTAGAATTAAAAAAAAAACACTGCCAAAACCAAGATTTCGTCTCATATAAACACAAACATCTACCGTTGTATGCTTATGTGTTTATGTTTCTCTGCGCTCAAATGTCAAATACAATATCATACTCTCTCTTTCTGCCTGCTTGGCGTTGGAGTGAAAGATCGTAATTTTTATCAAAAAGCTTTTCACCTTTCAATGAACTCTTCTTTATGAACGGACCCATTTTCAGCTTTCACGAAAATGGGTCTGTTCATAAAGTAGAGTTCGCATCGTTACAAGATTTCATTGAGATTTCAACGAATTAGTTTTGAGTAGACATACCTTCCAGTTAAATTTCAGTGTTGCCACTTTTCGAGAGCCTGCTTTTTTATGTCAACGGGTGCAATCTCCCCTTTTTTAATCATTTTTAATATTTTGAATATGAACAAAGTTGCGAAAATGCCTACAGATACCTAACGTGGGTGTTAAGTGGGCACACTCTCAGTTAAAATTTCAATGCTGCCACTTTTCATGAACATACCTACTTTTTTGATGTAAAAATGAAAGACTTCCCTTTTTTTGATGGTTTTTAACTTGAAAAAGTTTGAAGATGTGACTTCCCGGACAAGCGATAAAGTGTCACTATTAAATCATTTATTTGCATTTAATTTAACATGTAAAATCTGGTGTAAAAAATGTACACTTGTGCGACAAAGCTTTGTTCGATAAACTTTGATTCACTAAACATTTCCTTATTTCGATATTGTTAATTTTTATTTTAAACAACAAAAGTTGTTTCCCTAATGTAAGCCACTTTAGTTTTAAATAAAAGGGAGAGATATTTCTCCACCTCTCCTTGAACAACCTCGATAATTTTCACGTCTTTGGCCGTGAGGACAAAAAACACTTAACTAACTCGAAGTTATTAAAAAAATACTACAACTTTAGCTTCGTACATAATTTCAAAAATTACTTTTTCTCCATTTTAATAAGAATCTCGTTTGCTATCCTTTAATCACATGGCCATTTAAGAAAATCCTTGGATTTATTCTCGTTGCGCAATTATAATATGTCTACTTAATAAATCGCATATCCTGTTGCAATGACAAGCTCACGCCTCCTCATTAACTTGCGCAAACATAGAAATGTTTAGTTTTTAAATGTATGCTGCCTACTACTGGTGTTTTCATATATTTTTCTTATCTAAGCCAGTCAACATCCACAATCCAAACTAAGCCTCAACAATCTCTAATTAAAAATCGATCATCTTATATGCGCAAGACTCTACATCTCGTTCATTTCTCTCCTCAGGACATCAGCGAAACTGAATGATTTCTTCAAAAAAAAAAAAAAAAAACTTAAGCCTTCCGGTGGCATGGGTAGACACACATTCAAAACAGGGTACTTCCAGAAAACTGATTACCCTCAACTATGGGTAACCGCATGGAATGTACCCTGCAGCTTACTAATGGATTTAAAACAAAACAACAACAACAACAACACAGAAAACGTGATCAATTGCTTTCAATTTTAAGAAATCCAGGCTCCAACTTTAGATGCGGACACAAAACTCAGGCAGCACTTTAATATAAAAATGAACATCGCAGATAGACGGACAAACCGAAATGAAGACAAATTAATGACGCTCGAATTGGCGTAATCAGCCTTAGTTAGACCGTGTGTATGTTCAAGTAAATATCATTGGACGTTACTTAATGCAACTACATTACACATAAACAATTTAATAATTTGTATAACTCTATCTATAGTATCTACTTAGTCCTTTTGGAACAAACACAACAAAGGTAACTTAGAGAAAATCTTAAAGAAGATATAGCCTACAGTGGGATTTTTTGGGTTAAATTTGGGAAACATATTTTATGGAGAATTAAGACAGAATAAAATATGAGAGTAGCTTGAGAGGAGTATAAACGGTCAGGAAAAGAGAGGAGAAAAAAAACCAGAGTTGAAAGAAGAGGAAACATGCAGCCTCTCTCCCAGCTCAAAAAGCTTGAAGAGTCTGAGTCTCGGACTCATCAGCACCTCATCCCAGTATAAAAAAGCTAGACTTAGCTATAAAAAAGCATAAGAATATGTCCATTGGTTCTGATAGTTGACCAGGGACTCTTTAAGCAGGGGAGATGTGTTGAAAGAGTACATGCATGTGTGGAAGGAAGAATGCCCAATGACTGATCTATTCAGCTCAATATGTACCATCTATCAAAAAGGCGATGTTATAGGTCTTGCAAGAACTATTGAGGCATATCCCTGATAAGCTTAGCATACAAGATTCTAAACAATGTACTGTGTAAGTATTTGACCAAGCAGATGGACCATAGAACAAAAATTCACTCTTAGGAAAATCCCGAAAAGATCAACAAATTTCAAATCAAGACTCACCATCTATTCATCGACTTCAAAGCCACACATAATAGCATTCATCTTCAAGAGCTATGTATGGCGATGGCTTACCTTAGGATCCCGGGGTTACTGATACAGTTATGTCATGCGACATATACATGTTGTAATGTGCAGGTAACGAAAAGAACTCTTCCCAACTATTCCATCATGTGATTTTTTCAACTTCGTTCTGAAGCAATAATGCGCAGGGCAGGCGTTGATATTGAATGCACATTTTCCAAAAGATCTGTCCTACTTCTAGGATATGTTCATATCATCAGGCCAATGAACGACATGGAAAACTTGTTGGTCTTCAAGTAAACGAGGACAACATCACCAAATGTATAATATCAACAAACAATGAATGATCTGTCAACCAGCTAAAACCAAATATCACTGCTGAAAGCAACAACTTCGAAGCTGCTTAGGAGTTGATCTAACTTGGAGTAAACATCAATCCCAAGAACGACACCTAAATAAAGATCCGACGAAGAATTGACCTAGCAAACCGGTGTTTCTTTGACTTGGTGGGTTTCAAAACTCCTCACACGTAAGACAAAGTGCACGTTACGGATATTTGGTGTTGTGTACGAGGCGAAGATATAATCACGAACTCTATATAAACTGTATTAAGAAATGGATTTTGTCCATAAAATAAAAATACGTCCACAACATGGGGTCTGAAACATCGAGCGAATGGACAATAATAATGCTTGAGCGCCAAGAGTCTTTGAATAATATCGCCAAGGCTCAAAAGAACGAAGAAGGCTGAGGAAGGTAGGTAGGTATAGTTACGTAGAAATGACAGCCAGAAGTATTACACTCGCTCTGTGATGCAATCAGCACTGGAGTTGGGTCAAAAGATACTCTATTAGGCTGTTTAGAAAAACTCGTTAAGGTCGTCCAAAGACAACATTCACAGTGATTGTGCTCTCATTTTGGCCAGAGCAGGTCATTTAAAAAGGAAGTAGTTGACCGTTTGCTTTTCTTGCTAGTCCCCTATATATAGCTACTACAGTGAGTATTGTAAGAAATACCCAGACTCACCACATGGTCTCCCACTGGCCATCGTCCTGTACCAATTCATCTAACTAGCTATGTCTTGCCTGTGTCAAACTATCAGATCAATTGCTGGGCTAGATCTTCCTGAATATTTTTTATTTAATTACGGTCTTCCACCTACAATTAGATTCATTAAGAAAAATTGGAGAATATAATGTCCTTCACAACTCCAGGTGGAGTATTGACTCTTTCTGCACAAGTTGGCTGATCTTTGCCTGGTCAGTTCATGTGCTAGTTCATTTCTCTAAATGCCACTGTGACCTGAAACCCAGATCAAGGTGATATTGGGGTTGATATCCAGGCTCGCTAGCTCATCACAAAATTGCTGGACCAGTTGAGATGATGAAGTAGTCGAAAAAATGGCTTTAATAGCTGTCGGACTGTCGGTTAGGATATCTTTATTACGATTTTGTTTTGGGTTGAGTTTAAGTATTGTACGTGCCTCCTTAATTTTAAGCAATTTATCAATTTTTCATCATCTGCTGTGGCTCATTGTAGGAGTGAAAAGACCAAACTTTCGACATAAAGACCATCGTGACGGACGCCACAGACCTTGGTCTAGATGTCTACAAGCAACGTGCTCGGAATCGTAGAGGATGGGAGCCTGCCGTGTCCCAGATTACAACCCTTCATGGATTGGGAGCTTTAACAGTTTTAAGCTGAAAAAAAAAATAGAAAAATAAGTCGTGAGTACTTATGTCTATTCAGAAAACCGACACACGAATATTGATTCTTTCCGTGCAAAAGTTAATTTGACAATTGACAGAAAAAAATTCATGATTCTTGAAGAAAATTTTGAAATATTGTATTATTTTGAAAAATTCTATTATTAGAATTACCAGAATTATAAAGAATTTTCTGTAGCACTTTCTTCCTTCAAAAGAGTTTTTTTTCCAGAAATTCAAAAAAATTGCCCCAACGTTTACTTCCACTAGTTACTGGATATATTAAATTATTTGGTTAGACGCAGTTGTTAGACTTTCTTGGGAGGTTTTGGGCGTTTCCACTTCGAGTTGCATAATTTTCATTCAGTTGCATTGGGGTAGATATGGTGTGATTGCTGAAATGGTCATGATATACATAGTTTGCATATTGCATTTTTCAAGGTATACTTAAAACTAGTCTGCCTATGCATGATCTGGTTGTAAGGATGCAAAACGTTATATATCAGATAATCACTTTGTTATGATTCGATTTCATATATGCGAATATAAAGATGAAGAGTCAATTTAATGTGAAATTACAGAATGAGAAATTACAGGATGAATAGATGGTGTTTCTTGTTGTTTCAGTTCCTTCCTAAGTAGGTGTTAAAGTTCAATCTAAAACATCAATTTGATGCATAAATTTCAATAAATGTGTTTTGCATTCTTGAAAAGAGTAAGACAACCTACATGGAACTAGTTAAGATCAAAAATGTAGATCACAGAGTATTGCCCTCTACAATAGGTTTGTTCGTTGAGCACTGAAGTCGCCCTGGGGTCACCCCAAAGCGTTTTTGGAAAAACCTGAACCAACCCTGACGAGACAATTCTGTGTTTTATAAAACTTGGGGTCGCCCTGAAGTAGAACTTAGTTTTTTGCTGGGGCGAGTTGAGGTAAGGAAATAAATGTCAAACTGACAGGAGTTCTGAAGCTTTTTTTTGTTGTGAATTCACGCGCTTCAGGTGGAAATTCAAAGAATACACTAATTTACTTTAACAGATGGGAACAGAAAATGGAAACTGTGGTTATTTTTTTAATTTTTAAATCAAATTTGGTATCTTGCTTATCTCAACAACACAATTGAGAGCCGGTTGATGTGTTTGACAACCTAAAATCCAAGGTTTTTTTTGACAGTTCTTGGGGTTGTCCAGAAAACCTGGGTCAACCCTAGGTAAACTTCAACGAACAAACCCAATGTCTTTATTAAGTTGTTTTGTAATTTGTTTTAAGCATTAACAGATGTAATTAAAAGAAATTTTGTGGCTAGTCGTTCAACTGTAAATAGCGTAGGAACAAAGGTCAACATAAAAATTATTAAAAATATTGTTACCCCTTTGATATTTAATAGACTTTTAAGACTTTTTTGTACAAAAATAACTATCAAACTCTGACCCACTTCCAAGTACATAAAGGTGCGTCCATGTTATTTATAAAAAAGCACTATAAAATAAACAGCTTTGAAGGTAGGTACTTAAGTTAGGTCATTCTAAAAAAGCCCACATCAAAAATAATAACAAAAGAAAAAAAAATTATTTCCCCCACAGCACAAGCAATCCAAAACGAAGACCTTTAAAACCAGGTATACCTAGCTAAACCTACTCGTACAATCCAATCAATGCAAATTCACAAACATCCCAAAGTAAAATTTAAGTCGTCAATTTAACTGATGCCATATTTATTGACTCATTTGTCAGCATAGCCTAAGTTGCAACGGAACTTCAACGAAATCCTACCAAAATGCAGTCAAATCACATGCGAGGGCATAGAAAATAGAATGGAGGAACCACAATAACAACAAAATTACCCGCGGCTTTTGATTCCCACGCAATCTTTGGAAAATCCTCATCTCAGCCCATCATGGATCCCATCATCGTCATCGTCATCATCATCATCGTCATCATCAATACAATACAATGGCGGGAGATCGTCTGCTAAGATCTTCTATAACAAAAAGTCACCAATCCCTGGAATCAAGTAAAATAGTTTCACTCATAAATCTTGCTAGAGTAGGAGGAGAATGAGGATGGAGTACCAATTTTCCAATCTTCGTTCCAAGTATTATAATGGAACTCCAACTCTTCAATCTTCAATTTCTTCTAGACGACCGACAACGACGACGAAACGGACGCCAAGTAGGTAATATACCTTCTTACCAAACGAATAGTAAGTCCACAATGGCACTTAAAGACAGATGTACAAGGAGTTTAATTATTTTTCTAGCCATACTCAGCTGTGTGCCGATACTTTTGTAGGTTATAAGGTTTCTTGTCACTCAAAGAGGACAAAACGCAGTTGAAAAAATATGCACAAACCTCTATAGACGTATATGTGTGTATGTGAAAGCAATAACGGTTCAATTTGTCCGAATGCAATAGAACAATGTATCGAATTCGATTTTTTGTATAAAATTTAAAATGGCTGGCGGTGGAGGATGGGGGAATTTTTGCTATTTGCCTTGAGAGTTTTCCATTGTTATCGATAAAAGGAAATCAGGCTGATTTATTGCAAGCTCAAGCTGATTGATAATACACTATTGGTTATACAGTAGTATGCCATGCTATATTACACTGGGCAAATATAACCAATAGTTGGCGCTGCAACTAATGAGTGATATATTTAATAAATCTTAATAATAAAACGGCAACCACAAATTTTGTGGTACAATCTACCTGGTCTACAAAAGCCGAAGGCATATAAATTATATATCGTTGGAACGGTTTTTTTTTTGCACAGAAATGCAGAATGCAAAAATTCATTAAATAATTACAACACAAAAACAAAAAAAAACAATAAAATAAAATTAGGTTATGAGTGCGAGCAGCAGCGAGAGCGAGACCAAGCAAGTGACGTTTCACTTTTTTCCACCAATACCAACCAACCAACCAATTTTCCAGCACTGACTGGAAAGATAACTGGAATGTCTGATGGCAGCGTTCAGTGGTGCAGAAAATAATAATCCGGATCGAAATTTATGACAACGAGCTGGATTGGATCGAGTAATCCAGATCAAACTCGATTCAGGTCTACATGGACCTAAATCCTGATAAAATTCAGATGCAATTCTCCATGAAAACAAGGTATCAGTTTTTCTCCACGCTGAGGACAGCTTTTATTGAAAAATAATGTTATTAGATCTCGAGTTTCGATGGCTGGACGTACTAGTAAATCTTAATTTTTAAATTGAATCCATTTCAATCTGTTCATATAGGTAAATGTGGTGCAAGGGCTTACGTGAGTGAGAAAATGTTATTAAGTCTGTCATAGTTTAGCAGATGAAGCGAAAATGCTCACTCATGAGAATAATCATTTTTGCTCTCCTGTCATATTATGCTCATGAGCGCTTTCAAATGCTCATGAGTATGAGTATGATCAAAAATATTCAGAGCAAGAATAATTAAATGCTCACTTTATGAGCATGAACAGTTCTATGAACAGTTCTGAGCAGCTCATGAGCAATGTTGAGCATATACACTGTTTATCAAAACAACATGAAATTATGGGGAATCCGATTTGCAACTTCGTTGTTCCTTGAGTTATTTCAATATTATTATTCTTCAAATAATAGTCTTATGTCAGTAGGGTATTATTTTACACTCATTTCCACAAAATGAAATTCTCACAAAGAATTATTTTTCTCTTTTTCTTTCTTGAATGTGTTCATAAAAAAGGTGAGAAATAACTTCACCCGATTTTCAGATGAAATTATTTCACACGTTTAGTGGAGAAAACTTCACACATAGAATTCGAACCTATATCCCACTAGAGGTGAAATTAATTCCCATGTGAAGGTAGTTCCTGTGAAGTTAGTTCCCTGAACCTTCTTTGGTGCGGTGCAGGGAACAAAGTGCTTGGGATCTAAGTTCACCGATGGACTAAGTTTTCATTAAATGAGACTTAAATCCACTTTGGCGAAGTGGACTTAGTTCCCATAGAAGGTGGGAATAAAATTCCTCAAAAACTTCATTTGTGTAATTTTTTATCGTGGAAAGTTAGTTCTCTCTTTATATTTCAAAATGTGTACTTAGTACTCATAAGGAAGTGTACTACTTTCTCACCTTGTCTTGGAGATAGGTTCACATGAGAACTAAGTTCCTCGCTGGACTAATTTCCAGGAGACTTAGTTCCTGCACCTTTTGGTGCACTTCACGGGAACTACCCTCACATGGGAATTAACTTCATTGTTATTGGAAATAATTTCACTTTTTTAAGTGAAGTTTTTTCCCACTGGATGTGAGAAATTTTGTGTTTGAAACTCTTTTCTCTTTCAAACTTAGAGTATGCTGAGCTTATATCAACAGTTTATCAAGAGAGAGAACCATTTTAGGATGTGGAGACAAAAAATTCGCGCGAATGTCACCTCCACCACTAGCGGTGAAATTATTTCTCATATGAAGGTAGTTCCCATGAAGTTAGTTCCTTGCATCTTCTTTAAAGCAAAGGATGGTTTAACAAAACAATTCTATCCAAACAAGTTAGCAAAAATATTTATCCCAAACGCCAAAAAGTCTTAATAAACAAAAACATGATGGTGGCGTATGAGCTAGAACAATTCTTTGAAAATCACTAATTTTTGTATTGATATTGATCTTCGAGTCTTTTTTGATGATAAAGAAAACAGTATGGAAAAGGTACAGATTGTTACAGGTGTTTAAATATTAAACTATCCACCAACAAGTTTATCCTTTCTTCTGTAACTAAAACAAATTTAAAGTTCATTTCATTAATATAATTTTAGTTGTCTGAATTTGACAACACGCACCCAATAATGGTTGAGAGTTCTTAATTATTATGCCTTGATTTTCCACGAGCTGTCAAGCCTCTAATTTATATTTGTTTTATGTCATTACAATTAATTGAAACCCTAAAGCGACTTCTTGGGTATTTGACTTTTAAACGAGTTTAATACAATTTTCAGCGAAAGCGTGACGTGATCATACCAATTTGACCATTTAGAACAAATTATTTGCTTTCAAACAGAACAACATTACGTACTTACTTTTCCAGAACTAACTCTTACTTTGGCTTTTAAATAAATGATGTGATACAATTATGCATATGTGGGGAGCCATTTCCTTACCGTGTGAACGCAGTCTTAATGTGGATTTAATGTCATATAAATGGCTCTTTACTCCTCCCACATGAAAATGTTGGTTGATGTGTGACATGCCTCCATAATAATTCTAGGCCAACAATATTCTTTTCGCACAATAACACACTCTCACCATCATCATTGCCACTGTCACTGTCATACAACAGAACGCACTAATTCCTAAATGGCAGTTCATACTAGACTTATACTGTGTTAATGTGTCAAAAACAGAATCCATCGAAGTCAATTTGACCTGTTTGTAGGTCAGAAACGTGACCAAACATATCCACACACCATGACCATGACTGTACAAATGAGCGCCCCTACCTATGTATGTGTGGTGGAAGTAATATGCAACTTCCCTAAATGGTGGCAATTAAAGGTAACTACACACTATTTTTTGGCAAAACAGTAATTAACCGTCGTCACTCAATTATTATAACGGTTATGCGTATGTAGGGCAGATTTATAATTCTTTCATACTTGTTGGAATAATACAAATTAACTCGTTAGGGGGATACTTAATTCGTTTTTTGTTTCGTTAGAAATGACCGATGACGTTTGACGTAGGGATTGATTGACAGGTAGCACACCCGGAAGAATCAGCATTTGAATGTTTTTCTTCGAATACAAATAATTGATGAGCTTCGAAGATGAAGAGTGTTGCGTTGTTAAGTCATTGTGCCTTTTGTGCGTCCGTTGTCTTCATTTTGTTTTGACAAAAAAAAAAACCAGAGAAGTGTAAAGCTGACAAAGACAAGTCGCCAATAAGCTGTTAGTTCATCGCTAAAGACAGTGAGATGAGTAGAAGTGGTGGTTGGTTTTGTCTGTCTGTCCGCGTCCAGCTAGTCCGGCGCGATGATGGTTGTTGGTGATGCATTACTTGATGCCACTTTTTATTCCTTATCTCTCTCTCTCTCTCGACTAACTGTGACCTTGTTGAGTGGCAAGAAGAAGATAAAACATTATGACAGCTGCTGTTCAAGCATCTAAAGTAAAGAAGTAAACATAATAAACACTGGTCGTTAATTAGTTTTTGCTTTTATCATTTTTTTTGTTAATTTAAAAAAAAATTGACGAGTCGTGCAGTTATTGTCAAAGCCATACAGTGGCTTGTTGTGCTTATCCAAACTGTCAATCTTCACGATGCGTTTGTTAAGGTGTCATTATTTGAGCACGAGTGTATGGATAATTTTGCTGATCCATGGCGAAGATATTACTATAAAAATATATATCTCTAAGTCTTAACTATGCGCTCACGTACTTTTACTGCTTCACGTTCAAGGTGAAGCAATAACCTTGAAAAGATTTGGCTAAACATTTTTTAACGGATAATTGTATTGCATAAATCATAACCTACAATTAGTGGGGTTGGAGATTGAATTAAGAAAAAATGGGCGAGGCTTGCATTTCAGTAGGAATAAATGTCCGGTAGTGTGAGACTCTAAGACATGATGTGATGATATCTGTGTATTATCAAATGTGTTTTTAACGAGACTCTTCTTAATATCCAGCTTAAAAGAATTGATGCCGCCACACAGATGTCCGAAGCTGCTGCCGCTGCTTCTGGAGTTTATGCGGAAGATTGCAACCAAACCCCAAGGTCGTTGGCGTATGTGAGCGTTGAGCATCTCTTCAGATTAGAAGCATCAGAGAGGTAAAAATTTAAGCACTAACTACCCGTGTGCCCATCATATTTAAACTTCATGAAACCACATTTCTTCATAAAACTTTTAAGCTATTACACAGCACCAGCACGTGTGTGTCTCTTAAGACTTAAATAATGCTTATTGAATTTGATTTATGGACTTAATTGTAGCTTATGAGCTATATGAGTTACGACATGTTGCAGATAATGTATATATGTGATGGTTTGCTTTTGAGGAAGTTTTTCTTGTTTCTGTTGCTGATGAACATCTAAAGAGGTTCACTCATAACGAATCTATCATTTCTAATGAATACTGTTATTTCCGGATAAACCCATGCCTCAGCGAGGATTATTTTGAAAATAATTACTTAAATACCTGCGGGCATCAAAGGCCACGGATTAAAACTATTTTAAATTATGCTCTGCAGTTTAAAAAAAATAATAATTAAATAAGACAGATGTACTACCCAGCTAAAGACAAACAAAAACAATAGAAAATATTGTATGACCTACCTTAACCCCTACGCTCTGGTCATATGAAAATTGGAAAAAGTCACTTTTTCTCTCATAAAATTTTTTTTCAAAAATGATAAGATTCACTGAGGCATAATATAGCCCAGGTAAACTGTAGGTAGGAACTCTCACCGAAAAGCCTCACCAATTTTCATGTTCTTACTTAAATATTTTTCATAAACAAAACTGATAGTGTTTTTTGTCGAAAGTTAGATAAGTGACAGCAACAGGAACTGATGACAGGAACGTTAAGGTTGTGTTTTCTGAGTGGCGTTTACACGCTCCTTCTGAGGAGCAGTTTAGACGCTTTAACAGTTTCTTACTTACAATAAATGTTGGTACTATAGTGCAAGTTTTGGATTCGTGCAAAACAAAAATTTTGAGGTAACAAGCAAGCATGACAATACCCATGTTTTTTTGGGATTTTATAAATAGTACAGTGAGAAATATCCAATAAAACGAATCCGCAGCTGCCTATAATTTTGTACTTGTAATATGGTACTCCTGAATGGCTGTCACAACACAAAAGTGAATTTTATGAAAGTTAAAAGTAGAAATAAACGAAAATTATTAAAAATAACTTACTTATGATGAAGTAAAATATGAAATATAACTATGTATTTATATAATTTATGATTTAAATTAAATGTTTGAGTCCCTTTCGTCTTTGTTTCCCATTTTCATATTCGAAAATTGATTTTTCAGCTAATAATAGAAACAAAGGTGAAGGGGTTTGTTGGTAGACTATGGTCAAAGTAAAAAAGTCGTCATTTGGTCTGCTATTACACGCGACTTTTAAGTCAACTGGAGTAGATGACGTAATAATTTAAAATAATTTTAATAATGTTCAAGTATGTAATAGTAGCAAAATATGCTTTTTAGTTTTCAGTTGTATAAAAGTGGCTCAAAATTTGATCCGTGGTTCAGCATTTTTAAAATCTTAGAACCATGGATCAAAACTTGAACCATATTTCAACAACTGGCCAAAGCTGAACACCATAACTTGAACCACGGTTATACAAACTGGACTTAAGCCAAGATTACATATGTATATAAGTTTTACTAATTATCACTTACATTAAAGTGCTTTTTATAAAGCTGCGAATAGTGACCTGCGAATTGCATGAGTTATTTTTTGGTTGCCGGTTGATGCGAATTGCCATTAAATATAAACTATGCCTTGACGATGAGTCTGTGGGTAAAATTTTATCCTCACTGATTTCAACTACAAAATCATCGTCATGACGAAGCTAAAAACTACAATCTAAACACTCGACATAGCTCTACTCTACGAACATAGCCATCGAAAATTAGAGAAACATAAAAAAACCAATAACGAAACACCAAAATTCTATTCAGTTGAGTTCGATACACGAACAAACGTCAAAAGTTTATCCGTAGTAGGATTCTACTTTAACTTTTATCAGCAGTGAGCCTTCTGCCGATATTGTTTTTGTTATTTGTGTAAAATCCTACTATACTATGGATAGCTTTTCAAATAAAACACGGGTATTGATAGAGAACACTAAAAAAGTGGGTGGCAAAATTCTGTCTGTCTGTCTGTACCTCGATCTACCGCCTTACCCACTAAAGCAATTTTCTTTAAAATAACGGAACTTGCAATACAACCGTTAAGGAAAAGCTTATTTATCTCAAAAACGGGTCCAACCACTTTCATAAAAAAAAATAGTGGATAAATGTTGGAATAGTGTACCTGCTTTCAGCAAAAAAAAAATTGTCCAAAAAACGTTATTAACAGTACCTGCTATATGACGGTTTTCTTGATTTTCTAGTTCCTCATTAACGGTTCACTTGATTTCAGTCGAAATTTTTTTTGAAAAACCTACTTTTAAATGACAATAATATTGCATATCAAAATTTTGAAAAAAAACTCATTTTGAAATTTAAAAATATATTTTTTTTTGTGAAAATTCAATATTTTAAATTCGGGTTGATGAATTATTTTGAAACTCGGTTTGTAAATTTGTTTTATTATACTCATAATTTGCAAGCCGCCAAATTTTTTTTAATGCTATCAAAAATG
Organism: Dasysyrphus albostriatus; assembly: GCA_946251815.1. Taxonomy (NCBI): domain Eukaryota; kingdom Metazoa; phylum Arthropoda; class Insecta; order Diptera; family Syrphidae; genus Dasysyrphus; species Dasysyrphus albostriatus. The sequence continues at coordinate 30,178,460 of OX276337.1, read as the reverse complement.
TAGATATGCATTAGAGGTGTCGGAATTATTTTTTTTTATATTCAAAATGGGTATCGTGGATCTTGTAAAGGCCTTGGAAAGAAATAATTTTTGTTCTGGGACATTTTCCAAAGCTGAATTTTGAGACCCCGCGGCCGTTTTAAGGTAAGAAAACTACAATTCGGAAAAGTGGTCAGAAAAACCATTTAAATTTGCGTTAAATTTTTTTACTCATTTGTATTAACTGTATATCAATTAAAGTACGCTAAATAATGTTGGCGGGCCATTTAAAGCATCATAATCGAAAACGGTTAGAAAATCGATAGATTCTTACAAATTCCTAATTACAGAGGTTACAAATTTAAAAGGTTTTTCTGACCACTTTTTGGAATTGTTATTTTTTATCTAAAACCGGCATCGGGGTCTCAAAATTCAAATTTGGAAAAAGTTTCATAACAAAAATTACTTGTTTCTAAATCTTTTTGAATACAAAAACTAAAAAAAATCCGACACCCCTAATATGCATATAAGAAATTGGTTTAAGAAAAAAACCTGCTGTTATTTGCAAAAAACAGTATTATTAAGTTTTGGCCAATTTTTAAAGTAATAATATCTTTTAAATGAGTCAAAGGTTTTCTTTTCGTATGTTTTTGTTTCTTTTATTTATTCTCTCTAATTTTACCCGAAAATCATGGGAGTGCATTTTAGAAAATAATTTTCTAATAAATATATAAATATTTTTTAATATTTTAAAGAATAAAATTCGCATAAGATTTAAAAAATTTATTCATGTGCAGCTGGCGATATTTTTTTTTTTAATTTATTTTCCCGTGGGTAGGTGCAAAACCTGCATATCAGGTTCTATGAGGACCGAAAAAACTTGTGCTCATAGAAGTGTGAGATTCTTACTACTCTAAAACCACCTCCACTTCCCGATTGCAACTAAGTTGAAACTTGTCTAGCAATTTATTTTTAACGAAGTTAAGTAACGTGTTGCAGGTTACTTTCCGGTGAAAGTTCATGCTTAATCCGCGATTTTAAAGCGGTTTTCTGTTCACCGCACCAAGTCGGAAGGTTTTGTTCTTCGCAGACGGCGTACTAAATTCGACTCGTCAAGAATGTTAATAATCGTTGAATTAGCGTGTTCTAATAGTCGATTTCTATGTTTTCGCCCAAAACTTTTTATTTCCTCCCGCACCGTAGGAATCCCGAGATCCCTATGAAGATCTTCGTTTCTTATATACCACGGGGCATTTACAAATGACCTAAGCAATTTATTTTCAAACGTTTGTAAGTTATTTAACTTTGTATCGCAGGTAGTACCTTGTGGCATGATGGTTAGTGCGTAGGACTGTCATGCCAAAGGTCTGGGTTCGATTCCCAGCCGCTGCCACCTAAAAACAGAAATGTTTTTTTCGCGAGGTACTGCCTCTTGCGAGGAACTGACAAATCCTCCAAGAGTATACTTGTCATGAATAAGTGCTTCTCATCTAGCCGTTCGGAATCGGCAAAAATTGTAGGTCCCGTCCATTCCTGCCAACAACACGCACACAGGAATGGTTGAGAGTTGTAAGTTACTAGGCCTTGGTTCTTCCCGAGCTGTTGTGCCACCAAATTTATTTTATTTATCGCAGGTACAACCCCAAAGTTGTATACCATAAGTCGGTATAAAATCAATTTATTTTCAATACTAAGCTTTGAATATTTACCGAGTAACCAGTTAATATCTCTTAATTTAATTTTTAGTTCTTCGCATTTCTTTTTCACGTGCGGCTTCCATTTTAATTTCGCGTCTAGAGTCATTCTCAGATACTTTGCCTCGTAAAGTCCACGTGGACTGACTTTTGTTCATTGAGCGCTATTCGCCATGTTTTCATCCACTCATTAACATTATTAAGAGCATTTTGTAATTTAATTGTAGCTTCGCTAATCGTTTTGCCTACTGCTAGTATTGCAGTATCATCAGCAAACGTGGCTACAATAGTGTCATCTGTTTGAGGTATATCGCGTGTAAATAAAAGGTACAGAACTGGACCTAATACACTTCCTTGTGGTACCCCAGCCACTATTTCTTTGAAATCAGAATAGTCATTTCCGTGTCTTACACCAAAAAGTCATTCATTTAGATATCCGTTTAGAATGTTGTAAAGTCCTTCAGGCAGAACTTGTCTTAATTTGAATTTGAGGCCTTCGTGCCACACCTTGTCAAATGCCTGCGACACGTCCAAAAAGACAGTCGAACAGATTTTCTTTTCTTCAAGAGCTCTCTCAATCAGTCAGTAATTCTATGCACTTGATCAATTGTCGAATGCTTGCTTCTAAATCCGAACTGATGTTCAGGTATTAATTGTTTCTCTTCTATTATTCTTTCAAAAACTTTTGATATAATAGGAAGAAGCGAAATTGGTCTGTAAGACTTCTTTTCGTGAGAAGGTTTGCCAGGTTTCAAAACCATTATGACTTCCGCAACTTTCCATTGGCTCGGAACATATTCTAACCTTAGAGTGGCATTTATTATGTAAAGGAGGTTAATAAACCCTTTACGAGGGAGCATTTTTAAAATTTCTGCCGTAATTAAGTCATATCCTGGAGCTTTTTTGGACTTTAGCTTCCTTATTTCTCTTTTTAATTCGGCAAGTGTAGCTTTCGTTATGTAGCTTTCATTTGAGGTAAAATTCATATTAATACTTTCGTTGAGTTCTTGCTCAACTTCCGCTGTCAAGCCTTCAAGGTAGTTTTCAACTTCAAGGTTTTTGAAATCTGATATCGCCGTTTTTAGCATATTACTCAAGCGATTTAAATAAGCTTTGTGTTGAGGAGCTGGCGATATGCATAAATTATATCTTAATTTTAAGTTATACATTATTTAAACAAATATAACTGGAGATTTCAATCAAACCTGATTATACGATAGTAGGGAAGACGAAAAAAGTTTGTCCTTCAATTATGTCATTAATGGGATGTTATTAATGGTGCCAGGGAACCATTGTTTATATTTTCGATTTCTTTGAAGACGATACCGACTCATTTTATAGCCTTTTCACACCGAACCCAAAACGCGGTTTTCGCGAAAATATCGGTTTTGGAGAAAAACCTAATCGAAAAAACAAGTTTTCCCATACATTTTTGTATACTTCAGGTTTTCGTAAGACACAAGTTTTATAATAAAACCAGTCGAAAACATGTTGGAATTCAGAAATGAACGAAACAAACGTACCTTTTAAAAAGTTCAGTGTCAGCTGTGAATAAACGTCAAAAAAGAAACTGATTGAATCCTTTAAAAAAAAAAAATGGAAAACAGCTGACGAAATTCTATCATATCAAATATAAAATTCCAATCTCAAAATTATTTAATTTGTTTAAAACTGATAATATTTTGCCTGTGGGTAATTAAAATTTGTATCAAATTTATATAAATAAACACCATTTTACTTTCATAAAATGGAAGAAAACAACAAAAAGAAAAGAAAATTGTGAGTGGTTGGTTAATGAAAAACTGTAATGTCAAACGAAAACGTGTAATGTTCAGTTTAAATGGTTTTCGAGTTTTGTAAAAGTTTTCGCCGAAAACCAGTTTTGGGGTTTGGTGTGAAAACCCTATTAATTTCAAATACTACATAAAAAAATTATGAAAATACGTTGCAATTAAGCCAATTAAAAAGGGAGAGAAAGAGTGAAAAAAGTGTTTACGTGTACATATAGACTAGTATGTCCGGCCCTCGAAACTCGAGAGCTAATAATATTATTTGTCAATGAAAGCTGTCTTTAGCGTAGAGAAAAACTGATACCTTGTTTACATGGAGATTTGAATCCGAATTGAATCAGGATTAGGGTCCATGTAGATCTAGATCGGATTGAGTCCGGATTATTCGATTCAATCCAGCTCGTTGTCATAAACCTTTGTCGAAATTTCGATCCGCTCATGTTAATGTGGTATTAGCTACTTATTATTATGACCTACTTATTATAACTTTCTGCAGAATTGAATGCAGCAGAAAAATTGGTTAGTTGGTGGGTGGAAAAAATCGAAACGTCACATTTTACGACAGATAAAACAAATAATTGCTTTGGCTTGCTATCGCTCTTGCTCGCACTTATTACTCAATTTTAGTTTTATTGTTTTTTAGTTGTTCTTCTGTGCAAAAAAGCCGTTCCAACGGCATATAATTTATAAAATTATTTTTTTCCTTATAAGTTATTTTTGATAAATAAATAAATAAATGCCTTCGGCTCTTGTAGACGGCGTAAATTGTACTACAAAATTCATGTTTGCCGTTTTATTATATGATATGTATAGATACTATCTCCTTCCATAGATAAGTTTTTTTATGTTTATTTTTTATGAACAAATATTAAATAAAGAAATTAATAAATTAATTTTGAATCTTTTTTCGAATATCCAAGACATTTCTAATTTTTACACCAAAACCATCGGCTCGATATTGTAAAAAAAAGCTACACGTACCCAATATTTTCCCAAGCTAGGCTCATTGGGTATTAAAAATTAAAAAAGAAACCTTTACGAGAAGTGTATTGTACTCTGAATTGTCAACAATTCTGTTGTCCAACTTTTTTTTCATTTTATGTCATGTAAACACCAAGGAATATTTTAATTTAAGAATATACTTGAATTGGATTTAAAAAAAAAAATTCCGCGATCACCGGTAAAAATCTTGGACTTGTTTGTTATAGTTATTTAAGTAAGGAAAGCACTGCATATAAAAAAGCTTTCAATCCAGGACTCGCAAATAATGTAGAACATCCCTTTGAATCGAATTAAATTATTGTAAAGTTTAAAATCTATTTATTATATGATACTAGCCAATATGCTCGTTATTCTACATTTACTTCGCTTACTGAAATACTTAACCTTATTTCATATTATTTTATTATTATTCTAATTTTTTTTTAAATTTAAGCTTGTTGTGACTTTTTAAAATATATTTCTTAGCTTAAAATAATTCGCATCATTATAGTCTTTCATTTGACACCTCATTTTGACATGTCAAAATAAAATAACCATTAAGTGTACTTTTTCAGTTCTTTTTATATACAAAAAATAAAGGTACATTTAGTTTGAACATAATTTTCTTAGCTTTTTCGTCTACAACCACGTGTGATGCATGAAAATATAAGTATTTTTTGATTTATCAAAATCCGTTGGTATTTAAAAAAATTATTAATATTTTACTATTCGAAAGCAATGTAAAAAAAAGCATCTTTTAAATCCTGAATGTTGATTTTAAAATTTTATAAATGACAATGATCATCCATAAAATATTTAATTTTGTTTTTTTAAGCGTCGCTCGTCCAAAGGTAAACAAAAAAAAAAAGAATGCATACTTGGCCAATGAATGGATTGAAGTACCTATTTTAACTCCTAAGAATACCAGTCTTCGTGAAAGGAATTGTATCTTTTCCTCTCATTTAAAATCAAATTAATAAAACTAGATCTTTATTTAACAATCGATATGCCTTTTAAATGAAGGTTTCTAGTCATGGACTTCTCAAGTCTTTTCCCTTATACAATTTGAGCCATATTGTATACATTTTATTAATTAAACTCTACGATGCCTACACTGCCCCTTCGTTCTTTATTCTTTAATTTTTAAGCATTCTTTCATATTGCTTATTGCATTGCACTTTGCACAAAGGTCATAAATTCGAAGACGATGATGACAGAAACAAGCGATTTGCCAAAAAAGGCTCCACCACAACGTCGGTAGTAACCGCACCATTTCAAAGAACCTCTCTCTCAAACTTACATTGCATACGAATGCGGGCGGGAAATTATTACACGTAAATGCGAATACGTATTTAAAGAAATATAATCACAAAATGTATAATCGAACCTTTTGCGGGCCGCGCTTGATGATGCCGCTCGGAAGTCCTCGCAGACTTTAGTACAATTTACGGTTATTGCGAGTTGCCGCATTTGAGTGTGTGTATAAATGCAGGTAGAGTAGGTACCTGTACGTGAACATAGTCTGAAAGGCACATGGATAACAATTGGAAAGCCTTTAAGCCAATTGATAACGATGCCATTGCCACCATCACCAAAGCTGGACTGGAACACGCTGCCATCTTAGCCCAAACCCAAGCCGAGAGCACACAAGATCATGATATACACGACCGTATCCTTCTTGCAATATTTGCTTAAGCCAAATGGATCTCTCTTATTAGGCATCACAAGTAAAGTACTGCTACGTCTGGCATCTGGGATGTGCACGTCCTCATCCTGGGATTGGGACAGGCCAGGCAAATCAAGCAGGTTTACGTGTAGGGGACCACATTTGCTTGATTTTGATTAAATTTCTTCATAACGGTTCTCTCGCTTTCAATGTTCAGCACCGAGCCGCCCATGCTGACGATGCGATGGTACTTTACCTTCTTGAAGTAGGTATTCCCGATAGGTCCAACGAACCATAATAATCTTTGGATCACTCACGCGCAACTCTCTGAACAACCAGGTGACTTAATATTCATTGTTTTACAAGCAATTTCAACGGTTCCACTTCCTTTTCCACACCGTCAGCATCTTCGGTCTTTATCATGCTGATTGCACGGGCTGTACAAAAGCTATAACATTTCGTGCGCCACACGTTAACCATCATAGATGAGAGAAAAGTCATTTGTCGGTGCGTCCCATCACCGTTCGGGTATAAGATCGAGTACCAATAAACAAATCTAGCATCCTGCGTGTGCTCCTCCAACATGATATCTAAAGTAGAAAAATGGTGGTTGTATGCTTTGCTGTGGCTGATAGAGCCATAATATAAATCGTTTATCGAAAAAGGGTACCAACATTTTGCCTACCACACTGGAGCGCACCACACTATACCGAACCGACCCGTTTTTTTTGGTCGAAGTTAGGACAGGTATATCTTTCCGCAGACTTTGTATGCAGTTGCACTCTTGGTTGCATATACAAATCTGGCACGGTTTTATGGCCCTAGGAACACCATTAATAAACTAATAAAGCCACAGATTAATCTTAATGGATTTTGATCCAAAAACGGATGCACTCACTAGCGTTTGTTTTGTGCTCCTGAGACTAATGCACGAAAGTTAAGTTTGCCAATTTTGTTTACATAATATTCGTGAAGTAACGCAGGATGCAGCTAGCAACGGATCAATTTGGTTTGGTGAGGTGAGTGAATTCACCGCACGGTAATCTATCATTTATAGATATTTACAGTCGGTTTAACAGAAAATGCACACTTCAAAAAAAGTCGACAAGATTCCTTAAAAGATTTTTACAATTATACAGACTGGTATAAACAGACAGTGAATGGTCTAGAGAACACTTATTTATTTTACATAATTTGTTCATTTTCTTTATATTTCAAGCGGCACTATTTAAGTAATAGAATAGACGAAAAAGCCATAGTGATTGGTATAAACTGGTCTAAAGTATCCATCTTTAAGTTCTAAAGAACTGGACATGGACATGGACTCTGGCCGATTCTTAACATATAAATATTTTGTGGAGGAAAATGTGAGTAGACTTTAGTTTTAGTCCTATTTTCCAAATCTGATCCAAAAAAGTTTTCACTGAACTGGCTGCTCTACTGGCTTCCCAACTGGCTACGAAAAAAGCAAGCCAGTTGCTCAGGATTGGGTGTGTTAGTAAAAAAAAATGTGAGTGTAATGCGACTGGCTAGCCAGTACTGGCTAGCAAAGTAAAAGATATTTTCTTTCTTTTGCTTTATGTACTTATGTTTTGGCTTTCGACCAGTTGATACCAATCAGCAGATACCAATAAAAATATGAGAAGTATTTTCATTTAATCCACGGCGAACAGGAAACGCACTCCCTAAAAAAATATAAATTAAAATTTTAATACACTTTGACAAAACTAATAAAAGCAAAACAACAGTATCAACTTTTTGTTGCATAGTAAATTGTTAATTTATTTTACTATTTGTTATAACAAAAAGGTGATACTGTTGTTTTGATTTTTTAGTTTTAAATATCATTTAGCACTCAACCCAAAATTAACCAATATTTAATCATAGAGGAAATACTCACTATATGTGTTTGACTGGTATAAACACGACAATGATTTCTTGTTTATACCAGTCAGACACCAAAAGGATCAACAAAAAGCACATAAAGTTTACATAATTTGATAATCTTCACAATTTCAGCGGTATTCTTTACTCTATAGAGTAGAAGAAAACAATACAATGATTGGTATAAACTGGTATAAAGTATCTAGGAAGTGAAGTAACAGTGCAATATTCTGAGATTCCGTATTTTTGTTGTATTTAATGTCGAAAATATATTCAAGTAAAATTAAAAATGCACTGATACCATCCGATCTGATGTCAAGTGTATATAGCAGGACTTTTTCATTCTGTTTTTATCTTTTCATTGGTTTTCAATAAAGTTTCTCCTGAGGACATAATTCTAAGGAAAAAGATTTCTTTTATTCTTGTTTCCTGCAATCTCTTACAACAAACTTTTATCTCAAACTACCACTTGAAGTTTTATATGCAACAACAAAAAAAAAACATAAATGACAAAAAAAATTTTCCTTTGAACATCGTCGTCGGTTGGTCATGAAGTCGAAAAACTTTCCAGACACCTTCTCAGCTACACATTGAAGATACAACACAAAAAAAACCGAAGTTAACTCATTTGAAAAACAAATAAGTTCAATCATTCTAAAGGGTCTTATTTATAAGCAAGTTATAGACTTCCGGTATTTAGACTCAGAGCTATTTACAATTTGTTCGTATTTTTTTGTATTCATTGTGTTTTTTTGTATTTAAAAAAAAAAGAAATGCAAAGAAGAAGAAAAAATACAAAAATGTAAAAATAAACTAAAAGAAAAGAACTCTAACGACAACGAAGACAAATAAAGGCAAACTTTGGAGCTGAAAAAAACGGAAATGCAAATCGATTTGTGTACTTGTATGTTGTCATCATCGTAAAGTCGTTGTCGTTGTTTGACTACAAATGTTCCAGCAATTGGCACAAACATGGTCCGTCGCCACTACCAGAGCTATAGCACCAGCTTCAGCAACGCCACCGCAATTGAAAGAGCCAGCCATCAGCGAGCCAGCCAGTACTAGAACTTCAAACTCTTTTGCGTGCAATTCATTGCGGGTTGGTAATTATTACATGCATGCGACTAAAGTACGCAGTTCATATATGCTATACAGAACGGATACATGAACAGACGGGATGGATGGGAGAGACAAAGAAAGGTCACAAGGAGGAAAAGCATCAGAGCTGTAGTGTCTCCTTTGTACTTTTGCACCATTCCTACTATATTTTCCTTCAAACAAGTGGAGTTGATGGTACCAGATTGGTATATAGTTTTGTAAGTCCCCTTTCACAAGAAGAAACAAGTCGCTGGAGATTTTTTTGACCTTTTCTTTTAATTTCCTTAAAAATCTCTTGTACTTTTCCCACGAGGAAACAAAATCTAGGCAACTTTGAGATTTCCTGCAATTCTATTGGTTGAACGCACCTTTAACCATAGATGTGAAAGGAAATGTCAAAAAAATCTCTTCAAATCCTCCACCGGGGAAATTTTGTTCACCCCTCTTTCTTTCTGCTCTTCTTACCCAGGAACTAAAAATTGCTAGCAACTCAGTTTCCTCGTGTGAAAGGGGACTAAGTTATTTAGTGAAATTTGACTTTTTGAATTCGATTGGAATATCATTCATACGTTGCTTCCTACGTTTGCGTTTCCAAAACGGACTCGTTTGATTGAAGAGGAGTGACAGTTTTCTATTATTGACTGTATTTTTTTAAAAAGTTTTTATTAAACAAGCAATGATCGGAGTGAGCGCTCATAACTTCATGAGTGGTCGGGACCACTCACAACTTTTATGAGCGCTCATAAATATTCACTAATATTGTTTGGTGAATAGATTTATGAAACTCCTAAATTATGAGTGTTTGGTGAATTTCTTCTCAAAGTAATTTTAGTTTCCTTCTCATCATTATTAATTTCAATTTTTGTTTTAGGAGTATATTTACTTTCGATCCTTCTTGTTGTTGAACTAAAGTCGCATAAACTTACTTCAAATTATATCAAATGTCAGAGAACTGTACAGCACATTGTGCACATTGACGCGTACAAAAAATGACATACAAAGTACATTTATGGATTTCTGACATTTGATATCTTTTGAAGTCACTGCCTGAACAGAATGGAGACGGAGCTGCAACTGGAATAGCTGTCAAAATGTTGAATACATACAAATCCAATGATACAAACAGAACACGATGCAGCGTTTTTTGACAGCAATTCCAGTTGCGGCTGCAGGTCCAGTTGCAGCACTCTATTCTGGTCAGACAGTAACGCTAGACCAACACACAGAACGCGAGGTTTAAATTTGACCATAATAGCCGTCTGCTCCATTTCGTTATGTTTCGAAAAATTAAGAGAGAGCCAATAAAATGGCTCTCAACGTAAGCAAATTTTAGAAATGCTGTTTAAAACAGCAGAAATAAACACAAAAGTCGACAAAATACGCAGTTGTGTGAATCATTTTACGAATTTAAACTTGTACAGTGTAATCTTTTCTGTTTTACATGTACTTAGAAATGCGAAAAAAAACTCACTGTTGGAATCTGAATGTGAGAAGATAGGTGGGGGGGGGGATTTTTGTTTAATTTTTGCTTATGTGCGAATAAGCAAATTATGGCCAAAGGAGGTAGTTTTGCAAGCATAAGCAACATTTTCGTAAGCTTTTTGACACTAGCTTATGCTTGCTCTTATCCCTTTTAAGGTTGAACCTTAAAACTGTCAGCTGTCAAATTAAATTTTTAGGGCTGCCAGTATTTTGCGACACAAATCGTGACAAACTCAAATTTTTCAATATTTGGGACAACCCTTACTACATCGTCATCGTTCAATAAAAAATCCCTAGCTCCATTTTATTTTATTTTGAGACGTGTGTACTTTTTATGTATTTTAACTTATCAGAGTTTAAAAATGTTTGATTTAAATAATTCTTATACTTATATAACAGAGGGCAGCCCTGATCAGCAATTGTCCAAGAGTTCCATCCATGCCAATTGTTCAAATGGTATAGGTACAAACATGTGCTTAGTATAGTTGATTGCCAATTGGCCTGTGCTATCGTTGTCTTTTGGACAAATGGGTGGAGGCGCAGGGTTATTTGGTTTTTCCCATGAGATAGGGGTCTCAAATACCATTTTAATGTACCTATTTCCCTGAACGTATGTAAAAGCCCTTCTTACATTGTATAAGTGGGTATCTTTGCTTTGAAAATTCTATAATATCGGATTAACGGATCATTTTGCTCGCTATCCCTATTACAATGATACTCTGATACACAAATGATAGGTAGTTTGTTTTTACATTATAAGAGTATCTATGCTGCAGAGGGGAACTAATTACCGCATCCCTATTATTGGTAGCTATATGGAGGGAGTTTAAATTGCAAATTGATTTGTAGTTTTTTGTTTTTGCTTTCCTTTTTCCAGGCTTTTGCATTTTAATTACACAGATATTCCATTGGTTGATGGAAATTGCAATAAATACTAATTTTATCTTTCATATGATTACCTATATAGGCATAGCACAAAGTTTGGGTGGTATAGAGAAAAGCCTTTATTATACTCAAATTGGAAATTACATGCATTCGATAAATTTAATGCGATTCGTATTGCAAATTAAAGTTGTTTGATTTGTAAAATATGTAGCTTTTAAAATAGCAATGCTTCTATAATGCTTCTATAATCATGCATAGTAAGTATTTCATTTTATGGGTTATTTCTAATAAAAGGGTTATGACTGTGGTTATACGTGTAAGATTTAACATTTTATAGATATTTAGTACTGTTAGAGTTAAAATCCTAAATTTGATAGTGAGTTGCAAGAAAATTGTGAAAAAAGTCTATAATGAGTTCTTTTGAAATGTTTAGTACACACAGGTACCCAGGTAACCGAATATTTGCTACCCAAGTAAAAGTAACCGGGTAATTGTGAAACTATTGTCGTTTTCGATTGGGTTTTTGGACTGTTCTACTCCTTTTTGATTCCAATCGAATATGCAAACATCGTGTTGTTAAATTTACAGACACACTGCTGAATGGTGCCCTTTAACAAAATGGCTTCTTCAAGCATTTATCATTTTTGACAAGTAGTCCGACGAAAAACTTTTTTATGTATGCGTGTGTTCCAAATCTACTTCATCTTGAAATCGGGAACAGAAAAAAAATCCGAAAACATTACTCAGAATAGCAAATCGAATGCTTTTGTAGATTTAGAACACATGTATACACATACAGTTTTTCGTCGGATAACTTGTCAAAAATGATAAATGCTTGAAGAAGCCATTTTGTAAAATGGCGTCCTTCAGTAGTGTTAGTGTAAATTTGACATCACTATGTTTTCATATTCGATTGGAATCAAAAAGGAGAAGAACAGTCCAAAAATCCAATCGAAAACGACATTAGTGATGAATTCGTAAGGAGCATACACCAGTTCTCAATATGATCAGCAGAAAGCATGCCCAATGAATGGAATTTCAGTATATGTGCCCAATCACCAAAAAAGCTTTAGTCTCCTTAACAGTACTTAAACTTTATTCTATGGCGTACTTTGTAAACACCTGAAGCCATTCGTCAATAACCTGGTCTATGCTATTGTGGCCAGAAAAGTCCTACAGCAGATCTTGGAAAAACTTAGGAATTTAAAATCAATATCCACCACCTTTCCATCGATTTCATCGTATGAAAGTATCCATATATAGAGATAGGATAATAAAGGTAAGACCAATTAAATGCTGTCAACAATAAAGTTCAAGGTTTTAGACAGAACGTCCGCATTATAGATGAACAATATAAAGATGGCAATCCTCAGATGTTAATTTGATTTGCCTACAAGCTGAAGCGAGTGGCTGATGTATTCGATTTGTAAAGTATTAGTGAATAACAGTGAAAAATTGCACACATAGAATCAACTCTTCCATTCAGCACATCATTCAGCACAGATCTTGTTGTTGTTGCACTTCACATCTATTTATTGACACGAAGTGATATTACAAATATCTCGATGCAAGCAAATGGATTTTGGAGGGTGAAACGTATGCAAGATTGGCTTCTTGATAATTGATATTCTTTGGTCAGCATAAACAGCAATAATTTTGAGGTTTTGTCAAAAATTTTGTGTACATATAGGCTCCGCTATCAACTCTGTGAATAATTTGGTTGTGTCATTAGCTCCGTCTGCGACGGCATCGTATTGTGTTCGTATTATTGAATTTGTGTGTATTCAACACTTTGACGGCTATTCCAGCTGCAGCTTCGTCTCCAATCTTTTCAGCCTCTTAGGCTGAGAGGAAAATACTCCACTCCAGGTGATGTATGTTTAGTCCCGTCTGTATAGATGGGGAATGGAGAAGAATATAAGCCAATAACTGAAGTAGCTGGGTCATATAGAGCAAATAGACGGCAATGATTAGACCTGAGAAGTCTTTGAATCCAAACTCATAGGACGGCACAGTAGAGAAAGATAGCGTAACACGTAGCGCCTGAAATAAAACCATAAATTACAATCAAACAAATACGTAGTCTCAAAGTAACCCACCGCCGCCGCCACCGTCCTGCAGTTAGACCCCTATTACACGATGATTCTTGCGTCTGACTCTTTTCGATCTTTCCGAATTTTCATGCGTGCGAAGGAGAAGAAACGTCTGATTTCACCTTCACACTCATTGAATTTAAAAAAGAGTCAGATGCAAAGAATCATCGTGTAATAGGGGTCTTATTCATCAATCAGTAATGTATCATTTGGGTCTGGCGCCCACTGGGCAACTTAGTTGCCGGCAACTTTAAGTTTGCCCGAAGTTGCTGGCAACTCCGACCAACTTAAGTTGCTCGCCATCGCCCACTAGGCAACTTCCAAGCAACTTTTTGGAATTTGACGTCATGTTTTTGTGTATTTGATGTGTTGGCTTTTGACACGGACACCATTACAACGATAATAAAAATGTAAATACCAAATAAAAACATTGAGCTCATTTTTGATAAATCAGAATCAGAGGATTAGAAAATTCAGAAATCTGAAAATCTATATCTTAGATTTTATCGTTGAACATGGCCATCTTTGACAGATAAAGTTGCTGCCAACAAAAATTGCCCAGTGGGTGTGGCCGAGTAACTTAAAGTTGCCGGGAAAAAGTTCCGCGAGCAACTTTGAGCAACCTAAAGTTGCCGGCAACTTAGTTGCCTAGTGGGCGCACTCCCATATAACCCAACATCGTGATCTTGGCTTCAGAAGGTTTATAGGCTGGAATGAGGTTTGACAATTACACTAAATGAACTTGGGAGCAACAAAAAGTTGCTGAGGCGAGCAACTAAAAGTTGCCTAGTGGGCGGCAGGCCTAAGCCCTGCTGTCTTAAAGTGCTGATGACACTGCGTTTTGATTGTTTTCCATATGATGTTGGTATGTTCCAATTATTGGTTGTTGGCTCGTTGGTTGAATTGCTGAGGTTGCTTCTTGTTGGCATGTCCCAATTATTGGTTGTTGGCTCGTTGTTGTGGTAGCTATTTCCTATGTCATATGTAACTCGTACGCAAATAGAGGAGGACCTCAACCAACTGGAGACACCTAGCTAGACACCGAGCGGCCTGGAAGGAACAAGTTGGTTGAGGTTCGTCAATCCCAGAACCCGGACTGTAGCAAAACCTTAATTTAGTTAGTAAGTACATATCAAACCTTTTAAAAGCGAAACTAAAATATTGAATAATCAGACATTTATGAAAAAGAACCCACAAATACAAGTTTGCAACCAAAATAATTATATCAATATCAACAATAAATTGCAATGCCCTCTCCTCATCATGTGATTGAATCGCCATCATGAGTAATTGTTCCAAATTTTATTTTACAGAAATTTTAATAATATCTCTGTCGGCACTTACAATTATTCGCATCAGTCACAATTCACAAATAGAATGAAAATTCAATAACAATTCTCAGGTTTAAAGCAATCAAATGCAATTTCCTGCATTCCACGTTATACGGTTCAGTATTTACATGAACCCAAATTGGACATTGGGACAGTTATCAAAACCTTCATATGTATGTATTTCTATGCGATGTCCATAATGCTATAGAATAGACATTCATCTATTGCCAATCAACAAAAAAAAAAAGAGAACCATACAGGCGCACAGCAAGGAATCACAAAAAAATTCCGTCACGTTTTTCAAATTAACAAAATTGATTCTACGTTTCAAACTGATCCAAGATCACCGCACATAGGTTATAGCTGGTGTGATTGGACAATTGAATTGTTGCCTAGGCCAATGCAATATGTGTGTGCAATGTGCTTTTGTGCAGCATAGCTAGGAGTCACCGATAGTCACCACATACTGACTCCTCCAAATATAACCTTCTACCATCTATCGAGGAGCAGCAACCCGCAACCTCGTTAGATATGTGGTTAGGCAAAGTTTTAAGTGTGTTCAGCAGTTGTTGTTGTTGTTTTCGATCTACCTCTTGTTCACATGACTAACAACGGTCTTCGTCACCATTGTCATAATCAGCGTCATCCAAGTCCACTTTGAAAATGATGCCACGACTCTCGGTCTGAGATTCCTCGGAGGGAGGTCATACACCGGCCACCGCGATCTTATTAGCTTTGCGTTGCGTAGGATCATCTATCGGTTCCAGCGGGCTGGCTTCCCGAATATATACTTTGTGTATCTCTTGGATTCATCCGAATTCCGCATAGCAGCAGCAGTAAGGCAGCACACTGTCCGGTCCGTTGTGTTTAGGTCACCACCTTTGGGGCCAATTTATTCAATCAATGGGCAAAAATTTGCTGTGTGCCAATTTTGAGCGCTCCTTCACAGTATATTGGTTTAGTTGGTTGGTTGGTTAGTTGTTGATGGTCTATGAACCTGAAATTAGAAGTCGAACTCATACGAGCACGGAATTCGGGAAGGGGATAGGGGCTATGTATACCAAGTGCTGGTGTGGTGGTGCTATGCTGCTTACAATCGCTATAGATGCAAACCCCAGCGCGGAAATATCTCAAATAGTGGGTAGCTTATTAAATAAAAATATTTTTTCAGTGAGCTCAAGATAAACGATGCAGTTGGGCACTGTGTGTGTGATGTAATCGGTCAATAGGTATTGCAGTGAGACGACTTTGGACGACGATGATGATGACGATGACGATGACGCCTTCAACGCGGAGAGGCATATTTTTTTTCTGTCTTCTAAGGATTAAAGATTAGGTCATGGAATTCTCTGGGGCTGTTGAAAAGATTTATGACTTGAATAGAGGTTATAGTACGTCTGAGATTACTTTATTGAAACGAATTGTTTTAGTAATTTGCAACGACTAGACGATTGGATATAATTGAAATGACATCGTGATTTTAGCTTCAGAAGGTTTATAGGCTAGCATGAGGTTTGACAATTACACTAAATGAGAACTGGAGGAATGCATTTTTTATTTGCATTATACTATTGAGCTTACAATTCACCAGCAGAAGTAGCTTTTTTTCTTGACATTTCGAGCTTTTTATACGTAGGAAGACATTTTGATCATCATAGGTTGTACATAGACTGTAATGGATGGAAAACCTAGCTGTCTCATTTCTAAGCACACCTCCTTAGTGCTGGTTAAACAACTCATTGAAGTGCGGGTTCGTATGTGCTTCCCATATAGCCCGCCAAAATTCCGAAATCGCAATCCCGAAAAATTATATAAAATGAAAAATTGTACAAAATTGTTTTGGATGACCATGTTGGCAAGAAAGCTATAAGTTGTCAACGCGTTTTGTAACTAAAACGTTCGTTATGTTATTCACATCGGTACCACAGTTTTTCTTCACATTTAAGTTAAGCCTTGATAATTATGTACGTTTAAATTAACCCAATGAGGATGTCCTCTACCTGCGAGAATGACTGTAATCGAAAAATCACATGCAAATGCCACTTCTTTTGGTTAAGCGTAGTCCCAATTTTACGCAAACGTCACTTTTGCTACGACCTGTCAACGCTTTGACAAGTAAACTTTAAGTGTCGACTATACACTCCGATAGCACTCTTTCAATCCGCTTTTTAGCTAAGTGCCGAGAATTCTATGCGTTAAGCTTAACATAACTGCTCCAAGTGTCACCCAATTGAGTTAAAATAAACTTTTCTGGAGCAGTAAAAATAGCTGTGTTTTTTTGCAACTCCAGTCAATTCTGTTTGAAAAAAAAAAAAGACAACAAAACAAAACAATTTACATGTCAAATACAACAACAACTATGTCCATATAGAGTTAGCTATGTCAAGATAATTAAGTTGATTTAACTTCTGTCCCGATAAAACGGTTTTGCCAGACTACAATTGTCGTTGTGTTATCGATAATTTGTATCGAAACGTCAAATGTTTATCGGTAAAATTAATCAATACAAAATGGCAGACCAAGGCAAATGTTTAAATGGCCCGATGTCGTTTTTTTCGCCAATACGCAGCTAATTAATCAAAAATTTGAGATTTTTATCCATCAATATCGTAGCCATCCGTCATTGGACTTTGACAGTTGATAGCTTGAAATATACGGACAAACTATATTTTGACAGAAAAGTGTATTATGGTCCAAATGTATCCAAAGATCACCTTTTTTGGGGCAGTAAAAATCCATTAACTTAATCCATGACATCGTAGCCATCCGTCAATGTCCCTGATCACACGTGAACAAATTGAAGGATTTTCTGCAATTTGTGATTGTGAGCGGGATATCTGGCAGAAGAGGGGGGAGGATGAAATATATTTAAAATATTTGAAAATATCTGGTGTAGAAAATTGGCGTTCTCTTTTGTGATCTTTCTCCTATCCTATCTATATGAAACTACGAAAAACACAAAGAAGAAAATAAAAACTGCAGAATAATTTTCTTTACATCTGAACACTTCCTTTCTTCAAGTGCAAGCAAGCACAATGGAATTTGATAGTTAATGTCTTGATGGATAAGGGCCGAACTATACTCGTATTTTCCAAAAAAAGTGTACGAGTATTACGATCTATATGCCAAGCAATTGACATAAAATCACATTTTTCCGGAGCAGTAAAAGGCAACTATTATGACTTGCGAATTGCTAAGTCGAACGTCCAGTTGTGATTATTTTGAATTTCCGTTCGCGACCAGGGTTCCCAGTTTGGGCTATTTATCGAAAATTGGGCAATTTTTTTTCTGAATTTGCGGACAACAATTTCAGTATGACAGTCCAATCATAATTGGGCTACTAATAGCCCAAATCTTATATTGGGCTATAATATTCTAATAACTATAATAAATAATATTTTTTCTCGTATAAATAAATCATAAATGAAACTCTTTTCTTCCCCTAAACATACTTACTCTTTAAGTATTCCACAATTTGGCACTACTTTTTATTCACTAAATAGTCCCCTATTACACAATGATTATTTCCGTCTTACTCTTTTCAATGGGTAGGAAAGTGAATCAGATAATGTGAAAATTCGAAAAGAGTCAGACGCAAGGAGTCGTCGTATAATAGGGCACGTATACCCATTGGTTTTGACATTCCAAATCAACCCCAACAAACTTCACCTTGATATCAATCAGTTTTTCTGTTGCTCCCAGAATTTCCATTTCAATTTTTCTTTCTTTTATAAGCAAATCTTTTTTTTATTTTTCCGTTGTTTTTTAAAATTAAAATAAATTGTGATTGAAGTTATGAGAACCCTTTTTTACTATTATTTTGCTACTTGTTCGGCTCCGATTTTGGGCTACAAAAATTTCTAAATTGGGCTATCGAACTTGTTCAAGACATGGCAAATCTGCTTGCGATTAACCTGAATTAAGTTCGCCGTAAATGACTTAAATTTGGAAAACCTGAATGTCACTCAATCCCTTAGGCAAACATTCGCCTGTATCTTCAATGTCGAACTGTATTTTTTGGTGATTTTGAACAAAATCGCAGTTTTTATTTTTGAAAAGTCGACCGTTCGAGTTGGGTCGAACGTTAGATTCGGCGAATCTCAGGTCATAATAGGGGTCACAAACTGAAAATTTCATATTTTTTCAGCTTTTTTATTCAATCATTATTTTAATGTTTTTAAATTTGGATCAAATTGGATTCAGTACAGTATTGAATTGAATTCGTTAAAATGAGAGAGATTCAATTTCAGCGAAATCGAAATGAATAAATGAAAAATGTGAAATGAAAATTATGGAAAGATCGATGAATTGAAATGATCGAATTATTTTCGAGAATGATTCTTGAACGATTCAATCATTTGAAGTTAACGATTTACACAGCTCTTATGTCATTCATGCTCACAAAATACTTTGTGAGCGAATTTGCCTGACAAACCACCACTCAGAATGTACACACTGTCAGCCAGCAGTCAGAATTGTCAGTCATGATCGATAATTTGTACAACGCTTTGACCGAAGAGGTTGTGGTACCTTCGCAATAACTTTTATTACGTTTACCAGCATGGTCCAGAGATCGAGTTGAAATAGGGTCGAATAATCGATCCAAGTTTTCCGCCCCTTGAGTTGAGTGCTCCATTAAGAGTTGAGTTGAAATGGTATCGAAAATAAATTAAAACAAAACTGTATTTGTACAGTTATTTAATGAAATGAAAATTCAAGCTAGACAAATCTTAGACAGCCAATTCCGTTGCCCTAGTTAGACGACCTTAGGACAACAGTAAACAAAGTTAATTAATAACATTTTGGAGTTGGACGGCTGTCTAAAGTCCGTTTCCCGATTTACAGTCTTAAGTTAGACAAAGTTTATAAATACGACTGTTAGTGAGTTACAATATATTTTCGAGGAGTCTGTCAATTAGATGGTAGTGTTATTAGCACTCGAGTTTCGACGGCTGGACTTACTAGTTCTTATAATTTACTGTTTTTTCGAGTAAGGTTTCGGACTTTGGCTTTTCCGGATTTTGGGTTTTTGGGTTTCTGGGTCTTCGGGATTCTGGGTTTTCGGAATTCTGAATTTTCGGGACTTTGGGTTTTCGGGATTCAGCATTTTGGGATTGTGTCCGTTTCCCGATTTACAGTTGACTAGTAGTTAATCGAACATTTTAAAGGGCTTCTATACGCTGTCGAACAGTGTAACGGTCACTGTTGAGCGCTCTATTGATATCGTGATGGAACATTAGCAGCGGATGCAGTGTCAAGTATTTTTCTCGAAAACCGAACTGCATGTCAGGGATGATAGGCATGCTATTGAGAAGCAATATGGCCTTGTAGTTAGACATCAAGTTGAAGCCTCGTTCATTTCTTTATAATTGCCACTATCTTCTTTATTTTCCACTTCTGAGGGAAATGACAGTATTATGTTATTGATCACTATCTTCTTTATTTTCCACTTCTGAGGGAAATGACAGTATTATGTTATTGATGCAGTTTTTGATGATGATTACTTGGAGGATCATCATTCATCACTGTATGTGGAAGTCTTTTCCGCTATGTATCTCAGCTCTCTACAAATTCTTGCCAAATTGTGCTGATTTCTCTTTGAAGGTTGTTTGCCAAGTAGTTCTAGGTCAGCACACTCGTCTGCTCACCTGCATGATAGGTGAATAAGAATATTTTGTTCTGTACATTTTTTAATAAACATTCCAAGTTCCCACTTGCCATACATTAAACCTTGAATGAATTCAGAAAAGAACCTTGCTAGCTGGTTACGAGAATATGCCTATCAAAGAGTTTTGTAAATACATATTTCCGGGATTAGCAATAAATTTATTTTTATACTAACATCCATTCAATGATGGCAAAAATTTATCTAAATTTTGAAAGTAACCAAATATATTACTATTAAGAAAATTAATTAAAATTAAAAGTACCATACACGACCTTTAGCACCTCAACGCATAACTCACACAAACATTTAAATTCACTTTCCTCATTCTTTCATAGGAATATCATCTTCACTCTTAAAGAGCCAAAAACTTCCCTACAGCATCATTCGTGTATTCATCTTGATTGATTACTAAAAACAAAATGAAAAATCGTCACGAAATTCAACCTACCAAACAAAAACAAGAAAATAGCAACAACATTTGTTAAATATCTGCGATCGTATGATCACCTCGTCGCCACCGACCCCCGTCACCAGGCTAGCCGTCTCGCCGCTCACACCATTTCTCGGTGACTAAATGCAGCACCTATCTCAGTAAAAAATTCACTATTTTTCAATATACCACCGATATACAAATCGATGGCAGTTGAAACAAGAAAGGATCGTCAGTCGCCATTATGGAGTGCACGGCTATAACATTTTTTGCACTTTAGCATTCAAGATATTGTACATTGCAGGCAGAGGAGTCATGTCATCATTGTACTTATGCCAAATGTAGAATCTACCATATCAACTAGCAACACTGGTGTTTGGAGGAGCAAATGAGAAACGAACCTTGTGACCACAGAACACAAAAAAATATACAGCTATAAAGAGTAAAACCAAAATATAGATGATTTTTCGAAGAGACGTCGAAGCTATCGATTTTTTCCCAAATTACCAAATGCCAAATGAATATGGTTAAAGGTTCCATTCTGTAATGTGTTGGAACCATCATCTTTGGCAAAGAAGTAAAACGCGAATTCGTGATTACACTTCTTTCAAGGAGGATTGTCTCAGTCTTCTGTTAAAGATCTTCTCCCAACCGTATACAGATGCCAAATTGACTTATAAAGTGTTGCGCATGGTTTGCCCGGCTAAATTATAGTGTTTTTCTTTCGCTTAGGTGATAGAGTGTTGGAGCGCGATCAATAGATCACCATTTTATGGAAGGTTGACATTTCCAGCAAAACATAACGGGGCTAATGTTTTCTTGACATGGAATTTAAGTTCTTATAGCAAGGTTGCAATGTCAGGTGAAAAAATAAAACAGCTTCGAGCATTCAAATCTTGAAATCTATTAACCCTGTGAAGTTAGTAAAAATTGTAAAATTGACAAACAAAAAATTAACAGCTTAACTTACTTTGAGGCTTTTATGAAAAGCTTCTATAAAAGTTTGAATGGTTAACGAAATAACGGGTGATTTTTTAGCTGGTTTGGTTTTGGCAATACTGGTTTTGACAGCTGACGTGTGTTTAGTACCTTGTGTCACTGTCAAACAGCTTCAGTTTGGTTTGCAATTTAACCATGGATCGTCTTACAAATGAACAACGCTTGAAAATTATTGAATTTTACTATCAAAATTCGTGCTCGGTTCGAAATGTTCATCGCGCGCTGCTTCCATTTTATGGTCGGCATTCTCGACCTTCTGAGCAGTCTATTCGGAAGATTGTGACCAAATTTCGCACCAAATTTACTTTGTTGGACATTAAACCACCAACACGTTTACGTACTGTGCGTAGTGAAGAAAATATTGCGGCCGTATCAGCTAGTGTGACAGAAGACCGCGAAATGTCGATTCGGCGCCGTTCCCAGCAGTTAGGCCTTTGTTACAACACTACGTGGAAAATTTTGCGGAAGGATTTGGGCGTAAAGCCTTTTAAGATACAGCTGGTGCAAGAACTAAGGCCAGCCGACCTACCACAACGCCGAATTTTTGGTGAATGGGCTCTTGGAAAGCTGGCCGAGGATCCGCTTTTTTATCGAAAAATTGTGTTCAGCGATGAGGCTCATTTTTGGTTGAATGGGTACGTAAATAAGCATAACTGCCGCATTTGGAGTGAAGATCAGCCAGAAGTATTGCAACAGCTACCAATGCATCCCGAAAAAGCCACTGTTTGGTGCGGTTTATGGGCCGGCGGCATTATTGGGCCATATTTCTTCAAAGATGATGCGAATCGCAGCGTTACTGTCAATGGTGAACGCTACCGAGCGATGATAACAAACTTTTTTTTGCCCGAAATGGAAGTTCTTGGCTTGCATGATATGTGGTTTCAACAAGACAGTGCCACATGCCACACAGCACGCGAAACAATGGCGCAATTGCCATCAGGCGAGTTTGGTGAACAGTTAATTTCACGTTTCGGGCCGGTCAATTGGCCGCCTAGATCGTGCGATTTGACACCATTAGATTATTTTTTGTGGGGGTATGTCAAAGCTAATGTCTATAGGGACAAGCCCGCTTCGATTGACGCACTGGAAGCCAACATCCATGCATTCATTCGTGAGATACCGGCCGATATGTGTGAAAGAGTATGCCAAAATTGGACTCAGCGGATGGGCTACCTGAGACGCAGCCGCGGTCAACATTTGCATGAAATTATCTTTAAACATTAAATTGCAAGGTTCAAACTATCGATTCAAATAAATATTTCATTCATTTTTTCGAATTTTTTGTGTTTTTTTTTTTTAAGTTCTAAACCTCTTAAAAAATCACCCCTTATTAGCCCTGATGAGAAGTTAGTAAAAATTGTCAAATTGCGTACTTTGTGGCTTTTATGAAAAGCTTCTAGAAAAGTTTGAATGGTTAACGAAAAAGTAAAGTAATACCAGTAGTCTAACAGCTGACTGCAAATTCTGGGAGTGGATGTATAACAAAAATCTGAGTTTGAGGGATTATTGGTTCATGTATCGTTATATTAAATACCAAAGTCTGGCCGTTTTCTTATCAGTCTTTGAGAGGGCTAGAGGGTTAAAAAGAGCCAGTTACTGTATTTTACTGTCTGGGTTCGGTAATAATCAATTTAACTTCTTTAAAAATCTTTTGCCTAAGCTAAACTTCGCAGTCATGACGGTCCGATAAAAAGAACTCAAAATACAACAGTTTTATCCGAACCTTATCACCCCTTTTTTGGAGATTTCAGACAAATCAAAAAATCAACAAAATAAAGTCTGAAACAAAAATGCGGATTGGGTTTGCTTAAAAAGCTAATATCATGGGTCCCATTCATGGTAAATATAAAAATACCAGGTATGTTGTATATGAGATGAAGGATCGCCATATTTGTTCTCTTGTGACGTCATAGCGTGTGTCGCATAACACATAACTTAGAAAATATTAATTATTTATCGTTTAAGATCAAATTTCAAGAACATAAATAATTTATTGTTTTACTTTGAATTCTAGCGATAAATAACTTCAAAACATAAATAATTTATTTTTGGTTTTTGTTCCATCTGTCAAACAATTGAGATCATTCACTGCAGATGACACCACGAATCGTCTCATTGAACTGTCAAGTATACCTTGTTATTCTTCTACCATGGGTCCCATTAATCGGATCATCAACATAAAACTCTTCTGGCCTAGAAAAAATGACAGAGCATTGTTTTCTATTTTTTTTTTAAAGTGAATTGAAGTGTAAATGGCTCCCAACCACATAATAAAAGAAATCAAGCAAGTTTTAACCCCCGCCCATCACAAAGGCTGAGAAAAAAGCTGACAGAATTTGGTTTTCGATATCACGATGCATTTACCTGTAAGCCCTCATTCTAAAATGTTGGGTAAACATCCACTCCCAAAATTAGCTGTTGGCTCTTGAACTACAGGAATTCTTGTAATAAAATTAACCTTTATTTTAAGTTTTAACTTGTAAATTGAAATTGCGGGATATTTGGAGTTCAAGGCTCTCCCAAGCCAACGCGAATGTTGAGCGATTCGCAGCGAATCATTCACAATAGTACAAAATATGACAAATACACAATGCTAAACAACAACGCAAAATCGTCATCGCTCCGCATTCGCGTTGGTTTGGTATTTGTAGAGCCTTAAGTCTCCTTTCACACGAGGGAACTGAGTTGCTAGCAACTTTCAGTTTCCGGGTAAGAAGGGCAGAAGGAAAGAGGGGTGAAAAAATCTCTCCGGTCGAGGATTTGAAGAGATTGGTTTTGACATTTCCTTTCACATCTACGGTTAAGGTGCGTTCAACCAACAAAATTGCAGGAAAAGTACAAGAGATTTTTAAGGAAATTAAAAAAAAAAAACGTCAAAGAAATCTCCAGCAACTTGTTTCTTCGTGTGAAAGGGGACTAACAGAAACAGAGTGTTTGCTTTGCTCTGTTTACAAGTTACAATACAAACACATTTGTTGACTAACACATACAAACCCAAGCAACTTGCTCATCAGCTGGCATGGAAATTTTGAAGCCAGTAGTGAAACAAGTTGAAAAGCATGTTGGGAGACAAGCAAGAGTGAAATTCAAGTGGGATGCAAGTGTAAGGCAAGTGAAACGAAATCGTTAAATTTGACAGGCAGTGAATGTAGCCAACTTGCTTGCCAGTACTTGCCCGTGTGGTCTCGGGGTTAGTGAAGTGAAATGTTCGTTGTGCTATCTTTCTAGTTAATAATTTTAAAAGAGAATAAACAATAAAATATTGGAATGTGAATTTTACTTCATTCTTGTTATAGGGAAACAAATCTACCCAAATCAGTACTAATATGTACATACATACATTAACTTAATTAAAAGGCTTGTTCAGAATTTTCCTTCCTTTTTTCGCTTTTGAACTGAATTTCGAGGACCCAAATATATTACTAGATTTTTTTTCAGAATGGTCAAACAATTTGTGTTTGCTTATGAAAATCCTGGTTTTCAAAATTCTGGTTTTATTACTCTGCCAATAACTACCTAAAATAATTTTTACAAAATGCTTTAAGAGTACGTGGTGCTTTTAAAAAAAGAAGAGTGATAAAAAAGTTGTGCTGAAAAAGTGTATGTATGCACTTGATTTTCAAGAGTTATCCAAAACTTAAAACTAGAAACTTCTATAATGTTTGGTTGTCGAAATATATGCATCTAGAGTGTCTTGTGAAGACTCACGTGGATCTACGTAGGCCTGCGCAAACCTGCGTTGACCTGCGAAGATTACGTCAACATTTTGAATGTTATAAAATAAATCGTGACGCACGTCAATAAAAAGGTCTGTTCAAAAGCTTGTTATAAGAAATTCTATGTGCACATCCCAACCAAATCCTGTTTCTATGATCCGCTTGAGGAAAACTCTATGTCAAACAACATTTGAAAACAGTGACGATTCCTCAAATAGAAGTCAAAATACCTCTCTTTTTCTTTTCTTCTTATGTAGTTTACGAATCCAAAAAAAATCTGTCTCAGTTTTAAAGAAGAAAAATGAGGAATTTTCGTGAGGCTTTATATTTCTGAATCCTCCAATTTTTCTAAGATCTCAGAAATATAAACTGGATGATACCGCTAAACACTAGATGTGATTTCTGATTCTGGCGATTTCTTCCTTATTTTTAAACATTCTAGTTTTTAGTGAACATTTAAAAATTTTGAATGTTCAAAATTCAACAAAGAGGTACAATGTTAGGGGGACATTCAAATTTTGGAAAAATCTTAGCAATTAAAAAATTTGGGAAACACTGCACTAGAAGATCTAGTTTTCCTTCACTACTACCCCTCACAAAACTATTGCATTGTTCAACGATACATGATGGAATTTCATCAGGTCCATACAAAATTGAGTCTTTCTGTCTTAATGTATATTATTTTATCACAGCTTCGCTAATTATTGGAATGCGAAAGTTCAGTTGAGGAAAATATTGTACATTATTATTAAGAGTATCACAGCTATAATTATCACAGGAATCAGGAATTTTATAAACAAGTTGAAAGAAGTCAGAAAACATATCACAGATTATACCAGTATTACTTGAAGATTTATCACAGAAATTCATTTCAGCTGGAAATTTTGATCTGAATCCTTCTCCCATAGTTTAAATATAAAATTTTTGGTTTATATTGAAGATCCCTGCAGGCTGTGCTGTATTTTACATACTGGGTCACAGATAAAGATAGTTGATACCTTCTATGTAGCTTAGTTTTTTTTCGGAGAACTTGAAGATCTTTAGAAAGCCATGGTGATGTCAAAAGATCGACATCAATTGAAATTTTTTTCAAAGAAGCACAAAGAGATAAAGAGTCTTTCAAGTGTACATAAAAGGCGGAACAACATCTATTGATATCTGTATCCAAAAACATAGAATCCCATTCATACGATTCAAAAAGTTCTAAGAACATCGATATATTTACTTTTTTGAAATTCAGTGAAGTATTCTAAATAATATTTGATATCATTATTAAAAGTTTCAGGAAGAACTGGTACCAAAAACCATCTAGCTTCAGGGTCAGGAATCCAGCTTACTTTCGGAAGGTTATAGTCACCTGTTTCTTATATATTTCATTTGATGAAATGTATTAAATTTCATCAAACTTTAATAGTACTCAAACCTCAACAACAAAAAAAAAAACACAGCTATTTAACCCAAAAACCAATTTCTTATGATTCTACATTCTAGATAATAAAAATTACCCGCACATTATACCCAACGTTGAATAAGGCAACAGTCAAAATCACAACAACATTCTTCCTCTATGAAGCTAGACAAGCTTGTCAGCACATACCAAATGTAATTTTTAAAAACACATTTCCAAAAATCAAATTCTTCACCTTAAATACATTCTACACTTGGTTGTTTTAAGTACACTTTGAATAAATTAATATTCAAACGTTTCCCCCAAAACATGCCCGGGCCGAACCACTATGTCGCCTGCTTGCAACAGTATTTTTTTTTTATCTGAATGTCCGTTGCATAATGCCGCCGCGCATGATGGTTCTTGAAAGATTCCGTGGGCGGATGTGTGATATTCATATAGAGAGGCACATACGTATGAGGGGAATGTAATTAATAACCGACAACACGCGCCTATCATACAAATTAGCAATCTAGCACTTAGCACTTTTTCGAAGAATAATAATAAGAAAATAATCACAGACGCAGGCCTAGCCTAGTCCCATGTAGCTCAACTAGGCCTGTAGTACGTTAGGGTATTTGCTATGAAAAGTTGAACAAAACTTAAAAAAAAAAAAAATTAAAGAGGCTGAGTGCGACTTCACTGGGAACTTACCATTGGTGCCCTCAGAAGCAAGAGGACCGATGTTATTTTAATATTAAAAAATCGCCAATTCAAGATAAGGTATTCAATAAGAAATCAAGATAAGATAAATGCGTAGAATAAAATTACCCCAATGCCAATATCATTGGTTGTTCTGAAGATAAAAAAAAACTATAAGGGAATTTTGTATTATATTTGTACCAATTCTTAACCGTTAACGTTCATATGCGTGGAATAAAATTAACCCGAAGTCGCTAGCATGATTTGTTCTTGAGATATTCGAGACTTAAGAAATTTTACGAGTTTTTTTTTAATTGCTAAAAAACCGCTCATTGAATTTTTTAAAAGCCTTTTTTGCACTTATTGAAACTTTTGTCTATAAAATAAAATTTATTCGAAGGCGATATCTTTATTCTTTCTTGAGATATCGTGAACGAAAAACGAACGAAGGAACGCACGGACATACAAACGTACGAATGTAGTAACTTACAAACGTACTAACGTTAAAACGCACGAAAAAATGATGGATTATGATTCTAGGGAGCTAGAAACGTCAAGATATGTCAAAATTTTCGATTCCACAAATGGGATCAATTACAATAATTTCCAATGAAGTTAAAAATGATTATACTCATGAAATAAAACTGATATGTTTTTTAGCAGTAAGCCTTAATTTTTAAATTCTCTGTTAAAATTTAAAGTTGCCATTAGAACATGATATTTATACAATTTCATATTTAAATTGTAAATTTCCCGTTTTATAAAGTCCTAACGGGAAATTTATAAAATGCCATTCAAAATTTATTCAATTTCCCCTTTTCTACCGCAAACTTAACCTTAACTTAAACTTTAGATAATCAATTCCCATCTTCACTCACTTTGCATTAAATTTAAAATTGCCATTAAAAAACTCTCACTCTCCATTAAATTTAAATTTGCATTCGAAATTGGAAGTTCATAAGTTTTTAAATGATATTTAATAAATTCCCTGTTTTTGATGGCAGCTTTAGTTTTAATGGTGACTTTAATTTTAGTGGCAACTTAAATTTCAATGAAGAGTAAATAAATTGTGACTTTAAAAGCTCTTATGGCATTCAAGCTCTTGAAAAAATTGTATTTTTCTGAAAAATGTTACCTAAGAACCAAAAAAAAAAAAAACAGTTAATTAGTTGCAAGCCATCTTTTTAACAGTTGCTTTTTTTTTAATAAAGATAAATAACCTGTTATCTTAGTTGTGTGAATAAAAAATATGAAAACACTTAAATTTAAATTTTAGATATTTAAATCTCACATTTATTTACTTTCAATCAAATTTAAAGTTGCCACTAAAATTTGTTGACCCTCCATTAAAATTAAATTTGCTTTAAAAATGGGAAATTTATAAATTTTAAAAAATATTTAAAAAATTCCTCGTTTTTAACAGTGCCTTTAATTTTAATGGACAGTGCATAAATTGTGACTTTAAGAACTATTATGAAAATTCAAATAAATTTAAATTTGCTTTTAAAAATGGAAAACTTCAATAATATCTTACAAATTCTCCAGTGACTTCAATTTTATTAAAGATTGAATAAATTAAGACAAAAAAATCCTTTTTTCTAATACAAAAGAGTGTTGGCTTAATTTTTGAATGAACTACCCGATAGTAGTACGGTTCGTAGAAAATTGATCGCTCACACAAAATTGTCTGCGACAGGTGATTTGTCTGCTTTCAAGCGGCACCGCAATGTTGTGGACCTCGGTATGGGTGGGTTTGGGTCTTATGGGTTATACATAACGTTCCTCTCTCGCGTTTATTCTGTGCTGCTGGTTTTGGAGGAAGTTTTTTTATGTGAACCTATTCCAAATGTGGATATTTTAAGTGGTGCGTTGATCAAATGAACGGAGTAGCATCATATAACGTGAATTGATTCATTGTTGATGGCGGAAGGTGTAGTGTGGATGTGGTTGCGGATGGCCAAAAAAGTTCACTGAACCAATGGATGGAGACCATGTATTTACTTTACGGATCTAACCATTGCGGATGCATTCAGGTTATAGGAGCGAGCGGTTTGGTCGTTCGTCGCGGAAAGGTTGCTTTGTGCATGTTAAGTGCAGAAAGCATAGTCACGCGCTTCATTGTTGTTTTTTTTTCAGTTGTTATTGTTGTTGTTGTTGGTATTTTCGATGGTGATGATATTGTTACAATCGTTTGTTTGGCCGAAGATGGATTATACTGAGGTGGGGCCTCTTTGTGTCGTATTTTTACGAAGAGCAAGTCAACTGACTGAACTGAAATGCACCGGCAACGCATCGTATGGATATTTTCGGAGCAATGCGAACAAGAGAAGATCGCCTCGGTGGATATGTGAATACTAAAGGTAACATGAAATACGGAAACACGTCTCTCCATCTCCACATCGTCTTTTTCGTCGTCATCCGTTCACTGTCACATGGCCCAGAGGAATAATTGGCCAAGTTAAATCATCGCGTTGAAAAAGCAAATTGTGGTGAGTTGACGCGATTGCATAAGTACAGAAGTTGTGTGATGAAGCTGCAACAAAATATGGGTAGGGTACGCAGGCTCTATAAGCTCTCTCAGAGCACTAACTAATAGGAGAATGGAAATTTGATAAGGTTATGGCGCGTAATGTCATGGTCAGTGAAGAAATAATACATATTGCTGTAGGTAGAGCATGCAGATTTAAAGTTTGTCATGAACTTTGTTGTAATTTATTATAGAAGTTCAAACTTGCATGAAATTATAATTGTGTTTGTTTTATCAAAGGTATTTAGAACAATTAGTTTTTTGGACAGATAGTTACATAGATGAATTTAAAGTATTTTTACTTACCCTGCTAGCTTCGTCTTAAAACTTCAAGGGTTCAGTCACAATTAACATACTAATAGGGTGGTTATGGGGAAGAAAAAGGAATGGATTAATTCATCAATTTCGTGCAACCACGAAACCTAAAGTCTGTGACTAGAGATTTGATGGGTGAACTCATTTGCAATTTTTAGTCAAATATTGAAAATTAAATGTAAAAATCTTTCTAAGTTTTTGAGAAATTAAAAAAAAAACAGGAGATACTTTTTTCTGTTTCTTGTTTGGTTAGAATTAGTTTATGACGTCAAAAAGTTAATTACGCCCTTTTTCGGGGTTTTCAGGAAAAAAATTCCTATATGGAGCATTTGGCTATACTAATCTCTACTCCAAAAAGAGTTTTAGGCAAAACAAATATATTTACCATTATATCAAAATGTTGCTTCATTTTCGAGATACATATATACAAAAAACCAAAAAGGGTGCTTTTGCCCCCCTTTCAAAATTGCACTCTTCAATGACCCGCATTTAATGACTTTTGCAATAAAAACCTTTGAACGTTTTAGTTCCTTAGTAGCCTTATTTTTTCAGGTATATTCAATATTCTATTAAGAAAAGTAAGTCGCTTATAACTTAGGAAGGTTGAAATTTTTCGCCGATAAAACAATCGATCTAGGATAGAAAATTCTGTGGTAAGCTAGTCATAAAACAACCATACTGCTTTTTGGGCAGGTTCAACATGGCGTATGAGTGATTTTTTTGTAATTAGTTTACTATTGACAAAATTTCCATCTTCTAATTCTATTTTTTTTGTGCACTGTTTATCACCATTAAATAAACGGAATTCCTATTCTTTTCGTGTGGATATATTTTCGTTTGTGCATTCAAATTTAAAAAAACATTACATCTGTAGTTTCAGCCATCTTAACTATGACATATTTAATTTTTTCAAAAAACAACTTTTGTGGCGAAGATCAGTTCCTTAAAAAAGTATGTACATTAAATTTAACAATTTTTTGATAATAAAAAACATTAAACACCAAAAAAAAGATTAAAAGACATCACGTCTTGAAAAATTCAAGCCCAACACAATTATTTTTAATTTTTTGAAAAAAAAAAAACATTTCACAAACGTCCAGATCCTCTCCTAAAAATGTAATTATTTTCTTTTGTTGCAGCGATCTTCAGTGAGTATTTAAAAAAATTAGATTTCTTTTTAAGTTTTTATTCCATTTAACCCTAAGAATGAAATTTTTTTTGAAAAATAAGTAGAAGTATATCCATCCTATAAATTTTACAAAAATATACAATGGTTCACTATGACGTATACTCATTTTTTTTGTTCTGTTCGTATATTATTATTGTGAAATTTAAATTTACTGATTGAAAAAAAGCGATAACTGGATATGGTTCTGCAGCTTATTTCATAAAACTATTAGTCTTGTAGTTGTAAATTTGAAGCACTAAAAAAGTGTGGAGATGTACTTATGTGTTTCCTAAGGATTTTCCATTTAATTTAACTTTTAACCATAAATCGAACGATTTTGGAATTGAATTTTCTAAACTTAATTTTAAATTTGTTCGAAAAATATTTTGACTCTAACGTTTTTTGGCAAATTAGATATAAGTAGGTGTGAAAATGTTACTTTTGTGGAAAACAAAAATGTATTACTACCCTGGTATGTCATCATTTCTACTTTTAAAATCTGGTGTAAAAAGAATGAACACTCTTGTTGTGCGACCACTTTTACCATAAATTTTATTTAGGATAACAATCATTACGGTATCAGAAAAGTTTGAGAAATCTGATATTTTTTTCGAAAATTTTGCACTCACAAAGGGAGCAGTTTGCTCCATTGTCCATATATGTATATTCACATACGCATATTTGTATAAATTGCTGTTCAAAAAATAAAATAGAATTTATTAATCTTGATGAATAGACCGGAAAATGAAGGGTATAAGGGGACAATTACGTGCAAGGGTTTTTTATTGTTGAATACGTTTGTTTGGCCATTCCTGCGAACAACACACACACAGGGATGGTTGAGAGTTGGAAGTCACTAGGCCTTGGTTCTCTACGAGCTGTTCCACTGTTATTTGGCCCTTAAGAATACTTAAAACCGAAAATTCTACTTAATTCAACCATTTGTTTCTGGTAGTATGTATGTTATGAGTTGAGTTACACTGGCCACTTTGTAATATATTTGGTATAACTCCAAAACTTAGCCAAATTCGACAATTGTTGACTTAAAACTTTTTGTTCAAAACTAAAATTTCTATCGAAATGAATGGTTTGAAAAATTATATAAAAAATATTT
This sequence comes from Dasysyrphus albostriatus, assembly GCA_946251815.1. Taxonomy (NCBI): domain Eukaryota; kingdom Metazoa; phylum Arthropoda; class Insecta; order Diptera; family Syrphidae; genus Dasysyrphus; species Dasysyrphus albostriatus. The sequence continues at coordinate 30,145,551 of OX276337.1, read as the reverse complement.
TAGAAGGATAAGTTATAAAAAACTATCATAAGAAAAATAAAAAATCAAGGGTCTTAAATTTTTTTTTCGAAATTGCACATTTTTTTTTTATGGCAAAGATTGGGTTACGACACGCCTAAACAAATAGAGCATTGACTAATGGTCTTAATATGTTATTGTAAAAATATTATTTTCATTCAAAATTTACAAAGATAGTTTTGGCCCAAATTCCCCTTTGTCGGTACAATATCACAAATTTTACATTCGTTTAATTATTCAAACTCAAGATTATGATGAAATATAATATTTCGATTATTAAGAAAAATATATAAAATGGAGGTAATTTTGCAATTTTGTTTTCCAGCATTTTTTAAAGCTTCTAGACCTACAGACTAAATGGCTGGCTCGATTTATATAAGATTTAGATACCATATGCAAGGAGTGTTAGATTTTTCATGTGGTTTCCAAAAATATGTTTTCGGGCAAAAACTATTAAAATTATTAGATATGGTAAATTTTGAATGTCTAACTCTAATATAACTTTTTAGGCTTTCGCGGTTGTTAATTGACATAATAGATAATTTTTTTTTTTCGGATTAGCCGCGTTATAACGCGGCTAATCCGAAAAAAATTATCTATTATAACTCTAATAGTTTTCAATTAATGTGGCTTTTATAATAAGTCATATTAAGACCTAAGGCATCTATTATATTTTGTCTAACTATGTCCTATCTCTGCTTCGAAAAAATTTATGCGCAATTTACAAAAAAAAAAAAAAACAAATTGATTTTTTGATTTTCTTTGCTGGTTTTTTGCTAACTTTTTTTGCTTAAATTTTCTAATACATTTTTTTTTTTATTTATTTCGATAGAAAATTTAGTTTTGAACAAAAAATTTTAAGTCTAAAATTGTCAAATTTGACCTATTTTCTGAGTTATATCAAAAATATTGAAAATATGCCAGTGTGGCCATTCTCTCAGAAACACATGGGAGAATTTAGAAGCATATTTAGTTTTAGGCATCCTTATGGGCCAAACAAACATATTCAATAATAAAAGGCCTTGCAAGTAATTGTTCTTTTTTAAACGGTGTATTCAATAGGCTGAGACTGGATCAAATTTCAAAATAAAAAATATTATTTAAATACAAAACATGATCTAAATCTTTAAACCTACCTATTTTGGCACTCAGCATTCTTTTGTGGTCCGGAATTGGTCTTGCATATGCAGATAAAATTTGAAGTAAAATATTATAGTCTAAAAGACAACGAAATAAAAAGTTGAATCATTTGCATACTTTTGTAATCCATATAAATAATAGGCTTTGTAGCGTTGAAACAATAACTGCCTATCTTAGCACGTGTTGAACAGGGTTGGGGTCAAAATTCTTTTTTTTTTTCAAATTTTTCAAAAATTCTATTTGTCAAATTTCTGCATTTCAAAATTCTGTTTTACAAAATACTGCCAATAATAAAAAGAAAGTTTGGAAAATGTTAAAAAGTAAGTGTTTTTAAACATTTTCCAAACCTTTTTTTTATTATTGGTAGAATTTCGTAAATCAATTTTCTTATAAGAAAAATATATTTTATTTTGTGAAAAAGTGGTGTAGCTGTTTTTTTTTATTTTCCTGTGTTCTACTTCAAAATTCAATTCATTAAAATTCGTCTAAGATAACAATGTAACTTCTTAAAATCTTAGTTTTTCAAATAAATGACCTAATTCAATTTCAAATTAAATAATATTTTGCTACGTTTCCACCAAAACGAAATTCTATTTTTATATTTTTAATTGATGGAACAAGATTTCATGAAAATTTAAATTGAAATTCCAATGAAAACTCCAGATTTCAACGGAATCTAATTGAAATCCTGGTCCACCAATTTGAAATCTCAAAAAAAAAACTCCTGAAAAGTCTGATTTTGGTTAAGTGTAAACATAAAATTTTAAAACATCGATCTGGTTAAATATTTGAATTAAAATAAAAGCGGGTTACACCATTTATGCACTTAAAGTTGCAGCCTCAATAACCTGTAAAAGTATACAAATAAGAAAAGGATAAATTTTGTATGGCCGGTCATTTGTTTTATTTTGAAAAAAAAGTCAATGTTAAGATTATAATTGGACATGGGACAAAAACCAGAAATAAGAAGAGTTGTACTTTGTTTTGTTTATTTTCGTGAATGATACAAGTTATTTGAGAAAAAGCTGAATTTTATTTTAAAAAATGTTATATGACAAAATTTTGGAAAACAGAATTTTGAAAAGTAGAATTTTGACAAACAGAACTTAAAAAAACAGAGTTTTATAAACTGATTTTTTTTTTGAAAAAAACTGAATCCTGAAAAGCAGAGTTATGAAACTGGAATTTCGACCCGTTCCCTAAAATCTGACGTACATTTTGTGCATCGATTTATTTCAATTCCTATTAGTCAGAGGGAAAAAGTTTGCATGCAAAAAATATTAAGTTTTCAATTTTGAACAATTGTCATCGGTCAAACTCTCTATAATTAGTCTCTGAGAAGATAAAGAGCAATGTAGATTCCAAAAACTACTCAGGATTATGTGTTTACCTGAGTGGTTTTTGGAAATTTCATTACTCTATATCTCTTTATATTCTCAGGGACTAACTACAGAGAGTTTGAACTATGACGACAATTATTCAAAAATTTGTTTTATGCACACTTTTTCCCTCCGACCAATGGGCACTGAAATAAATCAATATAAAAATTTAACTTAAATTGGTCCCTCAAAGGCTATTCTTGATGTGAATTATAAAGGTATGCAAATGACTTTTTATGTCATTGGCTCTCTGTCTATTGGGTTACTTTTTAATAAGTATAAGAAAAAGAAAGAGAGGGATGAACCTACTTTTTAAACTCAATTAGTCTTAGAACATGAGATTCATCAGAAAATAAATGCATTTAGTTTTCCAACGAGGTTTTAATAACACAAAAATTGGAAACTTCGTCATAGTGAAAGCTTTGAAAGATAAAGCGAGGTTCATTTCAATACTCCGTCATATTTTGACATAATTAAAGTTGCCCGTTGAGAGAAATGTCCATTTCCTAAATTTTTTTCTATCAAAAACTAATTGCATTAAATCGCCTTCAATGTGAAAGACTCCTTGAGATTTGGATGCCCTAAAACCAGAAGTCCTTCGGTTTTAGTCTCCATTTCCTAGTACCTAAGCCTTATAGCCACATTATTTGGCTCCTTAACATAAAATACAAAAACTAAATCTCTCTCCTAATCTAAATATAAAATTCTTTTTGAGGAAAATAATCTATACAATTAGTGCTGGTATTTTTAAAAATAAAATCACACAACAATTTGCAACAGTTTAACCAAAATATACAAATTTTCAATGAAAACTAAAACTCAGCTTTATTTTGCTTCCTTAAAGACAAAACTATAACAGACTTCATGAACTTTATGCAACTTGATTAATTTTTCCCCTCAAACATGTTCGATCAAAAAAAAAAAAAAAAAAAACACTACTCAATTTGCAAACTGTTATATTGAGTGTGTTTACTATATTTAACCAGTTAACAGCATTACAATGTTAGAGAGCTGCCAGTCACCATTACCACAAGAAAACTAAAGGCACAGTTCATCAAACTCGCACAAGCCCATAGGATTGATGTTACTGCGGTTCAAAACCAGGCACATGTAATGCAGCAACCAGCCACCAAACTCCAGCAGGAGTATTAAAGATAAATAGTGTAGAGACTTGCTCCGCTTTCAATCGTTTCCAGATTCCAGTAACCATGTCCATGTACATCGGATTTAGATTCGGATTCTATGACCATCGCGCATCGCCATCGTCGTCCCACACACTGCATCCTGCAAGCTGCAACAAGCACTAAGCAGCATCACAATTCACAATGCAATGTTTTGCACTCGTTTGTTGTTGTTGTTGTTGATGTGTTGTAATTTTTGTTCGAATGTTTATTTTTATCTATTTTTCGTTTCCCTTTTTATTCTCCTTTAACCGAAATGAAATTATTTTATTTTCTGAATTTTTTTTTCCTTGCTGCAGCTTGTTTGTGTTCGTTTTTTTTTCTTTTTAATTTTATTTTCCCGGGTGCAACTGGCGTTGTGGCAAAACCGGCTTTTTAAATACTCTCAAACTCAAACACCCCCAATGCCTTCGATGGTAAGCAATTCCAATTCAACTGGATTTAACACTCATACATTTGCAAATTGCCCAAGAATAATAGAAGCATCACACGACAATCCGATAAAAGAGGAAAATAAAAAGAGCAGAAGAGAATAAAATCAAGCAACATACAAATAACCAAATAACACCGAAGAACTTGAAGGGTACCAGAGTTTGCGAGTTTGTGTGTTGGGGACTGAACCGGCAGCAATATGGGGATATAACAAAAGTTGTGCGGTGTTCCCCTGCTGTGCTGATTGAAATCGAAACACAAACAATCGCCCACCTCCTCAACTTTGTATGGAGTAGTGGAGAGTTTTTCAATAGATAGAGTTGCCATTGGATTATGTCTTAAAAGTATTGACAGCAGAGGTAGTAGATTTTTTGACTAATTTAAACAGAAGTAATAAAATTATATTAGTTTAATGTATGATGTCTGATAGAGTGTGTAGTTAAATGTTCACTCATGCATTTCCAATAGAATGGTAACACTCTTCAAGATTTTTGATATGACTCGAAAACTAAGCCGAATTTGACAATTTTACACTCCAAACTTTGTGTTTAAAATTTAATATTCTATCCAAGCCTTCTGGTATAAGTGACAGCTCGATCTATAAACCGGAGGAGATTCGATGTTTTTTTATTCTTTCGAACCTGGAGGCTTGAGTTCCGTCATTTTTCCTCCACGAACACTGGAACAGATACTAATCAAAATTTTTCGAGTATCAGCTCTTCTGTTCTGGTAATCGCTCAACACATGGCAGCAAAAACAGGTTTTATAAAGCGTTTACAAGCCATATTTGTAAGAAGTACTGGTAGTAGTATAATTCTTCATCGGATTTCCACTAAGATGTAGATTGCGGGATTTATGTTTACTTCAAGGTAAAAGACATCCTTAACAACTTCGAAGTTGTTTTTGTCAACAGTGACATTTTTACCTAACTGGTAGACGGATCTTTCATTGTATGTTGATGGCATAAGCTGGCATTGTCGTAGATTACTTGAAAATCAATATGTTTTGCTATTCAAAGCCAGGGGTAAGAACTGCTAATACCGAATACATCTTGAATTAGTTGGGAATATTTCAAATTGGTCGTGCAATGTTTTCTACTTTTTTTTTTGATTTTTGAAGCTACATCAAGAGTAAGCATAGCACCACCTCACAAAGCGGTAAGAACCGGTTAAGGTGAATGGCTTATGGCTCAATAATTCATGGTTAACTATTCGGTAATAATTAGTGACAAAATTTGTCGTTCTATGTTCTTTCGTAAAGTGGTAAGAACTTCTAGACATATCATTTAATTTCTTCATAGCTTGTCTCTTATAAGCCATTAATAAGTTGTAATGAAATCAATTTCTCTTGCCATGTTTTCTACGTTTTTTTTTTCAACAAAATCTCATTTGACCCGGTGCCAGCATAGTAATGAAAGAAACAGTTCAATATAATACATTTTAAAAACTTCTGTTATGTTACTTCATATGAAATAAGAAACATAAAGTAAAAAACATAGAAATCATTACACGGAAGTAATAAAACTGTCACATAATTAAAATCAATGACTCATTAAATACAAATTATTGCTCAATTAAAGTTTTAAGAATTTTTCCGGAGCTTTTTAGTGATTTTTTTAAAATTTAGAAAAATAAAACAAAAACATAGAAAACATAGCACAAAAAATTAGTTTTATCACAGCAAGCTTACAATTAATTAGTGGAAAATTTGAAACAGTCACAACTTATTAACGACTAATTAACCATGAGTTATGTAGCCAACAACGATGTCTGATTAATGTAAAGTTATCCAAAAACGTAGAAAACAAGACAAATTCAAAACTTTCCCGACTACTTCAAGACAAGTTTATGTCAAATAAGCTATAAATCATTAGGTATCAACAGTTTTAAGTTTTTACCCCTTTTTTAGGAGATACTTTGCATACTTGTTATCAAGCAAGCAAAGGGTCCAAAAAACATAGAAAACATTATGCCATTAGATTAAAGTTTTAACAACTAATTAAAGACTAACTAATTGCAAATTATTAAGTCATAAAACATAAAGTCTAAGAAGTTTTTTCTGCTTTGCGAGATTTGTCAAGTAAGAAAAGCTACTAAAAAACATAGAAAACACTGCACGATCAAATTCATTTTGTCATTATTAAACCTTATGGCATCAGGTATAAGAAGCTTTTACTGATTTTTGACATGGTGCGTTGTTAACTTGATATCAAGTTAACAAAGCACCCAAAAAAACATAGAAAGTGTTTAACGATAAATTAGAAATTGTCACAACTAATTAATGACTAAAACACTACAAGTTATCCACCTACCCGTTTATTAATTCGTCAAAGCTGCTTTGCTAACTTGACACTTGTAGAGAATAAATAATTCAAACACACATAGAAAACATCGCATGACAAGTTGATTTTTTTACAACTTATTATTGAATAATTAATGGCAAATTACTAAGTACTAAAATAATCAAAATTAAGAAGTTCTTACCACTTTCCAAAAAAAGCATACAAAACATAGAATGGCAACTTCAACAAAGTATGGCCCTTTTCATTTTTCGATTAGTGAGATTTGCTTTGCAAACTTTATATCAAGTTAGAAAAGCACACAACAAAACATAGAAAACATTGAACTACAAATTCGAAATTCTTACAACTAATTAACGACAAAAAAAAACTACAAATTATCAACCTACCCGTTTATCAATTTGTAAAACCCGTTTTTCTTACTCCAATTTTTATAGAAAACAAATAATTCAAACACATATAGCAAACATCGCATACAAAAAATGATTTTTCACAATTAATTATTGACTAATTGAAAAATTACTTAGCACTAAAACAATTAAAATTAAGAGGTTTTTACTAGTAATTAATAAAAACATAGAAAACATAGAACACTAACTTTGAAACTGTCACAACTTATTAATGATTATTTTACAAAAAGTTATGAACCTATCCATTTTTCGATTCATGTGAGTTGCGACAAATTCTTAACTGTCTCAACTAACTAACGATTTTTTAATGGAAAATTATCCACTTATTCATTTTTTGAGTCGTGAGAGTTGCTTTTCTAACTTGACACTTATAAAAACAAATAACACAAAATAATAGGAAACATCGCATACAAAATTTGATTTTTGTCACAGCTAATTAAAGACTAATTAACAGCAAACTATTGAGCACTAAAACATTAAAATCTAGAAGTTTTTACCATTTTTTCAATAAACATATAAAACACAGACAACAATTGCTTATTGTTATTTTCTATCTATGTATAGTTACTGCATTTTTCTTTAGAGAATTTCACAAGAAATAGAACAGAAGTAATATGAAACTTTGCATTTTAATCAATAACTTAAATCTTTAATCCTTTAATTAATGGTAGATCTTTTAAAATTTTAAACTATAGAATTTTAAATGTATAGAATAAATTATTTTTCTCCATCAGAATTATAGTCCAAAAAGTTGTATTCAGATCCTAGAACTAACTCTTCGAGGGTTTTATAATTCCATCTTCAACAAGTACATATGTACCTAACTACCTACCTATCTTCCTACCTGTAAACTACCTATCAAGTAAATATAAGAAGAAACAGAAAAAAAACTTATAACACTTCAAACTTCTTCCGTTCTTGGAGTTGGAGAGTGAGCCGGACTGCTGGCTAGTGCGTTGCGCTGTGCTGCTAGCTAGCTGGTTCTTGTTCCACGATGGACCTGTATGTCCCATAACCATATCATGGTTATTGGAAACCGGTGTTGTTGGTCACCCAAACCAATGAAGTCAACATCTGTGATCCGCACTTAATGATGATGATGGTGATGCTGATGATGATGATGATGATATTGATGATGATGGGCGATTACAGGGCCACCACAAGTCTTTGCAGTTTTTTTTTTGTAAATCCATACAAAATTCCTCCTCTGCCTTTGCCATCCATTCGTTGTCGCTCTTTTCTATTTCGCATTTATTTCTATTTTCCCCCCATATTGTCATAGTAGTATATGTGAGAAGAACCAACAGAATAAGAAAAAAATAAGTCTCCACAAAATATCCATTTAACACACTGCCGTTAGTTGGATACGAATAGATACAAAAGTATCTATCTATGCAACTGGTAAACTCAAACTCAACACTACGCGACTACTTTGCTGTTGTGTTATAGCTGCTGCTGCTGCTTCTGGCTGAAGATACTTTTTTGCTGTTGCACTGGCAGAAGGCAGACTGCGGCACTCTACACTACACTTCTATATCCATCTTATCCTACTACTAGTTGTGCCAGTCGATTGGGGCCTAACTCAGTCGAGCTTTTCCATTCGTCGGATGTGTACGCGTTACGTTCGTCGATACACAGAAAAAGACCGGATAGTCAGTCAAATTCATTCCATACGTTAAAATTTAACTCAGTTCTTGAATGCTAGATCTACTTACGAGTTTATAGTTTTGCTAAAAGAATCTTTTTGTAAAAGATACTTTTGTATCTCAGCGAAATATATAGTATCTATAGTTAGCGGGAGCCACATATCTAGGTACTAAGAATATTATGAAAACGAATTCTCAACGGTATCCCATTACCATATATGCAAGTGATTAAATAGATATTGTATCTTTTATATTTAAATAAAATTACATACAGTGCACTCTTGAAGGTTTATAATAATAAATAATTTTTTGTTCCAATCTTATATTAAATTTTACTGTGTGAGCGGAAAACATCACTATATAAACCGGTTGAGAAAGAAAAAAAAAAGTAAAAATACAACAACAACAGAAAAAAAGATACAAATAAAAATAAAATTAATTGATCAAGTTGAGCTTGAGTTAAGTTTGAGTCCAGTGAGTCGTGCCTCTGTGCTCTCGTTCAAGGAGAAAGAAATTATTTACTTACTTTTTCTCTTCAATCCAATTTTTTTTTGTCCATCATCTGGCTAGTGTCTATATTTTTTGTGACTGTGACGAGAGAGTTCAAAAAAAAAAATATAAATTTAGTTTTTATTAAAAAAAATGAAATAATAATAAAAATAAACAAAAATCGTTGTGTGTCATTTTGCAAAACCGTTTCACCATTGATTCGCATCGTCTCGAATAATGTATGAAGTGGAAGATCAAAATTAGCACTCAAGTGAGCCATAACATATAAAAATTTCAACTCATTTGTCAGTGAATACAAAAAAAGATACAAAAAAACATCGAAAATAAAACAAAATCAAATAATAAAAAAAAAAAATAACGGTTAGCCCGAAGACCGATCGAAGAGAAAGAACGAAAAAATCGAGAGAGAGAGAAAAAGAAACAAAAATAAAAATAATAATAAGATTGTCAAAATCGGTCACCTAAATTTTGGCTTGCCCCCAAAATTATATTATCACCGTTAAAGACATAAATCGTCGTCGTCGTTGTCGTCGAAAAAAAGTCGACTCACTGGAGCACAGTGTGTGTTGTTGTGGATGATATCGCCCTTGCTACCACCAAGTGTGACCTGACCATAGCTTCTTTGAATTTCTTAAAGGTAGGTGTTGGATGCATGCGATGAAGATGTAAACTTGAATTTCAAATTATGAATTAATACTGTTTGATTTGATATTTATCTAAATTGAATGATGAAAAAAAATTAAATAAAACAAAACTGAATGTGTTTTGTTGGTTAAAGAAAAATATTTATTATTTACCTTTGGGCTTTGGTTAATGAAAGCCAAGTCAGGCATGAAAATGACGACGTCGTCGTCGTACGGAAGCATGAGTGTGTTAAGCATATGAGTGACTATTAATTAATATTTATTTTTGTTTGAGCTAGATAAATGAAAAATGCAACTTGGGTGTAGGAAGTTGTCCATATAGAGAGAGGGGGAGTTTTATTACTTAAGTATCTATAGTGACAGTTAGATTTATTTGCATAAAAAGTTGTAAGAATAATTTGAATAGAATGCGGGAGTGTATGTGACACATTTATGGAAGGAATTGTTTTAATTTTATTTAGTTTTGGGTTTGTTTAATTTTTGTTCAAAGTGTATGACTGAAATTAAGCTTAAGGGGATTCATTTTTTTAAATTAAATAAGTTGCATTTTGAAAACTGAATTTTAATTTATTTTGAAAGTTTATAAAAAAAATTCTAGGCCTAATTACATTGATCAAAAAAATTCTAGCAAATATCTATTTAAATAATTTAAATAAAAATTTAAATAAAAAAATATTTTTATCTTAAAAAGTCTTGAGTTAAGTAAACAAAATAATTATTTTTTGAAAATGGAATTTCTTAAAACCACTTTCAGTTTAGAAATTAGATCTTTCAATTGCTGAAACTTTCGTAGAGTTTTCGTATTGAACTCAAAATTTTGCGGTCCCCTTGCCAAAATTATTCTTCTTGAAATTATGCTTTTTAAAATTCAGGTTTTCAGCACAACAAAAATTTTGAAGGCTGAAACGTATCCCTTAAACTTTTTAATATTTTACATGCGAGGTAGTTTTATACATAAACATGGATACTTAATATCTTTATAAGGCACATTTTGGAATCGTTAAAAAATCAAACTTAAAATTTGTATGAATGTTCACAGAGTCCGATGATAGAGATTATGAAAATAGTTGCATCAGATTCTCAAATATTTGATAGAAACAATACAAAGAAATTGACATGATATTTGCTTTTCGCATAAATTATTGAAGGAATTTTAAAGAATTAGGTTCTACAGTAGGTTCACGATAACGTGAACTTTTAAAAACCGGGCGTGTTCCCGTTTTCGAATTTGTTCATGCTTATGAAGGTGTAATTTCTTTTCCAAATAAAAAACATGTAGGTAGATATTTTATTTTAACTCGAATTCATATTTTTTTTTTTTGAGTTTCGACTTGTACATTTGTACGAGTATGTATGTATGTACCTAATTCGGCTCCCAAAAATTACGTCCCTAGGAAATTATGCCAAAAAATTAAAATGGAAAAAAAGTCCAAAATTCTCCATATAATAATAACAATAATAATATTTTTTTTTTTTAAGGAAAAGAAATCCAAACGTTTGGCGTAAATTTCAGAAATTTTGGTAATTTTTTTCAAAAATTAGTTGACATTTTTTCTTTTTTGGAATATTAAAAAAGGCTTTAATTTGTTGCATTGGTAAAAATGTCAAAAATTACCTTTTAGGCTTTTTCCAAAAAAAAAAAAAAATAAACTTTCCATAACTTTTTTTCTCTTTGTGAACCGAAAAACGCGTGTTTATAGATGTGTGTGAGATTCTTACCTACTACACTAAATCCACTTCCACTTCCCAATTGCAACTAAGTTGAAACTTTTCTGGCCATTTATTTTTAACGAAGTTAAGTAACGTGTTGCAGGTTACTTTCTGATGAAAGTTCCTGCTTATTCCGCAATTTTAAAGCAATTTTCTGTTCACCGCACCAAGTTGAAAGGTTTTGTTCTTCGCAGACAACGTACTTAATTTGACTCGTCGAGAATGTCAAAAATCGTTGCAATTAGCGTTTTCTAATAGTTGATTTCTATGTTTTCGCGCGAAACTTTTTATTTCGTCCCAGACCCTATGAATCCCAAGATCCCTGTGAAGATTTTCGTTTCTTAAATACCACCTAGCATTTACAAATTACCTAAGCAATTTATTTTCAAACGTTTTCACCTTATTTTCAATACTACGAGTAAGCTTTGAATATTTACCGAGTAACCAGTTCATGTCTCTTAGTTTACATTTTAGTTCTTCGCATTTCTTTTTATGCACAGCTTTCTATTTAATTTCGCATCTAGAGTCAGTCCCTTTTTTTACTTTGCCTCATTTGCAAATGGAACACGAGCTGTATTAAGAAAGAAGAATAATCTATTTATTTTTGTATACGTAAAGTCCACGTGAATGACTTTTATTCATTGAACGCTATTCGCCATGTTTTTGTCCACTCAGTAACATTATTAAGAGCATTTTGTAATTTAATTGTAGCTTCGCTAATTTTTTTGCCTACTCCTTATTTTGAAGTATCATCAGCAAACAAGGCCCCGATAGTGTTTTCTATTTGAGATATATCGTCTGTAAAAAAAGCAACAGAACTGGACCTAATATACTTCCTTGTAGTACACCAGCCACTTTTCTTTCAAATTTGAATACTCATTTCCTTGTCTTACACGAAAAAGTCTGTTTTATTAATATTCGTTTAGAATTTTATAAAGTTCTTCAGGCAGAGCTTTTGTCTTAATTTTAGCTTGAGACCTTAGTGCCACACTTTGTCGAAAAATTAATTTGGAAATTCAGCCAAAGAGTTTCTATTTTTTGGGCTCTTTTTGCAAAAGTGCGGCGTAATTTCCAGGTTTTTTTGCGAATTTTTCTTTTTAATTTAGGGCTTTTTTTCCAATTTTTTTTTGCTAAATTTCCTATTGCGTAATTTTAGGAAGCCACCTATTTCATAATCGTTAAGAAAATATAATTGACTTTGAAATTAGAGAAAGAAAATAAGTTATCTTTTCTGGAATTACTTTTAGCGTAGCAACCAAACAATATATGAAAATTTTCAAAACGAATTTCCATATTGTAAAATATTAAGAACAGCAAATGGATTTATTTTTTTTTAATTCAATTTCCAAAAGAAGTTTTAAAAATAAGCTTAAATTATTGGTGTGAATATATGAATAGTTAAATAACTTCTTGTTCTCATGCAGTGGCTGAGAATCGAACCCAGACCTTTGGCATGACAGTCCAAACCACTAGCCATTATGTCATGAGGTACTACTATGGCAAGTTTTACATTCGTAAAAAAATTGAACTCAAGCTTTTGATCAAAGTGGGCCTCACAATTCTATCTGTCTGTCTGTTCATCTACAGACTAAAATGGCTAAATCGATTTTCTTATAACTTGGTACACAGTGGGTTTCGATGATACCACCTACACGTTTTTTTTTTTAATTTTTTAGAACCAAAAAATAACGGTACCAGTCATACATTTTTTTTTTAATTTTCAAAAATTTAAAAATTCTTATTCTTCTTAAAATGACTCCAGAAATAAAAAAAATTCTTTTGGTAAAAGCTTCTTTTGTATAGGAAACTATTTTTCAAAAAAGATTATTAATGGTACCTCCCAAAGAACCATTTTTTCTTAGATTCAAATCAGTATTTCTGAATTCAATAATTTTTTATAATAGAGAAGCTTCTAATAAAAAAGACAGTTTTTCTTACGGAAATTTTCCAAAAATATTCCTTAGATTTTCAAAAAATGTTCTTTGAAAATAAAATATTTTGAAAACTACTCTGTCAATTTTTATAAAACTCGGTATTTAAGGGTTTTTTTTAACTCTTCAAATTATTAAAAAAAAATTCTTTTATGAATAAAATTACGGCAGGTATCTTTTCAACATATCTTAAAAAAACCGTTAACCGTTTTTTCTTAAAACCGATTTTTATAAAAGTTTTTGTGTATGCTCAAATTATATCCCAATAATTTAGCTACTACCAAAAACTATAAAAATTTTCAAATAACAACTATTAATAGTACCTACACAGATGTAGTGAAATCTCAATCTACTAAACGTGTAGTCAAAATCACTACAGTCTGTAGTAAAATAATTTTTCGACAAGTGTAATAAAATTGACTACAGTAGTAATATTTATTTATTTTTTATTTAATTTATTTATTTTATTCACTAAGATCCACTGCATTTGTAGTGAAATTGACTACACGAAACAGTGAAATCTATTGCAGCTGTTCTAAAAACGATAGTGAAATTCACTACAGATGTAGTGAAATGTACTCCAAGGAATATAAGTCGTAGTGAAATTCACTACAGTGATAGTGAAATTGACTATACAAAATATTAGTTGTAGTGAAATCAACTAAATTGATAGTGAAATTTACTACACATGCAGTAAAATTGACTACAAAAAAAATATTAGCTGTAGTGAAATTCACTACAGTGATAGTAGTAGTAGATAGAACATTTTTGTTTATTATTGAATCTCAGTATCGTTCAAACAGATTAAGATTAATTTTTTTATAAACAAATTTTTAATTAAATTTCTACAAATTCTATATTTTTATTATATTGAATTCAATTTTAGTACAAATCCACAACTTGCCCAGAAAAGCCATATTAAACATCAATTAATCAAACTTATTTGCATTTCAAAATTTGTATGAGAACTGAATTTATATAAATATTAATAATAAACAATTTAGGACAACATTTGAAATATTACCCATCATTTATAATCCCGTCTCAACAGATCCTCATCTCCAGTTAGTAAAAATAAACTCTTTAGAACCTCTTAAAATCTATAAATAATTTCCTATTTTTAATAAGAAAAATAAGATGAAATCATTCCTAACTTATTAAACTTGAGTTTCAATTAAAAAAAAAACAAAAACAATGATCATCTACAATCAGATAAGAGAGACCTTCAAAATTCTAATCGATGACGTATATAACAAATTACTTTAGAAGTTAAAAATAGACAAAACAAAACAAAAATTACATCTACAGTATAACCCTCATCATTTATGTGCTTTTTAATAATAGAAAATCTTAAATTAATCAAAAAGCAATCAAACTTCTTCCAGTTTTTATGTTTTTTTTTTATTGTGTGTATGAAAAAAATTACTATATTAATTGAATAGGCATGAATTCAAAATAAGAAAACAAAAAATTATAAATAAAAAACTTATCTATATAGAAGGGTTGTTGCGATTATACACAGCCTTCATATGGATAAAATATTAAGTAATCAATAATAAAAATAATTGCAAAATTCTATCATTGATAGAGTTAGAGACTTGTGATTAAAATGAAAACCTTCAATTTAGAAAAAAAAAAAAAAAATTAATACTACCTAACTTCTACTTTTTTTTTTGTTAACAAACATGTTAATGCAAAATTAACAATAATAATAGAAAAATATTATGATTAGATTAATCATTACTTAGGTATAGGGACTCAATAGTATCTACATTAATCATTTAATGTTAAGATTCTTTTTTCTTTTAGTTTATTGTTTTATTTGTTAAATCGATGTTCTTTTTCATTGAATTATTCTTTTTTCTTTTTATTGTTGTTAGAATCACAATAATAATTCATGATCGTTTGATGGTGTGAAAAATAGACAGTCATTAAATTTCAGGAACAAGAACTTGTTTTTTTTTTGTATAAATAATTGATGTTAATTGAGATTTAACACTTCTTGGAGTTTTTGCAAAGAATTATTATTGGACTGAGATTTGCGAAAGATTTTGTTTTTTTCTTAGAGCCGATTTTTCAACTTTCAGTTAAATATTCTGATGGATTGCTATGAGAGGAATAAATAGGAACAAATAAGTCTTCTATTATATGGAATAAGTACTACATAAATTGATGATTAACTCATTATCAACAAAATTGGCTCGTGTTAGTTTTTTTCTTATTAAAATATTAAACAAAATTATAATTTCTTTTTTTTTTTCGAGTGAGTCTTAACTTATTTTCTTGATCTTCTTTCTTGGGCTTGAAATTGTTTTATTATTTTTGTAAAAGTTAATAGAAAATTTCTTAAATAATTTTTTGTTAAATTAAATCATTTTGTCCATTCAAAATTATAAAACTGAAGCTTTATCTATATTTTATTAAATTAACTTTTAAAAAAACGGCATTTTGTGTATTTAGAACTCTTTTAATTGATTGCTTTAATAGACTTAAAGGAAAGCATCAACCTAATTCAAACTTAATAATAAAACAATAAATATGCACTCAACTGGGACATAAGTGTTTCTCTTTTTTATTCAACTAAAATATCTGCACAATTAGTATATTGTTTGGGTTACAGTAGCGCAGCAGCACAGTGGTGGACAAACGAACCAAAAACTCTTTTAATAATATTTTTTTTTCTTTTTTTCTCAAATTATAATCTCACCAACAACATTAATTCGCTCATATTTCACACCTGAGTTGGCTTTAAAGTGCTTCCAGCTACACTATAGCTTAGCTATGTAGTATAAAGTCATATCTAAATTTGTATATAGTCAATTAAAAAGTATACATCTCGCACGTTCGCTCAGCTGTGAATTTATAGTATGCAGATAGTTTTCCTCTTTGGCTTTTGTATTCCAGACATTCAGCCTCAGCGAGGAAGTGAAATGTAGATACAAAAAGCTTAGAGCTTGAAGCGTTTATTTATTTTTATTTTCATTTTTTTTTCTTGCATAGAAGGCTTTGAAAAGCCTAAAGGTATATCTAGATGTACCTGTACTGTACGTACATACATACATTTATAACATTGCTAAGTTTACGTACTCGAATAGAAATGTGCGCCTTGTTAAGCCGGTTTTTTAGTATTGAAACTTTGGTTTAACACAAAAAAAAAAAAAAAACTGGAGAAGATATAATTTTTCTCTCAAGGTGTAGTAGTTGGATACTTGAATAGCAGGATGCAAAACTGTGTTCCTGAGATGATGGGAGAGTAAATTTTTGCTTAAGTAACAGACACAAAAATATACTAAAGCCAGAGAAAAGAAATAAATGTCCTTTGATGTTCATAACACAGTCAGAGGAATGTCAATTAAAAAAAGAATACTTACACCACAATTTTTAGCATTTATGCTTTTCTTAAAGAGATTTTATAGCAAGAATCTTTAAACTGAACCAGTCGAAAAGTAACTTTACGGTTTATCAAATTAACAACTCACCCACAGTATAGTTGATAGTGAAAGGCATTATCTATCTCTTTTAACATGCGATATATGGAAAGGTACTACATTATGTATATGGCAAGTTATACACTCGTAAAAAAATTTAACACGAGATTTTGATCAGGCTTGTCATAACGATGATAGGGAAGACGAAAAAAGTGGGTCTCACAATTCTGTCTGTCTATATGTCTCTTCGGCTACAGACTAGTCGGCTGCATCGATTTTCTTAAAACTTGATGCATAGTAGTTTTTGGTGATTCTGCCCACTCGTTTTTTTTCATTTATTTAGAACTAAAAAAAACGGTACCTGCCATACATTTTTTTTATTTGCAATTTTACCAAATCATATTTTTTTCAAAAACGGCTCCATAATTTAAAAAAAAATAATTTCAACTCTTTGAAAATTCTTTAAAATTTTGCTTACCTGCCCAGATTTTTAAAAATATGTTTACTACTTAACCATTTGACTAAAAATGAACTTTTTTTGGTTTCTCTCAGTGAGAAACTTTTATTTCAATTTTTTTTAGGTTTCGGTTAGCTACTTATCGCTGATAGAAAAAGAAACATTTTATTTTGTTTTGTTCATCAAAAACTTCTGCTTTTGGAATTTCAAAGAATTGTTTAATCATTTATTGTTTAACACTCTTCAAGGCAAAGTTTTTTTGAAAGTACAGTGATCGTTTGTGACTCTTTTTATTCTAAGAGTCTACTTAAACGGGTCTGTGTGGTTTGTGATTAAAATCTCGGACATCAAAATCTTGCAAGTTGAAATATCACGTCCCCGAAGATGACCGGCCACGATAATGACGACTGCATGATGGCAATAATAAAGATTTCTTGGCGTCATATTGCTGATTGCGTTTACAAATGACTTCGTCGCTTATTGCCATGAAATTTGTCTCGCCGAGACCGTTTAAACATAGTTTTCTCATTTGTGGCCATGTTGTTCATCTCGTCGTGGTCTTGCCGTATGCATCTTTACGAGATTTTCTCGTTTTTGGTTAAAGTTTCATCTCAATATTGTCTTATTTGACAAATTTGTTAAAGGGATCTTTAGGGATAGTCAACAGCTTTCTTGGGTGACTAGCTTCACGGGCTCTCATCAGGATTTTTAGTCCCTTTTTGAGTCGTCTGTGCTCCTCAGGAAACTCCATTGCCCCGCTTAGGGTATTTTCAGTCGGCAGGCAGGTCAATGTCAATAGCAAAAATTTTCTTAGTCAGTTACTTTAGTAAGTAGTTGGATCTTGGCTAAACAAAAGCGAGATGATGATAAGACGTGCACGACGAAAAAAGCCACGTGTAAATGTCACGAAGAGACCTAATCGAGACCATAGCGAGAAAAAACACGACACAGATAAATCTGTGACCATTGACGAATTAAATATCTCTCATTGAGAAACCAGTAGAAACTAAAGGTCAACTGTTATTTTCCATCTCTGGGTAAAAGTCACCTTTGAACGGGAAACCATTTTTCAAAAAATAGTTATTAATGGTGCCTCCCGAAAAACCATTCTTTTTGTTTTCGATTTTCTTCAAATTGGTATTTCTGATTTCAATATTTTTTTTTGTATACAGAAGTTTCTAAATATAAAGATAATTTTTTCTTTCCTTAAATAACCTTAAATTTTAGGAAACAATATTTTTTGGATTTTTAAAAAATTTAAACTTTTTTTGGAAAATCGAATATTTTGAAAAAAAAGAGTTTTTTTACACTCTCTTAAGTGTCTTAAAACATTGTTCTTATATAAAATTAAAGGAAGTTTACAAACAATTATTTTTTTTATTTTAAATTCAGACAGTTTTGTTTTTATTTTATTTTTATATGAACATAAATAAATACTTAAGATTTTCATATCAAAAGTACATATTCCTTAAAATGTTTGAAGAATTTGATATATAAAGAAAAATACTTTAAAAAATGCTTCTAACCATTTTTCTTTGATAATTTCCATGTTTTTTTATCATAATTTTCTTAGGGCCAGCTTTTGAGTTCAAGGTTAACTCTGAGTTAAATTAGAGTTAGCAAATTCTGAAAATATTCTGAGTTAACTCAGGAACAGTTTGTCAGTTGCGGATTAACTTTATTTATTTTAGTTGTCAATTAAATCTATTGTCATCGGTGTGCGACACAATGCGAATATAACCTCTGTACACCTTTCTTGCATCAAAATAGAGATGGCACGGAATTGCAAAATCAATTACTTGAACTGTCAAAATCGAGATGGCACCACAACGAAAAAAAAAAATCTAATTTTAGACCCTGAGCTAACTCACCCAATTATGATTAAGATTTCAATTAACTGAAAACTTCGCTTCAGAACTTAACTCCTAGAGTAGGATGGTCTCGCACTGAAAAACTGGCCCTCAGAACCTCAGCGTCTTGAACATAAGTGTTAGTACATGCGACCCATTTCGTTTAAATTAGGCAGTTGTAAAATATTGGCCTAAAATGAAATTCAAAATATTTGACAAATGCTTCTGCTTTGGGGTCGTTGTAACTTCCCCTTATTTGTCTAGTGCTGATTTTGTAGGGCAATTTTTACATTTTTCAGAGGACCTTGTTGATTTCTTTGAATGTATCGGGTTCAGGTTTGATATGAACTTTAGCATTTTTTTGAATTGGTTGTTGTTGAAATGTTGTTGATCATTCTTCAACACGATTTCTGAATGTACATTGAAGTTCGCTCCTCACTATTTAGTAGATTTCATTGGTCTTGTTCTAATCCCGTTGTTGAACCCCTTGAAATCACAGTCAATAATCATAAAGTCGAGCAATTCCTTCTGGAAGATGCTGGTATCTGTCTCTGAAGGTCCTCGGTATCTCTTTTCCATCCAGAGCCTTGGAAACGATGTTGAAGCAGTTGGATGAAGCTATGAAAAAGTCCAGCTAGGATGGTTTTCTTGAGAGTGTATGTTATGGGTGGAAAGTTCTTCCATCCAGTTCACCAGCAAAAATTTTCCAGTGTCAGATAAAGTTGTGCCATCATCGTGGGTGTCGGACATTTAAACCTCCTCTAATTAAATCTCAGTGCTCTTCCTATTAGTTTGGGCTTATGACAATAACAATAAAGAATGTTCTCTAAGCTTCAATCATAATTTATTTTTATTTTAAAAAAGAACGGCAAATAAAAAAATAATTTTGCTAATAAAAGAGAGAAGAACTTAAATAAATATTCTGGGAGCAACAGAGAAACTGAATGATTTTAAAGTGAAGTTAGTTGCAGTTGATTTGAAATGTCAAAACCAATGAACATCTATGTCCCCTGTTAAAAAGCGACTTTTTCCCTCTGACTCATTGTGTGATAGAGGACTATTCAGTGAATAAAAAGTGGTGCTCAATTGTGAAATGCAAATAGTTGACGCAACTGTTGGAGTTGAAAAGTTGACAGTTAAAGTTGGAACGTAGAGGAACAATACTGCTGTTAACTGATATCGGATTGTCTCATATGTTGCCATAGGTAAAGTAGGGTAAACTTGCCTTCTATACATAAAACTAACTAGTTATTAGAAAAACACATGACGAGTCTCAGGAAATGGTTACACTCAAATAGAAACAAGATCCAGGATGTAAAGAGTAAATATCAATGTGTTGTGCTCAGGGGCTTTAATGCAAAATTTCGAAGGAGGGTTTCTTCTGTGGATTACATGGTAAGCACAGACTCCACAAGATGACAACACTATAAGACTTTCCAGCAACTCGTAATATGATGACAATAGGTTCCCAGGGCTAAGGGTTCCCAAAATATAAAGGCACTATCCAGATGGTTAAACCGCTTACTAAATTACCTGCTAATTAACACAGGTCACGTTTGCAGCACCTGAAATGTAGGTACACCGTACAGTGCGAGGGGCAAATGTTGATTCGGACTCTGAAAAAAATTTACGTTGCATGTCTAAAGGCACCCGGGTGTCAATATTGTCTACACTCTACAGAGATCAAAAAACATAGAAATCAGCAATTAGTGGTATTTCTGAAGAAATTTCTGAAGAAGTACCTAAAACTACCAAAGGCTACCAGCCACCTAAATTAGAAAACACACGATTTTAGGTTAAATTGAAGATTTGCTCTTCTACTTTTGGAAGAAAGAAAAGAAAGAAGATGCGGTATTATGTGCTCACTACAATCTTTTGTTGAAATAGATAGGGCATAGGGAAAGCGTTGACATGGAAAGTACTACCTTCAACAGATTCGTCTCACACTGACACCCTTCAAAATTCAAAATCCCGTTAAACTATTAGTATAGTTGTGCGTTTTCCTGTTACCTTATTTAACAATAGATGGATTTAAATATTATCAGTCGTATTTATAAACTTTGTCTAACTTTAGAAAGCCGCCCAACTCCAGAAAGTTATTATTTAACTTTGTTTACTGTTGTCCTAAAGTTGCCTAACTTGGAAAACGGCATAGGGTGTCTTAGATTTGTCTAAGTTGATATTTTATTAAATTAAATAAAGCATATTTCCAACTATTAATAACTTTGAAATAGACTGTCTAACTAGTCAACCGTCTAAAAAATCTAATAAACAAGGCTTTATTTCTTTAAATATTTCATTTGAAAAAGGTTTTCAGGCTTACGTTGATTTATATTCCAAGTATCTTCCTAAAACTGTATTACTTAAACCATTTAAATTATTATTTATAAAGTCCCACTGTCAATTTATAAATATTTTCCTATATTATTTATTGTTTTAGTTAAAGATAATTGACAATCATTTAAGAAAATATTTAAACATTTTTGAATAAATTTTGAAAAAAAATGTCTTCATCTCATTAGTAGCCTAAGATTAAATAAAAATAAAATAAATGTGCCAATTTGTGCCAATTCAAACCATTTCATCAATTCTAGATATATACGTATATGTACCTACATAATGTATAAAAAAAAACAAACATGATTAAGGTACAAGGAGAGTAGTCATTAATTTTTTTGATATGTTATTCTAGGGCAGTGTCTGGATAGGGCTTCTTATAATATCGTTCTATCTTCTTTGTGTATATAACATTAATAAATTTGATTTCAGATTCTTCCACATCATGAACCAATAACTTATCTATGAAGAATTATAAATTGCCCTCAGGCAATCACGAGTATGCGTATTTTAATATGTGGGATCATTGTCATATTATATTTTATAAGAAGCCTTTATATGTGTTTGCCCTAAGGTTTTATTTTCGAATTTATTAATGTTGATTAATTCAAGAATATTAAAAAGGGAGTATGGGAGAAATACAAAAATTATAATAAAGAACAAGAAATAAAAATATCATTTGAATTGAGAGATTTTATTTGATGAGTGTGTTTATTTTGGTAATTTTGTTCGTTTATCTTTGAATTAAAGACTTATTAAGATTGAAATCAGTTATCGATTAATCAAATAGAATTTAGTTAAGAGTTAAGTGCAAATAATTAAGTGATTTTATTTTAATTAAGGTTAATGTGTTTTTTTTTTATATTATTTTGTCGATTTATACAAATTTGCGAAGGTAGGAGTACAGTTATTATCAGAGATCAAACCTTGACAGTACTCTGTACGTAAACTTTGAAAACATGTACTTAAAAGTGTTTGAGAAGGTATTGGTAGGTAAGTACAGCATAAATTGGAAATTGGGATTTTTGTTTTCAAATAACTTACGAGCTCTACTTTTTTTAGTATGCTCCTTACACTAATTGTGTTTTCTACTTAATAAAGCAGGACTTTAAGAGCTCTGACTAATAGACTTCTCACAACTTCGTTACACGGTGATTAGTAGATAGCACTTCTAGTTTTTTACGGCTAAGAATCCACAAGGCAAGCTGGCACTCCCCAAATGTTCGATATGCCAACCAAATTGAACATGTGCTTATCAACGGAAAATATACACCTTTAACATCTAGGAGCTGAATTAGGATGCAGTGATGTTTGGTTACTCGTTGGATCTTCTTCGGAAGAACCAATGCAGTCTGATTATCATTATATTATCTGAACCAAACGTTGCCGAACTGTGTACCTCCGCGAGGTGGCACCTGGGCAACGCATCGGTGGATTAAGGATTAGTGCTTGTGGAAGTCAATGAGGTAACTACCCAGATCATGACAAAATTGCTCCGGAGGGCTGAGAGACATATTATCCGCCTCAGACTCTCTTATGACTTTTTCTTATGAAACTTGTGCGGCGAATCACAGTAGGTAAGGGTCTGGTAACAAAAACCTTACTATTCCAACCCTGCTAGGTTTTTAAAGATCAGACATCAGACCAAGGCGTTTCGTCCCTGCTTTACTGTGGGGTCTATAGACTTGAAAGAGTGATAATTGCAAATATCGAGTTATTGGTTATGTAACGATTTCCATAATTTTGAAAATTTTCACCTTTGCTTTAGTCACCTAGTGGAATTAAAAATTACCACGGGATCAGAAAAAGATCCGCTAATTATTACCCCCATTTACTTTGTGATATTGGTTGACACTCTCGGGGTGTGTCGTGGTGGTTGTGGTTTTCTTGATGGCCAGTTTAGGTGATAGATAGAAGAAAATTGATGGTACGGAGACGCTTTTTGATGGATAGGACTAGCTAACCTACGATTTCTGGAACAACATTTTACTATCGATTGAGGTGGTACAGAGGATAATCTGATTTATTGACACTATCAGAGGATAACCTAATTTGTTGACGCTATCAACTTCGCAGGTGAGGTAGGTCTCGCCGGGAGATTAAGGCCCCAGTGGTCAGGTGCTCTCGATAACCTTACCTTCATACCTCTAACCTCTTAAACAAGAATACTTTTTGAGGGAAAATTTTCAATTTTGACCATTTCCTTGCTACAGTAAACCTTATAGCATGATTTTCAAATGAAAAGTAAAAGCTGCGAGCAGCTCTAAAGAAGAAATCCGATGTGCTTCGCCTTAGCAAAGCATCAGTGAAGATCTGAGTGAGAAGCAATCGCTGACGTCTGTGAAAATCGGGAAAAAAATGCAAAAAAAAAACACTGCAAATTCCTGTCAAGGTCCCATTTGCGTGGGTGAAAGTTGCCCTCAGCTAACTTCATAGAGGCACACCTTTGTGCATTCACCTTCCACGGACACCAATAGCCATTGGTCCCAGTATCAATATATCATCAAAGAGGCTGCCAAAACCACAATAGACTGCGAATCACCCCCAAAATAGAACCCGTGGTATGATGATTAATGGTACACCACATGGTGAAAAAGATGAAAGAGGAGTATCGAGGGAAGAAGAAACCTCTGCATAGAAAAAAGAGTTCAAAGAGTCTCGCAATTAAAGCAACAGCCAGAATCTTTGGTACAAAAATCTAAGTTACTGACCTCTGGCTTTAAAACCAGAACGCAGGCTCTTCGAAACAGGAGGGTGAGCCTATAGTCACCAAAGCACTGGGAATAGTAGAAGTATTCAAGCAGCGTTTTCTTCCAACTGCTAAATTGGGCAACCGATAGAGAAAGGTATAGGACAAAAAGAGAACCAGAACAGCGACTCATGTATAGAAGAAGTGCTATAAAGAAAAACGCAAGAACAAGAAGGCCAGCTGTATATAATGGTTTACCAGAAACGAGGGGGAAAGGGTGCATATCTTGGAAGAGGCTAACTAATTTCAAGTCGAGACTCATCTTCTTATTAAAGAGCCTTCCTAGTAAGAAGTTCTATATGGCGATGGCTGAACTTGGGATTAGGAAAAAACTAATCCAGTACCAGTTGTGTCACGTGATATTGGAAAATGAGAGATGCAATGTGCAACTAGTTCTTTGAAATAGTTCTTTTGAACTATTTCAAAAATTCACCGGTTTTCGGAAATTAGATGAGTTCCATCGTGTGATTTCTTCAATATCAACAAAATGTGCGCCCGGCAGGTATTAACACTAATTACACTATTTTCAACAGTTCGAGGCCATCTTGGCTGCCAAAAAGTTTGGTTAAGATGTCTGGAGGCAGCGTGGTAAGGATCGTAAAGAATTGAAGTCTTCCGTGTCTCAGGCTTTGACCCCTCCTGAAATGGGAGCCGGGTAAGAGGAGAGAATGTCCCAAACAAAAATATTCCGTAATAAAAACCTTCGAACGTAATTGTTCCTTTTTACAAGGTAGATTCACTAGCCTATAAAAATACTGTTACCTAATTGAGACCACTACAAAAGAAACCCGCCCTTTTCAAAATTCAGAAAGAAAACTTAAACATAAAAATCCTCAAAAGCAATTAATAAGACTCTTAAAATTATAGACTTTAAATGATAACAAGGTAAAGACCCTAAACTTCTAACCATATGTTAACCTAACGGAAAAACGATATCTATAGACCTATAAGCTTGTTAAAGAAATAATCATAAAATTTATTACATCTTTCCAAAAATTCTATACCTAACCATCAATCTTTTAAATTTTCACCATGAAAACTTCACACACGTATTGTTATTCCCTTTGACATTCATGCTGCATCCAAAAAGAGATAAAAAATGACAAGAACAATAAAAAAAAATATATTCCTATTCAATGCGGCATTTGCATCTTGACGAATATAAAATATAAAAGCCCGAAATCCCCCTAGGGGAAATGACAAAACACTATTTTTATTACCAAAATTATAGACCACGCCACCATTTCATACATCCCACCATCTGGTTTCTGATGATGATGGTAGAGGGCACTTAACTTATTCCACAGTGGTGATACATTGTTGCCATCTGATGTGGTCGCAGCACCGATCGACAAAAACCAAAGAAATGACGATGACGAAGCGACGCTACGCGACGATAACGATACTTCTCTGGTATACCTACATGAAGACAAACGATGGGTACCAATATTTTTTATTATTGTTCTTCATAGCTCCATGATATCCATCCACCACTGTGAACTTTTTTTTACGAAGGAATCATGATTTGATGATCAAAAAGACTTTACCTACAGAACTTAAAGGAAACACGTCCCGTGGGAGTTTCGGCACGTGATCGATCCATTGAAACCTAGAATTTTGATTTTTTTTTTGGTTTGTTTGTACTTAACACAAAATTGTGTGTTATTATGAAAATTTTGTTCTATGGAAAAATATATTAAAAAAAAAAACAAAGTAAATGCAAGTGAAACGATCGATTAAAATTATCAAAATGAATTTTTAAAGAAGAAGCTTCTGATCACGATTTTCACGAACTCGATTATGAAATGAAAAATTGAAAATGTTATATGCTTACCCAAAATCTAGTCAAGACATTTCTATAGATCTATGTACGTTGTAGTAAATTTTTTTGTAAAGTCATAGATACAAGAAAAAATAAAGTTTATGAATGGGTCGCACGATCATACCATTTTTTTTTTTTTAATTGTCGAAATCAATATTTTTCAAATGCTTGGTTTTTTGTTCCTTTGGAGGAAAACATCCCAGTTTTGGGGTTGAGCCTGAGTGTACTCATGAAACATGTTGCAGGATCCTGGTTAAAATTTTGATTCATGATTAAGCAATTTTACCTCGCCAATTTCTGTAAATTACTTGAGATTCAAGCATGTATTTGGCTACAATCGCATACTTCTCAAACCTTGAACCATCGTTGTTCCTCAGCTTATCCCATAAAATTAGTGAGTTAAAATTGCTTAAACATTGACTTTAAATTTGTAGTACGTTTGTACAACTGGTATTTAGGTCAATTTAGTGTCCTATAGCTTAGTCGGTGTTAAGAAACCGGATTCGGTGAGTAAACTCAGAAATAACGAAACAGATACTCCTGATAGAAGCTTATTAAAAATGTATTGATATTGCGCTTTCACTATTAAAAAAGGATTTTGTTCAAAATCCCGAATGTCAAAATCCAGAAAAAGCAAAAAATGGACAAAATTGAGAATATTCAAAATCTCAGAATTCCGAATTCGGGATTTTGTAAATTCGGAATTTTGTTTTTTGGGATTTTGTCCATTCAGGGATTTTGTCCATTCGGGATTTTGGCATTCGGGTTCTCATTTTTTGTCATTCGGGATTTTCTTCATGTCGGATTTTGGCATTTGGGATTTTTTCCATTGGGGATTTTGTCCATTTGCGATTTTGGCATTTAGGATTTTAGGTATTTGGAATTATGGCCTTAGAGATTTTGACCATTCGGGATTTTGGGTACTTGGGATTATACGACATTCGGGATTCTCATTTTTGTCATTCGGGATTTTGTCTTTCGGGATTTTGTACATTCGGGATTTTCGCATTCCGCATTTTGGTTATTTGGAGTTATGGCATTCGGGATTCTCATTTTTTCCACTCGAGTATTTTTTTATATTCGGAATTTTGGAATTCAGGATTTAAGGTATTCGGGATTATGGCATTTGGGATTATCATTTTTTGCCATTCGGTGTTTTTAGTCGAGATGATTCTAGCTTTGAGATTTTGCCCACTCGGGATTTTTTTCCATTCGAGATTTTGGCATTCAGGATTTTAGGTATTTGGAATAACGTGGCATTCGGGGATCTCATTTTTTGCCATTCGGGATTTTGGCGTTTGGGGTTATGTACTCTACACATTGTAAACTATATGGCGGTCCTATAAATATCGCTCTTTCCGTAGTGTTGCTCATCAATTTCAATGAGATAAGGTAAAAGTTAAATAATATTTGTCTTATGATCGAGAATCTAGAGCTAGTAAATCGTCAAAACAACGTTCGTCCCCTACCTGTCAAGCCATTCACTGCCAAATTCTGTTGAAGGATGGTAATGATGTCAAGGATGTCGATGCTCTGGAAAAACGTGATTTTTAGGTGATTCATTGACATTTGGATACTTTAAAAATAGGGTGTTTCAAAGATATTTCAATACTGTGCAGCGTCGTTTTTCCTTGAACGATTTCAATGAAATTGACAAAAGTGATAGCTGATAAAAAAGAAGAAAAGAAATAATATTTTTAATAGGGGTTTTCAGACAAATGTCAAATTTTGCAACTTCGCTTTTCCTTGAGTGATTTCAATGAAATTGACATAGGCGATGGCTGATATAACTAGTATTTAAAAATTATTTCACTCGAGGAAAAACTAAGCTTTTAAATGTTGATATTTTTAAAACACCCTGTTGAAAATATTTGTTTCTTCTTAAAATTTGTGTGAGGTCTCCTTGTGTCAGTTTCATTGAAATCGTTTTAGAAACAACGAAGATAAAAAATACTAACATATTTTCGAAACACCCTGTTTTGATTTGTTTTTTGCTCTCTTCTAATTTTGTATCAGCTATAACTTGTATCAACGAAGTTGCAAAATTTTGACATTATTTGTATGTACCCTGTTGGATTTTTTTTTCTTTTCTAATCACTTTCTCTTTTTGTAAAAATATTTTGTTCTAATTTGAACAGATCGTGAATGGACCAGAACTTTTGATTCGATTGTGATAACGAATTTTTTTTTAAAAGATCCAAAAAATCATATTCGCGATCGGTTCAGAAATCAAATTCCCATTTGAATTTTTCACGAGAGAACGAATCATATTATATTGTTCTCTGAACTTTAAACAAGAGTTTGCTGATCCACTGTAATCTTTATGAGTTAAAATTGTTAAGCCACTAGTAAATATTTAAATTACGTTTTTACAACTTGGCCCTAAATTGCTGGAAAATAATGTTTCAGGAGTTAACTTGTCCTTTTCACACTGAAAATCTGGACCTTTATGTGTAAACTTTGGTTGTATTGTTTTGCACGATCAACTAACTTTAATTTAACGTATTATATGAGTATGATTAAACTCGGCAGCAAAAAACTAGCTTTTAAAGTTAAAATGAATCAATTTTCACCCGATTTATGTTCATCAGTGAATCTTTCATTTTTTTTTACAAAACCTTAATGTGACTTTAAGTATTAAACAATAATATGAAAGAAGACGAAGAGAAAAGTCGTGCACAACTCTCAATTGTTTGGGGGATTTTTTCCAACATAATTACGCAACTTTTAAAGGTGATCGAACTTAAACAAAAAATAAAAATTACGTTGCTTCAATAATGTGTGTCTTCGATTAGGAATAGAAAACCATTTATTGAAAGACAACAATCGAAGTGTGTGCAATGAGCAAAAGGGAGTGCCTCCTCACCACAAAAAAAAAAAACAAACAAAATAAGACAAGGGAAGAGGAAAAAAAATTAATTTGAAACTGACATCTGACAGCTCTTTATATAGATTTTTTTTTTGTGGAAAGATTATGTCTTGGCAAAGAGGGTCTTTGATAAAAAGAAAACCAAAAACCATTGCACTTCAAAATTTAAAGAAATACACTTACAGTACAATTTGATGTACATAATATGAATGAAAGGTGTAAGTGTAAGTGGGATTGCGTTTATGTTCAATTTATTCTTAATATTTTTTTGTAAAGGGTGAAGCAATCGTGATGTTGGTTGTCATTAAATTCAAATTAGTGAATTGTTTCTAACTTAGTCACAGAGTTGTTCACACCCCACAGTAACTGATGCTTTTTCAATAAACTACCACTTTTTAGATTTAAATAATTTTGCATAAACCTCAAAGCTCTTTTTGAAATATTGAATTTTTAAAAATTAAAATTTAATATTTTTGAAAAAAAAATCAAAATTTTTATTTTTGAAATATTAATATGAAAATTTTTTAACATTTGAGAGAAATTTTGATTAAAATCTGTAAGGCTGTTAATGAGAAAATCGAAAACCAAAAAACCGTCAGATCACAGGCAGCTACCGTAGAAAAAAAATACGTAATTTGTCTTCTCCATCAAAAATTTACAGATTTCACTCCTTGAGTAACAATGGGGACATTGAAAATGACTTATTTGTGCTAGATAAATCTTTAATCTTTATAATTAGTAATCTTTCTTGTATATTGAATGTTATCTTTACCGGTTTCCAAGCACATCAATTTATGCCAATTTTAATCATGATTTTTACTAAGACCAATCTAAAAATTATATTGAACTGAAAAAAAATTAAAAAAATTCTTAACCAAAATTAATTTGGGATTTCTATCTTTACTTGCACATACATAGTAACACATAAATAGATTTTTTTCTACAGCTCTAAGAACACTTAAGGAATTTGAAGCCATTTCATCATTGCGTATTTTGATCATTCTTGAGCCATTGTCTCAACAAAAGTTTTATCATCTGAACTTTTCATTGCTTCATACAAATAAAACAGAATAAAATAAATTATCAAATACCCAAATATACAAAGATGATACAACACCCAAAATAACGCTATACTATTGCATGATTTTCGTTTACTTTTTCTTTTAAAAATTCGATTAAATATTTCATATTCCCTTTGTTCTATCATCAACAAAGTTTTGACTATGGACAAAATGATGCTAGCATGTATTGCTATTTTTGTTTTGTTATTTTGTTGTGTATTGGTTTTTCCTCGTTTTTGGTAACACTAGCTAAAATTTGATTTTCCAAAAATACAATGTTCAATGTTGGTAGTTGTTACATCTCAAACAAATATTATTTGTCCAATTCGTTTGTAGCTTTTTATTTTCAAATTTTGTTTCATTTGCAAAAATAAAAAAGACATTTAATATTTTCCTTATGTCATTTTATTGACCTATATTTTCTGTCACTTGTCTCCTAGTTTCATATTTGTATTATCCTTGTGGGGTAACTCACTTTTTCTTTTTTCTATAGCTTTGTTGTAACACCAACCAAAAATTCAAAATTTCAACCCTTATTCCTTGTTTTTTTTTTCGGTCTGTATTTGTATTTATTTTTCCTAAATCCTTTAAAGTTTGTAGTAGGCAACGCTAACTTAAATTTAATTTTCCTCTTAATACATGCCTACGAACAAACATTAAATGCTAGGGGTTGTTACGTCTGCACAACATATTATTTAACTTATTATTTTTGTGGGTCTTTAATTTTGTTTCATTTAAAAATTACAAGAAAGAACCTTCTTTTAAACAGAGAGGCTGTACACTTCCCACCTTTTATCATTTTACTGACCTTTATTTTTCCCGCTTGTCTTCTATCTTTATATTTTCATTTTCTTTGTGTGGTAACTTTATTTTTTTTGATTTAGCTTTGTGGTAACACCAACCAAAAATTCAATATTATTTTTTTCTTGTATTTGAGTTTATTTTTCGTAGCTCTTATGACGTGTGTTGTAGGCAACGCTAGCAAATAAATTGATTTTCCCCCAAATATATGCCTACAAACAAATATTCAATGCTGGTGAGTGTAACGTTTCCGCAATTTTTCACCATTGTGTTTTTTTTTTTTAATTTTGGGACTTTTTGCGAGTCTATTCCGAAAAATTCGAAAGGACAAAAGTCGGTAAGAAATTCTTGATGGACTTCAAATTTCTATTAAATAGGAAAATATAAGAATACATGATAATCATATATAAAAGTATTTACCAATTTAAATTCACAATAGCGATAAATCGACTTTTAGTCTATTCAACAAGTTTTTTTTTTAAAACTATCCCAATAAGGACATTTCTTCATTTTCAAAAATAGAAAACACATTTTCAGTCGTGTTTATAAACTTTTTCTATCTTTAGGCAGCTGTCCAACTGAAAAAAGTTATTAGTAAACTTTGTTTACTGTTGTCATAAAGTTGTCTCACTTAGACAAAGACTTCGGTTGTCTAAGATTTGTCTAAATTGACGTTTTATTGTATTATTATAACGCATATTTCCAATAATTAAGGACTTCTAAAAAAACTTTCTAACAAGTCAACCGCATATAAAATCTAATTTAATATGCGGTTGACTTAACTTTAAAAATAATTTAGTTTTCAGATTTTATTGACCTATATTTTTATTTCCGCTTGTTTTCTTATTTCATATTTTTATTTTCTTAGTTAATCTTTCTTATCATAGCTAAATAAAACTCAAAAGTAAAAAAGTTTATATAACAAAAAATATTCCAACAAATATCACAAGCATCCTATCTAACTTACTAAATTACCTACCTACTAACCAAACATATCCCATAAGCATCTAACCCTACTACCTACGAAGTAACAAAACACAAACGCAAATTGCATTTAATTTAACTACTCGTAGTTAGGTACTAGATGAAAAAAAAAATTCCGAGCAGCAGAACAAACCTTCCCTCATCGGAGCATCTATACGACTGAACAAAACAAACAGTGAACAAGCAACACAAGAACATGAGTGAACATGAATACTGAACTTGAATGAAAAGTCATTTTCTTCAGTAATTCACTGACAGAGAGACAAATAATGAAACAAATCAAAAAACATAATGAACAGAGAGAGAGACATTTTGAATGAACTGTGGCACTATGGGAAATATTTGTGTTCTTCTTATTTGGGCTGATTCCCGCACACAAACTTGCAAATCAACGATGACGATGAACTATAGGAATATTGATTGAATATTAAGTACCACTTTTTAATTATTGTATTTTAGATTTGTGAGGCTTTTCAAGAACCTACGGCTACGTATGATACATCAAATTAATTGTCAATTATTGAATTTGCGAATAAAAAAAAACTAATTGATAGGTGCACAGACCAATGAGTTATTAGGTGGTATGTTAATGAACAGTAATATGTAATTATGTCAACGGAAATACTTTCAAAAAATTCAAATTTAACATATTATATGTAGATCTATGTAATCTATCACCTGTATGAATTTGAGATTTTTAAATACAATCGTTAAAAAGACAAAAAATATAACTGCCAAAAATCGATCAACAAAAATTAGTATATCTAAGCAAATTGTAAAAAATATAAAAAAAAAATGTAATACAAATTTCCTCAAAGAAAACAATAAATTATTTATTATCTTTTCAAACTATAAAATGTATTACAATCAGACCTAACCCTAATGTGTAGTAAATAATTTATGAACCATCTATTTTTGAATTTTGAAGTTACAGCCTTTAATATCTCATTTCGTAGATTTTTTGGAATTTCAAAATATATGAACGAAATTGTTATATTAAACGTTACTATCGATAAACAAAAAAATTGTCACTATAGCACATCTCATTTAGATTTTTGGCTTTTCGACCATTTCACATAAAAGTCCTATTCTATAATTCAAATTTAAAAAAAAAACAGCATTTTGCACTTCTACATACATTTTCTTTTCGAGTCATTTTTTTTTAAACTGCCAACACATAGTTAAAGATGCACAATAAACTGCTGACTGCATTTATAACTATACAAATATAGAATTAAAATTCATTTATTCAATTTAGTAACACCAACCAAAAATTTAATCGTACCCTTCCTATACGCTTCCACTCATCTTCATACACATTGTTCATTTTAGTAACACCAACCAAAAATTCAATCGTACCCCCCGTATACGCTAGCGTTCATCTGTTCACTTTATTCATTCTGGTAACACCAACCAAAAATTCGATCGTATCCCCCGTATACGCTAGCGTTCATCTCATATACACATTTATTCACTTTATTCATTTTAGTAACACCATAATTTATCCAAAACGACCCTATAAACATTTTCAATGTTAAAAAATCATGCCTACAATATTTAATTGAGAGCCTTTTCAAATATAAACAAGATTTAAGGCTCTCCCAAACCAACGCGAATGCGGATCGACGACGAATTTTTGCGGTTGTTTAGCGTTGTGTATTTGTCATATTTTGTACTATTGTGAATGATTCGCTGCGAATCGCTTCGCATTCGCTTTGGTTTTGGAGAGCCTTTAATTTACTTAATGGTTGTATGACAAGTACCGGTATTTTTTGGATATACAAACACATTTCAATTCATCCATAAAATAATAAGTTCAAAATTTGAAGAAACCGCTTCAGTGGTTTAAGCTGTAAGTTTAGGTACAGACAGACAGACACAATTGTGGATTTAAGGCACCCACTATCATCGTAATCATTATATTGTCTTACATTTTTCGTTAATTAATTCAAAACTTTCCTTACTGTACCTACATATATACCATAACCATATATTGCAAGTAAAAAGAAGTAATAAACTATGATGCACGGTAAACGAGATAGTTACCAAAATACGTTTTCCAAGATGACGGCTGAAGCTCCTGCCCCCTTGTTCCTCCAACTTGGAGTTACATTTGGGGTATAGATACATACTAAGCATATTCTATCAAGAAAATCAATCCAGTATAGTAAATTGCATTATGAACCTACAGTTTTTGGTCTGTTTCTTGGACTCTAAGGCCCATATTATTCACTCGTTTAGCCCAGATTTAAACTATAATCCGATTAAATGTAATTTAAATTCAAAAACAAAATCCAATTCCATATTATTCACTCGTTTAATCTACAGTTAAATCCAATTTTTATATTCCAATCCCGACGAGTCCAATTGCATTTAAACTGCCCTCTAGATGTTAGTTTTAGTTGTTAAATCCAGGTTAAAAATGAATTTCACTTTATTAACTTTTTTTTGCAAACCGAGAATTTTTCAAATTTTTTTTTGGAGCACAAATTCGTGTTTTTTGGTATGCGTTATTATTGAAAATCGAGATGGGTAAGGCTATGAACGCACTTGCGATTTCTTCTCGCACAATCATTTAGCCGCAAAAAACTGCACAATTAGATTAAGTGAGAATAAATGAATGAATGAAATGATCAAAATTTTTAGTTGCAAGGACAAAAAAACGCAGGTGCTGTCCTAGCCTTAGGATAGCCTTAGCTAGAACCGCACATGCGATTTTCAGTCGGTGCTTTTGAAATTTGGTATCGCAAGAGATTATGGTCATGAGCTAACTTGTGATTACCTATCGTGTGATTTTTTTATCGCTTAAAATACAACAAGCATATATCTTGTGGACGATAAGCCTAAGAACGACATTGTGGTTTTATGAAATTGCAATTAAAAATAGCTATGGGCATGCACCCACCATCTGGTCTCTTTTTTTAATAGATGCGATTTAAAACTCACATGTGCGTTCATTCACATTTAAATTCATGTGTTCTATTTCTGGTGACTGAATAGTCACGCGATTGAAATCACAAGTGCGTATATAGTTTTTCTAGTTGTGAAAACGATTTTTTATTCGCATTATTTAAAATCGCAAATCTGAAAACAAACATCTAACTGCCTTTTTTTCATTTTAACTTTCGACAATCGGATCGTCTGGAAAATGAAACAAATTTTAGACTTTTAACCACCACGACTTCTCGTTTGCATGTTCGTTCATTCCCACTTAAATTTATGTGTTTTATTTCTGGCGACTAAAAAGTCGCGTGATTGAAATCACACGCCTGACTCACATTTGAACCAAGAACAAGGATGGTGACAACGACTCGGTGGCATCTCGCTGATATCTCTCGTGGTCGTCTAAGCATATAGGGCTGGCCACGATATACCAAAACAAACGATACTTTTGTAAGTATCGTCTAGGCATCGTCAAAATCGAAAAATTTCAGTATCGTCTCGGTATCGGTCTCAGTCTCATATAACTCATGTCTTGTTTGGTCTCGTATAACAAAGTCTCGTCACGAAATCCGTATCGGTCTCGTCTGGTTTCGGTCTGTTCTGAGTCCCAAATCAGAATTAAATGCACGACTTGCTTACATGTTCTTGATCTAATAATTGGACTCACTTGGTATTTTAAAGATTTATGACAAAAATAATTATACATTTTTTAACCGAAATTTTTTTTCGTTGACTTAACAATTCTTTAAAGGCTTATTTCACAATGTCTTATTAAAGTTCCGATTTGAATTCAACACAAAAATTTTGACGCGGGGTAATACCTAAGTTCACTGGAAAACAATGCACACGGATATTTTATTGATTTCACTAAAGTCACTGAGTCTGAAAATTTCATCCAAATTGTTGGTTTCAGAAAAAGCCAGCATAATTTAAATAGCGTGGCAGAGAGCAGTTGTAATTAAAATTATTGCCTTAACCTTCTCCCTGCTTAAAGCTCTGAAAATAACATCTAAATCATAAGAGCCTTCTCCGAGAAACCAATTACAAAAATGTTTTCTTTGTAATAAATTAATTATATTCAAAAATCTGTATTTTCTGCCGATATAAAATTTACAGACACTATCGGTAGTATCGTTTGGTACTACCGAGAGTGTCTGTACATTTTGGTCCAAGAAATACGGTATCGTTTGTATCGTATTGGTATCGTTTCGGAGCTGGTATCGTCTCGGTATCGTTTCGGTCTCCAATACCAAACCATACCGAGACTTTATACAAACGTAGTTTTAAGTAACGTAGTCATCAAACTCGTCTCGCCATGCCCATTTACGGGGGAATCTTAATCGTGGTTTTATCGCTATGTGCTTACCGTGATATTTACACGTTATTTTTGGCATGTTTTACCGTTATCTTGCTTGGTTCTCTCGCTTTAGCCTTGCCAAAGTTTTTTTTTCACAATTAAAATTTTCAAAATGGTTTAAGTACCTAAACAAAAATCGTGATCAAAAAAGTCCAAACGTGGTGTTCGGTATCGTGGTCATTGTATTCGTCTTATGCAATTAAGCCATGCACATTCACACAGCTATTTGTGTCTTCGTTTTCTCGCTTTAGTCTCGCTTTGGTCTTGCCATAACATCAATATGTGGTTTTACCACTGTCCATTTTAAATCTGAATGTAAAAATATAAATGCATTTTAAATCAATTGGATTTAAAACATGTTAAGAGTGAATAGATACGGATGTGGATTTAATTTTTTGTTAAGATCTGGATTCAAAATTCTATCAAATGCAATTTAAATCCAGAGTGAATAATATGGCAATTAGTTTGGAAAATAAAACCCATTGCCTACAATGTTTTTCTGTTTGAAATCACCCTGTATTATGTGTACATAGTTCTGTGTAACCTAAAGTTCTAAATTTCATAGCGAAGTATATTTTTAAAATGGTTGTTCCATCTTCGCAGTATTTTTTCTCGATTTTTTTCTGTATGCCTAAGTGTAAATAAATTTTTCTCAGACAAATAAATACTCAAAGATATTATCAATTCAATTGTTTTCCCTTCCTAGAGACATTCATTCATTTTCATTCATACATTACGAAATATTTCCATATATTTCTTCTAGGCAATAATAGCAAATTTCATGCGAATTCCCATTGAACTTATTTTCCTCTCTCTCTCCCAAACTGCCTGTTGTATAACCTTCATTGCAATAATGTTTGCAATTTTATTTCAAGTTAATTATGTTAATTATTTCCAGCTATTTGTCTGGTTTTATATTTATTCATAGTCAAAAATATTTTATGAATATTCACACCGCATTCAAGGAATTTCAATTTCAACTTCTTTTTTCTTTCAACCATTTGAATACCTCGCTGAACCCTTTATCCTTCGGTTGGTTATTTTTCTTTAAATACGCCAAAAAAAAAATGTTAAAGAATCTATTTAGCTAAAAGATTTTATCTTTAATTTTTCTATTCTGCTTTTTCTCAGCCTCATCACCCTCATCGTAATCGTGCCTCATCATTATTTAACAAACTTTATACTATTTATCATTTGTCTTTCTTTCTTTCTTTTTGTTTGTTAAGCCAAGAGCCTCGCCATTGTCAACTTTGTATAAGGTACTATGCCGGTGATGATTATAATC
Organism: Dasysyrphus albostriatus; assembly: GCA_946251815.1. Classification (NCBI taxonomy): domain Eukaryota; kingdom Metazoa; phylum Arthropoda; class Insecta; order Diptera; family Syrphidae; genus Dasysyrphus; species Dasysyrphus albostriatus. Next base: position 30,108,308 of record OX276337.1, on the reverse strand, counting down.
TTTCTGTTCAGCGGCCTTGAAAAGGTAGCACATATAGTAGGTACAAGTACGTGGATACCTTCGTATCTGCGCAAAAACAAAAGATTCCATCTCTTCTATCTACAACAATGTTTTTAGGTCTCCGCGACGATGTTGATGGTAAATATTTCCGTGACCTTAAACTTGGGATTGCGAGTTGAATCTCGGCACTCTTTGGAAGCCTTTACGTGTGATGATGATGATAATGATGATGGTACACAATGATGGTGTGGTCTGTGGTATCACTTATAATCATCACCCAGTGCCGCAATTAAATTCATTAAATTAATTTTGCATTTTTAATTTGCATGGTTTGATTTAGTTGGGTTAGCTGTGCTGATGGGATATGGAATGTTTTAAGCCTTCCAGGTTTGTCACGCCCATAAATCTGGTAGAACTGAATGCGAGAATTGAAAAAAAAGGGACCAATGACGTTTTGATGAATTTGGTTCAACATGGCTGACTTGAATTTAATGAGGATAGTTACATGTTTTTGGAGATTGCAGGTGTCGTTGATGGATGGTATTGTGTTATTCTACATGTGTCTTTTGTACACAGATACACTCACAGGGAGATGGTCATTAAAATTAAAACAAAATTCTCAAAATAGGTTAACTCAGTTTAAATGAAAACGAAATATATATTTAAAAAGAGAATCTACAGCGTAAAGTGATGAACATTTCAGTCTACAGGATTTTTTTTTAAACAAAATTAATTGCTTAAGCCTTGAAAACTTTTTAATTTAAAATAAATAAAAGTAAACAAGTTATGCACATCGTGTATCATTTTCAGAGAAATGTTAAATGTGGATATGTCATGTTTTGAAAATAAGCAATTTTTCATCAAAATAATGAACATGGACTAGTTTTTATTCAAGCTTTATCAAATTTTCGTCAAAACTACTTCAGGAAAAGTGGCTCAAAAAAATGGCCACAAAAACTGATATTAAAAACAACACCACTTAAAAAAGATTGAATTTCGTTTTTTATTTTATTATTATAATTTTGGAGTAAAATTTTATACCGAAAAAATGGCTTCATACTTCAACAAAAATTTCAAAATTTGCTAAATGTAGCCCAAACCCAATAAAAAAAGTTCTATATGGAATTTCGCCCAAATAATAAGAAGAATATAGCTCCGAAAATGAAATGAGGCTTATTTCCATGTGAAATATGGCTCCATTTTCGAAATTAGAAAATGGAACGAAAATAAATTAATAAAGGACACACAGAATAATAAAATGCACAACTAGATCGCACGTGCTTGCTCTTATGTTGAAGTTGCTTGGAATTAAGATTTTTTTTTTAAATATGAATATAAGTATAAGAAAAATAAAAAAAAACAATTTAATCGTTCTTTTAATTGTAAGAACAACTAGCAAAAATGCATCTGAGCTCAAAAACAAGTGTGGCATTTGATTACTTAAAAAAATATGAATATGTGCAAAAAAAAAACTTTTAAATCGTTGAAGTGGTTTTTTTAAAAATTTATTTCTAGTATATAAAATTTTCAAATCATTTTAAAAAAAAAGTTTCGGTATGCCAATTTTGAGTATTTATCAAAATACATCTTTAAACCTAGTGTTAAAAAAAAATTCATCAACTCGTTTTTGAAATATTGAATTTTCAAAAAAAAAATTTAATATTTTTTTAAAAATCCAAAATTTATTTTTTTTCGAAATAAATCTGCAATCTTACTAACATTGTAAAAGAACATTTGCATACAAATTTTGACTAAAATCGTTTAAGCCATTAATGAGATAATCGAAAATTAATAAACCGTTATATGACAGGTACTGTTAATAACGGTTTTTGGTAACTTTTTTTTTGTATCAAATCTACAATAATTAACTGATTTTTTTTAAACAAAACTGTTAGAGTCGTTTTTAAGGAAATTAAACTTTTCATTTACGGTGGTAGGGCAAGTACCGTTATTTTTTGTACTTTAAAAAATTTCAATTTGGAGAGTTACAAAAAAACCTTAAGTTCAAAATTTGAAGAAAATTGCTTAAGTGGTTTATGCTGTAGGTCAATATACGGACAGACAGACAAACAGAATTGGGCCACCCACTTTTCTGTTGTGTTCTCTATCATCGTAATGTCATGTTTGATTGTTATCTTGAAATTTTTTATCTGCACGAATCAAAAACTTGCCCTATAGTACCTTGTATATCGCAAATAAAAATACTCAAACCAAAAATGAAAAAATTGCCCAAGAAATTAATTTGGCTAACAACAACATAACTTGAATTGAATTATTTTTACGGTTAGAGGTAATTTTTTATTTACTAAAGTGATTTTGAATTTTAAAATCTTGATTTGAACCCAGAATCCTGAAAACCAAGAATCCAATAAGCCCAAAATCGCGAAAACCCAAAATCCTAAAAACTGAAATCTCTTTTCAGTTTGTCTTATTTACAAATATTTTAATGAAGCGATAGCATATCGGTATCGGCAAAACGGTATGGATCTGCCCTTATAGAATTGAAATCAAACAAAGTAGGGAAGTACTTAATTTCGAAGTAATTGCATTTCATCAACATTTCAAAATAAAAAGTAAATAAGAAATAAAGCGTGAAAGCATGGGTTGAAATAAAAGTTTAATCACAAACTGTACATATAAAATCCCAAAAAATTAGGTATATTAATTTTTCGAGATATCGATTTCGGAATTCTGGATTTTCGGGATTTTGGGTTTTCAGGATTTTGGGTTTTTGGGATTCTGGGGTTTAGCGATTCTGGGTTTTCGGGATTCTGCCTTTTCGGGATTTTGGGTTTTCAGGATTTTGGGTTTATGAGATTCTGGGGTTTTGGGATTCTAGGTTTTCGGGTTTTCGCGATTCTGAGTTTTCGGGATTTTGGGCTTTCAAGATTTTGTGTTTATGGGATTCTGGGGTTTCGAGATTCTGGGTTTTCGGGATTCTGGTTTTTCAAGATTCAAGATTTTCGGGATTTTGGGTTTTCGGGAACCAACCCTGAAATATGGCGTCAAAATTTAAGCACTTTTATTCGTCTTGAAAAAAAGCCATAACTTCAAAGTTGAAAAGTCTTCCCAAAACTAATGAAAAATCTCCTCAAAACCTGGAAAACTGTTATATTAGTTATTTTGTTACAAAGAAATAAAATGCAGGACTGGGTCACACGTACTTGCTCCTATGTCCAAGTCCAAGGGACTGAGGGTCTTAGAAAATTTACATACATACAAGAATGTGAGAACAAATTTTAAAAGAATAAAATTCGATATTTAAATTTCTTAAAACAACTTACTTAATAGTTTTGGGTGAAAAACAAGAATGCTATATAAATTCTTGATCAAATATGAACGCATTGATAATTAAAAAATCGTTGGAGTGGTTTCTAGTTTTTTTTTTCGTTTCATATTCAAACCTTAAGTATTTAATAATTTCCATATAAAAATACCTCGTGGCATGATAGTTAGTGCGTAGGACTGTCATGCCAAAGATCTGGGTTCTATTCCCGACCACTGCCACATAAAAACAGAAATGAGTTTTTTCCGAGGTTCTGCCTCTTGCGAGAGACTGACAAATCCTCCAAGAGTAGACTTGCCATGAATAAGTGCTTCTCATCTAGCCGTTCGGAATTCGGACTCGGCAAAAAAATTATAGGTCCCTCCACTCCTGCCAACAACACACACACAGGAATGGTTGAGAGTTGTTAGTCACTAGGCCCTGGTTCTCCATGAGCTGTTGCGCCACTAAATTCATTTTTTATATAAAAATGTAATTTCAAAAAGTTGTCCACCCGTTTCTTAACTTTTTTAAAAAAATACAAAATTTCTTTTTTTGAAAATTCTGATAAATTCTATTATTTCCATTCATTTGCAATTTGTATACAACAAATTAATCTAAATCTATTTAAATCTATTTAAATAAAAAACTCTTTCCTTTGGGAGGTAGGTGCTATTAATAGTTGGTAAGTGAAAATTTTTATAAAATTTTTAGTATACCTATTGCTCAAATATTGAAGAAAAATAAAAGTTTACCGTTGTTTTTTTTCGTAAAAGTGAAATATTTTCTTGAAATATTCTAAAATTGTTAAATATCTCTTGCCAGGTTTGAAAAAAAAATCAAGAGCGTCATTTTATTAAAAAATTAGAAATATTATTAAAATCAATCTAAACTGTTTTCAAGAAAATCGAAAGAAAAAAATATTCTTTGGCGGTACCATAAAGAAATTGATTTTCCACTCAAATGTAAGTCTTTACTAAAGTGATTTTTTTTATATTAATTTTGTGGAGCAATTTTTAAATGAAAAGCATTACATATGTAAAATTGGTAACAAAAATTATTGCTTTTGGTCATTCTCCCAGAAAGAAGCTTTTAAAAAAAATATAAACATTATTGTGCAGTTGTGTAACAAAATTTTCAAAAAACTATTTTTGGAATTTAAAAAAATATTCCTTTTTTTTGAAAACTTAACATTTCGAAAACGAAAGTTGCATTTCATGTTTGGAACTCAGTACTTAAAACTTTACTGAAAACTTTAAATTTGAATAATTTGTACTTTTATGAAAAATTAATGTTACAAATGTTAAAAAAACATTAGGGAAATATGTTTTTTTCAAAAACGGCTTCTACGATTTTGATAAGACTTTTTCTTAAGTTCTTTTTAAAAGTTCTTCTCAAAGAAATGTTTTCTTATTTTAAATGTTCTCATTAGAGTCTAGAAAAAGAGGTAAAATAAGCGGGGGGGGGGGGGGGGGGGCGAGCTAAACTACAAAAGGTCAGGTAGTTTTAAATTTTTGATAGGTTATTTGGCATGGTTGGTAAATGAAAATTTCAAATTTCTACAACCACGCCCCTTCAACAACCTAGGAAAACCGCAGAAAACGGACCTCTTTTCAGATTTTTTTCTTTAACTTCTTTCCGGTGTACTCTAACGGGAAACAAATACATATGCAAATTTGTAGTAAACAAATATATTCGGGAAATATTTTTGTACAACCAATACAAACAAAAAAGGCTAAAATTTCGTATTTTATAAAATGTTCAGTTTCCTCCCTCTTAATAGTGCAATAACTCCTTCAGAATATCGTGATATCTACCCAACCTTTTCTAACTCTCCTATTTATACTCTGTATAAAACAGACAAAAAAGAAAGTGAGTACCTAGGTATAAACGTTATCAATCCTCACACAAATTGAAAATACAGTCGACTCCCTCTATGTCGAATTTTGACGGAATATCAAAATCAGTGCTATTTCGAGAGATTTAAAAAAAAATTAAATTTAGAGAGAAATGCATAAATACAGTATGGAAATTTGAGGGGAGTACAAAAATCTGGAGAACAATTCTTCTACTAAGATTGAGTTCGACTTAAAAGAATTTGCCTGTAATTGCATAAAATTGGTAGCCAATTAAATTTTCTACAAGATTGAATATGTGTTCGAAGCTCGAAGGTTAAGGAATGATTGCACTAAATCGGGAGGAAACTGAAATTCTTACAAAATACAAAATTTAGGTCTTTATTGGAAGCTCCATAGCGCCGTTTATAGTGGTTGTATAAAAATACTTTTCCAATCATATTTGTAGGAAATTTTGTTTACTTTAAATTTGCATATTTGTTTTTCCTTTAAAGCCGTTTACAGTTCCCATGCGAAAAAAATCAAAATTTTCAAAATAGTTTTCCACATATTCTGTGCACCAAATTGTATAATATTCAAGTCAAAAAATGTTTGCCTTGGTCTTAACCACCATTGATTCAGTAATTTACCCTGGAAATGGAAAATAATTATTTTTTAGAAGAAAAAACTATTTGCATGCAAATAATGCCTTGAGGTGAATATATTTTATAATTGGAAGTGTAAGCCAAGTATCAAAAAAAAAAATTTTTATTCATTACACTTTATTTTGGCCTGGAAAACAATGCCCGTCCCATTGTTTTGTATGACATTTCCTGACAGCATTGTGTTTTTTTTGTATGAAACTGTGAACCAATCATGCAAGCAATTAATTTTGCATTTTGCCTCAATTATTTTTGACATGCGAGAGTAGTTCCATAGACTTTTTTTTTGCGCACCGGGACGCATAAAAAAACACCGAAAAGAAGTTAAGGAAAACATTTGAAAAAAGTGCAGAATTCTTGTGATTTTCCTAGAATTTTGAAGGAGGTGGAGGGGGAGTGATAGCTTAAGTTTGGCAAATTTTTGTCTGAAAATGTTATAAGAAAATTTTTTTTTTAAACTGCTCCAATGATTCTTTTTTTTTTCAATACAGTTTATACAGTTACAGTTTGTTGATAGAAACGACGAATGTGAAATTCCTTTTGTCACACTCAAAGAAGTAAGAAGTATGTGTCAACATAAGTTGTCCAACAAAAAATCACCAGGGTACGATCTAATAACTGCTCAGGTTTTGAAAGAAATGCCTTCTACAGCCTTCAAAAAACTCCAATTTATAATAAATGCATGCCTTAAACTAAGATATGTGCCACATCATTGGAAAATTGCAGAAGTCATTGTTTTACCTAAACAAGGAAAGCCACCAACAGAAGTAACATCTTACAGACCTATATCGCTTATACCAATCATGGCAAAAGTTTTCGAAAAACTGCTTCTGAAAAGACTAAGCAGAATAATAGAAGAAAGAAGACTAATTCCGAGCCATCAGTTTGGATTTAGAAATAAACATTCCACGATAGACCAAGTGCATCGGATTACGGATGTTGTGGAAAAAGCACTTGAAGAAAAACAAGTATGCTCGGCTATATTCTTAGACGTTGCTCAAGCCTTTGACAAGGTTTGGCACTTGGGACTTGAGTACAAACTGCAAAGGGATCTTCCCAGGCAGTACTACAAAATACTGAAATCCTACGTTACGAACCGACTCTTTAGAGTATGGTACGACCAAAATTACTCGGAACTAAAGAAAATTGAAGCCGGTGTACCACAAGGAAGTGTCCTAGGACCAACCCTGTATCTGTTATATACAAGGGATATTCCAGTGGACATCAACGCTATCATGGCCACCTTTGCTGATGATACTGCAATATTGGTGCCAGATAAATCCGTTACGAAGGCTACACAAAAACTGCAAAATGCAGTCGATAAAGTTAGTGATTGGACGCAAAAATGGCGAATCAAACTAAATGAAACAAAATCGACGCATATAAACTTTACAAACAAAAAAATAAACAATGTTCCTATTCTTATAAACAGTACAACAGTACCTTACTCCAATACTGCCAAATACCTTGGAATGACTTTGGATGCAAAGCTTAAATGGAAAGAGCACATCAAAAAGAAAAAAGACGAACTAAACTTGAAGTACAGAAAAATGTACTGGTTACTAGGAAAGAACTCTGACCTATCTATCCAGAACAAACTAATGTTATATAAGCAAGTACTGAAACCCGTTTGGACATATGGCATCCAACTATGGGGCTGTACAAAGAAAACAAATGCTGAACCCATCCAAAAATTCCAAAGCAAGGTCCTTCGCGGAATAATAAATGCCCCTTGGTATATAAGAAATAGCGATCTACATCGTGACCTTCAAATTGAAATGGTTACAGAAGTGGTTAAAAAACACGCTGTATCACACAATCAGCGACTGCAAAGTCATACCAACTCCGAAATGGAGACCGTCTTAAATGTACGAGACAATGTTCGGAGATTAAGAAGAACCAAGCCTCATGAGCTGATGGTCTAAAAGCTATGGAAAGTGTTATAACTTAAACTTCCCACAATGCGACTGATAAATTAAGAAAGAAAAATCATTTGTCGATCTTTCATAGATTGGTCCTGATTCACCGGTGGTCTTAGTGCGGTAAGAGTCCCACACTACTTGGTACCGATTCTTACCGAGTGTCTTCTGAAGATTTCCATCGGATAATAAAAAAAAAAAAAAAAAAAAAAAAAAAAAAAAAAATACAGTTTATGAACTAGATCATGAATTCAGATTGCATTCTTTTTAAGGAGTTATTGCTTTCTATTTTCTCAAACCATAATTGATTTCTAGTAAAATAATTAATTAAGTTCATTTATTTATTGTTTGTTTTTTATTTAAAGCATTTTTTTTATACAAAAATTTCAAACTAACTTATTTTTGTTTATTTTATTTCTTTTCAGGTATGTGACTAATGTTTGACCAGCTGAATATTTGAATCCAAATCTCAAAAGCAGTATTTTATTTTTTATTTGTGCGCCGATATCGTTAAAAAGGAATTTTGTTTAACATTTTTATTTAATTAAATTCAAAATACCCATACTGATTACTTACGTAACAAAAAATTTTAATGTGATTACTTCATATAGGAAGGTTTATAACTTACATACCTACGAAAACGTTATCTATAAATATCTTATTCCCATAAACATAGAAGTACAGTACAAATTAGCATATCCATCAAATCAATTTTATTACCCAGAGGACAACAAGAACATAATATCATTACTCGCGGGTTCTCGAAGTCGAAAATTTATTAACATAAACAAAAACAAAAAGAAGTTCTAATTTTGTTCTAGAAAACTAGCGTCACCAAAAAAAAAAAGTGGTGTCATTGTATCTTTTCCAAAGACTGTAAAAGTTCTATAAGTCTTTATGAACGTGTTTGTTAACTGTCTGCATGTGTGTATGAATAGTTTTTAAGGTTTTTGGTTTTATTTTAGATTTAAGAAAAAAAGAAAATTGTCTATTTAAATTCTTAATGCAAATTAAATTAAATATATATTTTCTAGCGTTTTGTCATCAACTGGTGTTTATATGTTTATTTAGAATTTATCAGGTAAAAATAAACTTAACTGTGACTTCCTTTTAAAGGTTTTTATTGGTTAGTTGCTTGTTTTCTCTAAGTTGTTTTTTTTTCTCATTTTTTCATTCTATTTGGTCGTGTGACTAATTTATTAATTTATGGCTTTTAAATTTTATTTATTGTTAGATTGTTTTTTTTTTTTGAAAATATTCTAACACCCATTTGGGTAGTGATTACTTGATTAGTTTTCTCAAACAAAAGAAAGTCTTATTTGTCGTGAAGTAATTTGTATTTTGTTGTTAATTTTATTTAAAAATAAATTAAAGTTACCATAAATAGAAGAATTGATATTCTTTAAATAAATGTTTTGAACACATAACAAAGGTGGGTGCAAAATTGAAATTCCTCTCTTTCTATGCTGATTTTAACGGAAAGTTTTTTATTTTGCTGATTAAATGGACAGATTTGGGCAGTTTTGCAATTTGTGTTTATTTTTTGAAAACTAATTTAAGAATGTTGGGGTCTTAGGATAATTTGAAACTTTATCAGATCTTATAGAAAGATTACTTTTATACTCAACAAATTTTTTAAAATAAGCCCAGAAATATGTTACAAGAAGAAGTAATTCCATATTTTCCTTCAGCTATTAATTTTACTCTTGGGATTTTTCGGGAGCATAATTTGTTTTATTATTGGCTTAATTCAAGTCGATTAACATAAAAAAAAAAAATATATAACAAAAAAAGAAATAAAAAAATCTTAATATAAAATGCTAATAAATAACAATATTTAGATAGTTGAATTAAATAAATTAAACAATCTGATAAATCTAGCTTAAATTATTGTTTATAAAAGAGGGTTTAAGGGTAATTGGAATAAAGAATTCTTCTAAGGGAGGATGAACTAAGGTTAAAATCAAAAATATCCTGTACACTGTTGGCTAGGCGAAGCATTCTGATGATTGGATTGTTATGGCCATAATTTGTGCGGTGGGTAGGCAGGCGGAAGAATGGGATGGATCGAAAGTTACGTGGGTTGGTATTAATTAGGATGAGTTGAAGAAGTGCCGGAGAATCGATGGCACCAGTAATTAGTTGGTGGACAAATAGAATGTCGGCAACAGCACGGCGTTTGGCAAGAGTGTGTAGGTCAATTAATTGCAACCGATCTTCATAGGGTGGTAACATATGGGGATCAGACCAGGGGAGATTACGTAAAGCGAAACGGAGGAACCTTCGCTGTACACATTCTATTCTATGTGAGTGTGTAGATTGGTAAGGTGACCAAACCTGGCTGGCGTATTCAAGAATGGGTCTTACATACGTGGTGAAGAGTGACTTGGTGACGTAAGGGTTGGAGAATTCTTTCGACCAACGCTTTATAAAACCGAAGCTAGAATTCGCTTTTGCAATAATATGGTCAATGTGCATACGGAAATTGAGTTCTTTATCACAAATTATGCCAAGATCTCGGATAGAAGAAACTACGGGAACAGGTTCACTGCGAAAGTAATAAGTTCGGGCGGGTAGGGGGAGGCGTTTTCTAGAAAAGTTCATGGATTGACATTTACTCACATTGAGTTCGAAGAAATTTTTTTCACACCAAGTAAGAAAGGAATTTAAGTCTTTTTGGAGCAGGAAAGAATCGTTAGAGTTATAAATCACTTTTATAATTTTTATATCGTCGGCATAAATAGAAAGGTCAGAGTAAGAAGTTATGCTTTCAACATCATTAATAGCAAGGACAAAAAGTAGTGGACCAAGATGGCTTCCCTGAGGAACGCCTGAGGTGGCATAGATAGGTTCAGACTCGGAGCATCTGAAAATTACCCTATAAAGCCGGTTCTCTAAGTAGGATTTAACCCATAAAATAAAAGATGAAGGAAAACCAAAGGCTTTCAACTTAATGTAGATAATTTGGTGAGATATTTTATCGAATGCCTTACTGAAGTCAGTGGTGACAACATCAACATCAAAGCCTTTTTCCAAAGCACAAAGGGTCATGGAAACAAATTGAGCCAGATTAGTGGTCGTGGACCTACCCTTTAAAAAACCATGCTGAAGAGGAGAAACTATTGATTTACAATGAAAGTAAAGAGAGTCGTAAACAATGCTTTCAAACAGCTTGGGTATTGATGAGAGTTTAGCTATCGGACGATAGTTTGAGATGTCGTTTCTACTACCTTTTTTATGAATTGGGAATATGAACGAGTTTTTCCATAAAGTAGGAAACACTGCTTGCGAAAGCGAGAGGCGGAAAAGAAATGAAAGGGGTTTAGAAAGCACATTAACACATTTCTTGAGAAAAATGGCAGGGATACCGTCAGGACCAGGAGAAAAATCGTCTTTCAATAAATTGATCTTTTCGCAGACCGAACTAAGACTTATATCGACAGAAACAAGTGACGTTTGAGGATTGTTCGATAGGAAGCTAAAATATTCAAGGTCAGGCACATTTGTATCATCACCGTAAGACTGCCCGAAAAAATTGGCAAAGAGGTTAACTATTACTTGGGGATCAGCAGATGATGAGTCACGAAAATTAAAAGAGGAAGGTAAGCCATCCGATTTTCTCTTGATATTTATAAATTGGTAGAACCGCTTAGGTTCAGAAATGAGGCTTGTCTGCATTTTGGCAAGATAATCATGGTATAGTGATTCGCAAAGGGAAGAAAAATCGACGGAAGCTTGTTGGTAGACTGAAAAATCAAAGGGACTTATGCCCAATTCCTTGAAAGATTTTTAATAATTTTAAAGCCATTTAGCCTTTAAATGATGTTTTTTGATTTCACCAATTGCTTTTAAATTTAAGAAGTTCTTAAATGCCTTTGGTAACTAAAAGCTCGTTTTCATCTCATTAAATTAAAAAAAATGTCTTTTTTGTTCAGCCATTCCAGTCAGCAACTGCTGATATTAAGCTGTCAGAATAATTCTCCACTCATCCATACTGTTTTTTCACTTTTTCTCATACACATCGCACGTGCGAGTGAAATAACCTCTTTTTTATGTCCAGGGATGTGAGGCAAACTCAATTTAATTAAAATGTACCTAAAATATCCCTCTTCTACATTGCTGAAACTGAAAAATTTTTAATATCTGATAATATTTAGAAAGAGTTTAGATAAAAACAATTCAGTGTTTGTTTATGAAATTGTCCATAATTCTGCTATACTTTTCGTTACTGCAGGCTAAGTTCAAAGGGGTTATTCCCTGCCAATTGTGATTCCTTGTGTCCAGTCCCTTTTTTAAATGAACTGTTAGAAATTTCGCTATGATAATTTCTAGTTTGAATTTGGTAAATTAACTCTTTGCTACAATCTCTTCGAGGTTATGAACAAATATGAAAATTATATAAACCATGGCTTGAAAAGTGTACATTAAATTAAATATTCTCCGGTCCGTTTCTTTTTTCTTTTTTCTTTTTTTTATGGGATGCGCACTGTACAAAATCTCCCAATTGCAAATTCCCGATTTTGATTATCTCGCAATTACAATATCTCGCTATTCATAATCTCTCAACATGGAAATTTCACAAACTAAAATCCTGCAGATCAAAATTTGATTAAATTGCAACAAATTGATTTTTTTTTATCAAAATATTACAAATTAAACTCTTGGGGGAGATTGCAATTTGAGAGAGAAAAAAATGTATTATTTGTTACAATATAATTTAATTTCGCGGAATATCCTATCATCTTTAGTTCGTAAATTCAATAAAATCTACCAAAAATTGAGATAAATATTTTTTGAAAGATTAGTCAATAGTTACTTTTTAAAAGCAATTGGTAGCAATAAAAGTTGAAAAAGAATATCGTGTTTAGGTTTTACTCTCCATTTGCAGGTTTTTTTTCAATGCGAAACCTAAAGTAACACTTTGCTTTGAGATTTGAATTTTCGAGTTTTTGATTTAAGAGATTTTGGTTGAAATTTGCGAGATTTTTTTGGTGTTAGATGTAGATGCAAAATTGTTAGAAGCGAGATTTTGTTATTGCGAGAATATACAAAAAATGTATCTTCGATATTTTATTATGATCCTGAACTTTGCAGACAATTTGAATATCATATTTCGGACTGTCACCAGTGGCGTGAAAATGGTTCAATTTTAAAAAATGCAACGGAAATCAAATTGTCACGAAAAAATCTCGATACACCATTTTTTATTTTTCTTATTTAGCGTAATACAAAATTGTGATGAAAAAATTATTCAGCGTCGGGAAAAAAAAAATCAAAATTTTTTGGTCTGTCACCAGCGCCGTAAAAATTCATTGATTTTTAAAATTGAGATGGCAATCGATTTGCCACAACAAAGTCTCGATACGCCACTACTCATTTTCTTTACTTGCCGCAGTAAAAAAGTTATGGTGAAAAAAGTAGGACGTGCCGAAAAAAAACTTTAAAAATTTTTAGACTTTCACGAGCGCCGTAAAAATTCATCGATTAAAAAAAATGAGATGGCAATAGATTTGTCATAAAGTTTCGATTTTCAAAAACGATACATTTTTACGAAGCTCGTGACAATCCAAAAATTTTTGAAATTTTCTTCTCGACTTGAATAATTTTTTCGTCATAACTTTTTTATTACGGTAAGTAAAAAAAATAAAAATGGCGTATCGAGATTTTGTCGTGACAGTTAGATTGCTGTTATATTTTTTTAAAATCGAACCATTTTCACGTGACTGATGACAGGCCAAAATATGATATTCAAATCGTCTGCAAAGTTCAGGGTCAAATTTTATTACATTTTTTAAAAAAAATGTGAGTTTATGTTATTCGAGATTTTGGTTTGCAGGATATCGTACCGCTCCCCGTGATTATACTTGAGGGTAAAATGTTTGTATTGAAAGAAAGTGTATCAGAAATTTATTTGTTATCAAACTAAAAATGTCACTCCTACACTCAGAGAAAAAGTCGTCTAGGTATAATTAACAAATTCCTGGTTTAATATGCATAATTTTCAGGATGTAATTTTTCAACACGGTAGATCAAGTTAACCGCTAAGCCAGATACCTGATTTTACTGTCGTATTAAATTAACGTTGGTTGCAGGAAAAATCTGCATGACACCTTGTTAAATAGAAACTGCCTTAAAATAGTAAAACTGCTGATTTAACAAGAAAATCTAGTTAGTTTTTCCTAAAAATCAAGTTAATTTTACATGAAAATCTAATTAATGTAAGATGACTAAATGTTCAATGTTCTGTAAATTTAAAATGAAAATCTAGTTGATCTAACATGACTTAATTTTGGATTAACCCTGTACATATCTAGTATATTTTCTGGAATCTATATGTCAAGGTTCAGTCTCTAACGCATTTCGTGTGTTTTGCATTATTTCAAATTTTATTTTTAAGATACTTTGTGATACTTAATTAGTTTTGAATTAGGAACCTCTCATAGAAGTATATAGCATACACTGGTCCACTGGTTGAAACTTATTTTGCTTAGATAGTCTGTGTGTGTATGTTTTAATACTGGAAGAGTGCTTCTTTAACAGGAGGCCAAGGTTAATTCATCAAGTAAAATTAACCCAATTAAAATGTTAATACAATCTGATTTGTGCTAAAATAGAAACTCATATACTACATTGTTGAAAAAATATGACAGGTTCTATTCATCAAGTAAAATAATGTAAATAACCAAATAAAACGTTTAAACAACCTGGTGTGTGGTTAAACAGAAATTCATAACCTATAGTGTTGAAAAAATACGAGCTCGATTTAGATTTACACTTTTTTTTTATCAAAATTTGTTATTTTTAACTAGAAGAAATAAAATCAACTTAAATATGGTAAGAAAGGCCGCCAGGTTGATTTTACGGTTATTAAAATCAAGTGTCCAACTGTCCTATCAATGTCCATAACCATTATATCGGATTGTGCACCTAGTAAATTTAACAAGACCCATCAGGTTAATTTATTTGGCTCTGGACCTTTGGGACCTCATACACAGGAAATTATAAAAACGAAAATGCCATCTAATTGATCAGTAATTGGTCAAAAAAGGTCAACTTGTCCTAGAAAATTTTCAGGACTATATAGGCTTGAAGTTTCTCAAAGTCACGCAAGGTGCGCGATTTTTGCCACCTTATTTGCGGGAAATTTACAACAGCAAAAAAGTATGCTACCTGAAAGATCTCTAGATCGTAATAAAAGGTCAACTAATTTCAGTAAATGGTCATCCATAGTTTTTTCTATGAATTTTCAAAATTTATTTTAAGGTTACAAAAAAAACCTTTGGCTCCTCATTTGGGTCATTTAAACAAAAAAGTATGCCATTAGAAAGGCCACCTCATGTTCATAAATTTTATGATTTTCTTACTAATTGGTCAGCTATAGACTCTTTTTTACGATTTTTTTAAAATATGAAGTTTACTTAAAAAGTATTTTTTTAACAAAATAACCCAAAGGAAGTGCATCTATGGATGAGTGTTTTCATCCAAAGATGCTTTTTGTTTTTCAATCATTCTACTCATAAGAAAAGCATTACAAGCACTCCAAAGCGATAAGAAAGTAACCTCTTATTACTCCTATTACACTTTAGTGGAGCTAATTATAAAAGTATTAAATAGATTCCCGTAACAAATAAAAAGTAAAATGTTTAGATCTGTTAGTAGGCCTAAGAATCAGAAACGGGTTTTACTTGCACCAATAGCTCGGTAACTAGTCCGCCAATTTCAGATATAAAATATATTGCCTTAAACAGGAATCAATTTTATCTTGAATATTCTTATGAAGCAAAAATTGTAGGTCTTTATTAACAAAAAAAGTTGTTCCACAATAATATAAGAAAATAGTAAATTGGTATGGCTTTTATAAACCCATATTGTTAAATAAATTAATAGATTGGTAAATGGTTAATTAATAAATACACACCTTAAATATTGACTGAAAATAATCAGAAATATGTATTTGTTCGGATGCCAAATTAAATATAAATTGTAATAAAAGTCAATCATCTGAATCTTAAGGCTTATTCAATAATACAAGCAATATAGAAAAGAAGTAGTACAAATTTACATAAAGGTTATATACCAATTTTAAAGAATGACTTTTAAATAGAAAGCTTCTTAATCACTTCATTAGGGTAATAAAGAGGGTTTAAAGATTACTATGATACATTACTTCTATAACGCTGGTATGACTTACACCAGAAAATATTTAAAGAATCAATTATACTCCTATAAGGTAAAAGTATTTACTTCCTGCCATATGAGCAATAGGAGCGCTATAACAACAAATGAGACTGTAATTTCTCAAATGCGAAGTAATTTTTCCATTTGGTACACTAAAAAAAAACTTAAAAAATAATAAGCCTTAATATAAGCCCAAAAAAATTAATCATACAAATTTTAAAAGTCAAAACAATTTCAAGATAAATTTGAGATATCTCACTGCAAATAACATATATGCAGAGGCTTATGACCATTTACTGTTTGTTAACGAACTTCGCAGCACTTTGTTCATCTCAAGCTACTTGAATTTTTGTCTAAACAAATATTTTTGTTGACATGAAAATGACAGTTTTTTAAGTTGTTTGTTTTTGTTTTCGTATTTTTTTTTTTAAACGTAAAACCTTTGAGTCAAGGCCTTTTTCAAGTTTCAACTTAACTTACTTACATCACTCATACACAAAGTGCTCTTGGTGCTGCATGACATTTTTTTCTGCCGCATGCACAGAAGTTATTTTACCCTCCACCCTCTCTCTATTTGCTGCTACTGGCATTCATTTCCACTTTAATTTACTTAACTCAACCATCATCATCATATGTATACCTGTGCCAGCTGTTTATTTTGTTATGAAATAAAAAATTATCATCATTCACAAAAGTGCACACTTAAAGATACACTTAGATACTTTTGTATCTATTGTCTTAAAATGAGGGTACTCAGGTGACGGTCGGTCTTAAATTTAATGTGTCATTAACACGGGTGGTAGGGCATATATATATTTTTTTTTAAGAATGCAACTGCAAGAAACTGTTGCTGCAGAGAATAGAACTATTTCAAAATGTCGAGATGGAATGGGTCTGGGAAGGGATAGACGAAGTATAGAAGTATCTATCAAGGTACTAAAAACGTCCACAACACAATGTTCGTGCTTTTGAATTTATGTGTTTTTTTTTTGTCCAAAGCAATATGCAGCATTGTCGGGGATTTTATATCACAAATTATGTCACACAAAGGTTGGTTGCTTCTGCTTGTATGCTTATCCTCTCTCGATGATGCATGGAGGCGAAGAGTCCGCGAGCATAAATATGCATGAAGTTGGGAAAAATTGTTCATGTTTTGAATATTTTTATTATTTTTTTTTTGTGTTTTTCTAAAAGTATCTAAAAGTGCATTGTCTGCGGTTTTGCACTCTTCGAGTGGTGCACCACGACACATCTGCATCAGCATGCATACTCTCATATACTCGCGTATACATATGTGCAAAAGTATAGATGCCCCATGTTGGATACGATATATAGGTAGGTACCTATAACCTACCCATCAGAGAGTGGCATTCATAATTTTTATGTGAAATGATTTTGGATAATGCAAAGTATTTTTTTTTTTTTTGTGCAGTAGTTTGTTGCTGCTGAGTTGCTTTTTGCTGTTGTCTGCTTTAGGGGGCAACAGTGTGGTGGTTATAAAAGAGCCTTTCGTGGTTATCTGGGAGAGGGTAGGTAAAAAAATATCCACACCATGCCATCATCATGGGAAGATGAAAACTTTTTTAAACTCCGGCGTTCACGAGTGGTATTCTTTGGGGGTTTTTTGGTCTTGACTTGTTGGTGTTATAAATTGCTGTATGGATAGAATGGCATGGATGGGAAACAACAATGGCTTCTATGTAGTCAAGGAGAGAGGGTATACAAGGCCAACGAAAAGGTTTATGACATTCAGCAAACTTCTTTTGATTAAATGCAACAGAGGATTTATTTTTTTTGTTGATTTTGTTGGTTCCTATATGATGGGCTTGCAACAAAAAAAAAAAAACGACTTTGTTCTCACAAAAAGAGGTAGTTAGGTAAGTAAACTTTTAACGATTCTAGGTCGAGTTCATGTGATAGATACCAACCTAAACCGCAGCTTAGATGAAACTACCATTTGAAACTGTACTTTTTTTAAATTCCAAGTAGCTAACTACTCGTACTTTGTATGCACTGGAATTTGGAACAAATTATTTTTTGAAGGAGTAAAGAGCTGTACAAAATCAATAAGTAAGTACCTATATTGAACGGTTGCATAAGAAATTTTATAAAAGACCCGAGACAGAGATTAAACTACAAACGTTATCGTTAAGATAAAGAAGAGGGAAGTGCGGGAGCGGTGCCCAACTAACATTTCAGCCTAACTGAATAGGCTTTATTATTTTTTAGAAACATCTGTAAATTTCTTTAAATATAAAAAGGAGAACATTATCGAAGTTCTAAAGTAAGTTCTTGACGGTCTTATAGAAGTTTAAACGAGCCTTATTCGAAATATTAATGAAGCTTAAGTTTTGACAGATAGCTTCAGAAAGGTTTCTATAAAGAAAAGGGCACAAGTTTAAAAGAGTTATGAGCTTTTATGGATAGGTTGTATAATATCTACTAGAAGTGAATAATACAACTCTTACAGAGGTTGAAAAATAAAAGGAAAAAAAGTAGAACTTATTTTTTAATTTTTTTGAAGCGTTTTTTACTATTTTTACCATTTGTAACCTGAAACTGTGTTTCAGACACGATTAATTTTTATTTAATGTATGTATTGGAAATAATTATGTATAAAACACAAATGTTTTTCTAACTACTCTAGGGATCGAACCCAAAACTCCTATGTGACAGTCCAGCAATCTTCCCACTTGGCCATCTTGGATATGATTCAGAAGATACAAAAACTAAATTAACCTTTTTCTTTTTTAGAATTTCAAAATGTTTCTTAAAACATGTTTTTCTTTTTATCAGATCGATATTTTTATATTTGATTTTATTTAAACCAATGTAAATTCTGTTTTTTTTTTCATTCGGTATTGAAATAGGATTGATGTTAGGGCGTTAATTTATGTCTTATAACAAGAGATTAACGCATACTAGACAAAAAGCTTCTTTAAAATGACTTTTACAAATTTGGACCTCTTTGATATAAATTGACATTTTGTTTTATGGTTCGTGTCTAAGATTTCACATGTCAAAGTAAAGTATTCGATTAAACTTCTTGAAAATTGTAACAGAAACTTTTTGAATACTGATAAGTCTATAGAATCTTCATACAGTCGTAGCTTGATGTTTCTTCTTTAAATAAATTTTCAGAGGTCTATCCAAAAATAGATGCTAGCCTCGTTTAATTTTCTATATCTAGCTTTCAAACAATTTTAAAGAAGCAGTTATTGAAGTCATGACTTCTATAAGAAATTTATTTTTGATGAAAGCTTTATAGAAGGCTTGTATACATCCAGACTTGCAGCATATGGATATTTCTAAGATAATAGAAACTGAATTGTTAGTTGGGTTGTCAAAAGGGAGAGAAGAAATAACAAATTAAAAAAGAAAAGGAATCTAAGTGTTGTGATGTGATGTTCCATTGTGTTAAAACATCTTTAAACATCCAGTGAAGTGAGTGGATAAAACTGATGAGAATCATGGATAGCTCAGGAAAACGGTAAAAAATTTTAGGCGAATCCGGTACAAATACAATAAATAAAAACCTCAGTTTAACTGGTAAAATCACAGCAAATACGATACAAATCACACAGTAAAGATCTCAGACTAACTGATTAAAGTTTAGAACAAATTCAGTAAAAATTACAGAAACACTTAACAAAATTTCCAATAAAAATTACAGTAGAAAAACAAATAAAAATCACAGAAGCACTGCAAGAAAAAAAAACAAAACAATCTGGGAAAAATCCCAGTAGAATTGGTAAAAATCTTAAAACAATTGGTAAAAATCTCAGGTGAATCTAGTAAAAATCATAGTAGGACTGGTTGAAATTTCGGAGGAATCCAGTAAAAATCACAATCTGGTAAAAATCACAGTAAAATTGCGAAAAATCTAAGAACAACTGGTTAAAATATCGGACGAATCCAGTAAAAATATAGTAAAACGAGTAAAAATCTCGAACGAATTTTGTAAAAATCAAAGTAAATCTGATCAAAAACACAGAAAAATCTGTTTAAATTTCGGACAAATCCAGTGAAAATCACAGAAATACTAGAAAAAACTACAAACCAATCCGGTAAAAATTACAGTCGAATTGTTAAAAAATCTAAGAACAACTGGTTAAAATGTCGAAAGAAATCGGTAAAAATCACAGAAAAACTTGTTGTAAAAATTTCGAACGAGTTCGTTGAAAGTTGGTAAGAATATCGGACGAGTCTGGAAAAATTCCAGTAAAACTGGTACTAATCTCGGACGATTTCAGTATAATTAACAGTTAGACTGGTAAATATGTCAGTATCTAAAACTTTAAGAATCTCGAATGAATTCCTTAAAAAGCAAAGTAAAACTAGTAAAATTCTAAGGACAGCAGATAAAAATATATAACAAATATAAAAATCTAAAAAAAAAACACTGGAAAAAATTTCAAACAAATCCGGTAAAAATTACAGTAGAGTTGGTAAGAATCTCAAATAAAAACTGGTAAAATCTCGAAGGAATCTAGATAAAATCACAGTAGGACTAGTAAGAACCTCGGAGGAGTCCAGTAAAAATCACAGAAAAGTTGGTAAAATTCTCAGTACAACTCAGTACAGTAAAAATCACAGTAAAACTGGATAAAATCTCAGACCAACCAAATAAAAGTCTTGGACGAATCCGGTTAAAATAACTCAAACACTAGGAAAAGTTTTGAATTTCGGTCAAAATTACAGAAGAACTCAATAAAATCACACAAACACTGGAAGGAAAAATTGAAAAAAGTCCAGTAAAAATCACAGTAGAATTGGTAAATATCGTAGAACAACTGGTGAAAATTTCTGAAGAATTCGGTAAAAACTACAGTAGGAATGGCAAAAATCTCGAAGGAATACAGTAAAAATAACAGTGAAATTGGTAAAAATCTCAGTACAACTCGTAAAAATCTCAAGCAAATCCGGTAAAAATCACAGCTATACTGGTAAAAATCTTGAACGAAATCGGTAAAATCTCGAACAATTCCGGTAAGCTGAGGTCTTTACAAGACTCCTTACCACTGGTAACTGCCTGAACAGAATGGAAGACGGAGCTGGAATAGATGTCAAAAATGCTGTAGCTGCAGCTGCAAGAGTTGAATATCGCCCATTTTGTTTGGGCGGTAAGAAGATGTCTAAGATTTATTTGACTGGGTGAGCTGTGCTACCTTTTACGGTTATTTCAATACTCACTTTATTATAGTATCGTATCTATTCCAGATGTTGCAAAATGCTTTTACAGATCTAATATTCTGGCTAAATCACCAAAATATGGACTGAAAAATGATTTAAATCGTTTCGAGCTTCAATTTTATTCTCTGATTTTTAATTCCACATTTGTCTGGTGGCATAATTTCAAATTTTGTTTGACTTATTTTCCAAATGTAAGCATCATTTTTGTGATCTTTTTTGAGTCGTATTAAAAAAATCCATGTAAAAAAAACATTTCAGGTCTGGTTTAAAAAAATTGACCGAGCGGTTTTTTGAAATCAGGCCACGCTGATAGAAAAAACATCTAGTAGACATTTATTAAGGCCCCCATTACACCATACAAAGTTCAGAAAAGTACAAAATTTCGATAAAATTATATTCAGTACTAAATCAACCTGATGGCCTTCTTTACCTTCTTAACCAAAATTTGCAATTTAAAACCTCGCATATCGAATTCCTACATTCCAGGCATTTGTCCCATCGAGCTATTAAACAAGTCTGGCAACCCTAGTTCAAATGCATATACAGACTGTATTAGGTTGTACCACTCTCACTTTTCCCATAGGGATGTTATAAAGAATATTTAAAAAAAAAAATAAGAAAATTGATTCAACAACTCAAAACTTGACTAATTCAAGAGCTTCGTGACGGACAGAGTAAAATATGTTCTTTCACATCATCTTTAGAAGAAAAATCCCAAACAGACCTTATGTTTAGACTATATCGTGTGGAGCTTAAATTGTTCCACTTCACGCAATGAATTTCAAAAAGGCACGCTCTTCACTTCACCACTATACGTTCAGGTCGCTTCAGTTTCAGTTGCCGCCACCATTGCAGCACCGCGCCGTCACGCATTTAAGTTTTCATTCAAACATGACATCTCCAAGAGTTTGAGGCTGAATGTCCCATTACCATCCCGCAGGACCTAAGCCGCACATAGTACATATTTTTGTATAGGCATTCTGCAAGTGTTGGCGCAGCATGCCACAAAGAGCCCTTATACTATTCGACATGATCATCACTTTCTGTCTCTGCCCTTTTATCCTTATAAATCGCCCATATGTTGTGTGCTTAGCGCGCATGCGTGCCCCCAGACACGGGATCCCATTGTCGGATGCGTCGCCTTGTCTTCTTTTCCAACCTAAGACACATTATTTTTTTATTTATTACCATTTTTTTTTTTTTTTTTGTATTCTTTGCTGCAATCCATACACTTTTCTGCCAGACATAATTATGCAGAATAGCGAGGATTATTACGAGGCAAGTACTTGTAATGGATAAGAGTTGCAAACCAAAGACAACAACAATACAAAAATAAAAGCAAAACAAAAAATGGCTACAAGAAAAGACGACTTTAAGCCACGCTAGCTCACACATGGCCTGCTGCTAGAGAGATAGAGCTAGCTAGGGAAGATGGTTCGTAACCACGATAATGATGGCAGAACGTGAAGTGAAGGGAAGCTCTGTGCCCATCTTTTTCATTTTATAATATGAAGATTCTGCATCAGTACCTACTACCTGCGTTTTTCATGAGCAGCATAATTATTATGAGCATTGACAGCTGATGTCGTCTTGTCCAAGGTTATGGCAAGCTTATGTTGAAAGTTGGTTTGTTTTTTTTTTGTTTGTCTTTCTTTTTTCCCTTGCAAGCTATTCTAAGCGTAGATATATCATTTTTTTTTGTGTTGTATATTCCCCCAGAGTCGTCTTTGTCATGTGTGGCGAGAGAGGGTCCAATAACTTGGACTTAAGGTGCTCTAAGAACTTCTTGGCTATGCGTTGCGTATGTAATATTATGTGCTGTAATATTAAATTACACCACAAACTCTTGAGAGAATTAAGTTCGTCTAGAAGATGGTTAAAAAAACAACAACAACAACAAAACTGCTTAATAAAGTGACCTAGGTAAAAGATAATATGCGGTGCGTGGATGACTTTTTTCTTTTGTTGTCTTTTAGTCTCTTACTATATTGAGTTTCCATTATCATCAAGTTTTGTGTAAATTATGAGAGAAGAAAAAATAAAACTGCTGCATTATGCATTTTTAAATGTGGGCTGCTGAGATTACATCTTTTAGCCAAAGCTGTGAATAATTTATGATGTAGTTTGCAGATTAAGAACAAGATTTTTTTTTTGTTTTATTTTTTTTTTTTTGCTTTAATATGAAATTTAAAACGAAGTTAACTTAAGGTGGTGGCGGTAAATGATTAAAAAAAAGAAAACAACGACAAAGTAATGGTAGAGAATGAGTGTAGATTTTATTATATAGCATCACTCCACCATTCTATTTTTTTTATTTTTTATTTGTAGGTATTAAATTGAAGATTTAATTTTCAAAGAAGATTTTTGATCATTTAAAAATATTAAACAAATACAGAAATTGTTTATTTTTTTCCGTTAGAAGCCAATAAAACCTTTCGTACTTAGTAGCTTATTTGTGTAATAAATAATTGTTTGAACACTCTAAAAAACACAAATTTTCCAACTATTTGTATCTTCTTGCACTGAATCAAATTCTTACATTGGAAAACCAACAAAACTGTTTTTGTTTGATTCAAATTCAGGTAATGATAAAATGTTATTAATAAATAATATTTTTAAGAAAGTTTTTATATTATACAAATTGTACATATATCAAAGTTGTTAAAATTTCAATGCAAAAAAAATGCGTTTTGCATTAAAAAAAATATGCAAACTGGAAAATTTTCTGTATTAATAATAAAATGTTATTGCTCAAAAATATGTTGTATTGAAATAAATGTTATTTCAGAATAAAAAATTTGTTGCATTAAAAAAGAATGTTTATGCAATTGTAAATTTTTGTTTTGTTTAAAAAAACAATTTTTATTGCAAATCAAAAATGATCATTAAAAATATTGTTAATGAAAATTATAAAAATTTTTTGCATTGAAAAAAAAAAATTGTTAATGCGGAAACCAAAATTTGTTGCATTTAAAAAAAATCAATTAAATTTGAAAATTTTTTGACATGAAAAAAAAAACTATTGCGATATGACAAATGTCTTGCATTAAAAAAAATGTGAGCAAAATTTGAAAATGGGTTGCATCAAAAAAAAAAAAAAACTGAACTTTTCTGAAAATTGACTTAAAATAGAAGAAATATTAACTATCAACGAATGCACATACATTAATGTGTTATAGCTTTTTTTAAAGCTAATACTTAATTTTTTGTATTTGTTTTTTTTATATTAAATCAAGTTGCTAAGAAATTAATATTCAAGTCCAAATTTTTTGAATAGATTGTGAATATTTTGTGTTTAAGTTTTTTTTTTATTTGCAACCAAGTTTTGGTTATACATATACCGAAAATCAAATGTAAGACTCTTTATTAGTTTTAGAAATTTGAAAAAAAAAAACAAAGAAACTTTTGCAAAAGGAATTACAATTTATAATTAAATTTTTTTTTAGAGAAAAAGTAGAAACCTTTCACTTTTTTTAATCTCTCAAAAACTAAAAAAGAGCTTTATATGTATTTGATTTTCAGTATTGGACCAAAAATTTGTGAGGGCATTGAATATTGAACTAAAAAATAGCACTTAATCATGCATAATTTAAGAAAAATTAACTAAAAAAATATTCGCAGTTAATTTCCAAAATTTTGAATTTTTAAAATTTAATTATTATTTTAACAACTTGATTGAAAAACAAATACAAAAATGGAGTGTTAACTTTAAAGAAAGCTATCGAATATTATTGATGTGAATTCGTTGATATTAAATATTTATAATTTGTTTGCATTTTAAATCCGCTTTTTTTAGAAATATGTATTTCCATGTGCTTCAGCGAGGAGGGTTCAAATTTTTTTGATTCAAGGCAATTTGCAAATTAAATTTGACTCCCATTAACATTTTTCAATGCAAAAATTTTCACATTTCATTACTATTTTGTTTAATGCATCAAATTTTTATTCAGTTTTTTTTTTTCAGTACAACAAACTTTTGAAATGACACCTTTAGTTCCATAGCCCATCAATTCTTTTAAAAATTTGAAGTGAAGAAAGAGAATGTGAGAATTTGAATTCTTGATCAAAAAAGATTGTACTAGTTGATTGTAACGCGCCTAAGGCACCCGTCAAAAATTATTGAATTTAACCAAAAACTTTGACATCCAATATAAAATAAATATGTATTGAAAAATTATTTCTTTAAATATTGTTTGGCATTTGGAAGTGTTTTCGTAATTTCTTTTATTTTCAAAATATTTAAAATTACCAAAAAAGTGGAAGGTTCACTCTTTGTTATAAAAAAAGGAATTTTCCCGTAAAGTGGCAACACTGGAACTCAAATCAAAGGTTTTTTATGTTCTTTAAAACTAACCGTTATTGTTTCAACACATGTTTCGTATATTTAGTTGTTTCTGCAACTTTTTGTCATGATTTAAAAAAGTTAAGAATAAAAAAGTATATTCACGAAAAATGTCAACACTGACATTTTATCCGAAGGTGCATTTACACAAAGCCTATCTTTTTAGATATTAATAGCTATTTTCCCAATACGAATTTGTCATCTCGAAGGCTTCCCGTTTTTCATGTTTAAAATATTAATGACCACTAAAAATGTTGAAATTCCACCACCCTAGCATTAGAAAAGTTTGGTCCCCAAAATTAATTTTGGTATGCAAATCATTACGTGCATATAAAATAAAATTTCCAAGCAAATTGACATCTTAATTGTGAGCATCTAATCTTTGAAGAAAAAAAATATTTTTTTTTAGTTAAAAATGTCTTTGTTTTTAAAATTTTGATAAGCCATAATATCTAATATTATTTGGAATTTGTATATCAATGTTAATACGTTTAGCCGAAAGTGAAAAAAATCAAAGTAAAAAAAAACGTTTTATAAGAGGTAGGTACGAAGTATTAATAATTGTTAAGTGTTAATTTTTATTATTTTCTGTAGAAGATCGCACTAATTTGAGCCTGCAAAAAGTTTTATGAAAATCGTTAAAGCAGTTTTTAGAGAAAAATAATTCTTAAACAATTTTTCAACTTTTGTATGTTTTCTCAAAATAAAAGATTGATACAAATACAAAATTAGGTTGGGGTCGAAATTCTGGCAAGGTCAATTCTGCTTTTCAAAATTCTGCTTTTCAAAATTCTGCATTTCAAAATTCTGTTTTTAAAAATTGTTTTACAAAATTCTGTCAAAAAAAAAGGAAAATTTTCTTCTTTTTGGTGAAAAAGTGGTATAGCTGATTTTTTTAGATTCTCCTGTATTTTACTTACATTAATTAGTCAAAATCCGTCTAAGATACCTTTGTATATTCCTAATATCTAAGTTTTTTTTTTTTAAATATGACCTACTTCAACTTCAAATTAAGTAATATTATGCCATGTTCCCACCAAAACGAAATTCGATTTTTGATATTTTTAATTATGGAACAAGATTTCATGAAAATTTCGTCGATACCTAAATGAAAACTCTAGATTTCAACTAAATCTTAATGAAATCCTGGTCCACCAATTTAAAATCTCCAGAAAAATACAAAATTAGGTTGGTCATCCAAAGGTATACTTTACTCAAAGTAATTTATTGATTTTTTTTCCAAAGAAGTTATAGGTTTTTTATTTAATTTATTAATTTAAATTGTTGGAAAACAATTTATGGCAGGTTACATTATTTTGGGTCCTAAGAAAAATGAAAGAATGTAAAAAAAAAATGATATATTTGCAGATATTAAAGACATCGATTCAACTGTTAAGGCTGTAACTCAATGGGCAGACAAAACAAATTAAATTTTTATTTTATTTTTTCTAAAATACCCAAATTGGCCTTTTTCACTTAACTCTTATCCCTATTTTGCAATTTAAATCGCTGAACTTTTAATTTCTAAAAAAATTAAAGTGATTATTTCAAGAATTAAGGATCAGTAAGACCTAAATTAGCAATCTAAAACAAAAATTAACACACAATTTGACTACTTTCTAAAGCTTTAAACCTAACTAACTGAACTACCACGTGAATTTTCGTTACCAAATGTTTGTATTTTAATGTTTGTATAACACATTTCTATCATTCTTTCTATTTATTTTATTATTTGGTACAATTCAAATTGTTTTTGACAGTGAAATTGTAAAAAAAAAGTCTAGTTTTACTTCTAAACGAAAGAACTGAGGTACGAACTTAAAATCAGATAAAAAAGTAATCCTCTTCATTGGACTTCCAATGCATTCTTCTCATCATGAATTTATTTAACCTCAAACCATTTTTATGAATCAAATATTTTTTTGGAAAAAGATTTCTTACTTAGCATTTTGACGATAAGCAAGTTTGCAAGGAAATGAAGTGAATGAAATCGAATTTTCTCTTAAGAGTTCACACAAAGTTATAAAAGCAAAATATTACAAACCCAAAAATTGGTTTCAAAGAAGTCACATTTAAAAAAGTATTTTTTTAAATTACGTAGGTATATATATATTTACTCTCTTTCGTAGTAAACTTCAAATTTTTTAGTTTAGAAAATTCTGAAAATAATGAAAAAAAATTGAATCTAATAGATTCTAAGAAATTGTGAATCCATCAAGTTCAAGGCTACAAAAAGACATAAAATATAGACACCCAGCTGCAGTCTAATAAAAGTTGCCTCTACTTTCTAATTTTATATATTCAACCTATAAATTTGTATAAGACCATATTTATGTCATGATTTTCTTCTGTTATTCTTTAACCATAAACCTGATGATTTAAGAGAATATTTTGTATGCTAATTGCTTATATATCAATTTGATTTGAACACCTGTGATGACCACAATACCTAAAGTCTTACATCAACCCTTTTGTCCTGATATCAACATCACATCTTATCTTGTTTTTAAAGCAGACTGTAGCCATTTCAGTAATTCACAACTACGACATCATTTATGATGTAAGCAGTACACTATTGTCCATATGTCCAAAGGCCTTCCTCTGTCAGAATTTTCACAACTTATTGTCTTCAAAAACTAATTAAGAAAAAAAAAAAAATAACTAAAATGATACTGTGAGTGGCATTCTGATTGATAGCTCTTAACAATCCATAAAATAAAAATTAATATGATTTTTCTTTTTGTTCTGACACACAAAAGAATATTGCACAGCATTCCAAAGTATACCCATTCTCATAATATTTAACAACTAAAGAGCCTTCAAATGTTTATAATTACCTACAAAGTGGCAATTATATACCATCACCATCACCGCCATGGGTGTCTGATGTCATCATCAACATCACACCATCAATAATTGGGAAATTCAATAAAATCAAAAAACAAATGAATGGTTGTCAATATCGTTGTTAAACGAGTAAACGGTGACGGGTGGGTATGTATCGGATTTTTCATGCCCAGGTGTCCATGTCCACTTTTGACTTATTTCGCGATATCATCTCTTGATAGAGTCAGAGAGGAGAGGTGTTCGTTGCTGCTGTTATTCCAACTACAAGTGAATTCAAAGAAACAATGCGAATATTCTTTCCGTCAACATTCGATCGAACATTATAATGACCAAAGCAACTTCCAAGACAATAGAACTTCTATTGGCAGTGTGATGTTTTCAGTGAGGCAACGTCGCGGTGTCAATTAATTTTCCGCAAGTAATATTTTGTTCCTATCCATTGGGCTGGTTTATAATTGCATAGTAAATTGAAAAGATTAACAGTCGCCTGGCTGTGGCAAATGCCACATAATTACTTCAAGCACTTGAGCACACTCCCAGACAAATATATGCACAGAGGGACGACCAGACAGCCAGACAAATGTGCAGCAATCAAAATTGGTCATGAAAATTTGCAATTTATTGGAAGAACTATAAATAAATTATTTTCTAATCGATATCCAGTTGCACTTTGCATCACATCGCAGTCCCCGAATCAATGACTGACTGAGGCACTGAGAGCCACAAATAAACTGTCAATTAAAAAAAAAAAAAAAATGTCAGGGCAGTTAATATGATGGCAGTGGGCCTTCCGCACGCATCCTACTTAGAGAGGCCACCACCACTATCACCGCATATAGCCAAGACTGCCGGCATGCCAAATAGCTTTTGTATCAAAAGGAACCGCCTTTTTTATTTGACTTTGCATCATGCAATGTGATTTCAAAGAAAATCAATTAAAAGACGAGATTGTGAATTAAAGCTTTTTATGCGTTCTTCCCTTCATCTCAATCTCAAGGGAATCTAATGAGAAGACCGCAACAAACTGTCGACAACTACCACAAGTGGTCAGATGAACGGACAGACGGGCGGACGGGTGGACAGACGGGACGTCCTGCGTCGTCTTCATCGATTGTCGTGACTGAGTAGGGGTTTTTTTTTTGCAATTCAATTAAAAGGTTTGCCTTTTCATCATTAAATACATAAAATTGTTATAAAGTAGTTGTAATTGGATATATTTGCATTCTAATCAAGAATTGATGCAAGTAAGGGTTTTTTAATGGCATGGGTTTTTTTTTCTTTTTTTTCTTCTTCTTCTTCATTTTCTTCTTCTAGGGGAATAGAGAAGTTTTTTGACCACATGAGGTAAGTTTTATGGGGGTATTTTAAGCTTCTTACATCAATTCAATTAAAATTTTAAAATGTTGCAAATTGTTGCATTGTAGTTAAATTTAGATTTTCTCTTTGTGCGTTCGACTGAGGTATAAACTAACAAAGACTCACAGATTACATCGTAAATACACCTTAAAATAAATACTATTTTTAAATATTTTTTACCAAAGCTCGTACAACGAATAAATATGGTTCGTTTTTTGTGAATTTTATTTTTGATTCGATTGCAAATCTTAGTTTATGGTTCCTTGAAATAAAATTTATTTTCACGATCGAATCAAGTGGAATTATTGAAGATGCAATCACGAACCGTTCAATGATAAATGAAAAATGGAATTTATTAAATATTTAGTGTAAATAAAGAACTGTGGTAAAAATTTAACCCAATTTCGTCAAATTCACCTTTTTCCAGAGCAATAGAGAAACTGTGAAATTTTTTTAGATTTTTTAATCCATCGACAACTTAACCATCCTTCAAAAAATTTGAGAATTGATTGCTTGACAGAAGGAAGACAATTCGTCAGCTCAAAACTTGTTCTAATAATGTCTTTAATTAATCACCTCAAAATATTTGTTTTAAATGATCTTTTCAGATCATTATTGTGAGGAAAACATTTTATGCCTGAATTCTAGTTTTCCTATTCCTAACGGACAAGAGATTAAAATTATTTAGTTTGTTCATGATGGAGCTAAAAATTTGTATAGATTGATTCGCGAACTAGATTTTGAGTGACTTGTGAGAAGATCGATACAAAATTATAAATATCCGTATTTTATGATTCGAAAACGATATTTTATGAGTCTTTTTGTAAATCAATTTGTGTCCCAAAAAAATTGTATTTTATGGATGAGATGAAGTGTGATCTTTAAATATCGATAACTTTGCATTCGTAAAAAAAATCGAGATATTGATCAGACTTCTCATAACGATCGAAGGGAAAAGTAGTGTATTTTTCAATTCTGTCTGTCTGTGAGGCTACAGCCAAAACCTCTGAATCGATATTCTTAAAACTTGCACCCAAAACAAAAATCATAAAATCACAACGAAATTATTTCGTACAATTTTTGTTCGAGCATTGTACAAAATTGAGTTAATTGAACAAATACTTCGTAACAAAAATTGGATAGAAAAATTTTGTATAACAAACACTTTGTAAAATTTACGAAAGGACTTTTGTAATTTCTTTCGCACTAATTTTAAGTAATATGTGTGAAATATTCCGTTCATTTTACTTAATCTATCTACATGACAGAAAGGAAAAGTTTAAAGATTAATGGCCACATTCAAACATGAATTTTTTTAAGGGTTACTACATCTTCCACGGACCTGAAATATCTATAAGAGAGTATTTTTGTTTCTCTCTCGGACTCGGACTTTCTCCATTCCAATCAACTTATAATATACGTTTATTGTACACACACGAATAGCTTTGAAAATAATTAGTTCTTTGCATTGCCTGAAAACTTAAAAATTTTCAGAGATGTGACCTTTTCGAAATGCGTCATTCATTTATGTACAAAAAATTTGTACTAGATTAATTATTCAAAGCTTTTTTAGAATACAAAAACACAATTTTCAAAACTATTTCGTATATTTTACTAAATTTTTGAAAAATATTTTGTAAATTTAACTAAAGTTTTCGTTCCCACTATTTGTAAGAACACAAAAGTTTCGTAGCATAAACGATTGAAAAAAACACTGAAATTTGTAAATTAACGAAAGCCAATTCATACAAATTACGAAAGATATTCGTGGTTTTGCACCACGAAAACTAAACGAACTTTTTACCTAAACGCAGTTATTATTTTTTGGGTATGGTAGGTACAAAGTGGTTTTTGGAGAATTTGTCAGCACATTTTTTCATTTTTCTTAGAATTAAAAATAACGATACCTGCCGTACAAATTTTTTCAAACAATTTTACACATTCCTATTTTTCTAAAAAATGGATTAACAACTTTTTTTAAAAAAAGGCTGCCTTTGGATAGGAAACCAGTTAAAAATATGAGCACGACTAAGTCCTACTTACTTGCTCTTTATGTTTAGGATACTGTGAGTTTAAGAACATTATTTTTAAAGACACTTAAGTTATGAGAGAAAAATGTTTAAAAGTATGAAATACTATTTAAATAAAAAATTAAAATTAAAAAAATACATATTTGAGAGTTTAAAATGAAAAAAAAAATGCCATCTTTATTCTTGATTGAATATGATTGTATGGAAAAAATACTTTAAATGATTAGAGTGGTTTTCTTAAAAAATAATTTTTATATTTCAAATTCTTAAAACATTTTTAAGGACAATTTTTGACATGCAAGCTTATATGCAAAATAAAAATTAAATTTCTCAAAAAAATGTCAACCCGTTTTTGAGTTATCGAATTTTCGAAAACAAAAGTTTCAAACTTTTTTTTAAAAATTAAAAAAAAAAAACAAAAATTTCAAAAATATATAATTTCATAATTTTAAATTTGTGTATAAAAAATTAATCGTAATCCATTCAGTTGATAACTAATGAGAAAAATTCAAAATTAAAAAAAAAAGTTCTATGAGAAGTACTATTAATAGTTTCTAATTGTAAATTTTTATGTTTTTTTTTGGTTTATCGTACTAATTTAAGCATAAGGAAAAAGCTCTATAAAAATCATAGGAAAAATTATTTTTCTTCTCGTTTTTTTTTTTAAAATTTGTATGGAAGGTACTGGTTGTCTTTTCAAAAAGTAAAAGTTCTTCCTAAAATACTTTACAAGAGTATAAAAAACCCCTAAACACCAAGTTTTTAAAAGTCGACGATTAAGCTTTCATAATACAGGGTGTTCACCGGGAAGGTATACTACTTTGTTTGTCTCGCAGTAATTCTGTTGTAATCCTGGCTGTATGCGATGTGGCACCGTCTTGTTGATACCACATGTTAATCAAGCCCAAAGCATGAAGTTGTGGCGTTAAAAAGCTTTCAATCATATCACGATATACAGTTACTTGAGCACGTTGTCGAATTGTTTTAAATACTTCCTTGAGCAGCAGTATTATTTTTAGCCGATCTTGCAGAACGTTGTGGTCCGTGCTTGGGCATTCCACCTAAGGACCCTTTTCCATCGAAATCATTCACTACACGATAAATAGTGCGTTTTGTTGGCACGTTGTTTCTCCCAAAAATTTCACGTAACTTTGTGATCGTCACAGTAATCGATGATTTATTTTTATAAAATTATCGAATTATCGAATATTTTTCCATGATAAATTTTACCAAAATGTCGGCTAGACAAAGTAGTATACCTACCATCCCAGCGGACACACTTTACTTGATTCTCAAAAAAAAAATGTTCCAAAATTTCTTAAAAAATCAAAAAAAAAAATTTTGTTGGAAAATTTCGCTTAAAAAACTAAAAGGTTTTTTAACAAAAGTAGAGCAACAGGGACAGCAAACGACGCCATATTTCTTGCCGCTCTTTTAACATTTCTCTTCAGTAAGGTTTGCCATTTCATGATGGAAATATATACGAGCCAACAACGAGTCGAAATTATTAAAATTTACTACCGAAATTCGGAGTCAGTGGCCTCAACGTTAAGAGCGCTACGTCCAATTTATGGTCGTCATAATCGTCCGAGCAGATCATCAACTGAGCGTCTAGTGGAAAAATTTGAATCCACAGGCACAGTACAAAATGTTCTCGTGCCAGTGAGACAAAGAAGTGCCCGTAGTGTCGAGAATATTGCTTCCGCTGAGGCTTCAGTTGCAGAAAGCCCAAATGCGTCTCTCACATGTCGTTCTCAAGCGTTGGGCATCTCTGAGACGTCGTTGTGGCGAATTTTTCGAAAAGATCTTGGCCTACATCCTTACAAGATTAAATTGACGCAAGAACTGAAGCCGCTTGACCACCAGAAGCGTCGTATGTTCGTGAATTGGGCTGAGCAACAACTTGAAAATGATTCGGATTTTCAACGAAAAATCATCTTCAGCGTTAAGGCTCATTTCTGGCTGAATGGCTTCATCAATAAACAAAATATGCGGAATTGGTCATGGTCCACACGTTCTCCATGAGTCATCATTGCATCCCGAAATGGGGATCGCTATCGTTCAATGATAACCGAATTTTTTTGACCCAAATTGGATGATATGGACTTGGAGGACATGTGGTTCCAACAGGATGGCGCCACAAGCCACACAGCGAATGTCACAATCCAAGAAACCAAGTTTGGAGAACGTGTTATCTCACGAAATGATCCAGTCGCTTGGCCGCCTCGGTCGTGCGATTTGACGCCGTAAGACTATTTCCTGTGGGGCTACGTCAAGTCTATGGTCTATGCCAACAAGCCAGCGACGATTGATGAACTTCGTACGAATATCGAACGTGAAATTGCAGCAGTATCGGCCGATTTATACTTGAAAACCGTCGAAAATTGGGTTCAGCGTCTGGACTTCTGCAAGCGTGCCCGTGGTGGCCATGCAAAAGAAATCGAGTTCCATACATAATGGCATCGAACGTACTTTCACAGGAATACAAAATTTCATTGTTTTCGTTTTTGTTTTATTTAAAAAAACTTTTGTAGCGCTCTTATTGAAAAACCCGATATTAACATTGCTTAGAAGCTTCTGTATACAAAAAAATTATTTAAATCAAAATAACCGTTTAAAAAAAACGAACGAAAAATAAGTTCTTTGAGAGATACCATGAATTCCCATACAAAGGTAGCCTTAACTAAAAGAAATTTTTTGAATTTTTTTTTTAAGAAAAGTTGTGCAGCTGTTTTTGCAAAAAAATGAGATTTTTTAAATTTTTAAAAAAGAATCACAAAAACCACAATGTACAAAGTTTTAAAAAAATTGATCCAGCCATTAATGCTGCAGATGAACAGACAGAATTTTGCCACCGAATTTTCTTGTATTCTCTGTCATCGTAATGTCATGGTTGACTGTTATTTTAAATTTAGTTTTGCAGGAATCCAAAACTTCCTTAAGGTGAATTATTATACAGATACACATCCTAAAAACCTATTTTTTTAACTTTTTTTCAAAACCGTATTTCTCAATTTCTCATATAGAAGCTTCTAAATAATATGAATAGTTGTTCTTACCAGAGTTTTCAAAAAAAATAATTTTTGGATTTTTAAAAAATCAATTTTTTTTTTGAAAATCAAATATTTTGATAATTACTTAATTATAATGATCATTGTTTTTAAGCTCAGTATTTAAGAGTTTCTAATTTTCTTTAATTTTTTTTTAGAAAAAATGTACTTTAATGAAAAAATATCTGTACCTACCTTTCATAAAAATGTTTGAAAAAACCGTTAAGGAAAACATTTTTCTTAAAAACTGCTCCTATAATATTCATAAAACTTTTTCCGTATGCTAAAATTAATGCGATCTACTACTAAAAATTATAAAAATTTGCAAATATATGTAGCAACTTTTTTATAATTTTAAATTTTCTCATTATCGGCTAAATGGATTTAAGTAAATTATTCCGATACAAATTATCAAATCAAATTATCAGATCAAATTATCATTAAAAACATTGCATATAGAAATTTTGAAAAATAAAGTTTTTAAAATTAAAAAAAATAATAAAATTTGTATTTTAAAAACTTGAAACCTCAAAAACAGGTATAGGTATATCGTCAGAACGTTATTTGCTGAAACATTAATAGAAACTGTAATCATACGCACACCCTTACTTCATAAAAATAGAAGCAGAAAGCCTTGATCAGAGGTAAGCACAACCCATTTATTTCACATTATTTTACAAAGTTTTTTTAAAAAATGACAAAATACATAAGATTGCTCTTTCTTCGCAATAATAATATTATTTTTTTTTTCCAAAACAAGATTTGTGTTTTTCTTTATGAAAAACCTATAATTACAAACTCATTTAAGTGAATAAACAACAATAAATTATAAATTATAACTAATAGCCATCTCTCTTCAAAAATGACTTCTATACACAGCTAAAGATAATTTTCCATCAAGATAAACGTTTAACATTTTAACAGCGCAACAATAAAAAAAAGAAATAGAAAGAAAAATAAAAGGAGACAATATAAGAAAATAGTAAAAAATAATTCCCTAGCACTTGATGGTGAGGCAGTTATCAGATACTAGAAACCCACTAGACATGTCTAGCCAACGCATATAATTTGACAGAATCCGCCATTAAGGCCAACAAATGAACAAACAAAAAACCCACCAACTTACAACAAAACAAATAAACTAACAAACAAACACCACATCACATCACATATAGCATCCAGGCAACAATTATTCTCGCAAATCGAAAGCTATTTCTCATTTTCATCTTCTTCCATCGCGCCATTGCGGTCGAGCGTCGGTTTTTGACCATCCATTGGCGGCGCAGTATCGTCATCAACTTGAATCTTGAATCCTGATTATTTGCAGATGAACCAAGGTACTATGGGTAGATCCTCGGTGCTCGGTTGGGTCGTCATCAGCACCGCACACCACCATGATGATCAACTGGCTTATATAGCAAAGGCGGTCAAAGACAGTATTAAACGTCAAGCCTGCGAAATGTATGTCTCTGAGCTATTTATAGCTACCAAAGGGTTTAAAGCTGCCTTCAAGTATCATCAGCGCCATTTATTAATAGAAGTTTGAGCAATCTAGCAAAATGAAAAAAAATTGAAGATTAAGAAGAAAAGACGTCTCTTGATTGAATTCACC
Organism: Dasysyrphus albostriatus; assembly: GCA_946251815.1. Classification (NCBI taxonomy): domain Eukaryota; kingdom Metazoa; phylum Arthropoda; class Insecta; order Diptera; family Syrphidae; genus Dasysyrphus; species Dasysyrphus albostriatus. Next base: position 30,072,019 of record OX276337.1, on the reverse strand, counting down.
ACAAGTCCGAGGGACTGGAAATCTCTTTAATGAGATTTTTTTTTCCTTTGATTCAACTGGTGCATCTACCATCTGCTTTGGAGGAAAACTTCACTTGATGCCAGGGGAAAATGCACACAAAATCCACATTTGAAAACGATTCCACTTCGGAAGGATGAGTGGGGAATATGGGGGGTGTGTGTGTCTTATTTGGGATTTTATATTATGCTGATGCATATTGTGAAGCTAAAAGGAAATCATACAAGAGAGTGATCCCTAAGGATGTAATTACAATCTTCACTGACGTCGCACACCACCCATTCTTATTTTCTTCACATAAAGTAAAGACTTCTCGTTTGACTCTTTTTTGTTTTTAATTTTCGTATATTTCTTGGCAATATTCTTGTTTTCAAAAAACTGAAATAATAATTATAATCAAAGAGGCGGGGGAGCATCCCCATCAAAAGTCAGGACTTACAACCTCTTGAGGGATTTTTCAATTTGCTCAAGAGCTTCACAAAGAAAACAACAAAAACCAAAACCACTCACCATTTTATAGCCCCTTTGGCCCTGTCAGGCTGTTTTGTATATGAATTTCCTTAACATCCAACTATATCCCAGCCATAAATGCAATTGCTGCATACCACAAAAGTCATTTTGCAAAACTGCCAGAGTATAACTACCCCCTTGGGGTTTTTTTGAGGACTGCTGAGATTTTTTGTGTATAGTTTTTTTTTTTAATTTTATTTTTTGAAGGAAGAGACGTTATTGAAGAACCTAAATCCGTTTGTTATTTATGTTTTTTTTTTTTCTATTTGTGTTTTGTGGTACCTTCTTTTCTTCCTGTGGGAGCGGATATGGTCCAAATCCTTGTGGAGTCTTGTTTCTTTTGATGGTTTTTATTTTTGTTTTGTTTTTTAAGTTTTTTGTGATGTTTTTATTTGGTTTCAGGGAAATTGAACTCCCTCGTGGGATTCTTTTGTTTTTTTTTTGTTTTTTTGTTTACTATTTTGCAAACATTAATCAGAGGAGGGTATATGCAATTTGTTTTGAAAATAAACTGACAGAACGATGAGCTCTCAAAATGAATTTATCTTTGGGGAATTTTATTTCCAACGTTTGGAGAAGTTTTTTTTTGTCGTTGTAAAGCTCAGTATAAATACTGTTAATTGGGGATGATGCGCACAAATACAGTGTACATATGGAATGGGAATTTTATAAAATTTTAAACGAGGGTGTTTTTAGAATAAAAATTGAAACAATTTTAAGCCATAAGCTATAGTTAGTTTAGTTAAGTATTAATGAAGTCTCCAAAGGTCTACAAAAAGCTACTATAATTAAGTATTATGGCAGAAAAACCGTGTACCCTAAAAGTTTTCATTTTCTATTTGATTCTAGTTGACCATTTAAATAACTTATTTTGAGTAGGTTTATATCCATCAAATTTTTTGGCCTCGCACAATTTCTAAAAAATTAGATTTTTAAAAAATTGGACCTAAGAACGTAGGTCTAAGAAATTTATATTTATTTATTTATTTATTTATTTGTAACTTTCTGAACATATCATTTATGTTAGTTTTACTTATTTTTACCAACCCCACAAGTTTTTAAATTTTTATTTCAATATTATGATGGGATTTTAATTTTTTTTATTTTTTTACTCTAGATGTAGGAAGGGAATTTTATTTTAAAGCGAGATGACTGTTTGAGATTTTGTTTTTATGCTAGAAATTATTATTTTTAATTAATTTAAAGGTAAGTCTACAAAAGTCTCCAAACAGTTAAAAATCTTCTTGATGTGTGCAGTGCAATGTTTTTCTCTTTTCTTTTTAATTTTGAGGATTTTAATGACCACTCTTGAATATCTATAAACGTTTATTGACCACACATAGTTGTCGAATCATTCGATATTGAAAAATCTGGCCCAGGAAAATGTTGCACTAAAAGTAATTTTTTTCAAAATTTTATCAATGATCGATATGTCTCTTTTCGAACATTATTGGTCAAACTTTTACTTATTGTAATTATTGATTTTTAAATTATTTGATTTCAATTTTTCTTTTTAATTTTCGAACTGAGATGACTTTGAGAGATTTTGATTTTTGAGCCGAAAGTTAATGAGTTTAGTAAATTTAAATGAAAGTCTACAAAAGTTTCCAAATAGTAAACATTTTTAATTTCCGTGATGTGTGCAATTTTTTTCTCTTTTCTAGTAAAAGTCGACCATTTTGATGACCGCTTCTGATAATCCATACAAATTTTTGACCACACACAGCTCTCGAAAAATTCGAATATTGAAAACTGGGGCCCAGATGAAGGCTACTCCAGAAACTCTTTTTTTCAAAATTTGATCAATAATTTTGATAAGTCTCTCTTTAAACATTATTAATGATACTTTTTATTTATTTTGACAAACCCAAAATGTTTATATTGACTTTTAAAATTTTTAATTTCAATTGTTCCTCTTTAATTTTTGAACTGAACATCTAAGAGGGGCAAATTATTTAATTTGAATTAAGAGGATTAAGAGATTTAGCTTTTAAGCCATTAAATTAAATTTCTAATTTATTATATTTATTTTCCATGAAAAATGTTCTAAGCATGTCAATTTAATTAACTTTTCTTTGTAAAAGTCGTTCCCTTTTTATGACTGCTAGTGACAACCCATAAATATTTTTGACAACATCGAGAAATTCGATGAAAAACCGGCCCAGAAGAAGGTTACTTCCAAAATTTTTTGTTTCCGACTTCATTTATCTATAAATACTACCTTTGATAAAGAAAATCTCTATCTATAAACCGCTTTCTAAGCGTTATTGGCAACCCTTTAGCTTTCTTTAACCAGCCCTAAAAATATATTTTTTTCTTTATTTTTGATTTTTGAATTTTGTTTCACTTTTTTCTTAATTTTATGTTCGTCGAAAGCTATTACTACTTCGCCTCAAAGATTATGCTTGGAATATGTAGAAATTTTTGATTTTTTTTTTTTCATGGAACTCTTTACACTATTTTTTCAAATTTTGAATTTTCCAAAAATTGTGTGTGGTCTAAAAATTTTACAGGTCAACAGTGCTCCTTCAAACGTTCAATTTTAACAAAACTATAAAAGAAATGAAAACTTAAAGTAGCTTTTGTGTAGAAAAGCTTAACATAACTTTTGGAGACTTTTGGAGACTTTATTCAAACTTGACTTAAAAAATCAACTTATGACTAAAAAGTTTGAATTTCCAAGCAGTAAAGCTTAGAATTTAACAAAATTCTCACCCTTGTGTACAAACACTTAGAAAAAAAATTACACTTTTTAAGGTGGCTAAATTAACAGAGCTTTGACAGAAGAACAATTTTAAATATCTAAATTACATTTATATTTACGATGATCACTGAATTACTGACTGACTCAATTACTGACTCACTGACTGACTCTGTCACGTTGGAAAACATTTTGAATAAAAGTCTTCCTGATGCCATTTCTGGGGGAAATCATTTTTTTTAGTCAAACATTGTGGGACTACTATTTTGGTAATTTGTTTTTGAACATGAAAAAAGTTACGGAAACGTCTCCTGATGCCAAACGCCAGTAGAGAAAATAATAGTTGATGTCTTAGAATATGAGGCTATGATGTAATGTATGATGCCACTTTTCGGGAACATACTTTTTTTTGTGTCAAAAAGTGTGACCTTCAATTTTTTCGTAATACTCGTAATTACTATTTCAAACACGAAAAAATTGCTGTAACGCTTAAAGATGTAAAACACATGTCGGGAATGTTACTGTTGTTGTTTTAGAATAAAAGTGTGGAGTAGATGCATTTTCTGGGAAAATGTAAGTGTTGCCCCTTTTCAAAAACGTAGTTTCTTATGTGGAATCTTTTTTAGTAATTTTAATTATTTTGAGCAAACAAAAAGTTGCAGAAAGGCCTTTAGGTGGTGCCGGTCTTTAATATTTTTAATATTGAAATAACTCCATGTTTGTTCTTAAAAGGTTTTTTCTTTCTTAGAAATATAATTTATCAACTTAATTAATTTTAATTTTATCAACTTGTTTTATAGAATTAAATAACTTAATTCATATTTCCTTTTTTTTTGTAAGCTAAGCGTAGTTTATACATCATGCGAAGTGTGGTTTTCATATAAAAAAAGTCTTTTTTTCCAAAGCGAAAATGCAATTATTTTGGAGACAAGGAGGAAAAATTTGTCTTGACACAAATGTAACTCTATGGGCTTTTCCAAACTAAATTTTATGACGAAAACAATTTTTTTTTTAAAACATTTTGGTACGTGAATTACGGATGTTTCATTTCGAATTTGATTTCACTTCGCTTTAAAGTATAAACTAGGCTTAGTACATGTTCACCAAAATTTTGGTTAAAATATAATAAAATCTATTTATATTTCACTAGCGATATAGCTACGCTTCACCAAAGAGCCAAAAATTATTTTTCTATATCTATCCAGCTAATGCCATGTTTGGGGATTATTAGTGCAAAACCATTTGCATAGAAATTTCTTTTTTTTTTAGTTTTTTTTAACGAAAGCATACGTGTATATAATTTTATTATCATTTTCGATTAATCAGTGAGAAATTTCAAGCCAATAATTTTTTTTTAATTTTATATGCTTGACATAGGTACTCACTCTGCAGACATTTATTTAATATTTTCAAGCCCACGATTCCATATTTCCATTGATATAAATGTTATCGCGTAGAAATTATCTTCACCATCATATCGTATAAGCCACATTATAGGTTTAGTGTGCTACTGAGGTAGCTGAAGCTGACGATAATGATTGTTGTTCAATTAGAACACTTATAAGGTTGGTTCTGTGACCCAAATGATTCTAGGAGTGAAACTCACTTTTTCCATACAACATCGATTAAATAAACACTTTCAGGGGGGTTGTTGGGTTGGTGGCGCTTGTGGCATACATTAGGGAAGTTCGCTTGATGTGGCAAAAATTGGTATTCTGCATTTCATAGTTTTTTTTGTTGCTTTATTTACAAAGAGGATGAAGTCAGCAGAGTGTAGTTAATATGTGTGGAAAAGGTGTAAGATGGTTTTGGTTTAAGGGCTTGGAAATTAATCCATGTCATCGTGACTTTCGTTATTGTCAAAAAAAAATACATACATAGTCTATTATTAGCTTATGAAAGTGTATATTAGGGGAGTTAGGGATTTAACCTGATTAGCTTTGATTTATATGCTAAAAACGATGATAAGAAATTAATCAAATAGAAGAAGTTTGTTTAAGGTAAAAATAAAACAGAAATGATTTGTTAGCACGAAAGTAAGCAATTTTGAGGTGAAAAGGAGACATGTGGATTTAAAGAGGTTCTTATTCTAAGTAAAGAGGATCAAATTGAAGTTTGTTTTACCAAATACTTTAGTATAATGAATTCTACGAAAACCATAATTATTATGAAACATGAAAATGTATGCTTGTGAAATTTTGGAAAGGGACGTTAAAAACAAACCAAATTGAAAAACTTGGAATTTCTGAGGCTCAATATTTAAAATTCAAAATCTATTCATGTTAGAGTCATTGGGGATTAGATTGTATGCTTAGCTTTTAGGGCTACAAAGTCTGAAAAATGTATGCACTCAGTCAGAGGCGGTGCGGCGATAGATCAAAATTAGGCATGTGTGAAACCAAATTTGTGGGGCCCCTATGGAAATGAGAGTTCTTTTCGATCTCATACCTTATCATTATGAAAATTGTTTAATGCGTATTTAGTAACGTGGAATTAGCATTCGTTAACTAGCTATAGTTTTATTTTTCTATGGGTTCTGACATCTGTTAACAAAAGTGCAAGTTACCGAGCACTCTTAATTATCCACTACTGGATTGCACAAACCTGATATTGAAAAATCTGTGGTAATAAAGCAAAATTAAATATCTATGTCAAAATATTAGGTCTTAGCTTTATGGAAAAAATTTGAAATTCTTCAAATACTAGATTTTTAACTGAAGTAGAGCTGGTCCCAGCTCTCTGCAAATATTAAAGTCTACGACATTCTTTTAATTGGTGTCTATACTAAAATGAAAAGATGTTCTTCAGTTTCTTCAAGGGACTTTAAACTACAACTATTTTTTTTCATAAATAAATAAATATAAATCTTTTTTAGAATTTTGTAATCCTTTTTTATTTGAGTTATGCAATTAAAAAAAATCGTAAACAAAAGGGTATAACTGCATATTATCCTTATGTTAAACTACGCACCTTTCCTATCTACTTTCTGAATTTAATACAAGCATTAATGTAAAAATAAACTTTGTCATGTGAGAACCTTTGATACGGAGTGGTTTGTAGGACACACAAGCTTTGGGTCATCACTTTACTTAGCACATATATATTTTTATTTGTCCCATAAATTTCTGCGCACATAACGTTATGTACTCATTACACATAATTATATCCATACTGACAGCATAAATCGATTTACAATGATATCTAGCAAATAAATCTCAAGAAAGTAGGTGTGGCAGTGGGTGGATTTCTAAAAATTTTACACACTGCGCTGAAGGCTCTTAACAGCTTATTAAGGAAATTTGTTTCTCTAAAACAACAGATTAAAAAGAAAACTCAAAAGCTATTTTGAATTGAAAACTGAAATATATGTAAAAGAAGGCGTGGTAGTGGGTGGATTAAAAAAAAAATTGTTAATGTTGTGTTTAAGATTCTGAAATAAACACTTAGGCAACAAATCAACTCAAATTTAAGACAATCACAGTTTGTTCTTGAATTTTGTTCATATTTTCATATGTTGAAAATCACAGGTCGTAATTTTTTCTTCTCTGTGTCAACCATGGACTATAAGTTTTAAATACGTATGGTGAATTCAGCTTCTCTGCAATATTTCCACAAACAAATATGTATCAAGGACTTAGTTAATAATTGTGTGCCTGTTGCCTGTAATGATGGCATCATTATATTCTGAATATGATTTCAATGGACTTATTGAATAAGTTTAAATAACTACATATTCTATTCAAGCATTTTAAAACAAACATGTCATTACATTACATTTCATTACAAAAATATTAATATTCTATGTATGAATCACAGAAACATTTATTGGTTATCTGTGAAAAATACAGCTCCTATGCACTCATTACAAAAATTTAATAAGTCTATGTACTCAGTACATACATTTGTTTATTTTATTAATAATAAGTACATGATTAAATATGTTTTAGTACTTATAACATAAGAAAGCTGAAAAAGAAAAAAATCAGCTAAATGTCAATATTTCTGCAATAGCCATTTTCCTTTTGAGGTGGCAAATTACTCATGAGTAGATGAAGACACTATTCTAGTACTATCTTCTATACACGCTATCACGTGCGGGTAGGTACATTTTACATGGACAAACAGCTTCTATTGAAAAAAGCTAGTAAAGTACTCATGAGTACTTAACAGCCTCCAAGAGAAAACGACTAATATAATATTTCTATGCACTGAACTCATGCAATTAAAAATTCAATGTATTCATTACATTTTTAAGTATTGAGTACAAACGTCTAAGAATCGTCTATAATTCTGCTTGCTGCGCTACTTTTCCACCATAATCTAAATATATTCACTGTTATTACCAACGTAAATTTATAAAAAATATATGAGTATTTAGATTTGAAGTTGAAAACTTTCACATACGGATGTGCACGTATCGTGTGGATCAATTCGCAACACAAAAAACGAGTGCCGACAAGTAATTATTTAAAACGCATCATTTAGTTGGCCGATAGACTTTGAATATTTTTGTATTGAGTACAATATCATCTGTATTGAATACATAAATAAATTTAATACACGCTGCGTAAACAAACTGACCCATAGGGATGTAATGAGTACATATTATATGAATGCAATATACAAAATATATGTGCTATGTGCTCACTACATACATAGGGTGTTTTTAAGGTCTGACAAAATGCAAAGGCGTATAGGTTGGGCTAAGGTACAAAATAAAATCGTAAGGGCAAGAGGCCTATTTTCCCCGTATAAAAGAGGGGAAGCATATTTTCCAAAAATATGCCTTTAATTTAAAGAAACAAAAATATAATAACAGAATATGAAGAAAATTTGAAAAGAAAGTTCTTCTTTTTCCTTGAAAAACAAAAAATGTACTAAAATTTTTTTAATGATCAATATAGTCCGGCCAGGGAATCAAGTTTTGGGGTGTTGCCTTTTTTAATGATTGGAATTCATTTTTTTATATATTAACGCTGAAATTAGGCATTTTGGAGAATGGCGCCCAATTTCCAATCCACTTTAAGCTGGGGGGACCTTATTTTATTTTATAATTTAAATTAATTTTTGACATGCTAAGTATGAAAAATAGCTTGAGAATCATTTTTTAATCCTTTTGCTTGGACGCCAGTAAAAAAATTGTCAATTACTTTCCAAAGTAAAAATAACGGTTGTCGTCTTTAAAGAAAGGTGTTACGTAGACGAAGCTTTTGTGGAAATGTCAATGTTGCCAATTTTCAGGAACATAGTTTTTTGTTTATGATGTCAAAGGATTTTTTCTTTTGTTTTACCATTTGGCTCACATTAGACGCCATTTTTGAAGATGGCGTCAAAACGATAAGACTTCAACAATGACTCTGAAGCTTAATTCCATCGTTAGTTTGCCAAAAAATCATTAAAAAAAATAAAAATAAAAAGATTTCCACTTCCCGACGGGACCACTGATTGGGCGCCATTTATCAAAAAAGTCCAAGTGCTTGGATTACAAAAATGGCTGAACTTGAAGCTAAATTTTATCATAAGTGTTTTAAGCTTACGGGATTTGGTTTCCTGAAAAAAATCGAGATTTTTCAACTTCCAATTAATTTAAATCCCACAAAAATCATGCCTAGTACTATTTAGCTAATATTTGTTAGCACACATAAGATTTCACTATAAAGATTAAGGGTCATTCACAAACTAAACATCATGTAGGATGGTTTGTAAGGTATGTTGTGTTAAATTTAGACATTCTAATTATTCGCTTGACCATCTCAACGTCGTCGTCGTCAGAAATATTTGTACGTGGGTTTTTGTTTTTAACAAAACACACACTTCAACTGACCCACATTCATCTTGAAATTAGTCCAGCATAATATTACCCATGCAGAACGGTAGCCTATATCTAACTAATAAACACTACACGAGAATTCGTGTGGGCTATATAATTTATAATAGGTCTAACCAAATTGTAGGCCATAATCGTCTTGAAGAAAGAAATTGTAACACACATAAAACTGTGCCTTCTTAGACTCTAATAGATACTCGTAAGTTAGGTTAATACAAAAAGATTCTTTATCTCATTGTTTGCTATTTTCAGGTTTAAGTACCAACTTATTTGTGGCGCAAAAGTCTTGTCATCTTTGTTTATTGTAGCAACTGATTTGTCGTAAAATGTTTAGAGAGATGGAGATGAAAGTTGTTAGAAGTTAACCTGAAGATCATTAGAAAAAAAAAAAAACATAAAACAACTCTTTTGTTTGTTTAGAATAAAAATAGTTTTGTATCTTCTTGTAAGATTTGAGAATCTTTGTCATTTGCTTTGATTTTTGACCCAAATTTATTAGCTTTGTACATAAACAGTTTCAAAACAAACAAATTTCTAACAAAACACCGTACTCATCGATTGAATGCGTGAAGACGACTTTAACAATAAGAAAGCTTCTTAACGAGCAAAACTACAAAAACACCAAGAATTAATAACATTTATTCAGCTCGTTAGTTTCGATTCAAATAGCAGTCAAGAGTATCTCTACTATTATTGGCTTTTCTCTTTAAGTTTGTTATTTACGTATCTATGTACATCGGATGCAATGAATTGCAATTGAGAAGGAAAATTGCAATTTGCGTTTAATATGAAACTTTTGTTAACAAAAGTATACCCAGGAGCCCCATATAACTACAATCTTATACACAAAAAAAAAAAAAAAAAAAACCAAACTCAAACGTTTCTCGTGTTGCAGAGCTCTTTGAAGATGTTCTACTTCACAGATTGATGAAGATTATTATGATTAGGATGATAGAAAGCATCCATATATGTGGATAACCCATTCGGTTAACCTCTCTCATCGACTTTGTGCGCTGACATTATTGAAAAACTTGAATCATATTATGAGATAATCGAAAAATGTTCTTCTTATAAGGAGAGCAGATCTGGTAGATCATCTGTTTGAGAGAGTTCCAGCATCAGAATCCATCCAACTGAATGGATACGTCGAGAAAGATGATGATTTTTTTTGTTGTTGTTGTTGTCTTTCATTCCCAGAAGCCTATACTTGGGATGTGATGTGATTCAAAGTTAGTTTATTGATTTGTATGGAGTAGGTTAGGTAAGTATCTATAACCTGATTCCCATGGGAAAATAGTTATCGATATCTCATAGTTTAACGTTTTTAAGTTTAGATTCCTCTTAGGTAGAAGTAAAGTTCGTTCAATGAAAAAGAGTTTGTTCGTTTGTAATAAAAGTAGAGCACTTCTTCCTGAGCGCGTTTTAAATTGGATGATGTTGTAGATATTCTTTTGGTTTTTTTTATTTTCTTGTTGTTGTATCTCTTTGCTTTATAGGTAAATGAAAGTGCAGAAGGATCAATTGCAATCAGTATTAGATATGTTTATGTTCTGTGGGAACTGGTCCACAATGTATAAAATGGGGCATTTGAAGAGGGGATCGATGAGTAGGTTATTTATAAATACTGAAGTATAAGGCTATAATGTTTCATTATAAAAATAAACATGAAAAGTGATTCGAAAAGTCAAGGTTATAAGATCCTGCTAATTGCTATGCAGTTTGTGTATAGTTTCATGTAATCTGCATAAATAAATGATTGAAAAGTGTTTTTACTTTGATATAAATTACAAAAATACTGTTTTTTCTTCACAAGATATATTTTTTTTATGGTTTGGCGTCTCCAATTGTGCGGTAACAAATAAATTTAAATAAAAAAAAAAAATAGTAAAACTTTAAAATTTTTATAACAATTTTATTAAGCATTTTTAAAAAACGAATTCAAAGCTTTGTTCACAATTGTTTTAATCAAAAATTCAGCAACGCATTTCGGAAGTAAACTCCATCTTCGGGCCTTTTCACTTCATAAACTTTTTAAAAAAGCCCGAAGATGGAATTTACTTCCGAAACGCGTTGCTGAATTTTTGATTAAACAAAGTTTTAAACTGTTAAAAAAAAAAATGCTTACTAAAATTGTTATAAAAATTTTTAAGTTTTACTATTTTATTTTATTTATATTTATATATTTTTTTTTGTTTTAAGTACATTAAAACCATCATATCGAATTTGAAAGACAGAGTATTTTGAATTTTGGATTTTGTTCTGTTCTTCAAAGTTTTAGCTATGACAGACATGACTCCAACTCAGGATCGATACCCTTTTTTTATTTTTTATTTATTTGGTGGGTAGGTTTTGTGATCGATATCAGACCGTGTTTTATTTAAAGTGCAATTAAGTAATGTAACAATTAAATCCAGTGTTCACCTGATGATGATGATAGTCATGGACGAAACGTTGTTGTGACGAAAGTTGCAATGAAAATGTGAAAAAACTGAGAAAATTTGTATCAATAATTGTTGAAAAATTAGTTTTGTCTGATTATCTTGAGTACCAGAGTTGGGAAATAATTATTCCTTTTTGTAATTTATTTAAACTTTAATTTCAATTACATGTAATAAATAATTGAACTTTTTTTTTAATAACCTTTAATTACATATCATTGAATTCGCACACAGTAGTCCGTTTGTTGAATTTTCACGCCAGTTCTTAATACATATTAATGAAATTTGGTACACTTAATGATGAATAAAGATGCTGAATTCAGTGGAACCGACTATTTTTTTTATACTTCAAACAGGGGGTTCACAATTAAGGTCAGAACATGGTCACAAATTTCAAAATTTTGAATGATGTACTGTAGACGTCAGAATTTGAGTCAAATTAATGTTTGAAATATCCTTAAATATGCGCCTAAATGTATTCTTTCATACAAAAATGACTTCAATACTGATTTGTACAAAATTTAAAGAAGATGGTCCAGAATGTTGAGAAATTTCCTAAGATATAAGAACTAATTTTAGTGCTAGTTTTTAAAATTTTTTGTGCTAGAAATTATTTTTAGACCTTATTTGATCGAACATGAAAGAAATTTGACAAATTTAACAGCTGAAAATAGCGAATCAAATTTTAGGTCAATAACTCAAAAAATATAGATAACTAAAAATAGTCTGAGTACATAATAGTTTTTATTGTATTGATATTTTTTCTGGTTGCATTAATTAAATCTATTGTCAAGCTAAGAATTCTGGTAGTTGACAATTGGAAAAAAACCTTATTTTTTTTAATATAAGAGTGTTTAAATTATTTAACAAATAATGGTTATTTAACGGTTTTTTCAACTGTCAACTATGAAAATTCCTAGCCTAATGATAGATTTAATAAATGCAACCAGAAAAAACATCAATACACTCAAAACTATTACTTCCAGCACAAAAACAAACTCTAAAATATCACTAACATTATACTAGGAACATTTCGCAACATTCTTTAAATTTTGCACAAATCAGTATTGAAGTCATTTTTACATGAAATAATACATTCAGGCGCATATTTTAGGACACTTCCAACATAAACTTGACTCAAATTCTGACTTCTACAGTACCTCATTAAAAATTTTGAAATTTGGGACCATGTACTGACCTTAATTCTGAAGCCCCCATTTGAAGCAATACAAAATATGCAGGATCACTGAATTTACCATCCCCAAATCATTAAGTTAACCAAATTTCATTAATATGTATTAAGAACTGGCATGAGAAATGCTTTTTGTCACCAAAATTCAACAAACGAACCACTGTGCGGCAGTTTGAAGAAGGGAATAAGTGCCAAAAATTGACAAAAAAAAAACTATTTTATTTCATTTTATTTTTACTTTGACATAGATACACATGTTAGCAAAAAGAAATTAACGAAAATCAACATTTTTGACGTTTTAAGTAGGGAAGTGAAAATTTATTATTAGGTGATTTTGCCCCTGGATTTGTTCCCTTCTTCAAACTATTTACAAATTTCATAGCTAAAATTAGGTGAAATTGAAAGCTTCATTGTCTAGCCATTTAACATTATCGTCCCTAACAGGATATGTACATTAAATTTCATAAGGAGACTGCTTAACATTAGAAAATTTGAATAGGGTACTAGAATTTTTTATTTTCCTACATACTCTTGAAAATTATGTTTAAATAAACTTTTACCTATTAAATGGTTTGAAAAAGATTTTAATTTATTAAACTTAAACTATCAACATTAGCACCGCATTAGTTTGAAGAAGGGAACAAATCCATCTTACATTTGTGTAATTATTTCACATTTGCATTTACTTGTTTAATAAATACTGTTAATCATTATGATCACAATGAAAACAAAATTGCTGAGTTAAAATTTTAAATGTTAAAAAATAAAAATAAACAAAAAATTATGCTTTTTTTTTTTTTAGTTTCCCAAAAAAATTTCATTTTCAATTGTAATTGTAAAAAACATGCATTTCGTTACGTACTTGTAATTGTAATTGAAAAAATTTACTTCCAAATTACATTTAATTGAAAATAGTAATGGGTTTTCAAAAGTAATTGAAGGAAAGTACTGTGTTGATTACAATTAATTGATTACTTGGTTTGCTATACATCACATGTTTGTATAATTTAAAAATTTATATAACACCTGATAGTAAAATTAAAAAACGGTATTCTTACTACTAAATCAATACAAAATTGCAAACAAATTCTTTTACTATTAATTTAATTATTTTAAAAAAGAAGAATATTTTAATGATGACAATAAATTAAAAACCCGATAAAAGTGAATAAAATATATAATAATTAGTTAAAAAAAAAAACACGAACAGAGATTTAACACTACGGGGAACTATTTGTGCTATATCACGGAAAATGTAATTGACAAAAACAATTAATTAATCACATTTTTTGTTATGATAACTGAAAAAAAGAAATCATTACAGATTTTTTTGATGATAGCTATTATTTTCAATTATATTAATGTAGTTGAATTACAATTAATTGACACATTTTAATTACAAGCAATTAGTAATTGAATATCTTCAATTGCATTTAAAAGCAATCGAAAAAAATGCGGAAATTTCAATTACAAGTAATATTTTTTTTAGCCATTACTCCCCAGCTCTGTTAAGAACAAATAATAATATTGACATCGGGGTTGTTTAATTTACACACTAAATAGTCTTAATTGATAATTTGAAAAAAAAACTAAATTTGTTTAAGAAAAAGGCAACAAACTATTACCAAACAGTTTTTTTGGCTTGAAGGCAAACTAATCTTTGGTCTTCACTTGATTGCTTGTGAAAAAGTTTTCTGTTTTCAATATCTTAAATTGGCAACATTTTATCTACCCAGCGTGGGTTGTATCCTGTCTTTTTTTTTTTAGTAAGTGCACTCATTTAAAAATTTACCAAAAAAAGTGTTTCACTTGACTTTGGCAGCTCGTCTGCTAAGACTTTTTATTATCTTTCTTAAGACTGTTTGCAGTTATTGCATTAATAATTTTTTAAACGTTTTTCAATTGTACTGAATGCTCCATCGTTATTACTTAAATTATAATGATCAAATTTTTAAAAAACCGAAAACATGTAACCAATTACAAGCCAAGGAATCGATTACCTAAAATGTAATGAACATATTGATATCCTTGAATTACCTACAAAAACAAATTACATTTTTCAATTACATGTAATTTATAAGTGAATTTTTTTAATAACAATTACAAATAATGTAAAAGTATATTGTTTTTTTTTCAATTATAAATAAGTGTAGTGGTAGTTAAAATGAGTTCAATTACTAATTACATGTATTTAAAATGAATAATGAATTAAATTTCAAAAAGTAATCATTATTCCTCGACTCTGATATAAAAGATCCAGACACGAATATTTTTTGGTCTCTGTAATATTTTGACAGAATGCATTTCCTTCTTCCTTGTCGAATTTTCAATAGTTGACTTGAAATAATTAAACTTTAGTCCTTTATCCTTAAGGGCCTTTAGTTTTTTTCTGATGGTACCTTAAAAATATATTTTATCTTAAAATAAAGTTTGAAAATCAACTTAGCAAGTTAAAATAATTTTCTACGACATCGATAATCTGTGATTTTCAAAAAAAATGCTCTAAAAAATATTTCCATGCACAAACCACAAAACAACTTATATTGAAATTTAAATAAAAAATTCATTAATATAAACACCACATGAGCTACATGCTATAAGTATTTTAAAAGCGAAAAAGACAATACCGACAACTTTTGGTGCTTAATTTTCCAAGCGGAACTGCCAATAAGTCTACTTTGTGTTCCTTGTTTATTTTAGGTTCTTTTTATTTTAGTTCTTAACGCTATTGCATGGCAGGTATAGTGTTATTTTTTTTTTAACTTTTACCTTTTTTTCAAAGAAATTTCATTTCGAACATCTTCTTTTGTTTCTTAATGTTCTGCTTTTGTCATTAATTTCTATATGCACTGGTGCATGGATGGACACAGAACCAGACACTCCTATATAATTCTTAAGAAAAAAAAAGGAAAACAAACATCATAACAAGATAACACAAATTAAATAGAAAACAACAACAAAAAATTGTATACAACAAAAAAAAAAGGAAAAACAAATTCAAGAGAATTTGTCGAGCATTATGAGCTTGAATATGCTTTGCTTTGCGACTGCAGTGAGTGTAAAATTGAGGTCATTAGTAACAAGGTCGCTTAAAGAGGCTCTTGGTTCTTCTAACTATATCTGCAAATTGCTTACAAGAGTGCGAGTCTATATCAACACGTCTATATGTACATACAACCTATCCTATCGCCATCAGCAGTCTTATAAGTGCTTTATGAATATGAGCAGCGAAAGCAACAGTCTTATATTCTCGATCTAGTTTATCAAACCTAGATTGGGCTCTGTTTATTTTTTTTTTTTTTTTTTGAATGCCATATATCCAACACAGCAAAGAGGTAAATTTCACTTTTTTTTTGGATACTTAGTTAAATATGGCAAGGTAATTTGTGGCTTCTTTAAGACTTCGTTTATATACGTATATATGACGTATGCATGTATGTAAGTTTGATTAATTAAAATTTGTAAACAAAAAAAAAAAATAAGAAAAAAGAAAGTTGTATCTTTAGCGATCTGGAGGAAATGAGCGTCCTCACGTTGCTTGGTCATAAAATATAAACATTTAATTTATCAATTAACATGAGCCATAAAGTATTTTGTTTTTAATTTAAGTACAATGAATGAATATAGGAAATTTTGAAGTTTATAAGATTTATTGATGGCTTCAAAGATTTAACCAAAAGTAAGATTTGTTTGAAAATTTAATTTAGTTTGATTAAATTTAATTAATTTGATTTAACACCAATATTTTTCGAAAATATCACTTTCAATTGAAGCAGCATTTCACTTAATCTGTATTTTAAACTTTTCTTGGTAAGAAGACATTTTGCTTTCGCTACAAATTCCTTTGGGGTTAGCTTTCCACTAAGTTAATTGATTTCAAGTTCGATCGATTCAATTTTGATGATGATGACGAAACTAACTATGAATACTCTTTGAAATTTTTAAATATTTGAAAATTTTTAAAATACTATTAGGTACTCTTCATTGAGTGAAAATATTTTTACAAATAGTTCCACACTTAGCATACAAAATTACATGATTTTTTGAGATACAAACATAAAAGAGCTTAAGTCAAAATTCCTTAAATCTTTTGAATTTGTTTATTTTCTGAAAAAAAAAAGAAATATAAAAACCACGAAGGAGTTTGAAATTTTTTGATTTTTATTTGTTTTGATTTAAAAAAAAAACCCAAGTCAACTTAGTTTTCTTTTTTAGGTCAGAAATAAATCCTCTCATTCATACCTTCAAATTGAAATGTTCTTCCAACAACCATTTTGGTATTAATAATTAGTCACGTAGTCAACAACTGTAATTGAATTCCACCATGGCCATAGGACTTATGTCAATGAATTGTCGAGTCCATTGACTCAACTTAAGCTAAGATTTACCATCATCATGCGGGACATCTTTAACATTTTCTCAAGTCTTGTATGATGGTGCAATGTTAACCAACTATAAGATGTTATAAGCTGTTTTTTTTTATTTCCATACATTAAAAAAAAAATAATAATATTTTTAACCTTTCTGCGTTCAGTTACAGTACTATGTGCTTGTTTCTTATTTGTTTAGCTTCATTTGTTCAATTATATATATTTTTTATGAATGTTAGTTGGCTTCATGTTGATGTTAAAAGTCAAAGATCTCTTAAGCTTTAGCATAAAGCAAAAGGTCATGCTCGAGTGAGTTTGTTTTATATTATTGTTGTTGATGGCTATTAAAATGTTGAAATTTGTTTAAATTTTTATTTTAAATTTGTTTTTATTAATGTTGGTTTATCTACATGATTTTAATTTGTATTTTTTTTTAATTTTTATTTTTAGGTAAGATGATGATTTGAATAACTGTTTGAAATTAACGGTGAGTGTAAGTTATGTTATGTTTATTTAAAAAATAAGTATTTCTAATTTTAAGTGTCTGACATAAGAAAGATTGAAGCTTAATTTAATTATTTTCATTACTGGCTCTGAGTTTAATTTATAGTGTTTAGGTGCAATATTAGACGTGCTTTCAAGAGGGTTTATTAATTCTTTGAAAATTTATTTTGCATTTTTAGTCTGAACATTGAAATAAATTGCACGACTGGGTCACACAGTATACATACATACATACAGTATACATATATTCACAAGCAAACACATAAGTAGAAAAGGTACGACGTATTGAAAAGCATGAAATTCTTTCTTTAAATTGGTATAACAACAACATGTGGGATTTTGTATGTTAATGAAAATCTACACAAATGCAGTGCGACCTAAAGATCAAGTTTATATTCGTGAAATATTTATAATCCCAACTAACATACTCTTCAGTGCTTATCTTCCGAAACAAAAAAATTCAATCTTATAAGACTCTTTCAATTCCTATATTCAAAACAAATCTTATTTTGAGAGTTATATTTATTACTCCCATTATATTGTTATTATAAGACCTAAGATCTTTTTAACTTTCAAAAAATTCAAATTTTGTTATTTGATCAGTTATATCTCCTTTAGTAGGTGTTTATAAACTTGAAGTCTTATCAGAATTTTTTACAAAATTTGAACTCTGTAAACAATGTTATTACATCAATAATCTCTTGACAATTCTTTAATAAGAGTTGAATCAAGGAGATGATGAATAACATTAGTCTTTTTATAATAAGAAACTAATAGGAGTTACAATACCTAACGAACAAAAAGTCTCCCCCACCCAAACTATAACAATTAATTACAAGAATTACAATTAATTAAAAGAAAGTCCAAAATGTTCAACAATTTAGGAGATGCGTTTTTTTGAAAGCGTGTTGTTTTTTTTCGCGGTAAAATGTCAAAATTAGTTAATAAAACTTCAACCGCCATCAAATTTTGGTCCACTTGCGGAAAAAATCCCGATTATAAAATTTTACACAATTAACAAGACAAGATTAATATCAAAACAAAAATACTTTATAATCTTCTACCTGATGCACATTAACACATTAAACCATTACCTTATTCATTTATTTCTAAACAAAAAATAGAATGCGAAAGAAAAAAAGAGATAACTTATATATACTCTTTTACTCCTGCTATAAGTTTAAAAATTGCCCCTAGTAACTAGGCAGTTTAACTCTCATAGCTGTGGTATAAGAATCTGAGTGTAGACTACCAGAGCACATTATACTCTCACAAATTTATCTACTACGAATCTGATAGAGTCTTATAAGAGGAAAAATGGTACTTGGGATTCAAGCCAATAAACTAAGTAGTAGCACATTCACGTTCATTGAAAAATTTTCAACTCCTCTTTAACAGTTTGAAGTGACAAAAATATAAATTTATGCAAACAAAATATTAAGGATCATTGAGGCGGTTTTCTACAAAAATTTTAAAAGAAAATATAAAGAAAAATTATTATAATAGTTTACAAAATTTTGGGCGTTGAAACAAACTTATTTTTACTTGCTAAAACCGAGATAACAATCAAAAATGATATGACCATGATAGAAAACACAAAAAAAGTGGTCAGCACAATTCTTTCTGTTTGTCTGTCTGCCTGTCTGTCCGTATATCGACATGCAGCCTAAGCCACTAGAAGAATTTTGTTACAGTTTTGAACTTAAGGTTTTTTTTTAACTATCCAGGGAGAACATTGAAATTTTTTAGCACCAAAAATAACGGTACTTTCCCTATAAAACCGTAAATGAAAAAATTATTTATCTCAAAAATGGCTCTAATGATTTTGATCAAAAAAATCTGTGTATTATTTATGAAATGGTGTATTTTTTATGAGAAAATAAATAACGAAAATCGTTTTTAACGTTACCTGCCATATATGTATAACGGTGTTTTTAATTTTTAATGTTCCCTTTAATGGCTTGAACAATTTCAGTGATTTTTTTTAAATTTTAATAATATTGCATACAAATAAAAAAAATGAGTTTAGGATTTTTAGAAAAATATTCAATTTTTTTTTTGAAAATTCAATATTTCAAAAATGAGTTGATGTATTTTTTTGAAACTAGGTTTATAAATGTATTATAATACATGCTCAAAATTGTCATTCCAAAACTATTTCTTAAAAATTTTATTAATATTGTATATATAACAAATAAATTTTTAAGAAAACCGCTCCAACGATTTAATTTTTTTACATATTCATAACTTTTCAAGTAATCAAATGGCATACTTGTTTTTGAGCTCTTAGTTTTTTATCTAGTTGCTTATACAATTAAAAGAACGATTTAAATGCTTTTATATTTTTATATTTTTTAAAAATTACTTTCATATTCTTAAAGTTCTTAATTACAAGCAACTTGAACATTAGAGCTTGTACGTGCGATCCAGTCATGCATTTTATTTAGACTTATATTTTGGTCGCTGAACACTAAAATGAAAATTTTTTTTTCTAAAGAAGCGTTTTTGAGGTATGCGCAAAAATCATTTTCTCAGCAATTTTTTTTAAATACTGGCATAAACCTCACGAACTGTTTAACTAACCTACATAAAATAATGTTCACTTTCTGAATCGTCTGATCTGTCTACTTCCAACTATGTACTTGCGTTTGCATAAGTCGGATTGAAATTTAATAACTAACAGGCACTCAAAGTTTGAAAAACGAGTATTTTTTTAAATTTTTTTAGTTTTTGGCTACATCATATGGCTAGAAACAAATTATTTAAATAGTTTGATAATTCAAATGAAAAACAATAATTTTGAAAGATATTTGAGCTTACCAAAATCGGACGATAAATGTAGGATTTTTTTTAGTTTGCCAAAATCAGACGATAAATGTAGGATTTATAAGAAAATAAGTAAAAAAGTCAATTTCAAATAAAGTCATATAAATGTATACTAGGGTGTTTGTTAACTTCTAAAATCAAAATTTTATGCCCTAAAATAAAGTTTTTAACCACAAATTTTGTGTTTAAGGTGACTTTATTTATAAAATTGATATTGCCTTCTTTTACTTATTTTCTTATAAATCCTACATTTACCGTCCAATTTTGGCAAACCTTGGTTTAAATATTTTTTAAAACGATTGCTTTTCATTTGAGTTATTAAAACTATTTTAAATAATTTTTTTTATCCATATGAAGAAGCTCAGAACTTTAAAAAATTTCAAAAATTACTCGTCTTTCAAACTTTGAGTGGCTGTTACTTATTGCATTTCAATCCGACTTACACTAACAGTACATTGTAGGAAGGAGACACACCAAACAATTCGGAAAATTTACATTTTATGTAATTTAACTAAACCATTAGCCAGATTCCCAGTATCTGAAAAAGCTGAGAAAATGATTTTTTGCGCATATCTCGAAAACGCTTCTTTGGAAAAAAAAATTATTTTCATTTTTGTGTTCAGCGACCCAAAATTAGTCTAGAAAATATATTTTTTTCAAGAACCCTACCATGGCCCAAGACTTTGTAAGCTAGTGTTATTAATAGTAAAATACTAATAGCTAATTTAAATAAATAATAATAATAAAATAAATAGCTAATTTCATACAAATTTCTTTTTTGTGTAGTTTTATTCAATAATTTTATATTTTTTTATAAAATTTTTCAAACATTTTTAAAGCTCTGATAAGTTCTTAGCAAACAATTAATTGCATGCTATTGGTCAGAAATTGATCAAAAAACTTTTCTTAGAAATCGGTAGGTCCTAGAAAACTTGTAATCAAGGCTTTCTCAAGGTCTTAATTGATTTTTGGTACCCGACTTGTGAGATAATCACAAACATAGGGAAGCCATAGATAAGCCACTCAATTTCCATAAAAGATCACTTAGTTCTATATTAATCTTTCTGTGATCTTGAAATTTTGTTAAGAAAATCATAAAACAAAATCTATGACTGATTAGTTACTGAAACCAGCTGCGATTTTTTATGGCAATTTAGTGTTTTTTCAAATTGTTTACTTCTTTGAATTTGATCATATATGAGGTGTTAAAATTGTTCGTGACTTTGAAAAACAAAAACTTTAAAAATCATAAAAATTTGTGGCTGGACAATTACTGAAACTTGTTATCCTTTTATCACGACCAAATTTGCTTTCAGATAAAACAGAACTTTTCAATTTTTCCACAAAATAGTAAGAGCAGTTTTAAACAAAAATGAGATCCATTTTTTGGGTTTTTTTAAAAATATTTTCGTGATAGGTCCGTACAGGGTATCCCAAAAGTCATAGATAATTGCTTTAAAAAAAAAATCTAAAAATGTTTACTTTGTTAAGTTCAGAAAACTGATTCTGTGAAGTGTTGAAGAGAAGTCGTCCAAAATCCTTAAAGACATTATGTTTATTAATTTTTTTAAACTATCTAAATTTCAATCAAGAAAATTTACTCAACATTTAGGTATGTAAATTTGTAAAAGTTGATGGAAAATCTTCAAATTTGGTACATACATATATTTAGCACCATAAGGAGTATATAAAAAAATTATATTTAAGTTTTTTAAAAACTCGTTAAAAATAACAAAAACTTGGATACTTACTGTTATTTTTAACAGATTATACAAACTACGTGGCAAGTTATGCATACAAAAAATTAAACTCTAAATTCGATCAAACGGTGGTACGGAAGACGAAAGAAGTGAGTTTTAAAATTTTGTCTGTTTGACTGTTCTTCTATACAGCCTAAACGGCTGTTCTTTAAACTTGGTGCAATGGTGCTTTTTTTGGTCATTCTTCCATACATTATTTTGTTTTTTTTTTGTTTTAGAATAAGAAATATCGTTTCCTGCCTTACAATTTTTTTTTTTACAATTTTACATAATTTCGAAAATTTCTAAAAAAATTACGTACTCGACCTCGGATTAAGCATACCAAAATCCTTAAGAAAAGAATTATTTGGTTTAAAGGTGATTTTCATTGTTGACCAGGGGTGGAATCGTGCTAAAGTGAATTGTGATAGTTTACAGTCACAACACAATAGAAATGCTATGCCATGGGGTTGTGACTGTCAATTATCACAGCCCAACTTATATTTCAACTTCGTTTTGGCCTAGCTGAAAAGGCTTTCTTATTTCTGTAAAATTTCTTCAAACATTAAAAGGAGAACATTATAGAATTTCTAAAGTAAGTCCTTGATGGTCTTAAGGAAGTTTAAACGAAAGTCCTATATGAAATATTAATGAACCTTAGGTTTTGACCGATAGTTTCACAAAGGTTTCTAAAGGTAAGAACACAAGTATAATAGAATTATGAATTTCCTTGGATAGTTTGTATAATATATCTATTAGAAGTAAATAATAAAACTCTCAAAAGTTATTTTAGCTTCACATTAGAAAACAAGCTATAGATTTTTTTACGACTTCTTAAATGCGCTTTTGGGACCCTTTCATTTGAAGGAAGAAATAATGCTATTTTTTGTTTATTTTCTTTAAACGCTTCTTTAAATGCTCACACAAACATTCTTACCACATACAAGTTGAATTTGCAATTTAGTTCTAGCTTCTCAGAGCTTAAGCATACCTTTCGAGATTTGTAATAGAATAAGACATTAATGCAATAAAACAATTTACGGAATATATTACATTGTTTTTTAAAAGGCTTCTTTAAAGTGACTTTTTCAAGTTTGAGTCTCTGTTAAAAGAATCGACATATCCTTTAAGGCTTCGTGTCTGAAATTTCACAAGTTAAAGGGAAGTATTCGATAAAACTTCTAGAAAATTGTAAAAGAAACTATTTGAAGAATGACTGACAGCAACTGCAATAACATAACTTTATAGAATCTTTATAGAGTCATAGCTTGATGTTCCTTCCTTAAATAAGTTTACAGAGGTCTATCCAAAAACAGATGCATAGTCTCGTTTAATTTTCTATATATAGCTTTTAAACAATTATAAAGAAGCTGTAATTCAAGTCATTTCTTCTATAAGAAAATGAAAGCTGTATAGAACCCTTATGTACATGTATCCAGACTTGCAGCACATCAATATTTCTAAAGTATTTGGAAACTGAAATGTTAGATGGGAAATCACGTGACCCAATTCCACCCTGTGTTGATGGCGATGGAGATGCAAAATATAGAAAATAGTTTTTTTTTCAGAAATTTAGGCTCCCAATAAATTAAGGGTAAAATTATGAGATAATTGATTTTTTTTTTCAGATTTTATTGATATTTATCAAGACCCAACAACAGAATACAAATACAAAAATTATTTAATTTTTTAAGACGTGCGTCTCATAAAATATTCCTAAAGATCCACCAAACTTGAATTTTATTGATTTCACCAAAAAGATAACAGAAAAAATTAAGAACAATGCTTATTCAGAATTGATTGTATATGAAACCCGAACCTATTCGACCTATCAATTACCGAACACAATAATGTGAACACAACCACAAATTAACATAGATTCCCCATCACTGATGTGCGGTTATGATCTTCTATTTTAATTTCCACACATCAACTCTCATTTTATTGTTTTGTTTTTTTTTTTTTTGAAAATGACAAAGAAAGCCACTCGCGGCATCTCATCCAGATTCAACAGCCAGCACCCGACAATCCTCCTTATACCAAAAAAAAAGAAAAACTTTATCAATAAAATCTTTGTTTTTTCTATTAACAGAAACTTATACATGAATAATAAGCCCTACAACCATTATCAACGCCCCCTTCCACCTAAATTCAAAAAAAAAGTATCATTATAGCTAACTCATCACATTACCATATCGTCATTGATGGGGACTCCAACTATATAGATATAGGCTGTCTGCTCTAGGCCATTATATTATTCGATGACTTGAGGTATAATCTCGCTATCTGTAAGATTTAGTTACACCTCCAGCTAGCGTCTCGTGTTTGCGACCTAATTTTTTTCGACACGGCAGCCAGGCATCAAAGCCATTCAAGCCATCCTAAGCATCTCAGCTGTTTTATGTTTTCCACATGCTTAAGCTAAACTATCTTTCGAACGAACGATTAAATGCAACTTTGTATAGATTTAGAGCAGGAGTGGATTGAATGGTAAAGGGGCCTTAGTTCATTTTGTTTTGTATGGTTCGTAGTAAAATTATTTATGGAACTAAAGGCTTTAGAGGAAGTTTTTAATATTTTAATATAAAAAAAAGTGACTGAGAATTGAGACAGGTATGTAGGACAGCATTTTTCCTAAAATAGGGCTCTATTTTCAGTAGGGCCCTAATGTTTAATTTAATATTTTTCATTTCTTTGACAAAAAATGTTTCTTATTGAAAACACAAAACCTAGAACACTTCAAAAATAGTTGGAAACTAGAGTTCTGGGGCCCTTCTTGGGGTGGATACATTTTTGGATACATTTTTTGAGGAAACGGATTGTATGGGATTAATTGATTTTCCTTTTAGTTGTTGACTTTACAAGAATTTCACCTTCCTTTCCCCCTTAAAACAAAGAAGGCCCTGCAGAAAACAAACCTAATAAATTCAGCCCTGGATGCTACCGCGAAACCGCGCACAATCCGGGGCTACAATACGAGATTTGTTGTGGTCGCCATGCTGATCATTTGTTTCACCATAGATACACACAAGGAGGATGGATTTCCTGGGTTTGTTTGCTATACGTATAGGACGAGACTATACATAAATGTTTATAGGTATCGTACCTTCATGTGGTCCACATTTGAGAACCGAACCATGCAATGTTTATTGCGCCTCAACTTCTATCTATAGCCATAAAGAAACCGACCGAGTTATGATGAATCTAACGTGGGCTACGGTAAATAAGTCACTAAATTGGACTCACGTCCAAGAGATTTGTGAGGCTTCGTGTTGCATGCAACTGAAAACACAGTGGCAGCATCAGCAAAATATAGCAACAGCAGCGGTAGTAGTATAAAACTGCTGGAATCTCCATCTTCTTCCGGTGCGGTGAGCTTGAGAATATACTGCTGCTGCACACCGCCGCCGCTGCACTCTTTCAAGTTAGATGTATGTTAAAATACACTCATAGTCACACTGAGGCATGGAAATGCAGTAAATGCATCTATGCAACTGTATCTAATGCAGTATCGGCCGCTGCAGAGTGTCTATATCTATATGGTTGCAACCGCTGCTGGTAGACCATGTTATAGACGAGCACCTAGCAATCTAAGTGGCATGTTGCCAGTCATTGGGAAGCTGCGGCTACTGTCGTCGTTTGGAGCACGTCGTCGTCGTCGTCATCATTGTAGTCTTTGGAACGTCCGTCGTTTGGCGAAGTCGCGTCGCGTCGCTTGGTCTTTCAAGCGACTTGACTTTGCCTCCGACTGCCTGATGCGCCTTGCGCCAGAATCAGCACTGCTGCTGCATCAACTGAACTCGTGTAATTACAAGTTAAACTAACGGTTAAGTAATTAGATTCCATTTGTAATGGAGTGGATGCTGGTGGCTGCTGCTCTTTACAGTTTTTTTCTTTTTCTTTTTGTTGTTGTTTTGATTGTTTTTTTTTTTTGTTGTTGTTGGTCTTGGATTGAAGTTGGATTTATTGGTTGCAATTCGTTTGGGTGGCGATTTATTTGCATAGAAAAAGAGATACAGTGAGGAGGGGGAAAAGGGGAGGTGAGTTTTGGTTGCAATTTACATATTTACTCTAAAGTTAAGTCTTGTGGAGATTGATTTTTATTTTTTTTTTTTTTTGGTGAAGAATCTAACCGCGAACGATGATCTTTGACTGCGCGTGGTTTGACATATTGTCAGTGGGTCATGGGGGCTGTTTGGTTTTTCTTTGCTTAAATTTATAGTGAAATTTATGTTTAAGTCAGCAGTAGTTTTGTAGTTTTTTTTTTTTTTTTGCAATTAAGATTCCTGATATGATATGACTTGAATGTTTGATCTTTGCATGGAATAGAAAATCAGTAAATGAATCATTTATAACTGACAGATTGATGGTTAGTGAGAAAAGAAAACATCATAAAATTGAATAGGTTATTGGTGTAATGTCAACCTCGATAAACCTAGATATTTGGCTAAAGAGTTTATGCGGTAATCAAAAAAAATGTTCATTTTATATTCTTTCTATAATCTTCTTTTCCAAAAAAGAGGTGTCTATACTTTTAGTCAAATTATTATTCATGCGAAGGCAACCCTCTGACGAAGTATAATATTTAAAAACCTTAAAAGGCTACATGAGTGGGATGATTTTTATTTGACTCGATTAACCTACTCTTCCTAGTACATTTAGTTGATTTAATTTTCTTTTAAATTTTTAAACTTCGGCCTATTCAATGTTCTTTTTGAGGGAATAGCATAATTCTGTAATTTTGAAAAACCAGTTTATACCATGATTTTATTCAAATAATTATGTGTTCCAATTTCTGTTAATTTAAAATATCTGCAAAATAAACAAAAAACCTCATAGATATGTGTTGGTTAAGATGGATCGATAAAGTTTTCCATTTTAATTGAGGGCAAGTTTTTTGATTCGTGCAAACAAATATTTTGAGGTTTAAGTCTCAAACCCGAGGGGAAAATTAATTTTTTTCAAAAATGACGATACTTGGAAAACAACCGATTAAGGAACAAATTTGATAAGAAAATGTGTAAATAATATTATCAAACAATTTGGAATAAAATCTCTTATAATCTTTACCTGCCATAAATCGGTTTTTTGTTTTCAACCTTTTAATTCTTTTTATTTCGAGGCACTCTACCGATTTCAATCCCAATCTTTTAGGGCTATGTCAATCAGGAACGATTCGATTTTTTTCATCCGATCATCGAAAAGTATCGATCACAATCACAAATTTATATTTCAATCGATCTCAATCTCAATCATTTCCTTTATTCTCGATTTTTCTGCTCATTTTCAATCGTTTCGATGATTCTCGATTTTTCATCCCAATCTCAATCATTTCAATAAGGAATCTCGATTTTTGGTATCAATCTGTTTAGGTGTAGCGCTAGTTCTATCACTATTTTATTTCTTTTATCAAATAAAAACTCAATTTTCTTTAAGTATAATATAAATTATCTTTAATTTTAAAATTTGTAGTGTCGGGCGAAAGTTCTCGAAAAGAATGAATAACCTTTTACATTCTTTAAGGTTAAAAGATGACTTGCATAATAATTAATTGCATAATCATTGGTTTGACAAGAAGTGTCATATTGAGCTACTACTCGTTGTTTAATAATTTATGAGTAATGAGTAATTCACAATGAAGTTAAAGTATCACATTTAATTTTGTGAGTGTTTAATTTGTAGGATTTAAAAATAAAATTTAAATATTCATGTTGTGTGCCAAACATTCTCCGCCCCGGTGAACGATGTTCGCAATATTACTGGAGACGCCCCTGGTGCATGCCTTCATTGCAATAACTGCATTATGGTTACTCCGAATTAGTTTTTTCGTCGGCTTTCTTTGATAACATGTAAAGAAAAAAAAACTTTAGTTACGGAATAAACAAGAAAAAAAACAATTCAAGGACAAAACAACAATAACAGTTATGCTCATGCATCAACATCTGCATGAATTCTTCGTTCCAGTTTTCATACATTCCAACTCGGAACTGTAACCCATTAGCCCATTGAGTAAGTGCGTGCATACGGTGATAAGTTACGTTATGTTGTTGATTGAAAATTTGTCATGGTCATACAAATCGAAAATTCATTGAGTTCGGTCGGTTCGGGCGGGCATGCTAATCTTCGGTGTTTTTTTTTGTGAATGCAATTTGTAATTCGTTCGAAGTCTTGTTTTTCGTGTTGTGTTAAAGAAAAGTGCGAATTAATTATGTTTATTAAATTGGTAGTGCGGTTACCAATAATATTTATCAGAAAATAATTAATAATTAATAATTAAATTAATAAATCAGTGTTTTGTTGAATTAAACAAATTGATTAATTTGTTAACAAGTGTAGTGAAGTGTGTGTTGTTGGTGTCTGCTGCTGCTGCTGCGCTGCTGCTGAGGTGTCCTGGTGGTTTGTTTGTTCCGCATAAAGCGCGGAGGGATGTTTTTTTTTTTGCTGAGTACCTTTTATTTTTATTTATTTTTATAGTATAGGTATATTAATTTTATAAATTTTGATTTTCCCCTTTTTTTTAAACAATTTATTTAATTTTGAGTTTTTCCTTTTGGTTTTGTGTGTATGTGTGCATGTGCCTTTTTTATATCGGTTCGGTATCGCGTTTAAATTCGAATTCGATTTACCGGCAAATTGTGTGTATTTATGAGTGTTGGTTTGTGTGTTTTTTTTTTCTTTTGCATATTGCAAATAATTTGCAAATGGCCGTCAAAAAAATGAATTTTTGATGACGTCATATCGGGTTTTGTAATTTTTCGAGTGTTGATTAGTTAGAATTATTAATTAATATTTTATTTCATGATTTTGAAATAAAATAAGTACAAAGTGTTGAATCAAATGTGTTGTGTAAAGTGTGGTGTCGAATTTTAGTGTTAAAGTGTTGTGTAGGTGTTGTATTAATGTGCTGTGTTGCATTTTGTAAAATGTGAAATGCCGTCGGCAATTACATCCGACGGGAGTTGAATTTTGTAATGCCGACGGGGTTTTGCCATTATACATAAATATTTTATTTGTGTTGAATTCAATTCGAATTAATTGTTGTGTTGTGTTGAGTTTTTTTACGTTAAGTTTTTAATATATTATTCCTTTTTTTTTGATTTTATTGTAAGCAGATTTTAATATGAAATAAAAAATAATTGTTTTAAGCATCAAAATGGAGTTTAAGTATTCTTTTATGAATTTAATTTGTGTTGATTTTTTTGTTTATTAATTAAGTTGAAATAAATTAATTCGATGAAATTTTCCTTCTTTCTGATGTTTTTTTTTTTTTTGTAAAGTGGACTGTATGATATGTGTTGTTATGTATGTTGTATTATGTAGGATAAATTATAATTATTTTTTAATTTGTGTGGGGAGTGTTGTATGTAATTTATGTTTTGGTGTTTTATTTAAATTATAGTTTCAAAATCGGTTGATTTGTTGCTCGGGAGGTAACAGATTTTTGTGATAGGTCGTTTAATGATTCCGGATTTTGTTTTTAGAGTTACAACTCTGATAAGTTCATCGGCTCCGGGATGTGTTTCAGTGATCCTGGCTAGCAACCATTGTGATGGTGGAAGTCTTTCATCTTTTACCAGGACTAGGCCTCCGATTTTGGGTTCGGCTTCCTTTTTAGTCCATTTAGGTCTTTGCTGCAGACGTGAAAGGTATTCCCCGTTCCACTTTCGCCAGAAGGAGTCGACAAACATTTGTATCCTCGTCCATCTATCTAAATAGCTAACATGTTTTGGAGTTGCTATGCTTCCTTGAGGGATTGATAAAAGTGGTTCTCCAATCAAGAAGTGTCCTGGGGTTAAGACGTCTAGGTCGTCTATATTTTCGGATAGAGGGCATAGAGGTCGAGAGTTCAAGCATGCTTCAATTTGTGCAAGAAGTGTGCAGAGCTCCTCAAAAGTTAACCTCTCATCTCGTATCGTTCGTTTAAGGTGATGTTTAACAGATTTCACTCCTGCTTCCCAGAGACCACCAAAGTGAGGAGAAGCAGGAGGAATAAAATTCCAGTTGGTTCCTGAATTGGCTAGAGTTCCAGCAATTTCTTGCCAATCGTGCTTAGCCTGCTCTAGCATCCGGGCTAATTCTCTGTTAGCTCCAACAAAATTTGTGCCGCAGTCACTATAGATTTGAGCACAAAGACCTCGCCGGGCCGTGAATCGGCGAAAACTTGCCAAGAAAGATTGTGTTGTCAAATCTGATACTGTCTCCAGGTGAATGGCCTTTGTAGCCAGACATATAAAAATGGCAAAGTAGCCTTTAAAGGTTTTGGCTCCTCTTCCTTTCCATGCCTTTATTTCTATAGGTCCGGCATAATCTACTCCAGTATGGGTGAATGGCCTGGAGATTCGTACTCGTGGTGCTGGCAGGCTTCCCATGAGTTGTTGCAGATTCTTCCTCTGGTATCTGAAGCATATTGGGCATTTATGGATATATCTTTTCACATATGGTTTAATGCCTACAATCCAGTATGACATACGAATGTATGAAGTAGTCTGTTGATTTCCTCCGTGTAGTGTTTTGTTGTGAGCATCTCGCATCACAAGCTCAGAAAAATGGTAGTTGGGTTTCAGGATGATCGGATGCTGCTGATTGTAAGGGAGTAATGTGTTCTGCAATCGACCACCGACGCGTAGAACTCCATTACCATCGATGAAGGCATTGAGAGAGACCAAAGACTTTGGAATTGTACCTTTACTCTCGTATTCACTCAGTTCTTCGGCAAACATGAGTTTTTGTACAGCTTTATGTACCAATAAGGCTGCATAGTTTAGTTCCTCTGGATCTAACTCTCCATTAATTCGTGTTGTTTTCTTTCTTTTTGCTAGACCATTTCTTTTAAATCGAAAACAGAAAGCAATTGCTCTAATGACTTTTGAGAGTTGTGAACATCTTAGTACACTTTTGTTGATGACATCATTTGCTGCATCAGAGTTGGCTAGTGTACATTGCCTTTTCTCTGCTCGTTTTTCCTCTTCCGTGTCCAGTGTCGATGGTTGTTCGGGTACTTCAAAATGCCACTTCCCACGCAAAAATGATGGTCCGGACCACCATAGCTCTTGTGTTCCAAGTGTTGAGGGTGAAACGCCTCTGGAAGCTAGATCAGCTGGGTTGTGATCCGTGGGGATGTGTTTCCAGATATCACAGCTAGTCAGTCTTTGAATTTCAGCAACCCTGTTGCTGACGAATGTAGTCCATTTTGGCGGTTGTGCTCTGATCCACGCCAACGTGATCGTTGAATCTGACCAGGCGTACGTTTTGGTGTCTGCGAAATCAAAAACTCCTCTTATGTAGTTCAATAGAGATGCAAGTAGTGCAGCTCCACAAAGCTCAAGCCTTGGCAGACTCACAGTTTTCAATGGAGCTACTTTGGTTTTTGAAATAACTAGGTGCATATGAATATTTTCAGAGCTGTCAAGCACACGCATGAAGACTACTGCACCATAGGCCTTTTCTGACGCATCGCTGAAGCCATGAAATTCCACTAGTTTTTGTGTTTTGTGTGTTTTGATCCACCTTGTGATTTTTATGTGTTGGATATCAGGCAATTCTTTCCGAAAAGCCTGCCATTCTTCTCTTATGTCTGATGGAATCGGTTGGTCCCAATCAGTTCCTCGGCACCATAATTTTTGCATCATTATCTTGGCTTTGATCACACATGGTGCTATCCACCCAAGTGGATCAAAAAGTTTGGCGATTGCAGATAGCATTGTCCTCTTAGTAATTTCTTCCGTGTCGTGTTGAATATTCTGGAATGAAAATGTATCATCCTCTGGATGCCATCTTATGCCTAAAGTTTTAACATGATCGGTTGATCCAAAAGGCAGCTCAAAACTAATCTCGCAATCTTCTTGAGGTAAGTCGTGGAGAAGATCTTTACAGTTGGATGTCCACTTACGAAGTTTAAGGCCTGCTGAGGCCAGTAGATTGCGTGTTTCTTCCCGTTTTATTTGAGTTTCGTAGATTGAATCTCCCCCACTGATAAAATCGTCTACGTACATCTCCTCTTTGACTGCAAGGGCTCCTTTTGGATAGTTTTCCGCTTCATCTTCAGCAACTTGGTGTAGGACACGGATGGCCAAGTAAGGCGCACAAGCCGTGCCAAAAGTGACAGTCTTGAGTTTGAAGATTTTGATGGGTTGATTTGGGCTTTCTCTCCAAAGGATTAGCTGATAATACCGATCCGCTTCTTGTACGGGAATTTGGCGATACATCTTCTCTATATCCGCTGTAATGGTGAATTGATATGTTCGCCATTTTAAAATTATATCGACAATGTTTTTTTGCAATTTAGGGCCGATCATCAGGTGTTGATTTAAGGAAGTCCCATCATGCGTTTTTGCAGCTGCGTCAAAGACGACTCTTAATTTCGTTGTCGTGCTAGATTCTTTAAACACAGCGTGATGGGGAAGGAAGTAATGGAAAGGTGATTTTAAAATCGGGTCATCCATATTAACTTCTTCCATGTGTTGTAAATTAAGGTACTCCATAATACATTTGCTGTAGTTTGCTTGCAGCTTCGGGTCCTTTTCCAGTCGTCGTTCCAGAGATGAAAATCGCCTGACTGCATTTTCCTTACTGGATCCAAGTTCAGGATAAAATCCTTCTTTGAACGGAAGTCCAACTTCATACCGTCCATCAGGTAGACGTATTGTTGATTTTGAAAAATACCTTTCACAGGCGACATCTTCTTCTGACGGTTGAGTCACGAATGGAGTTTCTTCCATCTCCCAGAACTTTCGGATTTGCGTGTCGAGATCGCTATGTTGAAAAAAACTGTGAATGCCTTTTGAAGTTATATCTGGAATTTTACCCAATATAATCCACCCCAGGTGTGTGTTTTGAGCAATTGGTGCAATTTCTTGCTCACTTCGGATTATATCTGGCAAAATAATGTCAGGATAAACATCGGAGCCGAAAAGTATGTCGATTGGTGCAGGAGTATGGAAATTTGGGTCTGCTAATTGCAAATCAATTAGGTGTTCCCAAGTGTTAAGTACCATTTTGTGGGCCGGAAGGAGGCCAGTCAACGACTTAAAGATGAACGCCTTGGTTGCGCCTTCAAACGTCGAATGTTTGGACGTAAACATTAGGTCAACGTAGTTTTGACTGGTGCCGTTGCTGACCTCCCCTAACCCTGATACTTTTACAAGCGTACGGTGTCTTGTAAGATTTAATAAATTAGCTGCAATTTCGGATATAAATGTGGCATCCGAACCTGGGTCAATTAGGGCTCGTAGATCCGAAAATCTCCCATCTTCAGATTTTACCCTAACAATCGCAGTGGCTAATAAAATTTGTGTACCATGGAGTTGTGAAGCATGAAAGTTGTGTCGATTACTGCAACCTGGTGTATTATCACCCATTGGTTGGAACGCAGGAGCGTTTGGGTTAACAGCTACTTGTTGGCCCTGAGGCTGGGCAACTTGTTGTTGTAATTGTGTTGTTAAAGTGTTTGGGTTAGAAATCGTATTATTTTGTGTGTAAGAGTTATTGTGTAAGAGTGAGTGATGCTTTTGATTGCAAAAGTAACAGCTCCGGTTACTTATGCAATCTCGTGTTGAGTGACTGTAGGCAAGGCAATTTTCACATACTCGAACCTGATGTACAGCTTGTTGTTTTTGAGCAGGATTCATACTCAAAAAACGTCGACATTTCATCAAAGAGTGTTGTCCTTGGTTACAAATTTGACATTGGTATCTTTGTGTATTAAACTGTTGTTTTTGTTGCGTTTTTGCATGAAATGTCTTGGCTGCAACTTGCGGTTTTGTAACTTGCATGGACTGTGGGACTGAATTTCCTTGCTGTACAAGAGCTTCTAAAGTTCGGAAACGGGATTTAAGAAAATTAGTAAAATCAGAAAAGGTCGGAAGTTGCTTATCGTTGCCGAGCTTTTCTTCCCATAACTGTTGGGTTTTCACGGGTAGTTTTTGAAAGAGAATATAAATTAATATTGTGTCCCAATGTTCCACTGGTAATTCTAAATTTCCCAGGGCATGGACAACTTCAGTTGTTGTGTCTAATAAACCCTTAAGACTTTCTGCTGACTCTTTAGTTTGAACAGTTTGGCTAAAAAGAGCCTTAAGGTAAGAATTTACCAGAACCCTCTTATGGTCGTATCTTTCTATTAGCAAATCCCATGCCTTTGCATAATTCCCAGTGCTTAAGTCTAAATGGTTTAGGAGACGTTCGGCATCACCACTTAAACTTTCCTTCAAAAAATGCATTTTTTGAATCTCGTTCAAGCCTGTATTATTATGTACAAGCGAAATGAAAATGTCGTGATATGAACGCCATGTGGTGTAGGACCCAGAGAAAGTTGGAGGCTTTATTGGCGGAAGCTTAAGAACATTTGTTTGTGGAGCTAGTGTCGTTGGTTGCGTAACTGACGCAGGAATTGATCCTTGAGGTAACGTGGGCGAAGCTGGAACAGATGGAGGTGGAGCTACCTTGTCCAGAGCATCCATCAGTTCACTCTTATACTCCAAATAAATGTCGCGAATTTGATCATAAACAGCGATTATTTCTTCCTTCTTTAATGTCTCCTCAAGCTTCCCCCCACTAACGATTTCCTCATGGTATCGTTTGGCATTTTCTAAATTTGCTTCTAAAAGCCCCAAGCGAGTTTTCAAATAATTGACAGTGCGCCGCGCCTGGCCTGTCTTTTTAAAATTTGAATAATCACGCTCTAATTGTGACAAAACTTCCTTTTGAAGCTCCCCAAACGACATGGTGGACTTTTATTTATTTGAATTGTAATAAAAAAAGAGCAAAAAAATACTTTAAAAAATGAGGACTTACGTGGTGTGCCTTCAGTGGAATGGTGTTGTGTTCTTGTTGGTTTGCACGTCGCGAGAATCCCGATTTGCACAGCACAAAATGTTTTTTAAATTGTTTTTTTTTTTTATTTTAATTTTTCAATTAAATTATTTTTATTTAAAGTTTTTAAATTGTTTAATCTATTTGCACAATAAAATTTGTTTAATGTGAATAGTATATATATATGTATATATATGTATATCTCGTAATACACTTTGCACACATCAAAGCAAAATAGCAAATTCATACACTTTTTTTTTTTGTGGCTTTGAAGGACCAAATGTTTAGGTGTAGCGCTAGTTCTATCACTATTTTATTTCTTTTATCAAATAAAAACTCAATTTTCTTTAAGTATAATATAAATTATCTTTAATTTTAAAATTTGTAGTGTCGGGCGAAAGTTCTCGAAAAGAATGAATAACCTTTTACATTCTTTAAGGTTAAAAGATGACTTGCATAATAATTAATTGCATAATCATTGGTTTGACAAGAAGTGTCATATTGAGCTACTACTCGTTGTTTAATAATTTATGAGTAATGAGTAATTCACAATGAAGTTAAAGTATCACATTTAATTTTGTGAGTGTTTAACTTGTAGGATTTAAAAATAAAATTTAAATATTCATGTTGTGTGCCAAACACAATCTTTTCCAAATTTCTGAATTTTTGGAGATTTTTTAATCCATCGACAACGCGGAGCCATCCTTCAATTAAATTCGGCAGTTGATAGCTTGACAGAGAGGGGACAAACTATTGTTTGACAGAAAATGTGTGTTTTGATCTAAATATCACCCAATTGACCTAAAATTACCTTTCGTCAGGAGCAGTAAAAATTCTTCAAAAAATTTCTGATTTTTTTGAACATTTTGAAGATGATGGCTACGATCATCCTTCAACGAAATTTGACAGTTGATGACTTGACAGATAGAGGACAAACTATATTTTGAATGGATAAGTGTATTTTTAATCCATATATCATCCAATTGCACTAAAATCAACTTTTTTTCTGGAGCAGTAAAAATTCTCCAAAAATTTCTGATTTCTTAAAAGTTTTTTAATCCAACGACATCGAAACCATCCCTCAATGGAATTTGATAATTGATGGCTTGACAGATAGGGGACAGACTATTTTTGACAGGATAGGTGTACTACGATCCAAATGTCGACTAATCGACTTAAAATCACATTTTACCGGAGCAATAAGAAAACTGAAAATTTAAGATTTCCTTTTCTGTTTTTAATCCAATCAAATTGTATTGTTTAATAATTTAGAATAATTAAGATTCGATGAATGGTGCAGTATTGAATTGAAAATTGGATTTAATCGAATTCGAAATAAATATCCAATCAGAACAGTTTCGAACAATGCACTGAGTGAAATCGAATAACTTTTTTGATTGATTCTTGAACGATTCAATCATTTAAAATGTACGATTTACACAGCTCTAAAATCTTTATGCCAAAGTCCCTTCAAAATTGCAAACAAGTTTTGGGATGTAATATTTTTTATACATACCAAAATTTTTAAAACAAGAAAAATGTATTTACTACAAAACTTCAAGTTTTTTTTTGTAATTAATAGGTGTTTCGAAAACGGGGTAGTGAAATCTGTTTTTTTTTTAATATTCCAAATTTTTGTTTTATGTTATATATGAAAAAAACGTCCCTTCCATACAAATGCTGAGACCCCGTTATTTTTCTTAAAAACGACCCCTTCAACTGTAATAAATTTGCTTGTATTGTTAAAATTAGTGTGACCTATCTAAATATTGTTCAAATATATTGCATGTCAAAATTTTCGAAAAACAATTTTTTAATTTAAAGAAAAAAGTAAAATTTTTTTTTTTATTTCGATACCTCAGAAACGGGTGAACAAATTTTTTTTAAATTTTATTTTTATATGTCCACTCATAAATGCTTAAAATTTTATTGCAATTTTGACCTGCGAAGAAATGGTTGTGCTGCTTGCTGCTAACTTACTTCATGAAAACTTAGCAGGACAACTTCCTCAAAAGTGTAGATACAAAATCTGAGGAAATGTTAAAAACTAATTAAAGGCTGAGATGTTTAGGGAAAATCTTAATCCAACAATGATTTAGATTAGAGTGAAGATTATGCCTTCATCTTGTTTTACGAAAAAATATGTTAAGAGCATTCAATCTTGTAAGAGAACCATTTTGGAATAGGGGGAAGCGCTGATTCACAATGCAATGAATATGAGACGTAAAGTCGATGACGTGACTAGATCTCTTTGCTGTTTTTCTCTCTTACATGAGGGTTTTAGATAAGGGTGCCGGAAACCGAAACGATACCAAGACAATACCAGAAGCCTGATTTACAATGCGACGAGGAAACGAGATGTCGCACAGTGGTCCATTTGTTGAATTTCAGCGACAAAAATCATTTCCCACGCCAATTTTTAATACAAATTAATGAAATTTGGTACACTTAATAATTTGGGAATGTATTAAGTGGTACTGGTCATTTTTTTCTAGTTCAAATGGGGGCTTCACAATTTGGGCCCCAGATTTTAAAATATTAAGTAAAGAACTGTCGAAGTCAGGAACTGAATCAAGCTTGTATTCGAAATATCCTTAATTATGTGCTTGATTGAATACTTTCATAAAAAATTACTCCAATATTGATATGTACGAAATATAAAGAAGATAGTCCAAAAATGTTCAGAAATGTTCCCAAGAGATTATAACTAATTTAAGTGCTAGTTCTTAGTTTTTTTTATTGGAAATTATTTTAAGGCCTAATTTGATGGAATCTGAAAGAAATTTGACAAATCTAAAACACCTAACGGTTTTAATAATGTTGTAATTTTTCTGGTCGCACCATTTAGCTCTGACATCAGACTAAGAATTTCGATAGTTGACAATTGGAAAAACGGTAAAGTTACAATTATTTTTTATATATAAGAATATTTAAATTGTTTCATAAAAAATGATAGTTTAACGGTTTTTCCAACTGTTCGCTATTTCCAGCCGTAAAATTTTTCAAATTTCTTTCAGATTCAATCTAATTAGATCGAAAAATAATTTCCAATACAAACAAAAACTAAAAACTAGCACTAAAATTAGTTCTAATGTATTCGGAATAAGTCTAAACATTTTCCACAATCTTGTTAAATTTTTGAAGAAATCAGTATTAAAGTCAGTTTTAAATAAAACTCAAATATTCAAATATTTTAGTTCATTTCAAACATAAACTTGACTCAGTTCCTGACGTTGAGAGTTTTTTTCTTCATCTGGGAAAAGGCTTAGGCAGTGATTTTAACTATAACCACCCACTGCCACGCCCATTTTTCGTATACTTGGTTTCCCTGAAATCAATGATTTGGATAAAATTTACAGACTTAATTCAATTTAGCTGGATGAAGTAATTATTTTTATGTTGGTTTTCCGGAAACGTCTGCAACGATTTGTGTAGCAATTTCACAAAACTCATTCTTTTAATGAACATTTGCACCGATATAAAAGTTTCTTTTCGTTTTGCTTATTGATTGCTTAACTTTTATATGGCTCACTGTCAGGCTTCGACTTCTTAGAAATAACTTCATTTGTTACGTCTGCTACATATTTTATGTAGTTAAACGTGGTAAATGTAGTAAATGAAACAAATTGTAGTAGACGCAGTTTGAAACGTCAAATGATCAGTCAGTGAGGTTGGCAGTTGTCACTTGTCACTTTGAAAATTGAATTTTAAAGTCAAATTATCGGTTATTAATTTTAAAAAGCAAAATAAACAAAACCCAAGGCTTAAGCAGTTTCTTTAAAAATAGCTTAATTATAATGGTACACTTCCACCATCATGGTTTTTAAGTTTTTAAATTTTTAGCTGTTACCTTTTGTGCCCAATTCACCATTAATTTATATTTTCGAAATTATTTCATGCACAAGTACATTTTTTTAACCCTTCTTGTCTAGACTTTTTGACAAGATTTTTATCTGGTAAATTAAAAAAAAACGTATTTCTAATTTTTTTGCCAAACCGTCATGTTTTTTAAGGACTTTTACCTGTACTTATTCTATTGTTTTTTCATGCAAACGACTTATGTAGGAGACGTAATAAATTGTAGTGAATTCGACGTGTAGTTTATTCAATTAACTTAGCGTTGTTAATAATGTAGAAAATGTAATGGAGTTAATTCAGCCAACTCCGCTTACTGTGTACAACGTTGGAGTAAAATTCTGTTTACTTATAAGTAATAGATTAATTTTGGAATAAATCATTGTCCACAAGTAAAAAAAAAATAATTTACTAATTATTCGAATGCACCATAAAATTTTTGTACATTGTTTTCCATTGAACTTATGACCTTTCGTCAAAATGTATGTACATATGTGTCGGACACCTAATTGGAACTAAGCTCAGACATTGTGAAACAAGCATTTTAACAATTTTTTAATCAACAAAAAAAATTTGTTTTATTAAATTTTAAAAATATCAAGCGAGTTTCACTACTAGATTAAGAAGAGGTAACTTAGTCATGCATTTTAGACCAAGCCCAAGACTGAGACCGCAATTGATACCGAGATCGATACCGAGATCGAGACTAAGACCGAGACCAAGACCGAGACGAAGACCGAAACGGAGACCGAGACTGAGACCAAAATGAGTGAAGATACCGATACGATAGTAAAATTTCTTGATTTTGGCGATACCGAAACAAATATTTACTTACAAAAGTACCGTTTGGTTTGAAATCGTGGCTAGTCTTAGTTTTAAACAAAGAAATAATGAATATTGAAGCATTTCTCGTCGTTATTTTACGCCTTTTTTTAAGTTTCTAGAAACTACGACTTGATAAAACAGAGAAATACATTTTATGTTTCAATTACCATTTAAAGCCTAGTACGCTGATGATGAGAAATGAAAAATCCCACACAGACAAACGAAAAATTCAATCAATAAAACTCTTTCTATTCTTTTTACTACTAGTTATTCAGCAATTCAAAGTTGCATTTATAAAAGCCCTCAAGGTGTGTGGGTATCCTCGAGTTTTGGATAGCTGTCTATACCCCGCAATAAGCTAGTTTTATGATAGTACCCACTTGTGAGTTTTTTTTTTTTTTAATTGATTAAGAGCAACACACACTATTTTCACTCTCAAATGGATACGCACCTTTAGGTCTTATAAGCATTTGGTAAAAGTATTAACAAATTTTACTATTTCTGATCCATGTCGTATTACAATAGACCTTGTTATGATATAAGTAAACCGGCATTTTTTTTTTGTCAGCCAATTTAACTTAACCTTTTTTATCTTATGTCAACTAAACGCGTGTGACATTTGTGATACAAAGAACTTGATAATAAAGCTTGATGGATTGGTGTCACTTGTTGTGTTATAATGTTGTGTTCTATTATGTTTAAAACACATAACTGATTACTTTCGATGCAATAAAAATTTCATTGACGGAAATAAACGGTTTATGTACAAGTTAAGTGTTAAATAACCACAAAGTTGTTAAAAAAAACCAGATTGCATGTCTATTTTGACATTTAACTGCCTTGAATTATTATACTCAAATAAAATACCTTGAGGTGAGACTTTCCATTTCGTTTGTCAAAATAATGGTTTTATCTGAAATTGCTTTTGAAAATGGTCGCTATAAACTCTGACAATAACAATAAGACCAAAATAACAACCAATTCAATGAACTTGCTTTCTATCTTCAAAGAAAATGAATAAAAATAAACTAAAAATGAGGTTTATAATAAGCAAATATTTTCAGTGCAATTTATAAATTTTTAAAATTAAAGTTACTCCAAAATGTCTTTAAAATCAATACAAAATTCCTTATATGACAGAATGTGAAATTTTGTACTCACATAGGCCCACCATAGCTGCCTCCATATTAATTTCTCTAAAGTGCGAACATTATTGAAATTCGAATAAAATTGCTTTCGTTTAAACTTTCAATTTTGTGTTTGTTTAATTTGTTATTGATTTTTTTTTTTTTGTTAATCTCTCGGTTGTTGACCAAAATGAAAAGCCTCTTTCATAATAATTGAAGGCAATTAGTTAACATAGCGGTACTCGCGCAATTCAATCCGCACTCGAATGTGAGATAAATAATGGATTTATTTATAACAATAACAAATAAAATTTTATCTTGTTTTTTTTTGTGGATTTTTTTATTGTATTTGCAATCGAGAGCAACTACCTGTGCTGGATTGGAATAATATGGTGCACATATTTTATTAAGATGAATCAACAATACCATCAGCACAATATCAACAATGTAATGATTTCAATTGTGCGTGGGTGGAATAATGAGTTTTCACTATTTCAGTTGTTGCTGTCACTACTGGTATTGGATTGTCTGACTGACTTTCTCTTCACTTGTTAAGGTGCACAGCACACATGATTTTTATACGTAATGATCAATAAGTTGGGTTTTATCACTCAAATGATCTTTGATGTGATGAATTAAATTAAGCGTAACTATTCAACATAACCTACACTGATGGTGAAGATTTAATTGATAACAACTAAGCTAATAGGGATGTCATAGACGACGCCATTAAGTCACTTCCTGGGTTTGGAAAGTTTGCTATCAAACTATGACATTTCATGTCTTTTGTTACTTTTATTTTTTAGAACATATTCAGGAAAATGAGATGTCAGGGACTTCCAACAATATCAGCCACTTGAACAGGGTTGCTCGGTAAAATTTCTCAGTTTTGCTGTCAAATTACTGGAGGAAAATAAATATTGATGGATGCGCTTGCCTACTTCTGATGGAGCAAAATTAACTGCGGTCATTGAGATATTATGTGTCTGAAAATGCCTATTCTGCTTAGTGAAAAAACATGGACATGAAATGAGTCGATTAAGTAAGTATTCCTTGACTCAGCAGTGACCCGCCTCAATAACACTTCTTGGGATACTAAAAGGAAGAATAGAGGTATAATCGTCGAAAGAGCACTGAAGCTTATGTCAAAAAACAACGAAAAGTAGCTTTCCGTATCGTTAAAAGAGAAGGGCACCCCACTTTCGTAAGGAAAATTGAATGAAACTTGATGAAACGGT
Source organism: Dasysyrphus albostriatus (assembly GCA_946251815.1). Classification (NCBI taxonomy): domain Eukaryota; kingdom Metazoa; phylum Arthropoda; class Insecta; order Diptera; family Syrphidae; genus Dasysyrphus; species Dasysyrphus albostriatus. The sequence continues at coordinate 30,030,039 of OX276337.1, read as the reverse complement.
CCATTCCTTGTTTTCTTCCGACCACAGAAATGCCCCTCCGAGTATTAAAGTTTTTATTTTTTTTTTTTTTTTTTTTTTTTTTTTTTTTTTTTTTACACTTCAGATTCTTTGTTGTAGTGAGCTTAGAGCAAGCTGCAAACCTACAATCAGAGGCTCATCATAAGTGCATGTGTTAGTGGTTAGTAAAATAATTCGAGCTAACACATGCATACAAATAAAATTAATACATTTACATAGTTAAACAAACAAACAATAAACATAATTAAACAATGTATATCACATTTGAATTAAATATGATCTAAAAGTAAAAAAAAAAAAAAACAATCACGAAAGTGGAGCACTGGTTCGAAACAATTTTTTCAATCCCATCTTACTAACGTTAAAATCAACCGTGAAGCCATTTAAATTAAATATCCTACACATACGGTTAAGAGGCTCATGTAAACCGTAGTTAGTTCTATGGAAATTTACATGTAAAAGTTCAAATCTTCTCAGATGGTGAGATCCTCCACGGAAGTTTATGCCAATACAGGCCAACAAATCAGGAGCATCGATTTGACCATTTAGAAGTTGGTGAAGAAAAATTAGATCATTATTCACCCGCCTTTGATATAAGGTTTGGACTTGCAGTAACTGGATCCTATGTTCATATGGTGGAAGGTTGAATGGATCTGCCCAAGGAAGACCTTTCAGAGCAAAGCGAATAAATTTATGTTGTATCGTTTCAATACGATTTTTATGAATTTGATAAAAGGGAGACCATACTTGAGACGCGTACTCTAGATGAGGTCGTACATAACAATTGTATAAGGAAAGCGTAACGTACGGATCGTCAAATTCCTTTGCCCAACGTTTATAAACCCAAGCATAGAGCTTGCTTTATTAACAATGAAGTTAATGTGTTCAGTGAATTCTAAATTTGAGCTGAAGTTAACACCCAAGTCCTTGAAACTAAAGACTCGACAGAGTTTGTGTTGTGAAATAGAATAATTAAAAGCATTTGCAAGTCGCTTTCTAGAGAAAGTAATTGTTTGACATTTGGCAGGGTTAAGAGAAAGACCGTTTTTATCACACCAAGTAGCGAAACTATCAATATCGGCTTGCAAAAGAATATGGTCATGGTTAGCTTTTATTGTCTTAAAAATTTTCATGTCATCAGCGAATATAAGAATATCACTTGAACGTATACTTGAGACAACATCATTAATAGCAAGTTCTAGTAGCTTATAGCTCTTGACTCTTGCTAATCATTTTCTCTTTTTGGATACGAGAACATAACGGTGTATGATGATAAGGAACTTATGTAACCGTTTGAAAAAAAACTGTATGATTTAAAAATATTTTTGTAATACGAAACCAATTCTTACAAAAAATTACGAGATTCCACTTCCTGCTCGCTAAGGGTGCATTAAGCTTGTAGTACTGTTGACTTATAATTCAATGCTGTCATTAGTAGGTAATTCTTGTGAAGATCAAGTTGGTCATTCATAAAATTTTTACCCAAGATGAACCTAAATCATATTCAAATGAAATCAAAAATTCAAAGACTTTTCCTTAAGTTTTTATAACTGTTTAAAAAAAATTACAAAGTAAGGCCCCGTTCACACGGCAATGCACCGCACGTTTTTTTGGCAGCTGATGACTAGAAATAGCAAAATTATTTTGTATTATTTTTGATTATTGAAATGGCATGCAGTTTTAAGATTGAAATAAGTTAAAAAAATTTAATTTTTGGTAAGTTTAAAAAATTTCTAACTTCTTGCTTTTTTTTCTGGAGAATTCAAAACTTTTTCTGGGCAGTCTCACTTTTATAATTAATGTCCAGTTCTTATAAGAAAATTAAATGCAAATGTGAAAAATAATAATTGCACAAAAACTCTTCCTTTAAATTGATGAGGTGGAAATGTGTAAAAATTAGGCTAAGGGCGGTAGTCATCAAGCACTCATAAATGGCTCTTAAGTTTGTGAGGCTCATAATTTAAATAATATTTGTGTTATTCATCAACCTCAAGTCATGGCTCTTTTTTGAAGTCCGAAAATAAGAACAACAATTCTATCTTCACCAGGCACTTCTAACCTGGGAAGTTGAACTGTCTTCAAAATGGCCCAACTTTGTCGGTACTTCTTGAATCCTTAAAACAATGAGTGCTGCATGCACATATATATACACAAATTCTTTGTTACTACTTTGGTTTTATTTTATTTCTACTTATTTTTTTGGTTTAGTTCTGTTAGTCCAGGATGGATGTTCGGTAAATATTGCCCTTTAAAACTTAAAATCAAACAGTATGATTTATAATACTTTAACATTGTTAAAATAATATTTACAAGAGTATGTATAGAAATAAATACTTTTCAATATTCAAAATTTCGCCATTTTGTTTGACAATTGCTCAAAACTTTGAAGAAGGGAACAAATCTATGTGCATATTCACCTTCTCGTGAATTTTCATTTCTCTGCCTAAAGTGCATGTATATTTATGCAAAAAGACAAAGCTAAATTCATTTTAAAAATGAAATTAATGACTGGGTCGTACGTACTTGCTCTTATGCGTAAGACACTGAGGGCTTAAAAACATTATAATATGTAAAACATAGAAATTATGAGAGAAAAATATTTAAAAGCTTGAAAAACGATTTTTAAAATATATAAAACAACTTCTTTGAGAGTTTGCGATGAAAAAAAAAACGCCATCTTAATTCTTGATTGAATACGATTTTATGGAAAAAAAACTCTTTTTTAGAAATTCAAACACTTTTTTTGTAAAATTTTGATATGCAATATTTTTTAAACTCATTTGAAATGTGTATTTTAAAAAAATTATTTAAATCTGTTCAGCCAATCATTCAATCAATCAATCATTCAGAAAATTCAAAATTAAAAAATTGTTTTATGAGAACTATTAATAATAGTTGCTATTTGTAGTTTTTTTATATTTTTTGGTAGGACATCACACCAATTTTGCATACAAAAAAGTTTAATAAAAGTCAGGAGCCGTTTTTTAAAAAAAAATATTTTCTTTAACGGTTCCTTAACATCTTTGGAGGGTACTTTTATTTTTCCATAGAAGTAAATATTTTCTTTAATACTTTCCAAATTATTAAAAGCCCTTTAATACCGAATTTTATAAAAATCGATCATTAAGTTTTCAGAGTATTTGATTTTCAAAAACAAATTTTGAACATTTTTTTTTTAATCCAAAAAATATTTTTTTTTTAAATTTTTGTAGAAAAACTTTCTGCATTTCTGCTTCTGTATAGAAAAATTATTGAAATAAAATTAACCGCTTAGAAAATAAAACGAATATAAAACAAAATGGCTCTTTGGGAGGTACTATTTCTAATATTTTTTTGGAAAGCGGTTTTCCATTCAAAGGTAGCTTTTACCAATCGAAATTTATTGAATATTTTTAGGAAAGTTTTGGAGCCATTTTTTGAGAAAAACAAAATTTTGTTAAATTGCTAAAAAATTGTATGGCAAGTACCATTATTTTTAGTTAAAAAATGAATGCAAATGTGTGAGCAGAATCACAAAAACCCACTATGTACCAAGTTTTAAGAAAGTCGATCTAGCCGTTTATGCTGTATCCGAAAAGACAGACAAAATTTTGCCATCCACATTTTTCGTATTCTCTATCATCGTAATGTCATGTTTGATTGTTATCTCGATTTTTCTTTGCAGGAATCCAAAATTTGCCTTATGTATAGTGTACCTATATATCGAAAGTAAAAAATGTATGGCAGGTACCGTTGGCGTTTTTCTAAAAGAAAATAAATGCACAATTAAATTCAAAACAAAATTGTTTTATAAAAAGCGAAGAAATAGTTTTTGAGATAAGATTTTCTCCTACGGCTTTTTAATATCTGTACGGAATACAGGTACATATTTTTCAATAAAAATAAAATATTTTTTTTAGTCTAAGAACCCATTAAATATAAATTTTTAAAATATTGAAAAAAATTAAGTTTTCGAAGAAAATTGGAAAAAAATAATTTTTATAAGTTTTGGTATACCTTTTACATACAAAATGATTAAAATAAATCACACGTTTGCTGGAAAACCAAACATTAAAAAAAACAGTAACTGCGAGGTACCGCTTAAATAAGCAGTGGTCTGCAAAAATTTCCTTTTTTTTCCGTCTTCAAATAATTTGTTTATGTCAGATTTGACTTTTTTTAAATTTAAATCTGGTTTCAGGAAAATGACTTCTAGTTTTTTTGAAATGATTTTTGAAAAAATCAATGATTTAAAAATAGAGCCCTCTACGATTAGGTAAAAAATAAATCTGTTGTTCTTATTCTGCTGAAATTTGGTTGACTTATTCCATATAATATTAGTTCTTACATGAAACCAGATTTTTCATTATTCTTCAATGCTTACACAAATTAAACCGTTGTTTAAAAAAAAATAACAAAAGAAACTTCAAAATTGCGTTTTTATAGTTTACATTGTAAAAAAACTATCTTTTTTGGGAGATAGTCTAGTTTTTCCTCGATATTCATAAAGTCACGTATGTAGGGAAGATTTTGATCTTTTTTTTAAATTGATTTATTTGAATAGAAATATGAAGCTAACAATTTTAAACAATTGTTTCCACATATTCGACACCCTGCAGTTCGTTCCTCAAAATATACAGGGTGGCAAAGTTTCAAAATATCAGTTTTTACATTTTTTTAAGTGAGTGATTTTTGAAAACTTTGTTATTCTGAGAAGAAAAGGAATTTTGAAATGGTTAAAAATGATTTAGAAATATGAAATACAGTTCTTTTAGATCTTATTAATAGTTTTACAAAATCATATTAAGCGGTCAAGAAATTCGACTTCAAATGTACCCAAAAAACGAGTTTTAAACATGTTTGTGTTGCAATATCTCAAAAACGAGACGTGACAGAGCAATTTTGACTTTGGATTCGGATTCAGCACGCCGGAATCCATAAGAAAAGTGTAGTTTGGCTTAAGGGCGATTTTTGTTGCATACCAGACCCAAAGGTAGCCTTCATGTATTAGAAGTTATATTAAATATTTTTTTTTAAGAAATATGAAACTAGGATTTTTACTTTTCGGTTCATAAAAAAACTATCACTATCTACTAAGCTTAAAGATAATCGATAGAGATGTAGTTTAAGCTTAAACCAAACAGACAAACAGGCAGAATTGTGAGACCCCAAGTTTTTGGTCTTAAATATTATCGTTATTGTATTACAAGTTGGATCAAAACCTCGAGTTTTTGTTTGCATAACTTGCCATATAGTAGGTACCTACATATATATCGCAAGTGATAAAGGTACAAGATAAAAATTGAAATTACATACCTGCATGGACCTTGTATCCTCCAAAATGCTCACTCATTATTTTTACCTCTTTATATTTGTATAAGCCAATCGATTTCTATTTCCTGTTCGTCAAAAAGAAAAAAGAAAAAACGACACAAAATGTATTTATTTATTTTCTCAGATTAAATTATTGTTTCAGTTGTAAGTTTTCAAAAAGATAGAGGGCAGTAAAGTTGTTAGAAATCAAACTTTTGACCTAAAAATTAACCAAAATGTCATACTTTCGATTTTTCTATCGCCCTGAATATTAGGAATCGTTATTGGGAGGGTAATATCCCAATATTTCTTTTTATACTTTGGAATCTGAAAAACTCGATGATGTTCCATAAAGTCAACGTTGATATATTTCAATTATTGATATGCTTATTTTGTTTAACATAATGTTCTCCTTATTCAATACATTTAATGACTTCTGATGCCCAACTATAATACAAATAAAAAAAAAAACATGAGCCTTATTTTATATTAATAAATAAATAAAACCCCAATCAGATTAAGCCCCCATAAACCATGACTTAAAGATTTATGCCCCACATGTCTTAGTTCTATTACTTTATCCTATACAATCTACATCACAAGGTTTAAGTAAATAAATTAAAAAAAAAATGCAATTAAATGTCAATAGATTTGTTGATAATGTACTAAAAGAATTTGATTCTAACGGTGCTTTGGATTAACGACTTATTCCATCATATACGCGTTATAAAAATAAAGAAACAAGTTTTAATTCAAATCCATATAAATTTATACAAAAAAAAAAAAAAATAACATCTTAGCTATAAAATTTTTAATGATTCACATACCAAGTCATATGTCAAAAATAATTCGTCATCCAATTTTGTTTATGTTAAACTGCATATAGCTATGCAAGTATGTGTATATTCTAGGTTCAACTCTTGACTTATTTGGCAGTTGTTACGATATAAAAAATGACAAGCACTCAAGTCTTTTTTTTTTATAGTAACAAAAAATTCTGATAGAAAACACAAAAAAATCACGTAAAACAAAATTGACAACATCTGACAACAAATTTGAATGACAAAGTCGCGATTGAAAAAGCATTTAACAGTTAATTGCAATGTTGTATGAATTAATTTAATGTGTCACTCGCATATTTAGGTATACACATACAACAACAACAACACACATTTCGGTTGGTTTATGCAAATTTGTTTAACGTTTACCTTGGACCATTAAATCAAGTTTATTACCCATTCAACAACGGTGTATAACAAGAGACTTCCCTGGGAGGGATTTATTGACGTATATATCTGTACTATATATGTGTACCCTCGTATAAATGTTAATGTATTTAAATGCACGTACTTAACGGCAAAATAAATATACATAAACATTTTCAGAATTTCAAGGAAGCTATTAAATAAAGTGCTGACGTCCAGAACAAAGTAAAAATGGTAAAATATGAAACAAAATATGAGTTTTTTTTTATCGAAATAAATTTAAAGAATGTGATTAATGTTAACAGACTATAATCAATTAATTACTTGACGTTTTTTAATCTTGAAAACAATGAGTTTATAACTCTACACTCTTCACAATGCTCTTTATTCCAAAAATCACTGATCAATTTGAATGCTGTGTACTCGTACAAGGAAAATTGGGATTTTCTGAATGATTGAAAGTTTAGTTTATTATTAAACCAGAAACAATAATAACATGTTTTGAAGCTCGTCTAGATGCTTATTTAAACACCCTTTTTCCCACTTTCTATAATAACGAAGCCAAAATGTCTATTTCCATAAACATTATCCCTAGACCAAATACCTAAAATAAACAAACTCGATCGACAAACAAAAACACAAACAAAACAAAAAATGCATTTCACATGTATTTATTTAAATGAATTTAAAAACAACATCGACATTTTACCATTGTTACATTTTTAAAATGTAGAATAAAAAAATAAACATAAAATAAAAATTGTATGTAATAGTCTAGCCCATGTCGAACAACAACAACAACTACACCCACTCAATGGTTTTTTTAAAAAAAATTCTTTAGTTTCTCTTAAACATAGTCGGGTGGTGCTGTGGAACTGTGGTGGTTTGATAAATTATTTACAATTCAATGACGCATAAATACAATTTTTGTTCACTTCAAATACTCTCATTGTTAAATATATACAAATTCGATATAGTGTTATTTATTCATTCTTCGTCCGTCGACACCACAGCCACACTCCACCACCACTAGCATTACCATCATCACCCAGCCGCCATCCTCATCTCCATCTATATCTATACAAATACAAAATATTGACAAAAATAAATAGTCTCCCTGCATGTTGTGGTGGTTGTATCTATAAAGTGTTTCCAGACAAAGAAACTGTATCTTTCAATACTTGTGGTTCAATTAAATCGCGCTTATATCCACATCCACCTCAATCACCAAAATGAACAAAACAAAATATTTATATATAAAAATATATATCACCATCAAGAGACTTTAGAGATAAATATCTGGCAGAGCACGAGCCCAAAACTTGAATATGAGTGCCTACGGTTGCTGCTCGGGTCGTAGGCAGAATAGTAGAATTTTTTTTATACCAGAAAATAAACTTTGAATAAATAGGAGCCAGCTAAAGAATAAAAAAAAAAACTCACATCGCAGTACCAGAAAAAAAAAGGAACAAATTCAATCCAAATTACACAGAAGTTATAGATGGATTTTGTATATTTCTAGACTAGATGAAACGCCTTTTCCATACCACCACCGATCCGCATCGGTAGCTACTTAGACGAAAAAATACCACAAAAGATATTCAAAAGGTATGGTGATAAAACTTAAGCAAAATTTAAATTTTATTTGCCACACTTAAAGTTGGTACACTGCAAGAAAAACAGTTATTCACAAATTGTTTTTTTTTTTTAACGTTGAGCTTTGTATATTAATTAGCTCTGAACGAACTGGCTCTTCTCTTAGGGCCCATTTGTATAAATGTTCAATATTAAACTGGCTACAATAGCAAATTTGCACCTTGAACATTAGTTATTAAAAATGGTTAAATCATGGATCAAAATAAGAACCATGTTTGTAAAATTGAACCTAAGACTAAGACTAGTAAACCTTTTAGCTAAACAAAAGAGCTGAGGTAAGAACTTATACAAATAACAACTGTAAGTTAATCTTAAGTAAGTTAATTTTATTTTCTATGCCACAGATATCAAGTTTAAAAAAAAAAGGATATTTCTTTAAAACATATTAAGCATGAGCTACTGCCAACTAAGCAGGTACAATCAAGCCAGGTTTCAACATCACAAGGAATCGTAACAGTAACAGATTTTATATATGAATTATTCTTCGTCAAAGTTTGAACGTAACTAACAAAGTTGCTGTAATCTCCCTTCCAGCGCTAAACCACTATCTTTCAACTTCAATTAAATTCTTTTTTTTTAACTTCTATATTTTTATTTTTATATTGGCCGGAGACAAAATGTGTATATGTGTGATTCAACGTGATAGTGGTGAATACTTCGCCACAACATTTTTTAAAGCAAAACGATGTTAAGAAAAATTCTAGTTGCACATTAGAACGTCTAATGTTTAAATTGAAAAACAAGGGACGATGAAAACTTTTATAAGAAATCATCTGAAAAAATTTCCGCCTCCTAACACGCCCAACATTTTTTTTATAAAGGGTGCACTTCGAATCGCACTTGAGCCAAAATATTCTCGTAGGGGAAAAAAAGGAAAGTATTTTTCTTATAAAAGAGAGTTGTCCCCCATTTAGTTGGGGACCCAATATTAAATAAAATTGCTTCAACAAAATAATTTCAAACTATTCACATCATCGACACCTGATACGACTTCGATCCTCTCATTGATTCTTATGTAAAACTATTTAATCGTATACCGAGAGTGTATCGGTACTGGCACAATAGTGTGGATCTTTCATGCGTATTGGTATCTCACACTTATATGTACCAATTTGTAGCAACAAATTAACATGAAAAAGTTACAAATTTTAGCAAAAAAAAAATATTTGAGAATAGGTTTTTTAGTTTTTTAAAGAATTTCGCTGGCCTTTTTCCGAGCCTATATGTTGGCAAACCCGGAAATGCTCATTTTTAAATTTAAATTTCAAATAAAAAACTATCCATTATCGTGACAAATCAATTTGTGAGAAACAAATTTTCATTCAAAAAGCTACAATTTTTTTTTTTTAGCAAAAAAATTTTAAAATAAATTTTTTATTTTTAAAATTTTTTTTTTTAATTCTAATTTTAGCTATTTTAGTGGGAAATTGAATACAAAGAAAACAAAGCGAGCTACAAAATCGCGGGTTGATAATAAATCTAGTTAAACGGAAAGAATTGAAAAATCACCAATTGCAAAATTTGCATTCGCAATTTACGAATCAAGTTTTATCATTAAATCAAGGCATTTTGATCCCAAAATAATACAAGAAATGGTAATTTAACATTCAAAACGTGGCAATTTACAAAATTTGTTTTTTCGTGATTTACAATTAGAATTCATGATTCCAGCTTGTACTTTTCATACCATAATACAACTTTTTTGGCGTAATATACTCTCCAAAAGAATAATTTCACAAACAATATTTAAAAATATTGATTTGCGATAAATATCTAGTAATTTACATTGCTCAATTACAGATTTACGTTTTTTTTTGTCGCAATTTGCAACTCCATGAGAATAACTGCAAATCACCAACAAAAAATTCTTAAATCACGACTTTCTTATCGCAATTTACTTCTCGAAGAGATAAAGCGCCACATCATGGTATGTATCTAATGATTAATTTGTGACACAAACGATCTGTAATGCAAATTGGCCTAGAGGTTGCATGCTCGCTCTGCAACTCGAGGGTTGTGAGTTCAAATCCAAGTGAGTCAAGCGTAAAGTATTTATTTCAAATGAATTAATTAAATGTATACCTGCAGAATGGGGGAAGAGTTAAGATTGATATTTCACAAATCTTTTTTGCAAATTTAGAAATTGTGCGATTGAGGTATATTTGAATAAAATTCCGATTTGTTGTTCGCAATTTCTGATACTTAAGAGTGTTGATTTACGATTTTTGAGTATCAATATCTTCTTTTGCTCAGTTTTGCAAATTGCAAAAAAATTGTCATATATTACGAAATCTGGAGCCAAGGTATAAATCGGGATTCAGTTTTCGTAATTTGCAGCTCATTTTTCGTGATCTGATCTAAGAATTCTTTCCGTGTAGAGATGTCTTCAAATTGTGGCACCAAAAAATTCAGATTTAGTTTTTTTAAGATTTTATAGGCTTGATTTGTAGCTAACTTTTAAGCTTGCGGAAACTTGATTTCCAAATAAACCGTTTGAGCTACAAATTTTTGGTGTAAGTAAGTATGAAAAAAGCTTCAAATATTTGCAAAAAAAAATATTTGAAAATCCGTTTTTTTAAGATTTCGCTGGCATTTTTCTGAGCCTATGTTGCTGAAACCGGAAATGCACTTTCAAACTTAAATTGTTCGTAACAAATTATCCATAAAAGATAGAAAATTTATTTTTAAGCAACAAAATAGCATTTAAAAAGCTTCAATTTTGAGCATTAACAAAATTATGATTTTCAGATTTTCGTCAGCTAATTTTAGCGGAATTTTGAATATTTTAAAAACCTTTAGTGCTGCAAAGTAGGGGTTTGGGCAACAAATTAGCATTTAATTAGCTACAAATTCAGATATACAAATTTTTTAATTCCGCCATAAAGTGTCCGCCAAGATAAGGGACGTCAAATATGCAGTCGTTCTGCTTGTATAAAAATGTTTTAATCAAAGTCAGTAAATTTTCTTCCAAGCGAAAGAAAAAATTGACCGAAAACCGTTATTAACGGTACCTGCCACATAACGGTTTTTTTAACTATATATTTTCTTATTAAGGGCATAAAAGATATAAGTCCAAATTTGTATGCACTTTTTTTTAATATTAATATTATTGCATATCAAAATTTTGAATTTTTAAAAAAATATACATATTTTTTTTTGGAAATTCAATATTTCAAAAATACTCCAAATTGGCAGACCAAAACTTTTTTTTAAAATGTTATTAAAATTTTATAATTAAAAAATTAAATTTCTAAGAACACCGCTTCAACGATTTAAAATTTGTCTTGCAAATATTTATACTTTTTCAAGTAATCAAACGGCATACTTGTTTTTAAGCTCTAAATTTTTAACTAGTTTTTAAATTGTATAAAGAATGATCTAAATGATTTTTTATATATTTTTATATTTTGTTCTTATAATTACTTTAATGTTTTAAAAGTTCTTAATTCCAAGCAACTTGAACATAAAAGCAAGTACGTGCGATCCAATGGTATATTTTATTTTATTTTCGATTTCTTCCAAACTATAACTCTGATTACAGTAATTTTCTTCTTCTAAATATTAAAAATAGTTTTTTTTACCAAAATGTTCAAAAAAATATTTTTAGGGATTTTACAAACTGGTTGATTTTTTGTTTAAATTAAAGATTTTTATAAATCTTGGTTTTAAAGGTATTTTAAGAAAAAAAAAAATAGTTTTATAGACGATATAAGGGTACCTCAATGGTTTTTATTAAACTCTTTCTTTATGTTCAATTAAGTCCGATATACCTACTACCAAAAACTTTAAAAATTAACATAAAGCAACCTTATTAGTAGTACCTACTTCTTATAGAAAATTTAATTTTTAAATTAGATTATTAGATTATATTTTTTATATAGAAATTTCAAATAAAATTTAAAATATTGCATATCAAAAATTTGTTTGAATTTAAAAAAAAGATGATTTTTTTTTAATTCAATATCTTAAAAACGGGTTAGCTATTTTTTTCAATTTATTTTTGTATGCATATAGCAAATACTTAGGGTTTGCATTCCGAAAATTTTCCTTAAAAATGTTTTAAAAATTTTATTTATAACTCTCATATACTTGCCTTTACATATGATGTTCTTAAACACTTTTAATAATAAGTTGTAAGTGCGGCCTAGTGGTGCATTTTATTTCTTTGGACGGCAGCCAAGGTCTTACCTTAATTTATTAGTATTAATTTATATTAAGTAAATGTTTCCTATCTTAAATAAAACATTTTATATGGATATTGGTCAAGTAATTTTTTTTTCGATTTTCTTCCTGTTTATAAGTTTTAACTTTTTAAAATAAACGAATTCTATAACATTTTTAGATTTGAATTTTTTAAGTAACTCAAATAAAAAAAAATAATTAGCCTTCTAAGGGTTTCACCTTTTCTCAAGCTCTCTTTAATACTCCATCCCTTTCAAAGGCTGAGAATAAAATTTTCCACTCTTCCTTACTTTGGTGTTCGACATCCCTATGCGTAAACACTCATACCTAGATTTTGGTTTTATATCCACTCCTGATATTTTCCATCGGTTATTATTGAGACCTTATTTTTTTCAAATAATTCAAACCTTAGGACAAAATTGTAAACTTAAAAAAAATGATTAAGTAATTGTTTGAGTTTAAAAAATTCAGCGTTTGATGCTGTAAGCACATGAAATTAAATAAAAGAGCTGATGTACAAGCTTTTGTCTCCTTGTTAAAATTATAACAGGTTTTATTTCAATGGTTAGTTTTTCATATTTTTATTTGATTGTTTTTTTTTAATAAATAGATCTTTTAAATCTTTAATTTTTGGAATAATATTTTTCTTAGTGTATTTTGCTACTAATTATACAATAATCGTTTGCATTATGCTTTTTTAAGGTGTGTTGGCGGTATCATTCTTTTGTTGTAAGTTCAAACAAAACAGCACGCGATATTTACCGGTATTTTTGAAGACAAAAAAAAACCAAATAAAATTTAATAAACAAGAAAATAAATATTTTACATAAAAATACGGTTCATTTGAAATTCGAGCCAAAACGCTGGACAATGTTTGTCGCGGTTTCAAAAAAGAAAAAAAAAATTATCTGTGGCACAAGCACTAAACCATGTCGCGGGTAGAAATTACACACAAAAATAAAAAGCTGGTCAGCACAAAGAGCTTGAGGTAGGCGAAGGTGTAATAAATTTACGATCTTCGACATCACAATCTCGTACTGTCCCTCTCTCACACTCCTTTCTGGAAATATTCAACTTACACAAAGGTGTCTCGATAATAATACGGGGATTGATCAGGGGATTTATGAATTTTTTTTTTTTTTTGTTCTCCTGATAGAAAAACAGCGGGTGGGTGGCGATTGTGCGGAAGATCAAACACGTGTTACTTGCGACAGCTAAGGAATGCAATCGAGATTAAGTCAATATACTGCATTATGATCTTGCATAGTGTTTCATATTCGTTCGTAAGCCTCTTTGTCTTGCGTGCAATGTAAAGCATAGAAAATCTTAACAAAGGACTTTTACGGTGTGTGTGCTGTGTACCGTGTAACCTGTAAGATGACATATTGAAGGGTAATATATTTCTGAGTGATGCATGTATCTTTTCTGAATTTTGCATAATATTATAATTTCTTGAGTAGTTATTTTTTTTTTGTGATCGAATAAAACAAAATTTCTGTTAGTATAGATCAAAACCTAGTTAGCTTCAAGACTGGTATTTATAAAATGAATTTTAAGTAGATAAGAATGTGAATTGAAGAATGGTCAACGAAAAATTAAAACAAAAATAAAAACATGGATGATAAATCGAACCGTAATTTACCAACAGAAATAGAACTGTCAATTTTGTATTATCTTTTGTTTGGTTTTTCGGTTTTCGATTTCCGGTTTATGGGTTTTAAATCGAAAATTGATTTTATTTATAGAATTTCTCTCAATTATTATAATAGATTCATCATTCTTTAGAGTATTAGAAGAATGACATTTTGAAAAGCATTATGTGGGTCATGATGTGGCCTTGATTATAGAATTAAAAAATAAGCAAAGACGAAAATGAATAAAAGGTGCAAATATGAATTAAAAAATCATATTGCAGACAATTGATGAGCCAATGAAGCGGAAACGGGAATTTAATAATCCCTCAATCCTCAGAAAAATATCAAGTTTGCTGATTTTTTTTATTAATGAAAGGCTTTTTTTAGATTCTCTACTATCAAGCTCTTGATTCTGGATTCACCACGTGATGGTATGAGCACTTCTTATTTTCCCAAAAACCTAAGTAGCTAGCTTTGGAGTCAACAGCTTCGGACTTTCGTTTACTTTCTGAACGGTTTTGCATTCTTCCGCTGGAGTGAAAATTATGTAGGGAGCACATCTTCCTTTGTTTTGCAGCTGGTTCTTAGGAACACAGCAATTTATTATGTTCTGCACAATTGTATTACTTCTGCAATTTTTCGATGCTGAAAATCCCCGCTGATTATTTCATTTACTTGCAATTATGCCTCGCAGTCTTATGCCTTGCATAAGAAACTTTTTTTTACAAAATTTTGTAATGAATATTACCCAATCGAACTTTTAAGAAGTAAAACTTAACTTAAAAATGTATTCAAACTCTGTAAGCCAATATTAACATGTCTATGAAGTTAGCATAATAATTTTCCCCTAGACCAATTGAACCACAACAGAAATTAAAAGTTTTGTTGCATTGTTCAATACTACTTTGACTTGATGGTAGCATGACAGCCCTTTTCTCGGAAACTGAGGTTGCTTGTTCAAACTGCAAATAATGAACCTTGTCACCGTTGATGAAAAAAGGGGGAAGGGTATGAAATACCGAATGGTAAACATCGAGAATCCCGAATATCATAACTCAAATTACCCAAAATCGCGAATGCCAAATTCACGAATACTAAAATCCTGAATGGACAAAAAAACCTATATTCTGGATTTAATTGCGAATTTAAATATTTTTTTGGTACTATTTCAGTACTTTCAAAGAAATCAAAGTGTTTTGTATGTCTTGACTTCTGCTCATCATAAAATTAAAACTACTTTTGAAATAGAGCAATAACACGTGCAAGGGTTTTATAATTGATTATGTTTGCTTGGCCCATAACCATGTTAAAAACTAAAAATGCCAACAAATTCATGCATGTTTTTCTGAGAGAATGGTCACACTGGTTACTTTTCAATATTTTTGGAATAACTCAGAAAAAAGGCTAAATTTGACATTTTTACAAGCTTAAAATTGCTTAAACAAAAGTTATAAAAATAATTTTTTGTTCAAAACTAAATTCGCGAACGAAATTAGTAGTTTCAAATTTTTTTTTTTAAATTTAAGCAGGTAAAGTTAACAAAAACCAACATACAAACAATCGTAAAATCAATAATTTTTAAAATGTTTTCTAAATTGTGCATAACTTTTTACAATAACTTTTTGAGGCTCAGAGCATAAACAAAAAATGTGGAGGCTAAAATCTTTAAAATGATATTCAGTAAAAAGTTTTTTTATTTGAAATTGGCTGAGTCCCACAATTCTTCAAAAGGTATTCGCATTTTAATTTTAAAAATTTTGAAATAAAAATTACATTAAATTCAGAAGCATTTGGAGCTAGAGATGTCAAGCTGTTTCTCCAACCAAAGCATCACAGATTACAACCTTTGCAAAATTAAACAAAATAGGGCTTAGACTGAGAGCCAACTACAAACAAATAAAAAGTCAAGTATTGAACGCGGCACCCCTGTAAAATTGTGTGTAAAGGTGTTAAAAATGAGACGTTGAGTAATGTTAGTAATTGAACCCCAAAGAGGTAAAATTCGATTTAAAACCAAAATGGTGACTTCTCTCGTTGTTAAATAAAATGTACGACTGGATCATGTGTAATTGCTCTTATGTTCAAGTTGTTTAGGACTAACAACTTTTAAAATATGAAAGTAATTATAAAAATATAAAAAAAAAATATTTAAAACATTATTTTAATTTTATAAACAAGCTTAGAGCTCAAAAACAAGTATGCCATTTGATTACTTGAAAAAATATAAATATGTTAAAAAAAAAATTAAAACCGAAGGAGCGATTCTTAAAAATTAATTTTTTGTACATTAAATTTTAATAACATAACAAATAACATAACAATTTGGTATGCAAGCAATTTGGTATGCAAATTTTGAGAGTGTATTAAAATACATTTTTAAACCAATTTTTAAAAAATTCACCAACTCATTTTTGAAATATTGAAATTTGCAAAAAAAAAATTATATTTTCTAAAAATCAATTTTTTTTAAAATCTGTTATTTTTGGTGCTAAAAAAATTTCAATTTCCCCTTCGGAGAGTTTTAAAAAACCTTAAGTTTAAAATTTGAAGAAAATTTCTTCATTAGTTTAGGCTGTAGGTTAATATATGGACAGACAGATAGGCAGACAGACAGAATTGTGCCACCCACATGTTTTGTGTTCTCTATCATTTTAATGATATGTTTGATTGTTATCTAGAATATTTTTTACACGAATCCAAAACTAGACCTATAGTACCTATATCGCAAGCAAAAACTGGTGACAGACACAATCAAAAGTGAAAACTAAAACATAATAATGCAATAACATAATCTTGCGTAGTAACTTTTTTGTAAAATTCTATGCAAAAAAAATAAATGAGTTCAACGCAAAAGCAACAAACACAACAGCAAAAATCAAAAAATTAATGCCATAACACATCGCCGAGACCTACATATTTCAATTTATATATATATAATTTAAAAATCAAACAAAGCGGACAACACTACAAGTGAACCCAGTATTGGATCCAAAGGGGGGTCATGACCCTCCAGAGGTGTCATAGAAGATTAGATTAAGGCTAAGAAAAATTTTCGACTTACGACTAGTACAATCACAAGTGTAAAAATGAATAAATAATAGCGATCATTCTTTAACTTGTAAGTTAGTGTTGAATGATACATTAGTGAGTTGAATTTACAAAAATTAAAAACTGTTCATTAAGTTAAGCAAATAGTTAATATTACAAAGATATTTTTAATAATTTATAAAAAGGAGTATAAGGTAAAATAATTAAATTATTCATCAAAAAATTGAGAAAAAAATAAAAATAACAGAAAAATAGTATATTTTCCTCATGATTAAAAAATTATGATACAAAATTTAAAAATAGTTATCAATAGAATTTAAGTCAATTGTAAAAAGCCAGTCTTTTATTCTTTTTAAGAAAGAGTTTAAGTTTTGAATTGTTCTGATACTTTGGTACTGAGGCAGTATAAAAGTAAGAGAAATGAGAAACACAAGCAATCTTTATTTGTTATTCAAAAAATTAGAGGATGGAGGGAAATTTTGTGGGTAGTTTTATATATTTTAGTAATTTATATTTTTATACGAAAACCATTTTATTTATTTTATCTTTTAACAGAGTCAAACTTCGTAATGAAAATGCACAGGAAAGAAATATTGACAAAAAATTACTTCTAAAATTATTAGCCCTGAAAGCCACACTAAACATGGTGACGGTGACTAACGGGTTTCAGTTGGATTGACTACTACAACCTAGTGTGTGAACACAATAGACTCACTTTAAAATCAAACACAAATCTGAGTTCTTCAGGGGATAATTTAATTTTGTGTTGTATTCAACATTTAAATTTTATTTATTAAAAATGCATCGAAATGAAATAATTGCAATTATTGAGAAAAAAGTTGTCACAAAAGAAAACTTAAAAAAAAAATTTAAAAATCCATGTCTTGCCTGACTTGGCTATCCATATACATATAGAGAGACGGCAAAAAAATTTTACTTACTCCAATGTGGACACCTTCCTAGACAATATAAGCTGTCCCACAGTCACTATCTGAATCTGTCGTAATTTGATAAACAGGCTAATGGATGCATCTTTTAAATAGGAATGATTACTTGCAAGGATTTTTATTATTAAATATGTTTGTTTAGCCCATAACCATGCATATGCCTGTTTTTCTGAGAGAATGGTCATAGTGGCCACATTTCATTTGGTTTGCCATAACTTAGAAACTATGCCAAATTTGACAATATACTGACATATCTCTTAAGATTTTTTGTTCACAATTAAATTTTTTATCGAAATGGATATTTTGAAAAATTTTATAAGAAAATTTAAGCAGAACACATTAACAAAGACCACAATAAAAAAAGAGAAAACAAATATTTTTTTTTCGAAAATGGACATACATTTTTTTGTTTAACAAAAACAACTAAGTTCTAACTAAGTTCTATGACATGTTCAAAAAGGAAGTTTTATTTGAAATTAACAGAGATATAGACATTTAAACTTTACCATTTCTTATAATTTTTGCTGTTTTACCCTAAGCCCCATTTTTTAGTAGAACATGGTGGTCTTATACCTATTAATCCCTTAGATTAAGCCCAGTCGTTCAGTTTGTAGATTTGAAAGAATTAAGTACAGCCGTTAAAAAAAATTGTAGACTTACTTACTTTTTAAATACTCTCAATAATCATAATGTTTCATCAAAATCTTGAGTTCTGGAAGTTTTACGAATATGAAATTATAACAAGGAACGGTAAAATTTTAATGGGTATATATCTCTAAATTTCGAATAAAAATTACTTTTTACCATGCCATATTAAGGCCTTGAGCCTCTTATTTATTTGTCCTAGCATGTTTTGAGCCTATTCTTGTTGCAAAAAAAGTTATAAGCAATTTATTAAAACAAATTATATTTTTCGATTTTTTGGAGTTGGTTTAATTTATTTCCTGATCATATTTTTTCTTTAATTTTCAGATAATTTATTTTTCAACAAAAAGTTTTGAGAGTTTAAGTGTGAAATTCGACTTAGTTTCTGAGCTATACTAACCAAATATATTCAATATTAAAAAATATTCCACGTAATTGTTACTTTATTCTACTCATTTTCCTATTTAATAGCCTAAAAGATTATGCCAGTTAAAGGAAACTGGATCAAAAGAAATCATTGCAACTCAAATAACAAAAGAAAGTGAAAATAAAACGTTTTAATTTTTTCAGAAATGAAGAATACGTTGATAAATACCGGTTAAGCTTTTTTCTGATAATACATTCAACAGGAATGAAGCCATGATATAGTTGGACTTTTTGGGTGTTTAGAAAATTCAAACTTTGCTTTATTCTTCAAGAGGTTTCGGTTCTAATTGATGTTTCAATATCATGACCCCCCCCCCCACAAACTGAATTCCTAGATCCGGCCTGAAGTGAACAAAATTCTGTTGATACTTAATCAACTGAATAAACATGATTTGTCGGGGACGTCCATTTCTATTTAATTTAATTGAATACCTACACCTTATATAAAGTAAGTTCTCTGCTCAGCTCTTTTGTTTTAAATGACTCAAATCAATATTTTTTTTTTTATTAAAATAACTTTTGGCGTGTTTTTATTTCTTATTAAAAAATTCATAAGTATATACTGTCAACTTTCTGTTAAACACCGTAAGTTGAAAATAAAAAAATATCTAGGAGGCAGAAAAACCGATTAAAAGAAGCAAATAATAAAACCTTAGAACCTTGAAACAGATTGCTTTAGCCAAAAGAAATCTATACACAGCTTGGAGTTATTAATATTTGAATTCAGTTATTTTTTGATCCGAAATACTTTAAAAAATCATTAAGGGGCATTTGCCAATACAAAGCTTAAATATTTAAGTCTTGTGTAAGCAAATGGCCCTAACAGAATTACTAGGCTTATGACAAAAAGTCAACGAAATTTTCCGTTTTTTTTTTCAATCTTTTGCCCACCCAAACCAATATATTAGTCTTATCAAATATTTTATTAAATTCTAATTGCAAAAAACTTGTACTTAAAGAAAATTCCTGTAAAAATAAAGAAAAACTTGTTGTTTATTATTCTTCCAATGTACATAATTGCCAGCCATTACTTAAAAGACATTAAAACACCTGTCATGCACCAAACCGACAACGACAACAATGATGATGATGACGACAAGATATTTACCATATAAACATATTCTCTTTTCTTCTTCTACGTATATTTAAATTCACTATATGGCAAAAGGAGTGTCAATATTTGATCAACTTAAAGCAACTTATTTATGTTGCAACATGAACTACTCGAATGCTTCTTTAATTTCCTTCACTCACAATACTGCAGCGTGCGAGAAGACCCATCATAGTCATGGTATAGTAGTAATTGCTTTATTCCATTTCTTAAGACTTCCAGACTTGGTTAAGTTAGTTTTTTTGTCTACATGTTTTATTTTTTTTTTTTTTTTTTCTCAACTTAAAGAGTTCTCGAGTATTATACTTTGTTTTTTAGTTTTAATTTTGCTGTTGTCATTGCTGCAGCGGCAGTAAGTTGCTTCGTGTGTCCACAAATTCCTTTCATTTACACCATATTCGTATGTTAATGGCCACCTATTTGGTTTGCAGCTCACACTCTCATCTATGAAAGATACACGTAGTATCTTTGAGTATAGTAGCAGCAGCAGCAGCAGAAGCAGCAGCGGCAACAACTAGCTCATTGGCATGCATGCTAAATCGTCTATAAAGGACATTTCCGTCCCTTCGGGCTCTTATGTGCATTGTGTTTACAATAGCACATCAGGGAACTCTCTGTCTTATGGAAGTCTTATACTGTCGATTGCTTCTTTTCGTCCGTCCGTCTGTCCATCGTGGGTTATATTCTTCGTTGTTTTTCTTGGTGGTTGCATGAAGGAGGGCCATCAATAAATATATGCACTGGCACTCTTTGGCTACTGATTTTCACTCCTCGCCTGGTCATGGCTAAGACACTATGTTAAAGGTGTACGGCCAGAGTGTGCTCTAGGTGCCAGTCCTGGGTGTCAGTACATAGAGATATGGTTTTGCTAACCAAGTTTATGTACTTATTTTTTTTTTTTGTGTGAAGTTGTGCTTCTTTGAAAGCCTCTAAGGGGTTATCGATCTGCACTAAGTTAAGCTATAATACCCAGAGTGGGAGGGGGTTGTTGTAGACATATAATTCTTTGGAGGAACAACGACTTTGGTTCGTCGTCGGTTAGTCGTTTGGCAAATAACCGCACAAAAGAAATTCTAGAGCTGCCAGTGTGGCGTATCTCACATTTGCATTTTATGGTTTGTGCAAATATTTGTTTAAGTGTGTGTTGTGTTGATATTTTATTTAATTTTTTCTCTTAATTTTGTTGCTTCTGGCTTTCAGGTGTTAAAGTCCACAAGGGATTAGTAAGAGATTTTTTGTTGTCAATGTCAATAGTTTTCTGCAGTAAAAATTAACTGCATTTGGTATACAAATTGTGAGTACTAAACTGTCGAAGAGTCTTAAATATTTTTAGATTTAGATTTTTCTTTTTTCTTAAGCCAAATCAGTAATTTATTTGATGCGAATGTCTTCTCCAGAGCTAAGCTCCTTTATTTTTTTGTTCATTGGAGTTTGAGTAAGGCGTAAAAACTAAATTAACCTGTGAAAAAGTTTTTCTAATACAAGGAATGCTTTAAAAATCAAAGAACTTTAATAAAAAAAATATATTTTAAGAAATATTTTTAGTTTTTAAGAAATATTTAAAAAATAATTAAAATAAAACAAATAGTCGTATGTGTCACTGTGCAGTAAAAAAGATTTATTGAAGCTCAAAGTGAAATTTAAAAATGATGCTAGTTTCTTGCTTTGAGTTTTTACCAATATTCATGAATAAAAACCTTTTTTTTTTAATAAATTTTTAACTTTTATTGGAAATGTTTTAAATTGTTTATTCTTTTTCTCTTTTCAGATTGTCCAGTGACCAAGTATTGCTGTTTTTAATTTTACAAAAGGTTAGTATTTTATTAAATTATTATTTTTATTTATTTATTTTTATTTATTAAATCATCAAAGTTGTCATTTAATTCATCTAAATTAGTGCCAGTAATGGAAGAGATGACATAAAAAGCAGAAATTTGATTTACTGAGCTATTTCTAGTTATAAATTTGTTTCAAACTAATTATTTCATCATTTAAGAAAGCCAAAATTATTCTTAGATTTGTATCTAACTTCAACAAGTCTACAACCATAGATTCTCTAACACATAAATTACCACCTTTAATCAATAAATCTTTAGAAAACAAAAAAAGCAAAGATTAAAAATATTATTAACTTCTCAGAAAAAAAAAAATAAGATACTAATGAGCTTTAACACTCTTAAAGTTATTTTTTTCTTAATTAATGCGAACAACGATAATCTATAAAAAGAAGACTCTCCTACAGCGGTATATTTATTATTTTTTTTTTTGATGACAGTGACCCACAATAATATCATCTTCATCACATCGCATTATGTTTTAAATTGGTTCCCAGAATTTAATTCCCATTACAAGAACCAATTTTTGTTTAAGCGCAAAGATTAAACTGTCATCATAACTCACCCAGAATAAAAGCTTCAAAACATAAAGTTAAAAGGTTTGATGGGGACATCTTTTTGTGATTATAAGACCACCCAGAGGTATAATCCCGTTGTGATTCTGTCTTAAGAACAAAAAAAAATAAAAAACACACATAATTTAATTTGCTCACCATAAACTGTCACTATCTAAACTCATCGCTTTTTGAACCATTTTCAACTTAATTAAACATCATTCTAAATTAGGTTGAACATAGACACAAAGTGTCATGGGGAGCATACAAATTAAATAAAAACAAATCATGGATGGAGTTTTATCTTTGACAAAAGAAGATGAGATTTTTTCCATGTTCATTAAAAAAAAACAATAAAGACAATCTGAGTGTCGATACAACTAATAGATGCCCATATCATCTTGGTGCGTATTTTATTAAGAAGCATTAAGATAAAAAGAACAAATTAAGGTGATAAAGGAGATTTTGGGATGGAAGATCATATACCTACATATTTAAATATTTTTTCTTTCCCCAAAAAAGGGAACATGACCTAATTTTTATGATTTTTTATTTGCCACCAAAACCACCATTTCGAATTTCAAAAAAGTGAAATGTACGACTGGGTCACACGTATTTGCTCTTATGTTCAAACGCTGAGTGCTTAAGAAAATTATATGTAAAGACATAGAAATTATGAGAGAAAAATGTTTAAAAGCATGAAATACGATAGTTAAATATTTAGCTAAAATAACTTCTTTGAGAATTTTAAATCATAAAAAAAAAACTGAAAAAAAAAATATTTAAAATCATTGAACCGGTTTTCTTTAAAAATTATTTGTATAAGTATAAAAAATTCTTCAAACATTTTTAAAAGAAAATTTTTGGTATGTAGATCGTAATTATTTACATGCATAGAAAAATAAAATTTCAAAAATTGTGGGCCTGTTTTTGAGATATCGAATTTAGACAAATAATGTTGAAATGATTTTTAATCTTATTTTAAAATTTGTATATAAAAAAAAGATTATCGAGCGGATTTACTCTGCCGACATTGTGAAAAAATTCAAAATAAAGAAAACATTTCTATGAGAAGGATGTATATGTTTTAATAGTTGATATTTGTAAAATTTTATAATTTTTGTAACCATATTGCACTAAATTAAGCATAAAAATCGACAATTAAGTCTTAATAATATTTGATTAAAAAAAATCGAATATTTGTTAAAAATCCAAAAATTATTTTTTGGAAATTTTTGTAATAAAATGTTGACAGTAAAAAATATTGCTTAGGAGCTTTTGTATAAGAAAATTATTAAAATCAAGAAAAAGAAAATCGAAAATAAAAAATGGTTATTTGGGGAGGTACCATTAATAACCATTTTTTGAAAAATGGTTTCCCATCCAAATTTTTTTAAGCAAACTTGTGGAGCAGTTTTGATAATTTTTTTTTTATTGCTAAAAGAAATGTATTGCAAGTTCCGTTATTTCTAGTTCTAAAAAATGATAAAACCGTGTGGGTGTAGAATCACCAAAAACCACTATGTACCATAAGTTTAAAAAAATCGATCCAGAAAGACAGACAAACATACAGACAGACAAGCAGACGGACAGAATTTCGCCACCCACTTTTTGGTCTTCTCTGTCATCGTAATTTAAAAAACCTTGCCTTTAGTATCTACATATGTACGTACATATTTATCGCAAGTAAAAATTAAAATCGTTGAAGCAGTTTTCTTAAAAACTACCTTTTTTTTAATTTATTAACATTTTTGTTTAAATTTTGGTTAACCAAATTTGGAGTATTTATTAATAAACATTTATTGACTTTAAGAAAAAATCACTATGCAATTTTGAAAATATTTGATTTCAAAAAAAAAAAAATCACATTTTTAAAATATAAAACTATTTTTTTCTAAATTTTGAAGAACAATATTATTGAAATTTTAGAGGAGCTTAAATTAATATCGGTTGAGCCGTTAATTAGAAAATCGAAAGTCAAAAAACCGTTATAAGAGGGAGGCAAGATTACGAGTAATAACAAAAAAAATTGGTAAAAATTTTTTTTCTCAAAATGTGCCACATACTTACCATAATACTCTGAATTTTTTATCAAAATTGTTTGATCCTTTTTGAGATAAATAAAATTTTCCTTGACGGTTGTATAGTAAGTAACGTTTTATGTATGGGAATAACAAAATATCAATTTCCCTCCTTGAGAGTTACAAGAAAATCTTGAGTTATAAATTTTAAGAAAATCGCTTTCGTGGCGTATTGATTATGTCATTTAAAAAAGAACTAAGACGTTCATAGGTTTTTCTTGTAAAAATCAATAATTGGGTTATTGAATTGATAATAAAATTTACCATCGAAATGGATCATTACAATTTTTTTTTTTTTGAAATTTTTTAATTATCTAAATTTAAAAAAAAAAATCATTGTAAAAAAGTATAACATCACATTTTTTGTTTTTTTTTTTTTACTTATTTGCTTACAACTTTTTTACCTGAAAAGATAGGTATAGGCATCATATAAAAGAAAGATGATTTAATTTTCTTTTAAATGACATATTCAGAGAGAGTTTTGGATAAAAATCGACCGAGACATAAGAAGGTATAATTAGCTAACATATGTTCAAAAACCAGGTTTGTAAGAACAAATTTGTTGATTTTGGCACCACTTATTTTAAATTTAGAAAAATTTGATGGCAACCCTTAAACTGCGAAAAAAAAAATGAAATTTGTCAATTATTTTTTACTATAATGGTCAAGAATGAATCATACACCCAGTTTGAACGTATCATCTTACAAGTTTCTTGAAATAGCCATAAATCCCATATATTTTACTTTTAAATATTAAAATCAGCTTAGTTTGAGCGGCCGTTTCTCGGTCGATTCTTATCCAAAACTTTTTTTCTTATCTTTTCAGGTAAGAAAGTTATAGGCAAATAAGTAAAAAAAAAAAAAAAAAAATGTGATTTTTCACTTTTTTTTGCAATGATTTTTTTTAGGTAATTAACAAATTTCAAAAAAAATGTAATGGTCCATTTCGATGGTGAATCTTTATTATGTTCAAAAAAGATTTTCAACACTATCTCAAAATTTTGATTCGTTTTCGAGTTATGTGCAAAAAGCTGAAAAGGGTACTTTTGCACCGCCCCCCCACTAAAATGCACCCTCTAATTTATTAAAACTCCGCGGTATTCTCATGTTCAATAATGTAATTATTGATATTTACAATTAAAAACCCATTAACGCATCTTAGTTCCTTATTGGACTGGTTTTTAGGGCATAATCATTAATTAATTAGCCTGCAGGTCGAAGTTCAGAAGAGACAGACAGACAAAATAATTGTGTCAGCTACTTCTTCGAGTTCTCTATCATCGTAACATTGGATTGATATCTGGAAGTTATTTTCAGGAATCCAAAACTTAGCTTTAGCTTTAGCTTTATCGCAAGTAAAAAGTTGTTCTATATTGTGATCAACTTGCGTGACTTTTGTTCTAAGTATACAAAAAAATCAGCAAATTTTACACAGTTTTTTTTTTAACTTTTCCAGATTTGAAAAATGAAAGTTATGCCATTTTGTGCTTAGTTTCTGCTGTTTTTATGCCACATGAATAAACAAATTCAAAAATTCAAAACTTTTCGACTAAAAAATAATTTTGCCAGCTTGAAGTAAGCACCACCACCGTGCCATTTTATATTTTTTTATAAATAAGATCAAATACTGAAATATTCAAAATTTATGTATCACTTGTTTTCCATTTTTCTTAAATCTTAATTTTGCACAAAGAAAAAATAATTTTTGCCGAATAATTTGTAAATATGCACTTTTTACTAACCGTTTGGCAGATGATAGGACATTGAGGTCACAAAATGGCGGCGAAAAATTGTTTATTAAACGTTTAAGTAATAACTATGCAATTTGTGTCTATCTTTTTGGTGCACTTACTGAGCCCAAAACAGCAAAACTTGAATTTTTACGAAGTTGCAAAATTCTATAAAAATTGCATCCTTTAAATTTTTTCTTTTTCGTTTAATATTAACGAAATAAGGCAGCATAAGTTGAAAACAGTAAAGCACTACTTTATTTTCTGAAAATAAAAAATTGGCGCATTATCTTTTTTTGGAAATCGAAAATGACGATGTAAATTTCATGAACATTAATTTTGAGGAGATTTTTTATGTGAAAAATTTCTCATTTTCACACCAATTTATGGAAGTTCTTTCATTTGCTTCTTAAAAAATAAAAAAAAGTCTTGTAGAATGCTTATTCATGTTTTCAAATCATTGGCAGAGGTGATATTGATATTGCATTCACTTGCGAGTGCAATCTTCAGTGACTTAAAAGATTGTATTCGTTACATTCGTTACATTCTTTTATTTCTTAAAAAGATTGCAATTTTTTCGTCTACAATCTTTTTTCACCATCAACTGATTGCAATTTTTTCGGACTTCATACTTTCCTTGCCAATTTTTGAAGTCTTTTGAAATCTTTTGAGTTTTTTGAATGCATTCACTTCTGCCTTGTTCTTTTTTAATTTGTTTAGTTAATTAAAAACCTCGATTTCATTTTAAAAAAATAAAAAGATAAATTTCGTGGCACCAGGGCCTAGTGACTTACAACTTTCAACCATTCCGGTGTGCGTGTTGTTGGCAGGGATGGAGGGGACCTACAATTTTTGGCCGAGTCTGAACGGCTAGATGAAAAACACTTATTCATGACAAGTATACTCTTGGAGGATTTGTCAGTCCCTCGCAAGAGGCAGTAAATCGGAAACAAAAATTTCTGTTCTTAGGTGGCAGTAGCCGGGGATCGAACCCAGACCTCTGGCAAGACAGTCCTACGCACTATCCATTAAGCCACGAGGTATTACCGATTTCATTTTCTACACAAATAAAAAACAAATTCTTTCTTTAAGAGGCTTCAAGCCATAAATGTAAAAAGAGTTGAAGTTGCTTACATATAGAGGAGACAAAGTTTACAAAAAAATTTGTTATTTCAAAAATTTCACCAACCTTGTTGATCTAAGTTTGTAGATTTATAGACAAAAACTTCTCACGTCTCTTACTAACTTTTTTTTTCATTCATAATATTGCTCTCTTATGCACGTTCTGCTACTCAAGACATGAGTACAACATATTTGCTGGCAGCAAAAATTCAATTAATGTTGACCTTTCTTCCCTCTGGCATCGGACTTATTAAGCTTATGTTTGGTTAAGTTGGAAATAATAATCCATCAAGCTAAATAGCAATACAAAAGAAAAAAACATTTTTCAAAAATCATTACTTTTTGACCTCAATCCATGGCCTTTCAGGCTTAAAATACTCTAAAAGGCGTTGTTGGATCACAATTTGTCCATCCCATATTTTTATTTGAGATTTTTTTTTCATAATATCAGTTCATCGTGTGTCATACGTACTCCCACATCTAACAATATACCGATAACCCTGAGGCTTTTTCATTTATTGATTCTTTTTTTTTTGTTTAATTCAAAATATATCTTTTAAAAAATATTTGAGAATCCTCCCTATTGTTATGTTAATGAGAATTATAAATTATATACTGGCGCTGTAAAACGCCACAGAAGCACAAAAACTTTGAATAAATTTGATAAAACAAATCTTTTTTGAATAAATTAAAATTATTTTTACCTAAACAGATCATATTGTTTATAAAGTTCACTAACCCATCACTCCAAAACAATGCTTTAAAACAAAGACTAACCACCTGTAGAGTGACAATAAGATGACAAAAACTTCGAGTTAAACATCAATGAACCAGCATTAGTATCACTCTCTGAATCTAGAATTTCTTTAAAGCAAACCACGTATGGATAATTCTTTGACCGGTTCACTGACGATATATATGAACGTAATTGTCATTATATATTCAATTCATTCAATTCGTGAGAACCTTTAGGCAATGATGATGTATAAATAAATACAGAGAAGGCGTTGAGACCTAGTTTTTGTGTATCTACTTAATTTATTCCCGGATAGGCATGAATTTTATTCCAGAGTCTCAGATGCCGTTTTGGAGTATTTTTTTTTGTTTTCTTATTTTTGTTTTTGTTCGTTGTTTTATTGATTCGTTCCCCTTTTTGGAGCCAATTATTGCTGCCAATTGCGCTGCTGCGACCACATAGTTCAGTTCAAAACTGCAGCAAAGCAATAAATTTCGCTAATAAAATTCTTAAGTGTCATGTTCCGTGTCAGTCACACCCAGCTGAACGATGGCGATGGTGATGGCGGTTGCAGAGCTTGGATTCCACTGACCATATCACCATCTTGCGCGCGCTTGAATTATTGCTTTTTACCTGCGCGCAGAGTTTTATTTTCATTCCATCGAAAAAGCACAACTGGTGCTCTAGATTTTTGAGCAAAGCCCCTACTTCACACCGCGCGCTCCAAAATCACCTGAAATATTATGAATTGCACCAAAGTTGCATGATCAATCTGTCTGGCTGTCTACCGGTCTATGATAGTTGAATTCGCATTCTGTAAACTTTATTAAGAAAAAAAAAAATAGACTTGATTTGCTAGATTCACTGATTTGATTTTTTATTTTTTTTTTCAAATTCAATGAATTAATTCGGACGGTGGTGCTAAGAAAAAAAAAAAACTTGCGTTTTTCTATCTTTTGAGTTCAACCAGCTGGTTTATTTTTTTTTTCTATTTTTTGTTAGTTGTTGGAACGTGCTACAAAACCTGCAGCAATTGTAAATTATTTAACGAGGTACATGCCTAACGGTTGTGGGTATTCAGCAGCAAAAAAAAATTATGATGAATAAGAAAAAATAAACTCTTAATAATAATAAACCTGTTGCTACTATATTGGTACATGCGAGATGCCAGTATAGTTCGCAATCTTGTTTATTTGATTTTAATGATTTTTTTTTTAATGTTGTTTCGGTTAGATGATATACATGAAACGTTTAAACGAATGATTAGCAGTTGTGTTGCATTTGCATTTGCATTTTTTCATGGTATACAGGAAAGAGTGCTATAAAATGAAAGAGCTGACCAGCGAACTTGTAGTTGTGGTTAATATTTTTCTTTTATAGTTGACCTTGAATATTATGGTTTGTTAACAAAGAGGGGTATTATTTTTAAGTCCAATTTAACTTAATAGAAGCTTAGGTGTCTCGGTAATTGGAACAGTTTTTAGGTTGTTTCCTTAATTTATGGGTGGGTGGACGCTACTTTCTATATTTACCAATGTGCATAGCTGCTATTAAGAAAATTATGTCGGAAAAAGTAATATAACCAGATGATGTATATACTTACTACGAATTTCAAAACAAATGATTATCAAAGAAACTTCTTAGGACATGAAAATCTTTTAAACGAAAGAGAACTTTCTTTCTTTGTTTTTTTTTTCTTGTCTCCTGGAAGTGATTTGTCGATGGAAATTGTGGAGCACATCATTCAAATATCATGATTCCAATATTTGTTGCTTATTTTTTGACGTTTCTCATAAAATGATTATGATAATTTAAAATTAATACTTTTTTCTTTAAAATTCAATTAACATCACGATGAGTAGTTGTTTTTTCTTTTACTTTGCATTTGTTCTTTTAAATTGTGGACTGACTTTTGGAAAATAATCAAAAAATGTATATCTTAATGTCAAAGTTTTTATTTGCATACAAATAAAATTGTTAAACAAAATCAATTTGATTGGGGTGTCTTCAAGTTGAACAGAAGCCACTGCGTAGTTAGCAGTCAAATATAAATAATTAAAACAAAATACATATTTTATTAATTAATTGCTAATTGCAAAATTTGAAATATATAGCAAGTTTCTTTCACTTAATGATATTTTCTTGTTTTTTTTTTAAGGAGGTTTGTCTGTTACTTTCAATTTAGTTTTAATACATTTTTTGTTTTTCTCATTCGAGACAGCCTTGAAAGTTAATCTCAATACATACCAATTGGTTGATATTGCAGATATTTTTATTTTTTAAAGTTGTTTGATGCCGTGTGCCATTTATTGGCAATGCAAATGCAAAATACAAATATAATGAAGCCATGAAGCAAGGTAAAATTTATTTTGATTTTTTTTTAATTTAGTCAGATAATTGGCAATAAGTTGGTGTTTTAATTGATATTTAGCTCGTGTATAGCAAAATAAATAATGCCATGGAGTTTAGTTTATTATGGTTTTATATTTAATGATATATAACTTTTATGCATATATGAATATTGACTTTTTTTGACTGTCAATTTAATTAACTTCAGTCAACTTTGTTGTGTATTTATGTTTTATTCAATCGAAAGTCATAAAATATTCTTGAACTTTAAATTGAATTATATTCAGTTGCCAATAGTTTAATAATGCAATTTATTCACAAGTTTCTTCTTTATATTTGTTATAATTCTTGATAGTTATATTATATTATATGACTTTGAATAGAATTTGAATAAAACTAAAGAATACTTGAATGTTTTGTAAATATTTCAATTAAAAATAAATCAATTAAGCAACATTAGCTTTTCGTTTTGCGCATATGAAAAAGTTGAAAAATGTTTTCAAAAGCCACTATTTTGAAACACCAATTCATTTGGCATTAGTACTACAGAAAGTCCTTTGGAATATGATAAATTTGTCGCATCATGAAACTTGGTGAAAATGTTTGGTATGCCTTGATATTGAAGAACCAAACATTTTTTTGAGTATTTCACTAGAAAGGATGTTTTTTTTGTGAAGAAATTTAAATGTCAAAAATATTATACACATAAGCATGAAATGAAAATCAAATTTACATTTTTGTTTAAAACAACACATTTCAAATAAAAACTAGTTCAAAACCAAATTATCTCACACTTTATTCACTCCACCCCCAGGGGGTCAATTTTCGATTTGGGTAGTTGTGAAGAAAAAAAAATCAGTTTGGTTTTAATAATTATTTTTCATTTTATCACTTTACAAACACACTTTATGTAATTCTTGAATAATATGTGCCCTACTACACGACGACTTTTGAGTCTTGATTTTTTTTTCGAAATTCAATTAGAGCAAACGAGTAAGAACATGTGATCTGATCTGATCATGACATATGATTGTCATGACTCATAGGGCTTGATCCACACTATTCTGCCGATACCGATAGACTCTCGCTACGATAAAATATTTTTACACTATAAACAATGAGATGAACAAAATCTATCATAGATTTTTTCTCTCATGAAATATAAGAGGGAATTTTAGGTATGAATTGATCGAATTTTATTTTTTGGTTCCTTTAAATTAAAATTCATTTTCACGATCAAATAAATCTGCCAGGACCTGTTAATTATGGCAAACCGATTTATGAATAGTTCAAAGAAGAATATTAAATTTAATGTAACGAAAACAAGACAATTTCTAAAAGACCATTTTTCTGGGAAAGACAATGACAAGCCCATTAAATAAATTTAAAAAAAATTAAAGTGAATTTTACATTTAAAAATAAATTAAATGGTTTTTGGAGTTGTCCTATTTTTGCTCCGTTTTTTTGGTGAAAATAAATGGAGGCTTCGTTATCTTCATCATACACCTACAAAAGTACAAACCATTACACCAACTGTTGTTTTTCAATTTAATATAATATTTTGTTAACTGAAACACCATTTGAGAGTAAAATCTCCAAAGATACGGTACCTCTTACAATACTTGCATTTTTCAATTTTTTCACGTGTTATGCAAAAACAAGACAACTCCAGTTCAAAATTTCTTTTTTCTAATTTAGAGTAAAAATGCCAAGTTTAAAGTGCACAAAATGGTGCGGGATTATTTGTTTGTTATTTCTGCACCAAAAATCATATTTTGTCAAAAAGTTATGAATGCTTTAATTAGTGTTGCCCTTTTGTTTAGTATATTTTGTATCTTAAGTACTTTTTTTAGAAATTGCCTTTCATGACTAAATGGAGAGAAATAGCTCCCTCATACCAAATGATTTTTTTAATTTCAGAAATGTAATCTAAAAAAACAACCTGCACCCCTAATATGTAACATATGGCCAGTTGCACCGATCTCTTTTGAATTTGTATTACTTTTTTTTTATGACATTTATCGGTTGCACCAACCAATTATAAATTTAACAAACCAGTAAGTGAACCAATAAACTAAAGTTTTTTTTCCAGCGAACATACTCGTATCTACCTGCATACATACCTGCATAAATACAAAAATCAATTTTATTTGATGGAATATTGTCAATCACAAATTAAAATAACGAAAACAAAAATAAACAGGTGAATGCATTACATTTCCTATTTACAATTCACTATTTAAAAAGGAGGTTGAGTGCGTCTCTCATTGGTGCCTTTTTAAAGTCCTTTCGGCACGTATTGAACTTCCTATCTATAAGATTAAAAGCCATAGAAGTTTATGTCTTCATTCGTTCTTGAGATATGGCGAAAGAAAAAAGCGAAAAGGACGTACGAACGTACATACACAGACATCTCTCTAAAAATGATGGATAACAATTCTAGTGAGCTCGAAACGTGAAGATATGTCAAAATTTTCGATTTGACAGATCAGACCAATTACAATAACTTCCAATAGGTAGAAAATAAATTAATTATTCACGAATTATAGATTCATTCATCTGATAACAAAGTAAACCAAAAAATGGCGAGACGTTTAAGAGTTGTTTAGGTTTACAGAAATCCATTTATAGTTCATAATTTCCAAGCTGTGTGTCAAAATAAACAATAGTCTTAAAAAATCAAAAAAAAAAAAAATCAAAAATAACACCAAGATGCCGAATTGTCCGTTAATAATGTTAATACCTTGTTCCTGTTTATTGTGTACTCACATTATCATGGTTTAATTTTTCGGGGAATCCGTCAGAGTTTCGAAAGGCAAAGTTTCGAAAGCAAAAGTTTCGAATGGTAAAGTTTCAAAAATCCAAAGTTTCGGAATGACAAAGTTTCGAAACGATAGAGTTTCGAAAGACAAAGTTTCGCAAAACGAAGTTTTGAAAGACAAAGTTTCGAAAGGAGAAAGCTTAGAAATGTCAAAGTTTCGCGAGACAAAGTTACGAAGAACAAAGTTTCGACAAAAAAAGTTCCGAAATCCTCGGAACTGCGTTGTTCGTTGACCGATTTCAATGAATTTGATACAGGTAATACCTGATGCAGAATTAAAAACGCAAACAAATATTTTCAAAACAGGTCAACATATTGAAACTTCGTTATTCCTTGAGCGATTTCGATTAATTTAACACAGGTAATAGCAGATGAAGAACACCCTTTTGGAAATATTCTTCATTTTTAATTCCTTATTAGCTATTACCTGCGTTAAATTAGTTGAAATCGCTCATGGAATAACAGAGTTTCTATATGTTGATTTTTTTTTAACACTCTATTGGAAATATTTTTTTTGATTTTTAATTATGTATCTGCTATTACCTGTGTCAATTAAGTTTAAATTGCTCAAGGAACAACGAAGTTTCAATATTTCGACCTATTTTTGGAACACCTTGTTTTCAAAAAATTTTTTTAGTTTTTAATTCTATATCAGGTATCACCTGTGTCAATTTCTTTAAAATCAGACAATTAACAACGAAGCGAAACTTTGCAATTTCGAAACTTTCTGCTTACGAAACTTCGTTTTCCGAAACTTTGTCTTTCGAATCTTTATCTTTTCGAAACTTAGTCATTTCGAAACTTTTGTTTTTCGAAACTTCATCCTTCGAAACTTTGCCTTTCGAAACTCTTTTACTATTTCAATTTTTCGTTCAGTCTTATTTACACATGATACAATCCAGGGATGGTTCCCAAACTACATTTAAGCTAAGAAATGTTTGAAGGACATAGATGCAACCCATATAAATTTATCTAACTGAAAAATTTCAATTCCCTTTAAACAAGAACCACTTATAGTAAATATTGGTGCAACTGGGCATTAATATGGAAATGAGGAGACAAAATGATTCACATAAAAATCTAAAAAAAATGAAAAATGTTGTCTTCTATTCAGAGCCATTTAATGTCCATCCAACTTAAAACTTAAAAAAAAATAAGGACCATGCAAAAAAACAACAGGGTGACATTATTTCCACGCATCATTTTTGTGGGTAGCATTGATGAAAATAAGGTGCATTTTAGGCAGTGGCGTATTAGAGCCATGGCCCGGGGCGACAACTCTCGAACGGTGGCATTCAGCATTGGGTGCAAAATATAAAATTCCTTTATAAATTTGTATGGCGAAAGAAATACCTTAGAGGCGCCAAGCGGAATATTGGTATACAAAAATTCTTTACATTTTTGATCCTGAATGACAAAAACGCTTTATTTGACATCTCTATTATCGTTATGTTGGGTTAGATAAAGACAGCGATGGCTCCAAATTTTTTGCTAACCAAACCCCAAAATGTCTTTGCATTTATGTTTGCACTATGAAGTTTCCGTTGAAAATGGAAGACAATAGAGTTGGTTTTGATTCTAAACATAATGTTCTTAACCAAAACATTTTTATAACAAAACTTCCATTTAATTGTACGAATTATTCATATGAACATTAGTATGTAGAATAAATAATTATAATCACCTTGAGAATTCTACATTTAATGAGAATTTATTAAAGTTACACACAAAAGCTTGCATACTTGCATGCATCTGCACAACAATTCAAAACCACTCACACGCAGCTTAAAATTCAAATGCCACAAGATTAAAAGTCAAATATAACTATTAAAAAATCTTTCTCAAGAATTTCAGAATAAAATTGATTTAAAACTCCAACTTCTCCGGAAGTTTGCATATATTTTTTTTTATGAAACTAAAAGTTTATTTGCACGCAATTTTTAAGAAACAAAACAATAATAAATCTCAGAGAAAAAATCTATTTGATTTCACTGACGTTGTCGTCAGTCAGCAATGGCAATAATGACGATGACGCTGAAGGTAGGTATAACAGTTAAAGAATAATAATAATTGTATCTTTTTCTTTTTTTTTTTTTTGCAAAAAATGTCGTATTCTCGCGTATTATGCAATCAACATTTCTCTTTTGTTCGCACGACCAACGATTTGAAGTGAATTTGTTCAATTTGTAGAAGAGACCAAGCAGAAAGAACACAAGAAAAAAAAACAGAAACATTCTAACTGTCGCGTTGCACAAAACCTAACAAGCCGTGCCTCGAGTTCTTGATGATGAACAATGTGGATGCAGCGCGCGGGCAGTCAGTTTTTGTTGTTGTTGTGGTTTTTTTCATCAAATTCATTCTCAACTAAACTATAAGATACTTAAAGTCTCTCTCACAATAGAACTAACGATGGACGATGAGGACGACCGACGCAAAGAATTATTTTCCAAGATACAGTACTTTTGCTCTCATGATGCATTTCTGCAGCAGCAGCAGCAGCAACTTAGATGTGCAGTAATTTTTTTTATATATTTAATTTTTGTTTCCCCCTTAAGCCAGGTATGTCGCACTCTAACTCTAACGAAAGAAAGATTTTCTTCGCCAGCCGACCATGATGATGGCTCCAGTGTGGTGAAGAATTGTGCTAGCTCTATAGAGAGTGGTGGGTTGCTACCTTTATTTAGATACTTTACTTCAATTACAGAGTTTTCCTCTAAGTGATGTCTGGGAATTCTACAAATTATATATCAACTATATCCCAGGACGGTCTTATTGGTTGTTCGGTTGTTGGCTTGTTGGGTGCTTACTTAGTTTTCTTCCCTGTTTGAATGACGACGATGAAGACGACGACCACGGAGCAATTTGCATAAACGCTAGTGGATGTGAAATTGCTGAAAGTCAATTCATTAGACGCCTTCTTGGCCATAAGGAGCTATTGCTGTGGATAAAAGAATCGTGAAAACGTTCTTTCCATATAAATCGAAAGAGCCAAGATGCTTAATTTCAATTACAGACTAGAGGCGGTTTTGCCGTTAGATATGCTGCGCAAGGCTCTTTTTCGAAAAAAAAAAGATTCAAGGAAATGTGTGTTCTTGGCTTCGGATGGAGTGACAATTCGTTGAAGAGCCACATCGGTCATCCTATGTATAGGTATACAATACAGACATCATACACGTATAGCTTAACAAATGAAGAGGTTATATCCGTTTGTTTGTTCATCCGTCCGTTCGCACATCGTTGTCATTGTTAGATAGGTAAAGACTTTGTTGTCCATGGGAAACTCTGTGGCTATAGAACCCAGAGATGTAGAGGTAATAGAGACACTTGCAATTGTTTCATACCAATTGGTTTGGTGGAAAAACTTGCGATTTCCCTCAATCATCAGGGATGAGATGGAAGACGTGTTTGTATAGTTTGTCACGACATATGCGGGAAACAACTTAAGTTGAGCACCCTGGAAGTTATTTTAGAGCAGGAAATATTTACGAAGCAATCCATACATGCGGGGAGATATTTAATCATCGAAAAACAGAGAAGCGCATATGAGTGAAAATAGTACCTTCAGAGTTTGTACTTAAACGCATTTAGTAAAAGTTTATTGGTGTTCATTAAAGTTACTGTTCCCTGGACTTTCTCGATTGGACATAAAGTAGGAACATATCATACACTGAATCACTATTACCAGGGATCATTTATTTTTGCACGAAGGACTTTGCTTTGGAATTTTTGGATGGGTTCAGCTCTTTTTTTTTGTACAGCCCCATTGTTGAATGCCATATGTCCAAACGGGTTTCAGTACTTGCTTGTATAACACTAGTTTGTTCTGGACAGATAGGTAAAGTTGATACGCAATTTTTGCATCCAATCACTGACTTTATCGACTGCATTTTGCAGGTCTTCGCAAAACCTTCATAACGGATTTATCTGGCACTAATAGTGCAGTATCATCAGCAAAGATGGCCATGATAGCGTTAATGTTGGATATAGCAGATACAGAGTTTGTCCTAGGACACTTCCTTGTGGTACAACGACTTCAATTTTCTTTACTTCCGAGTAATTTTTGTCGTATCTCACTCTAAAGAGTTGGATCGTAATGTAGAATTTCAGTATTTCTTAGAACTGCCTGGAAATATCCCTATCCCTAATCAGTTTGTTCTAAAGCCCCAAGTGCCAAACCTTGTCAAATTCTTGAGTAACATCTAAGAATAAAGCTGAGCATACTTGTTTTTCTTCAAGTGCCTTTTCCACAAGATTCGTAATCCGATATACTTGGTCTTTCGTGGAATGTTTATTTCTAAGTCCAAATTGATGGCTTGGAATAAGTCTTTTTCTTCTATAATTTTGCTAGGCCTTTTCAGGGGCAGTTTTTCGGAAACTTTTGACATGATGAACGATATAGGGCTCTGGACCTTTGGCCCCTCATATATGGGAAATTCGAAAAATGAAAATGCCATCCAACTGGCCAGAAAAGATCAATAAGACCTAGAAATTAGTCAGCCCTAGATTACTTCTGATCAAGACTTCAAGTTCACTCAAGGTCACGTGCAATTTTTGGCACCTCATTTGCGTGTAATTGGCAAAAATTGTTTAACATCTGAAAGGCCTCTAGATTTATATTAAAGGTTAGCTAGTTTCAGAAATTGGTCGGCTATAGATTGTTTTTTTTTACTATTTTTCAAAATTTCTTTTTCAAGGTCACGAACAATTTTTGGTACAAGAATAAAAATTCATAAAAAGAAATCTATGGCTGACCAATTACTGAACTTTTATGATGATCTAGTAACGTATCAGATGGTAATTTTTTTTTAGTTAAATGTCCCAATTAGGTGACTTTGAAAATAGTTCGAAATAGTTGGAGTACTTTTTTTTTGCAGCCTGTTGCATAGCAGCAATAAATTATTCTACTTAATGATCAATTTGTCCAATTGTTTGAATGTAAGGGATTTTATAAGACTTTCAAGTTCATCTCGAAATTTGTTCCATTTTGTTTTTTATTGACGAGCTTAGTATTACTTTTTTCTGCTTGGCTCAGTGATTATATTTCTAGAGTATGATCTGACGATAAATCTTACTTACTTCCGACACTTTTATGATTTCGTTTAATAACTTTAACTACAAAAAAGTTTATAACGTCCTAAAACTTAGCTTGAAAAAATATCCCTTTTTTTAAATATGACTTTGAAATTTAACTCTTCAAAAACTATTTACTGAAACTTGATTTAAAAAGCTAATAATAGAATGGAATATTGATTTCCAAAAAAAAAGCAGCACTGTATGGCATGGGTTTTTGTTTTTTAATATATTTGTCCATTTTAAGTAGAGTTTTCCTCTCATACATCCCTGGGCATATGAAGATCTCATCAATAATCCAAAATTCATTTATCTGTCGTTTCATATGCATATGGATGTTAGATTAAAATAATATTTAGCACCAATGAGATTTATATTATGAAAAAATATTTTATTATTAAATCAAATTTAAGTTCGTTTTTTAAATGCATTAATTTTTTTATTTTCAGGTAAGAAACTGATTGAAATATAAATCTTCAGCTTGAGTAAGTTTTCTTTTTGCTTATGTTATAATTAGGGCTAGGATTTTCATTCACTTTAAACAAGAAAATATGCCCTTAAAAATGGGAAATATACTCTAAAAATATTCATATTAAAAATCTATATATTTGAATATTTTTATTTCTTTTCAAAAAATAAATAAAATAATTAAGTTTAAAAAAAACTTGCCATACAGTTTTTAGTCTTTTATAATCTTGAAAGTGATATTTTAAAGGGGTTTTTCACTTTTAAAATAACACGTCAGTTTAATATGATTTCCTGAAAACCTTAAAATATGCATTAATTATATAAATAGGCTTAAATATGCACTCACGATTGAATGTCATTTTAAAGAAAAATACATGATTCGTTAAAATAATCTGGTCATTTGCTCTTAAAGTTGAACAAAAAAAAGGTATGTATTTGCAAGGAAATCCTAGCACCAGTAATTAGTCCTATTTTGTACCACTGATTAGGACTCAACAAATATTAACATTACTAAACAAAACTGCACTTAACAAAAACTGCTAAAAAATGCAACAATTATTTATCAAATATTTTCAATTTCACTAAATTTAGCAATAACGAGCGTAGAAGTGAAAATACTTAATGTAATTTTTGTTTTGTTAAAGTAAAAACCAGAAGCAAAACCTTCTTTTTAGATATTTTCTTTTTCTTTTGTAAAAAATTAAAAGTAGAAGTATAGTAGTAGTATTAACTTTTTACTCTATGCCGACGATATACACACACATTTTTCCCTTGCACACCACACATAATACATGCAATTCAACAAATCAAGTGAATTTAGACTTGTTTTTCAATAAAAGATTGGGAACGAAGCAATTTTTGTCTTGATTTCGTTAAAGTACAATACAGAAAGATTAAGTCCTAATTTCCGACCATCAACCTCTTGCAGGGTTGGCATGGCGCAATATTGATATAAAGAGTGAATTTGTTTTTAACGAATAGTATATCCATAGTTTAAGATTTATCGAAAACTAAAAACGCACATGAGAAATTGCTAATTTTATAAACAAACACTAAAATTGCTTTTATCTAAACTCCTTCTAAATTTTATAAAACAATAAAAAAATTAATTTTCACCAATGTAGAAAAAGATATTTTAGGGACATTTTAATTTAACTAAATTTGCCTCATTCATATCCCTGGAAACAAAACAAAGAGGTTATATTCCTCGAACATACGAAGTGTATGACAGACAGTGAAAAAACATTGTGTGTTCTACATAGAGTTTCAAACAGTTTGAAACCACTAGATTTAGTCATTTTTATTACGATGCCTTTCCACAAGTGAAAAATTGTACTGTTTCGGACCAAAGAGAACGCTCATAAGAGAGGAAAAAATTTCCCCTCCTTTCCAGATTTCGTCCGAGAAATTTCTTGTGGCCATTTCGTACTAGATGTCAAATGCCAGGTGTTTGTATTTCAGTTTTGAAAAAAATGTCAGTTTGAAGTCAAGTACCAAAACAGAATACAAACAGCTAAGGTTACCAAAGTGTTACTTTCTTTGTTTTGTTTTTGGTAGATAAGCCTAATTTATTAATTTTTATCTTTTTATCAATCAAATAATTTTTTTAAAATGCATGTGTCACCAAGCAAATCTATTTCCGAAGAAGAAAATTTAGTAATGTAAATTTATGTACTTCTTGTTTATCGTAGTTTTTTTTTTTTAAATGAAGTTTTATGTTTTAATATGTAGGTACGTAGTAGTATTTATAGACTTTGTCTTACTTTAGACAGCCGTCCAACTCCAAAAAGTTATTAATAAACTTTGTTTACTGTTGTCCTAAAGTTATCTAACTTGGACAACGGCATCGGTTGTCTAAGATTTGTCTAACTTGTCATTTTATATAATTAAATAAGGCATATATCCAACTACTAAGAACTTTTAAAAAACGGTCTAACTAGTCAACCGCCTATAAAATCTAATAAATAAGTCTGTTTTTATACGTGTACGTTTCTTTTTTCTTAACTTTCAATTTCTTGTACAGTGATTTTATAAAAACAAAAATTGATTGACTTATGATTGCTATATGGCAGCTCTAGCCAAATATTTCTTTTGACGTGGTGCTAATTAGTGCAAATAAGTAACCAAACCGTTCCCGAAATTTTGACAGTTTTTCTTCTCTCTGAGAGGATTTCATCCCATTTGTCACAATTAAAGACCGAAATAGTGAAAAATTTACGAAACACACCCATTATGATGGGACAATTATTCTGGCAACAAAATATAAGCTGTTGTTGACTGGAATGTCTTCAAAAAAAAAAAATTAAAAATTTCTTTCAAAAGCTCTAGTAATATTTATATCCTTAAGATTTGTTTTTAACATTTTCTGTAAATCTAGTTTTTTAAAAGTCCACATCATCTCTTGTGACTTCCGATTTTTAAACCCGATAAAAACATACAAATCAAATAGGAACTTGAAAAAATTAATGTAAACAAATTGCGATTTACAAAAAAGATGTTCCAAAAGATAATTTATCAATAAAACATTCCTCAAACATAGGTGAAATAATTGTTTTCTTACCCTTCCAAAAATATAAAGTTCTCTAACAAAAAGTATCATCCGGATATTGCAAATTATTTCCTAGCCATCTACTTTCTCATTTTGACTTTTAAACGTTCATATCTATATTCCTTTATTTTTCCGATTTGTTCATTACACCTATATAGACATGACTTTCTTGTAATTGCATAATTTATGTATTACAAGAAAAACATCTTCGTTCTATCCCCGTTTAGCAAATAGCTCAAACGGAGTTCACTCTTTCAACCAAGATGGCGGAGACCCTTCAAGGGATTCATGGTCGAAAACTTGGATTTAAGCTTCCTAAAGTATTCTAAATACAACAAGTAAAATTCTCTTCTCCAACGTTTTATAAAATTCCCATAGGAGCTATGACTAAACTGCACTTAGTAAAAATAAATTAAACATTTTGTTCGATTGTTTATTTTAAAACACTTTAATTTCCTCAAATTCAAAAACGAAGTAAAAGATGCTTGACGCACTCTTTTGTTTGGTATCAATTAAGTATCTCAAACATTATTACCTCCTAATTTTAATAACCATCGAACCTAATTACCTCTAAAAAAGTTATTTAAATCTGTTAATTTAATGAAAAAGGTTTAACCTTTTTTATTTTGTTCATTTGATGGATCACACATTTAAATACTTTCAAATAGACTAAGCTTGAAATAATAGGCCACAAGCCCAAAATTCACCTACCTACATTAATTTCTCGCTATTAGGCATGTTTAAGTTAGAGAGTCAAGGTCTATAGGCTTAAAAGACCTTCTGTTTTTTTTTTTTAATAGCTGACTAGCCTTTTTTCCTTGCAGCTTGCTTAAACTTTTTATAATAATCAGTTTTGGTTTAATTAATATCAATTTAGTTAAGTATAGAGAGGTATACAAAAATCAATAAAGATGACCAATTTAGTTGGTTTTTGATAAAAGTTTGTCAAATGTTTTAAAAAACAAAAGCACATTTCCTGAGGCTTTTATTCCATTTAAAATGCATTAACATCGGTCCATGATAGTAGAAAACATCATTTAGTTAGATACAAATGTATCTAAGTATATGTGTATTAAAAATCTACGCACTTTCAATAAATTTACTTCGACTGAAACGATAACAACATTACGATTGAGGTGCGTGATTGGATTGTTGCATCAACATAGCTTAGACATCAGACTCTTTTAAACCGGATTGGTCTTTTGAAGTATAAGAAATAACTATTTCATGGTGAGATAAAAACTATCAGTAAACCTTAATTTACCACCCGATTGACTATCACTTACCATGGACAAGATAAGTAGATACACATGTTGGTATCTTTTGCATTACGCGATGTGGCCTAATTTACCATTCAAGGTAATTTCAAACTTAAATGAATATTTCCCTTCAAGAACTTCAACTCAAACTCAATTCGACACTTACACAGACTTTAATTTGTTTTTCAACTTTTGTTGTTGTTTTGTTCTCTTTTTTATAATTTCAACAGTCAATTTAAGTGCGAGACACACCATCGACAGCTGACAGATGAACTGACACATTATCGCCACATGTTCTGTTCTGCCCCTGTACACTGAACAAAATTAATATAACCGAATAAATTTTGAGAAAAATAAATGTTATCTTAAAACTGATATTTTGAAAATGTTATGTGACACAGCTTTAAGGCTGGAAGTCCATAGCCTATTCTGTGATCAACTCATTGGCCAAAAACTTCTGCAGTTTTAGAATTTAGCTCGTGGCATAATGATTTCAGCGTTGGACTGCCATGCCAAAGTTCTGGGTTCGATTCCCAACTGCTATCACCTAAAAACAGAAACGTTTTTTCCGAGGAACTGACAAATTCTCCAAGAGTATACTTGTAATAAAAAAGTGCTTCTCATTTAGCCGTTTGAACTCGGCAAAAAATTGTAGATCCCCTCCACACAGGATAAGTTGGGAGTTGTAAGACACTAGGCCAGAGTTTTCCACGAGCTGTTGTGCAACCAGATTTGATATTTTATTTTAATTCTTCAAGTCGGCATAAAATGGCGAGTAGCTTAATGTTGTTCTACGTCCTTTTTGGCACTTCAACCCTCGACCATATAAAGTTTTCGAAGAATCAAGATGCCACGAC
Source organism: Dasysyrphus albostriatus (assembly GCA_946251815.1). Taxonomy (NCBI): domain Eukaryota; kingdom Metazoa; phylum Arthropoda; class Insecta; order Diptera; family Syrphidae; genus Dasysyrphus; species Dasysyrphus albostriatus. Next base: position 29,986,445 of record OX276337.1, on the reverse strand, counting down.
CTCTTTTTTTCTCAAAATTGTAAACTTTCCATGATCTAATCTAAATCATTTTTTCTGTCGGTGTACTATTCACTGCTACTTAGCATGTAAGAAATGTATTTGCAAAAATTACGAAATAATTCGGCCAAGTGTTCAAAAATAAGGTTAAATAATGAGTTTAATGGAATTCAAAAATGTGCAAAATTTCTTAAAAGAAGACAAATAAAAATTCATCGTAATCGAAAAGAAGAATCAAAACATACGAGATATGGGGATATGGAGCACACGTACAAACTGTTTTTTGTCAGTATTATTGCTTCGTGAGTAATCAATTTAAATCATGACAACATTTTTGCAAATTTTTTTTTCATAAGATTGATTTGATTTGGAAATGAATACCTTCATTAAATTTGTTCCTGTTGTTGTATTTAATTTCTTTGTTAAAAGCACATTGAAAGTTTTTGTTTGTTTGTTGTTGTTAGATAATGAAATTCTGAAATAGAAAATAATTTAATTAGAATAACATTCATATCAAAATCAATCGTGTGTTAAAGAGTCTTATGCTTAATGTTAATGAACTTATAAAATAATTTTAATTAGCGTTATATACCTACCGTTAAGTCGATGTGACACTTAAGTGTTCCAGATTTGGTTAATTTAGTTTTTCTTTTAAGTACCGCTGAACTTTAAATTTATTAAAAAATACGAACTTTTTGCATGTTCATAGCTCCGGAATTAAAGGATTTTCCAATAAGTCACTAATACCAAAAAAATATAGCAATTTTTTGTAATATTTCTAGAGGGCCTTTGTTGAGATTGTTTCCCTGGCCGTGATTGTCTTTGAAGGATGGGTTGGTGGCTTCATGGTTGATGTGTTTAAGGCAAGTAAACTATCGTTTCCTTGCATTGGGCTAGAATAAGATAAATTGTCTTTTTTTTTGTAACTAAAACTAAAATATTTGAAGAAATAAAGTAAAATCAGAAAATTTACAGACCAAATGCTCTAATGACTTGACAATCCAACAAGAATCACACATCTTTCGTGTAGCTACAGTGAAAAATAAATATATGTTTCTAAAGCATCGATTTTCGCAATTATAATGTATGTTCTGTACATATTGAAATCTGTACTGGATACATTTATTTAGTATGTTAACACAATTATCTAGTGGCTAAATAACAATGGTTATATGGTTATGTAGCTAATTAATAGTTATTTGTGCTTATTGCATAAAAATGTATTGCGTACATAGACACTAACATTGTGAGTTCTGTACATGTTGAAATCTGTACTGGATACATTTGTTTATTATGTAATGATAACACAATTATTTTTTGAGTACATAATCATGATTAAGTATCCAATACATAATATTTTTGTGCTAATTGTATAAAAATATAATGAGTACCTAGACATTGTATCCATCACAAAGTGTTGTTAACATTATTGTATGAACCTAATGTAATAGCGGCATGAACAAACATTTTCTTTCAAATCATTTTCTGTGGTTGCATCTACCTTTATATCCAAAACGTGTGTGGGATTAATAAAATCTCATAAATTGTTTGAATAAAGTTTATGACTTACGTCCCCATAAGCTTTATAGTTCTTACTACTTTTAATTCATAACTTTTTCATTTTAATACAGCGCAAGCTTCCATATGTCATTGTTTCTCATGTCAAATCCCCTTAAACAGCTTGATTCCCATGAAATCCCTCACATAAAATCCTATGATTGCACAACGGTACATTATCCTCACCTTAAAGGGAAAACCTAAAACTCTTTGTTCGAGCTCTAAAAAATAAACGAGAAGTAAATTCAATTTATTCAACGCTTGCATCTACAAGCACAAAATTCTCCCACCACAAGGGTTGTGCTTGTGGCTTATACTTCTGGACTCTGGAGGATTCTTTGTGTGTCATTGGGCGAATCATAACAAAAAAAAAAATAATAAAAGCATACTCGCTTATAATCCCGTTTTTGAATAAAATAAACCATTTTCATTCTTGTTAAGACACTTGTTATTTTCAAACGGTATTTTTTTGTTGCTGCTTTTGTTTCATCATATACCTTACCTAACTCCTCACACAAAACCACGGAAGTATAGGAACAGTATGGCCCACAACACAAATCAATAAGGTACCTAAGTCAAGCTAGGTACATATATCTCAAAACACAAAGAGAGGCGACTAGGTACTAGGTACCACCAGCATTGTTAAGAATAATACATAATATTAATAAAAAAAAAAATGTTTGGTTAGGAAGAACCCAAGAATTGTGAGAGAGAGAGAGAAAAAAAAAAAAAAAGACCATTTTGACTCAACCATCATCATCATCATATTCCCAAATAGGAACAACCACAAACAGAAATGTTACAATACCATAAATGTGATGGACGAGTCCTCCGTGATGTCCATATATCTTTTGTGGTGCAACGGCTGAAAAACGTGTCCATCCAAGTCCAAGAAGACACTATCTAACTATCGTGCATTTTATAGAAACGTATTCATACACCAAATACACGTCAAGTCCATGGGGAGACAAGTAATTTTTCATAAAAATGGTTGTAAATTCTAATCTGACCATAAATAGATAAACAATTCCCTTTGAGTTATAGATACCTACCCCACTCTGCCTGCATTTGGATTTTTTTTTAGTATAAATTCAAGGTGGAGTATTATATTGTTGACAACACTATATGAGAATTCAGTCATATGGTTAGGATGACCATTCCTGAGTTTTGGCTGAATTCTTAAATTTAAACATTTAATATGTCATAGCATGAGCTTTTCGAAACAATTTTGTTAGAAGCTTTGTACATCTTGTTTGCATGTAATGATTATATTAATTAATGTATGTACTCTTCACAAAGATTCCTGCGAACATTATTTATGTACCTATTACATATTGAAATCTACACTGATTACCAAAACTTATTTGCATAAATGTAGCTTACATAGAATTCTATCAATCATGATTTTGTAGTGAGCACAGTTTCTAACACTTTTCTATGTAATCATTACATAATAATAAATACTTAACTGGCTGATTTTCAATGAATGTGACATTCATTTGTAATGACGACACGTTTTTTTTTTTATTTAGAATAGTTTCTAAGCACTATTTTATACACTAAGTACATACACTCTGATCTCATCACACAATTATCTGTAGGCCATTTGTGATGAATACAAAATTTTTTTTGCAAAATTCTATGCACTCGATACCTTTATATCAATTTTGTATGGACTCATCACATGAGTGCCTAACTGCCCTCCGTCCACCTGTCCTTAGTACATGATTATGTAATAAGTACAATTTTTGTGCACTAGTCAATGTAACCATTGCATACAAAAATATATATCAGTAGGCTATGGTGAGTACAAAATTTTGTAGAAGATACATGATTATGTACTGATTCCACGATTTTTAAGTGAGTTCATGAAAATTTAGTGAGAACAATAATATAATGTAGTGTAATCATGAGAAGAATCTAATAAAAAAATGTCTGTACTCATTGCATAAATATGTAGTAAATACAAACACAAACATTGTGTTTTAATTGTTTATGTAGTGGGTACATCTTCTTTGTACTCACTACAAATTTGTAAGGCGTTCTTTTCTTAACTTTTCTGCGTACTCCGCAGCTTTCTTCCTCGTTATTCCGAAAATTTAAATAAACTTTACTTAGAAACTTTTACTTTTTTGAATTCAAATAGATACATTTGAAGAAAACAACCTTGCAAGCAACCAAAAAGTAAAATAGAAATACACGTTTTTTATAAAGAGATGAATATTTTGTGGAATTAATGCACATTGCTTGTGTTCATTACATACATTTTTGAAATAATTAAGTAAATGTTTCTTGTCTGTCTCTGTTTCTGTAGCTAGTACATAGTTATGCATTGAGTACATATTGCTTTTATTCGGAGTTTAAAGTAAAATTTGTCTATACAGCCTGTTTGTACATTAATAATGAATCAGTATAGTACTTTGATGGTATACAAAGTGGAATGTAGCTAGTACATTTCAACTCCCGAGGCGATTCCATTCAAAAATGTATCGATTATAGTGAATACCTCGAACTTTATAAACTAAGTTCTTGAAACGTTTTAATTTATGATCATAGAACTTATTATCTAACGTCACAAATTGTACGTACTATCAAACTTATTTGTAAAAATACTGCTGGTCACCCTGATTTCATAACATCATCACTTGTATGCAACATGTAACATTGCTTTGCCCAAATAGAGTACTAAGTCAAAAAACGGTTTTTTATAAATGTACCGATCGCCCTTTTCTGGTTTTATCGTTTTCATTTTGTGTTGCTTGCTCTCTGTCATCAGAGGAGATACATTTATACAAAAACAACACAAAAAAAAAATATCGAGAAACTTTATTCGTGACAGAGAAATGGAATTGCACATTTCCGCTGAATAAATAATACGTCACCCAGAATGGATATACGGAAAAATAAACAGTAGATAGCCATGATCCCAGGAAGGCACATTACATATATGTACCTACCTATGTTCAGTATTACAGAGGTGCCTTGTACCTCATACATAAATGTTACGTACTCGAAAACTAAACATAGTTTTACACTATATCAAGGGTGTACAAGTACTATGCCTTGCACGTGGGTTATCAGAGGTTTGAGTCTTTTCATCTATTAGCATAGGAAAATGGAGCACAAGGGTAAATCCTGATGATGATGATAGTGATGGTGATGATGACGCTTTGGTTGACTTATCATGTGAATTATCAAGAGTGGCGAGATGTGCTCTCTCAGAGTTTCCTTTACAAAATAGGAGGAGACAATAGATTTAGATTTTTTTTTTTTTTGAAATTTTATTTCATTGACATTTTTGTGTCAATGGGTGAAAGGTTGACTTTTGCTGGTAGAAGCACGAAATCACGAACTCACTTCGCATACTATCTACATACATCGCCCATATATACAACATTCATCTCAACCGCACAACATTGGATATAGATCCATCCATCTAAATTCTACATGCATGCTATATCTACATATGATGACCTTAATAAGACGGAGAATAAAAAATGAAACATGCTTGCTTACTGGGTTTCAGTAATTAGGATGCAATTGAAGGCTGGTTAGGATTTAAGTGATGCTTATCCTTGTAAGGGATTTATTTATGTATAAGCCTTTAGGTACCTTATATTTCTTCTTTTTTTTTAAGGCCAGTCGTGAGTTTAGGAGATTGCAATTTTCTATTCTATAAACAGTCGCACTTATAGTTTGAAGTAGAGCATGAGAAATATTCAGCATTGAATTGAGATTGATGGTTATTGACAGATTGGTAGGTATATTGATTCCTCGATTGATGTTATGTCAAGAAGAACTTAACATTTATAAAAGTTCATGGATTAAAAAAAGCAATTGTTTTTTTAAGCTTTATTGAAAAAAAAATTTGTTTTCATAAATCTATACCGATATTTGCTGGGCTATAAGCAAGAAAAGAAATATTAAAAAATTAGAAATCGATGAGGTTTTTTTTATAACTTGCAAACACTCAAGGCATTATGAATGAAGACCCTAATAATGCTATGATGCGACAGAGACCCTTTATGAAAAGTGGAGAAGGTTTAATAGGAGATGCTGATGCACGCTGATCTTGAATGATTGTAAATCACAGCGATGGGGGAAAATCGAGTAATGCAAAGCGTTCCACATTCGAGTAGTGCGGCTAAAGAAAGAAACTCTATATTGGACAATTCATCCAAAATTAGACCCAGGGGGTAAACTGATGAGCATTCATAGCTTGAAGAGTATTATTGTGAAATAGCTTCAAGAGGGGAATGCAACTGGCTATTTCATCTGAACATTATGTTGAAAGAAAAAAACGATAGAATATTGGGAGACAGGAGAAATTACGAAGGTCTTCTAGTTATGCAAAATATTCCGAAATTGTTGACTCGCTATGAGTTTAAGGGTTCTGTCCTGAATTCTGTAAAATACACTCAATTAAGTTATTGGAACACCTTCCCAGGCAAGTGAGTTGAACTTAAGTTTTGAGTGAGTGTATTTGCTTTATGGACGGTAGCCAAATCAGAAGGGAAAACAAACTTTTTGTATTTTTTGAGAAAACCCCGTCAATATGTGAAATGTGATCATTCCATGAGAGTTGATCACAAATATACATACCGACAATGGAGAGTTTATTTCAGCTACTTTGATGCATGTGTCATTGTTTTTTCCGAAAACCCTTGGATTCGTTCCTTAAATACCACCTAGCATTTACAAATGACCTAAGCAATTTATTTTCAAACGTTTTCAACTTATTTTCAATACTAAGATTCAGTTCATATCTTTTAATTCACATTTCTTCGCATTTCTTGCTTACGTGCGGCTTCCATTTTAATTTCGCGTCTAGAATAATTCTTAGATACTTTGCCTCATTTGCAAATGGAACACGAGCAGTATCTTAAAAGACGGGTAGTCTTTTTATCGTCTTATACGTAAATTCCACGTGGATTGACTTTTGTTCATTGAGCGCTATTCACTATGTTTTTGTCCACTCATTGACATTATAAAGCGTATTTTGTAATTTAACTGTAGTTTCGCTAATCGTTTTGCCTACTGCTAGTATTGCAGTATCATCAGCAAACGTGACTACAATAGTGTCATCTGTTTGAGGTATATCACGTGTAAATAAAAGGTACAGAACAGGACCTAATACACTTCCTTGTGGTACCCCAGCCACTATTTCTTTGAAATTAGAATAGTCATTTCCGTGTCTTACACGAAAGGTCTGTTTACTAGATATCCATTTAGAACGTTATAAAGTCCTTCAGGTAGAACTGGTTTTAATTTTAATTTGAGGCCCTTGTGCCGCGCCTTGTCGAATGCCTGCGACACGTCCAAAAAGACTGTGAAACAGATTTTCCTTTCTTCAAGAGTTCTGTCAATTACGTCAGTAATTCTATGCACTTGATCAATTGTCGAATGCTTGCTTCAAAATCCGAACTGATGTTCAGGTATTGATTGTTTCTCTTCTATTATTGGAGTAGTATTCATTCAAAGAAAGGTTCAACATGTTACTTCTTATCCAATTAAAGAGGGCCTAATCTATACCGAATGCACACACTCCTTGTTGAAAAGAGAGCTAGTAAGTACCATGCTAATACACTAGAAACAGTTTTGTTTCAAAAGCCGAAATATGAAGTTTTTGGATCATTATAATAAAGGTTACATCCGGTATCCCCCAGGGGAGTCATCTGGGACCTCTGTTATTCTTATAACTTATAAACGATATTCCAGATGTTTTTGTTCAAGCTGACGATTAAAAAAAGTATTGTATCGTAAAAAATAGTATATTTTTTCTTTATTTGGAACCCATTCTACTCAATCAACTCTCAAAGATTAGAAAGATTTCAAAATCGTTTCTTCAGTCATGTATTCCATTTTTTTACGTTGGAATATTGTCAGACGTTCATATGACGTTCGTTGTTTGCTTTTACCTTCAAAGTCTTGAAACATGATGAAAATAGGTACTTTGATATCATGTTTTTAACGAGATTTCGTTACTTATAAAATGTATTGCCCATTTTTGGAGAAAATGAAGGAATTTAACTTACCTTCTTATACTTTAAGATCCTGAAATACTTTTAGCGCACCTCGCCACAGAGTTAATTATGGACTTAATGAACCACTCTCGCGATGCTTAAGACATGTAAACTCGGTCTGTCAAAATGAAATTATCGATTTCTATCAATTTTAATGTATAATCCATTAAAATTAAAGAAAATAATCCGAAATATCTACAAAAAATACAGCGACCAAATTTTTTTGTATGTTTCTTTAAAAGTACCTACCTCATGGAGAATCTAAATCCACAAAGTTTGAACAGAATAAGTTTATGCGTTGTCCGCCATTTTGAAAAAAAGGTTTCAAAGGTCTTAAGGCGATTTTCTCGGCTCCTATTGAACGTAGGGCAATATTTTGTGTTTGAATTTGAAGACAAGATTATTTCGTAGAATTTTTGACTACAAAGTTTTTTACATCTCTTTCGGATGAAAAGTTATTGTCGAAAAACTGTCGAAATTTTTCAGTAATATATGGGTTTTAGAGTTTATCACGCCTTTTGTTTATCTGAGCGAAAAATAACTCAAATTATTTGTGTTGAACACGAAATTTTCTACATTTTTGTGTACTATTAAGTTTGTATGTATAAATGTCTTAAATTTAGCATTTACAAGTTGCTAATATCCGACAGAGAATTCCTGATTGAATATTATGATTTCAATGTGGTGCAAAAGTGTAACAAGTTTTAATAATTCTCATTCTCTTATAACAATTTTGACTTATCAAAAGAACCAAACAAAAATTGTATAGGCTAATTTTATGTCACTGAAAAAGAAAATGATACTCTCATTCTTTTGTAGTGAAACCTTTTTGAGTATCTATACCTAAAAAATATTTGGTGGATGCTTCATGTATTTTTTTTTTTTGTTTTTTCAAAAATTTCTTCTGAAATCTAAAAGTCCTATTTCCCTTTATTTAAAGTACATTAAGAATTTTCGAAATCTTTTGACTTCTCAGGCCGAAATCCAAAGTTGATACTTGTCAGTCTTTTAAAAATTTGCACAGAACACTTTTCTCTGATTTATAATTTCTGAAACATAGCAAACAAACATTTTTTGGTGTTCATTTCGAGGTTTTTTTTAGCCATCCAAAGCCAACAACTTAGATACAAATTCCAAATGAAGAATTAAATTTTATTAGATGTGAAAATTCCAGAGTTATATATTTTAACTAAACCCACCCTATATTGTAAAGGGTGATTTTTTAGCTGGTTTGGTTTTGGCAACACTGGTTTTGACAGCTGACGTGTGTTTAGTACCTTATGTTACTGTCAAACAGCTTCAGTTTGGTTTGCAATCTAACCATGGATCGTCTTACAAATGAACAACGCTTGCAAATTATTGAATTTTACTATCAAAATTCGTGCTCGGTTCGAAATGTTCATCGCGCGCTGCTTCCATTTTATGGTCGGCATTCTCAACCTTCTGAGCAGTCTATTCGGAAGATTGTGACCGAATTTCGCACCAAATTTACTTTGTTGGACATTAAACCACCAACACGTTTACGTACTGTGCGTAGTGAAGAAAATATTGCGGCCGTATCAGCTAGTGTGACAGAAGACCGCGAAACGTCGATTCGGCGCCGTTCCCAGCAGTTAGGCCTTTGTTACAGCACTACGTGGAAAATTTTGCGGAAGGATTTGGGCGTAAAGCCTTTTAAGATACAGCTGGTGCAAGAACTAAAGCCAGCCGACCTACCACAACGCCGAATTTTTGGTGAATGGGCTCTTGGAAAGCTGGCCGAGGATCCGCTTTTTTATCGAAAAATTGTGTTCAGCGATGAGGCTCATTTTTGGTTGAATGGGTACGTAAATAAGCATAATTGCCGCATTTGGAGTGAAGATCAGCCAGAAGCATTGCAACAGCTACCAATGCATCCCGAAAAAGGCACTGTTTGGTGCGGTTTATGGGCCGGCGGCATTATTGGGCCATATTTCTTCAAAGATGATGCGAATCGCAGCGTTACTGTCAATGGTGAACGCTACCGAGCGATGATAACAAACTTTTTTTTGCCCGAAATGGAAGTTCTTGACTTGCATGATATGTGGTTTCAACAAGACGGTGCCACATGCCACACAGCACGCGAAACAATGGCGCAATTGCGAGCCGAGTTTGGTGAACAGTTAATTTCACGTTTCGGGCCGGTCAATTGGCCGCCTAGATCGTGCGATTTGACACTATTAGATTATTTTTTGTGGGGGTATGTCAAGGCTAATGTCTATAGGGACAAGTCCGCTTCGATTGACGCACTGGAAGCCAACATCCATGCATTCATTCGTGAGATACCGGCCGATATGTGTGAAAGAGTATGCCAAAATTGGACTCAGCGGATGGGCTACTTGAGACGCAGCCGCGGTCAACATTTGCTTGAAATTATCTTTAAACATTAATTTGCAAAGTTCAAACTATCGATTCAAATAAATATTTCATTCATTTTTTCGAATTTTTTGTGTTTTTTTTTTTTAAAGTTCTAAACCTCTTAAAAAATCAACCGTTATAATGCAAAAAGAGCGTGTTGAAACAGAGAAATTTATTTTTTTCGAAAAAATTCGTGGGTTGTTTGCTTTTAAAGACTATTTAAAAAATTTAAAAAATAAATTTTAACGTAACCTAGAATTTATTAGACTAAATAGGAAGAGTAAGTAAGGTTGAACATCATAATGTCAATTCTAAAAGAGTACAAAAGTAATCCACTTAGTTGTTTGCCAATCGAGTTACTTGCTTAAGCCTAGGTAGTTGCTGATGTGAAACGAAAAATCCCATACAAAAATGACGCAACAAAAACATACCTAAAATAAAAATGTAGTAACTTTTCGTTCTGCAGTACCTACACTGCTCGACGAGAGAAACTGATTATACTTGGAGAGGTCTACACTCATTTTTCGGATACTATTTACAACTATCCAGACCATTTCTTGTAGACGAAAAAACTTGACTTTTTTCGTACCTACACCTCAAAAAAATTAAACCTAATCAAATTTCTTAAGCTGCTTTTGCAATCTTTCTAGTATCAAGTCAATTTGTTTGAGTATTTGTCATCACTTTCCATCTTAAGTAAGTTTTATTACAAGGAAATCTAGTTGCTGACATGAAATCATTACTCCTAAGCCACCTCTATGTATAGATATAGTGCAACCCTAATAGTAATCTCTAGTCAACACCCGATATACCTACCTAGCCAAAGAGTCCAGGTAAACAAAACCTTTTTGACTTCATTCCTATCTGACACATATAAAAAGTCTAAAGTTAGAGGTAATCTATTGTTCATTATTGTTGTGCAATATTATGCGTGGAGGTGTTTTATATACTGCTCCTAGACACATTTTAGAAACGACTATATCTTGTTAGTTATATGAGTGGTAAGATATAAGGAGATACAATTTTTTGAAACATAACTGTCTTGATGCAAAGTTGAGTAACAAAAGATCGAAAAGGTTACTGGCGCACATAATGCATCGCATATATGCACAGAGTTCGCCATCAGATTTCTATCTAAAGCTTATGCAAAAACTAACAACTGGATTGCGCTAATATCTCATGGCAGCCTAGACAAAAATACCTACAACAACAACAAAAAAAAACTAAAGCTGATGCAGAAGTTGCATATGTGCATTGTTTACCTGAAACCCCTATCTCATATTTGGGGATATTGTATGTGATCACAAGCTGCTGGCATAGTCTTTTGTGTAAATAGAACGTCATTAATTTAACGTGAGACTTCCGTCACTAAATAACAGCTAATTGAACGTGCTTAACGTCGTCATACATGAATAACGGCAAAAATCAACCCAGGCAGTCAGCCAGCACTATAAAGTACCTACTATGTTCAGCGGAAGCATGGGGAAGTGGATTTTGTATCTTTTTTTATACAAAATATAAAAAAAAAACACGCACCAAACTGTACACGTCTATTGAATGGTGGGTGGAATTATAAAAAAAAACACCACTCACAAAAATACAACACACTCGTATCAGCAGAACAATAAAAATACATTTATTACGGTAGAACAGACTCACATTGACAACAAAAACGCACTTGGGAAGTTCGTTGGCCTAGCTGCTATTTTTGTAACTCTTTTGTGTATTTTGCTGAGACCGATATCGAAATTACCGTAGACCTTTGACATCGGCCACAACAGAAAGTCCACCTGGGGCTATTATTGTGCTCAGTGGTACTATACACTCTACATGGTGTTATACAAGTAAATTGGTAATAAAATTTACACATATGGATGGAAAACATTGTGTTCTTGCACAAATTTTTTTTAAATAAGGGTTCTTTTGTTAGAAATAATTATTACAATGAACCAATACCTATGTACTTATTGGTTCTACACCGACTTCTGATAATAACCTATCTATATCGCAAATTGAATAAATAATTGGGAGATATTGATTTGGTATTTAAGGCTTTGTACCTGGAACCATTTAATTGAGCCTTGGAAATGTCAAATATTATTTTAGTATTTCAGTCTTCAGGCCTCCAGTGGAAGCAAGATAACAGGCATACTAAGGGGAGTGTCGCTGCACGTAAGCTGCCAAGGCTGTTCGTAAGCTCTTCAAGCAGAAGAGGTGAGAGGAACACCAGCTTCTCAGAAGGAACAAAAGAGAGCGAGCATGAGCATGACGTTGTTTAGATTGGGTAGATTGAGACTGGTCTCAAAGCAGTTTCTGGACAAGAGAAGTGGGGGGTTGGGGAAATATAAACACCGACCTCATGACACTCATTTCTTGGGTTTTCAAAGTGCAAAGCATTAAAGTTATTGTTGATTTTATATATTTTGAGACGCCTCAAATGGTCGAATGTAGACTACACGATGAGACTCACGAGTCCGGACTCAAATTTTCCAATCTAAACAGGCTCCATGAGTGTGATCGAGGAAATAGATGGAAGTTATTGCAAGAATGTAGCTCGGAAGTTTTACTAAAAGGTCAACAGAACCACCCAGGCTTACAAGGACGATCAGGGTAGCATCGTGGTAGAATTGCAGTCGGTGATGAGGATACGAAAAAATCATTTCTGCAAATTGTATGTAACGGTGATGACACTGCCATGCAGATTACATCATTCAACCAGAACGCAGAACGTCGTAGACTAAAAATTCTGTCTACTTAATTTCGACGGAGGAAAGATAGCTATTTAAACTTAAGTCCAATAAAGCTGCAGCCAAGCTGTACAAGTCGGAGGAAAATAAACCTGCCGGGCATAGGTTAGGCTAAAAGGGGCGTGCACAGCACAGAGGCTCTTGCGTACACGGGGGTCTGCTGTCCTATTGTGATCCCCTTAAAAAAAAGGTAGAGATGCTCCTAGACTAAAGGTTCAAATAGACTGGTTCAGTCTAGGATCCTTAAAGTCTCACTGGCTATTGCTCTGATGGCTATTCACGAAAAGTGTTTTCTCCGACAAGCTAATTTTTTTCTTGTGTATCATGTCGGCCACTTTTTGAATAGCGTAAATTCAGCCCGAAAGGCATTACATCTGGGAGTCTATATGATACTCTAATAATATTAAGAGCTTCACAGAACACCCCGGCTCCTGCTCCTTCTTCAATTGCTTGCCCATCTGTGTAGAAGGGGAAATTGTTCACTATTGGCTTCCCATCCATGCTTTTCAAGTATTAACATAAAGAATTGTTGTAAAATCTATTTTAGCAGATACGTATAGTCACTAGTGACTAATCACATCAAGTCCGGCCACTGTGTCATACCTTAGATAAATCCTCGACCATGGTTGCTGAGCTTCCAAGATCTAACAGACTAATTGTTTGAGTCTATGTGTGCTTTTGGCTGTTTTGCATATTATGTGCTCAACTTGAACTGGAAGGTTTAGAAAATTTTGTACGTGGCGTAGACCTCGGTGTCCCCTTTATTCTTATACAGGCTAGTATCTGTACCATGCTCAGATTTTTGGGATAACTAACTTTTCTACAGCCTTCCACCAAACGAACCATAGGTAAGTATGGGATGAACAACTACCGTGTACATCGACTGGATGACCTGCGGTAGCATATCTCACCGTGTACCGTAGGTTTTTTTAATGCGTAGAAAGCAAAAAGTTCTCCTTTCCTTCTTTCCTCTGTGTTCCGTTTCCAGCTAGCTTTGAATCAAGGATTTTTCAAAGATATTTAGCTTCTTTGGAAATTGTGGTATCGTTTGCCCAATCCTCAAGACAAGCGCTCCTCTTGACTGTACCAAAGACAGAGGCATCCACAGTCTCCTTAACATTGAATACAAGTCTTTTTGGATTTGGATTTTGTTAACGCCTGAAGTCATTTGTCCACAATTTGTGATAGGTTCATATCAGTGAGATTAAGCCAGAAAAAAGTCCATCATTGACCAAATATTCGCACTAAAACCGATCTTAAAAAAATACAGGAATTTCAAATTGATACCCACCACCTTTTCATCAATTTCAGAGCTACGTATGACAGCATCTATACAGATTAGCTTCAAAGAGGGAGAATAAAGTACCTCATGGAATAATGGTTCGTGCGTTGGACTGTCATACCAAAGGTCTTGGTTTGATTTCCAGCCATAAATAAGTGCATTTATTATCTAGCCATTCAGACTGAGCAAATAAAATAGGCCCCCTCCATTCGTGCCAACAACTCACACACAGGAGTGGTCGAGAGTTGAAAGTCACTAGGCCCTTGTTATCCACGAACTGTGGCTCCATCGAATTTGTTTGTCCATTTGTGCAAGATGATGATGAAGAATGCACACTGTTAAGGGATGATGGAGAATGCAAGCTACTTAGTCGGCAAAGACCTCATCAATACCTTTGATAGCAATTGAAGTTTTACTATAGGCAACGCGCTATCATGTGACTTTTTCAACATCGTTCTTGAAAGAACTATGAAAACTTTTATGACAACACTAGAGGCACAATCTTTTGATAGTTTCGTCCAATTACTCGCTTACGCTGACGATATTGGCATAATTAAAATAGGACGAACAAAACGTGCGATGCCGGTGGTGCTTTCGTGAGAATTGAGAAGTAAGACAAAAAGATGGCGGAGGGGTTGAATGAAAGCAAGACCAAATTTATATTGTCAACAAGAAACGACACCCAACACCGACTCAACGCGTCGTCTTGGACAGAACAAACGTAACCATAGACAGCTATGACTTTGAGGTGGTCAAAGACGTTGTGTGCCTAGGCTCCGCTATGAAATCATTGATAAATACCAGCGATGATATCAAACGAAGAATTACTCTTGAAGATCGGTGCTTCTTTGAACTAAGAAGGCAATTGGTGAGTAACGTCCTCTCTCGACGCTCACTCATCTAAACAAGTGAAAAGCCAACGACTGAGGTGGTTTTGGTCACCTAGACCAAAAACGGACATTAATAGTATGGTCACTGGTCCCGCGAAAATCTTTGAATCCAATCCCAGCGTAACAGGTAGTACACGCTAAGTAGAAGATGTTCTCAACCAACTTTGTTCGTGAAACTGGACACAGCTGGCTAAAGACCAAGCTGGCTGCAAGAAGCTTATTGATAAAGAATCGCTAATCGATAATTGCTAGTGAGTGTATGGGCATAATTCCTTGCGATACCAATTTTTAAATCGCAACGACTGAAAATCGCAAGTGCGGTCCAAGCCTAAGAAATACTTCACAGCCAACTAAAAATTTTGTATGTGAGCTCCCAGCTGCAGGAAACTCAAATGAGACACCTTATTTATGTCTAGACTAAGGTTAAGAAAGCTCTTGCAATTTTCTGTTGTGCGATCATTGAGTCGAAATAAACAGAACATATGAGATCGAATGAGAATGAACGCATATGATACCAAGAATTCATTGATAATTATAAATTGTTTAGTCACAAATAAAAATAACAAAAATACAAAATACTTTCAAAACAAATTAAAAAGTTTCCAATTAAATACTTACAAAATATCCGTCAACTTTCATTATAATATTATTAACTTGAGTAGCTTTAAGCTGGCATAGAAGTATAAGGTACTTGGCTTTCATATATCCATGAAATCAATCAGTTAACTTACTTGATCGTATTTCACAATTGACATACCACAAAATAAATTAAAACTTGATGTCTTGTGGTAAGAAATGTAACAGACTCATTGTACCTTGTGACATTTTCCATTGTAAGAGTATTACAAATATTAAATATTTATTTAGTGAAAGTCTTAATGACAAGGAAGTGATTGGGACCACACCACCGCACTATACCAGCAACCTTTTGCTGCCCCCGAACCCTGGTGTTCCTTATTTCTTATGCAACTTGAAAGTATATTCTCCATTGTTTTTGACAGATCAATCAGTGCTGGCAACAATTAATTGCAACACCATTTTTGTTCGACATGGTATTATTGTGTGTCCATTTATTTCTTTCATACAATTAACTTCTTTCTTTGAATTGATCAACTCAATTAGTTTTCACCTCCTCCCCCCACCCCCTCTTCTCAAACAAAAAAATATAAAGAAAACAACCCACCAAAGCTGGAATTTAGGTTAAACCCCCCACATTTATTCGAAAAGACGTTATTTTTCAGCAAAAGAAATTACTTCAATTTGAGGAAATTACTTTTGGACATTTTGGACAGAGATGAAGACATCAAATAAAATTACAGACATTTGTTAAGAAGACGAGACGACTGACCGACATCGACACAAATAAGAAAACAAAAAAAGTTCTCTCTTCGAACGATGATGCGACCTAAAATCTCTCCAATTCTTCAGGTCAGTCGCTATTTAAAATCTAAGTGAAGAGAGAAGCATACACAACGAGGCTTGAATGGATGTGCGCTGTCAGCCTTAACTAATTTGTCAAAAATGTTAAACAATTGAGAAGTGTATATGTACGTCTTTAACTCACACATGACATGTAATTGCCATCAGGCGAAATCGAAAGGTTCACTGACTGACTTTTCGTAGACCTCTGCGGGCCTGGTGCTGTGGTTTTGAAGTAAAGTGACTTAGCTGTCAAAAGAAGTCTTAAATTAACTGAAAGTTTGTTGCTTATTTTTTTTTCGTTACTTCCTTTCATATAAAATTTTTGTATAACTATTCTTTTGAACTATTTTTTGAGTGGGATGCGTCTGAGTAGGAAGGCCTGTTTCCAAGTCCAGCTTCATATATTATATGTAAAAGTAATAATATAGGAAAATAACCACTTGTAACACTTTTGGTTGTGTGATTTTTTTTAACTGTGTTTTTTTTTTTGTTCGTTCAGACACATTCTTTAAAGAAATCTTGAGAAGGCGTTTATAGAATGGTTTTACTTTTTTTTTGGTTTTCCTTCTGGAAGGTTGCATGTTATGTTTCGTAGGTTTTTAGGAATGTACCTGAGCTTGTGACATAGTTTACAACGATTTATGACAATTGGCCTTAATTTATGTCTATGGGTCAGAACTTTTTTTTTCTGTATGTGTGTGGGGGTTGTCTAAATGGACTTATATGATAGGTAACTTGTTCGTTGAGATGGTGGTAAGAGGTGAATTATTGCCATATTTTTGTGTTTTATTTTTATTTGCAGTTTAGTGTCCCTTAGATGAATTGGTTGACACACGAGACAAAGTTCTTACATAAATTAATCATTTTCGATATATTCTGGATCCTATACGGGAGCAATAGTGTAGAAGTAAATGAAAAGTTTTTTGGGACTTTATAAAATCGAAAATAAATGCACTTCAGGTTTATATGAAAGAGAATTGACGATGACGAAGAATAACCCTAGAAAACCACTATTACTTTAACGAAAACTTGTCACGTGTCAGACGATGTGCTAATGTAAATGTTTATGCTTCCAGTTTTGTCTGGGAGTCATTTTACACATATAGCTGCCGACCGCTTCATCGGTAGGCACAGTATACACAACTTCATTAGCGTTTTCATATTTGTTCAATTCTGCGCATATGTCAAAATCTGTTGATAATGGTGGATTGCGTGACCCAAGACTGAAATTTGATGTGCGTTATATGCGGCCATCTTAAATTTCTTCTGACAGTTCTCTTTTTTGACAACCTGCGCAATAAAATACCTTATGTACTTGTGTACTGCAGTTTTGGAAAGTACCGGTCGTTGTTGAGTTTAAGATCTTTTGGGAGCTTTTACACGTTTCAGCTGTCAAAATGATGCCTGCTCGTGGAGAACTGGGGCCTAGGGACATGCCATTCCCAACCATTCCTGTGTGCCAGTTTTTGGCATTCCATAGAATCGATAACCCAACGACCGATTAGCTAGTACCGTTGACCCGCTAGTCATTGTATTTGAAATGGTTCCAAGCCATGAAACGAATTTCTTAAAAATTTTGAGCGAAGGATTTTTAGTAATTTCTCTTCTTTTCGTGTGAGCAGCTTTGAACCCATCTGTTGCACCAAATTGAATTAGCATCACTTCGTTAGGGTAATTCCTTACCTACTTCGAAGTAGTTGTAACTGTCAATAGTAACGTTTTTTACTTAGCTGATTGACAAATCTCTTCATTGTTTATTGATAACATGTATTTGGTATTCTCGTTTACTTGAAGACCAACAAATTTGAGCTGTTCACCACTTGACGTAAAAGATTCAATAAAAGCTGGTTCCTTCTATGTGAGAAATTGGGCAACAAAGTAATTTTCCCTTGGGTAAGAATAGGGCTGTAGTCAGATTCCTACCGTAAAATCGCTGCTCGCTCCTTCTGAGTGTGATTTTGGACAACAAAGTAATTTTTCCTTGGGTTAGCCTTGGGCTTGCATCATATTCCTATTTCTTCACAACATATTGTCCCTGGTTTACTTCTTCTTAGTTTTAAATAATTGCCTCCTTATCCAGAGTTTTACTTGCTTTCTTTGGGAATACTTTGCACCATGACGAGCTTTTACCTCAGCCTCGATAAAAAAAGACAAGAAATCACATGATAGTGCATCTCCTTGCTAAAACCCTGTGCATGTTTCGAATAGTTTAGAGGACTTTTTCCTTAGTTGAATACTCCATCGCGTATTTTCCAATGTTACCCAGCACAGTGGATCAGTTTTCCCAGAGTCTCATGTTCAGCCATCGCCGTATTAAGCCTCTGACGATAGATGCTTACGCGACTTTGAAGTCGATGAATGGATGCCGAGTTTTGACTTGAAATTCATTGGATTTTTAAGAGAGTGGATATTTGATCTATTATCGATCTGCCTGGCTGGAAGCCACTTTGGTACTTGCCAATTATAGTGTTGCAGAACGTAATAAGACGCTTAAGACACGGAACGTTTGATATGATCGTGTATGCGACGTTTATCAGGGATATGTGTTAAAAAGTTCTTGCTGGATCACCTATACTGTAGATGGTACATAGCTGCTAATAGACCAGGCATGTCTCCTTAAATACATCTCCACTTTGCTTGAAGTGCTCCACTGGTAAACCATCTGATCCAGTGGCCTTGTTCTTCTGAAGCTTCATGGCTAAGTCTACTTTTTATATATTGCTTGGTGGTGTCGGGGGTTCTTTGACTGGAGGTGGGTTCTCTTCTTGTTCTTTTTCTTGCTCTACCCAAATATGAGTTACTGAAAATGTTGCTTGAAATGCATCATCCATTTCATGTGCTTTGTTGTTACCTTCGCTGTTTCAAAGAGCCAGCTTCCCAGGTTTACAACCAGCAGACAGTTGTTTGGCTTTTTATAAAACTTCCGTTTGTTTTTTCGATCGCAAGACTCTTCGATCTCCTAGAGCTGGGAGGCTGCGTACGCCCTCTTCTTTCTCCAGCCTCTTCTCCTTGCTCAATACTTCTCTCTCTGTAGCATATGCATCTTCTATCATCTTTTGAAGCTGTACGCATTCATCATCTTTCCACGGGCTTTGTTATGGGGGTAGTTGGTAGCCTTTTGTGGTCTCGGCTGCCATTTGATGATATCGCAATACAGGTCGTTAGCATCCATGGCAGATGAATACACGGCGGCGAACTTCTCACTCAGCTGCTCACTGTAAGTTCTGTCGACTCCAGGTATGCTTAGGTGACTAACGTCGAATTTCTTCTTTAAGGCTTTTCTTATAGTTTCTTCTCATAGTTAGTCAAGCTTTAAACCTTTTTGCAACAAGAAAATGGTCAGTGTCAAAGTTTTCCCCTCAAAAAATACACACGTCTAAGATGTTAGAGGCGCGTATATCTTCCGTTGGTCATTTGGTTGGTGTATCGACCATTTGGGGACCATCAGGTTGCTTTGTAGACTCTAAGCCGTGTAAACATTCTTCTATTTATATCATTGTACGTACTCCTGGCTGGTCCGTTTGTTCTATCTAGGAAGTTATAAGATTCATCCTTAAACGAGCTTTCCCCTCCACTGTGAGGAGTGCGTACTAGGCTTATATTTTTGAAGGTGGATTTTTGATGCGGATAATAGCCAGGCGTTTACTTATCAGTCGATTAATTTACTTCTTAACCAATTTCACACGACGAATCCGCACCCTAGTTTTTGTATTCTTCCATTACATTTGTAATAAATGTTACAATCTTTTCTTTTCATCATTTCCAAAAAGAAATACCTAAACACCTTCCTTGTTCTTGAAAATAAACTGAAAACTGTGGATCTATGGCTTAGAAAAACAGGAATAGCAAAATCTTGCCAATATCATACATTTTTTTTAAACCACGAAAGCCACTGCACCTTTAGAAGAATGTGTCAAATCCCCTGCAATGAAATATGTATGTACCTAGTGCCTTTAAAGAAAGAAGAAGAAAATTAATATCTCATACCACCTGCTCGTTTAAGAAAATATCGAATTCATAGTTTGTCCAGAATAAGGACCGCAAAATAAAACGCACACCAAACCACACTTTTCCTACAATATCAAAACACCGATTCGATGTTAATGTCGCAGCAGCTTGCATCAGGTCCCCAAGCAACCTCATGGATATTTATTTACCTGATTTAAATTCGAACACGATCCTCATAACTTCCATTGAGATTCTTGAATCCTGTCAACGATAATGCCAAGTTGTCTCCAATATTATGAGTTTGTGTATGTGTTTTTTTTTGCATCTTTTACCCGCTTTTATACAGAAAATCTCTTCTATATAGCCTGGGCGCAATTGGAGTGTTTAAGAAGCTCAACAAGTAGTAACAAACCGAGGTATATCAACCGCCGCCGCCGCCGCCACTGTACCTATCTTTTCTAGAATATAGGCGCAGATGGTCTCACGACTTGTTCAAGTTTCCATTTCAGTTTGTGTCATTGGTTTCTTTAATTTTTTGTTTGTTATTCCTTGCTGCTGCTGTTGGTACCTCCAATACACCACCTCCGATTCCTGCCACAAAGTAGGTAAGATATCCTGTCCTGATTTGCGGCATGCCGGTTGTGTTGGCAGCGATTTCCTTCCGCACCTGGGCTCTCCCCTAGATTCTAACCAGAAATTTATGCGCATATTGTTTTTACAAGTGCCGAGAGTAATCGAGACGCAAGTGATATAAAAATGGTAATATACAGGATTAATGTCTACCAATGTTGGTATAACTGCTATAAATATGACTTTATTGATGTATGTTGGTGGGTATACCTGTGTGTTAAGGGAATCGTGGTCGAAATCCCTTTGAACAAACCACAGTCATCACACACCACACAGGATATGGCAGTGCGGTGGTGGCCATCTTCTGTTGTCCCTTTTTCCTATGGCGACGGAGTTCTTTCACGTCCCGAAAATAAGTCAGTCCATTTAGTGCACCCTTTAGGAAAATCTTCGATCTAGCCAACCACAAACAGCCCGAGACAGCCCGACAATCCAGCCAGATGCAGCTATTTGTGGAGTGCGCTTGAGCGCGTATATTCCTGCTGCGTGTGATAACCAAATAGAGGAGTCACGAATTTCATGCATATATACCTTACCTACAACACTGGTTGCCAATTAAAATTTTCCAAATCTTGCTCTGAATATGGTTCTAAATCTAGGATTCCTCTTGCTTTAATATAGGTTCTATGTGTACTTTAGAGGTGTTCAGGGGAGGATTTGGTTGTTGAGTTTGCTTGTGATGCTCGCGCGGTTCCAATTGAATTCCGATTGCACAACTATAAATCCAATTAGCGTTGAATTTAAACCGCACACAAACTTGACATTGAAAGATGCTTATATCCGCCAATGTTGATCATTGTGCTTTGGAAGCAGGACGTGTACCTAAGTATCAGCCACAAGGCCACAGGGACGAAGGATAAGGAGAAGAAGTAAGTATCTTTACTAACTACCTTTCATTTGGTTTGTAGGTTATAACCAGCATAGTTGCGCATACACGACAAGGTGGCACGCAATTTTGCTGCCAATTTTCTTTTTGTTTTTATTGGTTTTTACTGGCTATTTGCCCTGCTCTAGGTTTTTCTAGGTTGTATAGATTTTTTTTTGTGTGTGGCCCATCAGGCTTCTATAGATACCTATGCGTGCTGGGATTTAATTAAATAAATAAAAGAAAAAATGTCATCATGTTATGTTTTTTTTTTTTCTGTGGTATTTCCACTCTCGCTCTTAAAACTTTTTTTCTTGTCTCCATCCCACCCTAGTATGGCACTATTAGTGATGCCACTTTTTTTTCTTCGAGAAAATTTTTGAGTATTTTTTTTTTCTTTTTTGAATGACTTTAATAGACTTTTGAAGATTTCAATAAAAATGTAGAAAATATTATTATTTTTTTATTTACTTATTTAGAGTTTTTTTTAAACTTTATATATATTCCTTTATGGAACTATAGGACTACCATAAGACTGTAACACATTGATTCCTTGAACTCATCGTCACCAAAAGTCAGTATGCTGTCAACGTATGAAAAACAAGAATTACTCTCGGGTCATAAATATTGTCCCAAAATGTTATCTGTCATCTGTGTAAACGTGATATGTATCCTTTGGTGTCAAGGCGTTGACACCAAAGGATACATATCGTATCGTAAACGTCAACGATCACAATATTTTGGTTCGTATTGGGAATTGGCTATTCTGTAGAGTGTAGATGCCTTGTCTGCCTAGCCATAAACCATGAAATGTCTTCGATGTCAATAGATTAACAAATCCTGAATTTTCAAATTTGACATGAAGTTCAATTCAGTCTACGTTGAAGTTGCGAAAAATTCTATCTTGCCAACATTAGGATACAATCAACGCACTATTCTGTCATCTGTCAACGTGTTCTTACTGCGTTAACAGGATGGTGATTGAACGCAGCCATCAACGTATAGACAGTATTCTGCGTTGGTGATCACACAAAAGATAATGATTAGATTTATAAGACAAGATACAGAATTTGACCATTTCCGTTATGGTCTAAAAGTGGCATTAAAATTTTAAATGAAATTTCCAGAGTTTATTCTTAAGAACGGGAAAAAAGTATGAAAATAAAATTCCTACATTCGCTCACTGCCACGCCAAATTAACCAAATTGGTGATTTCTCAAAAACGGCTGTGTTTGCTAAAGTGACACAAATATTTTGGTTAATTTATTCTGACGTCTATCTAGACTTCCCTCTTTAGAAGACGTCCCCCTTTTTCATACCAACCAAAAAGCTATTTCCTCCCCTTTAAAAACTCTGTCTCCCTTTATAAGTTACAAATAAAACTCAAAAAGAAAAAACATTAAATAAAATCTTTAAAAATATTTCCATTAAATATTTTTTAAGAAACTTGCTGTGAATACATCCATTTGCAGTTAAAAATCCCTTTAAAGCTGAACTCATCCACTCAATGAAGTACATCTCACTTCAGGTGCAAAAGTTTTCCTTCATCTGTCAGTTTATGATTTGTACTGCTATTTATTTTATTTTTTTTATTTTTGCTTTGATTTTTAGTTTGTTAGCCCTATCTTTAGATCGTAAAAGGATGGAAAGTGGTTTCAGTCAAAAACGTCTTTCCATCCATCCATTTTAATTATTTGTTGGTCAATTGGAAACGGCTCTAACAACTTAAATAAAATTTAAAAAGTAATTTTACTAAAATGAGGTCACTTCCACGCCTACTATGCTTACTTCTTGATTTTTTTGAAAATGTCCCTCGTAATTAGAATCAAATATTCAGAATTCGTTCTTGTGAGAAAAAAAACACCCATTTATTTTTACTTCGGGAACGACTCCAACGTTTTGGATGAAATTTTCAGATTTTTTATAAATTCGCCTCCTGTCACGCCCATTTTTCTCATTTCTTGTTTTCTCGAAAACGACTCTAACGAATTTCATAAAATTTTTAGGTTTTCTTATTATGAGTGCACACAAAATATGAAGTGGTAATAATAAAAACCGCCTACTACCACACCCACTTTTATTACACTGTGTATCAAGATTTCAAAAAATAATTGTTTATGTGCGTTTTTGCATTGCTTTTGGTTGGTACATTTCAGCTCTATACGAAAACACCTAAAGTTCGTCTAAGGTGCTTGCTTTCCCTTCAGAATTTCACCTACAAGTTTCTATTTTTGAGCTTTTTAGCACTTTTGTTTATTGAAAATAAAATGATGAATTAAATTAATAATTTAAATGCCACCTTAAATTTTGATAATCTTTGATAAAAAAATGTGGTACGTCTACACGTGCTCAGAAGTGGGAATATTTCGTTGTTTTTATGTTGTGAACTTCGGAACACTATTAAGTATATGGCTTTGTAGAAACGTATGGCATTTTGAATTGGTATGGCTATAGGTTTGTGGCACAATTTTGACAAACTTGAAAGTCGTGTCGTGTAAATTTAGCATATCGTTGAAAACACACCGGATTATTCAAAACGTTTTTGACTCGCAAAGCCAAGAAACGTATGAAAATATTTGCTTTGTTTCACCTTTTGGATGTGTCTGGATTCAATTAAACGTAATTAATTATTTGTTTCATAAGGTATTCAGAATAAAAAGTATTTGTTTTTAATTTGGTGTGTTTTCAACTTTCTTTGTTTTCCCTTAAAAAAATTATACAGAGTCATTATCCTGGAAACAACACACCAAAATTTTCTTGTCTTCACTTTGCCCTTCGGAACATCGAAGCCCTGATGATGGCGGGTGGGTCAAAAACCTTGTTTCAAAATAAACAAGACCATATTTTTGAATATTCCGGGCTCAGCGATAAAAAATATTAGTTTTGGTTGTGTAAGAAACAAACTTATGAGATCATCTCGGAATGCGATGGCTGGAAAGAAACTAGGCTTCTTGGTTAAGGAAGTGTTCTACTCTGAACTTTTGGTGGTATATTAATTAAACTAAACAAACGGAACTTTAATTAATGATTATCGAAGCTTGTATTGAAGACATTATATCAGTCGTATTTATTATCTCTTTGTTACTAAAGACATCCGTCCTCTGTTTGTCGAAAAGTTGTTTTACTAAGACAATGTATTTGATTGTATAAGCCTTGACCACAGTTACTTTTTATTTGATTAAATTTAACACATTTCTAACTATTTAGAACTATTAAGACACAGTCTAACTTATCATCCGGCTTGGTAAATCTAATAAATACGGCTTTATATCAAGCTTTAAATGTGTGTAAATACAAGTTAGTCCTAAAGTCTTAGTTTTGATTCCTTAAATTAAATGGCAGTAGCTACTCCAAAGTGGCATCACTTGTTAGTTCACACACAATACTCGCCCCTGTGTTCAACCTGAAAATTCTTTGAGCAGGGGTGGTGAAGCCGCGGTACGCACAGCGTGTCGCGCGTACTTTGTATGCAATTAAACGCTAACTTGGACATGGTTAGGGTGCGGTTGAATTTTATTTTATTTTTTTCTTAATATATTTGTATTTCCGTTCTAAGTTGTTCCTTTCAAAACTGTTTCCCCGATTACCCACAGGCCGCCACTTTCATTGGACTTGACACGAAACTTTTGTAACCTACCACAAAAAAAATAAGAAACAAAAAACAAACAAAAGAAGTGTGTGGGATAAGATTGAAACAGCAGCTGGTAATTTTCAGGTTCAGGTGGACGAAGTGTGGAGGTGCCCTCTATCCTATCAACCGAAAAAAAAGGATATACATAAGTGGGAGTGAATTTAATTTACAATAACAACAAGTTTATGTTAAACCCAAAATCAAGGAGTGAACCAAGTAAAATAAATTTATTTGTGTGATTAAGCTAAAAGGGTTTTGAGTTTCTCTCGGTTGTTGTTGATGATGGGCTAAAGGAGAGGCACTCCACCTATCTTTTACCGTGTCGATGTGTCGCCACCGCTATGCCACACACCACACCATTGCCAATGAATGGGTTTTGTGTTTGAAAAAGGATAAAGTTTTAGTTAGTGTTTGTTTTGGTCTTGACGGGAATGGTAGGACCTACATTTTATAACTTGTGCAAAATATTAACCTACCTTTATGAATACATGTTTGTAAAAAGTGAAGTGATATTAAGTGCAATTTGATTTGATTGGATTTTACTAAAAGGATTATATTACTGATTGATAAATATAGACATACATAGGTGCCTCCTTCAGAAAACATAGAAACTGAAATGATGGATAACCCTCTCAGATTTATTAACGAAATGAATTAATGGAAATTGAATTTATAGAAACAAACATTGAGGTAATTTTGATTTATTGGACAAAGATGGATTATGGATAAGTGATTTTGAAAATTATTTTTCTGGAACACTGACTTGTCGAAATAGTTAGGTACTTAATCAATTTGTGATTTGTGATACTTAAAAAGATTATAACTATAAAACTATATCAAGTTCCAAACTTAGCACGGTTAGTAAATTAAAAGTTGAGAAGCTTATGAAAGAATACAAAGAATCGGATTCATTTCTTTAGAATTGGTGATTTATGATTTCAGTTCGAGAACATTAGAGTAAGTAACGGATGATTTTTAAGAGGTTTAGAACTTTAAAAAAAAAAAAAAAAAAAAATCGAAAAAATGAATGAAATATTTATTTGAATCGATAGTTTGAACCTTGCAATTTAATGTTTAAAGATAATTTCATGCAAATGTTGACCGCGGCTGCGTCTCAGGTAGCCCATCCGCTGAGTCCAATTTTGGCATACTCTTTCACACATATCGGCCGGTATCTCACGAATGAATGCATGGATGTTGGCTTCCAGTGCGTCAATCGAAGCGGGCTTGTCCCTATAGACATGAGCCTTGACATACCCCCACAAAAAATAATCTAATGGTGTCAAATCGCACGATCTAGGCGGCCAATTGACCGGCCCGAAACGTGAAATTAACTGTTCATCAAACTCGCCTCGCAATTGCGCCATTGTTTCGCATGCTGTGTGGCATGTGGCACCGTCTTGTTGAAACCACATATCATGCAAGTCAAGAACTTCCATTTCGGGCAAAAAAAAGTTTGTTATCATCGCTCGGTAGCGTTCACCATTGACAGTAACGCTGCGATTCGCATCATCTTTGAAGAAATATGGCCCAATAATGCCGCCGGCCCATAAACCGCACCAAACAGTGCCTTTTTCGGGATGCATTGGCAGCTGTTGCAATGCTTCTGGCTGATCTTCACTCCAAATGCGGCAATTATGCTTATTTACGTACCCATTCAACCAAAAATGAGCCTCATCGCTGAACACAATTTTTCGATAAAAAAGCGGATCCTCGGCCAGCTTTCCAAGAGCCCATTCACCAAAAATTCGGCGTTGTGGTAGGTCGGCTGGCTTTAGTTCTTGCACCAGCTGTATCTTAAAAGGCTTTACGCCCAAATCCTTCCGCAAAATTTTCCACGTAGTGCTGTAACAAAGGCCTAACTGCTGGGAACGGCGCTGAATCGACATTTCGGGGTCTTCTGTCACACTAGCTGATACGGCCGCAATATTTTCTTCACTACGCACAGTACGTAAACGTGTTGGTGGTTTAATGTCCAACAAAGTAAATTTGGTGCGAAATTTGGTCACAATCTTCCGAATAGACTGCTCAGAAGGTCGAGAATGCCGACCATAAAATGGAAGCAGCGCGCGATGAACATTTCGAACCGAGCACGAATTTTGATAGTAAAATTCAATAATTTGCAAGCGTTGTTCATTTGTAAGACGATCCATGGTTAGATTGCAAACCAAACTGAAGCTGTTTGACAGTAACATAAGGTACTAAACACACGTCAGCTGTCAAAACCAGTATTGCCAAAACCAAACCAGCTAAAAAATCACCCATTAGCTTCGGGATGAAACTTCTTTGTCGATTGGTGAGTTAAATCTGGAAAAAGAACTGAAGAGGCATTTTTGACACCATGATTTGTTTGTTGTTGATGTATTAAGAAATTTTCTCATTTTTTTAACACCTCCTAAAAAGAGATTAAAGTGGAGTTTAGTGATATTTGGAACGAAATACACTTTTCCCCTCCAGATGTAGTTCGGCCATCATCTTCCTCCCAATCAACTGTCAAAGTCTATTGAAGGAGGGTTGTGATGAATCTTCGACACTGACAAATGTTTGCCTTCGAAGTTAATCAATGTTTTTTGTTAAAAAGCTTAAATGCATTAAGTATAAGCAGGCTGCCTTATAGAAATCGTAAGGTTCTTGCATCCAATTGGAACAAGTTGGTCAGACCTTATGAAGCTGTTGAGAAAGGGGCCAAGTTTCGAACTTCTGACAACTCTAGCACTGATGGAGATGGTTTTTGTGTGTGGTTTACTGTAGTTCAGTTCGGCTGAATGAAAAATTTCCTAAAAGAAAGAAAAGAAAAAATAATTTTGATTATTGGCAGAGGTAAACGTAATAGATGTACTTATTTTGTGGATTAGGGCTTCTAGGCACACGGTGTCAAATGTTTTCTTGACATCAAGGCTGTATCCAACAGTGACTGTTGAGCGCTGTGGTTGGAAACTGATCAATGCAGCGTCGAGTGTTTTTTTTTTTAGCCGAACTGCATGATTGTCAGGAATGATCGCGTTTTCACTGCAGAACTTCTTGAGCCTCCGGAGGATTACTTCTTCCAGTATTTTGCTGCTGTTTTTAAAAAGCGAAATAGGCCTGTAGATGAACAGCAAAGTGTAATACTCCTTTTTTTTTTTAATTTGTCACTATCTGAACTGTTGTTTTGCACTTCTAGGGGTAAGTAACAGTTATTGATGCATTTATCTAGTATTTTTGTGATAAGGATTGTCACGGTATGTGGAAGCTTTTTCAAGGTGAAATTGGAGACTTCATCCGGTTCAGCTGAATTTTTTGTCTTTGAATTGCCAATAATATACCTCTAGATTGCATATAAATGTGGACTACTTCGTCTGGACTGGTGTCATTGAATATGACTTCTTCTTAATTTTGGATGACCTGCATTGTGTCTGATCGGGAAACTATTAACTGTTCAGAACTTGGTCTAGGCCAGTAGCACATAAATCAGTCACGATGTAGTGCTTATTTATACTGCGTATCCATAAATACGTAAATAGAGTTAAACTACAAGTGCAAATGGCCCAGCCTCTTAGGATAGGTTTCGGAGGTTGGCATTATTCGAAACTGAAATCACAATCACCATACCGAAACCAACTTAGCTATTTACTATTGTACACGGATAATAATTTAAAAAAAGGTCCTTAAAATTCCAGATTTCTCCAATTGGAGAAAGAGTTACTGTGGTGTAGTATATTGACATCATAGAGATTAGTGAAATTAGATGGTTGGGCTCTGGAAAGTTTTAGTTAACAACTCGCAGCACTGTACTACGCTAGTCCGGAAAGACATCTGGAAAATTCCGTGAATCTGGCGCTGGTTTGCTGATCTTGAGAGCCTTTAAATGACCGGATCCTGAAAGCTAGGTCCCGGACTAGAGTGCATTGCATCACCATCATAAAGTTTTACTCCCCAACAGATATGTAGGCCTTTTTAAGCAAACTATGTGTTGCTTATGATAGTGCACCACGTGGAGACATGAAAAAAATAACACAAATAAAAAGCATTTAAATTGTCCTTTTAATTATATTGTAGAAGCAACTAGTAAAACCGCTTTTGAGCTCAAAAACAAGTATGCTATTTCGGTGATCTAGACTGAAAAGCTGTAATGGAAATGGGAGACTTTCATATCAAGGTTGTCGATGAAAATTATGGCCTAAGTCATTTAGGTTAAATCATGATCAACGTTTTGCCGTTTTTTGTAACGTCAAACTCTTTGTAAAAGGTGGGACCATGTTTGAGCACAAGATGTACCATAAAATCGGTTAAGTGTCGACGGACAGACAAGCAACTTAGAACCAAATTGATCACTTTGAAATCAGTCAGTAATTTAAAAGCAGTCTTCAGGACGTAGCAAAAGGGGTGCAGATATGTCAATTACCTGGTACCTGAATACCCAAGTTTAATACCAATAGACTTAAGGATTCCACTGTGCGCCAACAACTTGAGGACCACCTTTTAAAAAGATTTAGAGCAATCAGTAGCACAGAAACTACCTCCGTCGAAAACCATTGAGGTGCTGTGAAGAACGTCTTCATATCCGGTACTTAAAATATAGTCGGTTGGGTTCAAGAAAGAAACAGGTCCTGGCTTTCTGAAGAAACTTAGGCAAAAAAAATGTTTTGTTTGGTGGTGCAATGGCTCGTGGAGAATCAGGGCCTAGTGACTTACAACTCTCAACCGTTCTTGGTGTCCGTATTGTTGGCATTAAATGGAAACTTAGGCTAGGATCAGAGAAAGAAAATAGTTCGCAAGGTATATAGTCTGCGTATTACATGAAGATTAGGGAAGTTCGTCGTAGCACGCATCGTCATAAGCGTAACTATGTAAAGCAATGCATTGGCTACAGAAGGCCAGAAGAGGCCACAGTTTGAGGTGATAGTAGAACCGTCTACAGAATTACCACGGAGCTAACAGATGACCAAAGCTTTAAGCAACAACTGATGGTAAAGAGACAGACGGATATCTGCTAATTTCAGATGAAGACTCAGATCAAAAGGTGAAGGGGCACTTTTATACTGTTTTTATATGCGTTTTCGCCAGTGAAGTGAACTCAACGCCCAATAACCTGTCATTAGTAATGAATTCCTGGATATGCACTGTATCCTCCAGTAGAGATGAAATTTTAACCGAAATCAGAGCACTGAAGAACAAAAAAGCGGTTTGACTTGACGGTTTTCCATTCCAGCAGAGTTCCTATGAGCAACGCCAACAACATCAAGTGAGCTCCTGCACCCACTCACAGAAAGTTGTCAGGAAGAGTGGAAAAAGGGAATGATTGTCAAACTCCCAAAGAAAGGAGAACTTACGCTGTGGGAAAACTAGAGGGAATTTACGTGCAGCCTGTAGAAATAATAGCAAGAATAGTCCCGGAGCGAATAAAGAACGACCTTGAAGCCATACTTGACGCTGAATAAGCAGGATTCCACATTGGATCTTCCTGTGTGGACCAGATCAAAACCTTGTGGATCAGCTTGAATATCCAAATTTTTCGTTCTACATGAAGTTAGAGAAGGTTGTATAAATTGTCACCAATACAGTCCTTCTTGGTGATAAGTGATGAATTACATATGCAGCTAAGTCGACTGAAAATGATGAAATTCAGTGGAATCTGCAATCACATCTCAATCATCTTCATCTGTACTACGCGTACGTTACGTATGCTTATACTCTCTGATAGGTTCATGGATCTTCACGTTGAAATCGTTGGGCTAAAGATCAATATGGAAAAAAACAAAAGGATCAGCCTTGGAAATTCACATTTATGCGAATTTTGCTTGACGCATTTGCTGTTTCAAAATTTAGATGGAATTTTATTTTGTCTAAGTTCATTTTCTTATGAACTTTATTGAGTTACTATCCTCAAGATAAGGAAAACAAATAAATCACGCTTTCTCCGTAACAAACAAGTTCTTCAAATATAAAGATTAAATTTTTAAGTAACGTGATGCATCTTATTGAGACAGCACACTTCACAGAAGATGATGCCCATTATGCCCATTAATTTCTCAATATCTCCCTTAATGCAACATACTTGTCAGATTAAAAAAAAAAATAAAGAAAAAAAATAATAATAATAATAATAAAACTTCAATGTCGCCATTTCGCTTCGGATTTCATTTCTCTGAAATGTCCATTGCACACAATATTTTGCTGCATGCAACTACTGCAACTGCAAGCAACAATATCGGATTAATTCCAGTATCCAGTCATCCAACGAAAATGCTTTCAAAACACACATCTGTTGTCATTTATCGTGTTTTACTTCACTACATTGCCTTCCTTGTTCTCTGTGTCTGCTCCCCTCCCAAGACCATGAAATAAAATTACAAATCTCATGTTCCATATCCCACGGGTGGCGGCGGCGCGGCGGTGGAGGGCGGTGGTGACGATACCAGTGCGGCACCAGAGCGCGTGTCTGCTTTCAAACAGCATCCACTGTATCTGCATAGAGACACGTAGACCCCCGTTTAAATGCCGCCCACCTCCATCAGCACTGTGGTACACCTTTTTATCGCTCAGCCAACTTTCGGTGTCTCTGGTGGACCGAAATATTTAATTTGTGATTAATTGCCTCTAATAAATGGGCCTCTCGGTGGCATACTGGTTTCATTACATTCAAGGACAACTTTTGCCTTAGCTCAAAGCTGGTCCTATTACACACTTCCAAGTTCCAAAAACAAAGCAATCAAAACAAAAGTATATGTCCCTTGGTTCAAATGGTCAACAAAAATTTGTCAGTGGAACACCAGGTCCCGAATTTATGTCAACCTCACGGTAAATCTTGTCCCACAACAGCACTGCAGTGTCATATAAACCTCCTGGAGCTACTTTGTAGACATCGGATTCTGTGTCATGAGTTTCTCCATGCGGTATGCGGGAGCAAGTCAAACTGGTTAGTCATACTCAGCGGACTTTTTGACTGCAGACATTGTTCCATTCTTTTGTAAGCTTCCAATAATTGATTAATTGAAAATGCAGCTCTTGTAAAATTCAATTAAATTTTTTATTTCTTTTACCTAAGGTGTATTTCTTTGGTTTTTGGATTAATTTAATTATGTTTTAACCGAATCTAAAACCATGAACTCCAATACTCAAGCTGTTTTAAATATCATTTTATTTAATTAAATTCTGATCTTATGACGTCACAAATCATGGCCATTACCACGGGAGGCAGTATCATGCAGACAATTTAACAACATTTAACTGCAGGCAGACAAACAGTTAAATGGAAAATTAATATTTAAGCTGACTCAAGTCAGAGTGTTAGGCTTTTTATGCGTGCGTTGGTGGCACTCGCACTTAAAAAAAAAAACCCAACAAAATCAACACAAAGCGAACTTGACTCTTTTAAGCTTATAGCCAAGAAGAGTATGTATAAGATAAAAAACAAACAAATTTTTGTTTATTTGTTGGCCTTTAAGAATCGAAAGTGGGTCACAATGACACAACATTAGCACTTAATTATATTGGAATTTTTGATGATTTTTATTTGGCAGAATTTAAAAGTAAAATTTTTATTATTTTGTTTTTGTTTGTTTGTTTTTTGTAAAAGTGAAATTTTATTAATATCCCTTTCTTTCTTCTTCCAGGTAATTTTTTATTAATCATTGTCATGATGAAGCAATGGGAAGTTAAGTGAGTATGAGTATTTTGCTTATGGACAGAATAACTGTGAATTTATTTTAATTACGATTAAAATTTGTGTTTGTTGCGTAAAAAGTTCTTTATCATCTTCCTAGCTTTTTTAATAAACATAAATAACTGAATTTTCGTCTCCTTTAGGTTTATTTTTACAAAGGTATAGTACGAAGCCCAAAATGTTGTTGATAATGTATGTATTTTGTTTATGCACAATTTTTTCAGTTTTTTTTTTCAATTTCTTAAGTTCGAATAAGTTATACGAATTATAGTTGAATAAGTATAGGTATCAAAGTGAAGCCCCTGAACGCAGGTTGAATAAACCCTATAATCGAAGGTAAAAAGTTTGGCTTCATATCTACAATTTTGTTTACAAATTTCGGGAGATTGGAAAAAACTGTGCCTTTACTATAGGGATGTTTAAGTAAAATAAGTACATTAGTTAGATTCTTGGCACTCTTTACTTAAAACTGATGACAAAATCAAGAATCTTGAAATATAAAAGTGAACAAAAACAACTGGTACTTACCTTCTTCCTTGAAATTGTGTGTTCTTAAAAAATAGAAGAGGTAATAATGGCTTGAATAAAAATAACATTTCATTTATGAAAAAAAATATTTTGAAAAAAACATCTCAAAGAGGCTTATAACATGAGATTTAATGATTGGATATTTGAGGCTTACGTCTTTAAATGAAGATTAAACTTCAATAAAATAAACTGCCCTCCCTTCTTCTCACCACAGAAGCAGTTCTGCAATACATGAAGCTAATGAGGGAATTCCGGGCTACTTTAAATATATTGGAACCAAATTTTTGATCTCTGAATCAATATTTCACTTTCTAGCAATATTGCATTCAAATTTTTAATAACCAAAGACTGGCAGAAAATTTTAGGCTGAATCGATTTTTTCAAACTAGTTTTTTGGCCGTTTTTTGATTTTCTCTAGAACTAACGGTACGTGCATACAATTTTTTACCAATCAATCATAAAATAATCATAAAATTGAATTTGTCACAATTAATTAACGATTTTTAGTGGCATATTATTAAGCAATAACATGTTTATTTTTAGGAGCTTCAAACAATTTTTGAAAAAAAAAAACATAGAAAACATAGAATAACAAATTCAAAATTATCAGAACTTAAAAACGACTCATTAACCATGAATTATTTAGCCTTAAGCCATTAAGTTGAAGCGGTTTTTACCCCTTTTTGAGTGGCAACTGTCCTAACTAGATGTCAAGTTAGCAAGAGCCATAAAAGAAAACGTAGAAAACATTAAAGGACAAGTTTAAATTTGTTTCAACTAAAAAACTAGTAAACGACAAATTATTTAGCTATAGACTATTAGGTATTAGCAGTTTGTGTCCCTTTTTTAGGTGATGCTAGATAGAAAACATTGCACGATTAAATTAATTTTTTCACAACTGATTAAAAACTTACAAGTGCCTAATTATTAATTATAAAATATTAAGTATAAGAAGTCTTTGATGGTTTGCTAATTTGCATTCATAGAAAACAAATAACCCAAAAATTCGTAGAAAACATCGCACGACAAAATAGATTTTTGACAAGGCCCTCACTATGTCACTGATGAGTCCAAGTAAGTACGCCAATTTGTAGGACTTAAAGCTAAAAGCTATTTTGATTTTTTCTAAACTAATTAACGACTAACTAACGGGAAATTAGTAAGCAATGAAATAATAAATTTTAGACGTTTTTACCACTTTTCCAACAAAAAAAAAAACATTTTAAACAAATAACATAGAACGACAAACGAAGCTGTCACAACTTATTAATGATGAATTCAATAATCCTTTTGAATTAAGTTTTTTTGAATCTCTGTATATACATATTTAAAAATAAAAATAATTTTTTAACAAAAAGCTTAATGATAGACCTTAAATTCACTTTAAATTTCTTTGTGTAGTTTGTTTTTTTTTTATTGTATTTTTGTATTTATTTGCATTTATGCATCAAGCATAGCTTTCGAAATGCATTTAAGCTAATAAATAAATAAAATAAATGTTGTGAGCTATTTAAATTAATATCTTTTATCTACGAATTAACGACCAAAAATGTAGCTTTTTATTTTTCGATCCGTGAGAGTTGTTTAGCTAACTTGATATTAAGTATGTACGATTAAATTGAGTTTTGTAACAACTAATTCATGACGTATTAACAACAAGTTATTTGAATAAGTTTGTTGAAAACTATATATTATAACAATATTTTTTAATTTGAAGAGATTTTTCGTTTTAACGCTTCACCATTTGCTTAAAAAAAATGTACTTAAAAACAACTTTTGTAGTCTTTCGGAAAGTCTTTAGTTTCTTTAGTGGTAGGGCTTGCATTTGTATGCAGATTTGTAAACTTTATACTATAGCATCATTATTATTTTTAATTTTAAAATTGATTTAAGGAAATCAAAAAAAAAATTGAATAATTTTCATACATATTATCGGATTTAAAACTTGATTTTCGGTACCAACAAAAAATTTCAAAAAAACTAAAAGATATCAAAATGAATGATGAACAATCAAAAGATATCAAATATAAAATTTTTTAAAATTATATATTTTGAAAAAAAAAATCCAAATATTTTTTTTCTAAAAATTGAAATAATTTCTTTTGAAAATCAATAAATTTGCTACAATTTGACTAAAAGCTTTTTTGTTAATTTCATAATGGAAATAAATAATAGATAATAATTTTTGAATAAAGTTTTAATTACAAATAGTTTTTGAAAAATAATTTAATTTTAAGTTTGAAATTTTTTTTCAAGAACTATTTACAATAAAATCTTTATTTAAAAAGCTTATGATAGAGTGGATTCCTGGCTTTAAAAAAAAGCTATTGCGTGGCACTATTAATGTTCTGGTTTTTCAAATAATTTTTTTCTGTTTTGAGTAAATTTTTTAGAAAATTACCCTTGCTGCCTAAACGGGGGGAAATAGAACCTCTCCAGTACAATTTCTTCTCGTCTATACGTTCCGATTTTTGTGCGCGTATTGAAAGAATCACCCTTACTTACCTCATAATATGTACCTTTAAGTGAAAAGAGAGACAACGAGGGGATGAAATAAAAATCTGAAAAAAAGAAATTTTTTTTTTCTATTCAGATCCATTTGATACTTATTCACCTTTGAATTTCAAAAGAACCCAATATAAGGACCACCTTAATGTTTATATATTAGGCTGGTCGTTATATTTTTTTTTTAGTTTTCATATTTGGATGGGAATAAATAAGCCCAAAATAAAAAAAAATTCCTCAACGTTTTCAGATTTTTATTTTTATTCCCTAAATTTTATAAAAAAAAAATTTAAAGAACAAAATTAATTGAAAAACAATGGCAACACTTACCACTTACTTACCACCATTATCTTATTCTTAAATTAAGTTTTTTTTTTGAAAAAAGACGTGGCAAGAAATTGTTTCAACTGAACATTTTGAAAAATAATTCAATTTTAAAATTTTGTATTTGAAAACAGTTTTTGTTGAACCTTTTTACTAACATAACTTAATTTGAAAAAAAAGCATAAGAATGGACTTCTAGCTCTCCTAAAAGCTAAAAAACAGTACTGTAAGTATTGCCGTTGTTTTTAAATATTTTGTTATCTCTTTAATGTAATTTTGTTTTTGATTTTCTATCCTATTCTATCTATTTCTAACCTAAATGTTCAGTCAATAATGAGAAAATTTAAATATAAAAAACGTTCTGTAAGAAAAACTATTATGTAATAGTTGCTTTTTGTAAATTTTTATAATTCTTGGTAGTATATTGCACTAATCTGAGCACACAAAAAAAAATTAATAAAATCTAGGGAGCTGTTTTTAAGAAAAAAATAGTTTCCTTAACCGTTTTTTAGTATTTGTATGAAAGGTAACGTTATAACGGGTGATTTTTTAGCTGGTTTGGTTTTGGCAACACTGGTTTTGACAGCTGACGTGTGTTTAGTACCTTGTGTCACTGTCAAACAGCTTCAGTTTGGTTTGCAATTTAACCATGGATCGTCTTACAAATGAACAACGCTTGCAAATTATTGAATTTTACTATCAAAATTCGTGCTCGGTTCGAAATGTTCATCGCGCGCTGCTTCCATTTTATGGTGGGCATTCTCGACCTTCTGAGCAGTCTATTCGGAAGATTGTGACCAAATTTCGCACCAAATTTACTTTGTTGGACATTAAACCACCAACACGTTTACGTACTGTGCGTAGTGAAGAAAATATTGCGGCCGTATCAGCTAGTGTGACAGAAGACCGCGAAATGTCGATTCGGCGCCGTTCCCAGCAGTTAGGCCTTTGTTACAGCACTACGTGGAAAATTTTGCGGAAGGATTTGGGCGTAAAGCCTTTTAAGATACAGCTGGTGCAAGAACTAAAGCCAGCCGACCTACCACAACGCCGAATTTTTGGTGAATGGGCTCTTGGAAAGCTGGCCGAGGATCCGCTTTTTTATCGAAAAATTGTGTTCAGCGATGAGGCTCATTTTTGGTTGAATGGGTACGTAAATAAGCATAATTGCCGCATTTGGAGTGAAGATCAGCCAGAAGCATTGCAACAGCTACCAATGCATCCCGAAAAAGGCACTGTTTGGTGCGGTTTATGGGCCGGCGGCATTATTGGGCCATATTTCTTCAAAGATGATGCGAATCGCAGCGTTACTGTCAATGGTGAACGCTACCGAGCGATGATAACAAACTTTTTTTTGCCCGAAATGGAAGTTCTTGACTTGCATGATATGTGGTTTCAACAAGACGGTGCCACATGCCACACAGCATGCGAAACAATGGCGCAATTGCGAGGCGAGTTTGATGAACAGTTAATTTCACGTTTCGGGCCGGTCAATTGGCCGCCTAGATCGTGCGATTTGACACCATTAGATTATTTTTTGTGGGGGTATGTCAAGGCTCATGTCTATAGGGACAAGCCCGCTTCGATTGACGCACTGGAAGCCAACATCCATGCATTCATTCGTGAGATACCGGCCGATATGTGTGAAAGAGTATGCCAAAATTGGACTCAGCGGATGGGCTACCTGAGACACAGCCGCGGTCAACATTTGCATGAAATTATCTTTAAACATTAAATTGCAAGGTTCAAACTATCGACTCAAATAAATATTTCATTCATTTTTTCGAAGTTTTTGTGTTTTTTTTTTTTTTAAGTTCTAAACCTCTTAAAAAATCACCCGTTATTATCACAAAACTAATTTTTATTTTCTTAAAATACTTTAAAGAGTGTAAAAAACGATAAGAGTTTTATAAAAATTGATCGTGTAATTTTCCAAATATTTGACTTTCAAATAGAAAAAATTAAACATTTTTTAAAAATCCCAAAATATATTTTTTTTTGGTATTTTGGTAAAAACAAAACTATTTAGAAGCTTCTGTATGAAAAAATTATTTAAATCAAATCAGTCAATTTCCAATTCTAATCTCTTAATTTCAAGTAGGTAAGGTACCTAAAATATTTTAATATATTTTATTTTCATATTTCTTAATATTGAAATTAAAGGTAAACCAACAATTTTCTAAAGTTTGTTTCAAATGTGAATGTTTATTCAAGCATCTCACATAAAATATATTCTATATACTGAACGTAAAAGCTTGAATACATTTTTTTAACATTAGTTTTATATTTTAAGAAGTGCATTGTGATATTTTTATTTCAAAAAACCTCGGGAAGGAAGTATTTTGTTTGAAGAAAATTACCTACAGTTAAATTTTTTTTTAACAAAACCTTGACAAAAATTTAATAACTTCTAATATGAAATGCTAAATTATTTCACATATCATCAGTTAATGAAAAACAATGATGTCTTTATGAACACGAAACAATAAATGCATAGCTACTTATAAATTGGTATCTATGGTTTTGAAACATCAATCATAAAGCAATAATAATAAATCGAAACGCCCCTATGTATGTATATAAATATTAATGATTGTGCTGTGATGTTGTGTCATTGATAGTAAAATTAAACTGGAAATTTCCTTGACATTGTCCAATGTCCATATCCAAACATCAAAATTATAATCTTCTATCTATCATCAATGTCGAATTGATTTATCATTATTAGGGTTCACTGAGGGATCACTATATAAAGTTTGGCAATTTTTGTTGTTGTTAAATAATAAATATATAGTTATGAAGCACGACTCATTGATGATTTGATTTGGTTTTAATTGCTAGTGATTATTTGAAAGATGAAAAAAAAACATAGTTAGGAAATAGATACTAATGCTGACGTCTTCTCTTTTTAACGAGGCATTTCAAATTTGCCAATTAATACTTCTTTAAATAAAAATAAGAAAAAAACCTTCGGATTTATAACTTTGGAAAAAAACTTTCGAATCATAGAAGTACAAAATTGAATAGATATTTAAGTTTAAAATAAAAACGTTGATAATAATTATATTTGTGAATTTTAATGAAACTATGGATAAGTAGGACAACAAGTACCAACCTATTTGTTTCACTCGGAGTTTCATGTTGAACTTAAATCCTAATTTATGACTATCGTTTTAGTTGATGGCTTCAAGTAGAAATCATCCTTCAGCCAAAGCAATTAAACAGGGTGGATAAAATGTTATCTCCGCATCCATTAACCATTTCTTAACCGGAAAACAAATGAGCTATGAATTATGTACATTTATGAACCAAAAATAAACTCAGCTAGTTTCGGCTGCTGCTTTCGCATGTTACTTATTAAATTCTTCATGTTTTTTTTCTAAATGTCTTAAAATTGAGATGTTTTTTTTTTCTTGTTGTATAGATTTTACCATAACATTGGTAGTAGAGGCTCCTGGAACCATTATTATTTCATTTACTTTAAAGAGCCAATTACCATCTTAAGATATTTCATTCGTTTAACCATAAACCTTTTAATAAGATCTTTCCTGTCTTGATGCCTGGCCTGAGCATTTTAATGAGCTCATTATTCAATATACAAAAAAAAAGCCAAACACTTTTTGCAAATATCCCCATACCTACGTCACTATAATAGCCGTTTAGGTATTTTTCTCTTCTTTATGTTCCAATAACAAGTTCATCTTAAACTGCACTCCGCACGGATCGATTTAACTGTGACTTGACTATTAAATCATTTCAATCGATTAACACGCAGACTTGGATATCTTCATCAAGAAAGCAATGCATCTGCGCCGCGCCGATGCGCTGTGTCGATCTGTAGTCTATATCCATAGCTCCAGTTTAATACTGGCGGCCACTCCTCTCTATCTCTCTTTCGATGTATCACAACTATCTCTTTGACCGACCAATGATCATTTTTCCCGGTTCATAATTTCCAGAGACTCGCAGTGATCCGTTAAAAGTGTTCGAACTGATGGCAAATAGAGTTGCACCTTGGGGAAGTGGTGTGCAAAACGATGATTGAAACACACACCACATTTTACCTAGAAAACACACACACACTCACAAACAGCTGTTTCAACTGACAGTTATGTTTGCTTAATATGGCGCCTCTCTAAGGTTAGGTCCGAGAAGCCGAACTATTCCTTGCCAAAGACCGCTTCATTTCTGTGTAGCGGTAATGATGGGTAATGTCCACCAATCAACAGGTTGAAATATCTAAAATTAAATTAGCCACGCAGAAGAGTTTGCAGTTTGCATTCAGAAGTGTGCAATAGTATGAGCTGAGCTGCCTCATGCTTATAGCGGCGTCAGCGTCAGCGCATCAGGTGATGCTGATGATGGTGTGATGGTAGTGTTACTGGAATAGTGACAGTAATGAGGCAATATCCATTTGGTTAAGTGCCCTTTTCCTTTTTGACCCACAATATGTGGCCATTGGCCAAGGATGGTGATGGCTCAAGCTTCTAAACATGTAGTTATGACCACAAATCAAGTGTAATCAGCGTGTACAAGAGCGCATTAAAGAAGAAAAAATACCTAATCATAGAGAATTCTATGCTGCTACCTGGTGACTTACATTATCGTAAAAGCATTTGAGTATGTTTTGATGGAGTTTCGAGAGAGATACAGCTAGTACTCAACTAAACTATATATGAATGTAAAATTTGCATTGGACATTTAGTGCGCAATATTTCTTTCAAGATTGTTGTTTTTTTCTTTTTATTTTAAAGAGGGTTATTTCCATGTGTAATTACTTGTAGTTGTAATAGATTCTAAATTACATATAGGAACGTAGAAATCAATTAAACAATTTAATGCGCAGATAAATAAGATATAATCATCTTAGACAACATATTAGTATGTAGATCAGGTGTTTACATGAACTGCTATTCATAAATCGGTTCATTATTTTGAATTAACTTTTTAATATAGCATTTGGTAGTATTGAATATTTTATATAATTCCAGTAAAGTTTTTTTTTTATGTTTCAGCAAAATGTGATGCAGAAGAATTTCATCTATTAAAGGGTTTTCCAATAGGAATGGGTTATTGTTGACAGTTTGTGGTGGTCTTGTTTTTTTGGCGTCAGTGTCAAATTTTTTGATTGTAACACACTAGGGTTTTTTTGAACTTTTGAAATAACCATCTCCCAACCAAGTCAATCAAGACAAAATGTTTTCATATGAAATAACATTTAGCGGGTCGCTACCGGATTTTGATCATTTAACGAAGTGGTCCAAATAACAACAATAAATTGGGCATCTAAAAGCGTTTCTGCATTTTTGTTCTTGTTTAAAACTTTTATACTTTACCAAGGAAATGAAGATCCCTACCTTTGGCATACAAAAATTATGTTTCCAAAAACTGGCAACACTGACAATTTTAAATATGGTGCTTCTATCCAAAACCTTTTTTAAAATATCACTATTAATTCCCAACATGCGTTAAGCATGTGGAAGCGTTTTTGCAACTTTTTTCATATTCACAATATCAACATTTACCAAGAAAGTAGAGGTCCCAGCCTTAAACATAAAAAAGTACGTTTCCAAAAAGTGGCAATACTGAAGGTGCTTCTACTTAACACGATATTATTGGTTGCCTTCCTCTAATTTTGGTTTCTAGATCAATTTCTCGGAGAACCGAAATTAAGTTTGGTCATAGATGAGATCAGTGCTGCCACCCTATATATGATTGAGTGCAGTAAAATAAAAACAAAGAAATTCAAGTTTTAAAAATTATAAAACCGGATGAAATTATTGTTTTTTTCATCAGAGATCGGAAATAACTGTCAACCTTTATTTTCAATCGGTTTCTCCCTGAGAGCTGCTACATTCGTTTAAAAATTCAAAAATTTCGGTTATGGGTTGAGATTTAATTTTATTTTTATAAATATCTTTCAATGCTTGAGCTTTTCACGAAAAAATAAATGGAAAA
The DNA here is from genome assembly GCA_946251815.1 of Dasysyrphus albostriatus. NCBI lineage: Eukaryota > Metazoa > Arthropoda > Insecta > Diptera > Syrphidae > Dasysyrphus > Dasysyrphus albostriatus. The sequence continues at coordinate 29,944,117 of OX276337.1, read as the reverse complement.
GGTCAACCTTTAACCTTTTTCGCTAAAAATAAAGCAAAAATGGGTTTCACTGTATATTGCACAAAATCACTCAAAAATCAAAATCTACAAGTAAGTATTCACCGATGACAAAACGCATAATTAACTGCATTTCTTAATACTAACCAGGCTTGTAATTTTTCAGGTACAAGTACCAGTCAAGTAACCAGTACCTTGAACTGAATTCTCGCCATGGTCGTCGAAACGTGATTTTCACTTTTGACGTCATTGTTTTCGTCTCGCTGCGTTTTCGCCATGTCCGTTAACACCAGAATCTAAGTCGTGCTTTTTCTCGCTATGTTTTCACTTTGGTCTCGCCGGGACACACGTGGTTTTTGCCATTTAAAATGTTTTGACGTCACCTCGCTTTGGTCTCGTGCGGTGCATTGCCGTATGAGCCAGGCCTAATACTACCCAGCTGTAGTAAGAAGTTCTCTCTTATTTGGTAACATGCATGTTTGAAACGATTTGAAGCGTTTTCAATTTGTTTGCTTATTGTTACACTATAGCGAGACAAAGGCGAAATGATGGAAAAACATTTTGAATGGCAAAAACCAATTGTAAATATCACGGCGAGACCAAAGCGAGACTATAGCGAGAAAACCACGACACAGATCCCAGTGTAAGCCAACTGAATCTGATTATTTGAAGTACAAAAATGTAGTACTTTCCAACTCTGATACTAACGAACAATCTGATTGATGCAGATGAGATTTATTTTTTTCTCTCTGTGATAAATCTCCCTGGTTGATCGAAATATGAAAAACATCAGTATGAAGGTTTCTCTCAGACCTTGATCGAAAAAATATTTTTTTTAGAATACAATGTTTTTTTTGACAACAAATCAGAGTTATTTAAGAACCTTTTAAAAGGTTGAGTTTTATTTCTGATCTCTGGTTTTTTCCAATTTCAGATTCAAGAGTTCCAAGAGTTCTTGTTATATGTAGCTATCATTGAAAATTTTTTTCTTCAATTTAGAAATATTAATGAAGTCTTGAACTTTCTTTGTCCATTAAAATAATAAATGATTGCACTTTATTATTGCCTCAAAATTAAAGAATGATATTGTCAATGATGAGTTTCAATGCTACTGGTACAGTCACCTAATACCAGACTCCACCTAGTACCAAATATTTCAGCAGGTTGCGACGAATAACCGGCAAAAAAAAAACATTTTAATATCGGTTTATATCGACTTTTTACCAACTTAAAATACCTAGCTTTCGTACTGATTCACTAGATATTGACCTTTTGAAATCTCGACTTGACAAAAAAGTCATCTGCGCTGAAAGAATCGAGAAAATGATCGACTTTTATCGACTTGTCGCAATTTTTTTCCCAACTTTTGACGGTGTTCATACCAGCTTCACGTGAGGCAACTCATTTTGAAGTCTCTTTTTTGTATCTGATTTCATTTTCCTAAGAACAGCAATGATTTTTTCCGAGGCACACAGGAATAGTTGAGAATTGTAAGTCACTAGGCCCTGGTTCTCCACGAGCTGTTGTTTTTTTTTTATCCGATGTAAATCTTCAAAAAAGCACTTTGTAAGAATCGGTACCGAGTAATTTGGGGCTCTGCGAGCACTCAAGACACCGGTAAATCATAACCAATCTATAAAAGATTGACAAATGATTGTTATTTATTAATCACATTAGGGAATGTTTAAAGTTATTAACACTTCCCAATTACTTTTAGACCATCAGCTCATGAAGCTGGGTTCTTCTTAATTTCCAAACATTGTTTCGTACAATTAAGACAGTCTCCATTTCGGAGTTGGTATGACTATGCAGTCGCTGATTGAGTGATACAGTGTATTTTTTAACCACTCACTTTTGTAACCATTTCAATTAGCAAGTCACGATGTGGATCGCTATTTCTTATATACCAAGTGGCATTTATTATTCCACTTTCCACTAAAGACTTTGCCTTAGAATTTTTGGATGGATACAGCATTTTTTTTCTTAGTACATCCGCATAATTGGATGCCATGTCCAAACGTGTTTCAATACTTGCTTATATAACATTCGTTTGTTCGGGATAGATAGGTCTGATACCTTTCTAAGAAACCAGTAAATTGTTCTGTCTTCAAGTTTGGTTCTTTTCTTTTCCTTTCTTTTCTTTTCTTTTCTTTTCTTTTATTTTCTTTTCTTTTCTTTTCTTTTCTTTTCTTTTCTTTTCTTTTTGATGTGATCTTGCCATTTTAAGCTTTGCATCCAATGCCATTAAAAGGTATTTTGCACTATTGAAGTAAGGTACTGTTGTACTGTTTATAATAATTGGAACATTGTTTATTTTTTGGTCTGTGAAGCTTATATGCGTCAATTTTGTTTCCTTTAGTTTTGATACGCCATTTTTGCGTCCAGTCACTGACTTTATCGACTGCATTTTGCAGTTTTTGTGTAGGCGTCGTATCGGATTTATCTGGAATATACTTTGTATACAACTGATACAGGGTTGGTCCTAACACACTTCCTTGTGGTACACTGGCTTCAATTTTCTTCAGTTGCGAGTAATTTTGGTCGCACCTCAAAACTAAAGAGTTGATCGGTAACGTAGGATTTCAGTATTTTGTAGTACTGCCTATGCAATTACTCAAGTCCCAATTGTCAAACCTTGTCAAAGGCTTAAGCACCATTTAAGAATAAAGCCGGGCATACGTGTTTTTCTTCAAGTGCCTTTTCCACAACATCCGTAATCCGACGCACTTGGTCTATCCTGGAATATTTATTTCTAAATCCAAACTGATGGCTCGGAATAAGTCTTCTTTCTTCTATTATTTAGCTTGGCCTTTTAAGGAACAGTCTTTCGAAAACTTTTTCAATGATTCGTATAAGTGATAAGGTCTGTAAGATGTGACTTCTGTTAGTAGCTTACCTTGGCCCAAAAGATTGTGGAGGAGAACCCAAGAAAGTGAATTCCTTCATTGCCGTCAATTCAGTCAGCGAAGATTTTCACCAATTGATCATAAATTAATTTGTTCGGGACCTAATTGAACGATATGAAAGTGAATGATATTTGGTTCCAAGAATGTATCACTTCACTACATATCACACAGCTGATGAAACAAAAGGCATTCTGCCTCAAAGATTTGAGAGTTGGATCATCTCTCAAGGGTTATCTCTCATGTTATGATGAAAACAGAATTGATCATTGATCAACAAGATCATGTGATTTCCACAATTGACTTATGCCTTCAAAGCCAAGAAAATCGCTCACATTCAGCCAGACCCAGCAGAGTCCATTGTCATTAAATATTGGACCTTTCGCATCTGAAAATGTTCAGTTCAATTACGTGCCATTTTTAAAGAATATAAAGTGAGTGAGTGATTGAAGGGCGTATGACTAATTTTTAAAACCAACATTTTAATCATTCCTAAATTCAAAAAAGCCAATCATTGTTGAATGTTGATGTGTCTTGGATACTTGATCTGAATTTATTAAAAAGTTCTTTTAATCTTTCTTCTCTGACTAACAATAATTGCAAACTTCTTTGTCAAAATATCAAAAGAAGAACAAAAGAAAACTGCCATCGCAGGAATAAAGCTGATCGAAGTTCCTGGAAAAAAACCCAGATATTTTACGTTAATTTCATATTCTCAACAACACTCTTTGGAGACTGTTTCACATTTAATTTTGCTAAGAAAACGCACAAAGGAACAATTTATGTACTCCCTACTGGGTCTGACAGCTTCAAAAAATTAACAACAAAAAAAAACTAAAATGCTTAAGACGAAGTCGACAACTTGCGCGTGGGAAGACCCTTCCTTCTGCTGAAGATGCATTTCACTTTAACAAAAAAAAAATGAAGATGAATTTCGAAATCGCATTCTGGAAAACATAAAAAGACTTATTACCCACATGAACCTACATACTATTACTTCTTCGCGGTATCCGCGTATATCGGGCGGACTCATTTTTGAGATCTTTTCTGTTGTTGTTGTTGTACCTATACCGTACCTATAGTTAATGGTGGAGGTGTTGCACAGTTATGGCTGATGACAAAAAAAAGACAGTCTCGCACTTATTCAAAAGGGCAAACGTACAAAGTTTTGACTTATTCCTGTCTACACCGTTGTTGTGTAATTCATATTAATCCAATCCATCATAACCGCATTCATTTTATACAGAGTGGAGCGAGCCGAAACAGATAGGTAGGTTAGGTTAGGTTCCCTGCCTTGCAGTTACGCCCTAGTTTCACAAAAAAAACAGACTTATATATCTCTTACCTAAACTCAGCCTCTCCTCCTTGATTGATGCCACTAAGAGCTAATAAGAGAGGGGGCGGTGCGGTGGTGACGCGACTCGTATACATATTTTAAAGTAAATCACTTCTTTGATTGACAGACACAAACTATTTCGCTGGCTCCATACAAAAAAGACTGCACCCTTGCCTATATGGTGTAGGATTCGATTAAAACTGTAGATTTATTGGTGATTTATTGTTTTTGGTTTGACTGAATGACGAGAAGAGATTAATGTTGGAGGGAGTTTTATTTAAAAAATTTAAATCAATATGATGACTCAAATTGTGTATAGAGGAGGTTCAAGTATTTTATCATCTTTATTTTGCCTTTTTTCGGCAAATTTCAAAGGTTTCAATTTTTTTTTTGTTTTTCAACAATGTTCATGAGCTGTTTAATTATTTTCAACAATTCTTGCAAATGTTGATGGTTAATACAAAGAATTACCAAAAAAAAGGAGGTAAATTGTGTGAAATTTTTCACCAACAATTTTATTTGTGATTCAAAAGGATTTCAACAATGCTGGGAAATAAAAGAAAGCCATAAAAATGATTTTGCTTAAAGGTTGTATAAACATTTATTTTGTTGTTGACAAAAAATTTGATAACCTTTTTAAAATCACGGAACTGGTTTCGTTGGTGAATTTTTCAATGCTTTTCTTGAAACAATCATTGAAAACAAGCTAAGCCTATTAGAAGTAGATTTGTATCAAAAATTCTGAGCAATAAAGGAAATCTTAAAGATTATTTTGTTTAAAATTTGTAAAAGAATTAATTTATTGTTTGAAAATTCTTTTTGACAACCAATTAATAATCATAGAGCTCGTTTTTTCCAGTCAATTTAATAATGATTTTCTTAGAACCTAGGCTTAAGCCCTTTAGAAGAAGATTTTCATACTTTCAGAAATTTTTACAACTTTTTGATTTCTAAACAATTAGTGTCGAGTTCAATCAACTCAAATTCAACAATCCTTATTTTAAGAAACCTGAAAGTACTTAAGTATATGTACAAAATTCAATTTTGTACATCAATCTTCAGTATTTTATAATGTTTTGATTTTTCAACAATTTGACTGGTGATTTTGAAAAAAAAAATATTTATTTAACAATTTGAAAAAAATTTCATATTGAATTTGAGAAATATGTAAATGATTTTAATTTAAAACAAAAAATTTATATTTTAATACTTTTTATTCAATAAAAGTCATAAGTTGTGGCTACTAGAAAATTTAAAACTTCTTCACCAATCATTTAAATTATGTTGCTATCCGCAGAAATTTATTTTTTCTTCAGGAGTTTTTTGAAGTTCACCAATCTATGTTTGTTTGTTTTACAATCTCCGAATTATTACGATTTTTTTTACGATTTTTGTATATTTTATTTTATTTTATTTTATTTTGTAAACACCAATATTGTTTTTTTAAGGACTTAGCAGTTTTTCATTTAAAACTAAAACTTTCCTTTATAATTTTCTTAAAAAATTCCTTTCTCTTAAGATCGTATATGGATTTATAATTGTTGGTGATTTATCATGGAACTTAAAAAATTCCTTAAAACTTTGGAATTTCAAAAATCAAATTTTGAACCAACAATATTATATTTTAACTAATGTGCTTGATTTTTCTGCCTCTTCGGAAATAGTGTTGGTGATTCTGAAAGTTCGTTTTTTTCCAACAACCATACAACAATGTAAGAATGTAGCAAACACGCAAAGGTAGAGTTTGATGTAAAACAATGCAAATAACTTCTATTATTTTTAATGAATAATGTTTAATCAAACATTAAATTTTGGGTTTTCACCAATTCCTTATGGTTTTTAAATAAGAATTCAAAATTAAAGAAGTAATTGAATGAAAAAGTCAAGAGTCTTGAAAATTAAAATAGTAATTTTACAGCAATTCATTCGTTAATTTCTGTTTTTGTATTTTTTTTTTTTTACTGTTGGTGAATTGTAAAATATCTTACCCTTGAATATTGTTGGTGAATTATAAAATATTTCGCTCATAAATCAAACAAAAATATCTCCCAACAGAGGAAAAAACTAAGTTAGCACTTTTGAGGTGTTTTTGAGATGTTTCTACAATATTTAAATTTTCAACAATATGGTTGATGATTTTGGGAAATATTACTATTAAAATCTTAAAAAATTAAATTAAATGCAAAATACACGCAAAATATTATTTTTTTTTTTAAATATACCTACTTTCTTTTATTTTTCAACAATTTTTCTTTAGAATTCACCAACAATAAAGAGTTCTTTCGTAAATTCAAATCTCAAACTTTAAGTCCGGTCACTAAGTCTTTTCCTCTAAAAACTTGTTTTTGGTTTTCCAATTATTAAAATTGTTGAATTGTTGAATTATATTCAGTTTTCTCAATAGCTCCTCAAATTGAATGAAGTTCGAGTAGTTCTGTTCTGACGGTAGGTAGCTACTTGTAGTCTTATGCTGCAAAATTATTTTCAAAATGTTAAACTTTGAAAAACTTTTATAAAACTCTGCAACAAATAGGTACTCATCTTCTCAATATTCATAAACTACTAAGCTCAAGAAACTAATTATTTAAAAAAAAACACAGAAACAGGAAAAGAGAATAAACCATCGTTACCGAAGATTATATTGCCGCAAGCTAAAAGTACTTTTTAAAAACAAAAAAAAAAAAACAAAATACCCATCGTCATCGTTGGTCTTACTTATTAAGGTCAGGAACAACAAACAGACTTCAGACAATAATAATTGTAATTGCTTTTCAAAATTTATATTGTATATATCTTCATCTGCCATCGCAATTGAAAACGAAACTAAATAAAAGTTTTATGCAACCAAAATAAAAAACAAAAAACAAAAACAGACAACTTTAACAGCAACAACAACAACAAAAAGAGGGAGTTGCTTCAGGTGGTAGGTATGTATCGCAAAAAAAGTTTCCGTGATGATGTTGGAGATTATGCGGTGGAATCGAGGTGGGTGCAATCATCGAAAGTAAAAGACTTTAATTAAAATGAGATTAGTTTTTGAAGATTTTTTTTTTCGTAGTTGGTACATATCTGATATGACATAAGAAATGGAAGCAGGATAATATGATAAACAGCTAGTCAAGTTGTGAGACCCTGTGGTTGTTTTGGATTTTTTTTTTCTGACAAAGATGAAAACGAGTTTACACAAATTGTTGAGGTCATTGAAATTATAAAAAAAAGAAATGATGAATATAAAGTACCTATTTTTTTGTTTTTGTTTAAAGTAGGTTTTTTTAGTGTTTTTTTTTTTTATGGGGGTGAGGGAAGAAGATATGCTTGGAACGAGGCTACAAATTATATAAATAATTGGATAATAACATATTTTGTATTTCAAAGACGGTTTAATTGCTTCATTAGTTTTTAGGTAATTTAAGCTTATTCATAAAATTATTAAAAGAAAACAGAGGAAAAGGGCTCAAGCTCTGAGAATATAGTAGAAATAATTGCGTTTTAAAATGAGATATATCGTCGGCTTAGAGTGAAAAGCCACTAACTCCCAATTTTTTTTTTTTTGCTTTTATAGACAACTTCAAAAATTTTTTATAAAATATACAAAATTCTTTCAAATCTTTTCAATTTTACTGATTTTCTCATTAACGAGTGTTGGAAAATACTAACTGTAATTTTGGTTTTATTCAAGTATTACATTTCTTTTTTAAAATATTTTTTTTTCTTTAAAATGCAAAATAGGAGTTAACTGCCTTTTTGAGCTAATCTGAAGATATGTATTTGAGTATAATATAGTCTGGTCCTATTTTTATTGGAATTAATTTCTTACATATTGAGGACAAAATTCAGCGAGGGTGTCATTTTTGTGTAATCCTTTTGCTTGGGCGCCATTTGGAAAAGTTGAGCAAAACCTATAGTCCGGTCAGGAAACTGAAACTGGGAGTGACCTTACTTTTATATTTGCAGCTTATATTTCACACACAAGAGGATTAAAATAAGCTTGGGAATCATTGTTGTCATGTGACATTTTCAAAAATGGCGCCCAATCTGGGGCAAATGGCAAAATATGAAAAAAACTCAGAGAAAAACTTGGAAAATTTCCATGTTTTAAAAAAGTTAATGTTTTAATCTAAAGGTGTTGAATTGATACACCTTCGCGTAGAATTGCAGTGCTGCCACTTTTCGGGCTTGTACTTTTTTATGTCAAAGGGGGGAGCTCTATTATATTGGTAGTTTTTTTTTATATTTTGAACATGAAAAAAGTTTGCGGAAACACTTCCAGACTGTTATAGTGTGTTGAGAAAATTGCGGATGATATGTGGAGCAGACGAACTTTCGGGTAAGATGTCGGTATTGCCACTATTTTGGAAATATTCTTTTTTAGGTCAAATAGTAGAACCCCCACTGTTTTTTTAAGCTTTTAAAATTTTGAACATACAAACATTTTTGGAAATGTCTCAGGCAATTTTTTTTTTTTCAAAATATTCAAAATTATAAAAATAGTGGAGGTCTCAGCCTTTCACATAAAAAAGTATTTTCCTGAAAATTGAAAATATTTGGCCTTGTAAAAACAAAATTACCCTAAATTACTTTCGGAAGTAGCTAAAGCAAGCTAGTAATAACTATTACTAGTAGCTAAAGCTCGATAGTTCTAGTTTTAGCTTGTGAATAAAAATAAGATCACGCTAAATAGCTTTAGCTAGAAAATTCCAGCTTAAGTTTTCTAGCTTTTGTTTGTTTATTCAAATGTTTTGGCCTATAAGCTTTAGCTAAAACTATTATTTTTGCAACCAAAAAGCAAAGCAAGTGTTCTAGCTTAAGCTATTTTTAATCATACAAATTAAAGCTTAAGCTGGAAAAACAGGCTTAATCTCCATGAATCAAGCTTTGGCTATTTTGAAATAGCTATTACTAGAACACATCTTTTATATATGCTAGCTTAAGTTTCTGTTTATTCTCACAAAACCTAGCTTTTACCTTAAAAATGCTAGTTTTAGCTTAAGCTTTTTTTATTCACAGGACCCGTTGACATTTTAACCGAGGGTGTGTCTACTCAACACTTATTTTTTAAGACATCACCCGAAAGAGCGTCTACTCCAAACCTGTCTTAAAAGATATCGACTGCAATGTTCCAAAACACTTTTACCATCTGTAAGTGTTTCGCTACTTTTTTAATTCTCAAAATATAAAAAGAAGTAGGTACCTCTGTGCCTGAAAAGTGGTAACACCGATATTTTACCCGAAGGTACGTCTATTCCGCAAATTTGCTTACGTTTAAAATAAAAAAAAAAAACTATCAAAAAAGTGGAGCTTCCACCCTTTGACATACAAAAAAATGTTCCTGAAAAGTGAGAACACTGTTATTTAACCCGAAGGTCCGTCTATACTCAACATAAATCTTTTAAAATATCAAACGTCATTTTAACGCGGGGAAACTTCCAAATCTTTTACGATTTTTTTTTTTTGGTTTAATCGTTTTTGACTGGGCGCCATTTTTTATAACTGGATTACAATAATGTTTCCCATTCGATCTTTTAGCCTATATTCAGGTGACGTGTTGTTTTCATATAAGAAAAATCCTATTTTTCCGAGGCGTGAAAATCTGTCAAAAACTTAATGCAATTATTTTGGCGACAAGGAAGAACTAATTTGTCTAGAAATAAATGCAAATCAATGGGCTTTTCCAAACCAAATTTCATGGCGAAAACAATGTTTTTTGAAAATCATTTAGGGCATAAGTTATTGATGTTTCATTTTACTTCGCTTTAAAGTATGAACTAGTCTTTAGTGTGTAAGATAAAATAATTTATAAACTAATTGCAATTAAATAATTTAAATTACAGCCCAATTAGTTAATTAAAATCTTAAACAGTTTTAATCAGGTACCGGGGCTTAAACCAGATTCCCAGACGGCATTTATATTTTGATATTTTCATAAACGTGACTTAAAAATTTGAGATGGATTAATCCATCTCGTGTGGCACCTTTATAAATAATTCACATAATTTCTTTTGGTTACATCATTAATTCTTACTAATTGTTCTATTCAAATGAAAATTGTTAAAATTCTGATGAAATGAAAATAACTAAATTATAATGAGTTAAATGAGGTTACTACCCTCACTGCTTAGTTAGAACAATTAAAACAGAAAAAAATTCTTCAAGTCATTGCCATTATATCTACCACCACAGTGTGGATTTGCAGCCTATAACAACCAGGCGTGACCTCTCAGTATATTTGATCACTACTCAGCCAACATTTGCAGACAATGTTGTATATTTTTTATTTTTAAGATTTCGCTCAACCATCAGTGCCATAGTACTAGTTATCTCTTGTTTGGTAATAAACGACTTGTCTTGGAGTTTTTTTTTAGTGCTAGTTGTTCACTTCCTAGAACTCACTTTGAAAAGATGCAAGATTCTGCGTTGAGATCTCTCGACAATGTTTCTTCGTTTTCATCTTCCACTAGACTATCGCTGATTTATCAATAGCACCACAAGTCAAAGTCAGGTCAAGACGCAATTCCACTTAGAGACTTCTCTAGTCTTCTAGTCACTAAAGTTGGTATGGCTCCAATCCAAAATCCTCCAACTCCAACAAAAAAAAAAGAACAAGAACAAGACGAAGAAGAAGAAGAAGAGTGGTATGTTCTTTTTAATGCCTAATGTCCGTACACAAAATTCGTGTAGGAGTGCAACAAATTATCCACGATTTGCCTTCTTATCCCCCCACTGCCCGCTGCCTGGCTATATAGTCGTTCGCCGTAGTACCTATACTATAGCCGAGAGGCCCGCGGACCGGGAATCACGCGCCACACTCACTTCTTTTTTCTTCTTATTTTTAACTCAGAGTCGGATGCCACTCTCAATTTCAACCTCAAGTCCACCAGCCAACCTTAGGTTAGGTCTTTTTTACAAACTAACTTCTATAGGTGTTTCTATAGAATAAGAATCCGTTCCATGGACGAATGGACGGACGGACGATTGGTCGCTGTCCGTGCTATCTTCGCGAACACATCGGAACAGGAAGACCATTCTTTTTGCTGCTTTGTTTTGTCTGCGTGCCTTGTTACCGCGCGCTGCGATCAAGAGAATCATTTCGCGGTTATTTACCTTTTAGAATAGAAAACCAGGTAAGCCAGGTTAAGAAAAATGAAAAGACAAAACCAAACCAAAGAATAAAAACAAAAAAAAAAACGAAAAACTTAGTAACATCAACACAAAAGAACAACAACTTCTTCCAGCAGAAAAACAGGGAAAAGCGAAAGGAAAATGCAAGACAATTGAATGGAAACTGTCGGGTTACTGCCATTCCATTTATTTTTATGCGGGCGTCAAACAAGGAAGACACAAGGAGTCGGAGTGGGTTGTAAAGGTGGCCGAGAGGAGTATATAAGTAGTGATATAGTTGGAGAAGTGGTGGTGGTGGAGGTTCTGGTGGCATCGTAAAGGCATCGAACCCCAGAGTTCAATGAAACATCTAACAACGAAAAGTATCTGCTGTTGGATGCACTATAGAACTCCATCTCTACACACATAGAACTAGGTTTAGGTTTATAAACATACAAAGTTGGTAAGTTCGTAGGAAGGAAATGACTTTAATTGAAATTTTTGCATAAATTACTGTTAAATCTTTTAGCTGAAAATTAACAAAAAAAAAAAAAAGAAAGGACCACGACCCCAGGTTGTAAAATGTTGTTATTGCTCAAAGTAGTTTTAAAAAACAAAATTTAAATCTAATTTTTAATGCAAATGCAATGTCAAAATCTCTTGCCTTTTTGCGACCACAGTCTTAAATTTCTCAAATTTGCCAATATTTCTTTCAAACAAATCAAAATGGAGTCCAAGCAACAGGGTTACACAAGAGACTTCCAAGCTAAATTTTATCCTTAAGCTGAGTATACACAATCGGAAGATCTTTCAATATTGGCAGACCTGTCAGAAGTCTTTTAATTACTTCCAATTGAAAATGTTTTATCAAGTGAAATTTGTCCGTTTACAATGTTTGCTAATTTTATCCAAAAATCTGCCAATTTTTGGTTGAAAATTGGATTAAATTTTGTGTCTCCGAATTAAAATTTGGCTGTTTACACGATTGGAAGACTTTTGACAGGTTTGCCAATATTGAAAGGTCTTCCAATCGTGTAAATAGCCAATTAGTTTATCCTCGACGACAAACAAAACTTATCTGCCAATTAATTGGTCAATCGTCCTATTATCGGTCAAGTAGAAAAATTGTGCGTTTACACATGTTCACAAAGTTGCAAGCATTCAATTTGTTGTTAAAAATCTGGCAGACAATTGGCTGAACAATTTTTTTTTCTTCAATTTTAGCAGATTCAATTGATCGTTTAAACGGTTTACAGAAAATTTGATAAAATTTACCGAAAAATGTGTCAATATATGAAGAACTTCCAATTGTGTTTACTTAGCTTTAGTCCTCTTTCACACGAAAAAATTAAGTTAATAGCAAAGCCACTTTCAGTTCTTTGGTGAGAAGGGTAGGAGAAAAAAGGGGGGAATAAAATCTCCCCGGTCGAGACTTTGATGAGATTTTTTGACATTTTTTTCACAGGTGCGTTCAACTAATATCTTTCATAAGGAATCTCAAAAATTGACTCGTGTGAAAGAGATTTTCAGGGAAATTGAGAGACAACTTCGAAAAAGTGGGCAAGGAATTAATTCAAACAAAATTACTCCCCCCCCCCCCCCAAACGCAAGGGATTCGGTTTCTTGACCATTTTATGAGGGTTGATATTTTGATAGTAATATTGCACATGAGTTTGATGCAAATATTGTTTTTGTAGTCATGCAAAACACATTTTGGTGATGGGTGTGAAACTTATAAATCAATCGCGCATAAATTCAGTTTGTATTATTTCAATTTAATTCATTTCAATTAAGTTCAATTAAAAAAAGCTCAATTCAGTCCAATCCAATTCAATAAAATTAAATTCAATTCAATTCAATTAAAGTCAAATCAATTAAATCCAATGCAATTCAATTCAATTCAATTTAATTCAATTAAATTCAATATCATTTAGGTAAATTCAAATCAATTCGATTATATGCAATTCAATTCAGTTCAATTCAATGCAATTCAATTTATTTAATACAAATGTTTAGTAAAACTTTGCCTTTTATAGAAATTAACCTAATAATTATATTTAAATAGAGCAGATAGTAATATGTCTGTACAAATACATACATACATAACTTACGGCCTTTAAATTCAAAATACATATTGAATTTCAATCTTTCGCAAATAAAAAATGAGTAATGGAGCGATAAACTTCTTTTTAATGGGTCTAACTTCGAAATAAGCTAATAATAAAAACAAAATAATTTAATGATATTTTTGCTTTTGAAGTAAGAATCATTGAATCAGGCTCGAGTCATTAAATTTTTCGTTTCTTTCATTGATCAAGAATAGGTAATAAACTCTTTAAATATAGTCGATTCATTTAGGACATTAACTCCGTGAAATTTATCAAGGACAAGGAATTGAATTTTGATTTATAGCTTCTCTTTATTGTTCTAAGGAAACACAAAAATATTTAATGAAGTTCAAAAGCCCCAAAAGCAGTTTTTTTTAAAATTATCTTCCTTGGGGGTGTTAGTATTTATTTGTTCCAAATTTAACAGTTGCCATGTATCAAAAATGTGTGCGATAGATGTGATGACGAAAGTCTCTTAAAATACTCAGGGTAGTTTTTTCAGTGCGAGATCATACTTGTCTTGGAGTTAAACTTGAGTAAACTTTAGAAACGTATTTTTCAGTCAATTGAAATACTAAGTTAACTCAACTACTTTGCTGAGTTAGCGTTAATTTTAAATCCAACTATTAAATCCAGATTTATTCAATCCGAAAATTCAAATGCTTATCCATATTTTTCACTCTAAACATGCCTTGAATCCAAAGGATTTAAAATGACCCAAATCAAGATGTAAAATGTTTTTAAATCTAGACATTTAATCCGAATGTCAAATTATCGAAATGTCAAATTTCTCCCGTGATAGTACGAGTAGAAAGTACGTATTTTCTACGAATGTATTTAATATTATAAATATTTAATTATTAAAAAGATTATTTCTTGATCAATAATGTATTATTAATAAGAAATGATCAATCATATCAATAAACTTCGACTTGAAGAGCAATTAGAATACACATTTAAATCGAGTCGCAAGTTGAAACGATGTTTACGAGACTACAGCGATACTAAAGTGAGACGATGATAAAACTTGCACAACGACAAAAACAACATGGAGATGTCATGGCGAGACCAAAGCGAGACTCAAGCGAGAAAACCACGACTCAAATAACCGTGGAAATGGGCACGATGAGACCATATAAATGAACTCAGGGACCACGACACTGAAAACTACGTTTGAAAATCTTAACCATTTTAAAAATGTTAATTTAAAAAAAAAAGACTATAGTGAGACCAAAGCAAGAAAACAGCAAACCATGTGCAATGCCAAAAACCACGAGTAAATGTAACGGCAAGACCAAAGCGAGGCCATAGCGAGAAAACCATAACACAGATTCCCATGTAAATGGGTATGGTGAGACCACAGCGAGACGAGCTTTTCAGTACCATATAATTATATGGTACTGAAAAGTATGTTTGATAGACCACAGCGGCGTGGCGAGAGATCAGCCAGATTACATCGAGACAATGAGTCAGTCGTTTTAATTTTAAACCGAGTTAGCCAACAATATTTGGATAAACAACGCATAAAACGTATCGCAAATGTTTTTTAATTGGGGTTTTAAATGTCAAGAAAAAGTGAATACTATAAAATTCAGTTTTAATCTGGATTTAACAACTTAAACTGACCTCCGGTGGGCATTGGCATGGTTTAATCGGGATGAGATTTAAGTGTGGATTAAAAAAGTGAATAATATAGAATTGGATTTAACTTTTTTATTTAAATTACCTTCAACCTGGATTTAACGAAAAGAATTTTTTGAAAATCCTTTGGTGCATAAATTATTGATGTTTCATTTCAAATTTGATTTCACTTCGCTTTGAAGTATAAACTAGGCTTTAATCTGGATTAAATGAGTGAAAAATATGAGTTTTATTTGTTTTAGTTAACTTTGAGTTAACTCACCTACTTTGGTGAATTGACCAAATTAAATTGAGTGCGTTTTAAGTTTTGGCACCATCTCGATTTCGATAATGAAAGTTTTTGTCAGTGCAGTCCCGCTGTAGCGCCATCTATATTTCGATGCGTGAAAGGTGTAAAAGGTTGATATCCATAGTGTTGCACATCGAAGGCCCTAAATTTTTGACAACTGAAGGATAAAGTAGGTCCTCCACTGTTTCTGAGTTAACTCGGAATAAATTTATTTTAAGGATTAGCTGACTGTGATTTATGTTTGAGTTAACCCTGAATTGAAAAACTGACCCTAAGAGGCGTTTTTCAGTGCAGAGTTAAATCTGTAAAAATCAAAATAAGCGAATCCTAAAAATAAAAGGACCCAGAGTCAAAAATTAGAAACAGTTTTTCAGTTGGGGATTAACTTTATCGCTCAGCTGTCAAACATCAGATGAAATCGATGTGCAACTCTAATGTTTGCTCACCAAATAAGATGAATTAACTCGGAACTATCCTAGGATTTGAACTTATTGAAAAACACGTCCTTGGAGATAACTTAGGCTTGGCTCTAAGTGACGCATGTATGTCTATTACAATTCTCCTAAATTTTTCTTTGTATTTGATTTGACATATCACAATACCAATAGAAAAATTAAAAACAGATGTTCTTTCTAGACCACCTTTTGCAAATTCTTCTCGCTTAAAACAATCAAAAGAAATTTCTGATGACTTGAATTTTAATTTCTTCCTGAAACTAATATACCTACTTCACTACACCCAACTCACAAATCATAGTCATAATATTGGAAAAACTCAAAATGTTCTGCAACACCTTGCATTAAGCATTTTATTTTTGTATACACAACACGTAGTCGCTATAAATTTAGAACTTACTTATTTCAGAATTACATAGCGCAGAAAGTTGCATGGGTCTTCCCGTCCCGGACCGTTTATATCCACCACACACACACAGTTACGTCTGCGAAATAGTAGCGAATAATTACAGACTTTTTATGGATTCATAATTGAAACGTGCTACCTCTCTACTGTTAGAAGTAAAAGCAAAAAAAGAACTAAACAACTATTGCTGCCAGTTGGTTAGTGTTAGATGACCAGCCTATGATTAGATGATAAAGATGACAGTCAACAACTGTTGATGTAGTAGAAAGTTCTTGTTGTTGTTGTTGTTGTTGTTGTTGTTGTTTTTAAGATGTAACTTCGTCAAGTTATATGGTGTTCTGGGAAGAATTATTATTATAACTACAACAGAGGTCAGCTGACATTATCTCACGTTGTGCATCAGCAAAATGGCTTATAACTCTACAAAACAGCAGCAGCAGCAGCAGGAGGAGGAACATCAACTGGCATTGATGCAACTAACTCTCTAAGACACAACAGTAACAACAACAAAAACAACAACCGTGTGATATGTGTATAATCATTATTCTGAGAATGTGATACGTTGCAGTCAGTGATTAGAATCGTGGAGAGTGGGTTAGAATAATTAAATTCTTTCTACATGTTGATGGGATATTTTTTTTTTTTTATTTTGTCTTGCTTTTTCCTTATCTTATCACAGCATTTATGTATCATACGAAGAAATGGGCAACAATAAGGTAGTAATTCGAAGAAAAATATTGTATGGAATGTTTTGATTAGTGATTATGAGAGTCGTGATAGGTACATAGTTTTGTATTGACGCAGGAGGCTAAAAGAAATTGGTGGCGCAGCAGCCCGTGGAGAACCAGGCCCTAGTGACTTACAACTCTCAACCATTCCTGTGTCCGTGTTGTTGGCAGGAAAGGAGAGGACGGAACGAATAGATGAGAAACAATTTTTCATGACAAGTAATACACTTCCTCGAAGGAGGCTGTACCTCGAAAAAACATTTCATATAATTAGCTGACACAAGTTTTGATCAAGTCATCATGAAACTCATATTTCACTTCCGTATTAAATCTCCCTTTTGAATTTCTGACAAATTTTTTGGTAACTTGATGAGTTGAACTTTTGAGCTGTAATGGTGTAAACTATTTGTTGAAAAATACGCTTTTATTTACCAAAACTATCAAAATTAACTCTAAGCGAAAGAAACTTGGAAATATTTGTGTTTTTATTTTAATACCTTTTGGCCTTGCCACCAACCATCAGAGTGTAAATTACAACAACAAAGAAACCTATAATTCCCTCTAATCTTCAGGTGCACCCATAATTATTATTACCGAGGTAACAAAACATCAATTGCCACATTACTCAAAAGTCACAGCTAACGAATTAAAATCGAAAGTTTTTTCTCTTTGTTTTTTTGTTTCATGTTGCAATATTGAAACTTTTACATGGCTAGGTACTCTGGTGTATACTACTGTTGGTGGCCGCGTGCCAACAGAAATTCGACTTCATCCAGCTTCCTAAAAGTGAAAGCATAAATAATTTGTTATGTTGCAGTTGCAGGTACCCTTTTTTGTTGGATTTCGGGGAGCCATGCACTGTGGGTCTTTCATTTCGAAAGGGAAATTACCTATACCGTCTGTGTGTGTGTGCTCGAAATCCATTCAGGAAAAGTAGTTATTTTCCCCGCGATAAAACAACGAATAGGTCATTCGAACGTTGTAGTTTTTGTTGGCGGGCCATTGAATTATTACTGCAATCGGAAATCGCTCCTGGGCGTCATCGACTTTTATACGAAAAAGAGAGAGAAACAAAAGAAAACAGACAAAAAGAATAAAGGTCTTTAAAGATTAATTGTTTAAGCCGAGTTCCCTCAAATTGAACGTAGAAATACGAGAGTTTGATAAGAAGAAGAAGAAGAAAAAAAGGGTTCCCCATCATCCCAGCCTATCCCACAACTCAAATAATCTCCTCTCTCCTATAAAAAAGGTATCCATGAAATGATGCGATGCGCGGATTCATGTTTCATTATTTCGGAGATTCGGATTTGTGTGTAGTTACCGTTTTGTTGTTAGGTTTTTTTTTTCTGATCGATTAAAGACTGATTGAATTGGTAAAGGAGTATCTTAGTTATAGAGATGATGGTCGCTCGCTGGGCCTTAACCATTTATTCAATTAATGGCCACAGAGAGCTCTTGCTGATGGACGTGTATAAAAGAGATGTTACGTGATGAAAAGTATTTAGCAGAAGTTAGACAAAACAAATATATAATTGATGGGTAAAAATGAGTTTTAAATGGAAGTTTAATAGGGGTTAGGTTATAGAGTCATGGCATTGTAGATAATAATTCATACATATATATAAGTTTTTTAACAATATGTAGGTATCATTGATATTTAATTAATGATTATGCAAGCTTCTGTGGATTTTGTAATCAAAATGGATTAAAATACCTATGGGTATATTTGGAATTTGGAAAATTAATAAATGATTATTTGTGAGTTGATATTAATTAAGTCTTAAGACTTAAGTAAAAATCCCACCCAACATTTTGTGAAGTCAAAAATAGAAAAAAAGTATTTGACATTCTGATCAGACAACATGAAAAAGAAGGTATGTGAAGGGCGTTTTTTTTTTAATACGTGTGGTTTTCAATTTGGCAATACTTTTTTCGGATTTGGTCTTTTTGACAACTGTCACTTGATTTATGCTCAGTTTGGTTTGCCATTTCATAATGAATAGACTTACTCCTGAACAACGTTTGCAAATCGTGCAAATTAATTACCAAAATAATGGTTCGGTTCGTGGGACTCATCGCAAAACAATCAATTTATTAAAGGAAACTTTTGGTGAGGCGCTGAATATTCTCGACTTCAGAAAGCCTCACAAGAAATAATAAAATAATAAAATAATCAATAAATTGATTGACCTACTCCGAAAAAGGTATTGCCACATTGCAAACCACACGTCTAGAAGAAGCATCCTTTAGATAGGTGGAAGGTATTTTATGAGTATGGTTAGATTCACACTATTGTGCGGATATCGATACAATCTCGCTAGAAGCAATGAAAGGATCGAAGTCGTATCAGGGATTGATTATGTGAATGTACTCATTGTTTCTTGTGTTCAAATTTTGTATCGTATCGAGACTATGTATGCATATCGATATGAGAACTATAATGTGAATCTGGCTTTAAGCCCCAGTTATAACAATCATTGAAACGGTTTGTTAGAGGAATGTAGTACAAACATTTTTTAACACCGTAGGGGTGTCTACCTCCCCCAACTCAAGTGGGTGGGGTCATTTTCAAAACATAATACTTAAATTAAAATAAATATATTTAAAATCAAATGGCAACAATTAAAATAGAGTACAACATTTTTTATTTTGATCATGATGAAGTCTTCCCTTTAATACTTTTTTTTCAAATTGGCATTTTAATATGTAAATTTTTCCAAGGCTGTCAGTTGAAGAATAGTCCAGTTATATTGTAAATTTACCATGGAAACTGTGGGGTAGTTTTGATTTTGCTCCTCTTTTATGTTTTCGGCGGTGCTGAATCCAAATCGAGGTTTGCGACCAAAATTTCATGACGGAAAAAAAAGCAAAGTTAAAACTTGACGTATTTTTAATATTTTTGAAAATCCACTTGAAGCACTAAGAAACTACTTTATGTGAAAAATTTGAATTTTTGTTTGTAAGATAAAACAAAATATCATTTTCTGATGGTAATTTGATGCTCTAAATTTTCAAATATGGCCTTAAAATTGTTCTACCACGTCACGTTTTTGAGATATTCGATTCTAAAGATATACAAAAAATGCGTTTTTATGCAAATTTGGGGTTAAATTTTTTCTCGAGGTAATTTTTATCGAAAAACTATTCATGGTCATTCTGAAAAGAAAAAATAATGAATAAAATGAAATTTTAGCTCTAATTTCTTTTTTTGAATTTTTCAAATATCACCATTCATCTTCGCGAAACCGTTTGCCTTCGTCTTAAAATATGTAATTCGAAATGACCAGTCAATTTGCATTTTTTTAGCACTTTCAGAAAATGTTTGCATGTTGCGTCGTGAAATTCTAGTCGCAAGCCTCAGATTCAGATTCAACACCCTGGTAAACATCAAACAGAGGGAAAAATCAAAACTACTACAATTGGCAGTTTTTTTTGCATTTCAACGATTGGCTAGGTTCAAAATTTGAAGTGCTCAATTTGAGTTTTCTGAGTTCTAACTTCACAATGAAAAAGGACTTCAAAAATTTCACCCAGTCTTTTATATGCGTATAAAAACTGTAGATTTGGAGCCTTTTTGCATGTTTTTAGCGTGCTTGTTTCCTGATATACTCTTTGTGACCTGTTAAGTAACTTCACTCTGAAGTTAACTGGTCGCTTGATACCACCATTATTTGGCGAACTGCAAAATCAGGAATAGAAATACAAAAAAAAACTGCAAATTTCTGTTAAGATCCCATTTGTGTAAGTAAAAGTTGCCCTGCTAAATTAACAGACGTTCGCTAAGAGCCTTTTTGAGCACAAATTGACTGGACTAGAATCTATCACTTTCTGTGTGAATGCCCTTACTTAGCCAGAACCAGGAAAGCAGCCCTAGGAGGGTATTTTTTAGACGACTAGGGTAACATCTCATTTTTGCCACTAAAAAGCATCCTGAAATTTATTCAGAACTCCTATAAATCATGAGGAGCACAGTTAATCCTTGGATCATTCACCCCAAGGACATATAACTATATGTATTAACCAGTGAAATGTATAAAACAAGAATTAAAATTAAAAAAAAAAAAAATAGAAAGAAATTTGTAATCGGAACAATTTGTAATTGGAACAAAAGTTCCAGTTTGTGTTGGGCGCCATTTGGCTTGGATGTACATAGGTACCCAATAATGTCTTTTATTTTTAAGAAGATAGTTTTTATGAACTATTTAGATTTTTTTTTAAACTTCCATAGCTGCAAGCCAAACGCGTACTGCAGATTGATTCCTACTAGAAAAACTCGCATGTGTGCATTGAACTATTGCGATACCGTTACGGGATCGCACGTTGAAAGATCTCACGTGTGCACCGTGCCTTAGAGTTTGATTGAACTAAAAGTTACGAAATCCTTAACATTAAAAAGAACAGAATAAAATTTTTAAAATTCTTTTTATAATCTCGAGCTCGATTTTAAAATGAATGCAAAACCCATAAATTCAATAAAATTTATATAAATACCGGATCTCTCATACATTTTACCATGTTTTTGATTCCCTCACCTACCTTAGTATTTCCCGTTTTTTTTTTTTTTACAAAAATTATACACCCATTCAATTGACATAAACATATACGCGGCAAAGAATCTTCCCAAGGGTGATGTTCACATCAACATTTACAACAAATAAACGTTCCAATGTCCATAACTTTGTTCTCAAATTACAAATTCAAAATGTGCCGCACCACAGGGAGAAGTCACGCAAAACTGCGACCAAAGGAGTGGCAGTGCGGATAGTGCAGCGATATGGAACTCTTCAAATATGGCCCTGACAATCACTTAAGATGCGCGACTCTGATGCATCAGTGGATTTCACCATCACCGCCTTCTCTTCCTGATCTCTCGCTGGTATCGCCATTGGATAAAAGATACACGACAGTAACAACAACAACAAAAAGACAAAAAACCTATCATATGGCTTGGCTACCAGCAACCAAGTTATCATGAAGCATTAAGTGTGATTATGGGAAATTATTGAAATTAGTACAATAATGCCACAACAATGTTGCTACCTGTTGTAACTATCGATTGCACCCCGATGGATCTTCTCTGGTATCTGGTGTGTGCCTGGTGTATATTGAGTCGCAGTGAGTATAGGAACCTGCAATATCAGAAGCTGCAATGCCGTATGGAACTTGGAAGTGGAGCAAGAGACCGTGTATTGTCTTTTCCGCCGCCGCCACTGCTGCATCAGTATAGCAAATTGAATTCCAATTTTGATTCTGATGCTTGTGGTGTCTCTTGCCACTCTGGGTCTTGATGAAGAGAAGGCATCATCTGGTGCCGGTTTTGAGCTGCTGATACAGAGTTTGATTATATCAATGTTACTCCACCGCAAGCTATGAGGCTCCCATGTGCTCTGTTGCCCATATCAGTGTGGGGCCACTGGTGGCTTATTATGTGAGCGATGAACTTTTGCCAAAGGTACCTATACTACCTACATCCCAGAAGATACTATATGCCGCTGTACAAGATACTTACTCACTGTCGTCTTCTGCATTGGTTAGGCTATACCGCCACCCGTCCGTCCGCACTTTGGCGTTTGTGCCAACAAAGTTTGTTGCCACAATTGGACATTAGAACGGGTGTAGTGCACGTAATCCGCTCGGCGGCGGTATTGCGGTGTGTATCTTCGCTATGAGTGCATTGCACTTGCGAGATATTCTATAAGAGCAAATTCAGTGCCGATGGGAGTGGGGGCGAACGGCGAATGCTGGTTGTTTGATACTTAGTTCGTTCGTTCGTTGGTTGGTTGGTTGGTTGGTTGGTTCTATAATACACCAACGACATTGGTAATGAATTTTAAAATTGCATTAGACCTTCATTTCGTATGCATTACACAAATACACATGCACGCATGGTTATCGAGATATACAAAACTGCATCAGCACGATATGTACGAGTAGAGGAATATATTGAGCTGCAGATAGTTTTTTTTTTCTATGTACGTTTTACTGCAAATATCAGCGGGATTGGAGCCATGCGGGAGCCATTCACCCTGAAGGCAGCAGTTTTGTCGTCGTCGCTGTCGTAATTGCTGATTATTATTATTTCTTAGCCTGGCTAGTTGAGTAGCTATTTTTTTTCAGTTTAATTTCTATCGATGTGTGTATCTGTGTGCAATTTAGCTATCATACAACATAATTACAATAAATTAGTTTTGCGTGTTAGCATTAAACTTGTACCTAAGTAAAATGACTTAATGCAATTGTTTTTTTTTTTTTCAACTTTTCAAATTTATTCAGCTCCCTGTTGGGTTTGTGTTTGTTGTCATGTTGTTAGTTTTGGTCATTTTTTGTTGCATTTTCTTCAAACACATTTTTTATGAATTTTCTTTTTAAACTATGCACAACACTCAATCTTTCCAATACTAAATATGTTTAATGACTTAGTTGAATTTTCCATTAGACTGCCTTTGAAAATAAAATTCAATTATAATTATTCACCTTTGGAAATTTGTTTAAAAAATTTGAACAAATCTAATTCGCCAAAAACATACGAAAAATCCGCTTTAAGTTCAAACTTAAATATTGATTTCTCTTGCAATTTGTAACGTATTAAATCATTATTCCAAATAAGCATATTTGCGCAGTAATTTTGTATGGCTATACCAATTATAGGTTGTTCATAAATTTTGTACGATTTATATGCAGATTATTCCACGATCAACGACACTCATTAAAAATTTGAATACAGTTTTTGCTTAGAGAAATTAGAAATATTTATACACACATAAATTTAATGCATAAGCTTATTAGATATTTATTTTAAAAAAAAAAGAAAAAATTATTACGAACAGTGCAGGTGGTTGAGAAATTTGAGAATTTTTTTTTTAATATTAATTTAATCATTCATAGGGAAATCGTTTTTAATAACACGATTGCTTTGAATAAATTTTAGCCTTGTAGTAATTTATTGGTATGCAAACTTGTATTTATTGGAAGTTTATAGTTTTTTTAGACTATAGGGAATGACAAAAATTGAGTGAAAACAACCCCAGAATATAACAAAATGTTTATATTTATTTATCGTATTTAAGACACTTTTGATAATAATTGGTTAAATTCTTTGGACTTATAGTATTTTTACTTATATATACCCATTAATTTTTAATTTAATTTAATTTTCTTTTATCTTTTATTTTCAGGTATGCAAATTTCATGAGGATTGGTATGCATTTATTATTTCCATAAAAAAAAAACTATTTATAAAAATAAATTTTAATTTAATTTATTATTATATTTAATTAATTTTCCTCCGTTTTTTGAAAGAGCAGGAGGATAAAATATAAACAGAATCCCTCACATAGAAGTCAAAACAACTCCCTTTTTCTTTTCTTCTTATATAATTTACTGTGACAAAAAATAAAAACTAATTGAGCAAGCAAAAAAAATCCAAAAACTTTTTAAGGGGAAATTTGAGGAATTTTTGTGAAGAATTCTGTTTATATCGGGTTTTTCAATAAGAGCGCTACAAAAGTTTTTTTAAATAAAGCAAAAACGGTTTTGGATATTAATGAAATTTTTTTTTTCCTGTGAAAGTACGTTCGATGCTATTATGTATGGAACTCGATTTCTTTTGCATAACCATCATGAGCGCAAGCGTGCCACGTAACACGTTCTCCAAACTTGGTTTCCAATAAATTGATTGTGACATTCGCTGTGTGGCTTGTGGCACCGTCCTGTTGGAACCACATGTCCTCTATGTCCATATCATCCAATTGGGGCCAAAAATATTCGGTTATCATTGAACGGTAGCGATCCCCATTCACAGTAACGTGCCGGTCTTGATCATCACGGAAGAAGTACGGCCCAATGAAGCCGCCCATAAACCACACCAAACCGTAATTCTTTCGGGATGCAATGATGACTCATGGAGTACGTGTGGATTGCTGCCTGACCAATATGATTTTTCGATGAAAATCCGAATTATTTTCAAGTTGTTGCTCAGCCCAATTCACGAACATACGACGCTTCTGGTGGTCCAGCGGCTTCATTTATTGCGTCAATATAATATTGTAAGAATGTAAGCCAAGATCTTTTCGCAAAAATTGCCACAACGACGTCACAGAGATGCCCAACTCTTGAGTACATTTAGTACTGTGCCTGTGGATTCAAATTTTTCCACTCAATTGTTGATCTGCTAGGACGATTATGACGACCATAAATTGGACAAAGCGCTCTTAACTATGAGGCCACTGACTCCAAATTTCGGTAATAAATTTTAATAATTTCGAACCGTTGTTGGCTCGTATATCTTTCCATCATAAAATGGCAAACCTTATTGAAGAGAAATGTCAAAAGAGCGGCAAGAAATATGGCGTCGTTTGCTGTCCTGTCGCTCTACTTTTGTAGTGTCCCTGTTGAAAACCCCTTTATATCTGAATCTTCTAAGCCGTCGGATAAATAAATAAATAAATGTCAGTCTAAAAATTATTCAAAATCTACGTATGTAAATAAAGATATAAACTGAAAAATAAATCATATTTATAATAACATAGAAAATAAGAATTTTGTGGTATAATTTACGAGATCTATAAAAGCCGAAGGCATATAAATTATACAAAAGAAAGTTTATTTTGCACAGAAATTCAGAAGGTAATAATTTATTGAATATTGAACACAAAAACTTAAAAACAATAACTGAAAAGCGTAAGAATTACGAGCAAAAGCGAGACTGAATAATTATTTATCGTAAATGTGACGTTTCTATTGTTTCCACCCACCAACCAACGAATTTTCCAGCACTGACTGGAAAGATGCCTGGAATTTCCGATGGCAGCGTTCAGTGCTACAGAAAATAACAATATGTAGCTCCTATACTAATAAGAAGCTCAGTTTTTCTCTACGCTTAAGACTGTTTTTCAACGATGGACTTATTCTAGCGATTTTTTACTGTAATGTTGGAGTACCTACATAGGGAGGAGTGGTGGATAGGCTGAAAACGTACTTAAACAAAACAAACAAATGCACGATTGGGTCGCAAGTACTTGCTCTTTTGTTCAAGGCACTTAGGGTTTTAGAAAATTATATGTAAGGAAATGGAAATTATAAGAGACAAAATTTTAAAATCATTTATTCTTTAAGAGTCTGAATTGAAAAAAAGAACGCCATCTTTTTTTTTTTGATTGAATATGATTGTATGGTAGAAAAAATTTAAATAATTGGAGCGGTTTTCTTAAAAAATAATTTTTTTTATATATCTAATTGTTAAAACATTTTTAAGGAAAACTTTTGGAATGCAAATCGTAAGTATTTATTTATGTGCATATAAAAAATTTAAGAAAAATTTTGTTCAGCCGATAGTGAAATAGTTCAAAATTAAAAAAAAAATCGTAGTAAGTATTACGCATTGATTTGAGCCTACAGAAAAACTTTAATAAAAATCATTGGAGCCGTTTTTAAAAAAGAAAATATTTCCTTCAACGGTTTTTTTTTAACATTTGTTTGGAAGGTACCGTAATTTTTTCAAGAAAAGTTTATTTTTTTCTTGAGATACTTTGAAGAATTCAAAAAAAGTATTAAGTAGACTCTACTTATTTGAACTCAGTTTCTTCAACCCACTTAAATAGAAGAATATTATTTTCTAATTTTCCTTACATTCAAAATACTTCAAAGAGTTTAAAAAAAAAAATAAAATAGCATAGGTTTTATAAAAACCAACGATATAGTTTTCAAAATATTTAGTTATCAAAAAAAAAAAATACTTTTGAAGAAATTTTTTTTTTTTTAATTTTGATAAGAAAAACTATTATACTGCTTAAAAGCTTTTGAATAAAAAAAATTATTGAAATCAAAATTTCCGTTTAGAAGAAAATCGTAAACAAAAATGGTTCCTTGGGGAGGTACCATTAATAATCATTTTTTTCAAAATGCGGTTTCCAATCCAAAAGAAGCTTTTACTGAAAGAAATTTATGGCATTTTTTTAAGAAAAGTTGTAAAAATAAAATTTTGTAAAATTGCTAAAAAAAAATCCTGTATGGCAAGTACCGTTACTTCTAGAAGTAATTTTTTTTAAACGTGTGGGCAGAATCACCAAAAACGACTATGAAGAAAATCGTTCCAACCGTTTTGGCCAAACAGATAGACAGACAGACAGACGAATTGTAAGACCTACTTTTTTCATCGTTATGACAAGTCTGATTAAAACTTCAAATTCAAACTTTAACAATGCATAACTTGCCATTTAGTATCAATATGTATAGGTATCGCAAGTAATAAGAGGCTCCAAATTTTAGTATGAACATTTCAGAAAGCCATTTGAATTTAAAACTTAAAGACGTATCCATTCTTAGTTTCAATAAACTAAAAATTTGTTTGATGGCGCAACAGCTCGTGGAGAACCAGGGCCTAGTGAGTTTCAGTGTGCGTGTTGTTGGCAGGAATGGAGGAACTGAATCTGAGCGGCTAGTTGAGAAGCACTTTTTCATGCCAAGTATACTCTTGGAGGATTTGTGAATTCCTCACAATAAGCAGTACCCTGACAAAAATCATTTCTGTTTTAGCTGTTTGGGAATCAAACCTAGACCTTTGGCATGAGAGTCAAATGCTTGAACCATAATGCCACGAAATACTACAAACGTTACCATTCCTTTTCTTTCTGGAATCAGTTTTTACAAGAAAGCCTATTATTATTTGGTGTAGTATCTCGTAGCATAGTGGTAAGTGCATTGGACTGTCATGCTGAAGGTCTAGGTTCGATTCCCAGCCACTGACACCTAAAAACAGAAATGTTTTCCCGAGGTACTGCCTCTTGTGAGGAACTAACAAATCCTCCAAGAGTATATTAGTCATAAATAAGTGCTTCTCATCAAGCTGTTCGCAATCGGCAAAAATGCAGGTTCCCTCCATTGCTGCCATCAACACGCACACAGGAATGGTTGAGGGTTGAAGTCACTAAGCCCTAGTTCTCCACGAGCTGTTGCGCCACCAAATTTATTTATTTTATTATTTGGTACTACTTTTATTACAAATAAAATATTCCTTCCATTATTTTATTCATTGGCCCAACCATTCAGTCTGTCAGCATTCAAAACATTCAAAAACGGACGGAAAACAAAACTGTGAGCATATGTTCTCTTTTAATATTTTATACAATCGTATGTCATATTTGATCAAAATCTTGAGTACAAATATTTTAAACAAACGTAAAATTAGCCATATTGTCTTTTTCTCGTACCTTATTCTATTTGATTACATCTTGATCCACTCTGCTAAAAAAAAAGAGTTAATTTCAATTAATACAAAATTTTCTAAATCTTTGATTTTTAGTTTTAAGTTTAAGTTGTCCATCAAAAAATTTTAAACCATAAAAGTTTAGAATTTCATTTTAAACTAAAAGTTTTAAGTTTCAAATTGTTAAATTCAGCTTAGCTTCAAAATTATACCAAACATATCGAAAAGAGGCCAGAAAACCAAGGGTAAACTTTGTTTGTAGTAATTTCAGTTTGAAACATTCTTATGGCCCAAGCAAACATTAAATTCAATAATAAAAACGATTGAATATAATTGTTTCTTATTGAATCGTTTGTATGATATCAGCTTACTAGTAACTAAAAACATTTAAAAAATTAAATTCACCCAAAGAAACATAAGTACTTTTTAAGAAAAATTGGCGCATTAGAAACCTTTTATAGATACAAATTTGACAACCTTACCAATAGTAGATCTGACAAATAAATCTAATAAAAAAAATAGTTTACTTGCAGATACGACAAAAATACATTCATGAACAAAACTTAAAACATCGAGAAAAAAACAGAAATACGCATTTGTATCTTCTTTTCAATACACCTGTACCAACACCTTAATCACACCTTTAAAAGCTTCGGTGTGAATAACAAGTTTTTTTGAATCAAAGCTTGAATAAGATTATTCGAAATTTATTCCTGTCAGGTCTCAGAATCTTCTTCATCTAGATTATACGTTTTGTATTGGCTGATTTGACTGGTCTTCCTATAATCCATGCTTTGTTGTGAATACACTATAGAAGTCTCATTGATGGCCTTGAAATTCCATTTCGGTTCATGAACATTTCTGCATGTACTCGTTTGTACTTATCTATGTCAAATTTTTATATTTTTATCTGGAACTGATTAAAATAAATTTTAAAAGGATTTGATATTTTTCGGAATGTTAAACCTCAAAAACCAACGAAGCGCATCAATTCTTTCTGATTTAATTTGAATCCCTTTTGCTTTGCACACGAATAATTTTTTTTGTTGTAAAATAATGTTAAGGTTATAAATGTCATCTTACAGTCGTGAATATGTCCCGATCCACAGCCAGCAACATCATTAAATCTAGTTTAGTAAAATTGATTCAATTTACGTGGAAACGTGCTCGACCATCCCAATCCAAGACCTGCATTTGATTTTTTGTCAAAAGAAAAATATGAAATTTCCCTTTTTAACCGGGTGCAACTGACCAAAACAAACAAATCGAATTTGTGGCGATTCCGTGCGCCGCCGCCATGAGGCTGGTCTGGCCAGCTAGCTAGCCGGACGGTAGCCTTTGTGATAAGTTCTCTTTCATACGAAGCTATACGACTAACACGACGTTAACAGCGGACGTTTTGTTTATGACCAATGAAAAGGAAAAGGAACTTTTAATCAGATTCTTTTTTTCCGCTCCATCGTCTGCCGGAGCAGAGCAATGAGATGTTCTTATACAATTCCAGATCCCAGTTCCAATTTCAATTCCAAGCCCGCCGCAAAGAAGTCACGGAGCATTGGTCTTTGCTAAAGGTCTGTTTAAATGCTCACATGTTGCTGTTGCCTTCGAGCTTAACAAACGACAGTGTATGCCTAGAAATTGTTCCAATTGACAAAAAAAAATAAAGGAAATACATATCCGAGGACCAAGGAGGGTATATTGTATGTCGATCGATTGAATTAATGCCGAATGCTTGTGCACTTGAACAACCAACCCACCTCCTACTTCGACAGCGAAAGGGACAAGCAACAACGTTCGATTGCCAGGCTTAAGGATAGGGGAGCCCCATTTTTAATGGGTTGGAACCGATACCCCCTTATGTTTGTTTAGTGGCGTGCGGCGGATGTGGATTGTGGGGTTCCTCCCTACGTTTGCCAATCGATGTCATCGCTTGCTTTCATTTGAAGAGCCTCACTGAACTCAATGTTGCTTTATTTTTTTTTTTATTTTTTCTGTTTCGAGGTTGTTAAGGCAGAAGAAGCACCAAACACAAGCAGTGCCTCCACATGCCAGTGCCATCAGAAAGGAGTGTGCTTTTGCTGAACTAAATTGCATGGAAGACTACTTAGTCTCGATTGGGTTTTGATTTTTCCATAGATCGGGGTCAATTGTTTTGGGTAGTTTGCTTTAGATTTTTTTTTTTGTTCTTCTGCCTGATGCCAGTCCGTGTGCAAGTCATGCATTTGGGGCGGATGGCCATTGACCATCATGTATATTGTACAATGCGGTCTCCATGAAAAGTAAATTCCCCATTATAACTTCTGTCTAGTTAGTTACAGAGAAAGTATAGTTTTTGCTTACTTGCGCTGGCTTGCTTGGATGTTGGATGCTCATTGCTCTTTAGCATGGTTTATTATAAGACCGAGTCGAGTTTATGAGCCCAAGACCATTCGTGCAATAAAGATTCGTTTTCGTTGTTTCTTTATATTTTTTTTTTTTGGTTTAAGTTGCTTGCTTTGAAATGCTTTATGACCAAAATGTGGGGGAAGATGTGATGCCCATTCACATAGTACTTAGTCGTTGTTTCTCGTGAATTCCATGCCAATGGACAAAAAAATTGAATCTTATGATGGTTTAAAGGCTTTCGAATTGGTTATGGTCTTTTAAGTATTATATACGTGCTCAATGATGGTTCTGGTGAATTTGCCCGCAAGTTGGCCGAGAGAGCTAAAATTGAAAGTGGAATCTTTTTTATTATTTCTTTTTATCTCTTGCACAAAGCAGGTCATTATAAGTGCCAATTAAATTCTTTTGAGAATGCATCCTTGCGTTCTAGACCGTGACACGAATAGAGAAGCAAATCGGACTGGAGTTGGTCAAGAGTGTTGGCAAGTGTCATTTTTCTTGTGCTTTTGAGTATGATATTCTTTTCACTTTTATAAGTTATCCAGTTTCTTTTTAATATTGAAACAAAAGTGAGAGTAAACAGCTTTCTTGAGAACTATAAACTTAAACTGATTACTGAACACAATGGTGTGACTATATGATGATGATGATGAACATAGTTTGTATAGTAAAGTAAGAAGTTCACATTGCTAATTTTTAACTGTAGAAATTACAAAAAATCTATGCTTCAGTAGAGTAAAAGTTAAAACCACCTCATCTTCTACTGCAGCTACTGCTACTATAAAACTCTCTTCATCAAGTACCTAAGACTGAATTGATCTTCTGGACTCAACTTTGTTTCGCTGCAGGTGTACCAAGAATTGTCTTCTGAGGTATTTTATTTTGGAAAGGCTAGGATTTTAAATGAAAGCTGTTAGAGAGCCCTTAAATATCAAGTTAAGGTTTATTTTAGAAACTAGTACCTAATTTCCTACACAGATATTTTTTAAATTAATTTTTATTCTTCATTTATCTTATGAGATAGCTATCTTAGCGAAGACCCCTATAAACTGTTCTACGCCCAACGTTGTAGCTTAGCGGAATTGTCACTCTATCCTGGATCAGTCTTCAAATGTCTAAGTAGGGCAATGCATCAGGCGGAATGAAGCCGCTTAGACACACATTTTCGTAGTATTCGTTATTGGGATAATAAGCCCCCAAAAATTGAGCTGTTGGTGGAGGACATCACTCTTGCAATGTGGCTCCGAATAAGCTTCAATAAGAAATTATCTATCGTGTTTATGTTGGCACCGTTGGTTGTATAAAACCAGGTTGTTTTTTTTATTTAGATGGGCAACGTTGAACCACCAAACCTTGCATTAATAGGCCATCATCGGCCGGATGAGGGTCATATAGGAAATCACCCTAAACTTGCTGTCAAACCCAACAGCTATAAAAATCCGTTTCGTCAGGGCAAGCTCCCCTTGTTCTGGTCAGAGCAGCATTTATGTGTTTGTCAAAATACAAATACTGACCCATCCAGATTGAAATGTAATTTACTACACTTTTACTCACCAAAAAGGATGTACCACGATCACAAGCCTGCAGCAGCTATTTCTCGTATCCCTTGGCTCCACGCAACAAAGTCCTTTACAAGATAGTTTCTGACTTCTGAAAGTTGACTGTCAACTTTCATGCAAAAGAATTCCGATGCCCTCGACTTTTGGAGCTGTTTCTTACGTAATTAGATCGCTGGCATACGCAATTGCCGCAGTTAGACTACTAATCAGGTTTGGCGGGTTAACCGCCTCCTGCTGAAGACCATTTTGCCACATTGACAACAAACTTTCTACCATTGAGTATATCATAAAGCATAATAAAAAGTAGCGGTTTACTTACGCTGAAACTGATCAGCTTTGGATAGAGACCCTCTCATCATGCGGTGCCTAAAGCCTTATCCAAATCAACCAGGTACACTGCGTTTTAGATTTGTTCCCTTTGACATCAGAAACGAGCTCAGACGTTGAATAGTACTAGTATTGTGTCCCGCCTTTCAAGCAAACTGATTATCCGATATGATATTATTGTCCTCCGCCCACTTAGACAGAACTCTATTGATAAAATTTCTGATCCTCGGTAGAAGACTTTTCGACCTGATGTTCAGCAGATAGGAGTTTTACTTTCCCTTTTTCGAGAGAGGATGGACCACAGCTATCTTTGCATTTTTCAGAACATTGTTAAACAGTATGTTATAAATGAGAACTGCTTCTTGCGGTAAATGCCATTGACTCCTGCTGACTTCTTTTTCTTTAACGAATCTAGGATAAACTGGAGCTTTACCTTCGTAGTTAACAGGGAACTGGGCCCATTTTGGTCGGTGATTATGGCATTTGCCAAAATGATCTTCATTGAACCCTGAGAAACAGAGTTTCTGCGATTGGAATCACCATTTCTTAAAATTATTACGAAAGTAGAAGTGGAGGAGCAAGGCTCTGCTTGCCAGGACATGGTTCTGGCAAATGCAGTCATTCACATTGTTTGCATGCTGGAAACCTACACAGGTATATGAGCAAGTAACCAATTATGTGTTTTATAGTAAGCCGAAGATAGCAATTTCGTGTGATAATTTTTCTAAAGACCAGTTTTTCTTAATTTCGTTGAAGTACAAAATTATTCTGAAAAATACAAATTAAAATAAAATTCTAAGGGCTTAGTTATATTTACTATTTAATTTCTTTTTGCTTAAACAAATCCTTTAATAGTTTGTGGTGAAAAGAAAGATTGAATTTTTTAGAACATTTTCATATTTAACATTTGTATGTGAACCTACGGTCATTTTTTCATAGCGGTAAAATATTTTTTAAATACATATTTTGAAGAGTTTAAGAAACTGTTAGGTACCAAAAGTAGTACCTCGTGGCATAATGGTTAGTGCGTTAGAATCTCATGCCGAAAGTCTGGGTTCGATTCCCAGCCGCTATCACCTTAAAAACAGAAATGGTTTTCACGATGTACGGCCTCTTGGGAGGGACTGACAAATCCTCCAAGAGTATACTTGTCATGAATTAGTGCTTCTCATCTAGCCGTTCGGACTTGGCAAAAAATTATAGGTCCCCTTAATTCCTGCCAACAACACGCACACAGGAATGGTTGAGAGTTGTTAGTCACTAGGCCTTGGTTCTCAAAGAGTTGTTGCGCCACCAAATTTAATTAACTTATTTGCATTAGATGTGTGAGATTTTTACTAAATTGAAACTCATCTATTTTAACGAAGTTAAGTAACGTTCTGCGTTCTGCAGGTAACTTTCCGGTAAAAGTTTCTGCTTATTCTCCGATTTTAAAGCGGTTTTTATGTTCACCGCACATAAGCTTTGAATATTTTCGGAGAAGCCAGTTCATATCTTTTATTTACTTTTTAAATCTTCACATTTCTTTTTACGTGCTGTTTACATTTTAATTTCACGTCGAAAGTCATTCCCAAATACTTTGCCTCATTATTGCAACATAAGCGGATTAGGAAAGACGGGTAATGTGGACTGACTTTTGTTTATTGAGCGCTATTCGCCATGTTTTTGTCCACTCTTTAATATTTTTAAGAGCATTTTGTGTTGCTTCGCTAACCGTTTTGCCTACTGCTAGAATTGCAATATCATCAGCAAACGTGGCTACGATGATGTCGTCTGTTCGATTATAAAAGGTACAGAACTGGACCTAATACACTTCCTTGTGGATTTCCTGCGAGGGACCATTGATAATCATTTTTTGAAATATGATTTCCGTCTCAAAGGCTCTTTTTGCTCTTTTTTTAATCATTTACTTTTTTTAAAGAAAAGTTGTGCAGTCGTTTTTGAGAAAAATTTTAGATCATTGAAAATTTCTTGAAATTTGTAACATAATGGGTTGTCATGTACAGGCACCTTATCTTATTTTTGTTCCTTTGAGTTATTGGGCCCTGAAAGCTGAGATATAGCACTTCAAAAAAAAGGAGCACTACCTTAGCTACCCTATACCTTAGAACCTCGAAATTTCGCTAAACGTCAGCCTTGTGATTTGAAGGAAAAAGTCGACAAAATTTGGTTTTCTGTTAAGACAACGGTTATAGTGGATGCGTGTTCTAACTAACAATTGTTCTGGTTTATTCGTCAGAACTGTTCCTCAGAAGTTTGTGGTAACAGTTGATGTGAATTCTGACGAGCAATAATTAATATTCTGATGTTTTAGTCAGAATATTTTTAATATTTCGCTCAAGGG
Source organism: Dasysyrphus albostriatus (assembly GCA_946251815.1). Lineage (NCBI taxonomy): Eukaryota > Metazoa > Arthropoda > Insecta > Diptera > Syrphidae > Dasysyrphus > Dasysyrphus albostriatus. The sequence continues at coordinate 29,909,338 of OX276337.1, read as the reverse complement.
CGAGGCACTAACCCATATCCTTAAAACTGTTGTCAATTATATTGTTAACTTCCGGTAGTCGTAGAATGATGAGATTTGTAAGATAACAAAAACCCAAATAAAAATTAAAATTTCTGGATTTTTTACTAATGTATCAACTAAAGGGAGTACTTTCGGTTATCAGAGAATTATAAGAGTTGGTAGAGCGGTAAGTCATGAAGCATGTTTCTACGTACAAACATGGTAAAAAATGTAGTTTTGAATTTTCCATCCATAGTAGTTTGGCTTTTACCAACTGTAGAAAGATGAAAGGTAGAATAAAAGTTCTTGAACTTTCGCTTGAAAAAATATTTTAATTTTTTTTGCAAAACGAAGAATCATAATAAAAACATAAATATTCAAGAAATAACAAAATTCTTATATCTACCTACTAAACCCTGTACTTAAAAATTTTAATCAGTAATCATGAAATAATACCAAATTTCTGCCAAAATTTGGAGTTGGTTCTATTTAACTCTACTTACGATATTTGATATTTATGATTTTACAACTTGACATATGTACCTATATTCTAGAACTCATTACTTTTTATGGCTGACTTTTTGTAAAACATAAGTTTAGGAACTTGGCTTTTTTGAATATTTATGGTCTTAATGTGATTCGGTTTTCTTGAAGAAGTTTCAAACCAAATATGTAGTAACTTTTAAGCACAGAACGCGCGGATACAGGGGGTGGGCAATGGGTACAATTCCCCCCCCCTCCTCCTGAGCAAGAACGAACCAAGCATAAAATATTAATTCATTAAAATGTCAACAAAAAATGCTTTTTCGTTCTAACTTTATAAAATTTTTTCTTGGCAGTGAAAAGAAGACCATACGTTTTCCTGATTTTTCATTTCACGAAATTATATTAAAACAAACGATTCATCTCGCCTCTCCCAGATGTGAAAATTCCTATATGCAAAAATAGCCTTGAAATCGAGCGATTGTAAAGCTTATAACGTCAGTTTTATAAGGTCCAATCGTCAAATTTAAGGTCTTTTAATTAAAAGATAAATATCAGGCTACATTCCTATGTAATATTTTTTTTGAGAATAGTCAAATTATTTCATACTAGAGAGTAGATTGAGCCCCACATCGATCTGATTTCACTTTTCAAAATGCTAAAAATATTTGAGTGTTTTTATAGTTAAATGTAAATTCTAACTTTGCTTTAAATGCTCAGATTAAATACAGGATTAAGATATTTAAATAAATTCAAAATGACAAACTACCTTTTTGTATAAAAATTATTGAGAAATAGGTACCACAAAATTTCATACTAAAAAGATTTGGATACAGTACTTTTACTAGAAAACTCTCGAGAGTAACTTTCGGATATCTTCCCCTCTGGTGAGCTAATTTCATGAATGTGTACACTTGCGAGCTTAACACTCTAGAGCTTGTGCGCATCTTTTAACTATCTTTGTATTTCGAGTGCAGTTCAGTATGCAACTATGTACATCTTTTTGAGCCATAACATACGTTACTGATTAATACAATTGACGTTCGAAATAGTGAAGTAATAAAAACCAGGCTCTTTTCAGTCTTCATTCTTTTGAGATTGTTCACTTTTTCAAGCGAGCGGAAGTTTTTAAAGGCGTTCTAAAGATGAATTTGATCCAAAGTGGAAATTTTGTTCGATGTGAATGGTTTTTGTGTTTATAAGTTAAGAAAAATCGAAACAATTCCCCAGTGTTCTCAAGTACTGTTAAATGCTTGCGAGTTATTTTTATAAAAAAAAAAACAATTTTATAGAAAATTTCGTGTGTTTACTATTATGGATAGTTAACTATTTAGAGATACACTAAGTCGACCGTCTACTGTATTCGTGAAGATTTTTATCACTTTCATGGATGAGTCTTAGAAACTTCCGTACTATTCATCCACAATCAAATAAAAATTTACTTCATCGAATATTTTAGATACTACAGGATTTCGCCCTACTTGGTTACATGTTCATTTCAACTCGATTTTCTTACGGTGCGGGGAAATTGCGCTGTAGATGATATTTTCTAACATGTGACTTTTTCAAACTGCATTATCGAACACAGAGCTATTGCAGTAAAGCTTTTATTTGCTTTTTTGAATAGAAGTCTTTTTCAAGGAATATTCTGCAAATGCATTTCTGACATAGATAAGGGCCTTGTCTTTGAGCACAGAATCTTATCCCAGCAATGGCTGAAACTTTTGCTCGAACTCGAATGTTATGCGATGTGGGAATAGGAACATACCGATGTGCTATTATTCCATCCGAAATTCTAGGTGGTGCTTTAAATATCTAGAGGGAATTTAAAAACGCTGTTAAGAAACCCTGTTACTGCCACAAACTGCATAACTTTATTTCACGAAGTTTCAAAGTACTAGCTGCTCGAGGAACTGTGCAGATACAAAAGAGATTCAGATTTTGAGTAGTATGAAAAGTACTCCAATTGTATGGAGATCTTATCAAGATTATGGAAACTCTAAAACAATTTCGCATTAGTGTGACCAAAAATACACCCCCTGAATGAAATCCTGGATCCGCGCCTGCTTCAGAACGACACAATTTGAAAATAAAACATACAAAAAATCGTAAAACATCCTGGATAAAACGCATTATTTATAAAGTTCTTTGAATTATTAATTAATTTTTTTTAACAATCAATAACTAAGATCAAAAGAAGCACTGAGCAAACAATAATTTCCTAACCACAATATTAAAATCTAAAAGCAATTGATCCATAACCACAATATTTCTTAAATGGTTTTACCAAGCCTTAAGGAGGATATATGATTATAAAAAAAACTGCTTAGCAATCAAAAGATCTAAACAGGTCGATTAGATCTAGGAAATCAAGCAATAGGATGTTGGTACTCGTACCTATCTACAATATTTTCTACACAAAAATTCTCTTCAATTATTCTTTCTATACAAAAATTACAATCATTACTTCAGTAAAAAAAAAAAAACAAATTTAGAAAAAGGTGCGACTCAAGTTTTATTCAATCATAATTTAACAACAACAACGATATAAAAAAAAGTATACAAATAATTTTACAAAATGCAAACACATGTTTAGTACACGATTGGTCACAATCAAATATTTTTGTAGACTTCAATTCAGCCACCAAAAAAAAACACAACCACAATAGCCCATCAACTTACAATCAACAATAAGTCTCATCAAATCTGCCAATCGATCCATCAACTTTGGTAGTTTGTTTGATAAAATAATTTGTTCAGCTGGAATTTATTGGTATTGTTTTGCTTCCGCCAAAATATGTAGCTATGCGTGTCTTCTTGAAGATTTTCATCACATCACATTACATTGGCCTTGAACTTGGTCGTTTAGGCCATTAAGAAAGTCAAGGCTCTAAACATTACTGATGGTACATGATCTAAGATTTTAACTTAAAGCAGTCATACTCTTGTGGTTTTTTAATTATGTTTTCTTTATAGACTTAACCAGACGGTGATGAGAGTGTTGGGAAAAAAATATATAGTAGTTTGCCGGTCCAACTTACGGGTGACTAACCATGGCGGCGCATCAGCGTTCGCTACTTGAAATTCATTTGAATTCATGCAAAACATCCAACCACCCGCCACCTTCATCGTCGCTGTTAAGTTCATTAAGTTTCCACCAATGTTCATAGTCGCGTCTTGGTAATCACCGTGTCGTATAGTTACCGTCGTCGTCGTCTTCTATTTAAGTTAGCTACAAAGTGAGCTTCAAGAAGCAAAGGAAGGCATGCCAAAGGGGTTTGGCTTTACGTGAAATGCGTTGGCCATGCTGTCATCAGAGCCAACTCAGCTCTATTGTTGAAATTTCCATGTGTGCGATCGTTATTTTAACAGCAGTATGCAAAGTGGCATTTTTTTTGTCCACCAGGCCCATACCTTCTTCTATTCGCAAATGGAATACTGATGATCCTCGCTGCGCCTCCGCGCGGCAGCACACTGCCGACAATTGTTTATGCGGTCATCTCTGAGTTGACATAGTCGACAACAACTCCTTTTGGGATGCAAATATAAAGGGACAAGCACACACAGAGAATCCCTATTTGTGCAAGATATAGCTCGTTGCTTTAGATTTTATTTGGTTTATCTAGGATCATCCTCCAAACGAAATGTAGGTATGTACCTTTAATAGTAAATGCGGGCTTGTTTTAAGGGCTAAGTCGCACAGAGTTTTCGCGTAAATGCGAATTTATGCGGACGTTAACGGACAACTATAATACACTGGTGAATCTCTATTGCAAATCCATGGAAGCCATAAGAATTGATGACAAGGCACTGACATCGGCGCTTTTTAACTAACTTTAAATGTCCAAATGTGATGCATCCAGCACACGGTCAATTGGAGTAAAGATGTTTTTTGTGTATGTAGAAGGGATTTTCTTGATTTTAATTGAAAAGATAAATTGATAGATTCGAATGGTTTTCCAATACCTAAGTATCATTCATTTGTTAGATGGTTGGAAAACTGCTTTTGATAACGTCACTTCAAACCTTTAGACTTCTTAGTCAAATCATTAAAGCTTTTTGCTTCGGAGAAAATGGCGGAGAGCTGAATTTTGATATATAGCCTTCTCACAGAAAACTATAAAAAGTTCCGTTCGATACGAGCAACACTAACAATTTTACGGAGGATGAAAGGCCCCCTAATATGATTTTTGAAGAATATCTATCGAACGGTGACTCTTACAGAAAAAATGTTAAGAACAAGGTTGTAGCTATGAAAATTGCACAAAAATTGTTAAGCTATGTTTTTTTAGTAGCGTCACCAGTTTGGAGATAGTTCAATTGATAGAGCTACGTACTTGAAATTTCTATAAAAAATGTACTCCTTTACATTAGGGCTGCGTCAATCAGAAACGATTCGATTTTTTTGATCCGATCATCGAAAAGTATCGATGATTGAAATCACAAATTTTCAGTTAATCGATCTAAATCTCAATCATTTCGATTATCCTCTATTTTCCATCACAATAAATTTTAAGAGGTTTCTTAATCCATCGACATCGTAGTTATCCTTCAATGGAATTTGACAGTTGATAGCTTGACAGATAAAGGAAAAACTATATTTTTACATAAAATATGTATTTTGGTCCTAATGTCACCCAATTGACCTTAACAGCTTTTTTCCGGAACAGTAAAAATTCTTCAAAGAAGTTTTTTAATCCATCCACACCGTAGCCATCCTTCAATGGAATTTGGTAGTTAATGGCTTGATATATAGGAGACAAACTATATTTTTACAGGATAAGTGTATTTCGATCTAAATGTCACTCAATTGCCCTGAAATCGTCTTTTTTCTGGAGCTGTGAGAATTCTTGAAAAAATTTTGATTTCTTAGAATGTTTTTAATCCGTCGACATCGAAACCATCCTTCAATAGAATTTGACAGTTGATGACTTGACAGATAAGAGACAAACTATGTTTTGACAGGGTATGTGAAATTTCACCCAATTGTCCTAAAATCACCTTTTTCGGAGCAGTACAAATTCTTTAAACATTTCTTCTTTCTTAGAGATTTCTTAATCGACGACATCATAGCCATCCTTCAATAGAGTTTGACCGTTGGTGGCTTGACAGATAGGGGACAAATTATATTTTGACAAAAAAGTGTATTTCAATATCTAAATGTCACCCAATCGACGTTAAATCACATTTTACCAGAGCAGTAAGAAAACTAAAAATTTAAGATTTCCTTAACAGTTCTTAATCCAATTAAATAGTTTTGTTTGTTAATTTGGAATAATTTAGATTCGATCAACAGTAGGTACAGTATTGATTTGAAAATTGGATTTAATCGAATACAATCGAATCAGCACAATATCGAATAATGAACTGAGTGAAATAAAAACGATCAAATGATCGATTGATTGAAATAATCGAATCATTTTTGTGGTCAATTTTTGAACGATTCAGTCATTTAAAATGAACGATTTACACAGCTCTTCTCTACATCACCTTTGAGGTTGAGTATTAGATGAGTTTTTCTTGCTTGGTATCGTCCACGAAATTTAAAACTGAAATTTATTTAAATGTTTAGGGAGAGCATGGCATTGTAAGTGCTACCTTTGTTTTTTTATTTTTTTCTGTTTAAAGTCAATTTTTTTTAAATTGCCCTTCCCAGCTAATCGGAAGAGAATAGAACCCCCCCCCCCACATAACTTTACATAAAATTGCCCCTCCCAGCTAAACGAAAGAGAAAAGAACCCCCCCTCCCATTTTTTTTAATTGCGTTCCTAGCTAACAGAATAGAATAGAACACCCCTCCGATATGATTTTTTTTTATTTTGATGGGAACCACCCTGTACAAACGAAATACCATGTTTAGTGATCTTCGACTCCGTATAATTAATGTAGTATAGCCAGAATCCCAAAACCAAAACCTTAAATGAATCCCTGCATATAATTTTTAGTAGGTAATGGTTTTTTTAATTTTCTTGGGGAGTATAAAATACGCAAAAAAATCCAACAATGGGCTCAACCTCAAAGGTGGTGTAAAAGAGAACAGTTTTTTAAAGAAAAATTAAATCCGTAACTCTACGAATTGAATTATCTCGATAACGGTTATTCTTATGAAAAAAAGTTTTGTAACAGTTTTTGTAAGAAATTTTATAAGTTACAACTTAGTTGCTGATATTTTTCAATAAGAGTTACCGTTCGGGAAATATTCCTTAAAAACCATTTAAGGGGGGCTTTGACCCCATTAAAGAGTATATCATGTCGATGGTGACTTTTTGCAGTTTCCGTAGAATGCTATAGAGATGCTGTGTATCAAAATCCCGCTTTCAACATTTTTTCCGTAATTTTGCTGATTTCTCAGCTCACTGTACTTTCTAAGTTGCCCATGAATTGTGATATTCCCGGAGTACTTAGTTTTAGAAAGGGTTCTTTTCAATTAACAATGTCAAAGTCCGTCTGGAAATTAGTAAAAAAAATCTTCTTACTTCTTGCATTTTCAATTTAGTAAATTTTTTCAATCTTTGTCAACTTGAAATAGAACTAAATCGATTGCTAAGTAGTCTTCTTAAAATACAATATTATCTTGTCTTCATCTTCGTCTATTCCACTCACCACTAAGGATTACCAACAATTTCTAAATTTAAAACAAACCACAATCCTTCAAAAGTAGCAGTCCTCTTAGAATGTCAAATTAAGACAAATAAATTTTCTCATCCATTCGTCATTTTCAGCTTAATAAACTTCTGCGCAATAACTTCCAATCGATCAACAAAGAATTAAAAATAAAATGCAACTATTTTTAGAGACTTCGAAATATTGAAAATCCCTTCGAACACAAGTCGTAAGAATATACATAAAAACAAAAGGTTAACATATATCAAGTCTTTTGTCCCAACTCAATCCCTACATGACAAATTTTACACACAATCCCGCGAGGAGGTATTCGTCTGTCACAAATTGATTGATCACGCCGACAAACTTTTGCAACATTTGTATTTTGTTTTATATGGATCCATTTGGAAAAAGCCCTATTCTTGCGTCTATAAAGTTCTTCCCATCGTGTCGTTGGATGCGTTGATGTCCAGACTGGTGTGCCTTGGTTTTTTTTTTCAAAATGTATTTCTTTCATTTAAGACGAATAAAAAAGGGAGATTTTTGTTAATTTATTATGATGGGTCTGTAAGAAAAAAATAGATCCCTAATGTTTGATGCTTTGATCTTCAAGGTCAGAGAATCAAGAACATGATGTGAATCTCAAGTCGAAGTCATCAAACGGGCATATATTATTGTTCTTTCTTACCCAAAAAAAGACACAGATGTCTTGCGGTTGTTTTTTCTCAATTTGTTTCGTGAGAAAAGAACTCATTTTTGGTTTAATTTTTTTGGTGGATTCATATTTATGTGGAAACAACTTCTTTCTTATTACAAACAAAATATTCTTTACAAAAAATTCGACCACTTTATTTTATGTGTGTTAAATATGACTCTGCATGCTTCAATATACCTATGCCATCAATCATTAAACCTCATTTATTTAGCAGCTTATCTCTTTATCACCTCATCTCCATCGGTCTTAAAGTGGTGTTCAAAATTTACGTGCCATTCAAGAGAATCCTTTATTAGCTTTGGTGTCAAGACTCCATCCAGGAGGAAATCATGGAACTTCTCAAGACAAACCGACTTAAGAAAAATTCTTTAAAATATATAGCATGCTTATAAGAAATGACGTTATAAACAAAAGTCACACCATCAAGCCTCTCGAATAATTCTTTAACGCTTCCGTAGTTTCGAAGAAAAAAAAACACTTCATTCAGAATTTGTTTTTGTTGTCGAACAATTCCATGGAAATTCAGATGATTAACGGTATTATTTGTTGTTTTTTGTGTCAAATAACAAAACAAAAATAATGCATTTCTGATTGTATTGCATAATTTACTTGTTCTGTTCGTATAATTAATTTGAGTAAACAACAACTCTGCATGACGATAATGATTATTTCCATTTTCGGAGTTATTATTGTTATTTGACAATGCGATGTTTTTTTTTTACAGAAGAAGCGTTTTGAACCTTAATGAACTTTAGTATTTTTGTTTTTTTTTTTCGAAATTCAGACTTGTTTTATATAAGTACTTTGACTTCGAGAGTGATCTTTTTTGAGTGGGTTAGGAAACACAAATAACGGGATAAGCTTAAAATATGGAGAAGAGAGAAGATTTAAATTTCAGGATAAGAATATGTCAAAAAAAAGAGGTCACAAGCCCGATCACGTAAGTTAATCGAAAATTCAAAGAAGTCAATGGATTCAGTACGAATAATGGTTAGTTCACACAAAAGGATCACTTTTGAAGATTTAAATTCTGCTGTGAGCAGCGTTGCCAACAACTTTAGACAAAAAATGTGTCAGTTTAAAAAAAAAAACGATTTTTCGATACTAATTTTTTTATGTAAACAATAAATCAAAAATTGAACAAATATATTATAAAAAAATACAAATAAGAATTATATTATTTCCAAAGAAACTCCTTAAAAGGATCAAAATTTTTGACATTTTATGTCGGTTTCGATAAAATTTTCTGAATGTTTTACTCGTTTTTATTCCAATCGAACAGGACACATCGTATTGTCAAATTTACACTCACACTATTCAATGACGCCATTTAACAAAATGGCTTCCTCAAGCATTTATCCCTTTTGACAAGTAGTCCGACAAAACACTGTGTATGTATGCGTGTGTTTCAGATTTACACAAAGACAAAGACTTCGGAGTAGCAGGGCTAAAAATGGAGTACTTACCTAAGAAGGGTGTACTCTGAACATCCAATCGAAAACACCATTAGTTTCATAAGTTGGTAGGTACAAAGTATTGCATACAAAGGAAGCATAGTTTTAGTCCAACTGTTCATACTGATCCTTGAAATCTTACATTGATTTCTGAAACAAGGATATTTGGGTTTGTTTGAATTGTAAATTTGTAAATTTTTAATGCGACTTTGTGTGCAGAATTACACTTTGTGATCTAGATTTATTAGGAATGTTTTAAAAATAATAATCAGAAGGTACGAGTATGTTTAATAAAAAATAAAAATATTCGAAATAAAAGAGATGCCTGTTTGGGAAAAAAAAACAAGCTTTAAGGCCTAAGGTAAAAAAAAAGTACTTAAAAGGCATGAACAAGGAACAATTGGTTTTTGAAATATTATTTTTATTTTATATTTCAAATTCAATTTCTATATTTTTTATCTTCTTTTTAATATTTTTTCGTCAGATTTATTTTCGATAATTTTGTATTCCATATTTAGTTAATAATTTAATATTTATTTGATTTTGTTTAACTTGAACCATATCGAACATATTTCCAATAAAATTAAATTTGATAGTGTGATTTTTCCTTAACATAAACCCTAAGGCCTGGTTCACACGGAAATGTACCACACGTTTTTTTGTGTCATGTAAATAGTTTGTTAAAAACTGCGTAGTTCTCGTGTAACTTTAAACAAGTGTTGTTAATATATAACCAGCTTACGAGCTCCTTAAATATCGGGTTGTTCAATAAGAGCGCTACAAAATTTTTTTAAATACAACAATAACGGTTTTGGATATCAATGAACTTCTTTATTTCTGTGAAAGAACGTTTGATGCCATTATGTATGGAACTCAATTTCTTTTGTAAGGCCACCACGGCACGCTTGCAAAGTCCAGACGCTGAAGCCAATTTTCGACGGTTTTCAAGATACTGCTGCAATTTCACGTTCGATATTCGTACGAAGTTCATCAATCGTCTCTGGCTTATTGGCATAGACCATAGACTTGATGTAGCCCCACAAGAAAATGTCTAACGGCATCAAATCGCACGACTGAGGCGGCCAAGCGACTGGACAATTGCGTGAGATAACACGTTCTCCAAACTTGGTTTCCAAAAAATTGATTGTGACATTCGCTGTGTGGCTTGTGGCACCGTCCTGTTAGAACCACATGTCCTCCAAGTCCATATCATCCAATTGGGGCCAAAAATATTCGGTTATCATTGAACGGTAGCGATCCCCATTCACAGTAACGTCCTGTTGGAACCACATGTCCTCCAAATCCATATCATCCAATTGGGGCCAAAAATATTCGGTTATCATTGAACGGTAGCGATCCCCATTTCGGGATGCGATGATGACTCATGGAGTACGTGTGGATTGCTGCCTGACCAATACCGCATATTTTGTTTATTGACGAAGCCATTCAGCCAGAAATGAGCCTCATCGCTAAACATGATTTTTCGATGAAAATCCGAATCAATTTCAAGTTGTTGCTCAGCCCAATTCACTAACATACGACGCTTCTGGTGGTCAAGCGGCTTCAGTTCTAGCTTCAATTTAATTTTGTAAGAATGTAAGCCAAGATCTTTTCGCTAAATTTGCCACAACGACGTCACAGATATGCCCAACGCTTGAGAATGACGTGTGAGAGACACATTTGGGCTTTTTGCAACTGAAGCCTCAGCGGCAGCAATATTCTCGACACTACGGGCACTTCTTTGTCTCACTCACGCACGGGAACATTTTGTACTGTGCCTGTGGATTCAAATTTTTCCATAGACGCTCAATTTTTGATCTGCTAGGACGATTATGACGACCATAAATTGGACGTAGCGCTCTTAACGTTGAGGCCACTGACTCCGAATTTCGGTAGTAAATTTTAATAATTTCGACTCGTTGTTGGCTCGTATATCTTTCCATCATGAAATGGCATACCTAACTGAAGAGAAATGTCAAAAGAGCGGCAAGAAATATGGCGTCGTTTGCTGTCCCTGTCGCTCGTTTTTTGTAGCGTCCCTTTTGAAAAACCCTTTATAACCTGAGCGAACTAGATTTAAAGAAAAAGTTTCAATTAACACCTTGATACGGTAAAAATGTAAAGTAACATGTAATCTTAAACATGCTTCTCAGTTAATATAACAAAGCTTTTAATCTTCTTTGTAGTTTTTTTTTTAATTTAATTTATTTGATGTGAATATGTTTATTTTAACCAAATGCATAACGCAGTTTCTACCAGAGACTACGTCATTTTTAACACATAATTTTTTTAATTTCCCAAAAAGCCACTCGGTAAAGATTATTTTTCTGCCTGATTTATATGCCAATGCCCATTCAAATGGATTTGCAATGCAAATAAAACGTGCAGTGCATTCCATCAGACGTTGCATGAAGCCGCTGCTCCTACGGGTCTGATGGAGGGATGATCTTTCAAGTGGGGATAAAAGAAAGACCAAACCCTTAAAAGGCATCATCGTCCTCTCCTCAATAAAGTGATTGTGTAATGACAGACATTTCTTCAATGACTCAGAAATACAAACCATCCTTTCAGGCTATAGCCTGCTGAGACTCATCAACACTCGCTACGGACTTGATTGTCCTGGGTTTTATTTTTATCATAGGTTTCTTTTCTTAGGGGTTACAATCCTATGGATATCACAATGGATCTACATTGATCTTAGTGTGTCGGTAACATGATCAACTGTCAGCCCATTAACCTAACCTAACCTAAAGTAACACAAACTTTATCCTTTAAATTTGTTGCACTTTTAAAATTTTACTATATTTATGAATGGTTGCAAAGATAAAGCACTTTGAAAAAAAGTGGACCAGCTAGGCCCATCCTGCTCCAATATTGGCCTTTTTGTTTCTAACTCTGAGCAGAACATGGGTGCAGACCTCGAGCGATCTGAGTTAAACTCTGATCAGAGTACTGAACTGACATGCGATTCGATATTAATCGAAATTGACTTTTAATTTTTATTTGACACCTGGCCAATTAAAAACACGACGATAAAAAATCTAAACTAATGTTTTATGTGTTCAACGCGTTGATTTGAAATTTGTTGTCTAATAAAAAAAAAAAACGTGCAGTTGGCTACGCCAAGCTTTGCTCCATTTGGGTCCTGAGAAATTGAAACGTATTCCGAGTATACGTATTCGAAAAGGAGACACGAGTTGAGTGCTCTTAGTTAAAAACATAAACACAGATGTTTTGTTTACAGTTCAGTACAATCCTCGGAGCTAAAAAAATCGAACTCGAGATTTTCATCAAATCAAACTTATTATTAAGAAGGAAGACGAAAAAAGTGGGTCTAAGAATTTGTTATGTCTATCCTTTAAGCTACAGCTTAAACGTCTAGATTTATTTATTAACTTTTTTTAAATTTTTTCAGAAATTAAAATAATAGTACCTGCCAAAATTTAACAATCTTTAATAATTTATTTCTCTCAAAAACGACTCGACAACTTATCTTAAAAAACATTCAGTAAATTATTCGTATAAAAGCTATTTGGACGGAAAACCATTTTGCCAATATGATTGGCACCTCCCATGAAACCATTTTTTGATTTTTAGTGCTCATGAAAACAGAGCAACTTATTTGAATTATATTTCTTATGCAAAAGCTTTCCAAGAATCATAATACTATTATGTTTTTAAATTTTCAAAAACTTTTTTATTTCAACTTCTTTCGATGAAATTTTTCGTTTGCATGTTTTGTCATAAATTGAAAATACAAGAAAAGTAACCTAAGCAGTCAAATTTCATAGTTTCAAAATGACCTAAATTATTTGCAAAAAATTCTATTTCCCTTTTTTCTTCAAACAAAAGAGCTGACAAGCGAACTTGAAAACATTTTAATAATTTTAATGATTCCTTTAAGTAAATCTACCGCTCTGATTTATTTAAAAAATTATATTTAAGATTATATTCAAGTTATAAAATATTATATAACAATAGCAAAAGGTTTGCTAGGCATATCAAGTAACTGGTTTATCTGCATCGAAATAAAAAAGGATTAACAAAGTTCCTTTAAAAAATCGAACTATAAATACCGTAGTATTTTCGTAAGATGTTTTTGTTTATTTTTATAAATAGTAATAGTAAAATTTTAATTAAAATATTTTCCAAAATAATACCTTTAAGGTTATATAATTTCCTATGCTTTGAAACCAATTACTAATCAAAAGACATGAAGTGACACTAGTTCATTCATTATTATACTAAAGCTAAAGCTTCCCATTCATAAAAAAATATTCAAAAAAAATTGAACCAAATGTCGAAAATAAAATAAACCTCTTAAAACTATAGTAAATATTTACTGGACACTTTTAAATATAAAAACAAAAAAAAACTGACAGATGACCATTGATCTAAATATAAACTATCATCAATTAGCGTATTGATTTGAAGTAGCTTAAGCAAATTTACTTATCACAATCAAACGTGCTTATGCCTCTTACTGATGCCTCTTACTAATTGACACCTAAGTGTGAGACATGGTGACAATCAAACAAAGATAATACAAACAACTTATTCAAATAAATCCCCACCAGCCCCGCACCATAGCTATACTCCCTTATTCATTTCCATATCGCCGATGAGAAATTTAACCAGAATAGTTGTAATTTAGTGTTTATGAATACCCATGTAACTGCGTCAGTAAAAAAAAAATCAAATTTCATATCATGACGAAAAAACTGACCAGCTCATTGTCCATTCATCACAAAGAGATCCCACAATAATCTTGGGCTAATCGTTGTCATTTCAATGTGAATAACCGACCTGACTACCTGTAGTTAAACATGCCTGATGATTCAGCATATCCAAAGAGATACAATAATAAAAAAAATCAACAACAACAACAAAAAGAAGCGAATCACCGGTGACGGCGGGTGTCGACTGTCGAGAGGCTTTCCCAACGACTAACTATTATAACTACTTGAGACGCCAATCAACCGAAAGATACAGTTGGGATTTTATTTTTATAAGAAAAATCCAAACTTTTGAAAACAACTTGAACCTGAACCGGTCGCTGTCGATGTCGTTGTCATCGTCATTGGCTGTCCGGTCCCCCGTATACTATGGTCTCTCTCTCTTGGTTAAGGTCTCAGATTATTTGAGACTTGGCAAAGATACTATAAAGTTATGGTTCTGGCGGATGTAACACGAAGAATCACTTCATTAAACGTTTTAGTAGTCGGTAAAGAACACTTTCAATTGGATGTGCCAGTTTTTATAACGCGCTGTGATAAAGTGTGAATTAAATAAAAACAAAATATAAAGCAAAGAATTTTGCAAAAGCTATTATAGAATCAAATTGTTAATTATATTATACTTTCTGTCAAAGAAAATAATTAAATAAATAAAGTGAGCAATTTATTTTTGCAATTTTTATTTTAAATTGAAATCATTGTGTAATACCAAAAAAAAAGTGAAACACGTTAATTGAAAGGAAAGTGTTATAAGAAAAAAAAATAAGTTTGTGTTGACAAAGTGTTTTGTATTTGTAAATGAAATAAAGTGAGAGTTAAGTCTATAAAGAGGACATTATTTAAATATTATTGTTACTTTTGGATATCAGTTATTTGTTTTTGTCTCAGCAAAGAATTGAGGTGAGAGTAAAAACTGATTTCAACATTTTTATTTATCTATGATAATACATAGTTTTGCGTGAGACAATTTGTATCTTGAATATTCACATCTGTGCTTGTTTTTTTCGGGTCGAAGACCTTTTGCATGTCTTGTATTAATTTGTTTTTAAATTTTAATGTGAATTCATTTAAATAAATTAACCAAAATGTTGAATTCTTGTCATCAGGTTTAAATTTTGATCTTAAAATGATTCAATTCACGAAGTTTGTTGTTTTTTTTTTTGTTAAGATCTACAATAGTTCTTGTTTTAGTAAAAAAAACATCACAAATCAAGTTCCTATAAAGAATAAGATGGTTATAAAAATTAAAGAATGTCCTTTCATAGCAATAATTTTTTTTAAGATTCTTATCATTTTAAAACAAACAAAAATCAATTCATTTTTGTATAGTTTGTACAAATTGGTTGTAGGAACTTTCAAACTATCAAATTTATATTCAATTAATTTGAATGAATCAATTTGAACAATTTATTTAAAGCTGATTCATAGCTTTTTGACTAATCTAATTTTTATGAACGAGTAACCAGTAACCTAAGCCACTAAGCACTGTTCTTTAATTTTTGAACCTCAGGTTTATTGGCAAATCCGTAGAAGGAAAATTGAAACTATTTTAGCCCTAAAACTAAAGAGTTGCCATTCAACAGTTTTATCTTTAACTGATTGATCTCAAAAACTGTTCCTACGATTTTGATTTAAAAAAACATTAGTTAATAAGTATAGAGGCGTGGAGAAATTTTTGAGAGGAAAATTTATCAAAAACTATTTTAACGCAGTACTTGCCATATAGTGTTTTTTTAATGATGTTATCGATAAACCTCTTAGTAGTAGTAGTAGTAGTACCTCGTGGCATTATGGTTAGTGCGTTGGACTTTCAGACCTTAAAAAAAAAACATAAATGTTTTTCCCGAGCTACTGCCTCCTCTATATTTTTTGAAAATTTAGTATTTCGAACATTTTCTTAGATATTACCAAGTCGTTTTTTAATAATTAAAAGACCGTCATTTCTCGTAACTTTTTTCTTAAATTTCTTGCATATTTTTAGAAGTTTTGTAATTCCAAGCTACTAAAACTATAATATCAAAAGATCTTGCAACCCAGTTGTGAATTGTATTTACATTGTACATGTCCTCCTTTTTCTTAATAATTTGTTTAACAAGGATCACAACATCAAAAAATGTTCTCTAGCTGGGTTTGACATAAAATAAACTCCTACAAGTAGGCAAGCTTTAAAAAAAAAAATACTCATCTGAAAGTACATACAAATGTCAAAATGTCTATCTAAATATTGACAATGAACTATCAGCTTGGCCAATTAATAACCCTGGTTTAAGCAAAGTAATATAAAAAGATTGCTTGCAGTCTGGGTTTTGAGCTAATCTGTCAACTGTTGATCAAACTTTTGTTCTTAAACTAGCAGTGAGACATTTTAAAGATAAAAAGAATATTTATTAAAAATATTGCATTTGTTGGTCCTTGGTCTGAATGTAGCATTTTTGATAATATTTACCGAAGTTTCTTAGCCTTACTTTATAAATTTGCAGGAATCAAATTTCCGACAAAACTTCCAGAAATCATAACAGCAACGGAGCAAATTGGTCAAAATTTATTCCGTAAGGTTGCGTTTGAGTCAGTTGATTCTTGCATTATTCATTAATCAGTCAATAAGACACTGTTCAGTACAATCATTTATTAAATGAGCAAGAATAAAGCAGGATATACTTATGCACATTGGTTTTAAAGTTCTGAATATTAAAATGGGAGGCAGATATGGAGCCTGGTAAAGAATTCTACATTCTTAACATAACGTCTAAAATTACGCTCAAGGGTAAACTGATGAACATTCCCAATAGTGCCAGTATTGCGGTGGAATTGTTTAAGGAACGAAATACAACTGGCTATTCATAAGCAATAAAATAATGAGAAGGGCTGGCCATAATAGCAAACCAAACGATACTTTTGTCTCGGTATCGTCAAAATCGAAAATTGTCAGTATAGTCTCGGTATTAGTATCGGTCTCGTATAACTCAGTATCTTTTGGTCTCGTATAACAAAGTCTCGTCTCGGTATCAGTATCGGTATCGGTCTCGACTGGTTTTGGTCTGGTCTCAGTCACAAACGAATGTAAAATGCACGACTTGGTTACTTGTTCTTGATTGATTGATTTAATAAAAAAAATTTAATAAAAATTCATAGTAAGTGAAAGAATACACTTTTAGCTAAAGTTTCTTTTGATCTTAAACATATTAAAGAGCTTGTTTTACAATGTCTATAAGGTTCCAATTAATTATCCGAAGCATAAATTCTGCGTCAAAATATCATAACAGGAAAACAATGCTGTTACAAAATTATTGGAGTCGTTTCCGAGAAACCAAGATAAAAAAAAAATTGCAAACACAGTTGATGAGTTTTACTAAAGTCACTTCCTCCACCTAAAAAGAACCAAATCTGGAAAATTTCACCCAAATGATTTGTTTCAGAAAAACAAATCAAAAGAAAAATGGGCTCGGTATCGATCTCGTATAACTCAGTCTCGTTTGGTTTCGTAACAAAGTCTGGTTTCGTTTTGGATGCTTTGGAGCTGGTATCGTCTTGGTATCGTTTCTGTTTCCGATACCGATACCGAGACTTTTCTGGTATCGTGGCCAGCCCAAATAATGGGAGACATTGATTGTGCTGTTCTTCTATCACATCATTTTGCATACTCTCCTTTGGATTCTTTCCTAGAGATTCAAGTGAGTCATAGAAGAACAGATATGGTTATTGTACTCAAGCTTAGGTTGGATAAAGGCTTTATAGATTAAAGCCATATTCAAAGGGGAGACAAATTTCTTACATCGTCGAAGAAGACCCAAACACTTAGCTACGTATTTTGTGAAATACTGACAAATGAATTTTGGTATCTTCGATGGATGGAACATGGAAGTAGTGCTCATATAAATAGTGGCTCCTCTAAAAAGATGGTAGGTGTCGATTTGAAATTCCTTGATCTTTTACTAGATCTACCATACTGTGATGGTCGAGGACTTTCTTGGCCAAAGGGCACACTGATATGGAACCTATCAAGTTATTAATGGAATGCTTCAGGCGTTCACATAGCACAACAGGTCACCTTTCTTGAAGATCACTAAAACAATTCTGAAGTTTCATTAACCGGGCATTCGTTCCTCCAGCAATATACTGCAAATATGAGCTGGTGCATCGTTACTAATCCATCGCTTACCACTTTCAACGCAGATTAGCAGTAAGGTCATCAGCTCCTGAAGCTTTATGTGTTGTTATCTGTCATCTAGGTTAAATTTTATTATCAATCTGACTGACTTGTCCAGAAGCTCAAAGAATAAATGTCTTTGTTGACATTACCTTTCTCCTCTGTGGGACATTTAAGAATATGTAATCAGGCTAATAATTGCTTATTTCAATAAGACTTTTTGCCTAGGTTTGCTTCCAACGAAAAATCAATAAAAATCCCCTGATTATGTCTTCCTGAATGCTAAATTTCTTCCCTTTGAACATCAAATAAATATTGGTTAGTGAAAAATTCGATAAACAGTCAACACTTATCGTTTTTAAATATAATTGGCTTAAGTATATTTTATTTTACTACCAGCGATATGAAAGTATAGTTTTAGAATTATACCTTTGGGTATTGTTGCAAATTTTCAATACCTATTGATGTAATCGTGTGTCCATGTCCAGTTTCTATTCTCATTGAAAAAAAAAACATTTCAATATTTTCTCATATACAAACTTACACAAAGGTCTTCAAATTTCTGACAAACTATAAGCACTCAATATGCCAATACAAATCAATACCTCCATTAACCTTTTACAAAATTCATTTCAAAACAAGAACAACATTGTTTTTCATCTAAACTACCCCCAAGAGTTTTTATCAAATCACTTTTTATATACAAAATATTCCACAATTCTTGTATACTGTATTATAGCTCTGCCGCACTATGTTCAATGTTCATCCTAAATCTCTCCTAAGGGAATCACAAGAACGAAATAGTAACAATAAAATAAAAATAAAATGAAATGAAAACAAAAGGATTCCTTCTTGCTCGCTGTGGTCTACTAAATGTGAATTGTATTTGTACCTTTTTTGTGCCTTGCTCCTGTTTGTTTGTTTTTTTTTTACATCATTCTAAACTTTTGTACTCATCTTTTTGATTAAGATAAACAACACTCCTGTCCCCAATTGTGTATAAGAAGCAACCGCACATTGTCGTCATCAGATAAAAAGAAACATAAACAAAACAAAAACAAACACAAAGTACAACAACAAAGCTAAGGACCTTAACTCGGATAGTCTCCTATAGAGCCTAACCAAGACTCTATTCGATATAGTGAATCATCATAAAGCAGAAGCTAAGTTAAAATTCTTTTGAAGCAAGAAGCCAACCATCATCATAGCACATAAACTCTCCGAGGACCTCGATTCAAAGACAAACACGACACACACATGATGCTCTAGTAGAGTATAGTTGGTATTAAAGCTTGATGGTCCCTTCTTCTTTGGCCCGTTTTCATGATTCCATAAATTTAATAATAATGCGTCTGAAAAAAAGAAACCCAAACGATAGCATCGTGCAATGATCTACACTCTTGGGCCCATTTGGCAGAGAGCGCAAAGAAAAAGTTCATAAAAATGTAAATTAGTCTTGAGCTCATCCTGAATTCTATGTAGATGCGAGAAAATAGCCAGCCCACTATAAAACATCCTTTATTCTATTTTTGTGTCTTCTTCGTTCTTTGGTATATTTTTTGAAGTAATATTTCTGCCACGAATAAATTATATTAGAAAATATGAAAAAAAAACTAAGATTTATAACAGATGAAGAACTCGGAGGAGGAGGCTTTGATCAGGGTCTAGGACTCGAGCATCTAGGATGTGTGTAATTAAAAATCATTTAAAATTTTCAATTTTGTCAGAGACGGTTATAAACACATGTATACCACTGGTACCACCTACATATCTATACTCGCTGCCTCCGTGTGTATAAATTGTTTGAGATTTAAGTGGTATTTTGGTTGAACAATATAAAATATGGGAAAAGAAGACTTTGGTTGATATTATAATGACCAATTTGAGCTTAAACAAGGATGATTGATTTTAAACCATTAATGGAAAAAGGAAGTTCTATGTGGCCTAGGGTACAGGTAGGAAACGACCTTAAAGTCTTTAAGAATTTTTTTCATTTACATAAATTAGTATTAAGAGGTAGACGTGCAAGCATTTTGCATAAACCTTAGATATAAAACATCATTACATATAAGCTTTGTGTGCATTCGACCAGTTTATACCAATCAGTGGATAGGCAAAAATCTATTAAATATCTTCGTCTTCCACTGGACAAAGATGCCAGTGATGATGATCAACTCACAATGTGTAGCCAAGCATGTACATAGCTCGTTATTTTTATATAAAGATGTTTACCAAATTGTCAGTGTCAAAGTGACAGCTAAGACTTTGGCAGCAAACGACAAGAACGGTGTGGTTTTCGAAATTAATTGTAAGTAATTTATTTCTCACTCAAATGTCAAATTCAAATATTTATGTATTTGTCCCCAAAAAAAAACAAAAAAATGGATGCCACTTAAATGTCATTATGCTAAGGTATTAAGTTTGACATAATCGCTGTGTTTGTTAACGTGAAATTTGTTTGCAAATTTTCCCAAATTCTCACAAACTGTCACAAATTCCTGTTTGTTAACTCAAAAAAGTTGCAATAATTTCCCCTCTGTTGGAAAACCTGCAAATCCTGCTACACAAATTCTGTCTAGATGAAGTGTTACAAGTACTGTCAAAAAACGTAGGGGTCAGTTTCTGTCACAGCGTTGCCACTAATCGTAAAATTTTCTGAAGTAGGTTTTCTAAAGAAAAATACAGTTTATTAAATTTTCTTTCAGAAGATCTACATATTTTAATTTTTACTTTTATTGAAAATGGAAGAAAATAGAAATTAAAAATAACGTTTAATAATTAATTATGCTGCCACGGTTTTTTTTCAGAACAAGCCAAAAGCCGGAAGCCGTAAGAACAGAATTGAAAAATTAGATGAGTGCATTTTGATGAATGATAATTTTCTTTTCCGAAAAATAAAAGTGCAGTAGACTCGATTTAATATCAGTAAATTTGTTTTACGAAAAAAGTGCTTTGCATCTATTGAAATCATGGCAAGGTGGCAACGCCATCTACACATAAAAATTGTGTTTCTTACAAAAAGTTGTGCAGGTGCAGAATAGTTTAATGTGTTTGTTAATTTTTTTTTCAAATTTCACCAGCTCTTATAGAATTTTCCCCTCTTTTCAAAATTTGACAGGTTTCACAATTTTTTTAGAAAAAGATACCAAATAAACCTAATGTTGCTATTCGTTAAAAAGTCCAATTGTAAAATAAAAGTTGTTAATCACCTTTTAGCTAACCAAGAAGTAATTTTTTTAGCAAGTTTGTGCGATCCAGTCTATTATTTAGAGCCCCGCCAGCTTTGCAACATTTTTTGTAAAAATAATAATGTCTTATCTAGAATTCAACCCTGGGATCTTCTGTTTACCAGTCCAATTCCAATAGGTAACTGCACTTAATCGTTATACGGTTGTCCAATGTTAAAGATGAATAAATATGAACTTTAGTTTTGTTTTTTGAGTATTTTTGATTAGGTAACTACATACAAAATATTTGCTAAGAAAGAACTCATGAGTTCTTAACAAGTTGTCAGGGCATTTTACTAATCTTGGAAAAATCTTTCCATTTTTCCAGGCAGGTTAATTTTTTTATTCAAATGAATTTTGTAAGCTATTTGCAAACACGTTCAACTAGTTATAGCGTATAAGTAATCCATTAAGATTAGTCCTCAAGTTTAACAAGTTTGAACCTTTTCTGACATTTAATTTTTATAGAATAAGTATTTTTTTGCAAACCCAATGTACCGAAAACCCAAAGTACCAACAAATCTAAAATAGCAAAAAATCCATAGGACTGAAAATCCCAAAGTATCGAAAAACCCAAAGTACCGAAAACCCCAAAGTACCCAAAGTATCAAAAAACGCATTGTACCCAAAAACCCATCGTACCTTAAACCCTAAATAAGGTACTGAAAACGCAATAAATTACGGAAACCCCAGAGTACCGAAAAACCCAAAGTACAGAAAACCGCAAAGTACCATAAAACTCAAAGTACCGAAAAACCATAGTAATGAAAAAAACCCAAAGTATCGAAAATCTCAAAGTACTGAAAAGCCCAAGCTTCCAGCTAATTAATGAAGTACTAAACCCTAAGGCCAGTTTTTCAATGTGGGGTTAACTTTGAGCAAAAGACAGATTAAGCTTATCCTAAAAATAAATAGACCTTGAGTTAATTAATTACTCGAGAGAAATAGTTTTTCAGTTGAGGATTAACCTAAAGTTGTCAAAAATCTATTGAAATCGATGTTCGGCACACTCTTTTACGCCTTTTTATATCGAAATCTCAAGATGGTTCCACTTTCGGTTAAGAACTTGAATAAACTCACCTTATTAAGTGAGTTATCTCGCAGTTAGCTTTGAACTTAAATTGACTGAAAAAATGTCTCTGGAAAATACATGCTCCAAAACGAATTAAACCTTTAATTAAGAACCAGTTTTTCAGTTCAGGGTTATCAATTACTTGAACAAAAGTTAGCTAATACTTCATTTCCCCATAACACTAATCTGAGATTTAGTAAAATTTACCTCAAATCTTCTTCATATCTCGAAGAAATTAATCTTGTTAAATCTTTCTAGGACAAATACCTTAAAAAATCGAACTAACCTATTCTTGTATGGCTCCCAAGGATTCATTAATGGCAAAATTCGGACCTTTACACATAAAAAAAACATTCTATCTCTTTTCCACTTGATAAGAAAAAATGAAACACCATTTGCATTTTCAAAGGTGCTGTCAAAATAAATCTTTTTTTAATCTTTTTTGTGCGGTGAAAACACCAAATAGATTTATCAAATCTGAACTGAGATAAACGTATGGTGGAAATATATTATTATCTTTCAGCTGTCAAAAATTTGGAGCCATCGATGAGCAATACTATGGATATTATCCTCCTTTCCCATTTACGCATGAGAATTGACCATACCTTTCACTTTCTAAATCAAGATGGCGTCACAACTGAAAAGGTACTCAATTTGATCCCTGAGTTAACTCACCAAAGTAGGTGAGTTAACTCCGAGTTAGCTTAAACTGAAAAACACGTTTCGGGAGTTTTCTTACGTTTAGCCCCAAGATTTGGATGATCTCGCACTGAAAAACTAGCCCTTAGAGTCCTTGATGAGACAATTATCATACTCACAAGGAATATTATTTTTCATTAACGTTACTCGTAGTTCAATGATATAAAAAACTTGAACATGTTTTAATTTGACCACAATAAATGAATCAACTTCAATAAAAGACTTTAATATCGCTCAAAAGGTAGAAGGTTTATCCAAACTTCCGATGATGATTAATTTAAAAAGGATTTCCTTTGTGGTTTGAATTTATTTGATAAAATTCCATTCATTTTTGTACATAATCTGCTATGCTATCAAAATGCAAATTCCCCAAGTCAACGCATCACTGTGACATTATCATTGAATTAACATGAAAATCACAGCCAGGCAAAAAATTAAAATATGCATATAAAAAGTATATGTACCTATTATTCATGTGTGTCTGCATATTAGTATGTAAATGCCTATATATTATTATTATTTGTTTAAACATTCCCTCATGAATCATGGAATTTGCGTTAAATTATCCTATTAAATGGTCATATCGCTCGAAGAATGTCAATACAACACTCTGCGCTGTGTGTACCGTGTCGCGTCGAGTAGGTATAGTAGGCATTCAATATACGGAATTGAATAATGCTTTGAATAATAAAATCAATGATTCTTTGATATTATTTGCAAATTTATAATGAATCTGATAGAAATGGATATGGCTAATCATATAAATGTTTACCTGCTACTCTAACTCTGTCCGCAGTTTGTTATTAGAATTTCACTTTTAATTTTTTTTTTGTATTTAATTTATTGGAAGGAATGCCAGAAAAAATCGGTTATTATTTTAATGAAACCTCTTTATATGGCGACCATGAATTCCTTCACACTTCCATTGAATACCAAAGTATTTCTTTTTTGGAAAATCTATCATAATCTTTGTTTCTCTCCAGCCATCATCTAACAAATGAAGAGTTCAATGAATTTTAATTAACCCTAACACACGTCATTTCGACACAAAGCAAAACCTTTAAAAGTTGCAACTATACTATAAATTTTTCAATTCCTTTGAACCTAACCAAAACGTAGAGGATCTTGTGTACAGGGCTGCATTTACTATTGAACGATTTGTTTCGCAAACAAGGACTCGATTTATAATTTAAGTTAAATAAAATGAATAATTGAGAAACATCTATAAAATTGAAAGCCTTGATAGGACTGAATATAGCGTTTCATTTTGGGTACAAATTTTGCGACAGTTAAAGTAGGACAGTAATCCCTCAAAAAAAAACCATTGCTTGTTTAAGGTTTTTGTTAGCAGGTCTTATGCAGGCCATTTGAAATAGCTTCTTTAAGAAAACTTTTATTTCTCGTTCTTCTTAAGTTGAATTTCAAGAAGCTTCTTATTCGAAGCGAATTGTAAGAAGCCTTTTGGAAAAAATGGAGAAACCAATGCATACTCGTTCATGGAGCTTCTTTATGGAAGTTTTTTTTTCTTATTTTCTAAAAACAATTTAAAAAAAGCCCATTTAAGGAATTAAGGAAACTTGAACAAGTTTTTGGCGGAGTAAACAAGGTCCTTAACAGAGCTTGTGTATGGGAGCTTTTATTTCTCATTCCTTTAAAAGCGATCTTCAAGAGGCTTAATTAAAACTTGCTGAATATTAAACAAGTTCTACGACGAAAGTTCTTTATGGAAACTTTTATTTCTTACTCATTTAAAGAAAAGAATATCAAGAAGTTTTACTTAAAAATTGAAGAAAATTTAAACAAACCTTTTGACGAAGCTTCTTAACATAAGCTTTTATATATTATTTTTCATAAAACAAACAAAGCAAAAACTGGAGAAAACGAAGGTTCTTTAAAGAAGATATTATTTCTTAATCTTTTAAAAAGAGTTTCAAAATGCTTTATTTCAAAATTAGAGAAACTTACATAAGCTCTTTGCTGGAGCTTCCTAATAAAATATTATATTTTTCAATCTTCTAAGAACAAATTTCAAGAAACTTTATTTAAAAATTAAAAAAAACTTCTACAGTGTCACTTTGATTTCATATGCATTAAGATTTAGAGAAACATAATTGAAAAATAAAAGAAACTTACACAAAATTTTTGTCGAAGCTTCTTAATAGAAGCTTTTTCTTCATTTTATAAAGCCTTATTGTAAGATAAGGGAAACTTATACAAGCTCTTTAAAAGAGCATCTTAATAAATGATTCATTATTAAAAAAAAAGAAAATTTCAAACAGCCTTATTTTAAGGATAAAAAAACTTTTATAAGATCTTTGTGGAAGATTCTTAGTGTAGGCTTTTTATTCTCTTCCAAATTTTCTAAAAACGAGCTTCAGAAGGAATAATAAGAACATTAAAGTAACTTCAGATTTAAATTTAACTTTTAATTCTACCTCCTTAAGGTTTAAAAGTTGCTATGTGAAAGTAAACCTTTGAAAATGTGCAACTTCTAAGCAGAAACTCAATACAAGCCCTTTAGGGGTAGTATCTTCAAGAAATTAAAACAAAGGCATTTTTTAATATTTCGAAGAATAAATCTCAATTCTTTTTAGCAGAAAAGTAAGGGTTATCTAGAAACACCATTTCCCTTTCTTAAGAAAAAGAAAACTATGCTATGTTAAGAATATTAGGCAGACACTGACCGTGATGAGTGCGGCCCTGTTTCTCTATACAGCAAATAGATAGTTATAATATGCCTCCAGTCTCTGGTTCTCAAATATATATGGACACATCATGTCAAACAGGAACAAAATGCATACCTATACTCTTATATTATTGTGAATAGACTTTCCTTTGACTTTAAGAACTTCTCTTCAAGCAGACAAGACAAAAAGAAGGAGAGTGAAATTGAAGTATAGAGTTTGCAAATATTTCAAAAGATGAACAACTCTATGATGTCAAAAAGGTCATTGAGAATTTGTATTTTTTGTTCGTTGTTTTTTTTTTTTTTGTACGGGGGAAGTTTTTTTTTATGCATATTTTCTTAGGTTTCTGGTCTGGAACTTTGTGTGTTTATAAAAAGGATTCAAATTTCACTAAAACTTCTTGTACCTACATATACATTATGCAAGTTTTTGCTTCTGATGCTTTTTTTCTTTTAAATATTTCTTATGAATAAACAAACCTACTCCTTTCATTAATCATCCTTTTAGAATATTTCTTATGCAGAAAAAAAATGAAGAAGATAAAGAAGCAAAGATAAACATCAATATTTCAATATCCTTTTACTTATGATTTTGTTTTTGTTTTGTGTTATAAAAAGAAGTTTATCTTCTTTAAGGTTTCTTATTTTGGTTAGGTAAAGTTTAATATTTCTACTTCCGTTTGCTTAGTGAAGTGAAATTAATTGGAATTCCTCATAAAGTTGGTTAATAATTTAATTCTCTTGAGGGTAGTGGGAACTTTTTTTTTCGATATAATTTTATACAAATAATTAATATTGCTCCGATGCACTTGACAAGTTTTTTAAATGATTTTGTCGACTTCAAAGACTATGGTGCAAAATTTAAAACAGTCTTTTGTTAAGGACTTAGTAAGTATTATCTAAGTAACAATCTTCAGAATATTTTGTAATTCACTACTTCTTCCAAAGTTTTAAACCTTTTTTCGTTTTGCTAGCAAGTATCATCCTAATTCCATTTTATTAATAACAGTTCATGTGAACACGTCCAAACAGTGACAGTTCGTATAAAAAACAAACCTTTTTTATGTCAAATTGCCAACCTAAGACTGTGTTCATTCGAGCTTCACGTGAGGCGACTCATTTTGGAGTCTCTCTTCTTCATCTCATTTCTACTTCTTGAAAAGAATGAAATGGCGTGGTGAGGTAGACATTTTCAAAAAAATTCAAAACTTTTGCCTCACTTTCTATTCAAGAGATGAAAGTGAGATACAACTAAGTGACGTCAAAATGAGTCGCTTCACGTGAAGCTCGTATGAACACCAACTAAAGTTTGTTTTCAATTTGCAAAAAGATATTTTTTTAAATTAATTCATAGTTCGATTGAAGTGCCTGATTTAATACAGTTTGTAAGAAACTCGGCTTTAATTTGGCTTCCGCTGTTATTGAATTTGATTTTCACCAGCCATCTGCTCTATAGGAGTTGTGTTTTTTTGTGAAGAATTTTTCCGGAAACTGTTGTCTAGATACTTGAAACAAAAATAAAGAGGACGCCGACCGTAATACGCCGTTTTCATTAGGCCACATGAGGTAATTTCGTTGAAAATTTCCAAATCCGATACGAAACCATCTCATTTTCCATTCAAATGAGATAATTTCAACGAAATTAGGTTGGAAATAAAGTCAAAACCTATTGAACACACCCAATTTGCCACATTTTGAAGAGCTCTGAATAGATTTTGTATGATAATGTCAAAGCTCAATGGAAGTAGAGAAAAAAAAACAACAACAAAAAGCGTTTAATAGTTTTAAAAATTAAATGAACTGTCAAAAAAAATTACCAAATTATAAGTGAAAACACTTTTTCTGTGATTTGCGAAATTACCTCATTTCGGCTCTAATGAAAAAAGTAACATTAAGGAACAGGAAAAATTGTTGGGTATTCGTTCAGATACATAGTTTTGCTATCATTGTGCATCAAACTGTTTTAACTAATAATTTATTCAATAAATTAATTAAACTCAAAAATACAATTGTCAAGATTTTTTGAGGAAAATGATGGATGTCATGGATTTAGCATGATACTAAGAATTAAAATAACAATTTGGTTATTTTAACTTTACTTACTTACTAAAATCCTTCAAAATTACCAAAACTCTCTTTTTAACTTAGAAGCTATTATGTTAAAATTATTTTAGCATCGCATTAAATTGATTTGCTCCTAAAATTTTATCGTGTTTTTAGAGTTCCTATATTGAGAAAGTGAGAACTCGGAATGACTTCACTACATTATCAAAAGTCCAAAATTGACTGGTTGATGTTGACAGTCTGTAGTGGCCATTTTGTTTTGGTGGGACCTCCTGTCAAATTTATCGCTTATTTATGAGTCAAGTTAAATACGACTAAGCAACACGTGTAAATGGTGAGAGTGTTCTGTGTAAAGATGAGTTCAAATTTGCTGTCGGTTTACATGGTCAATTTTTCCAGTTGACTGTTAGTTAATTTAGCTGCCAAATTCTGGTCGACGGGTTCAGTCAATAAGCTAATACCCGTACGCCAAATAAATGCAGAGTATGCCAAAAACATAGGAGAACTCGAGGTCCTAAGGCAGTTTATTGCATCAAATTCGTCAACAGAGACGACCAACGATCGATGATAAACAATTTCTTTTGACACAAATTGAATGTTTTTGATGTGAAAAAAAAGGTGGATTTCAACAGGAGAGTTGATAAAACGTTCCCACATAGGTGACTTGATTTCACAAAGCACATTCTGCATACACGATTTGTGGGTAAGGTTATCTCTCATGGAGATGACAAAAATTAGCCATAAAGGTCATGTAAATTAACCTCGTCAGAGTCTTTGTACTGTGTGAGTGCCTCAAGCCATTATTCAACACTATAATCGGCAGTAGACTTTCTGCCAGGCAGATTGACCATAAGCCAAATATTGATCACTCTCCAAACAAATAAGAAAAGACCAATAAATTTCAATTTCAAGTCGAGAATCATTGGCTTCAAAGCCGCCTATCAGACATTCATCATTAGAAATTATATGGCTATGGCTGAACTTGGGAACACGACAAAAACTGACTCAGCTGTGTCACGTAACATTGGAAAATAAGCGATGAAATGCGCAACTAGGCAAAAGCTCCTCCTAACTAAACTATTCCAAATATGCACAGGCTTTTTGCAAAAAGATGCGCTATCATGTGATTTCTTCAATCTCGTTCCAGAGAAAATAGTGCGCTGGGCAGGTCTGGCCTTATTTTCAGCAGATCTGCTCAACTTCTAGCGTATATGCTGATGATATCCACATCATCGGCTAATCCCAACAGGCCGTTATAGATTTTTTCACTGTTGAAGAACAGGCAAAACTTGTTGATCTTATAAAGTAATCTAGGACAAGGACAAATGCATGCTATCAACAATTCATCAAAATCAAAATTCTTCAACGGATATTTGGTCCTAGGTATGTGGAGGTTGAATGGAGTAGAAGATGCAACCACAATGCATGAACTCTATCAAGATGTAGATGTAGTCCGAAAAATCATAACGCGTTGACTGCACATCAAGCGAAAATGGACAATAATCCTAGTCCTTAGGTTTGAGAGAACGAATAAAAACCGAACCTCCGGTTTAAAGACACACCGATTTTGGAAGGCTTTGTCTTGATAACCCTTCGTATGTAGATTAGGAGCCAGATAAGTAAATAAGAATTTTCTATGGGGTGACATAAGTCGCATCTCTTTTCTAATAAAATGCAGTCAGCCGTCCTCAAAGTTCTCAAAGTCAACATAGCCCAGGAAATCACCTTCAGATGATCCTCTGCTGTAGTTATTGAAGATCTGTGTCACCATGTGAAGCCGTGTCGGGTATTGAAAGGACATAATGCAATACAAGAGAATTGTAAACACCTCACACGCAGCTTATTTTACTCTTTTTTTCAACATCGACTCGCTTTATTGAAAAACCTTAAAGGTACTAACCTTAAAAAAAAATATATCTACAAAAACTTTATGCTTGACACTTAGACTTCAAAGAAAATTCTCAAGTACAACATTTTTCCGAACAACTAACAAAATATTGTTTGAACGAATTTTAAGTGATTCTTTCTCAAAAGGTCTAAGCCTATGGATTTATCCTTGGAAAACTATGTAAATATAACCCAAAAAAATTCACTCAAAAATGATGGTAAAAGCAATTTTCTCAGCCTCAAAAACTCTTTTTATCCTCACAAAATATTCTGTGAAAAGCTAAAAACTTAATAAAATATAATACTCACACTTTCAGCAACAAACAAAAATAACTATTCTACTCACATCCGATATTCAGACTTGGGGGCAAAAGAAACCAAATCCCGTATTCAGGGCACCACATCATGCATTCATCTACTTCATCACTATGTGTAAATATCCTATCTATACACATCATGCATCCTGTTGCATTTTACCTGCCTCTCCTCCTGGCAGCATATTTATTAACAAAAAATATCATCTTCCAGATCAACATCATACATCGTCAATGCAAATTGCATCCGTCAGGAGTGGATTTTTTTATTACACACGCCATAAACAACACCTTATGATATGAATAATACTTTTATCCTCTACCGTCATCGTCGTCGTCGTCATCGTCATCGTCATCGTTGGACGTTGTTGTCTGTTTCGTCCATGGTAAAAGAAGGCATCTTCAAGGATGTTGGCTCGAAAAAAAATCAAAGCCAACCTACCTTTCTATCAGATTAAAAAAAAAAATATACATTGCGTACTTGCAGAGGTCTTCTTCTTTTGCCAGTGTATGGTTTCGATTTAATATGTTCCCATCAGCCAACATAAAAGGCCGATTCCTACCTTGGGCTATAAATCATTTTCATTTTTAGTTCTTTCTGCTGTTTTCATCTCAAAAGGATTCACTGTAGTAAAACTATACACTTTGACACGACTTCATGTATCCTGTGTCCGCAACAAACTTATCAACATCATGCTAGAAATCAATCCATCGGCACATCTTTGTAAGAAAAATTGCTGATCCAATCGATATTTTTATATTATTCTGAACTAACTAACATTTTTTAAGACCAAATCTTAAACGAAGGTTATAAAAAAAAAAATCTGGAAATCCTACAGGTTAAGATGTGTAGACTAGACAACATGAAGATGGGGTTTCAGCTACTTTTTTAGAATAATAAACTCAAACATCCTTTTGTTAAAGTAGTCATCGTCGTCGTCGTCGTCGTAGGCAATAAAATCCGTCTTCACATCAGGATACCCCAACGGGTATACAAATCTTTCCCATGGTATAAAAGAAATCACTTAACCAAAAAGATACATATCATAAAGATTCTTTTTGTGTAAAAATAAAGAAGACAAAATGCAAAATATACACATTTTTTTTTTGTCAATTAAAGAAGAATACACTCGTAAAAAATTTACCATCGAGCAATTAAAGTGTCACGATGATGTAAGCCTGGAGTAATATACGAAATACGAAAGTTACGAGTAGCTCAGGGCATATACTTTATATTCTGGAAGACCACCTACCCACCAGTACTTGAATTTTATTTCCCATCAGACACCAGGAGGCTCTCAAATTATTTTAAGAGTTATTCAGTGAGGTTAATCTAGCTGGCAGGTTAAAGTTTATAAGAAATGAAAAAGATTTATGCTTCAAGTCGATTTTGAAAACGTCAGAATTTTGAGTGGCGTGTGATGGATTTCCTGCGACCTAAATATTCTTCATTTTATAAGATTTTCAATGCTGACACTGAATATTTTTTTTTTTCATTTGAATCTTTCTGAGGAATAATATGGTATTACATGCTGTCTCTATACTGGTTATAAGTCTACAGCGTGCGAACAAGCCGTGTACCGTAAATCACATACTTTCTGTTTTATTGTATTCTTCTACTTCTGCCTGCTTATATTTATGTATAAGTAAAGAAATTCATCTTAAGTAGAGATGGCAAATTAAGTAGCTGCAATTTCGTCTTACCCAGTTGAATTGATGAGAATCAACAAGAACGAATATTGAATAAAGACTTTTCGATACAAAATCTTGTACGGAATTCGAGTGAAAGTAAATTACCAACTCACTAGGTTGGTTGCAGCTTTACATATTCTACGATCCTGAGCGCGCTGCTTCTAGTCCTCTAGGTCAAGTTTTCTGATATCTGAGACGGCTATGGCTTAGTTTGTAAACCGGAGGTTTGTTTTTTTTTTGCTCTCGTAAATCTAATGGCTGGTATTCAAAGACTCTCTTGGCTGGAGCATTATGGTCCATTCGCTCGATGTGGCCAAGCCATTGTAGTAGACGTGTTTTGATCTTGTTCTCCATTTGCTCTCCGCGAACTTTGGACCGAATATTTGTCAAAGATAGGTTGGTACTTAATTTTAAAGAATTTTTCTTTTTAAAGAGCCCAGTTTAAGCTGCCTTTCTCTCTCTTTCGGCTTATTTCTTAACACGGCTTACATGTGTGGAGTTTTGAACCCATTTGCTGTGCCAAACAGCAGGAGCACCAGTTTGCTAGGGTAATGCTTCGTGGGATCTCCACTATGATGTCATTCATGGGATTAGTCCTTACTTTGACGGTATATGAACTTCATTTCTAATTTAAACTTATTGCTGTCAACAGTGACGTTTTGTGCTAGCTGGTTGACAGTTCTGTCATTATTTGTTGATGTATTTGGTCTTTTCCTAGCTTACTTGAAGGCCAGCTGTTTTTAAATTGCCTTGAAAGACTATAAGGGCCTGTTAGGAGCGGTCGATGACGTCGGTTTTTGCGGCATACCAAGCTGGATAGATTTTTGTTGAAAACAGTGCTTTCAGTGATAAGAAATAACATGAGAGATTGAAGAAATAACATGATATCAGATCTCGTTGCCAAAATCCTGTGCATGTTTGGAATATTTTGTAAATAGCATGTCCCTAGTTGCACATTGCATCGCGTGTTTTCCAATGTCACGCGACACAACTAGATTAGTTTTCTTGGGATCCCAAGTTCAGCCATCTCCATACAGAGCTCCCGACCTTGAATGCTATCATATGGAACTTTAAAGTCAAAGAGTTGATGGTGAGTCACGACTTGAAATTCATTGGTCTTTTCCAGGATTTGCCTGATAGTGAATATTTCTGGTCTTTGATCGATCTGCATGACCAGAAGCCAAAATGGTATACTTGCTGCTAATAGTGTTCCAGAACGGCTAAAAACGTGCACACAGTATGTCGGATGGGTTCATGTATGCAAAGTTCACCAGGGATATGCACCAAAAGTTCTTACAGGATAACGGTTCACCTCTTTTTTAGATGTGACATATGCATGCATTTCAACATATCCCCTTCCGTGCTTGAATAGCTCCGCTGGTAAACAATCAAGTCCGGAGACAGTTTTGTGTTTAAGCTTCATAATAGCTAATTTCACCTCTTCTTTACTGGGTGGTGGTACTGGGTCTTCATTGACCTGCTTGCTTTACCTGATGCCAATTAATTGGCAGTCAGAAATGCTGAAAACATCTTAACTGTTTCGAAGAGCTTGTGGTCCGGTTTAAAAATAGCAGCGAGTTGCTGTTATTTTTTTATGAAACTTCTGGGTGTTTTTTCTATCGCGAGATTTGCTGATCTTCTTGAAAACTAAATTATTATTCTTTCAGTTTCAAGTCTCTGTCTATATTTAAGGCTTTACTGCATTGTTTTTCAGTTTGTTCATACAAAATTCCAATTTTTTCTAAATAAGAACCACCTTTGTGTATAGTCATTTTTTTAAAAACTATTTTTCGCACTTCTTGATTTAAAAAAAAAAATAAAAAACCTAATTTTTAACCAAAATTTATTATATAATTCGTTTCAGAAACCAAATCAACTCAATCGAATGCAATTAAACGCTGCATCAACGAGTGCATCTTCTCCCCAATCAGCTATCTCCTCGTGTCCCGCCGCCACTACTGAAGGTGCTGCAGCTGCTGCATCCAACAGCAATCACCACCAACGCCAACACCAACAACATTTCCAACTACTTCGCTACTCTCCATCCCCGTCCTCTTCACTTGCATCGACCCCACCACAACCATCAACTCCACCACCACCACGAACGCCACCTGTCAGCCAATGAAAAATACATTTGATTAATGTTAACTTCGCGCGAATCAAAGTGTTTTCATTATTTCAGAAAGAAGCGATGGCCGCTACAGATGGCCAAATAATATTGGCAGCATCCCGTTTCGGGGATACAATACCAGTTTATCTGCGTGACTTCTCTAAACAGCAACTCCCAGCTGTGGCGAAGATTGTCAAGGGCCAACATCAAAATCTTGGCGTTCCAACTTTATCCAATCCCTCCCTGCAGAGTACGGCATTGTTTCTGAGTGCGGGCAAAAAGTACCAAATTTTGGCACAACCGATTAAAATCAAGGAAGGCCGAAAGCCAACGAATGTCGGTGCTAAGGTGCTAATACCCGAAACCTATCCGGGTTTCTTTGAGTTGCTCAGTGAAGATGGTCGATCGACGCGTTGCATTGATTCGGTATTGGAATTGTCAAAACGAAGGAATTTGCGCGTGCTTGTGCGTGAGACATTCCGTTGCACACAAATGAATAAGACAATCCATGCTGGTGAACTGCTGACCACAATGAACGAGCATGGGAAGTATCTGCAGTGTCGAACAATCAAGGATGAAATCGTCAATTTACCACTCGAAACCAAAGCTAAATTTTCACCCATTGCTAAGGAAGATAGCATCAGTGGTGTGCATTCGGTGAAAAATCTTCTACTCAAACGTATGCCAGTTATTGTTAGGTAAGTTTAAAAATACTTGATAAATTCTGATTCCAGATAGTAATATCATGCCTTTGCTTACAGATTAGTCCATGGAAGTGCCCCGAAAGGCCTGAAGCAACCCTTTGTCCCTGAACTGCGCCTGCTTGGCTGTGTGGAAATTGATCGGGTTTTTGCACTGCCCCTGCAAAAGGACACCGACTTAGTGCCAGTACCGCTGAATGCTAAAATCAAGCTTCAGCGCTCGAAGAACATGGAGCAGCTTGAACACTTCATTGAATACTCTCGATTCTTGGACAAGGCACAGCGGCTACTCTCCGATGCTCGTGATCGCTTACAAATCGTCGACATGAAGCTCTCCGAGAAGGAGAAAAAAGACTCCAAATTCAGTAGTCGAAATAAACTACCAACAGTCTTAACTGCATCCTCAGCGGGAGTCCTAGAAAATGGCTATGTGCTGCGGAAGAGTGCCAGCCTAGACTCATACAGCAAACAGCAACTTCAATCATCCACTCAGATCGCTGATGAATACAACGAGATCGATCACATCTACGACTATGTTCGGGGACTAACCCCTCTGTCCAAGGGTCTGACAAGATTTGAACCAATCTGCGAATCACCGACGCTAAAATCTCAGGCAACTACTGACAGTGGCAACTATTGCAGTCTGATACGTGTCAGCAGCACAAGCAACAGCCACAATAACAACATTAGCTCTAATAATAACAACAATAACAACAACAACAACAATTATAGCAGTCTAGAATCGAATAAACACAACAGTAGTCATCACAGTAGCAGTAATCATCATCATAATAATCATAATCACCATTCGAGTAGCATCAACAATAACATCCATCATCACCATCATCATTCAACATCACATCAGCAACAACATAATCACAATAGCAACAGTAGTAATAGTAACAGCAACAATAACCACAACCACAACCAGTCACAACAAATACACCCGCAACCGCAAATTATTCACCTACAAGCTCACTATAATCACAGCCATATTCAGGAGGACATTAAGCCCGTGCCACCGCCAATTGAGACAATTCCTGGCAAAAAGCTGCCAGAGAAGCGACAACGGCCAACACTACCAAAGCTCTATGTGAAGAATAATTCGTCGAGCAGTAGTCATCATTCTAAGGTTTTAAGTAATTCACCAAATTTAGTAAATGGTAATTCACCAATTAGCGCTGCCATTAATGGAAATAAGGACTGCGGTCTGGAGCCGCAAAGTCCTCTATTTCATATAAGGTAAGACAGCTTTAATTTTTTCTTCTTCTGATAATGTATCCCTTTTTTTGCTTTCATTAAGTTTCGTTCGTGTTCTTAAATGGATTTCAAAAATTTATTTAATACTAGCAGACCCAGGCCCTCTTTGCTTCAAAGTTTTCTTAACAGAAAAGATTACTTGGATTTTAAATAAAAGTTTAGCCTTTGTACGTTTATCTAAGAAGCTCAACTTATCACTCCACAAGATTATAACAAAATCGCTTCAGTAGTTAAGGCGTAGGATCTGGAAAAACAGGCAGACGCAGAGTACTTTTAGTCTTAAAAAGTAGTATTTTTTATAAACTTTTGTATTAAATCAGGGTTGCCACTTACATGTGAAGATTAGGCAAACATTTTTAGATAGAAGGGCTTCTAAGCATCAATTAAGTGTATTTAATAAACTTGTTTACATATAACAAAAAAAAAAATCAGTTATAAAAGTAGTATTTTCGGTATATTGTTGCAAATAAATCAAACTAATGTACTTAACTTTACACAAACATTTAAAACCTATGCCTAAATATGACCCCAAATCCAAAATTAGGATTGCTATTTCCTCCTGGCCCTCCCAAATGCTGAGTGTACTGTGCATTCCCATGTAAACTAGAACGATCATCATGACTTCGCCATGCTGGAAATTCAGCTCGTCCCTTGACATCAAAACCTTGATGGTTAGAGCCAGTAATAGAACTTCCTGAAAAGTCGATCATTGGTTTTGGAGGTGCCTGCTATCAATAAAAACAAACCAAATACTAATAAATTATTTCAAAACAAAGATAAAATAATTTTAAATGCTTACCATCTCCCTCCTTAGATCCTCATTAATTTTCCTTAGGTTTTCACGCGCAGCTTCTTGATTAAAGTTTTGTTGTTGTGAGGCAACAATAACAATACTCAGACAGAATAGAAATGATATAATAATTTGTGTGTTCATTTTGGATTAATTTACGATGAATACTTATTAGGCAGGGATATTTCTTTAAAAGTTCACAGTACGAACTGATAAGACTAACGAAGTCTTTTTCAGTATTTATAGTCACACAAATTGCCTGATAAGTACTTGTGGGGGATTTTCTTTTTGAATAATTATTATTATTAAGTATAAAAATACATACATAAAAGATTTGTTCAAATGCGTTCTGAGATAATGATGTCGAAAAGGTTAAACCAGGCATCAAATCAATCAATCAAAAAACATTGATAGTTATGAATCTAAACATATTAATTAAGGCTTCAGGGTTGAAGAAATGTCACCAAAAAATAAAATTAGTATATCATGTTAAAATTAATTCATTATTAATTTCATAAAATGTTATGCATATTATGAACATGTTAATTAAGAGAACTGATATGTTAGAAAAAGCAAGAAGAACTACATGGTAACTCAATTTTCTATTTTGATTATAAGTATGTATATGTACCGACAAAACGTTAATATTTTGTAGTTTTAGAGACTTTGTCCAATCTAATTACCATAGACAAATATACGACATATAAGAAACATACCAATTAAACTTTCCATCGTTCTCCAGTAGCTAGATACCTTTAAGGTTAATATATTAAACATTTATAAAATAGGATGTCAGAGTGACAAGTTAAGCGCAGAGACGTGTCTGAGGGTGTGGCAAAGGGGCAGTTGCCCCAGGTGCCTTGTCTAGAAAGGCGCCGTTCAGCAAACAGGCGGACGCTTCCATGTCGTGAAGGCCGCCACGAAAAATAAGTTCTTCTCGAAAAAACTCCTAGTTATCGCTATTATACTGACCAGCTGAAATGGATGGGTACGATATGTCGGCTTTATAAATATCTACTTCATAAAGGCGATTCTTATTATCTCACCAAAAAAACCGTTTTCGAAAACTTCATCTGCGTCGAAAATGCAGTTGTAGAATGTTCTTAAACGCAAACTGCAAAAGTCTTCTGTTCGAAAACGCCAATACAAATTTGCCTGCATTAGCAGTGTGTTTGGTAAATGCAGCTTGCTGAAATCACATGTTTGAAAACAACATCTGCAGTGCAGCTGTGCAGCAAAAAATCGAGTTGACGAAAAAAAAATTGAAAAGTCAGAGAGCGTTTTCGTAAACGTCAAATGCGTTTGCAAGTAAATTAATTGACGTTGCTCAAACCAATTTTGTACTAGCAAGACAATTGCTTATTTGACGATCGTAGTATCTTCGTCAAAAAATGACGATCAAATTGACTTTGATTTGACGTTTTCGAAAACGGCTACATTTATCGATTTACTTTTGCGCAAAACCAGAATCTGCCTACAGATCGACGTCGCTGTTAGGCCCGATAAGTTATGTATATAATAAATCTTCTTTAGAATATCTTTACAAATTTTTAGCAACACACATTCTTGACATGAAAAAAAAAATTTCGAAATTATTAAGTAATAATTGGTTTATAAGCGTTTATCTCTGGCATTGTTCATCTGAACAAAAAATAATTTAATATTTTTTGGTAGAACTCTCCTTTATAATAAAATCCGTTATATATTTTACTGTTTACTGATTTTCCCTTGGCTTTGTCTTCTCGGAAGTTGACAATTTGGTCAATCTCTCATGCTGGGTGGGTCATTTACTGGGGGGGTGCGCTGAGTAAATTGTATTAACGTTTTCAGCGTCTTTTTTCAAAATTGCGGGCAACGCAACACTTTTTATCAGCCCAGCCAGGCTGCCCTAAGAAAACAAATCTAAGGAGTTATAGAGAATATATTATAATATACCTACATTGTATGCGCAAAAAACAGCCATACTGGGTTCACTTCTTTTTTTGACGTTGATAGCTCTCTTACTATATTGTCAGAATTCAATGTCTGACGTCAGATTTTATAATGCAACCATAACTTTTATTTTAGAAAGATTATTTCGAGTTATTCAGTAGTTGGCCAAAATTTTCAAAAAGAACACACTCCTAGTTTATAATAACTTTCACGATTTGATGACCTATTTATAAAAAAAAGGGCGTGTAATTAGGCGGAAATTAACCACAGATTTTTTTTACAAAAGACCAATACATTCTCAACAGGCTAGAATATTTGGTTTCGACAAAGGAAACTCATCAGCTGGGTTCAAACCTGTACTGTGATGTTTTTTATAACCTCAATAATTTTCTAACTTATTCAATAATTTTTTGCATAAAAATAAAGCCTGTACTCATCTTCCACATCTTCCTTAATATAGAGATGAAGTACATCATGGCTTTAAAGTTAGTGCTTTGGACCGTTAACCGCTGCCAAATAAAAACAAAAAATGTTTCTTTCAGAATTACAGCCTCTTTCCAGAAACTGACAAAATCATCCCAGAGTATCTAGTGTCATGCCCAAGTGCTACTAATTTTAGCCGTCCCTTCTCCCGAATAAGACCATTTATAGTGTTTTAGACAACAATAATATTT
Source organism: Dasysyrphus albostriatus (assembly GCA_946251815.1). NCBI lineage: Eukaryota > Metazoa > Arthropoda > Insecta > Diptera > Syrphidae > Dasysyrphus > Dasysyrphus albostriatus. The sequence continues at coordinate 29,870,092 of OX276337.1, read as the reverse complement.
TTCATCAACTTTTGAATTCTGAAAATAAATGTTTTTTCAGGCGTGTGGTTTTAATCTGGCAGCACTTTTTTCGGATTTGGTCTTTTTGACAGCTGTCACTTGATTCATACTCATTTTGTTTTGCCATTTCATAATGAATAGACTTACTCCTAAACAGCGTTTGAAACTACTGGTTCAGTTCATTCAACGCATTGCGAAACAATCAATTTATTCAAAGAAACTTTTGGTGAGCGCATTATTTCCTCCAAGATCGTGCGATTTAACACCGCTGGACTATTTTTTAAGGGGCTATGTGAAGTCGCTTGCCGCAAATAAGCACAAGACGAAGCACAATGGACCCATTAAGATCCAAGTGAGAGGTGATGCGTTCTTCTCGTATCATCGCCCCTTTTAACCTCTATAACCTAACCTAAGCCCAAGACGATTGACGCCTTGGAAGGTTATATTCGGTGCCTCACCAAATGTTTCCTTCAATAAATTGATTGTTTCGCGATGCGTCACGCAAACCGAACCATTATTTTGGAAATAAATTGGCCCGATTTGCAAACGTTGTTCCGGAGTTAGTCTGTTCACCTTGCAATGACAAACCAAACTGAGCATAAATCAAGTGACAGCTGTCAAAAAGCCAACTTCAAAAAAAGTATTGCCAAATTGAAAACTTGGTGTGGTTTTCAATTTGGACATACTTTTTTTCGAGTAAATTAGTTTTTTTGGAGACTTTACTTTTATAATGGGCTCTCCCCATCGAAACTCTTTACTAGCAAAAAATCAACAAGACAATAAATATGTACCTTGATTCTAAAAGGGCCAGTGTATGATTTGTAAATTTTGGTTTTTGATTTCTAAAAACGTTTAATACTTTTGAAAATTTAACTTTCTATAGATAACCATGGATATCTTTTTAAGAAACAATTGGAGCACATTGGTCCTTATTACAGGCGTAAAACTTCCTCCACTGAGTCAAAAAGTGCACTTAAGTCAAAAATAAAAAAAAATTATGCTTGCCATTTTTGAACCAAGGTACAAATAATAATTGTTGTCAATTGGTTTCTTGGTTATTCATTTTTAAAAATGTATGTAATTAGTAAAAAAAATGTCTCATTAGTTTTGGGTATAGATTGTAAAAGATTGCCCTGAAAATGCTACTCTAGGCCCATCATTGCGCGTATGATTTAAGCTCACGCTGACTTGAAATCTTGAAATAAAGATCACTTATTCAGGAGTAATTTGGATTCCATTTTTGAAACGAAAAATTCTTGTATTAATCTTTTTTATTACGAGTATTTCATCCATATTGCTCTAAGACAGAACTTTTTCTTAAACTTTATATTTTTAAATATTTTCAGATATAAAAGTCTCAGCAGTTTACAACTTACTCCAGATAGTAATTCTACAACTCCGATCTCAACAACTCCCAAAGGAAACCAACAACAACAACTTCAGACAACAGTTCAGCAGCTACCATTGCCATTACAACAAGATGTCATTAAAAGTAGCAGCAACAACAACAACAACAACAACAACAACAATAATAACAATATAAATAACACCAACAATAATAATCAGCTATTATCAAAAAGTGCAAGTAGTACGGGTGGTGCTCGAGAAGGTACCTTAGATTCGTCACGCAGTGGCGGACGAACTTCTGGCGATTCCAAATTACCCGAAAAGAAGACACGACGCTTATCGCGACCGCGCAGTCTATCGAATTTAGTTTGGGACTTGAGGCCATCCAAAGAGAAGTCGAAAAAGAAATTATATATTCATCATTTCGATCATCGCCAACAGGCGACATTGTATCTGTAGAATTAATGGAAATAGTTTTTTAAGGTGAGTAGTACCTTGTACGAGTATAATACTTATCTACGAGTCTATCTTATAACCTACCAACATAGTACATACTTAAAGGGTATCGATCTGGGGTTGTATTTCTTTACTCAATAATTTATATCGTGACCCAACTGATTCTTGTCCCCATTGAGTCGTCTCGACTTTTGCCATTTTTGTTTGTGGCCGCTTCGGCTATATGATGTTGTTGATGCTGGTTAGGTCTATTTTCCTTTGTGTCTAAAAATAGCTTCAGTTTTTCCTATGTAATGTACACACAGATCCGCGAGGTAAAGTAGAAAAAGGAAGCTGCAAATTCCAGATAAATTCAATTTGCCCTGCTGTTTGGTGGAAAATGGGTAAAATACCAACATCACAGCACCCCCACACTCTCCTCGGAAACTTAATGGGTTATTGAGGAGGAGAATGAGTGAGTGAACTCTAATACCTGCCAGATAGAGGTATTGAACCTTTTTCTTGTTTTGTTGTCCTGTTGTTGCATAAACTACATCAGCAAACATCAACAAGAGGTACATAACATCGAGGGAATATCATAGTTGTTCTGTTTGTATAGCGGTGTAGCCAGGAGGGCGCAACGCGCAGTGTTGGCACCTATGAGCGTTCAAAACATTGCCTGAGAATCAGTGTACAACCGATCTGGGATGGATTATCAAATATACAAATGAAGATAAGGCAGGAAGAAAAATTGTTAAAAAAAATCGCGGAATTATATTATGCTGTATGACATATCCAATGGTTTGGTAAAAACACTTTTAATAAATTCCTTAAATGTCAATTTTAGTACTGTAATGGTTGTAAACTGTCAAATAACCAAAGAATAAAATAATCCAAGAATTTTAAGATCTGTTCCTGTACTTTTTTACAGAAACTCAGAAACTGTCAAATTTTTAAGAATAAAGATGACATTCTCTCAAAAATTTGGCACTACGAAAAAGTAATAGAACGCAAATTCATTATTAGTACACAGGCTTCCCGAGTGTACTACCTCATTTGAATAACACCTCATGGCAAGTTTTCAGCTGTTATCATTTTAAGTTTCCAGTGACATTTTTGACAGAACTGACATTAAAACTGACAGAGAAAGAGCGATGCGTTTTTAAACTCTTTCACTGGTGCTTTCTTTTGAGATATCATTTCTAATAAACCTATGCATCACGAATGTTTTAATCAGTTCTGCCATCAGTTTCAGGGCCAGCGCCTTGAGTCTACCTTCTAAAATCCCAAATGCCCTCCTGCTTAAAGAGGACACCATTATTAGAGAGTCAATCCCTACATATAAACACAGAACTACGGCGACGACGACAAATAAAATAGAAAAAAACTGCATTCAAACCTGCCAGACGAGATTTATGCTGTTCTTTTTAGTGAAAAATAGCAATAGATTTCTTTTTTACCTTCCCAGAGGGAACAACTGGTTGTTGTGTTGACTATTATAATGCCATCGTCGGTCGTGTCGTCCAGCGAGTATACGCATTGAGGGATTACACATTATGGATCTTACTCTTCTTCTTGGTCCTCGTTTGAATTCTTTGCACTTACTCAACTAGATTATTGTCAACACTGGTTAAATGAACGTGCGCTGGGCAATTGTTATGTAATTTGGTCAAGATGCATGATGTTTTCTTTGCGTGGTGCCTTGCGTTTTACTTGTATATTCAAGGTGATCAACCTTTCGAGGCACTATATAGGTAGCACCTTGATGGAATTACTCAAGAGTAGATCCTTGAAATTATAGAATATTTATGTAATTTTGTAATATAGGATTACACTTCAGGATTGAGGTTTATTTTTTTTTTTTTGCTTTTATGGTAAATCAAGATATGAGTTGGCTTTTGACTAAGCCGGATGGGACTTAGATATGTAAAATTACATTTAGGGCTACTCGTGAACCTTTTACCGACGAAATTGGTTGTCATGTTCCTGTTACGGGGTCAACTTTTTCCCGATCATTTCCCTCTCTTTTTTTTATTTTAATATGTTCCGGAAACTTACAGGTCTTATGCCGGTTTCGGTCGCTGTTTAGCATCTTCTGTATTATATTTTCTGGGGTGATGTCAAATATTTTATGGAGGAAGGCGTTAAAAGTCCGGTGAAAAATTTTTGTCGGGCCACCTATGCTCACCAGTGTGCTGTACAGTGTTGTGACCTCAAGCGCGTTTAACATGTCAGTTCACCTGATCGAATTGCAGACGTTTTTGATTTTCCAGATTTTCCAACCTCAATGCACCTCGATTTTCGTTTCCCTATCGAGTGATTTGGGTTGCCTTGACTACTTTCCCTATTGCTCTGATTAAAGAGTTCCTTCTTCTTCTAGAACTTCCTTGCGGTGTCGAGCCTGGATCTCCTTTTTCCTTGCACTAATGAAAACCAAACGTTGCATCTTCCATAGCTCTTGATGGAGACCCTTTTCTTTTGGCAGCTATTGAACATGCTGAGCAAAAGTTGAGGGCATACTTGTGCGGTTACTTTTAGTCCTGGAGTTCTTTGGCTGTGCAAGGTTTCCATAGCTAATTTCAGCTCTTTTTCGCTGAACGACACGGTATATTCAGTCGTTGGATCGATATGGTTGGGAAGAACGTATCCACTGGTCATCTTTTCTACTTTTAGAGCAGGACTATCCAGCTGATTTCCAAGTTTCGCGCATGACAAACTTAAAGGCTTCAGGGTCGTTGTTGACGTCTTGGTGGAGATCATCCCACTTTTCTCTTTTGTTCAAATTGATGTCGACTTTTCTTTCTTCTATCACGGACTTGAAAATCTCTTCTTAATCTTCTAGGCCTTTCAGTTTTTACCGGAACTTATCGATCCTATAGTTTAGAGTAAGATAGGTACTTTTTGCTGTGAGTCCCTCGCATTTCACCCATCACACAAAACCTTCTTTTTTTCCTCGACTCTGAATGGAGAATTTATTTGCATCCAGGATCCATTGTTGCTGCAGTCCCTAATGAGTCGGCAATACAGTTTTGTCTTCTTTATCGTCATATTGCTCGCTCAATTGTAGTTCGCCAATTAGTTTAATCAGGAAGGGTGGCTTATGTAAGGCTTCTGTGGATGTTTCCTTGAGTAGTTTCTGAGTATGACTTCATGAAACTTTAGGTTATGTTTAAAAAGCTGCATAACGTTAAATTTGACGCCCACACCAATTTGTATTTCCATAGCAACTGCACCTACAAAATAGTTTTCACTACAAAAATCTGAAAAAAAAATTGAATCACTTTATTTTTTTTTTTCAAATTAATTGGTGTCATTATATAAGCATCTTTGCAAGATTGGAGCTCTAAACCTTTCAAATGTTTATTTTAATTAATTTAAAAAAATAATATATATTCTTGTATATATTTACAGCTTCCTTTTTCATCGCTATGAAAACGACACATAAATAAAACGATGACTGAACTCCAAGAAAATGCAAAAAACAAAACAAAAAAAAAACACCATCCCACTTAATCCCGAAAATATAATCAACACGAACACGAACTGCAATTGCTCTACTTGGAGCTTGATGCATCCCAGAGGTGACACCATCAAATGAGGGCCCTCCAAAAAAAAATCTAAGGAAAAACATCACCTCCATCAATCGTGTGGCATAGGGCACTCATCTGACAGCATTCCCAATTAAAATATTAGACATACATATATAGTCTACGACGACGATGCTGTGGTATATTGAGGAGCTATGTAGCTGCCTATTGTTCCTTCTTATTCGAGGATAACAATAATAATTGGCACATGGAAAATCTCTTCATCAACACCAAAAACAACCCAACATCACGCCGATATAATGCTGACAACAAATTCGTGAATAATTCTTTTCCTGACCCGTGAATTGAATTTTAAGAAAAAAAATATTTATCCATGAGATGTAAAAAAAAAAAAAAACTTTTGAAGCCATAATAATATTCAGGTTAAAATTAATTTAAATTTTTGTTTAATAAATTTGTTTTATTTTTTTTTTTTTTATTTTCTTGGAACAAATAATTCTATCAATATTTGAAAAATCTTAATTTTAAGCTTTTTATTTATATAAATGTATAAGATTTTTTTTCTTATAAACGAAATTTTCTTCAATTTGAGTCTAATTAAATTTAGACTCTTTTTAGAAGGAAAGCAAAATATATATAAAAAGACATTATTTATCGTGAATTTATTGTCGTTTTCAATTTAGTTCGATTTTTATTGATTTTTGTTTATAAAAAAATTTGATTTAAAACAAAAAAAAAGGTCAAACCAAACTCATATTGTGTCTCAATCCTCATTTATAGTTTTCTTGAATTCTTCATTTGTCACTAATCACAGAGCTCATTTAAAAAAAATATACATATATGTTCTCTCATTGTCATTTATTTAAATAAAAAAATAAAACATAATCTTAAAACAAAAACATAAAATAAAATAAAAAAGAAAATACCCAAAACCTCTGAGTTTTTTTTTTTAATTTTTTGTTTTAGTTAAGAATTTAATTAAGTTTTCAAGTCTATTTTATTGTGATTTTAATTTTATGGTAAATTAAAAAAAAAATATTAAACAAAAACTTCAACTTTTATTTTATAATTTAAACAAACAAAAAAAACAAAATATAATTATTAAAAATAATTACAAATCTGAAAACAACTTGTATTCATAAAAAACTGCCTTTTTCTGAAATAGGTAACTAGCTTATATATATATTTTTTTTTAATTTTTATATTTTATTTTTCTGAAGTCACATACATTTGATGTTTCTTAAAATATAAAAAAAAAACATACATAAAAATATATATGCGTATTTAATTATTTTGTAGAATGTATACATAGATTTATATTAAATAAAAATTTATATTGTGTGGAAAATGTGTTTAATGGTCACATCATCATGATGCTCATGATTGATCACAAAAAAAAAATAGTAGATATGTAAATCTTAATTAAAAACAAAATGCATAAATTACTCTGGTAGTTATACAAATTAAATAAAATGTGAAACATTCTTATTTGTTTAAAATATAAAATTGTTGTTTTTTTATCAAATTAAATGTAAGAAGTAAGCTGAAATAGCTTTGCAAGAGAAGTGAGTTATAGCTTATGATGAGGCAAAGACCGCTTGAAGTAAAGGTTACTAGCCATGACTCCGGGAAGCAAATTGGGTGGCTTATAAATCTAGAAAATTTTCTCGGTAGCCGTAAAACAATTCAGATCTTGTGATTGAAGTAAAAGAGATTTCTTCTGTCTGAGTATTTCTAACATTTTTCATTTTCGTTTTCTCAATAAAATTGCTCCGCTAACCAAAATGCGTTTATATATATAAAGTCTCCCAATTTCTTTGAATTGTTTTGTTTAAATTATATACCAACAGTGATATTCGTTTTATGCTTCCTATCACAAAATGCACAATATCACGGCCATAACCTGACCGATGCTATTAGAAATTCTAAACAAATTTTAAGATTTTTCATTCTAAACATGTGGCATGCTACAAAATAAAATTTTAAAATTTGCACCAACAGCAATTTCGTTGATGAAAGTAAAGGAAAAGCATCGGACAGAACCTTAAGGCCTTGTTACATTCATTTCACATTTCTACAAAAGTACACCATTCAATCCTATTTTTTATCTTATGCTTTACAAAAGTAAAAGTTAGAGCGTTCCTAACCTTATTTTTGCAGAAAAGTGAAACACTACTACTTACAACTACTAAGTAATCTGTTAAAAATCTAATTCATAGATGTCACTCACATCGATAATAGTTCCTGAACAAGCCTTTTATGTGTTTGAATGCATTCAGCTCGCACGCTTTTTTTCGTACGAAGGTGCAATTAGCATGTATTTGTACTTTTTTACTTTTACACTTTTGCAAAAAGTATCGAATGTAGCAAAGTCTTTAAGGTTTAAGAATTCTTGGGAACGATATACAAAGAGCTGTTGTTAAAAAAAATTGTTTTTTTACTGTGACTTCTGTTCAAATCGTTAGAAATAATTCAACCAGCAAATACAATTTTATAACAACGTGAAATTGGCTTTCCCTAAACTCTGACAATCCTTGAAGACATTATTTATTTCGGTATATTTTGAATGAAACAAAGCGACACCTACCTCAAGACTATATACGGTGAATGATAAGTCAACATTCGCTAATAGAATAGATTGAGATTCTGAATGTTATCTAATGGGATTTTCCTTTGGTAATTTCAGATTTTGATCGTGAATGGTATACGATTGCAGATAGATTTTTTTGTTTTTCTTGTACTGGTGTATAATTTGTGTCTGTGAAACTGTGGTGATCCAGGCTTGTCAAATTGATGGCTGTGAATTGTTTTGGTGTGTAATGGTGCCAATAAAAGAGGTGTAAATCTGCCGAAAAATCCAGATCTGCAAATTTGACTTTCGATTAAAAAAAATGATTTTATTTACCATTGGAAGCCTTTTACTGCCAAAATATGTGTTTTGACAAATCGGAAGGGAAAAAAAATCAATTTTTGTTACCAAGAGAAAAACCTCATAAGCTGATACCTTTTGATTACAATGACTAAAAAACATTGACTGAACTTCATAAGTATTGCAATGCGATCACACGATAGCAACAAATTTTATTTTCTGACAGCAATGGCTTTTCTTTGCATGAATGTTTAAAGCAATCATGCAAACAAGTGATATTGCATTTCACCTCAATTATTTTTGATATGCGAGAGTATTTGCATAAATTAGGCTTAAATAAAAGAAATAACACTAAATTACATGATAGAAGTATCAGCATCCTCTTAATAAAACGGCGAACTCGAATTTTGTGGTACAATTTACGTGGTTTGAAAAGGTTTTTTGCACAGAAGTGCAGAATGCAAATATTTATTAAATAATTGCACCACAAAAACAAAAAAAAAAACAGTAAGAAAAAATTGCATAATAAGTGCGAGTGCGAGAGCCAGAGAGAGATCGAGAATTTGCTTACGATACTTGTACTACTTTTTCATTAGAGCCGAAATGAAGTAATTTCCCAAATCACAGAAAAAGTGTTATTATTGCAATTTGGTTATTTTGTTTGACAACTCATTTCATTTTTGAATTTCAACTGGCTGTTAAATGCTTTTTGTTGTTGTTTTTTCTTTCTTCTTTCATTGAGCTTTGACATTTTCATACAAAACCTTTTCAGAGCTCTTCAAACTATAGCCAATTGGGTGTGTTCAATGGTTTTCGACTTTATTTCCAAACTAATTTCGTGCAAATTTTGTTGAAATTATTTCATTTCGAAATGTGAATTTGTATGGGAAATGAGTTGCATTCTTATCGAATTTGGAAATTTACGACGAAATTACTTCTTTCGGCCTAATGAAAACGTAGTATTACTAGGGTTACCATACGTCCCCCTTTTGGAGGGTGGTCCTTCTTTTTCATCTCAGAAACTATTTCGCCCCCCAAAACCAAAATTTATTATTATTATTATTAATTATTATTATTATTTGTCTTTTTGAAAGTTAATGGTTTCGATTATTCTTCTATGTAATGCTCTAAAGTCTAAACATTTTTACATCAACAAAAAGTTTTTTTTTGTCACTTCGTAATTCATTTTTCAGTTTTTATTGATCGTGATTATTTGTATTGAATCTTTTTATTTTTATGACACTTAACATTAAAAACAGCTATATGTACAATTAAATGAAACCGAAAAACTTTTTAATTAGAAGGTGAGCTGCAATATCATTGAAGTTTCTGTCCCTTCTTACTAGTCTTTGTCCCTCCAAAAAGGACACAAAACCCTCTTTTTCCATTTTCTAAATTGGTAACCCTAAGTATTACTGGCAAAATAAAACACACGGGATAGCGAAAGTTTAGCCTTATTCCATCGATTAAGTGCGATTTGTTACTAATAAAACGAAATTTCTGGTAATTTCTGGGCTAGCGAAGGAATAAGCAACATGTTCGTTTTTGTATGGATGTTGGTATCAATATTTTTTTTATTGGTTTGGTATCAACAGATTTATATATTCGATAACATGTTTATTTTTAATGCGCAATGATTTCAACAGGTTCTGAAGAACAAAAATTTAGGTATGCACGAACAAAAGAGAATTCTTTGGGCTGTGTTTGGTACTTGAAAATTTAAATTGTCAAAACCCATACAAAGAAACCAAATTTACGAAACTTTGCAAAAATTTCAAGTAACAGTAGTGTTTATTAATGGGAAATTTTAACCCATGGCTTAGCACTTATTCCACAGTTCAGTTAAATGGTGGACTTAAGGAGAAAATATGCGGTTTTTATAAATAGCGCTGTTAATATTTAGGTACCTACATAAACTTAAATTACCTAGAATTATGTTTAAGGCCGTGAGTGCAATAATGGCCTAGGTACTATTTTATTGAAACTAGTTTTATTACAAAAATTAAGTTTGTGTGTATTAAATAATATTTCTGCATATAAGTTTTTTGAATTAAATGGTTCATGACTTCAAGCAATAGTAACAGGCCTTTTTACACACTTACAGGATAACCACAAAAAATAAAACCTCGAGCGCAAGAGTGGCTTATCTGATCAATTATAACGGTATTCTGAAGGTACATGAATATAAAATCAAAAACTTTTTACTTTTTTTATCATATTGCAAACAAATATCAAAACTATGTTTATTTAGTTAAAAACTAAAGCGTTTGAAAAATTTTCAAATTACAAGCCTTTGAAATTAATCTGATTCTTATGTCTTCTTATTTTGTATTTTGTTGGTATTTGTTTTTATTTATCCTAACCTCAATATGACGTTTCAATTTGTGAATTATGTAGGTAACCAAACCTATTACTATACTCAAATTGTTATGTTCACAATTATTCTTTTTTATTTATTTTTATTTTTTTTTTTTTTTTTTTTTTTTAATCTTTTTTTCATTCATATAAAGGTTTTTTTTTTCGTATTTTCCTTTAAATATAATTTGTATGCTTGTAAATAACATTTCTAAATATAAAATACTATCTCAGAAGTAAGATAATAATATTGTCAAATCTCTGAATTGTAAAACGTGCGGTCATAGGCTTTGTACAAAATTATCACGAAATAAATATATATATAATAAAGCGTTTGAAAAATTTTCAAATTACAAGCCTTTGAAATTAATCTGATTCTTATGTCTTCTTATTTTGTATTTTGTTGGTATTTGTTTTTATTTATCCTAACCTCAATATGACGTTTCAATTTTTTTCCACCCACCAACTTATTTTCCAGCACTGACTGGAAAGATTATTGGAATGTCCGCGTAATGGCAGCGTTCAGTGCTGCAGAAAATAAAAACAAGTAGGTCAGTTTTTCTCCACGCTCAAGACTGCTTTTCAGCGATGGATTTATTCTTGCAATTTCTTACTGAATGTGGGAGGAAAAAGGGTCACTTAAATTGTTCGAAGAGAAAATACGCAATCGAGGACGTTTGCACAAAACTGCGTAACCAGCGCGAATAACTTGATTTAATTTTTAATTAATAAATAAAGCTTTTTTAAATTTTATGTGAACAAAATATATTTTAATGAAATTTGTCTATTAGACAAATATTATCAGCACTCGAGCTTCGAGTACTGGACTGGACGTGCTAGTACTGGGAAACTCCATGGTAACTCACATTACGTTTGGGAGAGTTTAACGTGCTTTCTAACTAAAATTTTCATACTTTTCTAAATATATGTATATGAAACAAAACATAAACACATATGGTAATGACTTCGACTCCTAGAAAAATTATATTTTTTTGGAAAAATAAATTCTTTCATTGTGAAAATTACTAAAATATGTTGGTAGCTCCTCACGTAATCATTTAAGGACACAGGTTTGGTGGGAGTTCGTTGCACATTTTCTAAAAATTAAACCAACCAATAACGCTTAACTAATGGTTTGTTGAATTAGATATAAGGATATATCAACCTGTTTAAAACCATAAAGAAATTTTAAATTAGTAAGAATAATTCATACAAATTTAATAAGATACATGATAACTCACGTAAGAAAAAGCTGGTAATTCACGTTTTTTTCACGTGAAAGGTTAAGCTTTTTAAGACTTTATTTTTTTTTAGCCATACGTTTATTACTTGTATATTATTTTGCAATTCTAATTTTAAAACTAGCAAGCAATAAACAGTGGGCGAGATAATTTTTTCCTTTTTCTATCTCCATGTCCACTTTTTCATGGAATTACCCTACTTAAATTATTGTCTTCGGTTAAGAGTGCTCACCCAAGACAAACTTTAGCTCACCCACACGTTTGATCCGAGGCTACGGCCGTGGCATAGTAGTTTAACTAACAATAACCCATACCCTTCTACTCTATTTGCAGATCACTAAATTAAAAAACGTGATTTTAAAACACCTCCGACTCATTAAATTTATGGGATTTTTTCGTATTTTGACTTCTCTAGGATAATTCTACGTTCTCCTTATATAACCAAAATTTTGTCTTTCAGAAACTCATTTCTAACCGAATTAAGAACCTAATAGTTTTTTCGTTACAAATATTTTTTTTTATTTTGTTGATCACTCAGCGTCAGAATAAATTAGCGCCAATAAATCCATGCCATAAGTAATGGACTTTATAAAAGTCCAACATCTCAATTAATTTCACAATATATATTTATAGTATTATACAAAAAGAAACACCTTTAAGAGCATTTAGGAATGTTGTCATTCCACATTCTTTACTAACTAAACTAAATCAAAACTGTGTCTATTAGCTCTTTCAAAAGGTACACACTCAAACTACACACTGTTACTGTTGAAATAAATAGCCAAGTATAAGATTTAGCACTATTTAATTGAACTTGTTTGCAGATTAATTCGAAAAATTTGTAAAAGCAACTAATAAATTACAAAAGTAAAAAAAATTGCGAATTCGTGCTTCTGGCTCAAAGTGTACAATAGCCATATTGTGAGTTTCACGTCAACAACATTCCAAGCGTCACGGCTCACGGTATCGTTACCAGGTAAGTACCATGGAGTTTGCACTGATGCAAACAAAATGAACCACTTCGAGCAAAACGCTCAACAGCTCTCTGGTCAATAAACGTGAAAATGCAATTTTTGAAAGACACTTTTAGAAATTGGAAATAACCTGCCTTATTTATTAGATTTTTTAGGCCGTTGACTAGTTAGACTGTTTTTTAAAAGTCCTTTATAGTTGGAAATATGCTTTGTTTAATTAAATAAAACATCAATTTCGACAAATCTTTGACAACCGATGCTGTTGTCCAAGTAAGACAACTTTAGGACAACAGTTCAACAATAAACATAGTTTGTTATTAACTTTTTGGAGTTGGACGGCTGCCTAAAGTAACACAAAGTTTATTAACATGTTCTACTACTTTGTATAACTTTTTTTCATATGTAACAGCGACCGTCAAGGAGATATAAGGCAAACACTCAAAAAAGCATTCTTTAAGGCGCTTTAACTCTGACTTTATGGGCAGTAAAATAATATGTTGTACCTATGCAGAAATAAAAATAATTTAATTTTCAATTAAAATGAAATAAACTTTTAAATTTAACACTTAAAGGATCGAACCAATTTTGTGGTCTAGAGTTAATATTGTTTTTTAATCAGGTTCCTTTTTTGACAACAAAATTTTCAAATTTATTAATTTTTTTTGTAAGTATCCTTCAAAACGCTGATGATGAGCAGCTTGTCTGCCCGGAATGCATTGGATATTTTGTTAAAATTTTGATGAATTAAAGTTAAATTTTGTATAAAGTTAGTTTTTGTTCTTTATTTTAATAAATGTTAACATGTTTTTTTAACATTAAACCGTTATGGAGATATTGGCTAAAACACGTTTTCAAAATGGCGGCTGGCGCACAACACTTACAAGCTCACATTTTTTTTATACTCGGAAACAACCAACCTATCCATTTCAATTAAAAAAAAATTACCCTTTTAGATTTGCATTATGCGGAAAATCTTTTTTGCTTCTGCCGACTTTGGTTGAAAGAAATTCGACAAAAGTTTGAGTTATCAATTTGACACACCTAAGATCTGGACTCTGGTACACTTTATGTGTGACATTCCAAAAGTCACCAAATGGGCATGAAAGGTCAGCTTGTTTCAGTAGTTCGCCAGTGAGAGATTTCTTTTAAGAATTTGTTTTCCCCGAATACACACATCCAACACAGCGCAAATAAATTGAGATGAAAGAACTGTCACAAAAAACGATTAAGTACGAGTTCAGGGTGACCTAGTGCTCCCAATGATAACATCAAACAAACCTGTATGAATTTCAAAAATTTAACCTATGACCTTGAACAAAAGCTCTGAGATTTAACTAAAACAAAGCTATGACCAATTACTGTCATGAAAGCAATTGACTTTTTACCACGATAGCGGTATTTCAGGTTTGGTACGAAATCTTGCAAGCTCAAATCTCGCAATGACAAAATTCTGCTATTATAATCTCGCAGTTACAAGAGATTTTAATATCCAACATTTTAAATTGCGAGATTTCGATTGCTTTCTGCGAGATTTTAAAAGATATAAATGCGAGATTGTAAACAGTGAGATTTTGAAGTTTAGTCATTATGAAAAGAAGTATTACGAGTATTAATAGCGAGATTTCATTACCGAGATTAAAAAAAATGCGGGATTCAATTATTCCAAATTTTGGTTTGTGGGATTTTGTACCACTCCCGGCCCCACAAATGAGGTGGGTGAAATAACTACTGACATATTGAAAATTTAACATATTGATTAAAAATTTTCTTTGGCCGACCAATTTACTCAAATGGTTGACCTTTTTTGGCCAATGTCAATCACATTGACCTTACCTTGTAAAAGTCTGTATCCGCTCTTTGTGCAAGCTTTTGATAAGGCTTGGCACTTGGGACTTGAGTACAAAATGCATAGTGACAGTAAACTTTTGTTGATCAGAAATATATACTTGGGTAGATGAGGAAGTTCCCAGGCTAAGGAGGAGGCTGAATTTTTCACTCGGACTCGAAAAGTTATGTAGGGGAATAGGAACATTCCGATAAGGCATTATTCTTTGGGAAATTCGAGGTGGTGTTACAAGGATCCAGAAGAAAAACGCTTTAAAGACACCCTGTTACAACCACCTACTTCATAACTCACGAAATCTAAAGTACCAGCTGCCAGCTGTTTGAGATCCTGTGGCCGTTATGAAGGAGGTAATTGCTTTCTTCGTGTTCAATATTGTGGAAAGAAATTGAAACAATTTCGCACTGGCGTACCCCCAGTAGAGCTGGTAAGGCTACACAAAAATGCCACCGCCCCTCCTGAACAAAATCATGGATCCGCGCCTGGCTATACATAAGCTTATGGTGACAACCATGTTAGTTCTTTTCTGCTATCAAATTCAAGGGTATACGCAGTATCTCCATTAGGGCGGGGAGGGGACAGACTCATTCAAAAATTAGTACAAATACAAAAATCTAGGTTCAAAAGAATATAAATTGTATGAAGTTGTCTTGGTCTTGAGGCAAACACTTCTCACTGCTCTCTCCATACGTATGGCTCTCTCCACATATGAATATTTTTAATTGTGATTCAACTGAGGAATTCCCCTATTAATAGCATCTATAAAAGTACAAATATTCACCTTGAGCTAAGTGATCTTTCAATCAGACTTTAAAAAGTCCCGCCTTCAGGCATAGTGAAAGCAAATCAAATAATTGTAATCATTTTGTTGTATTTCTAATCGTTTTTGTAATGAATGTTTTTTTTTTTTTTGTTCACTTTGTCAAAGTTAAATATTAGCAAACATTAAAATTGAGCGCCTTATTCACGATTTTATAAGTCAGTGTTATTTCTTATAAAAAACTCAGCTTGAAGATACAATCGGTTGTTTTAATCTTAATAAATCAATTACCAACTTCTTAACTTAACCCATAAGTGAGGCTTGCATTAAAATATTCTTGCCTTTCGCGTTGCAAAAAAAAAAACAAACATTAAACAATCCTTTTTCATGCATTTTCCACCCATGGCCGCAGTGTCATAAAGTCCAGCCTATTAACATCAATCGAAAATCTCAACTAGCCAAAACACAACGCTTTGGTTCCTTAAGGCTTTAGAAAGAATTCACTCGAGAAATAATGAGCAGACCTTTCTCATGTTGATACTGACATTGAAAACCATCGCGTCACCACCTCTTAATCGAGCGATTGACTAGAAGAAAAAAAAACGCCCGTAGGTTACATAAGTCTAAATAGAAAAGGTCGACCCTTACTGTATGTATGCGCTATCCGCATGTAACTCTGGATAAAACGATGATCCGCCATGGTCCTCATCCATAACGAAATAATTCCACCGAGAAACACGATCAACCACCTTGAGATTTTCTTTGGAATTCCAAGACATCTGAACTATGTATCTGCGTACTTGGACTTTAGCAGCCAGCCACAACCATTGCAGCAGTTCGCGCAGTACAATTGATGAACTGATGATGATGGCACAGCTATGGCATTACTGTAGCTTTCCCCACACAACAACAAATGTGGAAAAATCTATGTGACTTCTGGCGTATTCCCAGTCCAACATCATCACACAAAGGACAAAGATGTGACCAAACATCCCAACCGATAACCGGCAACCCTATGAATTTATTGCTCTCCATCCTTCTGATCCGGACAGACATTTTGGGTTCCAATTTTCATATGGAGTCAAAGAGCTAAAAAGATATATTTGAAATGATGCTTACTGGCCTCTGGCATGGAACATGGAACACATTTTAAAGCCCTCGGTCTCTCTCGTCCAAGAACTTCTTGTGGAGATGATGGTGATCCAAAACAACAACTGCGAATTTTATGTGTCCAGCTTTTGTCGCTTAACATGATCTTGAGCCGGTACGGCACGACTATACGACTTCGACTACGACACGAGTACAAGTTCCAAAAGGTGACGCCTGTGGGTGTGAAAACCAGAAAAAAATATGCAAGAGATTTGCGCATATAGCGTTGTCGGCCCAGATTGAAATGCATCCTTTTGCTGCTGATGCTGATGCTGCTGTTATACTGCATGCATCGGCCTCGTACCCCTCACAGCATGGCAGAGTACCCTCGAGGTTAGGTTTTGTCTTAATCTTAATTCATTTGCTGCAACTTTGATGCCGTTTCAGTGGTAAATAGAGAAAAAATCACATTACACCGGTAGAGGGCATTAGGGAGGTGTTAATGGCAAGGAGATTGACGAGATGCATTTTAATCGACGCGACCGAATGTTCCTTATATTGCTTAGTGGGTAAGGAATACCTACCTATGTAAATACCTACACATTATGTACATAATACGTATACGAGAATATGTGTAAAATTGTCGACTTGGAATGTTGGCCATTGGAATGTTGCTCTTTGATACCAATTAATTGACCGAGGAAGTGTGCTGGTGACATTATGTGGTTGTCGTCGAGGTGGAATTATGTCAATTTAGCTTGTCAATCTCTTTTAATGGTTGTAGAACTGCTGCTTATTGTATATTGATGAGGTGAATTATGGGTGATTGTTGTTAAACATGTTTTTTAATAAATAAAAATGTAAGCTTATCATAATCTGCTTGAATAAGGCATGACATTTGTGTTTGAGAATAGAAAGCATTATAAAGGAAAAGAACAAATTAACTTCAACAATAATTAACCGTGCAAGAATAGATATGGTGAAAACGAATAATTTACTGTAAGAAATTGAATTTTTTTCCTAAGATTTATTAGGCTTTAATTTTCTTTGAAAAGTCAGAATTTAAGCTTATTCCTGCATATGACACTTTCAAAATGAAGTTACGAAGACCCTTTCGGGGAGGAATTTCATGATCTCAAGTGAAGTAGGGTTGCCACGATATTTATTTAAACTTCTTAGTTAGCTAAGCAGTTCATGAGCAAATCCAAAGAAAAGACATTTGGATAGGCAGAGGAAAATTAGACTTTCAATTCAAACAAAATCCGACAAAGCTGATTTTCGGTATAGAGCAGTGTTTCCAAACGTGGGGCCCACGCCTCACAGGGGGCAATTCAATTTTTCAAGGGGCGATTTTGCATTCTGATGCTTCATATCCATTTAAGATTTCAATATTAAAAGAGCCGAAAGAAAAAAAAATCTCACTTTCGCACTTATTTATTTTCGAAAAGAGTCCAGACTCAATCTTGGCTTGTTCAAACTTTTGTTTGTGCCAAATTGTGGACACTTCTTTCAGATATTCTATAAGAAACAAATTGTGAACAAGAGGGGCTTATAAAAAATAAATAAATTTTATTGCGCAACAGCTCGTGGAAAACCAAGGGCTAGTGACTTACAACTCTCAACCATTCGTTTGGTCTCGTATAACCAAGTCTCGTCTCGGTATCGTTTCGGATGCCTTTGGACCTGGTATCGTTTCGCTATCATTTCGGTTTCCTTATTAATATTTCAGACAGTTATTTAAAATTTGGACAGGTTTCAATGTTTTCGAAAATTTGAAATGACTGATACCGCTATGGAATCACATCTGGAAAATCTATCACTGGATTTAAAAACATAATTTTCTGATTGTGGTAATTTCTTCCTAATTTTAAATAGTTCAAGTTTTTTAGTAAACATTTCAAAATTTTGAATGTTAAAAATTAAACATAATTTTATGAGGACATACAAATTATGGAAATGTCTTGGTAGGGCATAGCACAAAAAAAGTTGGGAAACACTGTTATAGAGCGTCGTAGGAGCTTCCTAAAAAGTTTCAAAAACTTGGGCGAACGTTAAATGTTTTAGGAGGGGTTAGATTGTTTTCATAATTTTTCGAAAAATACCTATCAGCTTTTTTTTGTAGCTTATGTAATTCTAAACAAAATATTAATATACAGGGTGTCCACCGGGAAGGTTTACTACTTTGTTTGTCTCGCAGTAATTCCATTGTAATCCTGGCTGTATGCGATGTGGCACCGTCTTGTTGATACCACATGTTAATCAAGCTCAAAACATGCAGTTGTGGCGTTAAAAAGTTTGCAATCATATAACGATATCGCTCCCCATTCACAGTTACCTGAGCTTGGCGTCAAATTGAGGTTGAT
Organism: Dasysyrphus albostriatus; assembly: GCA_946251815.1. NCBI lineage: Eukaryota > Metazoa > Arthropoda > Insecta > Diptera > Syrphidae > Dasysyrphus > Dasysyrphus albostriatus. The sequence continues at coordinate 29,851,268 of OX276337.1, read as the reverse complement.
GGATTGTTTTGAACATTTCCTTGAGCAGCAGTAATGTTTTCACCTGATCTTGCAGTACGTTGTGGTCCATGGTTGGGCCTACAGACCCTCTTCCTTCGAAATCATTCACTACACCATAAATAGTGCGTTTTGTTGGCACGTTGTTTCTCCCAAAAATATCACGTAACTTTCTCATCGTCACAGTAATCGATGATTGATTTTGATAAAATTATCAAGTTAACGAATATTTTTCCATAATACACGACTGCCAAATATGAACTGTCAAGACTAATGTTTACCAAAATGGCGGCAAAACAAAGTACCTCGTACCTTCCCAGCGGACACCTTGTACTTTTCATGGAATCAAAAATAGATTCTGAGTGGAGCAAATTTTGTCAAAATTTTTTTACGATTTATGTTTGGCTACATATCTTCATTATTAAACCAAGTTTTTGGGGTTTCCGGGGTAAGGGCAAGACCACCATCTTCAAGACTAATAAACCTCAACAGAGTTCGTTAATAGCTCATTTTTTAGATAATTTGTTTGTCTTAATGATATTCTTTAATATCAATAATACCCGGGGAACCCCAAAAATTTGCTTTTATAACGATCGAGATGTAGCCAAACACAAAAAACTTTTATGGATGCGTTTTAGAAACTTCCGTATTATTTTACTGATGAGGAGTACTAATCCAATGAAAAAACTTGAGAGGAACCAGAAAATGACTTTACCAGGCAGTCACTGCGAAGAGAAGTTGGATGGAATTTCTACATCTAAAAAGAGTTATCCTTGGGCGTTTTTGAAAACGTCAAGTCAACGTCAGTTTGATTGTCAAATGATCATCGTCAAATATGTAATCGTTCTCTGTGCACAAAATCTTTTTGGTTAACGTCAGTCAATTTTCTTACAAACGCATTTGACGTTTACGAACACGTTCCTTGGCTTCTCAATAGTTTTATCGTCAACTCAATTTTTTTACTGAAAAATTGCACTGCAGATGATGTGTTCGAACATGTGACTCCCAGCCCTTATCACGTTCAAAACGACCAAGGACGACAGAACTTTCAGTATAAAGACCAAGTCATTGTAGATGTCAAAATGCTTGGTGTGAATGATTGACGGAAATTCAAAAGTCCCCCTTAACAAATAATTTCAAAATCTCGTTATTAAAGTAATAAAAATAATAACTAATAAAACGTTAAAGTAATAAAACTACTTTTATTTAAAATACCTTCAATTAAAAGACTATTGACCTTTTGTGGTCTGGATGTGCATTCTAAGAAAAGTAAAAACCAAGCGATATTCTTGCTATATTAACCTCCAGGAAACAATTTCTTCTCAAAACCAAGTAGATAATAAATTATATTCTTTTCAAATAGTACTATTCCATCAGAATAAACAACAAACAACCCCCTCCTTTCGTTCGTTCTTTTGAAATCCATCCTAAACCATATATAGAAAACTCAGTTTAAAAAAAATCCTTTTTCCCAGCTCTCATCCCAGAAATCCAGAGAATGAATAATGAATGCATTGAAAAATCTAATAACGTAACTATTATCATCAATCTTCAGTAACGGCCGCGGCCGAGCGACATTCGCTCGTCGTCGTTGGTCGGTCGTTGTCCGTTGATTCTCATTCCGTTCCGCAGGCCATGGCCTGCGTTCTGATGTTAGTTTGCCCACAAAAGCTTAGTTTACTTAAGGCTCATCCCACTCCGGGATGCTGATGCATATTCTATAGACACAGACTACTCCTCATCTTTCCTCGCTATAATCGTATTCAAAATAGAATTTCCCGGGTTAGGAATCCAAAACGGCAAACGTTCGTTGCCCATTTGGCCAATGCACCGTCATCAATTCCATCCAGACTCTATTTACTTTAGAAATAAACCGCACAGAGTTACGAGTAGTTTGCCATTTTCCCCGCAATATTTCTATTTCGATAATTTTTTTTTTACCTGAGCCCAAGCAATCCTTGCAAGCAAATTGCGGAATAGTTGTGGTATATTGTGGGAGAAGTATAGAAGGGGCATAGACTATTTTGCATTGTGCGAATATCCGACATCGATTTATCAAAACTCGCTCAATGGCGACGTGAAAAAGTATAAACTGCAACGCGAATGGAATGGAGAAATCATTGTGGATCACCATGAAATGCATTTTGCAATCATCAATATTGACTAAGGTTGAGGTTTTTATCCTCTGAGCTCGTATGTGATTATGTACATCAGGAAACGCACTCAACTCAAATTGGCATGGCTGGCTAGCATGGTGCGTGGTGCACCGTGCTGTTCGGTGAGGGGAAGTGGAAGTAGGTGGTGGCAACGCGGATTCAGCAAAAATGAATTGCCTAATTAATTTAATAATCAAGGTATACATCAGCTTATATAGTGTAAAAGATAGACTGAGAAGTTTTTGTGCTTCTGATTCTTCTGACTGTGGATTTTAATTTAAGTTAATAGTCTGTCGGACAGAGAAGACAGAGCTGAATTATTTTTACTGAAACTGTGTTGAACTTAATGTAAAGTTAAATAGCAAAACCTCTTTGGTATACGAATTAATTATTTTGGTGATTCCTTAAGAATAAAACTTTAAGCAACCCACCATGTTCAGAAGAGGAGTAACTCCTGGAACAAAACAGTTATTATGGTTACGTTTGATCAGTTTTACTGGAATAAGGCGGAATTTCAGCAAAGAGCTGGGCAAAATTTCAAAATGAAATCAGTCTCGGCTCTCGAGTATTGGCTACTTTAGCCACGATTGGAAAAACAGTCGAGCCACAGCCTCAAAAATGCCAGAACTTTTCTCGGAAACCCCTGCAGTCGATAACAAAGGTAACAAACACAAGGATAAACGGGCCAGCAACCGTTTGCATGATTAACCTGGATAAGGACCAATCTAGCATTAGCGATAAGGAAATCTCGCTCCGCTGTGCCCAGCAATTACGCTTGGTTATGTAAGGACCCTTAAGTGGCTCACACATGAGCTGCGAACTGTGAATACGAACAAATTTATTAAAGCAATTTCAAGCGCAAATATCAACCAATTCTTGTTTTGACTTTACGACAAAGTGAATAAAAGATCCTATCTATAATTTTTAAAAGAAAACACGGCCTAAAATTTGTTTAAATTGTTATATTTTGCATTTTTCTATTTTCTACGCGACCAACTAGATATTTTTTGTGAACTGCCAAACACTTATTCACAATCCATAAAATCAGGATGCATAACACAAATCTGCGAACGAAAAATTGGCTCGAGTTTAACCTCAAATTTTTGTTAGCACCCATTTAACTGGCTTATTTTGTTTGACAATTCTCGTCTGTCGGTGACCACTCCTGCGAAAGAAATGTCAAAATTCAATACCATTCGCTATTCGCAGCTTATATGGAAGGCACTTTACAGGAGATGCAAACTATAGGTGAGTTTTTTTCTGTCCGAATGGGCTTTGATGAAAAAAAAGAGGTCACAGCTAAGCTGTACATGTTAAATGCAACAACAACTAAGCCCCTTCGGGCTTAGCTTAGCTCAGAGAATTTTCGAGGCTAAGCTTTAGCCCTGATAAAAATTGTGTTACCGGCATGATATTTATACCTGTTATCGATAGTTTTTATGGAACTCCATTTTTTTTCTGCCATGACATCGCTAAGCCCCAATGTCGTTCTTTTGATCAGATTCCCCTGGGCTTACAAAAAAAAACACACCTTATGATCCATTGGAACTTCACATCAAACTGGGCCAGCCAATCCTAACAATAGTTCCACAAAATAACAAGAACCTACATTAACTACAACCGACTGGATATCGAATGATTCAAAAAAATAAATAAAGTAGACCGACAGTGATGCCAGATATCTTCCATATGAAACCTTACCAGTAGCGAAATTGAGATAGCCGTCGAAGCAATGGAAATCAATATACCTAAGGATCGCTCTGGAGGATTTGGGGTATAAGTGCACTCCGACCATTAAGATCTATTGTGCCCCCGTCTAGAGCTTGATGAGGTTGCTCATACTGCAGCACGTTCTCCAAATTTGTTTCCTTGAGGAACTTGAGTATTTGGAGTATTTTTAGGGAGGGTAGTTCGCTCTCCTTTATCTGGTGATTTCCCAGATACTCGTACATGTGTCTTTGATGCACGAGTGCATCACATATGGTCCGGTGTCTCCTCATGAGCATTGCAGAATCTGCACGCGGCGCTGTTGTCTAAGCCAAGAATGTGGAGGTGTCTCCTAAGCTTACAGTGGCCTGTGAGGAGACCCGTTATTATTCGAAGTTTGTTCCTGTTTAAGCTCATACAGGACTGGAATCGTTCCTGGTTGTGAGGCCCAAGCAGAAGTCCAACGAAAACTTCCAAATGGTGAAGAGTGAACATTCGTTTACAGAAAATATGTTGAAGAATGCTCGTCAACATTTCAACAACAGCATTTTCCAAATATTTTGAAGAAAATTTCATGCAAAAAGTGGACTCAACGATTCTACACTACATTACATTAGACGAAGTCTAGTCAACAATTGAACACCTGCAGCAGACGAATGATGAAATCACCATTTTGAGCTATGGAAATCCTTCTAGTGATCCTGAGTTGCCTGGATTCTTCAACAGCCACGGATTATGAATAGTGGAGAATCTAAGAAATTATTTGGACCCAATATGATTTCCAGTTCCAGCTACATACACGACTCTTGGTGCTTTTTCCCACGACCCTGTGCAACAACGGCGTCAACAATAACTTAATTCCGAAGATTTGGGAGAATGTAAAAATAATACCAATACCGAAGAAAGTCTATAAATGTACGGTTTCTGGTTGTTGTTCCATATCCTTTCTGAGGAACACCAGCAAGATCCTTGAAGAACTTGTTCTTTATAGACTGCAGGCATTCTGCAACACTTAAAGTATCATTCCGGATATGCAGTTGGGATTTCGGGAGAAACATCTTTACATCCGATTCCAAAACATGGTTGTAAGCACCTTCAATAACTGTCTGGTTGTTCTTGGATGCTTCCTGAATATAGAAAAAGCATTCAAACAGCATCTGGAAACAGGGACTTGTTCATGAGCTAACCTTTTTTAATTTAGTAAGTACGCTTATCAAAATGATTTCTGGTTTTCTTAATTCCAGTCCAATTGAAAACAGTCATAGTCAAGAACCGGGAATTGCTCAGTGATCAAAGTAATAAATGTTCCTTTACAACATATTCTCGTCGGACGATGTGCTAACATGCGCTAAATCCATGTCACCAGTCATTGCAATTCGAAGAGTATTCTTCTCAGACATACTGTACAATTAATTTCAAATGGATATTCTTCAAATCCAGGATTCCTCTTTATCCTCGGAGAGCTTTGGGACGAAAATCTCTTCCTGGTTTTATTTATAGTAGGAGATACTCTATTAACTGGCATAGTTCTTCTTCATTTTCTTGTCTTAAGAAGTCAGACTTGAGAAGTGGTGCAGTTCTACTTGGACAACCGCAACGCGACCGAAGATAGTTCGGTGCTGATGCTGATGCTAGAACGGTTACATAATTTGTTTTCCGCCATAATTCATCAAGAGGCGACAAGAATATTTTTCTCTTTTAAGTTATGTCTGCCGAGATATTGCTGTAGTTCTCCTTGTATTACATGCGAATACGATGCTGATTCTTTCAAGACCCCTAAACCGGTGTTTATATATAGACGCTTGCTATCACTTGCAAAAAATACTATCAAGCCTAAAACTGTTGAAACTGAAACCGAAACCATCTGAAGATGGAAAGCATCAGAGTATCAGAGAATTTGGACCTGAAGCGATTTTCGTGTGGAGTACTGATGGAGTTTGAGAGTATTTGGTTAGCGCAGGCCTAATGCTCTCCGAAAAAGATCATCAGGTTGTTATTCCACCATCACAACCAACAACCACTGTGGATCCTATATCAATTTGCTGTGTGCGCGCAAGCGCGTTCGAATCATATATTCTAGCAAAACTGACATGTCCATTTGTATCTATCTTTGTCTTGTTTTTGCTTTTATTGTTGTTGTGGTTAGAAACGGAGCTGTTGCTGTTGCTGTTGGGGAGGGAAACATTGCGGATTATTGGTTGCGCTTGCGCTTGTGTTTGGCCACCAACACGCTTCAGCTGGTATTTTGGTGTAGACTTTGGTTTTCAAGAGTTCTGGCACAAAAGAGTAATGGTTGTAAGGCCCGCAGCTATAATGATGATTAATTGAGTAAACGTCAGAAACGTGATGATATCGTAATTATTTTTTACCTTTTGGTTGTAAAGTTGTTTTTTTTTTAATTTCTGTCGTTTCGTTTGCCCATTTCATTCGATGACTTTTCTGATTTCATATAAATTGTGATGCATTTCAGTGTACAGTTAGTTACTAGTAAGTTGGTGGTTTTTTTTTTGTTCTTCAAACCACCACCGGTAGTTCGGTGTCATTATAAAAAAATCAACAAAGTTGAGTCAGTTTCCAACTCAATTTATTGACTCACTCAACTTTGTTGCTGCAACGAACGATTTATATCTTTTGATATCTTGGACTCTTGACATTCTGTAGAGACAGAAGCCGCTTACTTTGACAGCTTGATGAAGGATAAATTGCAGAAAACGCGTGACATAAAATTGTTGTAGCTCTCTATTAATTACACCCGACGCGGCGCCCAAGGCGCCTTCGTGATGCATGTTGGTAGACAGGTATGTATATGTTTTTTTTTTTTTGTGTAAAGAGACACATTTCTTTACGGTCCTTAGGGTGATTCCTATGTTGTGGCTCACTTTTTGGTGCTCATAGTCACGCTAGAGGTGTATACCTACCTACCATACAGTTTATTTTTACATAGGTAAAGTCTAATAAAGTATGCAATAAGAGTATGTTGGTCTTGCCTACAGCTAGATTTAAGTCATTCCCTTGAGAGAAGCAAAAAGTAGCTATTAAATGGAAAACAAATAACACATATTGGGTGGAGCCCTAAGGGTTCCATCTAGTGCATCAGAGAGCAACAATTATAAAAACTAATTCGATGTGCGTGACATTAAGTGCATTCCATAAAGTGGCATCCGCATTAATTTGTTTATTCGAATTAAACTTTTGTGTAGATTATGTTTGAAGATAAAAAGTCATGCATTGAAATCTTGGTTAAAATTTAATAATGTAAATGTACCTACATTGTATATAAATTCATAAATTTGACAGTAGGATTGTTCTAAACTTTATCTGACAAAGGACAAATTATTATGATTCAAATAAAGCATTCAAAGGCTTCCACACAAAACGAGAAATTGTGCAAATGTTTTCAAAAGTTGTGATTGACGTCTGACGTTTGACCTTCAACAACTTTTAACCCAAGCCAGATTCATCTGTAGACTTTTTTCCTTGCGTCGCAAAATTATGGGCTCGAAAACCAGCATTTTCGAAAATTGACCCATTTTGCAGTCTCAACACTTTTTTAGTGGGGCCTTGTGTCGAAAAATTCCTCATAAAAGTTCTTGCCGCTTAAGGGACGTCTGTGAAGTTAGCAGAACAATTTTAAACTAGACCAATGGGACCACGGCAGGAATTTACATTTTTTTTTTTTGCATTTTTAATGCATTTCTATTCCGAGTTTTACAATTCACCAAATAGTGGATGTAAGATGTAACCCACTGCACTACTAACGTCAATGTGAAGTTACCAGTGCATGCCCATTTCTCAGGAACTGAGCTAGCTATGAATCTGAAATAAGACTCTGAATTTACATTTCAAGAAAAGGATAGCCCCAAATTTTGAAGTCCTTACATACAAAAAATTTCATACTGCACTGCTAATTTCACTGTGAAGTTACCAGAACATTCCTTTTCCAATAATTGAGGTAGATAGAAAATTGCAGTTAGGCTCCACATTTTGCAGCTTTATTTGCATTTCAAGAAAAATTAGAATCAAAATTTTGAAGTTCTTAAAAAAAAAAACAAACGAATAAATTAATTTGTCACTGTTGACTTCACTGTAACGTTAGCAGAACAGTCCTGTTCTCAGTAACGGAGCTAGATAGAAATTCGCAATGAGGCTCCAAATTTGCAGTTTTTTACTCACGTCAAAAAAAAAAACTATGTTCAAATGTTTAAGTCCAAATTTGCAAAAAAAATCAAAAATTCATTTTGCACTGTTAACTTCACTGTAAAGTTAGTAGAGCCCTCCTTTTCTTAATAGCGGAGTGAGCTAGAAAATTGCACATACGTCTCAAATTTGAATTTATTTTGCACTTCAAGAAAAAACTCAGTTCAAAGTCAATATTTGACAAAAATAAAATCAGAACTGTGAAGTTAACAGAACAGTCATTTTTGCAATTAAATTTTTTTTTTTATCAAATTTGTCAAATTTGCCTTAAAAATTTTAATTCAGTTTTTTCTAGAAATGAATAAAAAACTGCAAATTTGGAGCTTCATTGCAAATTTCTGTTCTGCTAACTTTACAGTGAAGATAACAATAAAAAACGAATCTATTCGATTTTTTAATAAATAAGGACTTCAAAACCTGGAACTTAATTTTTCTTGAAATGCAAATTTAAATGCTTGGAGCCTAACTGCAATTTTCTAGCTAGCTTAATTATTGAGAAAAGGAATGTTGAGCTAACTCCATAGTGGAATTAGCAGTGCAGAATGAAATTTTTTGTATGTAAGGTATTCAAAATTTGGGGCTATCCTTTTCTTGAAATGCGATTTAAACTGCAAGTTCAGAGACTTATTTCAGATTTAAAGCTAGCCCGGTTTGATAGAAAAAGGCATGCACTGCCTAACTTCACAGTGAAGTTAGTAGTGCAGTGGATTACACCCACTATTTGGTGATCTGGAACAGAAATGCATTAAAAATGCAACAAAAAAACTGCTAATTCCTGCCCTAGTCTCAATGGTCTAGCTTAAAATTGTTCTGCTTCATAGACGTGTTTAAGGGTGGTAAGCGAAAAATGTTTATTTTCGATACTTAACCTTTTTAAAGTAGGTACACGGAAAGAATTGAAAAATCACCAATAATGCAAATCATAGTTTATTCGTAAATAAAGGCATTTTCATACTCAATTCAGACAATAACTGGTTATTTAACACTCGAAACGTAGTAATTTACAAAATTTGTCACTTCGTGATTTACAACTTGTATGTTCAAGCTTGTATAGCAAAATACAATTTTTTTGGCGTAATTTACTCTCCAAAGGAATAATTTCAATAAATCAGCACTTAAAAATATTAGTAATTTACATTGGACAATCACTGATTTTTAAACACCCAAATATTTGACTCCGTGAAATTACTCCCCAGTGAAATAACTCCTAACTTTGTTACGTTAAATAAGAAAATTCATAGAAAATCTTTTTTCCTTTTTTAGATTAGATTTATTTCATCTAAGAAGATGGGGACTTATTTCAAAATGCAAAAACTCCCCAATTTGAGCAGTTATTTCATTTTCAGTTTGGGAAGTTATTTTATTTGGGAGTTATTTCACGGAGCCTAAATATTTGATTTGAAAATCACGTTTTTTTGTCGCAATTTGTAACCCCATGAGAATAGTTGTGAATAGCCAACACAAAATTCATACTCGTAAATCACGACTTTGTTGATAGTTTAAGGTGACCGCTATAGAGCCATGAATACTGATTACTTTTTCGTTCATTAATTGAACAACCATGATGTGCAGGAACTGTGGTTTCAACAAGACGGCTGGCGTAACATGTCACACAGCCAGTTCCATAATTAATTTATTGAAGAAAACGTTTTGTTACCGCATAGTTTCTCGTAACGGACCCCGTGAATCGGCCTCCAAGATCATGCGATTTTGCTTGACTATTTTCTGTAGGGTCACTAGCCTACGCCAATAAGCCCAAAATGATTGACCACTTTGAGGACAACATTTGCCACGTTATTGCTGATAAACGGCCAAAAATGTTGAACAAAGTCATCGAAAATTAGACTACGTCCGAGCCAGCCGTGGCGGTCATGTGCCAGAAATGATATTTTTACTATAATGCCAGAAGATTATCTTTCGAATAAAATTAATTTTAAGTCAATTTTAAAAATGTATTTTTGTTTTAATCTATTTTAAATTTCAATACCTCTAAAAACAAAACCACCAAAAACTTAAGACATTATGATATAAGATCATAAACATTTTATTAAATGCGTCCTTGAACAAGATCACTAAAAATAATTTGTATTCATTCATGTAATAAGAATGAATGCTTCGATCTCGGTATTTACTTAAAAAAAAAACCTTGTTAATTATTTAAGCAAAATGTAAAGAAATGTAATTAAATCGATACATGGTAAACAAAAATACTGCAAAACAATATTTCGCTAGTATTCCAATAACCTATAGGTATTTTTATTAATTAAAATAAATAATTATACACTGAATTGAGATTTTTGTTTACTTAAGCTGACTAACCATCGTTCATATTAATTTTTTGCTTTATGTTACCTAATTGATATAGGAAAAAATTAAAAAAGCCCGGAAATAAATTTCCCCGACTCCAGTGTTGCCTGATACAATTGCAAAAATTTTTTTTAGAGCCTTCAAATTAAACATTTTTTATCACCCACCAGATAGAAACCCTCACCGATGGTGGATTATTCTTATTTTACAAGAAATTAAAACTTTATGAAAAAGTAAAGCAATAAATATAACCCCTCTCAAAACCGATCAGTTTTCAGCCTTAAAAAAACTTTTGATTGGCAACTCCGAAATGTTTATTATTAACTTGACTATATAATGGAGCTGTAAAAACAATATAGTTTAAGTCTGATTCATAACAACAAACTGAGAAGATGTCAAAGCTGATAATTTTATTCGTAACCGCATTATTTATTGCCAGTGAGTTATTTATGTTTGTGAAATATTTGCCCTAACAATTGACTTAGTTCAATAACCGTAATAACTTTTAAAAAAATTAAAATTATTAATTGTTTGATTATTAAAATTGGCTCTTGATACAAAATAGCCTTTAATGGCCTAATGAAAATGAAAATGTATTCCATTATTGACCTCAGAGCTTTTTCTATATTACATAAAATTATATTTTTTTAAAAGAGGCGACCTTTTCATAAAAATGTTGCGTTTCTCTTAATGACAGTACCAACGCTATAATGATAGGTCTCTTGTTGGATAACGAATTTTATGCACACATTTTATTTTTGTTAATTTTGTTTTATTACATTTTATTTTATTTTATATTACTTATTTTTTTTCTTTTTTTTTTTTTAAATTAACTTACTTATCAATATAATTTAATTTTCTTTATTTATTTATTTTTAAAGTGACCTATGGAAAACCAGCTACTCCTGCTCCAAGGACCTGTAATAAAAATGAAGTTTACCTACCACAAGGAGTTGCACCAAATTGTGATACTATCTGCAGTACATTAGGGGATCCTTGCTATGTTCAATACATTCAGGCTCCATTTGGTTGTTATTGCAAAAAGGGCTATGCGAGAGATGATAAGAATACTTGTATATCAATTAAAAAATGTCCACCAAAGACCTAGAATGCTTGAAGGAAATATTATTAAACGTAATCTTTAAACTAAATATTTTTTGTTTTAATATTTATATATCTACATATTTTAAAAGTTGTAAGAATGTTCGATTTAGTTTAAATATTTCAACAAGTAACTTAACAGATAACTAAACAAGTTTACTACTTCCGTTATCAAAATGTTCTTAAGTAGGATTTTTAAATGTTAAGACAGCAAATGGGTGGTATAGATCACAATAATTTTTAACAGGCTGCGGACTTTGCATACTATTGTTCCTCAATAGTATTATTATTATTGCAATTGTCAATTTTTTTCAACATTTCTTATAGCCCAGTCAACTTGTACTCAAAAGTGGTCCTAGAGATCTAATGTGGGGTAAGTAATTTTGATTGGGGTGCTGAATCCAAGTGAAGTTTTTGACTAAAATTTCTTAACGCTGCATGCAAAAAATTATGAAAAAAGCAATGTTTTTGAGTTCAAACAACTATTTAATGATTTCCCAGTGATAAATGAAGGTATTTGAAAGATTAAAAAAAAAATTCAAAGAAAAATGTTCATACTTCAGAATGATTATACAATATTTTTTGGATTAAATTACCTCGAGAAAAAATATAACTCCAAAATTGTACTTAAAACGCTGATTTATTTCTTACTGTGTATGCAATCAATGAATAAATAAAATAAACTAATGTTTTATCAAAACTTTAAAATCGATTATTTTAAAAATATTATAGCAATTCTGATTACAGATTCGAATTCAAAAAACATCAGAAAAGTATGTATATCTTGGTTCATGTTAAAGTCAAAAATTTAGTGTTTTCTAGTGTGAAAAATACCTTAACAAGGATAATTTGTTTAAAATTGTGTTTTCAGTTGTACTTTTATAGAATTTACAAATAATTGAAAAATTTCCAGTCCAATCAGTTTTTGCATTTTTTGCATGTTGCATCCCCGAAAACATAATTAAGGGAAAAAACTTTAACTATCCCACAATTTACATAACAAAAACACAGTATGACTAGACTATTAAGTGGATGGAATCTTATTTATAATCTGATAGGGTGCAAGATTGTAAAAATTGAAAGTTACTTTTCACTCCATATTCATGTTTCATCAGGAGTTCCCTGGGAATCCGCATCTATTCACTGTACTCCTTTTATTTATTACCGATATTTATTAATTTTCTTATAAATTTACATTGATTTTCATATGCTTATGACTTAAAGCCTAGTAGAAACATAGTCACCTATCTAGGTGGCACCCTTCTTCAAAGCAATAGGCAAGGTTAAGTTAGGCTAGAAAGGTGATGAAATGGCAAGTCACATCACCTAATGTGAATCTCGGAAATCATTGCGCTCCCCAGGGTCTTCAAGACAATAAAAAGTAAATTGAAAAAAAAAAATCCATACCAAATTTAACTATGAGCGTCAAGTTAGAAAAGCAACTTTGACGAATCCAAAAATTAATAGGTGGATAATTTGCCGTTAAATAGTTGTGACACTTTGGAATTTGTCGTTCAATGTTTTATAAACTTTTCGGGGTGCTTTGCTAAATTGATATCAAGTTTGCAAAGCATCCTGTCGAAAATCAGTAAGAACTTCCTATACTCAATGGCTTATGGCTTAATAATGTGTCATAAATTAGTCGTTAATTAGTCGTGTCAAATTTAATTTTATAGTGCAATGTTTTCTATGTTTTTTTGGGTCCTTGGTATCAAGTTAGCAAAGCAACTCCTATGGATCGAAAATTGGAATGGTGGATAATTTGTCGTTAATTAGTCATTAATTAGTTGTGACAATTTCCAATTTGGCATTCTATGTTTTGTATGTTTTTTTTTTTTGAAAAGTGGTAAAAACTTCCAAAGCTTAAATTTTTTATCTTGATAATTACGCGGTTTTGGTCCTTAGTTAGTTGTGAAAAACTCAATTTGTCATGCGATGTTTTCTATGTTTTTTGGAGTTATTTGTTTTTTGTGAACATTAAGCTACCAAATCAACTTTCACAAATCGAAAAATGGAGGGGTGGATTTTCACGCTTTTCGAGCTATGTATGTCAAGTAAGCAAAGCATCCACAAACATAGAGAACATAGAAAGACAAATTCAAAATTGTCACAACAAATTAACAACTTATTAGCGGCAAATTGTCCACCTATTCATTTTTCGATTCGTCAAAGTTGCTTTACTAACTTGACATTCATAATTCAATTTGATATTTGAAAAAAAAAAAACATTAATTTTTTTTTGGAAAAATAGCTTTTATTTCATGTCAAGTCAGGATAACATTTATGTACCCAAAGAGAGCAAAGACAGGAGCTCTTCTAATTTTTTTTTATCATAATCAAGGTTTTGGAATTAATCAATTTGTTGCCTTAATTCGATTTTTCAACTTTGATCATCTGGTCTGGATAAGCGATTTGAAAATTTACAGAGATTCTTACATTGCTATATTCCTAAGAACATTCCTACATTCATTTAAGACTGAAAAAATGTTTTTAGAAAACTTTTTCAAGTTTTCAAAACTATGTACATATGAATTTTGTATGTTTTCATTATTTGTTGAAATATTTTTGATCAAAGACAAAAGTATTTTTTTCATTGAAAGATTAATTACATTAAGCTGATTAAACAATTTATCTGGGCCAATACATTTGATTGAGTTTGAAAAAATGTGTTATGAAAATTAAAATTTTCAAAAAATAAAATAGAATAGATTTTTTTCTTGTATCATTTGTTATGGTGGAAAATAAAAAAAACAAATCTCAAAAAAAAAACATGAAACTTTGGAATGCCTTTCGATTAATTAATGCAACAACTTGTCACTGAGATACAGAACCTTAAATACACAACAAAACAAACAAACGAAGACTGACAAAAATCCTGTTCCCTTCATTTTTTTGATTAGTGTATATATGGGTTAATATTTCAGAAAATTATTATGTAATTAAATTTCCGTCACTTTTTGAATTGAAACAAAAAATAATATCATAAGTGTGTTAGTAGAATAGCTTTAAACAAACTGGTTCTAGCAGACGCAGACGATTAAAAAAAAAGTTTAAAAAAAATTATCATACTCGCTATCTCGATTTTATCAGCAGACATACCTTAAACACTGCAATGAATTTTAGCAACGAAACTAAAAACGATATAAAAATCAAAAAATGCAGTTGATATATTTCCTCACTAAGGAATGTTTGTTTTTAATTGCCTTACATTGTTTAATAGGAGCTATTTGGATCCGCAATAAAATGGTCATTTGTATTTCACCAAATGGAAATTTTAAAAAATATATAGAGGTTTAGAGAAAAGACTTTAGACGACACCTCTAAGGGCAACTTGCGCGAAAATTTTCTGACAACAACAGTAATTTCTAATAAAATAACGAATAGGTAGTAGGTAATTATAAATAACTGAGTGCTATCTGACTGATTTGAATGATATCACGTTTTTCAAAACATTTTTCTCTATCTCCGTTAGCAATGTTTACCTCCGATCGTTCTTTGGATAAGTATTTAAACTCTGAATAGCTCCTTACGAAAAGGCAAGTTAACGCGTTAGATTTAGTTAATTTTTGCAATATGTTTTGTTTGTTGTTGATTCTGAAAAAAAATTATTTTTGTAATTATTTTTTTTTTTCGTTCGTGGAATATAAAAGTAAAAATTGTTCGTTTATTTCTCTATAAACAAAGATAGCTTTCCTAAGTTTTGTTGATTTATTCTTCGGCTTCGTGCAAATGGCCCATATTATTTTGCTATTAATTTCAAGAACCTATTTCCTCAACAAAAAAAAGTGTATCTCTAGCTAATATTTTTATTATTTGAGCAGCAATGTAGCCGGAACGTGGGTGTTTTACAACTTTATCACGAATAGTTTACACTGTAAAAAAAATATAGTAAATTATCATTGAGTTTAAATCTTGATTTACGTATAAAATTGCTGAACCAAATTTGTACAAGTGATATGTGTTTATAGTTTAAATTTGAATTTTATAAGCGATATTTTTGAAATTTTAAATTTATGTATATTTTTGAAAATGAAATGAAATTCTTGTAAAATTTTGAAAAGTTCTTTTATGCCCGGAACAAATTTTCAGTATTTTTTTAATACATCAAATTTTAAGCAAAATTTTTAATATTTATTTAAAATTTAGGCCTATACTATTAGTGTAGAGGGATTTCCAGCCGTTCCGACCGGGTTCCGACCGTTTTGTCCCCTAGGTTGCTTGCTAAGGACATGTTATATGAAGTACGTTGAGTTATTTTTAAGACCAGTAAAAACATTGTAAATTATTTAAAATACCGTGTTATTTATCTTAAGAAATTAAAATTATAATTTATACCAAATAACTTTTTAGTTCCTAATTTGAAAGACTAATAAATAAAGGAGCAGTTTTTGTTTATAAATAAATATAAAAAGGAATTAAAGCCGTTTTATTCGGAGATTAGATCCTAATAACCCCAAGTTTCGTTGCCTCTTTTGGAAGAAACCTGGACACCGCCGAGCTTACCTCAGCTGTAAAGTAAAAGCATCACACTATAAATGCATATTGTGCCTTTCTGAGCATATTTCAATAATAAATGCATATTTTATGTGCATATTTTTATTATGTTAGCCAAATTTTAACTTATACAATTTAATTAAAGATATGTAGAAATTTCGAAAAGGAAATTCTTCCTTCTTAAGTGACTGAATATAATTTAATTTTGAAAGTTGGAGTTGATCTCATTTGAACTTTAAACTTAAATAAAAAAATTAACTTTGATGAAGAAGATGGAAAAGAATTTATTTATTTATTTCAGAAAATATTTGTTGTATACAATTTGATCCTAATAAGATCATTAATTCTGATTAAGTGTCAAAAGTAATGACATCAGCTGCCAAATTTTAAAAATATCTCTCAGACAAACTCAATATTGTCAAAAGTAAAGGTCACTTTACTCGATTATAGAAGTCATATGACTTCTCGTATGACCTGTCAAAAAATTCATACGATATCGTCTGAACACACTCATTTATCTCATATGACTTCTCAATAGCAAAAAGCATATGACTTTTTTGACATTAGAACTGCAGCTAATTCCATTTGAGAAGTCAAACAGGAATTGTTGTTTTCATGGAAAATAGTGAATTCAGAGTATTGAAAATAAAAATTTTTCTACAAAAAAATTAGAATTTTGAATGAAAACAACAATGGATAGTTCCAAGAAAGTAATTTTGCTTTACAAGAATGTAATTGTTTACGAGTTTTTTTTCTTTTATTTTGGTTTTGACAGATAACCATAGAGAAAATCAAATGCGAAGTAAAGACGTGTAAACATAAAAAAATGATAACCGTATGACTTGACTTGAAATGACAGCTCATATGAGAAATCATACAGAAAAAATAATGACAGGTCATATGACTTATATTATCGTGTAAGGTGGCCTTAACAGAAGAGCACATTAATGCACCAATAGCTCTGTTCCATAGACTTTTGAGCAAAAATTAGCACTCTCTGTCAAATTTTAGTAATTTTCTAAGAGAAAGAGAAATTGCGGAAAAAGTATGGAACGTTTTGATGACATCATTTTTGTTTACATTTATCACCAAACAATTTTTAGGCACAAACATTTCTTGTACAGAATCTTTCACGAAAGGGGAATGCTTTAATCTTTCATGAGCGCTATTAACCCTTGCAGGTACATACTTGTGAATCATGTCGTGAATCCATACAAAATTTGCATTTTTATTCACCCGTAAACGTGCTCGTGAATCTGTGTAGAGAGTTTTCGTTCACGAGCAATTCCCGTGCAAAATGTACGGGAACTCTTGGTGAACAGTTGATTGTTCGATTACTAGTCATTTGAGGCATTGTAGTCTTAAACGTCAAATGTTCGCAACCCATTCGCAAGTCTGTACCAGTGAGAAATGTCAAAAACTCACTTTCTTGACTGGTGATTCTTCACTTCACGAGGAAGTATTTACTAGGCTTTACGAACCCAATTTTTGATGTGTGAACTGTGATACAGGAATTGGGCGATAGTTGGTGGCAAATACTAACAATTGGAAGTTTTAGTTAATGTGTTTAACAAAATTTATACATGCGGCTTCGTCTCAAGGGTTGATTTAATTTTCCAACAAAGAAAATATGTTTTAAGCTTTTTTTTGAGAATGTGGGAAACTAGTTCCCAATTAAGATCTGATTTTTACTGTTTTCTCAATTATCATTTTGTAAAATCTTCTACAGTTTTTCATTATATTTTAAAACTTTCTTAAGAGCATATTTTTACTTTTTAAGCGCATATTTTCTAATTTTATGTGCATATTTTTTGCGTATATTTCGAAAAAAAAAAACTCCAAGCTTTTGGTAATTGGAGCATACACAAAAAGTTTTATAAAAATCTTTTGGAGACGTTCTTAACATTTCTATTTTATTTTTATTTGTTCATAAAAGTAGATTTTATTCTTAAAATATTCAAAAAAGTATTAGAAATATTTTCTATTTTCTAAGAAGTATTGAATATACAGTCATAAAATACATTTGATTTTCCGAAATCAAAATTTGATCTTTTTTTAAATTCCAAAAATATTTGTTTAAAAATTTTGATAAAAACTATTTATATTTTTTAGAACCGTCTGTTTAAAAAAAAAACTATTGAAATCAGAAAAACCTTTTTGAAAAAAATCAAAGGTACAAATACTTTCTTTTTGGAAAATGGCTTCCTAGCTAAAGGTGGGTAACCCTTACTAGAAGATATTTGTTTAAGAAAATTTGTTGAGCTGTTTTGGAGAAAAATAAAATTTTGTAAAACTGATTTTAAACAATCGTATGGCAGTTACCTTTATTTTTGATTGTAATAAAAATTACATAAAATGTGTGGGGGAATTATCAAAAATAACAATGTATACCAAGTTTTTAGAAAATCAATCCAGCCATTTAGGCAGGAGCCGAACAGTCAGACAGAACTGTGAGACTCACTTGTTTCGTCTTCCCTTCATCAATAAAAACAAGACAACTTGTCATATAAATATCGCAAGTAAAAAAACAGCTAAAACCTTTTTTTAAAGAAAGAAGTCAATTCTGTTATGAAATCTTAAAATGGAGAAGCAAAAGCTCACAAAATACACAATTCAAAAGAATATTGGAAAAATTGCGCAACAATTTGGATCCGCTTTTTTCTATCAGTGTAGATAAGCCTAAAATAGCAAATGTTTACATATTTATATTTTTTTAAATTGTTCAAATAAAAAAAAAACAACTACTTAAAAAATTGGCTATAAAAACAGCTGACAATACTAATAAAGTACAAGTCTAATTTATTCCTACAAACTGATAAGATGTTTAAATTTTGTATTTTGTTCGCAAGCGCTTTCGTTATTGTCGGTGAGTTAAAATTGGTATAGATTCAAAATTCAATCAAAATTTGATGCAAAAATTGTGGAACCAACTTCTGGGGATTAATAATACTTACTTGCTTACTTATTCTGCTCGCGATCTTTGGACGGTCTCTGCCTGAGATATTGTGGTCTTCTATCGGTTGCGGTTTCTCGCACGCTCCCTCCAGTAGTTGAAACCACACGCTTTTGCGTCTGCAACCGCTTGGTCCCAGTAGCAGAGGTTCGGCCTTCCTGGTCGTCTCGAACCTGGGGATGGGATTTTCTTGGCTGGAGCGTTGTTGTCCATTCGTTCGATGTGGCTGAGCCAGTGTAGTCGACTTGTTTTGGCTCTTTGGACTACATCCACATCTTGGTACAGCTCGTACAGATTACTCCTCCATTCGTCCACTTCGCATATGGGACCAAAAATCCACCGATTGATAATAATTGCCTTAAATCTTGTGATTTTTTTATCCAAAATTCGTTATTTTCCTAACGTCTGAAACATGAAGCAGAATTTGAAAAAAGGAAGAATTATACTTAAAATCGCACTATTTTCAGATTTCAGGTATTTTGAGATCTGAAAGTGTGACTCGTTAATAATTTTTTCAAAACATCATCTTTCTCTTTTTTTATTTAATAACTTTTCAATTCAAAAAACTAAGATTTTCCGTCTATTTTCTCTTTTACAGCAACTGACGGAACACCAGATGCGTATGCCCTTGACGGAACACTAGTCACTCCTGCTGTTGTCGGAACACGACCTACTCCTATCCCAATAACCTGCAAAAAGCACGAAATTTACCTTCCACAATTCGAAGCACCAAACTGTGACACTGTTTGCAGTGAATTAGGAGAAGTTTGCAAAAAAGTCTACATCCAGGCTCCGTTTGGTTGTTATTGTCAAAAAGGCTATGCTAGAGATGAAAATAGTAAATGCATTAAAATAAAAAAATGTCCACCAAAAACGACAACGAGTACGACGACGACAACTACTACAACTGAAGCTCCAATCCCGAATAATCAATGTTTTTATTAATTTTCTCAAGATCCCTTTGAAATAGGTTGTCTTAGTTTTACAAACGTTCCATTATGTTATCGAATTCTTGAGAATCATTTAAGTTCTAAATTTAAAAATCATTACAAAAAAGAAAATATTGTTTTAAACACTTCGTGTGATACCTAATAACTTTTACGGGATTCAAACTACAAAATGTAATCAGAAATCAAAACCCTTCACCCTCAGTGTATAAATATACATACATAGTAAAAATTGAAAGTCAAATTATAAAAAAAAGTGCAAATTAAAACTGGATATAAAAAGTGTTGACAAAACAACATAAATACTGTTTATATAAGTGTCTTTTTTTGTACAAACAGACAGCATATTATCTTAAATATTTTTTTTTTATTTTAGTGATTTGTGTTTTTTTTAGTTGGTAAGTGGATTATACGAGTAGTTAAGCAAATGTTTTCAAATTAAATCGAATAAACAAAACCTTGATTGCCTAACACGTGTGTTTATCTTAGCATGTTTTACTGAGTTAAGCCGATGACGCACAAACATTTTATAGGTGGATACTAATCACTTAAAAACTCAGAAGTGGTTTGCTTTTCCTATTTACGAAATTCATGAAAAATCGTAATTTTTAAAAAATAATTTCAAACTGAAAAACATTCGATTTTAAAATGGAACACAACCAATATTATAATAATGCTTTTAACCAAAATAAGCTTTTAATACCTTCACTTTACTGACTGATTGACTGATTGGAAAGTGAAGCCAAAGCAACGGTTTCGAATATGTCGTTGAATGTTTTCTATGTTTTTTTTTGGTGCTTTGCTGACTTGATATCAAGATAGCAAAGCACCTTGTCGAAAATCGGTAAAAACTTCTTATATCTTATGGTTTAGGGCTTAGTTATTTGCTATGTTTTTTTGGGTCTTACTAACTTTAATTTCAAGTTAGTAAGGCGAATCTCACTGATCGAAAAATTAAAAGGCACCTAATTTATTACTCGTGAATTAGTTGTGATTTTTTTTATGTTCTGTTTTCTATATTTTTTTGAAAAGTGGTAAGAACTTATAAAAATAAAAATTTTAGTGCTCAACTATTTGTCGTTTTCAATGTGCTTTTGGGTTATTTGTTTTATATGAGTTACAAGTTAGCAAAGCAACTTTGATCAATTTGAAAAAAGAGTTGGTGCATAATCTGCCGTAAAGTAGTTGTGACAATTTTAAATTTGTCGTTCAATGTTTTCTTTAGTTAGTTAGTCTATGTTTTCTATGTGTTTTTGAAAAATGGTAAAAGCTTATAAAACTTATAATTGTAGTGCTCAATTATTTGCCGTTATTTATTTGTGAAAAAATCAATTTTGTTGTGCGATGCTTTCAATGTGTTTTTATTTTTTTTTATATAAGTTTCAAGTTAGCAAAGCAATTTTGATGAATCTGAAAATGGGTTGGTGGATAATCTGCCGTTAAGTGGTTATAACAATTTTGACTTTGTTGTTCAATGTTTTCTTTTGCAATGTTTTTATGTTTTTTTTTTTTTTTTATCCTTTGCTTATTTGATATCAAGTAAAATTAAATTGAAATCAAGGAGTTGAACTGCTAATACCAAATGGATTATAGCTTAATAATTTGTTGTTTACTAGCCTAAGATCAAGAATTGGAAACATGCATAATTTTTTAATTAGTTGAGACAGTTTCGAATATGCCGTGCAATGTTGTCTACGTTTTTTGAGTGCTTTGCTAACATCAATTTAACATAGCACCACCTCAAAAATGGGTAGAAAAATAACTTCAACCGAATAATGGCTTAATAATTCATAGTTAATTATTCGTTAGTAAGTTTTCACACTTTCTAATTTGTCGTTCTTTATTTTCTATGTTTTTTTTCATAAAATGTTAAAAACTTCTAGAACTTTTACAAAAACACACATAAAAAGACACGACAGAATTGATATTTTTAACCAATTAACGACTTATTAACGACAGATTACTAAACTTCAGAAGTTTTTAGCTCTTAAAAAAATGAAAAAAATACAATTACAAATATGAAATTTGTAAAACTAATTAATGACAAATTATGCTCTTGCCCATTTTTCAATCCGTGAAAGTTCCATTGCTAACTTGATATCAAGTAAGCAAAGCACACAAAAAAAAATAGATAATTTTACTATTAGCCCAGGAAAATTAGACAAAAAAATGGCAAAACTTCGAAAAAATTCCAAGAAAGCTTCATTTTTGTAGAGAGCTTCATTTTGACGTCTTAAGCATTTCCTAAAAAGTTCCGTCAATTTGGGCCGGGGCTTAATTTTTAAGGGGGGGGGGGGTTGTTAAAGGGGGTAAGATTTAGTTTTTTCTTAATTTCTCAAAAACTATAAGTTTTTTTGAAAAATGTAGATTTTACAAATTGTAGCTTATGTCATTCTACACGAAAAAGATTAACAAACTTTTTTTCATACAAGCAATAGATTCTGAGAAAATCATGCAAAAACTTCACGGTGAAGAAAATTTTTTTAAAAAATTTGTAAAAACTTCATTAATCGATGGGCTAAAATTTTTGTATGATTTGAGTTTGGCCACAACTCCTCTTAATAAAACCCAAGATTTCGGGGTGGCCGGGGTAAGGGGAACACCGCCATCTTGAAAAAGAAAGTGATTTGGTTTTTGTTCAGCACGTCGATGAAATCTCCTTTTACAACAAAATTATGAAAAAATACCATTAAGACAATAGAATTACCTAAAAAATGAGCCATTTACGAACTCTGTAGATTTATTAATCTTGAAGTTATAGCGTATGAAAATAACACTTTTTATTTTGTACTGTAAATGGAAAAATGACGATTTTTTATTAATATCTCAGCAGATTTTTTTCAAAAAATAATGGGTTTATATTAATGCTTATAAGATTTGTCAAAAAAAAATAGAACACTTTTTTTCTTAGGAGCAACAGATTTCAAGAAAAACGTGCACAAGTAGTAACTAACACAAAAAGTAACTAATGGCAAATTATTGAGCCATAAACCAACAGGTCAGGGTGCTTTGCTAAGTTTGAACGAAAAAATCGAATTCAAATGAATACACATAACGCAAATGAATCCAAATAAATGCAAAGAAAAGAAGGCAAATGAATGCAAAGACTGTAAAACGAATGCATTCCCAAATGATTGATTCAATTGATTGTTTTTAGATGATTAGAGAAAAAAATCATTTTAAGTCACATGAATGTTGATAGCAGAATTTGAAATCGCAGTCTCAAATTGAAGTCTATGAATTGAATTTAAAAAATGATTTTGTATGATTGCATTCACAAAAGATTACATTCTTTTACAAACCTTGTTATGCTCAAAACAAAACAAAAACATATAAGTACACACACGTGGGTAATTTTTCTGAACGTTAAACTTGTTGTTTATAAATAAATAAAAATACAAATTGATAGTCTAACAGACACATGGTTGGCAAATAAACTATTTTATTTAACCTGCAATCTTCTTATTAGATTACAAAAATGTCTGATATATGATATTTATTTCCTAAGATAGCATTTCTTTTTTGCATCACGAATCAGGACACAAATGTTGTTGCCATCCCTGCAATGTCTAGGGTAACAATAACAATTCAAAGCTCCAGGAGAATACTTTTTTATACATTTTTTGGTAAGGTCGTTGCAAATAGGATCACAGTACTCCGGTACTCCGCCATAAGTGTAATGAGAAAATTCGTTTTGTCCACAACAAATCGGAGGTGGTATTGTCGGAAAAGTTTGTGTTGTAGTTCGAATTGTGGATCGAAATGTTGGTGTTGGAGTTGTATCGGTACCAATGGGTGGTGGTTGTGTATTAGTTGTTTCGGTTGTATCTGTCCCTGGTTCGGTTCCAATGGGTGGTGGTTGTGTATCAGTTGTTTCGGTTGTATCTGTCCCTGGTTCGGTTCCAATGGGTGGTGGTTGTGTATCAGTTGTTTCGGTTGTATCTGTCTCTGGTTCGGTTCCAATGGGTGGAGGTTGTGTATTTGTTGCATTTGTTATATCTGTAACAGGGACACCTTCAGTTACTGTTGTTGGTTCGAAAGATGTAATTATTTTTGGCGTCGAATCTGAGATTATTGGTGTTTCTGTAGTGTTTCTTAAAACCCCTTGGCTGACTATTAACAGAAAAAATGGAAAATTAATCTTTAAATCGATTGGAATTATGTTTAGGATATTCAGTAGATTTAAGCAAAGATCCTACCATTCACAACTAAGGAAAAAATACTCAAGACCAAAAATAATTCGAACATGTTGATTGCAAAAGTCTGTAATTTAAACTCAACAATTTTATTTCCTACCTCTTAATTTATATGTATTTTTATTTTAAATTTATTTTAATAGACATTTCTATAAATGATTTAAGGGCTGCGATAAAGAAAGGCTTAAAATAAGTTAAGGTCAAAGAACAGGATGAAATTTGAAGGCAAGAACCTTTTATCAGCAGAAAAAAGCACAAGTGTTGAACTGTATGAATTGATTACCCGATAGCTAATATTGCATCATTGATGTTTTTACACAACACCTTGCAGTTGGTGTCGATACCAACTCCTGATAAGCATAATTTATAAAAAAAAAAAAACATTTGAAGTCGGTAGAAAGGTATTACAAATCTTATATAAATTCAGCTTGGAGTGACAAAACCATCAAGTGTAAATTAAATTTGAAGCTCGCAATGCTGTTGAAAATATTTGTTGTCCTAAGTTTTATTGTTGGGACTATTGTTGCTGATAGTAAGCTCATTTTTAATGCACATATTAAGGGTATTCATAACTTTGTAAACTTCATAAATCTTGTCCATTTACGAAGTTTTAAACTCAACTACAACGTTCACGACCACTTCACATCATTGCGTGAATACCCTTATTTGTTCTATTTTTCTAATTTTAAGACCATTTTTAATGTAAACCATGATTAATTTCAACAGGTGAAAGAATCAAGAGAACAGAAACCACCACAACAACGACAACAACAACTCCATTTTATTCCACAGGATCTACTCCATCATGGACAACAATGCTTCCAACTAGCCCTTCAACCCCGATTTCACCAATTACACCAATTTGTTGCGCAGGTGAAAATGAAATTTACCTTCCTCTAGGAGTAGCTCCATATTGTGATGCAATATGCGAAGATATATCAAAGCCGTGTCGTATGAGATATAATATCCCGCCACCATATGGATGTTTTTGTGCACCAGGATTTTGTAGAATAAATGGCACATGTGAAGCGTATAGTAAAGCATTTAGAAAGTGTATTTGAACAAAAAAAAAATTGTTATTTCTTTATTTATTACTTTTGTTTATGTAATTATCTATAAATGGAATAGTTGGTGTCTCACTCAGTTATTACCGAATTATTTTTGACGGGATATAATTCTGAGTACTCACAAATATTGTTATTTTTCAATTTGAATGAGAAAAAGTATTCATAGGTGTGTTTGGTTACTTTTGTAGCACGGAGTTCAAAAACTGTCAATAATTTGAAAGAAGGGGGAAAATCTTGTTTTGTAGAAATTTTGTGTAAAAAACGTCGAACGTCACACATACACTATCATACCCAACAGGCAAATCATAAAACACACACAAAAATTAAACCAGACGTGTTTCGACAGTTGTTTATTACCTGTACTCTGAAATTTGTGTAGCAGAAATTTGCAAGCTTTTTCATAGAGGAGAAGTTTCTTGCTCCCTTGTTGCTACATTTTGGAGTTAACAAATAGGAATTTGTGAAATGTAGTGCGAATTTTCGTACGAATTTTCAGTAACCAAACAGACCTAGTTAATAGATCTGTACGTTAACTTGCCAAAACAACTCATTTCTACTAAGCAATGAATCCTACAAAAATGCTGTTTTGACACAAAAAGTGAGAAATTTTTGTGAAGAATAGAGATTCATATGAATTCCATAAAAAAAAACAAGAGTTAAGCTTATGTTCGATCTGCCGCTACGCTACATTATCTTCTAAGCAATATTTTTTTTAATAAATCTACCATGATGGATCCAAGACCGCTTGGAAACGTATCCAAAACAGATTGTAGACGGATTGAATATCAACCCAAAATTACTTGGAGATTTATCAAAGATGAACCGGAACTGAATCGGAAACAGATCAGAATTGGATATGACTATCCAAGACGGTTTGGATACGGATCGGAGTTAGATCAAAATCGGATCAGAGACAAATAGTTGATCGAAAGTGGATTACAGCCAAAAACCAGGGGTCGAATCGCCTTATACGTTAACGTGTAAATCGTGAACTGAAACTATGATTTGGCATGGTGTCATAATTGTACGAAAGCCACAATACGTAATTTGTCAATACCTTATACGCTCACGAATTTAACTGCACAAATTGTCATTCGATTAGTTTCAGGCACTCTTATCTGCATCCAAACTGCTACCAAATATGTAGGTACGAATGAAATTTCGTGAACGGATTCAGCGATTCGACCAAAAGATCTAAAATTGATTTGAGCTGAATCCCGTACCGATCGAAGAGACATCGAAAAAAAATTGAAGACAAATGATTCTGAGATGGAATGGAGTGGGACCTGAGATGGATCGGAAACGGAGCCAAGACGATGGAACCAACAGTTTGACAGAAATGCTGTTGTATGTGACATCACATTTGTCGTTAGTTGTTCAGTGCCTATGTAACTCTCGCATCGATAAAATTGGTTGAGAAACTTTGAAAAATGGAACAAAACTCATACAAATTTGTTTCATTTTTCATCGTTTCTCGACTGGTTTTGTCGAGAGTTACAGAACGTAAGTACTGCATACAGTAACCTTGTTTTTTAGTGTATTTTTATCTTCGCCTAGAAAAAAGTAGCATGTTTAATACAACAACAATACAATACCATTTTGTTGTTAGAATTAACATGCTACTTTCTTGTAAGCGTAGATAATGCACTAAAACACCGGGCTAGTTTGTATATTGCTGAAAATTTTATTGAAATCTTTAGAAAAGTCGATTTCTTTAATAGCGCCATGTCGTATTCGATAGCAAAAGGGCCATATTCATAGTTTCGCACTTCGATTTAAATAGATTTTTGATAATATTAAAGACTAGTTGAACAATTTTTAATCCATTTCTGAGTAATCTTAGCTTACCGACTTTAAATAGTTCACCGAAATTTAACAATGGTTCAAGCATTTAATTGGCTATGTAATAAACTTGAACCATCGTTAAACCTCAGAAAATCCACCGAAATCAGTAAGTTTGAATTACTGAAAAAAAATTAAACCACGCCCGTACAACGGGTAACGGTTCCTAACTTACACCGATTCAGCTCAGAGTTAACTCTGCTCTTAAAGACTAGCCCTAGAAAATTAATTCACCAGATATAGCCAAAACTAGAAAATTCAAATGTTTTTTCAAGATGGTGTATCTTACCCCATCTCGGATGTTGTAGGAATCAACGAACATTTAGGACATTGTTTTGAACATAGGGTTTTTATGTGGTACTTAAATATTTACATAATACGAGTATGTGTGATTGGTTTGAGCAAAACAAAACAGATTATCCTAGGTTTGGGGTTAAACCCGAGTTTACCCCCTAGTACTACGTTTTCATTAGGCCAAATGAGATAATTTCGTTGAAAATTTCCAACTTCGATACGAAATCATCTCATTTCCCATACAAATTTACATTTACAAATGAGATAATTTTAATCAAATTTGCACTAAATTAGGTTGGAAATTAAGTCAAAACCTTTTGAACACACCCAATTGGCCACAGTTTGAAGAGTACTGAAAAAGGTTTTATAAGAAAATGTAAAAGTTCATTGGAAACAGAAATATAAAACAACAACAATAATTAGGTGTGTTCCTTAAGTTCTTCGCACTCTTTCGGACTAAATGTCAAATTGTGACAGGTGGGAATGAAATCCTCTCAGAGAGAAGAAAAACTGTCAAAATGTTGGGCACTAATTTGTTCTAATTCGCACCACGTCAAATGAAATATTTGACTAGAGCTGCCGTAGTGCAATAAAAGTCAATCAACTTTTTATAAAATCACTGTACAAGAAATTGAATGTTAAGAAAAAAGAAAGGTACATGTATAAAAATGATTAGAAGTAAAAACACAAATGATATAATTTACAGTGCTTTGGCGCCGTAAGTTTATTTAGTTGTCGGTATCCATCGATTGAAAATAATGCGTCTTAGAAGGGTACAACAGCATCCAACTAAGGTCGCAAAATCTTTATAATGAAAAAAATGAGTAAACTTAAACAAAGAAATATTCTTTAAGTACATTGTCATCAAGTACTATAGAAAGAGACAACTATTCTTACAACATTGCGTGCGCATCGCTCTCATCCTTCAATTTATGTTAAAAGGTTATGTTGATTCGGCGCCTCCATTTGCTTAATATCTTTGTTAAACATAAAAAGTATAATTCAAGTTAAAGTTATATATTTCGCTGTTAAACGCCAATTGTCAATTTTTTATTATATGGATGTAGCAATAGTAAGAATTAATTAATCATTTCTTAAAGTTACTGATATATTGTTAGCCTTTTGGGAAATAAAATTAAGTTTTTGAACTCAGAAAGAATTGTTCTTTATTTGAGTTCTCTGTTGGATGCTTAATTTTATAATTTGGAGTTTTATTTGTGCTTGGAGCAACATACATACATATTAAATCATGAAACATCAATTTGTGAAAAAAAACTACAATAAACAAGAGTTTCACAAATTTTCATTACTAAGTTTTCTACTCCTTAAAAAGATTTTCCTAACGACACATGCATTTTAAGAAAACCATTTGGTTAATAAAAAGATAAATAAGTTAATAAATTATAAACATCTACCAAAAACGAAACAAAAAAAAAGGCAACACTTGGGTTACCCTAGCTATATGTATTCTGTTCGGTTATTTAACTTCAAACTGACATTTTTCAAATCTGTCATACGAATACTTAGCATTTGACATCCAGGCAAGTAGGGCAAATTTTTTCCTTTCTCATGAGCGGTCTCTTTGGTCCGAAAAAGTACAAACTTTCACTTGTGGAACGACTTCGCACTAAAAATGACTAAATCTGGCGGTTTCAAACAGTTTGCAACTCGCTCTGGAACGCACCTATTGTTTAACAGCGAGTTGAAATTCAAAACTAAAATGAGCTGTCAAACGAAATTACCAAATTACAAATGAAAACACTTTTTCTGTGATTTGTGAAATTACCTTATTTCAACTTGAATGAAAAGGTAGTATTAAACGTGACTTGCAGTCAATTTGCTTACTTAATTTGGTGAGTTATGTAAATCTAAATTGAACAGATGTTTCCTGCAGATGATTCTTAAAAATATGTTGAAATCTTTGGGACGGGCATTTTCCGCTGTGGCACTATCTCGGTCTCAATAGTAACAGGCAAAAGGGCAATAGATATCTTTATATACCCATAGTGTCGCACTTCGATTTTAGTAGATTTTTGACAACAAAAAGACAAAGATCACTGAAAAACTGTTTCTGATAATTTGTTTTCAAGATTAGCCTACTCCGATTTCATCCAAACTTATCTCAGCGCTGAAAAACTGGCCCTAAGAGTGTTATTATAAACACCCACAACTTGTAAGGCAATAATACCTGCCTGCTATTTAAAGACATAAAATCTTACAACTGTTTTAATCATCTGAAATCTATGCCAATTGTATTTATACATCTGCATATGTGCATAATGTATGTACTTTTGGGCAAGTTCAAGAAACTTAAGATTTTTGATATATGTACATAGTATGTACATATGTAATTTTTATCAAAAAATAGGTTTACTCGTATATGTATATATGTATATTGCTTTTTTAACGTAAAACAATTATTATTAAGTATCACACCTTTATCTCTGATGTCATAATATTTGAGTTGAAAGTATTTAATTGATAAAGAGATTGGCAGATAAAATTTTGTAATATTTTTCGACAAAAAAAAAAAAAAAGATAAGAAAGAAAAGAGTGTATTTTCTTTGCTGATTTTGACCCCAAAAGAACTAACTTCCTCCTTTCAATATGTAAACATATTTAAAGTAGATAGGGTAAGGTAGGCACTAAAAAATTGTTATTTTTTATATAAATAAACTCTCAAGAAGGAAAATCATATTAAAGCTACATTCGAATCTCATTAAGAATCATGTTGTTAAAAGTATTTTATATCATTAGTGTTGCAGCTATTGTTGCTGATAGTAAGTAAACTATTATAATTCTCTTGTATTAATTAAATTACTTATAACAAAATTTCAAGGTTTTCCAATCAAATCTAAAATTACGATTATGAAAAGGTCTAAAAAGTAGTAAATGTAATATCAGCCGTATCGTTCGGCGTTTGAAAAAATATTTTCTTCGAACAAAATTGAAAACAGTAACAACTTGATATATTTGTTTTATACCCATCTTTCATGTTTTAGCTGGCGATTCACCGCATAAACCCAAAACTACCACGACCACCACATCAACAACACCACCCACGACAACAACGACAGAGTCTACAACTACTCCACTATGGACTCATCCTCCAACTTACCCAGTAATTTATCCACGTTGTTGTGGAAAAAATGAAGTTTATCTTCCACCAGGAATCGCTCCACTTTGCAATGTATTTTGCAATGATATTGGAAAGGAATGCCGTAGAAGATATGATATTATTCAAGAATCTCATGGATGTTATTGTTTACCAGGATTTTGTGTTGGTAAGAAAGGAGAGTGCATATCGTTTTATGAAGCTTTCATTAAATGCCAATGAGTGGAATTAGTTTTTAATAATTTTTTTTATTTTAACAATTTATTTAAAAATTCAATAAATCAAAATTAGGTATATGTATATGTGTTTTTTTTTTTAATTTTTCAGCAGCCTTTCTAGGCTTAGCCGATTCCACCTAAATGATTTTTTCAGCGAGAGTATTGCTCCTACAAGATCCTTTCAGATTCAACAAAGTTTCTTGTCGATTGATGCCTAGTTCACACGGAAATTCAAAGCATGTTTTTTTGCAGTGTAAATGCAAACATCAGTATAAATCCAAACGGAAAACATACAAACGTCATGTGAAAGGTTCTATCTATATGTAGATTGTATACGCCCAGGGCTGTCGAAGTACTGCGATTCGAGTATACTACTACTTTTTGAAACTTCGAGGAAAGTCACAATTTTACTTCGAAAAATTCCGACAAAGCTGAATTTTGGTGTAACAAAGCCTTTGTTATTATGCCTTAAGCATTTTCCAAAACGGTCCTCTATTTGGGCCAGGGCAATAGAAGGGGGGGGGGGAGGTGGGGAAGGGTAAATTTAGTTTGTTGCTTATTTCTCCAAAACTATCAGTTTTTTTTTGAGAAACCACAACACTAAGAAGATTAGTAAACTTATTTGCATATAAATAATAATACTACTGAGTACTGCTTTCTCAAGGAATAAAACGGCAGCCCTGCATACGCCTCTGATCATTTGCACGCATTTATTCTGCAAAAAAAAACTTGCGGTGCATTGCCGTGTGAACTACATATCGTCGGCTTTCTGTCAAAACCTCGTAAGTCGGCTTTGAAAAATTGATTAGAAGACACAAACAATCGGTTTAAAAGTTAATAAAATCGGATTCTTAGACCGTAAAAGGTTTTGAAACTAGTTGACGGAACCAAAAGGAACCAAGATACATTCACGAGATATTGATATTTTTATTCAGTGGTTTGTTTTGATCTAAACTACGTTAAAATGGTATTTTAAGACTTACGAGGTTTTGACAGAAAGCCGACGATATATAGGGCTAGGTATATGCACCACAAAATGACGTCTGTAAAGTTAGCAGGGTAGCTTTCACCCACGCAAATGGGCCCTTGTCCGGAATTTGCAGCTTTTTTGCATTTTCTTGCATATCTATTCCCGATTTTGCAGTTCACCAAAAAAGGGTTTAATCGAGTTACCTACAGCAAGTCACATAGTGTATCCCAGGAACTAAGTGACTTAGGTTCAAAATTTGCAGTTTTTTTGCATTTCAATGATAGGTAAGGTTCAAAATTAGAAGTCTTCACTTATAAAAATTTTCCAAAATTGACTTCAATATGAAGTAAGTAGGTCATATCGTGTACCTCAGGATCCAATCATGCTAAGAACCTGAAGTAAGGCTCCAAATTTGCAGTTACTAGCATTCCATGGAAAATTTAAATTTTTTTAATACCTTATTGTATTATGCTTGTATAAGGCTTGTATAAAAACTTCAAAGTTCTTAGATCTTTGAATTTATTTCACAATTAGGGTATTCATACAACAGCGTAAAGCCGTGTCGTAAACGTTTGTAAACTTTTAAACTTCTTAATTCGGTCACAATCTGTATGGAAAATTTGACAGATTAACACAGCTTACAACTTTACTACGTTTACGAAACGCTGTTGCATGAGTACCCTTAACATCAGCATGATCGATGAATCAGTTACACATGTACACACATACAAATAATAACTCAAAAAAATAACGGTACCAAGCAACCCACTATTGTAATCGATTGCTATTTACCTAGTACGCTTCCTCCATAAGCTTCATCCTTATAGAAAATTTCTTCTATCGACATTATCTAAATTAAACAAAATTTGATATTTTAAAACCTTTAACCTAACAATCGCGAGCCAAGGAATTTTAAATTGCTAACCCACATCATCTTCATCGTCAGTCATCAGGCAGATGTTCCTTGCTTGGTGACCTTTAGATACATTATATACTCACTGAACCCACCTGACCAAGTCAATTGGCTCAGTGCTGTGTGCAAACAATCAGCACCTTTTCACCCCAATACGATATCACATCATGGACTTAATGTCATCACACACAAAATCCAAACCAATATTAACTCCAAACTAACCATCATATCAAAGAAAATATTATGATCCCATCATCGAGATGACCGGGAGTACGATTTCGGCTTCCATAAGACCTCCTAGCAGCAGAGGCAATGTACCATGGTCGATTCCATCAAAGTGGAGGCTTTGCACGGTTGTGTCGGATAACATTGTAACCGTGTGTAGTGGCAGCACCAGCTCTTCGTCTCTGACATCGATCGCGGTCTCATCGCGCGAATCAACAAGATTCGATGACGACGGCGACGCACGCCGACCGAACCAAACTTGATAGAAAGCTCTATCTTGGCGTCCTGACCGGGCCACGGCCGTGTTCAACACACAAATTGTTAACATTAAAATGATGATATAATAGACGAAGGGAAAGATCATGGCCTGAATTATTTATACAAGTGCGGACCGATGCGAGTATAGTTGTATGTTTGTACTTATATGTAATTACTTACCAATATCAATTATACCGAAATGGTCCTGGTCCCCATAGATATCGATACCCAGAAATAAAGAAACCTGGATGCACATGCACACCGATTCCTATTTCAGATTACCCATCAATCAGCCAAAAGAAACATCGACGAAGACATCGCCGCCGCCGAGGTTATCCCCACCATGACACCGCATATTGTGATGTGAGGTTTTATAGCCGCCGAACTGCCGCTGGCATATTTTTTGGTTGGCAGACCTTGTCTTGGACTTTTAAAAATAGCACATACCCAGGAGGAAGACGACAATGACGATGATGTCTATGATGGTACTTTGGTACCTACTAAACTTCATCAGAACCTCTGTCAGGCAAAAGGCCAACCAGCAGTCAGAGTATATGCCGTAGGGAAAAACCGCAGTCTATTGCATGCTATAGCGGTTTTTAAATGCAAAGGCTCTCTATTAACTCCTTTTAGTTGGGACTTTGTGCGTTTTTTTTTTAATCCTCTACCATCTACTGCCGATACGTGACGCACGGAAAATGGGGAATTGTCATGCAATTACGACGACAAGTCAAATTAATGATAAGCAATTTTTGTGAAGTCTTAAATAGGCACATTCGATAGATATGTTTGTGCCTCTATACCAGAGTGTCCAGTCTTCAATTTACTATCTGCAGCATATGTCCTCTGACAGACAGGGTGCTTTGAAAAGACAAAATGAAAAAGAAGAAGAAGTTGAAACAAAAACAATAATTATGGTCATGCGGCAGCAAGCCTTTCACACGCAGCTATACCATGGAGGTGATGATGGGTTAGCAGTAGCACAATAAATAATAATGGAATCACCGACAGCGCCTGCAACTGGTGGTGTGTTGGGGCTTGGCTGATAGTTTATCTTGCACAGGAGGAGTTGACAATTTAATTCCTTGAAAAAAAACACTCATTTTTAATGCTACTTGAATATTTTAAGGATTCTAACATCTTCTTAAAATTTTGCATTAAACTCTGTGGGAATAAAACTTGCATCTTAGAAAAGGTATTCACGGGATCAAAATATGGAAATGGCTAGAAGGCGTGAATATACGTGAAGAAGTCCGTAACAAGGGAGCATTTTTAGAATTTCTCGCTTTTTTTAGACAATGATGATCCACCTCTTGCTTTGTTTGACGGATGAATAGCGTGGTATTCATGAAACCCGTGGATTATAAGATTTGATTCATTTTTAACATGCATTTCTGACATCAAACATTATGTCGATATCATTTTCCCGCATATAAATCTCTAATTCTCCAAGTTTTTGCATTAATCCATTAGCATTCCACGTAAGAGTTTTGAGCTTTTCCATAGTATATTTTTTGAAAGAGGTTTGAGTCGAAAATAATTTTCGAGCTTACTTAACCTATCAAAGATAAGTTTATTTGTTTCACATTGTTCTTCAAGTTTTGACAAAATTATTGAAAAACTTTCGAAACCAGTGCTTACGTTCTGTAACTCGCGCATCGCCAAAACCAGTCGAGCAACGATGAAAGTTGAAACAAATTTGTATGAGTTTTGTTCCATTTTTCAACGTTTCTCGACCAATTTTATCGATGCGAGAATTACAGAAGGTGGCATGTTTTGGTGAAACTCTTTTTTCAAAAGACGAGGCTGCCTCAGGTGAAGAGCCAGCTTTACACTTTTCACTTAATCTTTTCTTTGAGGTCTTCTCCGTTTTACGTGCTAGCTCTTCTCCGTCCGTTTCATATCTTCAATTATTGACTTGTGGCTAGCAAGCTTTTGAGTTTATTAGTTTTTAGGATTTTTGCTTTCATTATCTCATTTTCTTTTTGAAGAAGATCGACTTCTTTCTTTCACTTTTTATAAAGTTCCATTACTTGATCAAGTCTTTGTCGAAGTTCGTTATTATCTTTTTCAAGATTTTTTGTTTTATCTGAGTCTATTTTGGTGCAGGCAGGCGTGACGGATGGACTCTTTTGCCCGAATTTAGATGGTTTTGCACTCGATTTAGATGGTGGTGATCGAGTTATTCTTGCACTTTTTAGGAAGGGATTTATTAAATGCAATAATTGGCTCTCCCCAGAATCCTTAGAGCTGACCTCCGAAGAGGGTGGATTTTCCAGTGAACCTGGACTGCCACCTGGGGTACTATATCTTATTGTTTTGCTCATTGCATAGTTATATATACATAAATCTCAGTATACGGAATTTGGATTTTATTCGCCTCTTAAGACAGGCATGCCAACCTCGGGTATATTGTTTTCCCTTACCCGCAGGGATTAAGAAGGGTAAACTTATATGCATTCTTAGAAGAACAAGTATAACGGTGGAACTGATTAAGGAGGAGACTGCGTCGAGCTACGAGTATTTTACTACAGCTATTTTACTAGAACAGATTGATTTTCAAACTGATCATAAACCAGTCTCAAACTGATTTCAAACTGATTTAAAACCACTCTCAAACCATTCTCAAACCAATCAAAGACCAATTTCAAACCGATACCAATCTCAAACCGATCTCAAACCGATCTCAACCGATCTCAACCCGATCTCAAACCAATCTCAAAGAAATTTCAAACCGATCTCAAACCGATTTCAAACCGATCTCAAACCGATCTCAAACCGATTTCAAACCGATCTCAAAGCGATCTCAAACCGATCTTAAACCGCTATCAACCGATCTCAATTCGATCTCAAACCGATCACAAACAAATTTCAAACCGATTTCAAACCGATATCCAACCGATCTCAAACCGATTTTAAACCGGTCTCAAACCAATCTCAATCCAATTTTAAAACGATCTCAAACCGATCTCAAACCGATCTCAAACCGATTTCAAACCGATCTCAAACCGATCTCAAACCGATTTCGTACCGATTACTGACAGAACCATCTCCAACTTTACCATTACCTTCAAAACTGGATTATACGCGCCAGTGTAACATTTTTACATAATTATTTAAATAACCTTATAACAATTCTAATAATGAGCATTTGTGATGTAAAAATTTGGTTTTATAGGAGGAATATACACTATAGTCACGATGATTAAAGGAACAAATGTATTTTCAATTTTTTTACTGTTTATTGAAAAGCTGTATCTTTGTGATGAGTGGTCATATTGTGTTGAAACAAAAAGCATTATACAGCATTAGGCTTTTTGTCTCCATATTTGTTTGCAAATATTTTCTTTAGTGTACCATTGTTGCGTTATTGTAAGAACTGTCACCAAACAATTTGTTTTTGTTTTTTCGAAGGTCCCCAAATTCAAAGATAATTTTTTTTTAGTTAATAAAATAAAATGGCCAGATAACCTGTTTATTCATCTTAAATTTAATTTTTTTCTGTGGTCGTACAGTTTTGTTTTGCATGGTTTATCTGACTTTTAATGAAAAAAATTCTTTTAGCTTCGTTTACCAATATCTTAGAGAAAAATTACGTCACAAGAAATTCAAGCACAGTTTAGAAGTTTGAATAAATTTTTTTAATACTTTGTAGATTTTTTTTTTTTTACTCTTCATCGTTAATTTAACAAAATGTACTAAAAAACGACATTTTTGTGGTCTTTCGGTAAATTGTTTGCTACTTTTCAAATTTGGATCTGAGGACTTGCGTTGATATGCATATTTATAGACTATTGCAGCATCAATATTTCTGTGAATTTTCAAATTGATTCACCGAACCGTTTTTCTTCACTAAATTTTCAAAGCCTTACAACCCAATTAAAGGGGCAAATTGTGTTGTTCCTATACATCTCATAGTCGTTATAAAAATGAATTAAAAATAACAATTTCCATCGACTTTTTTCACAGTTTCGCATTGGTTAGATATTTTTGTTGACTTGAAATGAAATAAAAAGTACATTTTTCCAAAGAATTAAAAAAAAATTGTATGCTAAAAAAACTTAGAATTTAATTTTTAGCTTTCTTTTATAGATCAGTCCTATTTATTGCTTCTATTATTTTTAATTACCTCAAAAAATGCGAATCTTACACAGATTTCAATAAGTCCCAGAAAAACCGTTAGTTTTAGTAACAGTAAACCGAATTTGCTTAAAAAACTCCACCATCTTTAAGAAATCAATTAATACTTAACCTTATCTCAGGAAGACTACCTCATCTTGCCAAAAATAGTTGATTTTAATAAAAAATATGAGTGAGGCTATACAAATGCTACGGACTTGTAGTTATATGCGCTTTATTAATTTATGTTTACCATATTTTAAGAGCTCTACTGAAAACCCAACAGATCTGGTGGCCCTGTTTTTGTTAAGATTATTTGTAGCTAAGTTCACTTCTTCTATTCTGGGTGGTGAATATAGGGTACCTATACTATCTAGAGAACCGACTTGTACCCCTCTTGCCTAAAGCACCCGCAAAGTTTATTTGAGCACATTAAGAGAAAACTCTTTTAAATTCCCTGTCCGTGAATACGTTTAAATTGTGGATAGCTCTAAATGTGACGTTTTCATTTTTTTCGATTCAATTTTTTGTTGTTTTCAGTCTAATGAGCCAAAATCAATTAAACTATCTTTGTATTGGTGTGGTTCCATTTGAAATGCATTGCAGCTACTACATGCTCAGCTATGTGGAGGAAATCCTCTCTGTGCAGTTTGTAGGGTGAAAGAGAAAAAGCCCTGAAGTCGGTTCTCTAGATAATATAGGTACTCTATGATAGGTACTCTATGGTGGTGAAGCTGGGTCTTCATTAACTGAGGGTGGGTTCTCTTCTGCTGCGATCTTTTCTTTCTACGAAGGATGTTTTTCTCCTCTCTTTTTCCTCCTCGATCTCTTGTCATGCTACTCTTTTTTACGCTGCAGCATATTCGCATATAAGCTTCTGTAAATATTTTCAGGTGTGGACGTTCATCTACATACCACGGGGTGGTTTGTCTAAACGGGTTTCGGCTGATTCTTTTATGATACTGGGTGATTTGGTTGGTAGTTTAACCGTCTTAAGAACGT
Source organism: Dasysyrphus albostriatus (assembly GCA_946251815.1). Classification (NCBI taxonomy): domain Eukaryota; kingdom Metazoa; phylum Arthropoda; class Insecta; order Diptera; family Syrphidae; genus Dasysyrphus; species Dasysyrphus albostriatus. Next base: position 29,813,190 of record OX276337.1, on the reverse strand, counting down.
CATCAATTTGTTTTGTGAATTCTCGGGAAATAAGAGGAGTAATTGCCTATTTATCTTTATTTGATGAGCTCTGCTAAATACCTACGCGAGTATACAAATCTTCAATGCTGTTTGTTACTTTAAGACCCGTTTGCTAATACGAAACTTAAGGATTTATGTTCTACTTAAAAGCTTATGTTCTACTTTTTCCTCTGCGCAAACTGTCACATAAGCGCTTATGTTCTACTTAAATATTATAGTTTCGTATCAGCAAATGGCCCTAAAGGTTTTTATTTTTAATATTGATTCAATCGAATTTCGTACCACCACCAAGATGTATATTTTCTTTAGTTCAAAATCAACTAAAATTGTTAAGCTTGCTGTTTAAATGTTACATGTTCAAATAAACAACCTTACAAACATCTATACTAAAATAACACAAATACTCAGAATGCACGTGCCATATGCAATCTCATTTTTGCAATCATCAATTTGCCTATGAGGTTTATATCCTCTGTCAGAGCCTACCACATACATTGGTCTAAAATAATAATTTTCCCCACTCATTCCATTTAAGAAAAAGCAATTCGCCACACTTGAAAATCACCAAGGTGCCTCTCAGTGAATATAAAGTATGTTCAAGAAACACCACTTGATTGATGGCAAGGTACTTAAGTTAAAAAGGATTATAAATGGCATTATTTAGTATCTGGCACTTCAATTGATACCCAAAGACACAGAAAGCAGATGCACATTGCACAACCCACTAGCTTAACTATACAACAATCCCACTATACCACACTGGATTCATGGACGCGCGTAGTCATTCGCATCCCAAAGGCAAAGGGAAGAGACTAAAGCAGATTGCATATGGCGATAAGGTCGTTCCATAAAGTGAAGAACCTACATATATAGTGTGGAAATATGGACACAAACACTTATTGCCTTTCTCGCATTTATATGGGTTCTGTTCTAGCTAGAGGGATAGACTTTTGTGTCCCCGTATCAAAAGCATAGTAATGTTCCCTGATGTATCATTGGGTGTAAAACTTGCATTCGTGCTTCGAATCCAAGATAAGGGATTCGCCGCATCTATTCTTGGCCATTGGCATCGAAATAAAACATAATTCTTTTGCACTTAGTTTTGGTATAAAGCTGATGATGAGGCAATTTTTTTTTTTTTTTTTTTGCAATCCAAGTCACCTTGAACATCACACAACAACTGTGAAAGTCACAAAAATGGTTTAATGTCATTCGAGAAGTAGAAACAAATGATGGCACTTATTGGCCCGATAGTGGAGGGAATATAAAAATATTATAAAAATCTCGGCACAGACAAATCTAGAGGCCCAGCACCATCACACAGCATACAATATTCAATGGACCAAGGCCGGAAATTTTAATGATTCTCTCCGACTTCCATATGGCTTGGCTGGAGTGGATGTCATTTTTCATTGGAACATTTCAAATTGGCTAAATTCATTACTGATCTCCCGAAGTCGTTTGTGGTAATTTATATCAATAAGCTGGACGCAGATAAATGCAAAGGGCCATGAGAGTCAAGGAGTTTGTACTTGACCCCAAGTCGAGAAGGTTATATTTCTGTATTTTATGCACATAGATAGATTTTTTGTAAAATATGAATATATGTTTAGTCTAGGTTCGAGTCCTAGCAGTGACTAAAAAAGTTTTTCAATTTAAAAGAACATATTAAACTGATGACCGCTTGGTTTTTCCCAACCTCTCTAAGCTTGTTGGTTGCAGCTTTATGTATATGTAATTGATTGGTACTGTTTTTTGTAATGTTTTAAAAAATATAAATTGTTTTTTGTATTTTTCTTTAATTTTGCTCTTCTTCTATAGTCCAAGAAAATTAAACTTTCATTTCGAAAAAATTCCGACAAAGCTGAATTTTGGTAGAGAGCTTTGTTTCGAGGTCTTAAGCATTTCCTGAAAAGCTCCGTAAATTTGGGCCAGGCCTTAATTTTTAGGGACGGATAAAGAGAGTTAAATTCAGTTTTTTCTTAATTTCTCAAAAACTCTAAGCTTTTGAAAAAATGTGAAGGTACAAATTGTACGAGTAGCTTATGTCATTCTACACAAAAAAGATTAACATACTTTTTCTCATACAAGCAATAGATTCTGAGAAAATCATGGTGGATTAAATTTTGTCAAAAAATTTATTAAAATTTCCATAATCGATGGGTACGATTTGAGTTTGGCTACATCTCTTCTTTAAGAAACAAAGTTTTTGAGGTAAGGGAATAACCGCCATCTTGAAAAAGAAAATGTTTGGTTAAATCCACCATGATTTTCTCAGAATGTATAGCTTGTATGAGAAAAAGTATGTAAATCTTTTTTGTGTAGAATGACATAAGCTAAACTTTGTTAAAACTTATTGCAAAAAATTGCCGGCAAGGCGACACCTTCGATTATTACCATTGCCAAGCTCTTATTAGCGTCAAACTAATTTTTTCTAGGGTTTTTAAACAACTAGATTGTTTTTACAGATGCATAGGTAATTTGCGCATGACTAGGCATTGCTTTCATGTTCAAAATTAGCTACTAACATTCTCTTATACTACTGACGAAAATTCAAAAACTCATACAAAAACGTCCATGACTGACCAATTACTGAAATTAGCTGCCCTTTTATGGCCGCTAAATGGCCTTCCAATTGGTATGTTTTTTTTTTTAAACGATCCAAATGAGGTGCCAAAAATTTGTTTGTGACCTTGAAAAAAACTTCAAAAATTAATTTAAAAATATCTATGGCTGACCAATTACTGAAAGTAGTTGACCTTTTATTATCGTTAAGTAACTTTTCAAATGGTTTACTTTATTTTTTAATTACCTGAATAAGGTGCCAACTATTTATACTGTGACCTACATACAAATACTTTAAAAATTAATTTAAAAAAAAATATGGCTGACCAATTTTTTTGTACATTTCCCATAAATGAGGTGCCAAAAATCGCGCGTGACCTTGAGTGACCTTGAGAAACTTTAAGTCTTTATAACTAGTTATCAAGGGCTGACCAATTTCTAGCACTAGTTGACCTTTCTTGACCAATTACTGACCAATTAGATGACATTCTAAAATATCAAATTTCCCATATATGAGGTGCCAAAGGTCCAGAGCCCTTTAACCCCCCCTAAAAATTAAGCCCCAGCCCAAATTTACGGAACTTTTTAGGGAATGCTTAAGACATCAAAACAAAGCTCTCTACCAAAATTCAGCTTTGTCGGAATTTTTTGTAGTTCTGCCATTTTTTTGTCTAATTTTCCTGGGTGACTTCTTGTATTCAAAATTTCAGTTTGCAAAAACACTGTTACAGAATTCATGTAAAACAGTGTGGATATAATGAGAAGATCCTAAGGAAGAAATTCCCTTCTCATCCCAAATATATCTATATTTTATATTTATTATTCAATACTTCAATGAACTTTGTGTTGAGCTCAGAGATAAAATTTTTGCGGAAGATCCTAAGAAAGAAGCTCCTTTCTCTCATCCTCGAAGATGAAATATTTGAGTCTCTCTTAGGTTTAATGCAATCATTAATGTTGTTACTTTAATGCATTAATGGTTGACTTTTTCAATTATTATAAATATTAATTATTGAGAAAGCGGTGCTTTGGAAAAATTTTAACTTTGCCGAAGCATAAATCGACACCTGTTTTGGCCATTTTGGTAAGTTTATCGACAACTTGACTTTGAGTGTACATTGACTAATAAGCATGCCTTGATTTGCACTACATTCTTTTAGATTTTGGTATCGTGGAAAACCTGAGGTCAACAGATATATTCCAAATACATAAAAAAGATCATAAAAGGTCAGCTTGTTTCAGTAATTAGCTATAGCCATAAGCAACGCATAAGGGAACTCTAGGCCCTTATGACCTTTAAAATAAAAAAAAAATACTGAAACTATAATCGACCTTTAATGACCAATAGTTGATCTTCCAAAGGACATACAAGTTATGGGCAGCCATTTTTGAATAGCCCATAGAGTAATGCTCAATGCCCCTATGTCCTAGTTTAAAAAAAAACAGTAGGGTTCGCAAGCATCTATATACATTTGGGTGCTAATTAAATTGGATATATTCTTGAATAGCCCTCATTCGATTCAAAAGCAATTGAAAAGCAATTTCTCAAATTTTTTTAGATCTTTAGTTCATCCTCTGGTCTCCCTATTTTCACTTTAAGGTACTAATTATGGGGTTAGGGTTATTCTTATACCACGCGAAAATAATCAGAATGTATAGATCAGATTCAGACGAGAAACAAAATTGCATTGAAGGGGGTCTTTTTCCCCTGTTCAGACGGATTAACCAAAAAATAATATGGCGATAAGTCCATATGGGTTATGAATAGAATAAGCAAACTTTTATTTTAAAACGCGGAAGCATGAACCCTCATAACCAAAGTTAAAAGGGTGCACAAAAAAACAATCTAATCTTTCAAAAGCAATCACAAGCTCAGCTGCATATATCTACATTGTTAAAAAAAAATCAAGCAAATTGACGATGTTATGATTGAAATTACCTGCTAAGAGGATAAGTTCATTCGATAGATTCTCCTATTCGATCCCTTTTTGTGTATTCGTACAAATCAATATAGGAACAGAGAGATCAAGCGATTGAAGTAAAGAGATGCCAATTCAGTAGATTTAAATATTTCACGTTCAGGTTCAAGAAAAACATAGTCATTGTAAAATCGAATGCAATAGAAGTGATTTTGGGATAAAATTGTCCACAATTACCGAGGTGATTGGAGTAGAATTTCCCATCAGATCATTTCCTGGTTTGTGACGTCCGACAACGACGATGACTCCTCCATTGAATTGATCGATCTTCGTATTGAATTTGAATCCATGACGATTGCCACTCACCTCCACTGTTACATCTAGGTAGGCTTATAGGTGGTATTGATCTTAGAAAGAAGAAGTCCGTCCGTCTCATCGTCTTTGATACAGGGTGACTTTGTCTTTTCTTTTTATCCGTCATCAACGTAGACGTCAAAGAAGTCTTGGTAGTTCGTCGGTTCTGATGAGACATAGTTCATGAAAAGGCACTAAATTTCTATTCCGGCACTGCTTCTGCGGCGAGATGTTGTGGTTCACCAAGGATATGTGTGCCTAGATCAGGGGCCAGGGATAGAAATTATTCCAAAGTAATTTCTGTAATTCACTTTACCTTCATGAATTTCTTAGGTCGCCTCTTGGTTATGGTAAGAGTGTTAAAAATATGTGCCTCTCTGGAGGGGTGGTAAGTCATATGGAGCGTTATAGAACTTCTACGGCCGTATGGATGGATGGATAGACATTGAGAATCGACAAACACAGAAGTGAAATTGAAATTTCCACGTCCCCAATTTTTTTATGATTAGATTCGATACTCTTGTGTTTTTGTTTGTATGTACATATGTAGGTTCTTTTAGGATTCAATTCAGTCTGGTGAATGTATGAGGACTTAAGTTATAAATTATGTATGTACTTATGTACTGTCATATTCTATTCATATTTAAGTGAAAATTGGATGTTAAGATGATCAAGAGTTGGCAAAGGATGAAGATAACAACTGATTCTCTCCTTTACAGGTGACAGCCAGTCCTGTCAGATTGGGCTATTTATCGGAAATTGGGCTCTCTTTTTCCGAAATTGCCTACAACAATTTCAGTATGACAGCCCAATCTTAATTGGGCTACTAATAGCCCAAATCTTATCTTGGGCGATATTTTTTTTAAATCATAAATAAAATTGTTTTCTCCCCCTAAACATACTCTTTGAGCATTCCCCAATTTGGCACCACTTTTTATTCACTGAATAGTCCCCTCTCACTCGAGAAAACAAGTTGCTGGAGATTTTTTTGACGTTTTCTATTATCCTTAAAAATCTCTTGTACCTTTCACACGACAGGCAACAAAATCTAGGCAATTTTGAGATTTTCTAAAATTCTATTAGTTGAATGCACCTTAACCTTAGATGTAAAAGTAAATGTCAAAAAAACCGCTTCAAATCCTCGACTGAGGAGATTTTGAAAATTTTACGGATGGAACTGTAATTTTCTGCTTTGTGGGCAAAAAAAATATTTTATTTTCCTTGGTTTTTTTTAAATAAAAATTTATTGGGGATGAAGTTATGGGCACACATTTTTTGTTTTGGGCTACTATTTGTGCTATTTTTTTGGCTCTGATTTTGGGCTACAAAAATTTCAAAATTGGGCTATTGAACTTGTTCAAGAAATGGCAACTCTGGTGACAGTCATTAAACCATTTCGATTATAGAGAAGAAACAAAACAGTGGGATCATAATTTATTTACAGAATTCAATATCATGTTGGCCTTCTTTGGAATATGACGCTTAATTTCCTTTTCAGAAAATATTTCAGACCCATGCGGATCTAAGGCTAAATCACACTCACTTCTTATTTGAAAATGTGTGAATCATTGGTATACGTGTCCGGCACGATGTTCTGTCATACGTCATCCCCCTTTTCCACTCTGAGTACTTAATGGCCAAGCACTTAGCACCGCAACCCAACTGAAAGGTCCGGACATTCTAATTTGTTTATTCATTTTTCTTTATACTATTCACTATATACAACGACCAATAATGCGTATGAAGGAAGCACCTTAATAAATTAGAAGCAATCTCGAAGATGTATTACCGCATAACTTGGATGCTAACTGGTAATGAGAAATATATTTAACTCTCACTTTAAATACTAGTGATTAACTTTAGGGTATGAAGACGAAGACCCTTTACAGACTCAACTACGACGACGATGCACGGTAGGTTGGTGCGACAATGCAGATGGACAAGAAGGTGATGATGAAGCAACGCCATTTGGGTTTTGGTCGTTCGTTAGAGAAATCGTCATTATACCTTGTTATGAGCATAGAAGAAGAAATCCTGCTGATATTTTTTTTGTTACTAGGTAAAGGTATGGATTGGTTTGGTTATAGCACTAATGTACATCCGTTTCACACTATTTACGTGTACAAATGAATTGCAGGTACTTATTGTGATTTATAATAGAAACTGTGGTCTCCTTATTCCCTTCGAATGCTGCATGCCATTTAGTTGAAACTGATGAATGAGTTAAAATCGATTAAGTAATTTTTTTTAAAATTTGTAACATACAAGCTGGGGCATATAACAATTATTGATTCTATAAGAAAGTGTCATAGTTTTTGCAAATGATTTTGAATACCAATTCGGAAAAATAACTATAATTTGTGTATGTGTGTGTATACATAAGCAATGCATTATTTTTCTGCAGGACGCGGAATAGTCAGGGCGAAGTCTTTGACGAAAAATTAGTGATTTTAGCGAAACATGGCCGTTTTCATGAACCAGCTATAACTGATTATTCAATAACAACCAGTTTCTTAGCGCTGACTTAACTCTGAGTTAAATCAAAGTTAATCCTGAAAATAAATTTAGCCCGAAAGGACTCAAAAACAGGGGGTATTAACTTTAATGGGGTTTTCTTTTGGTAACAAAAATTGATATTTTTCCCCCTCCGATTTGTCAAAACACAGAAAAAAATCAATTTATTTTTTGATCGAAAATCAAATTTACAGATCTGGATTTTTCGGCAGATTTACCCCTCTTTTACTAACACTATTACACACCAGAACAATTCACAGCCATCAATTTGACAAGACTGGATAGCTACATTTTCACAGACACAAATTATACACCAATACAATAAAAACGAAAAATCAATCTGCAGTCGTATACCATTCGCGACGAAAAAAATCAATTTTTAAATCAAAATCTGAATTTACCAAAAGAAAACACCATAACATTCAGTTGTAAAAAATCTATATAAATCGAGGTGCATACTCCATATGAATATCGCCATGTCAACATTGAAATTGGTATGGCACCAAAATATTTATTATAGAAATTTCCTTTTTAAGTGTCACACTTCAATTTTCATAAATTTTTGACGCCCATCTCTTAGAAACATCTGTTGAATTAGACCTTAAATTAAATAGCCTCAAACTTTTTTAACTTCCAAAATACTATTGTGTAGTACAGGTGAAAAAATTGGTACAACCATGAAACTTGGTGAAAACCTTTTATGTACCATGAGAATGAAGAATCAAAAGTCTATAAAAATATTTCACATGGAAGGGTGTTTTTTGGAGGGGGAGACGGGCGGAAGTTGTGTTGTATCAAACGGAAAAATTTACTTTGGTACAACCTAGGCAAATGACAATGTTTTTATAAAGTAGTTTTTAATGCGTAATCAAATGATACCAAAACCAAGTCAATAGGACCTCCGAGAAAAAAGTTATTGTCATTTGTATGTTATGGATGACTGTATTTTCAGTGGAAATGCTAAATATCACAAAAACCCAATTGGAAATAATGGTCCGATGGCGAAACTTGAGAACAATGGTCCATTCATCATAAAAGACAATAATCAGAAGAATCTAATAAAATATCTGTGGTAAAAAGGTGTTTTTTTGGGAGGGTGGGTTAGTAGTGGGATTATTACCATAAAATCAATTAAGAAAAATGGTACCAGCATGAAACTTGGTAAAAATGCTTTATAAGCCAACAGGATTAAGAATCAAAAGAGTTTATAAAAATATATTGCATGAAATGGTGTTTTTTTGAAGCAATTGGAAAGTGTAGTGCTATTTTTCGAAATTCTTTGAAAAAGATGGTAGCGTGTCATTTTTTTAAATAAATTTTATGGTAATAATCCCACTATAACCCAACTCTCCAAAAAAAAAAACCTATTTACCACAGATATATTTTTGGATTGTTCTGATTATTGTTTTTTACGACAAACGAACCATTGATGTAAAGTTTCATCAATAATAATATTTAACTTTTGTGCTGAAAATACAGTCATGCTAACATAAAAATGACAATAACTTTTTTCTCGGAAGGCATATTGACTTGATTTTGGTATTATTTAATTCAGCATTAAAAAACTACCTTAGAAACATACTTAGGTTGTAACAAGGTTAATTTTTCAGTTTGATACACCACAACTTACCCCCTCACCCCCTTAAAAAACACCCTACGGCTTGCCATATGAAAAATTTTTATAAACCCTTTTGATTCTTCATTCTCATGGTGCTTAAAACGTTTTCACTAAGTTTCATGATGGTACAATTTTTTTTGTTTTATTTATCCTATTTTATCTGTACTACTGAGAAAAGAGCTAGAAAAACAAAATAATCAATTTATTATTTTAGTTTAAAATTCCACATGTTATTGCTAACAAATTAAAAAAATATATATTATTTCACTTTCTAAGTTAATCTATAAACAGGTGGCAATTAAATCCGCAAACAGTGGCAAGATGATACGAAATTGATTAGCACTTATGAATGACCAATGAGTGGGGTACAAACATTAACACAGCAACAGGCAGAGAGAAAATGTCAAATCCGTTTATGTTTTTTAAAAATATTGTTTGAATGTAATAAAATTGCATTTGACAGTCACAAAAACGTACCAAAAAAACTCTGCAAACAAAATAAAAAAAAAAAAATTAAGTTCACATACGTTACTGTTTACCATTGCTTCACAGTGTTTCTTCATATTAATAATTGATATTTATTTTGATAAGGATTATTTACAAATCTACGAAAATTTGTATGTTATCTTTATAAATTTCCTGCCCACAGGAAAACTCAGCATTGCCCACCATCCGGACTGTCCTCACTCGAATCGATTGAGTAAGATAAAACATATAAAAAACTAATCTTTTCGAAATGACTTCTTTCAAATGTTGTTAGCTCTTATATGAATACTAATAAAATTGGCTAATAAGATTTTTAATTCAAAAATTTTAATTCAAAATTGTCACCATTTTCCTCGGTGTTTGTGGCATAAGGGTTACCTTTAGTTCATATTGATTCACTCACAGGTCACAACTCAAATAAAAAAATAATTGTAGGCACTTTTTTTTTAAATTAAAGTTTTAATTTTATTTATATTGAACGATTTGACGGATTTTTTTTCTTGTAAACAAACTTGATAGTTTGCAAAATATTCATATAATAAATAAACAAATTATAACCTTCTCAAAATAATACAAAAAATTACTTAACATGCGGGACACTTCTTACCATACCATCATAACTCAAAATTTTTTTTGATTCGAGATACATAAATGCGATTGAATTTCGTGTTCGTAAGAAAATGTATGAAAAAACTGCTTTACAAATAATGCGCTTTTATTTTAAATTGGGAGGAGATATCGATGAAAAATTTACTACAAAAAGAAATAACAAAACATCATAATCCCAAGTCATAATTTAGATTAATATCAAAAAATTTTTGGTTTATGTTGGCCTTGAAGCTAATGGGCGATATATTATGTATATTTAAGTAAAAGTTCTTAAGTGAAAATATACTAAGAATCATAGGAATGTAATTCGAATAACTTTTTAATACTTTCAATGGTTAGATCACTAGACTTGTTCGTTTTGTCTTTTAACACGGCTTTGTAGATATTTTCTTCAATTGTATTTTTAACAACAAAACGATGAACAAACGTCGGTCTATAAAGAAAAAGTAAAAATATTTTGTATTGCAACCGAATTACAAAGAGCAAATCATTTTTGATCTACCTAGTCTGGCCAATACGATGAATCCGACCGATAGCTTGAAGTTCTTCACCATGGTTTAAACTTGGCTCAACCAAAAAAACATGAGTTGCTTCAACAAGATTAAGACCTTGTGATTTCGTCCTTAGCAACATTAATAAACACGTTATATCCAGTTCTTCATTCTGAGGGATAAAGTTGAATTTTTTTTTTCATTTTTTAAGAAAACAACAAATTTTACCTTAAATTCTTCGACGCAATATGGTGATTTGTTTATTCTAAATTTGATAAAGTTGTCATTTAAAGCATTACTAATGGCTTGCAATATAGGTTGCCATTGAGTAAATATTATTATTTTTACATTTTCATCTAAGGATTTAAGTTTTAATACTTCAAGAACAATTTTTTGAATTTTTGACGTGTAGTCTCCTTTAATTTCGAATCCTTCCTTATTTGTTACCTTACGAGTTACATAAAAAACGCTGAAAGATTTATGTACATACAATTAGTTTAAAAATTAATTGGTAAAGGTTGGCTTTGTTTTTCTTACTTTTGAAATTTTTGTTCATTCCTACATATCGAACAAGTGAGTTTGTGAGATCTTTTTATCTGGGATATTGTTTTAAGGCAGAAGAAACATAAATGATGACCACATTCTAAAACAACGTACTGAACAGACGAAACATTTAAAATTTAAATAGTGTTGTTGAAGTTGGAAGCAATTATTGTTAAATTAAATATTTACCTTAGATTGGTCTTCTGCATGACATATGGGACACGGACCAGGATCAGTATCTTTTTCTAAATGGCGGATATATTTCAAGCGGGCGTATTTAAGTACAAATTCTTTTTGTGCTTCGTCAAAGTTTAATTTGGATTCGACAAGAATGGAATCAATCTGTTGAAAAATCCAATTTTATTTGGTATCAAAATAAGAAATAATCAGTTTAAATTTGTGCTTAATTTTTATACAAGAATCAAGATAAAAGATTTTAATAACTAAAAATAAAAAAAACTACATTATATTAATTATCAAAGCCACGGTCTGGTAACTATTTTCTCATAACACGAAAAACAACAATGCAAAGCATAATGTACATATATGTAACTTCCGAAAATGTTACTTCCGAAGTTATCAGTCATATTTCAAAAACTAAAAAATATTTCACAAGACCTTTTGTGTACAAAACGTAACACTTTAAGAGCCAAATCATATGAATATACAAAAATTTTAGCTTTGTATGTACATATAATTATTATTATTAATAGCAACAGAATACAGCGAGAGCCCACAGCAGATTTTGGTTGTGAGTGATAGCAAAAGAGAAGAATAAGCGTCGAAAACTTAAAAAAAAAAACTAAGTCTATCCACAACCCGAGCTTTAGTCATTAAATAGTGCATACAAAAATGCAACTTAGAGAATAATAGTGTTAGCCACCCTTCCATAGATAAGCCCCTGGGATCACATATCACGGAATCCGAGATCATTTAAGTGTATAGTTCGCCTTACCCGACCGTCTAAAAGTTTCAAAGTTCAAAAAGAAGTTTTTTCTTTAAACAGTGTTGCAGGTTGAATGATCTCGGATTCTGTGATGTGATCCGAAAAGCTTATCTATGCATGGATGAGTGTAGAAGACTTCCACCTCCAATTTAAAAAGAATAAAAGAGATTGTTACAGTAGTTGAAATTTTAGTTAAATATTTTGGTTGATAAAAGAAATCGAGGGAAATAATTAAGTAAAGTTCAAATGGCACTAATGGCGCTGTTGAAGAAATTTGAATAATTTAGAAATATTTTCGTGGCTTAAGTGTTGAGAAATGAGACATTTTGAAGGTTAGGAAGAATGGTATAAAATTTACCGAATACGCTACATGAATTTAAGTCAAGCAGGTGATTAATATCTAATTATGTTGTTGCTTATACGTTTTTCAAGTTATGAGCAAAAAATTTTAAAATGTTTATCATATACATTATAGTTATTTTTCAATTTTTTTCAGATTCTAAACAATTTTAATTATCAGAGTAAATACGTGCGCCCTAGTCATTATGGTATCAAATACAAAAATCAGTTATTTTTGTTTTAACAAACCTCATAATCATAGACGTTGAAATGGGTTTTCTCATCATCCGGGTTGGCAAGTGATGTTCTCATCTTACACATGTCCATTTCATCATACGCCTTAACGGTGTACTCAGTTTCAATCCAGAGTTTGACGAATTCCTGCATAGAAATTGTAAAACATCATAAGTACTAGTTCTGAGATCCTGGCAAAATCAAAAAGATTTGAGAGAAACAAAAACAATGCTTCCACTAAGTTGATGAGGCTACAAACGGCTTACCCAACAATCAGACTTGGTTTGCTGGTACTTAGTTACATGTGTTCATTTTTTTTTTTTTAACTTTTTGCAGTTAAGTGAGAACCCAAAAAACTAGAACAAGTTGCCTTTTAAAATAGACTTACCTTGTATTCTGCCTTCATCAAAGCTATAACTTCTAGTTGTAAATCACAATCTTTGACAAACTTCTTTAGCCTGATATTTCCTTTAACAGCCAAATTAACAGCTAAAATAAATAATTTATTCATTAATTAATAAACATTATTTTTATCAATCGTTCAAACTTTTAATAATAGTTTCCTGCATTGTTGGATTCCATGTTCCTTCGGCAATACTTGTTTTCTCATCGAGAGTCTTATCAAATATTAAACACTCATAAGTTTTTAATAGTTTTTCAGCCTCACACAACGGACAGAGATTTTTATTTGTTGTTGTTTTGCCTTCATCTTTTTTCTTTGTAGTTTCATGCTTAAACGACAAAAAAAAACTTAAAAACAAAGATCCTTACATTTTTCTCAGATTACACGCCTCTCACCTCTATTAAATCTCTCAGATGACAATTGTAAACACTTCGGATAAATTCATTCATCGTTCGCCATTGTGAAACTGGAACATCATTCCTTGGACGAACATGCTGTATAAAAAAGTCGAATGTATTGAATTTAAGAGAAAGTTGTTTTCGAACTTCGATGATCTTTTTGTACCAAATCTCAAGTACCATCAGAACTGTATTGATCATTCGAAATCTAAAAGAAATACATTTAAATATAAAAATAACCACCATCTCTTACCAAATTGTACATACCTTTCATATTGAGTGCTGCTGTGTAAGAGAGACACCTCATCATTTATTTTATTAACAAGCTGCTCATCTAGATGATTAGTTTGAAATACTTGGAAAATTGCTTCCCAAACTCTGCTAGATCGATTTGGCTTTTTTTTATCGGATGTGTTAATTGCATTCAATGCAGAAGTGTATCCATTTTGGGCAGCTTGAAGTTTTAAAGCATAAGGTTCCAAATACTTCCATTCCAGTTTGTTGCATTCAACTTCATATTCCTTGATGATTGGTGTGTCTGTTGAGTGCAGAGTGCGGTATGCTTGAATCACATTGTAAAGAGCATGTATTTGAAGTAATCTGTCGACACTGGAAATATTTTTTGTAGAAAAATAAGTTAGACGGAACTACAACAGCAAAAAACAAACACACTTTTAAACGGGAGGTAAAACAAAATATACCTTATAGTGCCAGTGTAGGTTTTAGATAGGTTCAAAACACGTTCGTAGTAATTGATTGCAATATCGTAATTTTTCTGGAGAAAATACAATGCGGCCATTCCTAAAATAATAATTTTTTTAAACTTGAAAATCAAACAAAAAAACAATAATGCATAGGTACATTTTTGTTGTTAAAATTTCAATATTTAAGTAGACTCTCAATTGTTTAAGACTGACATACTGAGTAAGTCCGAAACTAGAACAGATTCGTTTGAGTTTAAAACGTTTATTAACAAGTTTCGTTTCAAGTCAGCTTTACAATTCCCATGAATGTCTCAAGGGACCAAAACAGGTCAACTTTTATCTACTTCAATGTTGATTCTTGCAAAATATTCAAGAGTTACCAGAACAAGAATAGCGATACCGCTATACCGCGCAGAGAATCTGGCCGGTAAGGTTCCGTGTTCTTTAAATTGGTTTAGCAACAGGGAGAATTAGGATCAATGTTATATGGATCTTATCTTAATTGCGACCCGGTGGTATTGAGGTAAATAAACAAACGTAAGATTAATCCAGGTCAGAATAAATAATTAAAAGATGGTGTCACATAGTTCTCAGATACCACATTATTCTGCTAGACTCGTACAATTAGTGAAGACTTTTGCAACAAGAATAGTCATCAAGGAAACATTTCAAATGGTTTTAAAAAGAGGTTTCAAAAAATAAATTTTCACGATAAATATTCATAGCCTTTTGACTCTTTGGTCGAACTACACTGTTGTATCTCTCTTAAGGCTAACGTAAGTTCATACCATTGCAGATTGATGCCATTGATCGCAACTGATCTTTACATTCGTGTTCATTGGTTGTCTTCATGTGTTCTATTAATTCCAAAGGTTGAAGAAATTTTTTCATATTTCTTTCAGATTTTAAACATAACACCGGAATCGAGCAATCCTGACGAAGCTTTAACATAGGATGTAATATCTAAATGAAAAAAAAAAAATTTAATGTCGGGAATTGAACTATAATGATTTTCTTAACTGTATTTAAAACATGGGTTGTAACTCCACTTAAATCGGAATGTCCTTTGATTTTTGCATAGAACGCACTCAAACAAGCAGCATGTTCATCAGAATAGAACAGCTTCTCTACATTATTCAATTCAACAAAGTGTATCAGCTCTCCTTGAGGTGGTATTCCGAGCTCATCAACCACGTCTATTTTACTTGTTCGCCACATCACTTTTTGAAGAATTTTTATTATGTTCTCACTTCGACCACGGTTGAAATCTGCCGATAAGTGTTTCCAACTAGCACTAGCTTCGCTGAAACCAATAAAATTTAAGAGAGTAAGGAGATCGTCGAGAGAGTTTTGAATGGGAGTTCCTGTCACTGCCCAGCGATGGGTTGCTTTGAAAGAAGACGAAAGAAATGATGTATTTAAAAAAAAGTGAAAAAGAGCATTAGAAAAGGGTACCTGGCAATTGTCTAACAATCTTGGAAGATTTTGTTGTACAAGATTCCATCTGTGCCTCATCCAGACATACTCTCCACCAATCGACAAGGACCAATGGAGAATTCACTCGCATCCTTTTGCGTTCCTTACGGAAACTAATCCGCGTCTCGTTCGATGATGTGAAATCAACCTCATGGCGGAGGATATTATAATCGGTTAATATGACATCGTAGCCTGCTAATTCCTTAGGGCTGATCTTTCGTTTCAGAACACCCTCATAAAGGAGAACATTAAGAGGTGGATTGGTATGTTTATTGATTTCAGATAGCCACTGGAGCTTTATCGAGGTTGGAGACACAATTACAGTTGCAGCAGAGGGAACGAGAATGCCTGTACTTTCCCAGCACTTGGGGCAGATGTAATCATTTTCATCAGATAGGGGAAAATCAATGTAAGATTGAATACATTTCTGATGCTGATACAAATAACAATTGGAGCACTTTTGGATGTCATTCAATTCCGTTGACGAACAGAAACATAGAAAGTTTACTTCTTCGCTTTCATCTCTGCGAAATTTCTTGGTAACTGGTTCCACAACTTTTTCGTCTGATTTCAAGACCCTTTGATTCAATAGAATCAGAGATATAATTTCAACAGTCTTTCCCAAGCCCATTTCGTCAGCTAGTATACCCCCTGATGGAATGTCAATGTCTTCTGGTGATGCGTTTTCAATGCCGAGAGTCAGTAAGTTCACATAACATACGCTACCTTCTCTTGAGATCAACTTTTCACAAAAATGATTTAAGGCTGCAGATTCCAGCTCTCGGTGGAGCAGCCATCGTACTGTTTTTCGTTGGTAGTTCCGCAATTCAGGCTGTAGACGGTCGATCTTTATTATTTCACTACGGGTGCCGGAATACTTTGAGTCTTCTGCTAGGTGGGCATTTCTTAGAAGACTATATAATTTTGCTGTTAAATCTTGTATCTTTGTTGTTTGATTCCCTTTCGATGTTTCAATTTCAACACCATCAATCCGAGCAGTGGATTGAAAGTCTGGAAAGCATATTGACAAGATATTTTCCCGAGTAACTCGATGCTTACCAGGTGGCCGAGTACCATCGTGGAATATTGTCAAGTACTCTGTATTATCGCATTTCAATGCGACTATGCAGAAATCTCGATGTTTTGAAACATCTGCAGATGGCAAGTAATAAGTGTTGGGATAAGTTTCCTAGGATTTGACCAGAATATTGTACTTACCAGCAATATAGTTGGAGTCCCATCCAATAATGGGTTTGTAAAATTTTCCTTTGTGAGTAAGTGCCTTTGAAGTATTGTTAGTTTGTTCATTATTTTCCAAAATTGCAATTTTGCACAAACATTTTACCGACATTTTATAAACAATAAACAGAAATTCAATTCAAAACGATGTGCGATTAGGTAGAACTGTTTGATTTGAAATGTTTGTGGTACGCTTTAAAGCTGGATTGCACTTTTGCGGCTCCGGAAGGATGTGTTGAGAGAGTTGAGACGACCAGTCAGTCAAAGACTGCATTTACACAAAAGCGATTTTTATTTATTATGTGCCAGTTATAGCTATCATCGAAATTCATCATTGAATACTTTAATGATTGATTTTGAGCCATTTAAGGCTCTCCCAAACCAAAGCGAATGCGGAGCGACGACGATTTTTTGTTGTTGTTTAGCGTTGTGTGTTTGTCATATTTTGTACTATTGTGAATGATTCGCTGCGAATCGCTCCGCATTCGCGTTGGTTTGCGAGAAACTTTACTCAGCAAATTAAAGAAAAGATACATTTGCTCTCTTTCGCACAGAGAACATAATGCCCCTTCGGAAAAAACAAAATTCAAATATCCGCAACAATTTGGTTGAGTGTTCGCGCAGTTACATATTATTCCATATGACACAAACTGAAAAACTGATTTCGGGCAATCGTCCAGTTTGTGCCAAAACACAAACCGAAAAGTTGCTCGAATCGACGACGGAATAGTTTCGTCGTAGTCTCATATGAATCCATAGGACTCATTTTTGCAACCAAACAGTTTCGAAACTGAAATTTGCATGTGCGCGACTAGCCTTATTGTTTTGATGAACAAATAAAGCTTAAGACTTAAGGCTCATGTCACATGCCGGCTCCACTAGACATGAGCCATGCTCAGACTATGAACGTGGAGAGAAAAAAAACCAATGGGGGCAGCAAAATCCATGTCTTGTTGACGACATGTCGAAGAAAACCAACTTTTGAACAACACATGAACGCTGTTCAATGCTTGGGCATGAGATTTGAGGTTTCACGTATGTATGAGTTTTTTGTCTGATTTTCGTTGTATCTGAAGGTAAATATAGCTGTTATTTATTTACCCGACATTGTTCCGATAATTTAAATTGAATATTGTTGCCAAAGGTAGAAGTAGTGGTGAGAGAGTAATAAACGACATGACATAATTTGCCAGCGAGAAAAAATCTTTAAGCCGAAATATGTGATGAAAAACCTGGATCGAGTTGGTTTTACAGATCATGCAAAATGGTCTGTTTATTTGCATGTTTGTGTACAAATATAGCTTTGTTTTAATATATAAGTGTTGAAAGTGATTGTGTTAGTTCAATTGAATTTGTTTTGCATTGAGAAAAAAATGCCATTAATTTTTCTAGAATCTCAATACCATTTCAACTTAACTCAAAATGGAGCACTCAACCCAAGTGACGAAAAACCTGGGCCGTATATTCAACCCGATTTCAACTCTCAAACCTGCTTGTAAACGTAGTATGTATGTTCTGTGGAGTCGGGGTGTCAAGTGGAGCCGGCATGTAGTACTTTGCCAATTCCAAAGGAAGACGGCTAAATTTGGCCTCTACTGTTGACATTTTGAAATGTCATTATCGGCCATTTTTTGAAACAAAAACAAATCATCTTTAAAATCTCCCTTGTGTTGTTTTCAATTGCATTTGCAAAATAATTCAATAAAAATAAGGTACCTAAATACATGTACATAATTTACATACAAAATTTGAACAAATATTTATTGAATATCATCCTTTATTTATATAAATTAACATAGACACCTTAAGATAAAAACAAATGGCTTCCGATGGAACATTTGGTTGGGATCTTCTTTTTAAAACTGTCGAGCCCCAAGTGAACAAAAATACCGACATTCTAATCGCATTAACACATTTTGTCCTTATTAAATCTAAATTGCGTTGCATCGGAGTCGGTGACGATGTAAGTTGAAATTCCATAGTTGTGAAATTAAAATCCAAAAGCCATTTCTATAAAATAAAATACAGAAAACTCTATCGGAAGACGAAGAAAGTTCTGAAGTACTCCCTCAAGGTTGGAATGATTCGGGAGACAAATATGCCCTGAGATACATTCTTGATAAGAAACTTTATATACTTTTGGCTACCAAGTCTGAGAGCATTTTCATCATAAACTTTTTAGTAAGTCCATCAATTTAAAAATTGAAATAAAACGTAGCTACCTAGTACGTAGTTGATAAGATTTTTTCCAGCTTTCACTCCCACTAGCAATTCGTTATTTCACCTAAGTTTTCATAGTCTATTGTTCTGACATATTTATTTCCATTTCATCTAAATTTCTGTAATTTTTTTCCTTAGGATGTTGACACCAAAGATGTTTCCAACTTAGCTCTGGATCCCAATGCATTGGTAAAAGCTCTAAAAGGTCCTTTGCAAACTATGATCCCAACATCGTCAGCAGTAATGGATCGCATTAGAAAAGAGTTGATAGATCCGGTAATTGGAACATATTTGTCAGCATTCCCGATTCAATTATTTATCAAATTTACATTCAAGGTGTTTGCCGGTTCAACGAAAGCTGTTACAACTCAAACTCCACCCGAGCCCAGACGAGATAGAAGAGATGATGATTATGACCCATTAAGAATAACAGGACCTCATTTTTCACCTGGCTTTCGTGGGCCTATGTAAATAACTTTTGATTTGCATGGAAAGTTTACTCAAACTATTTCACATCCTATTTTTGTCTTTCTCTTTAGGGGGAGTGACCCTTTTGGATTTCCACGAGGCGGCATTGGAAGTGGAGACTTGGATCCTCTAGGACGTGGTGGTGGTGGAAATTTAGGTGTTCTTCCACGACTCGGCCCACAACGCGGAGGTGCACGATTCGATCCATTCGGACCAGGACCAGGAGTTCGCCCTAATCCAAATAATGATGAATTTCCACCACCTGGATTTGGTGATTTCATGTATCAATAAGACTTTTTTTTTATATATCACTTGGCAGTTGGATTAAAATTTTATATGAATAAACATTGAAAGCATGATTTAATTTAATCTAATTCTATTGCGCTTCAGGTTACTAAACCAAAAAATTCTTTAACATGGTCTTCTAGTTCTAGCTACTTAAAACTTGTAGGTGACCCCCTTTGGACTCTAAGGGGTTGGATCCACGATGAATAATATGTTTCCATTTCACACTCAAAACGAAAATCGAATTAAGACAAAGTTTTTGAAATAACACAATTTATTATCAAAAATAATTAATCCTACGCTGTATTAAAAGGAAAACCTACCAATCTACTTCATTTTCTTTTGCTTAAGTAGATGATTTCTCAGCGCTTTTTGTTTATCTTTGAAACTTTTCTTGACCTTACCACCAGCCTTATGCCTCATCATAATAAAGTTTTTGCCTTTGCGTTTCTCTCGATTTGTCGTAGAACAGTTTTCATTTTTACGGTTATCCTTGTAACCGAATTTCTCGCGACCTTTTCTTCCCTCTTGAACTGTTTCCAGGCGGGAATCTTTATCGTGTTTCCTCTTCTTGTATATCATTTCGATGTTATCGAGTTTTACAAACTCGGCCTTGTCTTTTTCCAACGGCCGTTTGCGGCTATTGGTTACGGCCTTTTTAATGTTGGCCATGTCAATGCGTTTAAAATCTTCATCGGTGAAAATTCGTGTCAGAGCGAGTTCATGAGCAGCTTCTTTTTCGTTGAGGAGTTTGACTTCCTTGGGGAGTTTTTGTTTCTTTTCTTTTGCTTCCTTTTTAGGATTTTTGGGGGCTGTGACTTTATTTGAAGATGTTTCAGGCGCTTCTTCTTCTTTGTCACTTTCATCTTCAGACTCCTCTTCATCTTCTTCGGAACCATCTTCTTCTTCATTGTTTTCTTCGTCATCTTCTTCGTCCTCATCACTTTCATCAGCATCTTCTTCATTATCTACATCTGACACCGGTTCACCTTCACTATCGGAAACATCCACCCACTGGCCATCGTTTGTAGCAGATTCTTCTTCGTCATCACCTAAATCGATTGTCTTGGACTTCTTCAACAGAACCTCTGCTCCGGGAACACTTTCATGGGCCTGCACCTCACCATATTCTTTAACCTTTCGCTCAGCTTGAGCTTCTGTTTGTCGGCCACGATCCTTCTTATGCAACAAAGCTGGCAACTGTTCCCTGTACAACAAGATGAGCGACCTTGCCGCCATCATCACTGATTTCTCTTTGTAGGCTTTGTACATTGCTAAATCCCGCAGCAATTCTTCGCCCATCGCAAGGGGGCACCTGGCGCATATCTCACGGGTAGCATTCAGTCCTATGGCCATCACATCACTGGAATTCCTCTCTGTTATAAAATTATTTGCAATGGTCTTGAGTACTGGCTCCAAAACATCACCTGGTACCAATTCGTGTGAAGCTTGAGCAGCAAACTGAAGAATTCTCGTGACTTGACGCTGATGTGGCTGAATGAACCGGGTGATATACGGATAGAAACTAAAAAGAAATAGATCGTGAATTCCGATGAGACGCGATATCACATCAAGGTGCATCAGTTTAACTTCGAAGCGTTCATTTCCCGATTGCAGTTGTTTGAAAAGCCCTTCAGCCAATCCCTGGGGGTTGTGAATATAATGTATTCCAGAAAAGTTAAATGGCTCTGCGTTCTTTTTTTTCTTTGATGCCTTCACCACCTGCTTTTTGACCTGTTCAAGCTGCTTTTTACGTTTCTTGGTCTTTTTGTTGACACGATTAACCATCAACGCACCTTTTAAATCAACTTCGTTTTCGCTGTCTGATTCATCTGAGTTTTTGGCTTCTTCATCATGACCAAGGAAAAATTTCAGTGAAGCAACTTGAACCTGGAAAATATTGTTTATCAATTCCTCGGGTAAAAAAAAAATCGAATACAAACCTTTGTAATCTTGGAAAAACAGCCCACTGTTGCAATGACATTAACCGTTTTCGGGTCGTTCCAAATATTTTTCTTATACAACTCAATCATGATATCAACAGACATCTTGGCGGCTCTGGGATTCGTGTCTTTCAGCATAGAGTACATGAAGTTTTGAAGGGTCTAAAGAAAACGAAAAAGCTTTGCTGTAAGATTCGCTTTTGATTAAAAGACACTTAAAATATATTATCAACGTTTTAAATTATACGGAGATTATCTGAAATGCAATCAGTGCAGTGATTGATAACTGAATATCTTTGTTTGGAAATATTAATATCTGAAAAATAACAATATCTGAAAAAAAAATACAGAATCTATTCGCGGTTCAAATCAAACTAACTTCTGGTTTTTCTTTTTTGTTTGATACTATTTTCAGAACAATGGCAAACATTTGGAAAATTAAAATGTCACTCGGCTTTTACAAAACGTTAGCCTCTATCTTCGGTTTGTTAACCTGGTTACTTTGAACAAAATCGCAGATTTTATTTTTGAAATATTGAACGTTCGAGTTGAGTCGAACTTTCGACTCGGCAAATCGAAAGTTATAGGTAATTGGGGTCTTTGACAAATCTTATTACTAAACGGTTCTTTAGGGGTTTGCTTTTAACAGGTTTTTGACAAGTTGCAAAAATATTACACAGCGTGATCTGCCTAATGGGGAAGCAGATAAAATAAAAATATATTTATCTGGGTGAGGAGGAATTCGAGTTGGCTTTTCAACAAATTATACCATTTTCTTATGAAATATGCAGTCGATTTGTTTGTTTTATATACGTGGACTTCTGACTATTAGTAAATGAACGGAATTTCGTTTTTGAAATTGAGAAGATCTGATTAAATATAAATAAGTATAAGTCTTCCGCTTTTAGGCATATCAGTTTTAAAGCAGAGAATTGAGAATATATTTTTTTGAGGGTACCCTTATATGCCGCCTCGGGTATGGACTATGTCCAGCCGCCAAACCACAATCCAATCGGCAATGTTATTTGTATATATATTGCACTACATGGATATATATTTCTGCGGCTTTATTGTTTTTATTCTAGATATGTTAATAATCCAAAGAGGGTTCATGCGCAGTGAAGGCGGCATCTTAATGACTGATCTTTTAGCAGAAATGATATACCGATGTATTTATAAGATTCTCTTAAAATGCAATAATCGTACACTTTATCTTGCAAGGCAGTGAACACTGAAACAACTTTAAATGTTATTGATTAAAGAAACTTTGCATAGCTGTAGAAACAAACGAATAGAATTTTCAGTTTTTTAGCACCTTACCGAATTCAATTTCATGTCCTTGTGTTTGGCATTCATGTTCTTTATATCGGTGATAATGTGATTCTGAAGAAAAGTTCTTAAATTCTTATCGGGGCACCTAAGCAGTTGAAAGAAGAGCTCGAGCAAATCCAATGCTGGGATAAGATTTTTATTTCTAAGCAGAATCAATGCTTTTACAAAACAATTGCGCATGGTTGGGTCCAGAGTTGTTGCATGATTTTTCAATAGATCAACCAAATGTTGAGGAAATTGTAGGCATACATCTGGATAGCATTGAGCGACCTTACGAAAAGACCATTATTTTAAATAAAACAATTTTTAACATAACTTCTGAAAAGAATATTACCTGTCCAATAAACATAACCAATTCATCGAGACTTTTGTTTTCATTGCTAGGATTTAGTTCGAAAACTTCTAAGCTGCTCAAGAAATGGCGATACTGCTGAGAGAATTCTTCCTTGTAAGACTCTGGATCGCGTTTTATGAGATTTTGCAACTGTGGAAGATTGTCTGGCAGCTGATTATTGTGGCGTACCATTCTTGCGTATTATTTGTGGAAACACACAAATAATAATCGCAATATTTTGTTTTAAATAAGAAAACAAAAAGAATGTTTTCAACAATACCAAAAACACTTCTTTTTAGTTTGCCTTGTTTTTTTGAGGGTTAAAAAATAGCACGTTGAGCTTGAGTGACAGTTCGTTCCAGTGGGAAATTGGAATTTATGTTCTTAGATTTTAGGTATGTCTGATTAAAGTGTAAAGAGCAAAACAAGAACTGTTTATAATCTACGCAATCTAATGTTTTATTCGATTTTTTGCTTCAAAAAATTGAGGAAAAATACTGAGCGCTCAAGAAATATAAACTAGCCAATTTACTTTCAAAAAAGTTGAATACAAACAAATTTTTTTATTTAAAATCTTTTATTTCCAAACATTTAACCGGCGTAAAGTTATGCATTTTGAATTCCTTTGTTCCTTTTTTGAATTCAATGCCTTTTTTTCAATTTTTTTTTAACCACGCAGGGTATTTTCATCTTTAGAGGGTAGGTCTAACTTCTCTTGTTCGAAAAGGAGGGGCAATTTCCTGAAAAAGATACTCAAAATGTATAAAAATTGTAAAAAAAAAAAATAGCAATGTCAGCACTTACAACTAAAGGCTGTACATTTTCTTCTTAAAGCTTGAAGTCTGTTCTGTTGTAATATAATGTTATTTATAAGACATTTTTTGCTTTTCATAAAATCTTAATATACAAAAATTAAGATCATTTTGTGTTCTACAAAAAAATAGTTACGTAATTTTTCACTCAGATGAACAAGAGGTGATAAATGGTAAAAACCATTTCTTACTCAAACATTTCGACAGTTTTTCGACAATAACTTTTCATCTGAAAGAGATGTTAAGAATGTTTTGTAAGCAAAAGTTCTATATAATATTCTTATCTACAACATCAAATAAAAAGTTTTGGTCAACGTTCAATACGAGCCGAGAAAATCGCATTTGTGTCCTTAAACGCTTTTTTTCCAAATGGTGGACAACGCATATACTTTCCTCGTTCGAACCTTGTGGATTTAGATTATATAGAAAATAGGGGAAATTGAAATTTTCTTTTGAAAATAACGGTACCTGCCATTCAAGGAAAAGCTTATTTATCTGAAAAACTTCTCTTACGGTTCTGACAAAAATAAATCAGTGTATTAATGTATACAAAATATATTTTTTTTAAATTCAATATTTACAGGACGGGTTGATGAATTTTTTGAAATTGGATTTATAAATATAAATGTATTAATTTATACTCAAAATAATCATATCCAAATTTATTATTATGTTACCAAAATTGTATAGCTACATGTATATGAAAGAAGTTTTTAAGAAAACCGCTCCAACGACCTTAAATTTTTGCTTGCATAAACTAAAATGTTTTCAAGTAATCAATTTTTTTGAGCTTTTTTTCTGAAATTCGTGGCTCTAAATAACTTTTAACCAAAAACTGAAAACCAGATCACTAGTTTTTGAGGAAATCGAAAGTTATCAACTAAAACTACTAGGATATTTGGTTTTTGCTTGCTTACCCATAACAGCATATAAACAGTGAGGTATGCAACCCCTCTGCTTGGACACACTATTGGATTTGGGGTAGGTGCGTGGGTATATCCCAAATTTGTTTTGCATTTAAAGGTCTCAACAGTCAGTGGCCTAGCTAGCATATTTGCCGCCTGGGGCAAAACAATAATTTGCCGCCCCTTCGGTCTTACCATAATCAAAAATATTGTTTGTAAACTATTTTTTAAGTTATCTAGTTTCGTGATTGGAACCTTCATATCGTTGGTCTTATAGTTGAAGAAAAAAATTTGATTAAAATATTTTTCATCTCTGCAAAGAATTAATTTTTCGAAATATTGATACACGCCACTTTGCCTAAATATCTGCAGAAAGAAATTTCTTTTTGTTCCTGAACTCCTAAGTTTTAACTTAAAACCGACGATATTTGGCCAGTTTATATTTCTTGAGCGCTCAGTATTTTTCAATTTTTAGACAGAGCAGGAGAATAAAATATAAACACTATTCCTCACATAGAAGTCAAAACAACTCTCCTTTTCTTTTCTTCTTATGTAATTTACTGCGACAAAAAATAATTGAGCAAGCGAATCCAAAAAATTTCAGTCTCAGTTTTTAAGGGGAAAAATGATGAATTTTCGGGAAGAATCCTGTTTATATTTCTGAGCGCTGAGTCCTCTGAGATCTCAGAAATATAAACTGGCGTATTAGAAGAAAAGAAAAAGAGAGTTGTTTTGACTTGAGGAATACTGTTTATATTTTACTTTCCTGCTCTGTCAAAAAATCGAGGAAAAATACTGATCGCTCAAGAAATATAAACTGGCCAAATATAAAATATTATTTTAATTAAAAATACAGACTTTAATCTGTATTTTTAATTTAAATATTTTTATTTCCAATATGAACAACGGTGATGACTTTGTCGAGCCTAACGATTTGAATACAACAAAATTACAACAAAAATTATACGTTGTTAAGAAATTTTATGGAATTTTTAATTTAAAAAAGAAAATAATTTTTTGTTTATTTACAACTTAAGTTAAAAACAACGATGGTGATTCTGCGCCCCTAAAGAAATACAGGTAATAATATATAAAATATCGGTAATAATAATAAACCAAAATTAAACTTTTGTGTTTATTTCTCATGCCTAACGAGGATTTTTTTAGGGCCTCTAAAAATTTGAATACATACTATAAAAATTGTATTTCCTAATAAAAATGTACCAATTAAATTTTCAATAAAAAAAACTTTTATAATTGGTTTAATAGTTTCAAAGCACAACAAAGATGATACTGCCGCCCCTACCTCCTGGTGCCCGGAGCGACCTCCCTTTTCATCCTCCCCCCCTAGCTATGCTACTGCCAACAGTAACATCTCAAAGAGGGATCACCATAAATACCGCACTATATTCGTACTTAGAAAGAACTAATTTTTCATAATCCTCAAAGAAAAATAATCAAAAAGAAAAATCTAATAAAAATAAGTAGGAGAATTTATTAGAGCAACGAATTTAAAAAAAAAAAGTAGTTTATAATTTTACAGTTTTGAAAAATTACACTTTAAACTTTAAATTCTGAGTTTAAAACTCATTTTTTTCAAAAACTAGCTATTAACATTGGCTTTTAAAAAGGTACAATACTTAATTGTATGTAAGTTTTTTTTCCTCCATTTGTAGTACTTTTTTCTTATAAAATCGCCCCTCCTAGCCACACAGGGGGAGATCGACCCCCTCTCCCATAGTAAAAAAAAATGCTTGTACTAAACGATTCTACAAAAAAACAGTTATCATTTCTTGGCGCCTAAGTTATCGTACTCTCCCCTTAAATTCGATCGAAAATTTGGATAGGCACAAGTGTTAATTTTTTTTCCAATTGAATTACCAATTTCAAAAAGGACACGTCTAGAATTTTTTGACAAATACGTTTTTTTCATATCATATCAATGTAATCTTAATGCTCCCCTGCACTTAGTATGCTCACAAAAAGTACATCATTGGTGCGGAATGCGGACGATGAGCCGGATAAGGCTTCTTGCATAGACTCCTAAAAAAATTACAAATTTTACAGGTTCAAAGAGAGAGAATAAGATCTAGCAATATGAATACATAATTGGCTAGCTAAGAACATTTCCAGAAAAAGTTGCATTTAATTTTAAAATTCCGATGATTAAAATTTCGGAATGAGCTCATTTTAAAGACGTTCGCTTCTTGTTCGAAAGACTGAGTTTTTATTTTTAAACAATTATAAAATTACAAGTGAAAAAGAAAGTGGATTAAAGTATTTTTTAGAATCTACTATGAATAGTAAAAATAGACTAAACCACTCTTCGACTAGTCTACCTTAAAGAAATGTTATGAATGAGCTATGCAAGTTATCTCCTCCTACGATCGGATGACTTCTTTGTTCGTTTCGGACCTTTGACGAAACACCAGTCAACTTGAATCGTCTGTGACATGATATCTGACCCATTTAGAGCCTCTTTGGCAGCCAGAGCCTGCTTGTGTGTCTCGTACTCAACAAGTGCATAGCCTTTCGAGAAACCAGTACGTCTGTCCAAATTCAAATGGATGTTTTTGATGTCACCGTACTCACAAAACTTCTCCTGGATGTCGTCTTCTTGGGCTTCCTCGTGAATTGAAGTGACGAAAAGAATCCAACCTTCAACCGAACGTTGTGGACCTGGCTCCAATTCGTCATCGTCTTCGTTACGAACACGTTCGTAGGACTGAATGGGCTCCCGAGAGTTGCTCTCACTTCCGAATCCACGTCCCTTGCGTTTTTTTGCTTTTTCCTTCAAACGAACAATACCCTCTGGAAGAAAATAGTCACACATTTATATAGAAACAAAATGTGGAGCAGTTTAGCTTACTTACGGTCGCCATCATCATCCACCTCAAACTCTTCGGCATTATCAATATCTAGTACATCAGCCATTACTTTTAGGACAAATATTTATTCAAAGTATTTGAGGGCAAATATGTATAATTTTAAGTTGAAAATTTGCTTGATTTGTGAGTACTGAATAACAAAAACGCCAAGAAAGTACCCGGAAAACGTTGCTAGTTGGTTGACAGTTATTCCCAAAATGACGTTTAAAAGGTGTGTTTGATTAGATTGTTGTAGAAGATGCCTGGAAAGAAGCGTTGTTGAATATTCATGATATTTTAAGTTATGCTAACACCTTTTGAGTTTGTTTGATTAACAAAAATGTGGTTTGGGAGAGCCTAAACGCGAATGCGGAGTGGCGACGAATTTTTGTTGTTGTTTAGCGTTGTGTATTTGTCATATTTTGTACTATTTTAATGATTCGCTGCGAATCACTCCGCATTCACGTTGGTTTGGGAGAGCCTTTAAAGCTAAGGACATAGATAATCATTCCAACTAGTGAATTCGCAATTTTCTA
The DNA here is from genome assembly GCA_946251815.1 of Dasysyrphus albostriatus. Classification (NCBI taxonomy): domain Eukaryota; kingdom Metazoa; phylum Arthropoda; class Insecta; order Diptera; family Syrphidae; genus Dasysyrphus; species Dasysyrphus albostriatus. Next base: position 29,784,629 of record OX276337.1, on the reverse strand, counting down.
CTCCCCTAGATTGCCCAGATTCACGCTGGATTCATTTTCGCGTTTTATTCAATTAGTGAACTCGTCGGATGAACTATATTACCCAATCCTGAATTCCCTACCAATTTCCAAACTATAGTACCGCTTCTGTCATTTATCGACACTTCCAAAATCTCGATTTATTTTAACGATACTATACTTTTAAATTCAGAATTGTAAGTTTTAACTTACAGTTTTTGTTATTCATGATGATTTTCTAGGGAATTAAGAAAAAAAATGGGAATGTTTGTATAAAGAAGGAATTTTATGCCGGTTTCACTAATATCAAATTAGTTGAACTGAATGTCGGTGGTGCAGGTGATGTTACTGACATTCGTTTAATTTTCTATTGCGAATTCACTAATAGCTATCTCGAAAATGAGTTCAATGGTGGCTAAAGCTCATTCGCCGAATTCACTAATAGGGGTGAATATTTCTAGTCCAAACAAAATTTCAACTTTTCACATAAAAAGACTTTTTACATAAAAAGACTTCTTATTTCAATGATTGAACTTCCTTTCTAATGATCATTGAAATCTTAAAAAAATAAATGGGTTTACTTCTTAGACATCTCAAAATCCATCATTAAAATTTAAAATCATGAGTTTCAATGATAGCTATAATTGGCACCTTAGTTCATTGAAACTTCGTCACTTCTTAAAAAGAAATGTTCTTTATTTAACAACTTCCACTGTTAAACTCTACAATGCACCACACCAACACAGCACCACCTAGGACTTTTGTCACTACTTTACTTCTCAAATGTCAATTTGATTTGTTTTGTTCGCAATATTCTTTTCTTTTCACTACGAATATGACCAAATAGTAAAATAATCGCATTCCGCCAGTTTTGTTCACTGTTTTCCCTTGTTTATCTTTTAATTGATAAAATTAGAACAACTTGTAATTATCGTTCACTGAAAATAAAAAATAAATACTATACTTATCAAAAAAGAAAAAACATAAAGCGAAAATTATTTTTATCGGAGGGACACGTAGCCCTAGTTACAGAGAGTCAAATCTCCAATTAAATTTATTTATTTTTGATTGCTGTTTATAAATTTTGATTCCAATTACAATATACATTTTGGAAGAAAAAATATTTTTCAATTATTCCTGCAAAATGACAACATTTGAGCCTCATAGATTAGTTGATCGGCCAACTGTAGCCACAGATTTTCTGGAGAAAATCCATTGTCTGAAGCACCTTCTGACTAGGGACCTGATTGCCTGCGATGCTAAATGGACCATCTTCGTTTCGGCGGCGTTGAGTTATCGTTTTGAGTCTCAGTTAAAACCATTCCCACCAAGATTCGAAACCGAACAAGGAGGCTGTAATATAGAAACGTTGGTAAGTAAAATGGGAGTGTATGGTGCTTCAATGCAATCGTGCTTGATTGTTATTGGTTGTTCTAGTTGATAATGAATTAATTTTATACAATGTAGGTGGCTATTATCAACGAAACTCCAAAGTTGAGGATTTTACTAAAAAATATAATTGATGAGAACTATGACGAATTGGACACAGAAGTAGTGGACTTAATTTATTGGGTACTTGTCACTTTGCGGGATCCTTTTTTAAAGAGCGTCGACAGTGAAGAGGTAAGTTTTCATAATGGAAAACATCTCACTATCTCTAATGAATTTTAAATTTTATATCAAAACATTTCATCTTTTATTTTACAAATTCTTGGGATACATTTAAAGTTTTTACAGCGTTCCTTAAAGTAATACTATCTCACTTATAAAAAGTTGTTTAATAATCAGGTGCTATTCATCGTCCTGATTGGCAAAAACGGTGTTTTGTTCAGACTCTTTGTCCAATTGTAGAGAGTACTCTACAATAGAAAAATATAGGATATTTGGGAAGTGTAAGAAACATACAAATTAAACTTTCTCTCGCTCTCTAGTAGCTAGGTATCTTTTAACATTGCTATCTCAAGAGTTTATAAAATTAAGTTGCCTAGTTCTTGCAATCAGGAGATGATATTCTAAATGAAGCTGATGCATGTCGTTAGTATAGATCTTAACAAAACTTAAGAATTATACAAAGTACGTCTGTTGACGGTTATTGCTAAAACGATAATTGAATTTTTTCTGCCGTGTTTCTTGTTCATCCATGGTGCTACCATTTTTATTCTATCTTAGCTGTCCTACTAGCTGGCAGTGCCCTGTAGATAGGCCCGTTGTTATTCTCATGATGTTTTGAAAATTCCAGATTTTTGATCCTTTAGCTTAGCCCTTCTTTCTGAATTGATGACATATTTGATCACGTTTTCTCCTATTCCGCTATTAGACTCAAATCTCTTAGGAGTTTTGTCACTTATTTTTCTTGTCATTATCATGAATACCAGTGTAGATGAGTAACCAATAAGAGTGTAACGGAGTTATGTTTACCACGTTAATTCAACCTCCCCACGCGCTTAGTTATTAAAGTGTGGCTAAGTTATTTGACATAATTGCAATATTCTGATTAAACTAGTTTTCTTTTTGTACATTCCCCAAAAGCGTTTGAAAAATGACTATGGCATGCCTGTCCCATCGATACAGAAAGTTTGGTTCTGAGTCCAAAGATTGTTGCACCAGATGTTCTCGATGTACTCCGTTGTCCGTTTAATGGCATGTGCTGTGATGAAACTCTGTAGTTCATGTATTGAGAAGGGTAATAAAATTTACGGAATAATAAGATTGGAATAAATGTATATGACTGGAAACAGTCAGTAGCTATAGTAAACTCTCAAAAGATTGATTTTTTTGGAGCTTTGGATTTTTAACCCTACCTCAAAACTTCTGATAATTCGCCTAACTAATAAGAACTTTACTCAGACATTGTGAAACGGGTACTGAATTACTGAATTAAATTAGTATATGATGATTTTTGTATAATAAGAAGACTGACACTGAATTAGTTTTTAATGATTAAATTAAAGAAATTAAATTGACTAACATTTAAAAAAAACAATTATATTGCGCTTTAAAGAAACATATTTTGCCTCAATTTGTAATTTTATCTTTAACATTACTATTCACTTTTAATTCTTCCAGTATGATAGCATTATGTCGAAAATTCCTCAAAAAAGTGATGCAACCTGTCCTAGTCACATATTTGCTCTTTGTCCAACAACAAATTCAAAATCCGAAGAAGTCTTCCAGAAAGAAAAAGCAAACTATTCAAGTAAATTTGCCTTTCACGGTAGTAAATTAGATAGTTTCTATTCGATAATCAATCACGGATTACATCAACACATGTGCAAGGTTTGTATCCAAGTTCTTTTTCTTTATTTTTTTTTTTATGTAAAGTATATTGAATTAAAACTAAAAACACTGTATAAAATCTCAATAGAACGGTCTTTTTGGCGATGGTGTTTACTTATCGTCAGAATTATCCGTAAGCATGGGCTATAGTCCGTTTGGTGCTGGTTGGGGTGCTTCCAACTGTGGTGCTATGCTTTCATGCGTTGCTCTTTGTGAATATGTTGAGAATCCAAATCATGTGAAATTTAAAGAAGATGGTAAGTTTTAATAAATCAAGTAATAGAACATAAAGTTGAGTTAAGTTTTCCTAGACAAACATAAAACCGATATTCCCAATACTTACATTGTGATAACCAATAACGATGTTGTAAGAGTAAGATACCTCTTGTTCTATGGCCGACAGTTTCCTGATGAAAATAGTGCACGTAGTGTTATTGTCGATTGGGTAAGCCGAAATCGTTATACACTCTCTCTAGTGTGCTACACTTTGTTCCTGGCATCAATTGGTCTTGCAAATAGTGGAAATGGATTATATTTGCGGCATGTGTTAACAAAAAAAGCAAAGTACGCTATGGGAATTCTTAAAAAAATATTATTAGGCGATACTTAGCAATAGAAGTACATTTGGATGGCGCGTCGGTGTGTGTTTAGTCATTTTATCTTTTCATACTCGAGATTTAGTCAAATTTAAATACACATTAATTACATAATATGTAATATAAATATTCTTATTTTATAAATAAAAAAAATCACACAAATAGCTTAGTTTTACTATTGTACATTTAGTACAAACTATTATGAATTTGAAACTTTTTTTGAAATACATAGAATTCGATATTGTAAGCTCATTTTTTTCAAGTTATTAAGTCAGTCAGAAGTTTACTAACTTCAAATTACGGATTAAAAAAACAGAAAAGAAACAAAAATGATGTTAAAAGACCATACATAAATAAACTCGATACCAGAGCAGTTCGTAAAGAACTTGGGGCTAATGACTAACTCGCATTAATTCCTGTGTGCTTGTGATGAAATGGAAGTATCCTGCAATTTTCTGCCGAGTACGAACGGCTTGGAAGATAAAAAGGAGTATATGTCATTTCCTCGCCAGGGGCAATGCCGATGCATAGCAAACCATGACGACAACAAATATTTGGATGTCAGAGAATTCCTTAGCATTCTGCTGAGTATATACTCAGGCTATAACTACTATCAAGCCAAGATCAATACAACATAGTTATTTTAATGTATTTAAAGCTTCCGGTGGACAGATAAAATAACGTATGTTAGAAGACGAAGAGGTAAACAATCAAAGCAAATCAAACTAAACTTCAAAATAGTCGATGGAACTATAACGAAGCGGTAAGCATCTTATAATATATTTTATAATTATGACTTCTTTAGCCAAATAATAAAAATACAAAAGTGGAAGGGAGGTAGGCTGTGTTTATTATGTATGGAGAGTCTACTAATTCATGAGGTTTTTTTTAGGTTCTAGAAAAGATCTAGAACAATTACCATTCATTGCTAGACCGTAGTCGGTATTAACATAATTTTTAACAGGTAGATTGCTAAGGTAGCCTTTAAAGCAGACAAAATGTAATGCTAGTTTATTTAATGTATGACTGACAAAATAGCAATGTTCGCTTAGAGGAAAGACGTTTGTAAAGTTTTATTTCAATTTCTAAATTTTTATTAAATGATTTAATTTATTATCATCATTAAAAATAATTATAAACAACCTATTTTAAATTTGAACTTTTTCGAGCAGCAAATAGATGTGTAGGAACATCGCCTAACCGATTTGTCTGTACAGGCGGATTTATTGGATCCAAAATTATTTTATTTGGTGGTTTTGCATTAATAATAAAAGGGTTTCGTTTCGATGTTGTCGAACCTGCTGATGAAGCTTTTGAATTGTCCGAAACAGGTGGTGCTGATGGCTCCGGCTTGTCATCAGTAGACTTGCCACTAGAACTACTTGGAATATCTTCCAAAGATGGATGTCCCGAATCATGTTGTTCCTCAGGTGACTTATTGTTTTCGATATTTTGAATATTATTATTTTCCACGCTCATTTTATTGGGATTTGTTCCATTGGGAAATGATATATGACTCAATGGGGTTGATGCTGAGTTGTAACACTGTCGTTCGCATAAATACTGACTATAAACACCATTGAGTAGCTCTTCTGTACGCCTGGAAAGCGGAATTATAACGCTTTGAGAATTTCCTTCTTGACTTGGTTCATAAACATGACGAGGATAATCTGCACCATCGTCCGATGCTGACATCACACCGACATGATTAGTTCGTACATGATAGGGGAAGCTTATGTTAGCTCTCGATGGCCAAGTTAGCCAGAGAAAAGAAGCATGTCCCGAAATGCTGAGAATAGTGAATACGCCACACATAACACTCTCGCGAACCCATGGATCAAAGAAAACAATACCAATAAATGTCAAAATTGGTCCACCAAGTATCCACAGTGATCCAAGAATCGCAAATGGATAGTAGAATACTGACTTCTCTGGAAACTTCCTTGTTGTATTGACTATCGAAACGAGAAATGCACCCCATGAGCCGCAACGCAAAAGTGCAATCCCCAGGCCTCCAGGTGATTCGTACAAATTCAGTACTTCGCCAGGATCAAAGACCTCCTCTCGATATATGAACAAGGACATATAGAATACGATGTAAAGATTAATAAAAAGTGTCATTTTAATGGTCGAACAAGTTGAGATACGAGCTCTGGTGATGGTGTATCCCTTTGCCATAAGCAATAACAAAACAAGAAACACAATCTCTGCAGCGGCTAGTAAAACTGTTCCCAGGCCTGTATACGGGCCCACACCATGTATTGCATACCGGGACCAAGAAACCCCCAGAAATAGCACTCCGAAAAATTGAAAGCTTGCGCTCATTGCAAATAGACGATAAGTACAATGAAATAGATGACGATTTTTCAGCTCAATAGCACAGATCAAGATAGCCAGGAGTAAGAATACGTAAACAAGAGCTTCTGCCAGTAGGATGGGAGGTATGTCTGTGGAAATAAATACAAACAAGGTTGAAAATGAAACCGAATCAACCATAGGAAATAAAAAGTTCAATTTTTTAAGATCCATGAGCTGATTTATACAATTCAAAGGCATAATTGATATCTACTTTCCATTTTTCCGGTAGAATCAAGTTGATGTGCGGAATTTCATAGCGAAAAATCTTTCAACTTGAAGCAAATTTTGTAACACCAAACTTAATTTTGTTAGTAAATATGATAAACTTCGATGTCCAAAATCAGCTCATAGACTATCATCGAAAGCTAAGACCGAGTTTTTCAGTTAACGCTATAATAATAATGGCGTTTAAGCTACCCATTGTCACTTACACAGATTGTGAAACTGGTCGTTAATAAATTGTATTTGACTTACACATTTCGTCAGCCGAAAAATGTTCATGCCAAAAATCTCCCGGTGGACCGTTTGTCATTCGAAATTTGTACTTAACATCAATACCATTCTTGCTCCCACAATTTGAAATAGCAATATACCACCAACGTTCTCGAGAGGTCAAAAATCCGCCGGAGCTATGGCAAGTTACTATAAAAGTATTTCCAGCAGATCCAAAGCCACGTTTTATTCGAATCTAAAGCACTATAAGATTTAACTGTTCAAAAGCCTAAACAAAATCACATACATTTGTTCCGTTCACTTCAAATTCCTGATTGAAAAGCTCCTCAACGTCTTCCAAATTAGAAATTGTATCATTTTCGATGTTGTTTTCAAATCCATTCACATCTGAGCCAAAAGGAATATAATTTACACTCTGAGTTTGATTGAAAACGTCGGCCGAATAACTGACGTTGAAAAGTTCAAAATCTCCAGATGCATAAGATTCTGTTGATGTTTCCAAAAACTGATCAAAGTACGTTGCATTTATTTCACCTGATAAAGGCTTTTCTATTGGAATTTCAATATTTGGTCTGAAAAATATTTTAAACATATATCGTTAATATTTTCTTTTTTTAAATTGTTTTTGTTTAACTAACTTTAATGTAGTGTCCTTGTCTGCACTCGATGTCCTTAGGGCACAGCCAGAAAAAATATTATAAGGACTTTTTGCAGAAAGTGTGACGATTTGGTTGTCCTGGGGATTTAGAACACTCACCCTCTGAGCACAAGTCTGAAATACATTTTAATTTTAAATTGTGTTATTGTTATTGTAAATAAAACTATTTAAAGCTAAAAAGATTTTTGTAGAGAATTTTAGCCTTTGTTAGTTTATTCTCACTATAACTTCCAGTCGGAACGTACAGAAAAAATATTGAAATTAAAAAAATTAAGAAGCATTTTATGGACATACATATGCCCAGTTGTTTGGGGGACTCATAAAGAATCTAAATTATATTTTTGGTATTCCAGCCATTTTGTATTGGGGCTTGGGCGTCATCTTAATTTTAAGGCAAATTGATTTTTATTTCATTTTAACTTAAAAATAAAATTAAAATAATAGAATAGTGGGCGCGGCAAAAGATGATTTTTTAAATAACTCAATAACTGCATTTTTTCCAGAAATGGGTTTTATGTAATGAGACATTTTACATTTTACACTTTATTGACAACTATGGTAGTAATGGTAAATGGTAGCATTGCCATCTTTAAATGTTTGTAGTTTTGAACTATAAAACATGATTTTAATATATATGTAGGTAACAATCATTCACTAGCTAGCTCAGGGGCCCAATTCTGCAAGAGTGAGTTTTTTCTGTGTACATAGAAAATCCTGTACACATCTGTTTTTGGGATTCCGTAATAGTGAGTTTAAAATTTTTGACATTAAACGTAGGATCTATCAGTCAAATTTATTAACACTTGTTTTTTAATAGAGTGTGTACACGGAAAATCACTCACCTTGCGGAATTGGACCGTAAAATAAATATTCTACTTATTTTATTTTTGTATTCAGAAGACCTTGTCTTATAAAATAACAACATTTTGATCAAATGCTCAGTGAACTTCTAATCCTTTGATAGTCTTATATTTTTAAGGTATACATATGTTTGTGCCTACAAAATCATAATGTAGTATGGCTTGAACTGTCAGGAATAATTTTTTTATTACTAAACCCAACTGAACGGAACCATAGAAATTTGCCAACATTTGTTACTATACAGGTAAGGTTTTCTGCAGAATAAGTAAAACACATATATAGTTTTTTAACTAACCTTTCCAGTTTTGTAAATAGCCGGCCACTGGCTTGCATCGTCATAATACAAAAGTAATTGTGGATCACCATATCGCCTCTCAAATTCAATATGATATTCATATCTGCCTCTTCCTGAAAGGAAACAAAAACGTGCCAGGAAAACCCAATCCTAGAACAATTATTAAAAAGAATTAGTATTATGAAATTAAAGATATAATATATAATATTCTTGCCTCAAGTGTTTTGATGTGTCCTTCAACGTATCTCGCCGAAACAGTCGAACAAATCACAAATATTAAAAATGCAGAAATAAGGAAACACCTTCTTTTGAAATACATTTTTTTAAACATTTGTTTATTATTAATTTAAATTAACTTTGAAAATAAAAAGAAAACATTAATTAAAACTTGATAAATAATGTTAACATTTTGATAGTCTGTTGCACTAAGGTTGTTTGTTGCGAATTTAATTTTTTGACGATTGTTTTGGAGCAGAAAACTTGCGTTGCTAGGAGAATTTCCGTCATAACAAAGCTTTGTAAGGGTAATCGAACTATGGTACTTATACAATATACTTAAGTAGATGACACTTCAGTTATCCTGATGAGTTTATGTCCTTTGTATACATCGTTAACGTAAGAATTCAATTTATGTTTTTTTTTTTTTAACGTTATACATATTAGTGATTAATTATACAGAAGAAGTACGAGTACCTTGTACCTTGTAATATTATATTATATTGTTAATTGTATTTTTTTCTCAAAGTGTCTTGGTTTTAATAAAATCCTCGTATATACGTACATATACATTTCAAAAGAATTTAGGTGCCCTGAAATTGAATCTGACATTAGAAATATTCCATTCAATTTAATTTCTGGTTTCTGAGTCATATTCTAACCTCTAAGACCAACAATACGTTTTTCTCCAAAAAAACTCGTTAAGGAATATGAAAGAACTCAAGTTCCTATTTAAAAGCCATTTAAAATTTTTCAAATATTATTTGAAGAATTTGATACAAAACGGACCCAACAAAATCATTATTTTTTTACGTGCAAAAAAAAAATTCGAGATAACTACCAAACATGACATTACGACTATCAAGAACACGAAAAAAGTGGGTAGCACAATTCTGTCTGTCTGTCTGCCCGTATATCGACTCAAAGCCTAAACCACTGAAACTATATACAAAATTAATTTTTAGGAAAACCGCTCCAACGATTTTAAATTTCTTTTTTTGCAAATATTCATATTTTTTCAAGCAATCAAATGGCATATCATTTTTGAGCTCTAATTTTTTTTTTTTTAACTATTTCTTATAATAATTGAATATGAAGAAAATTTAAAAAGAAAATTCTTCTGTTTGAGTGGAGTGACCGAATTTATAATTCAAGTTGAGTTGAGTTGAGTTGAGTTCATTTGAACTTTTAACTTGAATTATTTCTTATAATAACTTTCATATTTTAAAAGTTCTTAATTCCAAGCAACTTGAACATAAGATCAAGTACGTGCGATCCAGTCGTGCATTTTATTTTGCTCTGCAATACTTATGTACTTACTTTGTTCGACGAATAAAATTGATAATTGTAGCAGATCATTTTTTGGAAAATTCTTTGGTCTGTTTTTCAGACAGAGCTTGTGAGGAGAAATTAAATAAGCTTTATTGTGAAAAAATGTAGTTAGCTATAAGAATATGAATTGAATTTTCATGAAAAAGAAACAAACATTATACTCAATAACGTGATTTTTAGAATAAACTATATAACAGTTTGATAAAACAAGTCGAAAAACCAACGCGGGAAAACCGTTACTCGCACAAGAAAAGTTTTAGGCCGAGTTTGAACGGTTGAAAATTGTTGTTTGAATAAAAAAATAAGAATCGGTTGCGATTTGGCAAAAATATTAAGAAATTAAAAGGACCGGATACTTAAAACCGTTATAACTCCTTAACGAAGCGAAATCGAGATAGTTACCTCTTAAGTTTTTCAACTTAAAATTACCTCAGGAATCTATGGTGTGTCTCTGCGGTGGTTACTGTAGGAAACCACACATTGAGTGTTTACGTATGTGTGTACATTCGTAGGTTCAAAAATATAGGTTATAAAATATCATTAATCTCGAATATCTACAGAATAAGTTATGGTGGTTGTGAAAAACCAGATAAGTCGAAAACTTCTACGTTTTAATGTTAAAGTACATTCTAGCTAATGTAGAAAAATGTGCGTCCATAATTTATTTTCTGATAAATTAGGAAAGAAGTAAACAAAAAGTAGATATTGTTAACTATTATTTAAGAATTACATTAAGATAAAAATTAACCTGATACCTGAATCACCTGGTTCTTCACGACCACCACCTGTCAACTTTATTAAAATCGCTCAAATAACGAAGTTGCAACTAGTTGACATTTTTTTGAAATACCGTTTTAAAAATATTTTTTTTTTTTATAATTTTGAATCTGCTGTCACTTGTGACAATTTCATTGAAATCGCTCAAGGAACGACGTAACTCCAAAGGTTTTGATACTTTATCTTGCGTTACTTTTAAATTCTGAAATAATAATTTCTTACTCTCGACTCATGCTCATGAAGTGAGAATATCCGTTAATGAGCAACATTATGAGAGTGCTCATGGGATGATCATGAAAATACTCAATTACTTGCGAGTCTGAGTAAAAATTAAAATGCTCACTGCTGATTATAACTCATGAGCAAGAGCTCATAAATAATTATTTAGTTACGGCCACCCATGAGCAGCTCATGACTTATGAGTGAGCATTTCCGTAAGCTGTAAATTACAAGTGGGCGTTAACACTCCAGTCTATTTTTTAAAATTAATTTTGCAACTAGTAAAACTCATGAAAAAAAGAAAAACTAAAGCCTTTTTAATTTCTAAAATATTTCCCGCTTGTCCTGCCTAAACTGCTATAGAACCGTCTTACTGTCTTCCTCGTTACAAACAACTATTTTCTATAAAATTTTTAAATGCAAAAGTTTAAAATTATTCATATTCACTTTGAACTTTTAAAGGAATACATATATGAAGCAGTCACATTTTGAGTCACTGTATTATAGACATCTCGTTACATTGCATTGTAACGATTTTTCTCCTGCTTTGTAAATTCTCTTACAACGTCTTCCACTTCCCATCATTATTTTTCCCTTTCAAACATAACTGGCAGTGAAGTAAAGAACTCTCCAAAACTCCCACTGTTAAATCATCGAATTCTAATAGAGACTAGTAGTACCTGTCGTAGCGTTGCTCGTAGAGCCCACAACAACAATAAAGCTACCTTCTTACATTCTATCACTACTGTTACCTGTATCTTTGTATCTTTTATCTTACCAAACAGGAAAATTACAACAACAACAAAACCATTTAGTCATCACTTCTCCGTGGGTAGTTTGTACATTTTTGTAGTTACTTTTGGTGTTGAATCCAACATTGAGATTCGAGAGTATAGTTAGTCTCCACTTCTCATTCGAATAGAAGAGAAGTATCTTTCAGATACGCTCGTTCAAAGCAATACAAATTAAACTAAGCAACTTTCATTATTATTGTTTGACGAAATTATTTAATTTTGCGTTAGTTCTTCTTAAGTTGCATATGTAGATGAAGTACGTGCAGTTTTGAGTGCTTTTTGCAAATCATACTACCGGATCTTGTGTTTATTTAAATAAAATTATACAATATCTACATACAAACAATTAGCAGGTTCTCCTTTTCTGCGAATATTCTTTTCGGTACTTTTCTACCACTTGTGATTTTGAATACGTGCCATGTTAAGGCACAGGGTTGCCAAATTAACATTCTAACGCATTATTCCCGACCTGCGCTCAGTCACATTTGTGTAGATAGAAACATATTTTGTACATAAACGGGGATGATGCCCTTATAACCAAACATCTATTGTTCTTTGAAAGTGACGTGAGATACGACGTACGCGAACAATTCGTTATCAGCAGCAGAGCTTCTCTATTATTGCCCTCTGAAACCCAGAAAAGGCACATCACAAAAATATACTTTCAGTGTTTTTTTTTTCCAACAAATCTTCGCAAATTAATAATACAACAACAACAAAATATTATTAAGAAAATTTCAAGTAGTAGCGCAGCTTTTATCTGAAGAAGGCAATTTAAACTTGCGGACATTACAAATCAACAACAAAAACAACACTCAAATCGCGGGAAGGTCATGATGCGATTAATGAAAAAGTGCTATAGCGAATGAAACATATTAGTTGCGTGGTGTTTGTGAAAAAAAATTTAAAAACGTATTTCCAGAAGCTCTCCATCAGTGTGCCAACAGTTGTTTATTTGAGTGAAAAAAATCGATTAACGGTGTAGTTTTTGTCAACAAATATAGTTTGCGTAGACAGAAAAAAAAAATTAACAACCCGTAACCATGGGATGGTTCCATATGTTACAACTTTTTGGCCTGATGACTGGTTTCGTCCTTGGACTGCAGTTTTCCCATAACAGTATCGAAACAGACGAGGATGACACCTCATACACTTCAAAGATTCGTGATCGCGAGGGATACATACACGGAAAGTTTCCATTTTTAATGCCAAATGTCAGACCCAACACGGTATGTTAATTTTTTATTCTTTCCGTTGACCCTTAGAATTAAAAAAAAAAGAAAAGTAACATTCATAATAAATTGTAAGGGCTTTTAAATGTTAACCTTTCCCTGCAAAAGAAACTGTTAAATATCAAGGATATTCAATCAGGCTTTGGTTGGGAGATGACTTTTGGTTTTATTCGTTAAAGTACATATCTTCTCTTCTTATCTGGTAGGTACTTTTATCCTCTTCCAGTTCCAGAGAGGGAGTACGGGTAAATTTATTTTTAGACACAAAAATTGTCGTCCCACTATTAGTGTCAAAATAGGTAGGCGGTCGGATTCAGTCAATGCAGCTGAAGCTATACATTATGTAGGTATGTACATATAGCCATGTGCCCACGGGAAAATCTGAGGTAAAGTATACGGCTGTGTCATACAAACTCGCTTTTTTATTATCAGTAGTGGTGCCTTACAAGCTGTGAGAATATCAATAAATAGAAAGCCTACACTGGACTGCGACGAACATACATATTTCCTCCTTCATTGAAATTCGATTTTTGTATTAAAAATTAGATAATCAATTCAATCAATTTGTGATAAGTTCAAATCAACTTCATGGATTTTTTAACACAATATCATTGGCAACTATATTTAACAAGACTTTATTATGCATAATAGTTCAATAAGAAAGAAATCTCATTCAAATTGATATAATATATGTGTGTGTCTACCACGAAATCTCGTTTTATAAAATTTCGAAGGCCGAAAACTTGATTAACAAAAATCTCTAATATCTCAAAAATGTTGTACCTGATGCCATTTACCACGTTATTATAAACCTTTTTTTCTACGAAAATTGTTTGAACAATTTAGACACAAATATTGTTGTGTAGTTAAATCAATAAGCTACACTATTTTTGCAAAAGAAAACGCATAAAATGTTTCTAAATTTTTTGAATTTGAATCCTAATTCAGGTTTGCTCTATAACGTCAAATTTTTTGAGTTTTTAAGGATCTTGACTTCCACCTATTAAGCCATTTTTTTACAGAACAAATACATACATTTCAGCATGGGATTTATCGGAAAGAAATAGACATACCTACATATTTGAAAAATTTTAAAATAAATTTTAAATGGATGGAAATATTACTTCCATTTCGACAACTTTTGTAAGAAATTTTTTTAGTCGATTAAACGTGAATTTATATATATGCACATTAGGGTGGTCCTTAAATTCGATTCAAAACATTGAATAACAGTTTCCCTAATTTTTTTCAGATTTTTATTTTTTTATTTTCGCGTTTTATAAGAATAATCCTTTACCCATAATTAGTACCTTAAAGTGAAAATAGGGAGATCAGGGGGGTGAAATAAAAATCTGAAAAAATAGGGAAATTGTTTTTCAATGTTTTGAATCGAATGAGGGCTATTCAAGTCTACGTCCAATTTAAGGACCACCCTAATGTACATACATGTTTTTAATAAGAATATTCAATTTTGCTTGTATTCAAATTATTGGGGGCGTGAAATCATCTTCGCTTTTGGAAATTACAAATTAGAATTTAGAAATAAGCACAAAAGTTTAATTATTTTTTAAAAATTTTTATTTGTAAGAACAATTTATATATTGTAAATTTGTAAGTTATTTACTTTGTGAAGTCCAAAAGGTTGATTTTCGTAAAACTAAGTGCGGTAGATTTTATTATAATTTTGAGAAAAATTGTATTACATTAGATCTACTACAATTTCAGTAAATTGGCAACTCTGTAGTCAGACTCAGATAAGACTAGAAGTGTTTGTAGATTTTTTCACTCAGTCACTTAGCCCTTAGCCTGTTCATGGTTCATGTTCATTACATCTGAGAAATATGAACAGGATAACATTTCTATATTTTGCTGTCGAGTAATGATGAAACAAAAACATTTCGCTTGCATGAATGGTTTTGTCACTGTATCTGATTTTGTTATTTATGTATGTTTTTATAACCTTTTCACTATTTTTGAATTAAGGCAAATGTATAAAAATCTTTTATTTAATTGATAAAATATTTAAATCAAAATTTTGTTTTCAACTTTTAAGACCGACACGCTATGAAGGTACCCATCACTTAACTACAAAAGAAAAAAACAAGTCTGCAAATAATATGTTTTGTTTATGGTTAGAGCGAAGGGGTGGCAAATTATTGTTTTGCCCCAGGTGGCAAATATCGTAGCTACCCCACGGCTGGATAGCACGTATACTTGCTCTTACTTGAAACTTAACAACTTTTAAGATATGCAAGTAATTATAGAAAAAAATAAAAAAAAAATTAAAAAAAAAACAATTAAATCTTTCTTTTAATAATTAATTAACAACTTGTAGAATAGCTTAAAGCTCAAAAACAATATGCCATAACTTCAAAAATTCATATAATATAAATATAAATATATATATGTATACATTAAACACAAACAAACAAAATTTTAAATCGTTCTAGCGGTTTTCTTAAAAATTATTTTTTTGTGTATACAATTTTGGTAACATTTTGTAATAAAAAATTTTCTATCCCAATTTGGGGTTTTCACTAATTCAAAAATATTCATCTACAGGTTTTTCAAATATTGAATTTTCAAAAAAATATTGAAAAAATCTAAAAAAAATTTTTTTTCAATATTTTGATATTATATTTTAAAAGAGGTTTTACAAACATGTTTTTGATTAAAATCGATTGCGACATTAATCAGAAACTGTTTTGGGTTTGTGCGAAAAAAAATTGAGATAGCAATCAAACATTACGATGATAGAGAATATCAAAAAAGTGGGTGGCAAAATTCTGTCTGTCTGTTCGGCTATAGCCGAGTGGTTTTTGGTGATCCTGCCCACATGTTTTTTCAGTATTTCTTAGAACTTAAAATAACGGTACTTACATTTTTCTTAGCAATCTTACAAAATTTTATTTTTCTCATATAAACAGCTCAACAACTTTTCTTTAAAAAATTCAATAAACATTTTTCAAAGCATACTTATGAATGGTACCTCCCAAAGAACCATTTTTTTCGATTTTCTTAAAAACAATTATTTTGATTTCAATAATTCTTTTTCATACAAAGCTTCTAAGCAATGTTAATAGTTCTTCCAAACAAAATTTTCAAAAAAATATATTTTGGATTTTGTGTGATGTGTTAAAAATTTTATTTGAAAATCAAATATTATGAAAACTATACTGTAGATTTTTATAAACTCGGAATCCAAGGGTTTTTTAAACTCTGTAAATGTAAGTACTTTCAGAAAAATTTTTACTTTTAAGAAAAAATAACTTTAGCTTCCATACAAATTTAAAAAAAAAAAACCGTTGAGGAAAATATTGTTTTCTTAAAATAGGCCTATATAAACGTCGTCTGTTTTTATATTTTTAACAATTCATTATTAGGTCAATATGAGTAGAACAAAATTTAGTCACTGTCGATATAGCATTACTTATTCGCAAAATATTTGATACTCATGAAATCATCCAACTTTTTTTTTTTAATTGCTTTAGTTAAAAAATCATTAGTTGAACTTTCCTCAAATAGACCAGTGCCAATAATTTTTGAAAGAAAAATAATTAGCAGAAAATGAGGATGGGGAAATGAGATAAATTGGGATCAATAGTATATAAAAGCGTGAAAAAATTGGCCCGCAGAAGATGACTGGAAGGAGGTAGGGTGGATTTAAAAACGAGGTTTCTGACGATTTCTGGCAAAAATAGACCTCCTATCGAAAAATGTAGATATTCAAGAGGCCTACAACTTTTACTTTGACCATTTTTTCACATAACCTCACAAATATTGAGAAAATACCAAGACGTTAAGTGTTGGGGGTCCAAAATATATTTTGACCTTGTTTAGGGTTCCAAAGTTCAAAAAGTTTGGGAGCCTCTGGTATAGACTAATGAAGTAACTAATTTTCTGAGAATAGTCTTTAAGTATCTGATCTTTAAGTATCTGATGACCACTAGGTCCGTTGCAAGGGGGATTATAAGGGGGGCAAAGGTCTATTATATATACTCGTATATGTATATAAATAGTAGATCGAAGTAAACTATATATTTTAAAGTATCGATTTGGTCATTAGATGTGAACAAAGCCTCCATTCTCTTTTAGTATTCCAAATAAAATTTTTCATAGATAGGCTTTTGGTGTGAAGGGGACTATATTCGAACAAAAACGTTTCAAAGCCTGTATTTTATCCTTTTCAATTCTTACTAAATAATAACAGTAATGTGCAGTCAAATATGAGAAATAAAAAAGGACAGTTAAATTAATTTTATTAACTAATAAAAATATTCTCAACAAATTAAATTACATAGCAACAAGTTTACCAGTAAATGAAAAATTGTAAATATTCAAAATATTGAAATAACGGGTGATTTTTTAAGAGGTTTAGAACTTAAAAAAAAAAAAAACACAAAAAAATCGAAAAAATTAATGAAATATTTATTTGAATCGATAGTTTGAACCTTGCAATTTAATGTTTAAAGATAATTTCATGCAAATGTTGACCGCGGCTGCGTCTCAGGTAGCCCATCCGCTGAGTCCAATTTTGGCATACTTTTTCACACATATCGGCCGGTATCTCACGAATGAATGCATGGATGTTGGCTTCCAGTGCGTTAATCGAAGCGGGCTTGTCCCTATAGACATTAGCCTTGACATACCCCCACAAAAAATAATCTAATGGTGTCAAATCGCACGATCTAGGCGGCCAATTGACCGGCCCGAAACGTGAAATTAACTGTTCACCAAACTCGCCTCGCAATTGCGCTATTGTTTTGCGTGCTGTGTGGCATGTGGCACCGTCTTGTTGAAACCACATATCATGCAAGTCAAGAACTTCCATTTCGGGCAAAAAAAGTTTGTTATCATCGCTCGGTAGCGTTCACCATTGACAGTAACGCTGCGATTCGCATCATCTTTGAAGAAATATGGCCCAATAATGCCGCCGGCCCATAAACCGCACCAAACAGTGGCTTTTTCGGGATGCATTGGTAGCTGTTGCAATGCTTCTGGTTGATCTTCACTCCAAATGCGGCAATTAGTCTTATTTACGTACCCATTCAACCAAAAATGAGCCTCATCGCTGAACACAATTTTTCGATAAAAAAGCGGATCCTCGGCCAGCTTTCCAAGAGCCCATTCACCAAAAATTCGGCGTTGTGGTAGGTCGGCTGGCTTTAGTTCTTGCACCAGCTGTATCTTAAAAGGCTTTACGCCCAAATCCTTCCGCAAAATTTTCCACGTAGTGCTGTAACAAAGGCCTAACTGCTGGGAATGGCGCCGAATCGACATTTCGCGGTCTTCTGTCACACTAGCTGATACGGCCGCAATATTTTCTTCACTACGCACAGTACGTAAACGTGTTGGTGGTGTAATGTCCAACAAAGTAAATTTGGTGCGAAATTTGGTCACAATCTTCCGAATAGACTGCTCAGAAGGTCGAGAATGCCGACCATAAAATGGAAGCAGCGCGCGATGAACATTTCCAACCGAGCACGAATTTTGATAGTAAAATTCAATAATTTGCAAGCGTTTTTCATTTGTAAGACGATCCATGGTTAAATCGCAAACCAAACTGAAGCTGTTTGACAGTGACACAAGGTACTAAACACACGTCAGCTGTCAAAACCAGTGTTGCCAAAACCAAACCAACTAAAAAATCACCCGTTACATCAAATGTATGGATGTAGTAGGTAGCGGTTGTGTAGGTTGAATTTTTATTTAACTTTTAAAACACATTTTACTGATGTGAAATGAATAAAACCCTAGACTTTAAGCAAAAACTGTTTTTTTTGTTACTCCATCGTAAAACGGAGGATAACTTCCTTGACTTCTCTCTTTATGTATTTTGTTTTTGTATGCTTCAGGCCCGCACATCAGAGATATATGTAGATCCATTTCAGAACACGATGCCAGGAAGAAATTTATTTCTAAAGGGATTAAGTAGATTCTGATTGTGGGATGAATGAATCACTTCGTATGTGTAAATACAATCTACGTAAACGGTTGTCAAAAAGGGGTTTCGTGGAATTTAGGAATTTGTTATAATACTACACAAAAGAGGGGATGGGTTCATCCTTTTACACGAGTTAAAGTTCAATGGAATTACGTCAAAGTATAACGTAAGAGATATTAGAAAATGTGTGGATGTACATAAGTTCATTGTACATACAATAATACGTATTACATATATTATTTATGTAATTATGATAATCATCAAAAATATTTTTTTTATTTTTTAATAAATCATATAAATACATACATACATACAGAACCTTTGAACATATACAATTATACATAAATACTTTATGTCAAAGGTTATGTTCCCTTTAACTTTAGGTCCAAACCCACTTAGATTTTTTTCTCGAGAAAAAAAAAATATTAAAAAATCACTTGGAATTAACAAGAAATGAAGTATGTAGGTAGGTATGTACATTGTACATTCATACATACATACAATGTACCATAATATAATTATGAAGATGAGTTTAACTGCAAGAAAATACAAACTTTTTTATTGTAGAAAATTCTTTAAATAAATATCAAGCAACAGTTAAAAATAAATCAGAAAGAAAAGGTTAGAGCAAATATTTTTTTTTTAAATAGGTTGATTGAAACTCAATGATTAAATTTAAAATGTCATGACTTATGAAATATTTCAATGGCTGTCGTAGAAATATGATGTGGGTACACATAATCGCCCATTAGCTATAAAAACCATCATAACTCAAAATTATTTGTTTCCAGATACATAATAAGATTGAAAAATTTGTTTTTGTGAAAATATATATAAAAAAAGAGAACTGAAGTCAGAAGTGCAACAAATACAAATAATGCACTCTTAATTAAAATTGAGATACAGAATTTTGGAATACAGAACTTTAGAATACAGAATTTTAGATTTACAGAATTTTGAAATACAGAATTTTGTAATCCGAATTTTGACACATTCACATCATCAGACACATCAGACCCCAACCTACGCCTTCCTTATTTAAAAAAAGCTAATCTACATAAAACTCTGGGTATTTGAAACATTAAAAAACCTAGCTGATTTCAACAATTATTCATTACAATAAGTTATAATTTTTGGAATTTTGTTAAGGAAATTAATTAAAAGAAAACTTTCTTAGTAACAAAAAGGTAAATAAGGTTTTTTTTTTTACGATTTCTGGCAAGAGTAGACCTGCTATCGCAAAAAGTTATATAGGAAAATTGTATATAATCAAGAGACTTACAACTTTAACTGGGATCATTTTTTCACATAACCTCAAAAATATTGAGAAAAATACCAAAAACCAATTTTTTGGGTTTTTATTTCACATCGAAGATGAAAATGATTAGATATTGATGAAATTTAAAGAATAACGCACATAAATTTTGGTATTTCAAGTAAGCTGTAATTGTTTTCAAATAAAATATAAATTTTTACATTTTGTGTACATTTTTTACTACAAAATTCAACACCACATATTTTTTTCAAATCTCTACTCTCTTAAGTTCGATTTTCCAATAAATGCCCGTGATTGTTGCATTAAATGAATTGTTAAAAGTGATAGAAAACGGTAATTTTAATGTTATATACTTATAATAAAGAAACTTAAATTAAGCGCTTAAGAACTGCTAAAATCCGAAGTGTTTAAAAAATAATTTAGTTTAAGAAATTGCTTCAAATGGCTCATCGCTACTTTCTTGTTGCAAAATTTTTCAAAAAATTATTTTGAGAAAAAAAATCACTTTATATTTTTCATTTTTTACTTAAAGTTTGAAAACTATTTTTCGAAATATATTTACAAAAATATTTTTTAAAAAGTTTTTTAAATAATGGAATTTTGACTTTAAAAGAAAATATTGTAAATGTGCCGCTGTTTTTCAAAATTTGGTTTCCATTTTAAGTTATTTTTCTTAGAAAATTACCACTGGCCTAGACGGGGGGAAATATACCTCGCTCTCAAATGATTTTTTTCTTATGTGGGTCCAACTTACACGCCCTAACTTATTGTTGCACCTTTTGCAAAACACTCTGTATTGTTGCTGATATCTTCAACGCGGAATCCAAAAAAAAAAAAATATTGAATTTCACTTTGACCTTTAAACAATTTGGAAAGAGTCCAATAAAATTAGATAATATTTTTAAGACCATTTCTAAATATCATTTAATTTTCTTTAAAATTTTACCTAAAAGATTTTTTTGAGAGATTTTACGCAAATAACCTAGTACCAATGCACAAAAAAAGGAAATAAAATTACCCCTACAACGACTATAGGCGACGAAAATAAAAGTCAGGGAAAATTAGAAATTAGATTTTTTGTTTCTTAATTTGGAGCTGATTTGTGCCCATCCAAATATAAAAACTCAAATAAACCCAGCCAATACACAACATACATACATACATACATACATTCTTCGTTGTTTATCAAAATATTATTTTATTTACTTTATCCAAAAACAACTGTAGTTAATGAGAATTGAGACGTAAAAGGGCGTTACGTACATATGCAGATAACTTATGTGTGAAAAATTACCTAAATAAATGGATTATTTTTTAATGTTAACACCATTTTAATAATCTATATATTGACCTTCATTTCATGTTTATTCAGACATTTTGCCAGTTTCTACCTTGGAAACAAATAACTTGACTACAAAAAAAAATGTATTATGTACATTAGGGTGGTCCTTATGATGGGCTTTTTTGAAATTCTGAGATGGATAGGCATCAAATGATTTTCCTATTTTTTTAGATTTTTATTTCACCCCTCTGGTCTCCCTATTTTCACTTTAAGGTACTTACTATGGGGCTAGGGTGATTTATATAAAACGCGAAAAAAAAACAATCTGAGGGTATAGATTAGATTTAGACGAAAAAATAGTATCGGAGTGGGGGTCTATTTTCCCCCGTTTAGGCGGGAGGGGTAATTTTCTCAAAATTTGGATCAAAACAGAAAATATTTATTTTAAAAAAACGCGAACACTTACCATGCCACGCCTTAGCTTTTTTTAAAGCTACAATTCGATTCTATAATACGCTTCCTAAATAAAATTTCAAATAGTTGTTGAAAATATAATTTTCAAACTTAAAAATTAAAAAAAAACAAAAATCATAATTTTATAAGATGAAAACTATTTTTTCAAAAACTATTTGAAATTAAAACTTTATTCAGGAAGCATATTATAGAATGGAATTGTGGCTTTAAAAAAAGCTAAAGAATAGCAATGTTAAGGTTCTCGTTTTTTTAAAATAATTTTTTTCTGTTTTTGACCAAATTTCAAGAAAATTACCCTTCCCTTTATAAGAATCGCCCTAACCCCATAGTAAGTACCTTAAAGTGAAAATAGGGAGACCAGAGGGGTGAAATAAAAATCTGAAAAAATAGGAACATTTTTGTTTTCTATGTAAAACCATTTGATCCATTACAATTTTTTGTTCCTCTGAATCTAATGTATATATTCTGATTTAATTTCGCGTTTTATAAGAATAATCCTTACCCCATATTTAGTACCTTAAAGTGAAAATAGGGTGACCAGGGGGTGAAATAAAAATCTGAAAAAATTAGGGAAATTGTTTTTCAATGTTTTGAATCGAATGAGACTGATTCAAAAATATAAAAATGTCTCCAATTTTTAATGCCAGTAGCTTATTAGTTAGATATTTAATGAAATATTGAGCCTGTTAAAAATTTCTTGTAGTTTCTGAGATAATTGAAAATAAGAAGAACTAGATATTTAACTTTGGAAGGAGTACATAAATTGGATAAAAAATAGGGAAATTTTTTAAAGAATATCAAATCTTCTTTAAGATTCTACCTTGATCATTGTAACCGCTTCTAAAGTTATAAAATAAAGATGGAAAAGAGAGAAGCGATTTGAATGGAAAACAGAAAATAGTGACGAGCGACCTCTAAATATTAATCTAAAGGGCTGACATTTTGATAGGCTTAATGTTTCACTGAACTCTAACTAAAAAGCTAGTGGCATTGAAATTGGAGATATTTTTATTTGTATGAATCAGTCTAATGTATATTTACATTAGGGGTGTCGTTATAATATTTTTTTAAATATTTTTATGTTTGCATGGATCTATACCAGTACCAAATGAAGAAAAAAAATCTATAATTTTTTGATATCTTAATTTGTATCGCCTTTATTCGCTGTAGGGGTTAGTTAAATTTTGTTTGTTTTTGCATACCAGGTGATTCGCCTAAAATCTGACAAAAATTTCAGAGCATGTAGGTTGGAAATAGACAAGAAAACAATCCCATGAGAGGGGGGTTTTTAATGGTTTATTTTCTTACTTAATATTTTGATGAAAAAAATCAATTTTTCATTTTTAATTTTTTCATTTGAAAACAATTTTTCCTGAACCTTTTTATTAAAAGAACTTTATTTAAAAACAAATCATGATGACTTTCCCAAAAGCTGCAAAGCAATACTGTAAATATTGCCGTTGTTTTTTTTTTTAATTTCCCGTCCTGACCAGGCGGTAGGGAATATTAACCTCCCCCCCCCCCCCCCAATGGGTTTTTTTGTCTAGTTCAAACCCATATGCTCTGAATTTTTTGGCAGATTTTATGCGAATAACCTAGTATGTAAAAAAAAAAAATAAATTAACCGGCTATGAGGGATGAAAATAAAAATCTAAAAAAATTAGAGGTTTTTCAACTTCATTTAGGGTCGAATTAAGTCCATCCAAGATGACCTTTTTTTAACGACCACCCTAATATAAATATACATACATGCATGCAGAACAAATATAATTGAATTTGTTTGTGCAGCAAAACTTAGTATGTTCAGTTTGGATTATTTTTAATTTTTTAATATTACAAATAGATTAAAATTCGCAAATATATTGCTTCTATAAGAATCCGCTAGGGTAAAGAAAAACAAAGTTTCGGAAGGTTTTTGAAAAATAAAGTCTTAAAGAATAAAATTTTTAAAACAAAGTTTCGGAAAATCAATTTTTGTAGTAGCAAGAATCTATCGCATAAAGTCTCGTTAGTAGCAAAATTTAGATCAAAGGTTATATAATGTAGTTAATTCAACTAAGTATAATTATTCACAAAAATGATTCTTTTTTATAAAAAATTAAATCAATTTTTGTTGCTTCTTTTGATTTTTTCGACATTTTTTCTTAACAGTCTATATAATCTAAGATATTAATATTTTATCTGTACCTTACAGCTTCAATTTTCAATAAAACATTCAGAAGCAAGCATATTATTTACAACCAGTTATGCATTATTTTTTGTTATCAAAGAATCTCTTGCTTAATAAAAACTTACAGTTTCAATAACCTCAAAAAATCTATTTCAATTATTTTATGTGTCTGCTTATATATGCATCATTTAACACCAATTCAGTGATGGGTAAATAAGTCAACTTAGTCTGTGTTGTGTTGTGTTGATTCACTCGATATTAATATCATTCAAATTTAAATCATTTCCAATGAATTAGTTGAACAAATACTTTTAACTTTTGCTTGTTAATATTAACGATAAATATGTATTTTTTTTAAACATTTAAGCTAAAAAATCTATACTTACATACATATATGTGATTGCTTGTGCCTTTTAAATGTATGCAGGAGGTTGTCTCTGAACTACTAAACTAATTCTAAAAATTCTTTAACTAATACAAACTACGAAACCTCTGACAATAAATGTAATATTGATAAAAAAACAAAAGTTTTTTGTTTAGTAAATTAATGGGATTTTCATGTTTTTTGATTTGTATCTTATTTTTTAATACAGATTCTTAGTTGAAGTGAGCTAAGCGGAAGCTGCAACCTACAATCAGATACTCATCACATCAAGTGCATGTGTTAGTTTTAAAATTAAGGGGAAATATTAGGCTTAGTTTGATTATCCAAGTTAAAATTGTAGGGTACAGTTTCCAAAATTCTTTAGATGATGAAAAAATATTTTTGTTTTATTTATTTATCAAATTTATCCCTACTTTTCCGTATTTGATTTATAGCTTCATTGAAAGATAAATATTTATATGTTCATATTTTATTCTTTGTTTGCGTTTTCATCTTAAATGATTCTGTCGAATACTATAATAAGTTACTCCTGGGCAATTCAATTAATATTACATCCAAAATTAAAAAAAAAGCAAAATCATACTTGTACTTTCTGCTTTGTCATATCATTGTTATTTACCTACCCATGACTTATATCCTTAAACTACTAAACCATAAGAGCAAATACGTGGGATCTGAAATTACACGTAGATTATTATTTTACTATGTCAAAGTAAATGTATGCTAGCGGTTAGGAAATACATAGTAATGAATTTGATTTAGCAGGGCCGTGCCCAGGGGTGGAGCATTGAGGCAAATGCCCCAGACGCCTTGCCATGAAAGGCGCCGTACCGGATATGGCATGACACGTTCTGTGAAAGGCGCCACCATGTCATAAAGGCGAACTTATTTAGGAAAAATTGAGCAATATTTTTATTACTATTATATTGACCAAACTGAAATGAATTGGGTACAATATTATGATGGAAAGCATCATCTATGGTACTTCTGAACACTAAAAAAGTTGAGTTGACGAACAAAATATCAAAATGCCAATAGACGTGATTGTAAGCGTCAAATTCGTTTGCAAGTAAATTGACTGACATTGACCAAACCAATTTTCTTCAAAGAAGACAAATTCATACTTGACAAAAGCAGATCCTACGTCAAAAAACAGTGGTTATTTAACGGCATGATTGACTTTTGTTTTCCATAGCATGTCAGACAAGAATTTATGATTCGAGCTTATGGTGATTTCGTGCAAAAACTCCAAGCAGAGCGTTGAATTTTAAGTTTCATAAGAATGAACGACAGAAAAATTTTAAATTGATAAAATATCAATAGGTTAAAATATTGATTAATATCGACTTTTTGTATCTATATACTAAAGACGGTGTTCATAACAACTAAGTGAAAGGCGCAAAACATTTCGACGTCTCTTATTTTAACCA
Source organism: Dasysyrphus albostriatus (assembly GCA_946251815.1). Taxonomy (NCBI): domain Eukaryota; kingdom Metazoa; phylum Arthropoda; class Insecta; order Diptera; family Syrphidae; genus Dasysyrphus; species Dasysyrphus albostriatus. Next base: position 29,758,604 of record OX276337.1, on the reverse strand, counting down.
CACTCTCAATTCTTGGGAAGAATGGATGACCAAGTGAGGCAAAAGATTTTAGTTTTTTTGAAAATTTCTGCCTCACCTCACCTTTCTATTTTTTTTGAAGCTGGTATGAACACCGTCAAGTGTTGGGAAAAAATTGCGACAAGTCGATAAAAGTCGATCCTTTTCTCGACTCTTTTTCAACTCAGCCGATCTAATTGTCAAGTCGAGATTTCAAAAGGTCAATATCTAGTGAATCAGTAAAAAAAACTAGGTACATATTTTAACTTGATAGAAAGTCGATATTAACCGATATTTAAAATATTTTTTTGTTTGCCGGTTATTCGTCGCAACCAACTGAAATATTTGGTACTGGGTGGAGTCCAGTATTAGGTGGCAGTACCAGTATCGTTGAAACTTATCATTGACGATAAATTTCTTTAATTTTGAGGCATAACGAAAGTGAAATCATTTATTATTTTGATGGAAAAAGAAAGTTCAAGACTCCATTAGTATTTCTAAATAGAATTACAAAATTTTCAGTGATGAGTTTCAATGATAGCTACTTATAACAAGCGCTTAAATAACTAAAGTGACACGATTTTTTAATCGATTTTTTTATTAACTTTGTACAAATTGTTGTGTAGCGAAAAAAGGCGGCATCACTGAGCTTGCCCCAGGTGCTCTAAGGGCTGGAAACGGCCCTGTGATTGAGTGTATGAACTCGTGCATTTTTTGTAATAACTTATTGTATTCCAAACAAAAATGTGATGAAATGTAGTATGCATAACTGACCACCTTAATTGCTTCGCTTGTTTGTAAATTTGTCATGCATGTTAAAATGTAATTCTATTATGGCATAGGAAAGGTTTGTAAAACTATGAAGACCCTATTTTTAGATGACAAACTAATATGAATAAGTATATTTACCTAATAACTACCTAACCTCTGTAGTTTCTGGAATGTATAAGCTTAATGTTAATAAAAGACCGAATAAAGCTGATGCCAAAAAATAATTAAATAGATGCATAGTACAATACATACATAAATGCGAATATCAATAATTTCAGTTTAATGGATCACATATTGCTAATATCCAGCTAGTCGTAATGAAATTAAAAATGCATAAACCTATAATATTAGATACTTATGATATACTATAAATACATAGGTATTGGCAAGTAATGCATTCGTCAGCTACATCAGACTTGTCATTACGATAAAAGGAAAGACGAAAAGAGTGGTTCTCACAATTCTGTCTGTCTAGCTGTCAGTTCGACTAAGGCCTGAACGGGTGAATCGATTTTCTAAAAACTTGGTACATAATGGTTTTTGGCAATTCTTCCCGCATATTTTTTAATTTTTGTTTTAGAACTAAATATAACGGCACCTGCCATACAATTTTTTTAAAAGAATTTCATATATTCTAATTTTTCTTAAAGACGGCTCCACAATTTTTATAAAAAAAATAGTTGTTAATGGTATCCCTAAACGGTTTTTCTGATTTCAATAATTTTCCCTTGCTATATGTATATATTTAGTTACTATAGAGCAAGTTTTGGATTCGTGTTAAACAAAATTGAGATAACAAACAAACATGACATTACGATGATAGAGAACATGAAAAAAAAGTGTGGAACAATTCTGTGTGTCTGTCTGTTTGTAAGGTAATATCTGGATCTTTAGTTGATTTTATAAATAAAATTGAATAATTGTGAAGCGTGTACTTATCTTTTCAAAACGATTAAGGTATCTGTGGATAGCAAAACTTGTTCTCTATCTAGGGCATTATTGGAAAACAAAATTAAATGTTTGCTCTATTACTCGGTAAAAGCTTTTAAGAAAACGGGAAAATGGCTAAAATGGATGTTTTGCAAAGGAAATGTAGATAACACTAGCATTTTTTGAAAAAAAAACTAAAAAACTAAATAAATGTTTATTAATAAATAGCTACTCAAAATTAGCATTCCAAAAAAAAATTGTTTTAAATGTTACTAAATTTGTATTTATATATAAAAATTTGATTTTTAAGAAAAACTGCTCCAACGATTATATTTTTTTTTTGCATAGTATACATACGTATATTCATATTTCTTCAAGTAATCAAATAGCATTCTTGTTTTTGAGCTCTAAGTTATTCAGTGGGTTAAAGAACGATTAAATAGATTTTTTTATTTTTATACTTTTCCTATAATTACTTGCATTTTTTAAAAGTTCTTAAGTTCCAGGCAACTTGAACATAAGAGCAAGTACGAGCAATCCAGACGTTAAAAAATTATTTTCATGAAAAAAAAAAACGGTACTTTCATACATAAATATTAATAACCACTATTATGGTTAATTTTTAATATCCATGTATACAAAATTAAAAAAAGTTTTTGAATTTAAAAATTTTTTCAAATTTTTATTTTGAAATCCGAAAAACGGGCTGATTTCTTTTTGAAATATTGTATTTATATGCAAACCATACCAAAATGTTTCGTTAAAAATTTTAGAAAATTGTGATAAAAGTACAGACATACATACATGCATGATTTTTTTCATATTACCTAATTTAAATATCATATTTCATGTTTTTAAAAATTTTTCTCTAATAATACGAGTACCACCAGGTATACAATATTTTTATAAAATGATTAGGGATATTGTTAGCGAAATTCTACTTTTATTCCAAAACTTATTTCAATTAAAAACGATTTTCTGAAAAAAATCATTTAAAAAATTCTGCTTGATTGATTTTAAAATATTTAATGCAAATTTTATAGAAGAGAGGTCGAGCAATTGTTTAATGGTTTTTATTTTAATTAAAAGTCAAAAATTAATTTTATTTTTTAATCATTCAAATTTTTAGTATGATTTCTTATCGCTTTACAAGAAATGTTTAAGTACAAACGTTACTTGATTTTTTAGCTGTGAAATTAAATTTGACTTATATAAAACCCAAGTTATTAACCTTTTTTAAAAATCGAAAAGACATCGTTAACGTAGAAAAGTTGTAAACTGCGTAAATCTGTCTAATTTTCCTTACAAATTGTGACAGATTTACAAAGTTTAAAACCTTACAACGTTTAGGGCTGTTTTACGCTGATGTATGAGAACCCTTATTATTTTTTTTTTTGTTAACTAATTAAGTCATGCATATAATTTTATTTTGTTTGTTCAAAATTGATTCAAGTGGAAGAGATTCTAGGTTAAACATTGCAAAAAATTATTTTTCCAAATTCTGAGATTTTCATCAACTTTTGAATTTAGAGTGCCAAGAACTAAACCAACGAGTGACTCAATCTATCCCTAAAATATGAAAATTGTCTTACCATACTAAATCTTTTATGAAATGTAAAAATAAAAATAGAAAAAGTAGTAAAAAAAAATTTTTTTTAAATCTAAAAGGAAATAAACTTCAAAAACATTCCACATAAAGATTAAGCCCTTTTATGCAATACGTACATAAACACCATACAAGGAGAATTTTCTTTAATTTGAATTTTTATTTTTTGTTTCTATTGCAGCCAGAGCTCTATTTATGCACACCAATTAAAGTTGACTACACCACAAGTTATTATATCGGTGAGATGCATCTCCTTGTTTAACTATGTAATAACACCCACGTAACAAACTTTATGTTTTATTTTTTTCAGTTGGCTACGAACCAAATGCCACAATGAATACCGCACATCACATGCTTTTATATGGATGTGAAGAGCCAGGTTCAACAAAACCTGTATGGTAGGTTTTTTGTTTGAGTGCTTTTTGGAAAACCAAAAAGATTTTCAAAAAATAATAATCTTTTATTTAGGAATTGTGGAGAAATGGCACAGAAAGGATCTGCAGAGGATGAAACTTCCAGTCCATGTGGGGTCACAGCACATTCTCAGGTATGATTTTATATAAAAAGGCATTTAATTTAAATTTGGATTTGAACTATCTTTTTTCCAGATTTTATATGCCTGGGCAAGAGATGCCCCCAAGCTAAATCTTCCCAATGGAGTTGGCTTTAAAGTTGGCAATGATTCTCCAATCAAGTACATGGTATTGCAAGTGCATTATGCACATATTGATAAATTCAGTGGTATGAACATTTTCAATTAAAAAAATAAATACTTATTGATTATATTTATTGTTCATTACTAGATGGAAGCACAGATGATTCTGGAGTTTTTATCAATTACACAACAGAACCGTAAATAAATTCACTTTTAAACACAATTTCAAATGTTCTAAGATACAATTCTTTTAACAGAATGAACAAACTTGCTGGTGTTCTGCTCCTTGGGACATCTGGAATAATTAAACCAAGATCCATTGAACACATGGAAACGGCATGTGAAATGAACGAACACAAGATCATACATCCAATAGCTTATAGGACTCACACGCATAGCTTGGGCAAAGTTGTATCCGGCTACCGAGTCCGCGCTGACGATCGCGGATCCCATCAATGGACTTTGTTGGGTAAACGTGATCCCTTGACTCCTCAGATGTTCTATCCCATCATGAATTCAGAACCAATCGTTTATGGTGATCAATTGGCAGCTCGTTGTACCATGGAAAGTAATCGAGATCGATATACACAAATTGGGTAAGAAATAGCAAATCTAAACAAAATATTTGTAGGACACATTACTAATCTTTGTGAAATAACATATTAATTTGCAGTGCAACAAATGAAGATGAGATGTGCAACTTTTATTTGATGTACTACGTCGAGAATGGTGAACCACTGAATATGAAATACTGCTTTAGTTCTGGACCACCGCAATACTATTGGAAGAATGCTGATGTTGGTCTTACCAATATTCCGGACTATGAAGCTAGTCACTTGTAAATAAATTGCCGCAACTGCGGTAAATCACCCATTGACCACAATTTAGTAGATTATAAATCAAAATTAAATAAAAAAATGTTCAATAAATAAAATATCTACCTTGAGCAAATAGGGATTAATATATTTAAGAATACAAGAAAAAAAAATGTATTATAATTTCCCTAACAGAAAATAAGACAAAAAGGAAAATCCAACGACCGTATTTTGTGAACTGAATGTTATCAATGTATTTTAAGTTTATAAATTTTTGTTTACTTCAAATACAGAGTCTTTATTATGGCGTTATAAACAATTTTGTTTTAATTAACACGCACACATACAGTTAGTTGATTAAATGTAATAAAATGGTCTCAGCAATCCATATATAAGTTGTTAATATATAACAAGAAAAGATATACCATATTTTATATAGTAAAAACACTGTAAGATACAGCATATCGGTATATATATATTAAACTAAAACTAAAAGTTAAATCTCTATTTATACAACAAAACAAAACATACATACATATTATATCAACAAAAATCAAATAAAAACACATAGATATATATATATATATATATACAGAGGAAAATGAAATTATTTATTAAACCAAAAGAAAAAGAAACTCTTCCTATACTTAATATAAAAAAAAATAAATATAAGTACACACTTTAAATAAGAAAAGAACCTTAAGAAAAAGTGTGAAAACACGAAAATTAAATCTATACACAAAAAGTAAATTTTATAAAAGTGAAAATCATATAGAAAATATCTTTTACAAGACCTACAATTGATAAAATAATATACCTATATATATTTAATTATAATACCTAGTGTACAATAAATAATGTAAAATCTAAATATTATAGCTAATAAATATAATATGGAACGATATCGTGATAAACCAGGATTTTTGTTTCACTTTTGTATGCGGAGTAACTTTTTTTTCAGATTTTAATAACTTAATTAGCTATCATCTATCATCATTCACAATTTAATTAACAAATCAAATGAGGTTTTTGCAAAAAAAAAACTGGCCTTCAATGTATTCGTATTTTCCATTTAAAAAAGTGCGTATACGCCACCTATCCCAAATATGAAAATTCACACTATCGACTGAAGGATAAATAAAAGTAGTTAAACAATGTATATATGTAGACTAATAATAGAATATGAAGAAAATTGAGAAGAAAATTCTTCTGTTTAATGGGGCTACTGAAAATAATTCAATTTAAAAGTTGAGCTCATATGTGAACTGAATTTTAAGCAAATGTAACGTTATTGTATGAGGATTTTTTAATATCAAAGTGTAATAAAACCACGAATTAAAAAAGTTCATTAATTAATTTTTAAATGAAAAATTCGAAACGATAGTAGAACGAAGTTCGGGATCCAAAAAGTTTATGAGAGAGACCCCAAAGAAAGATTAAACTATGGAATGGGCACACTTTTCATAAGGTAATTAGGAAACAATATAATGGAATGCAATGATGTAAGAAATCCTCCTTAAATGATGAATAAATTACCCAAAAGACAAAATGGTAGTTGCTGATTTTGTACAGACTATAATTGAAGTAAATTTATACTCAACTTTGATGAAATTACGAATAGTTGATAGCTTTCGAGCTTTCGAGCCATAAGTAAAAAACTCCCAAGAAATGCATTTTTGTATTTTTTCCATCACGTGGTTAAAGTCGCAAGCTTCAGATTCGGATAAAGCAGGAAAAATATCAAAGCTACCCCAAAATTTGCATGGTAAACTCACAATATGACTGGACTAAAAAGATTTAATTGGATAGGTGGTAATGATTTATCCGATGGTGTAGGGTCTAACGGAGGATGTTCTGGAGGTGGCCCTGAAACTTAGACAAAGGAACACCTTAAAAAAAAAAAAACTTCCATACATTGTTTTGGTGGTGGGTCTGCATACCATAGGTACGGTCTGACTGAGGAGGTTTTGGAGATCGGTCTAGAGTTGGGACAAAGAAATAACTTTTTTTAAAATAAATTTCATAAATATTTTTTGATGGATTAGATTTAAACTATTCCATCCTACTTACCACCAAATTAAATATAAAGTTAAAGTTTAAAAAAAAAGTTTGGTTCTGTCCGAATTCCAGACCCAACTCCAGACCCTCCTCCGTAAGATTATAGAACTTTTTTAAAATAATTATAAATAATTATTATAGTTTTAAAACCAATTATAGAACAAAATATAAAAAAGCATTTAAATCGTGCTTTTAACTGTATAAACAACTCGTTAAATAAATTAGGGCTCAAAAACAAGTATGCCATTAGATTATACTTGAGGAAATATTGATAAATGCAAAAGAAGTTTAAAAGCGTTGAGGCGGTTTTCTTAAAAAAATATATTTTTTAGTATAAAATTTTGTTATATTTAAACAAAAAAAAAATGTATGCCATTTTAGCAATACACTTAAAATCTAATTTGAAAAATTCATAAACCCATTTTTGAAATATTGAATTTTCAATAAATTATTTTTTTTTTTAAATCCAAAACAAATTTTTGATATTCTATATTGTTAACATTTTAAAAGTGCTTTTAAATAAAAACAATAAAAATAATTTTAATAAAATCGGTGTAACCATTAATTAGAAAATCAAAACCAAAAAAATATTTATATGGCAGGTACCGTTAATTACAGTTTTTAGTAAACAAAAACTTATCAAGAATACACCATGCCTACAATACTGATTTCACTGATATTGTTATCACATTAAAAAAAAATCAATTTCCTCTCTAGGGAATCGCCAAATGTTCAAAATTTTAAGAAAATCGCATAATTGGCTAAGAAGGATGTGGATCGAGATACAAACAGGCAGACAGAATTTTCTTTTAAGAATGGAACAATCCAAAATCCAACTGAAATAAACGATTTATGAACATTCCTTGTCATCACATTTGTTGTTTAAACAAATGTTCCATATTTCAATGCTTTGACCATATACGGAAATGTATCAATTCGAGAGTAGTAAATTTCATTCCGCTTTATAAATAGAAAGTACAAAATATTCGTTTTTGGAAAATTTCTCTTTCGAAACGAAATACAGAGCCCCACCCCGAAAATGGTTTTCTACTGCATTTTATAAAAAAAAGTACTCAATCTTAAAAGTATTCAATCTTAAAAAGTTATTATTCTTGTTCTTAATTTTCTATTTGAAAATTATTTTTTCAAATACAATTTACAGTAATGACATTATAAACAAGCCGTTAAATAACTGAGAGCTCAAAAACATGTATGCCATTTGATTATTTGTAAAAAAATGCAAAATAAAATTAAAAATTCTTGAAGCGGTTTTCTTAAAAACTATTTTTTATATATAACATTTTGGGAACATAGAAAAAAAATTTGGTAAGCCAGGTAGAGTATTTATTAATATACATTTTAAAACCTAGTTTCAAAAATATTCATAAACCCGTTTTGGAAATATTGAATTTTTGTTCAGTTTAACAAAAATCGGGTTTAAATTAACTGGATAGTAGGTTAGCCAGCCAATGGAGGTAAATTATGGTTTAAAATCACCTAAGGGGGTAAGTTAATAAATATTGTTGTAAATCGATAAATTTCCCATCTCTAATGGAGAATTTAAATTTAATAGAGAGTGGATGAATTGCTATGCTAAGTAAAATGAAATATAAAAATAATTATGTACCTACATATGTGTATAAAAAATGTGAAGAAATCACGAATGTTTTGAAAATAATTTTAATAATAAAGTAGGTCCACAAAGTACAAAATACAGCTCTGACTTTCAGCTGTGTGAAAAGAGCTTAATTGTTGATAAGGTAAAATTGTACAAGTAAATACAAATCATATGTTTAACTGTCACTCTGTTAAACAATCGATTTCAAGCATTCCATTAAACATTTCAGTTTATTTTCCCGCGTCTTGTTGAACAGTAGTGAAATTTTAAGAAATTATAATTTTAAATTATAAAATAAAATGGAAAGGAATGATGATAGCAACTTAAAAATCATATCTTTAACAAGTGAGGATATACGTTGGCCAACATCTCTTCAAGGTGATGGATCCGATGCAATGGTTAGTTTAACAATAATTGTAGTCATATTTCATGACGAATTTTATTTATTTTTGTTTAACCAATTATTTTCAATAAGCACACTGATCCAGATTATTCATGTGTTTATGTGACTCTTGAATTGGAGAACGGAACTAAAGGACACGGTTTAACTTTTACATTAGGTACATTTATGTTATCTTGAAATGTATGACTGTTATAAAACACAAGTCTGTTATTTTTAGGACGTGGTACTGAAGTGGTTAAGTCAGCTGTAGACGCAATGAAGCATTTGGTTATTGATCGTAATTGTTGGAGTATTTTCAATAATTTCGGAGTGTTTTGGAGAACACTGACAAGTGAATCTCAATTGAGATGGGTAAGGGATTTAATTCAAGTCATAAGAAATTCCAATATACTCACTGATTTAACTATACATTAATGTATTAGATTGGTCCTGAGAAAGGTGTTACGCACTTGGCTGTTGCAGCGATTATAAATGGCTTATGGGACTTGTGGGCGAGACTGGAAGATAAACCTGTGTGGCAGCTTTTGGTAGATATGGAACCAGAGGTAAGTTTTGTTAATAATTTTACAGACAGATTTGTTCCTTTTTTTTTGATAAAGCAAAATAAGTGATGATAAAAAACAGTTGCCATTTATTTTTGTTTGTATTGCATTTAAATGAATTATTTTTGTTGATAGAAAAATAAAGTAATCTTATCTACACTGACGACATAAATTTAGAAAATAATTAAAAAAGTAGAACGAAAACAGATATTGTATATTATATGTATCTGAAAGGTACCTACATACTTATAAGTAAAAGTTTTAATTAATTGACCTTGTGATAACGTTGTTTACGCTACACGATTTGCAAAGAGGATCCCTTTAAATAAAGCACTAAGCCAACATATCGAGAGTTGCCGAGATGTTATATTTGAAAGTTATAAACCATACAAAAAACTGTCAGTAATCTGACCCTAATTCGACCACAATAACCAAAATTCAAAGAGCTTTATGAATGAGTATTCCTATACCCGTAACATACATCATGCCTAACGGTTTGTCTCAAGAAGCATTCCGTTTTTGTAGTTAAAAAAAGCTTTGAAAATAATTTTTGTTCAGCTGAAAATAAGCATCTTGAATCTTTTACAAAAACAATGTTGCCTTGTTCGAGGTAGCACTCCGGCACTCTGTATTTCGAACTACTATGTCGACGTATTTTCTTCGTACATAGCAAAAAAAACCTCGACGTGCTATACCTAGGCACTTCTAAAAAGTTTTTAGAACATCCCTGTTCCGTGTGTTCTTTCTAAAACATTAAATTTCTGCTCCAAAACTATAGAAAATAGAACAGTTCTGACTTACTTACTTTTATGTATCGTGGGTAAATAAATGCTCCCTTGAATTGCTGGGGATAATTCCAGTCTCGGAAAAATTTGTATATGAATCTATACACTGTTGTGGAGTTCCAGTACCACATAGTAAAAGAACATGTTACTTGTTTTCGTAAAAATAAACATGAAGCTCTTCTGCTCATTAGAGGCAACTGTTAAACTGTTAAAACTGCCCCATTGAATTCGTGAATAATTTCCAAGTAAACAAAAAATAAACTTTTAAAAAGTGTTGATGAGTTATTTTATTGACGGCCATATAGAGATATGTTTAATCCACCATGAAGATCTTAAAAATATGTATATTTCAACATTTTCTAATAAATCATAAAACGTATTTAAATAAACTTAAAGGAGCTGAAAAAAAAAAAAAACAAATCTTCGTTCATAATATTAATTTAATGTTTTCACATTTTAACAAATATTTATATGTTTTTAATTAACAATCACTAGTAAAAATCTCATTTTATTTGAAAAATAATGATTTAATTTTTTTTAAATAAAGCTTAATAATTGCCGAGGGATTAACAAAAACGGTCTTTAAAAATATAACTGCCTAAAAAGATAGGACATAAAATACATTTAGTGAATTTTATATTTGATTTGATTCGTATAATTTGTCCAGGCTTTCCATTTAACAAAGTTAGTCAAAAGTGATTCAAGTCTATTCAAGTGATTCAAAGTTTTCAATTCGTTGAAGCCAAAATTTACAGGCTGACTATTACAATCAAATGTTTCTATAAGGAAGTTTCTTAAATAATTTTGTTTAAGGAACTGGCATATTCTTTGCAAATGCATAAGCCCCTGTTGTGTCTTTTTGTGTTGCAAACCAATTTCTCTAATTTATGCAATTTGTATGATAATACACTTTAAGCAAAATTCAATTCAAGCTAGGGATAAGTTCAACGAAAACTTCAATACCACTATTAGTTAAAGGCGAAGTGTCATGCTGTCATACAGATGTTTCCTTTCATATATTGTATTAGAAGCTGGTTATTTTTTAGAGGACATCTCTTTCTTTTCAGAAAATAGTCGAGCTGGGAATGAGTTAAACGACAACTCACAATAGTCAGGAAATAATTTTTTCCTCTCCAATGCAACATATTTCTTAGCTAAAGCTAACAACATTTCAAAACCGCTGTCCATTTCAAATGTGCGTGTTAATCTCTTAACTTTTTATATTACGACTAAATACCTACACAAGTTTGGAAAAAGGAGGAGTAAAACTTGATAAATCTTAAAAATATACAACTATATTATTATAATTTTTTGAAAAAACAAGAAAAAAAATACAAAAAAACATTTTCATTAAAAAAAGAGTTAATTTAAGTAAAAGGCTTAACTAAATTAATTTGTTTCTCTTCTAACGATCGCTGATAAATTTTCAAGTGATTCTTCTTTCAATTATCTTCTTCGTCTAGTTCATCATCTTCATCGTCATCATCCTCTTCATCATTAACACCATTGACCACACCAGCAAAGTCCTTCGAACACTGCGTCATCGACGAATTGTTTGCATTCGATGGATGAAGGCACATCGGTCCCGATGCAGATTTCGGGAATCGACTGAGGTAGCGTTGTAGTCGTAGAAACTTAATAGAAACCAAACGTTTATCAAACCACCAGCCATTGATTTCATTGTGAACTATGCCAGCATCATATTCGGTGGCACAGCGGACGTAGACACAGCAGCTCTGCTTATCTAGCTGAATGTCATAGATTTTGCATTTTGGGCCGACTTTCTCTAGAATTGCATCTTGTATGATGGTCTTCAAGTTCGGATTGTTCGCTTCAAGCGGCTCGAACATTTGGCGGATTTTTAGGCAATTTGTGGGCGGGTTCGCGATTTTGTTCGACTTGTCAAAAGCCGGACTGTGCCACTGCTTGAGGGTATTTGTGGTGCGAGCTAGCATGTCAGCGGAAACATTGGCGATCCACTTCATTGTTTTGCACTCTTCGCCATTGCGCAGGGCTAGGTCAAACTGAATTCGACTGTCGTTGAGTTCGAGGTTTTGTATTGCCTCATTCCAGGCAGATTGCATCTGTTTTCGTTTATGTAAGGGAATCAGTTTATCACGTAGGTGATTAACCACCACGTCCGGCTGCGTTGAGTCGGGACTGATAGCCTTCCGCATGAGCTCGGCGATTATTTCGTTTGTGTAGTACTCAATAGCGTCGGCTCGTGTCTTGCGTCGACTCTGGATAAAGCGATAGCTGATGTGAACCGCAAGAACAGCCACGGCAAGGAGAGTGGCTGATCCTATAACCACAAAAAATTGCTGGATTTTGTTAGAAATCGTGCAGGTCATTGGGAGACGAGGGTTTTCGATGATAAATGCATTTCCCTGAGTTGGTCGCAGTTTAACAACCTCGTGGAAGGCCATGATTTCATTGGAGGTCGGTTGAACATGTCTTATCTTCCACTGCGGATTTTTTTCAATAAGATATTCCGCATTGTGAAGGTCCTTAAGGGTCTTGCGGACATCGGTGGTTAATCCGAGCTTGTGTAAGTGTTTGACAAAATCTCTAGCGCTTATAGTTGCTTCTTGTGAGGAGTCCTTGCAAAAATGTACCTCAGCTCGTCTTTGCAGTTCGGGCATAAGATACTTCAACATAAGAACCGCTGCTGGGAGTTGATCTTTCTCAACGCACGAATAACCGGCTGTCGCTATGGCCGAATCAGCATGTTGCGGATTACAGATAGTAAACTCAGTATTTTTCTCATTGATGGTGCTTATCAAGTCTGGGCTGATCGTCATGTAAAAAAATGCTACCAAAAAGAAAAACAGGAGGAGGATACTGACAAGCGCGCATGGAATGAAGGTCTGTTTGAAGCCGTACTGTTCGTCGAGACGAGCTACCAACTGTGCAAATGCTGTACTGGGTGATATGTTATTATCCGATCGCTCTGACTGTTGGTAAACAATGTCAGATGGGTCGACCGATGAGGTTGTGTGAATCTGGCGAAGAGGTTGTTTGAGAACACCAGTGCTGCTGCGCTTTTGAAGGATGCTATCTCTGATGGTTTCTCCACGGAGTTTAAGCAACCGCTTAGTGAAATCACCTCCGTAGCCGAGGTCATTATTACTGCCCTGGCCATTGCAGTTGTTGTTGGGTGACGTAGACACGTGAGAGGTTGGGGCATTATTTTGATACAAGGAAGATGTGTTCCATGAACAATTGAGACTTCTGTCTAGAGTGAGGTTATTCGGCGACGTCGTCACATACGGACTCGAATAAGCCCATGTACTGGCTGCTGGTGTATTATTGTACTGCTTGGGCGTATATGCCATATAATCAGAGTCCTCTTCACTTTCCGATGCTAGGATTGGCGGAGGGACGTAAATTTTTGGAGATGTCTTCTGCTTTGGCGACGAACTATATCGGCTACTGGGACTTGTTGAGTAACTTGTGGTATTGTTTGAAGCGTAAGGTGCTGGTGTGGGTGATGATGTTAGATTTGCCGCCGAACGTCTAGTTAGGACAATAGGTGATGATGGTGGTGGCATTTTGTTGGGTGTTGTTTTAGATAGTGATGATGTGGTGGTGCGAAAATTTGACATTACTGATGATCGCCCTCTAACGGTTGAAGGAGATGTTGGATTTTGTTCGGATTCTTCGTCAGATGAATAACGAGTCACGTAATTGGTTTGACGTTTTAATTTTGCTTTCTCGTTGGTCAAATGATTACGAAGCTTTTTAATAAGTATTTTCCTTGTTGTCTCAGTGACAGGCATATTGGGAAAGCCATATTGGAGAAGACGATGCCGGAGCTCGCTGTCCGTTAGTTTGTCTAGATCTTCTATTTTATTGCTCATGGTGTCTAGAAATAAAATTAAAAAAAAGGAATTAATATATTTTAAGTTTTTTGAATTAAGATAGAGTTCGCAAGGAATAAATAAATTTGTATAGGTTTGCGTTAAAACTTGATTTTTTTGGTAACCAACGGTAGGTACCCTACTTGAAATCTTGATAGATTTGTGTAGACTTGTCTTCCCAAATTTTATGTAAGTTTTGAAAATATTATACGGCTATCTGGTAATCAGTACGTCTTCATCTATGTGCATCAACGGATACATCTGGTCACAAATGGTACTAGTTTATTAGGGACTTAGGTCAAAAGTAGAATTTTGAATGAGCTTTCTTTACTTTTTTTCTCGCTTGATTGGTTCAAAACAGATTCTATTCGAATTCGAAATATATCAAGCATGCATCGCATACCAGTTGAGATCCACTCTATACCTTTCAACTTCATAAAATGAGCTCTGAATTAAATGGTATTATTCGATATATGACTAGAGTCAATGCAAAAATATTCACAATAGTAAGGCATTTTAGATTAAAATAGGATAACAATTTCGATGTACAAATATTTTGCTGGCCAGTGGAAGGAGACCATATCTCTTTTGTAGCGTTTCTTAAATTAGTTTTTTTTTTATCTTTCGTTTATGACTGCTTCTCTTTCCTTTCGGAATATGCCCCATTCCTCAAGAAGTAAATAGTCTGAGGTGTTGGGTTGGTGTATACTTCTTATCAAGTCATATCCCGCTAATTTGAATAGCTTGTAGGCCAACTTGGTCGGCAGACTTTTGCCAATTATATTCTTTTGTTAAAATCGAAGATGCCTTCCTTAATTAAATCAAATTTTGCATCTGTAGGATAGTGTTCACAGATCAGTGTATTATTTTTGAATTCACCTCTGATAAGATTTACCACTCGCGGTTATTACGAAAATTAAGACTTCTTGCCTAAGCCTCCCCTTATCACAAAACAACAACCAAAAAACCGCTGACCCTGCATCTTCTAGATGGCTTTAATGTCAGGCTTGTATCTATGCAGGTTCTTCACTTATTGTTGGACTGCACTTGGTCTGTTTGTGGATTGGGCAATCAATTTAATTCAATTCTTATTCAAACAAATTATTTTTTGAAGCAATACCACGAGTTGCGAGAGACAACTAAAAGGTTCATACACTACCATCTCCTTTTGAAAATTCTCTTATGTTTTTTAATTTTAAAATATAAATAGGGGAATGAATAGCCTTTGAGTTATTGAACCGCTTATCTGCCTACCTTGCTTGACATGTAACAAACAGGTGTAAAATTGCACGTAATATGTTACATTTTTTTATTTTACTGCTTATTGGTCGGAGGGAAAAAGTTCGAAGAGAAAAATATTTAGCTTACAATTCGCATAAATTTTTGTCCTAAGACTAACTCTCTGCAGTTCATCCCTAAAAAGACAGAAAAATGCACATTGTCCAAAAAACACTCAGACAAACACAGGGGCATATTCATACAATTTGGCCAAGTTACTACGCAAACCAGGATATTATCTTATTGAAACTTCATTAGGTTAACTCCAACTTTGTCTTACAACAACTTAATCAATGTTATGAATACTCCGCATGATGGTTGAAAACTTCGCTTCTCTGCTTTTAGGTACTAACTGCACAAAGTTTGACCTATGACAACAGTTATTCAAAATTGCAAGCTAAATGTTGCTTGTGTGCACTTTTTTGGATTAAAAGGCATTGAAATAAATCGATGTAAAAAATTTCCGTCAAATTTTACACCTTGTTGGTCGCGAATTTAAGTTATAAATTTTTTTATTTACTTACCAAATTGCTATAAATGTGTTTAATTCTGCCAAAAAATTCTCGATATAATCGCATTTGTTAAATAGTATTCAGCTTGTAAATATTTATCTTCAGGTAGTTTTAGTAATTGTTGGCAACCCTAGCTCGACATTCGACCTTAAGCAGTAGGCAGCAGCAACAATGCGGCACAGGAATTCCTTTTTAGCGGTGACGGCGAATTTCGAGTTTGAGTTGTTTGTGAATGCGTGCACTACCTTGAGTTTTTTAATTCTTGAATTGATTCACCATGCAGCACAGGCACACATCTAAGCGCCAATAAATAAATTTTTAAAAAACCGATGATCTTGTCTATTAGTCGACACAGTGAGAAGCTCTCGTATTGTTAAATAAGCAGGCAGGCAATGCTATGACAGGCGGCATAAAAGCAAAAGCAAACACTAGCGGCAGCAATTCTTCTTAATTTATTTAATTTTTTTGTGTTTTCTTTTTGTTTTTGTTCACGTTTCTCTAGCTGCTGTTAACCTCGTCAAGTTTATATCAAAAGCAAAGAAAAAATATTTTCGGATTTGTTTTGCGCTATTTTTAAAATCTGCGTCACGCTCGGTTCCAATTTTTTTTCTAACGCGGCTCTCCAATAACCACACAGAATCTAGTTTTTTTTTTTTAGTTTTGCATTTCAGAAGTATAATTTAGTTATTTTTAATAATTTTGAATATTCTATCACGAAACACTTAATTTCACAAAGGCAGGAGGAGAATGAAATAATTAATTTGTAAAACAAAAATTCGCAATTTTTATCTAGTTATATACTTTATACTGCAGTATTGCGTTGCGGGTTTTAATCCTCTTTTAAAACACAAATAAGATTAAGTTTACAACAAGAATTAACATACAAACAAATATAATTGTTTAGAATTACGATTTTTTATGGAATTTTGGTTATTTTGCAACAACCATGCGAGAAAGTTGAACAGAAAAAAATATTTGTCTGTCGCGACACCTTTCAGAAATTAAAAACGACGAACGAACGAAGATAGGTTGAATTTCAAAACGTCACACTCTTCTTCACAGCGGGAAAATTGAATTTGACAGATTAGTTTTTAGCGAGTACTCTACTCGTTGCTTTTGGATTAAATTGTTATTCACAATAGATACTTAATTATTTTTTACGTTTTTACTTGGGTAATTGAATGATCAATCAGTTTATGTTTTTTAATATCTCAAGAGGTGGTTTTCCATTGGTAGTAAATTAAGAAGGAAAATAAAAATAACAAAATTTCTCAACTGAAATCTCGAACTTCGTTTAGTTTGGAACATAGCATATATACTGATGTTTCCACGAACCGAAATCTGAGATTTCAGCAAAAAAATATTTTGAGATATCGAATAGGTGGAGCTAGATTTTACTAAAATTTTGTTGAAATCTGAGTTTTAATTGAGATTAAGTTGAAATTTCCATGAAATTTTGTTTCATCAACTTGAAATATGAAAAGATTTTAACCGAAATCTTCTATTGCATTTTGGTGGGAATATAGCAAGCAGAAATCACGGATTTTGACTTGATTACGTCGTTTTGATTGGATTTTGGGAATTGTTCCATTCCATAAAAAATTTAGTGTGGAATGTTTTCCAAATTTGGTGGGAAGGGAACAGTTCCAAAATCCACTCGAATACGATAGAAAACCTAAAGGCCAGTTGTGCAAATATTTAATATATATTTTGCGATTTTAACTCACCGATTTCAGTGAATTTTATGTGTATGTGGGCTTAGTTCCAAAAATTCTCTGGACTTGGCTTAGACCGAAGGTTCTTAGTTGTTGTTGCCCCAACTAACACAATTGCTTCGCATTTCAGACATTAAAATGTTATTTGTTTCTATAGCGCTGCTCCTCTTACCCCTCTGAAGGGAAGTAACTACTTTATTGGAATATGACTGATTCCTTAAGAATTTTATATTTCAAATTATTTCAGCGTGATAGAAGTGATTTACCAATGTTTCTTTAATCCCTCTATATTGCTTCTATGAAATGACCAAGGAGCTTTCGCTTCAATAGTCATCCAGTAAAATTATTACACAATCCTTATGCTAGTTTGTGTAGCTTTCATTTCTATATTGCTTGTATTTGTGAACATAGAGTGACGCTTAAAGGCTAAAGGCTCTCCCGAACCAACTCGAATGCGGAGTGACGACGAATTTTTGTTGTTGTTTAGCGTTGGTTTGGGAAAGCCTTAAAGCTATAATCGGCCACTTCATAATTTATATTCAGCTTGGCCATTGACATACTATATATGGACTGCTAGTCGAGTTTCATTTCCATACAAAAGCTGTATTAAAAGGTGTTCAAATCTTTTTACCGACATAGCTGCTTGTTGGAGCACACTGGCAAAAAGAGTTATTATTACTAATGCCATCTCTTGACAATCTTTAACTAAACAAGCTTTGTTGACATAGAAACTAAGGCCATCTATTATTATATTCAAGTTTATTCTTTGACGTCTGACGTTTATTACCAATTTTTCATTCATTCATTACAATAATTGCGTCTGTTTGTTAGAAATTATAAATATTTTTTTAGTTTATTAAATTAAATTGCATTTATTTATATATTTTTCTAGTTTTTTCTTTCAGTATTTTTCTTGTTGTTCATGGGCGTGGGTGAGTGCAAACTTTGTATGCTCCTTAAAATTTGGGTGAAGTGATTTAGTGATCACGGACGTAATATATTTCTTCAGAACTCATGCCACTCGACAGTTCATTCTTTACCTCAACTTGCTCCAGCATAAAACCTAGATCTACTTTAGGGCGACAGTTTGATGGCCAATAATCGGCTCCAAGAATTAGATAAACTACATACCACTCATCGAAAAACTTAAAAAAAAAGTTGAAAGGCTTAAAATGGACGTAAGTTTTTGCTAGTATTAATTGTTTTCCGTTTTTTCCTTAATATCCCCAATCCACAGAGCATACAGATGTCCAACATCGCAACCACAACCCAATCAACAAGCAGATTTTTGCTCGCTGGGCAAATCATTTCCTGTCGTTTCATTCCTTTCTCACCACTCATTCAACAATATCCAACCCAAATTATAGAAAAAAAATGTCATGAAAATAAATAACAACTTTTGCAACGATGGAGGTAGATCCAGACACAAAGAAAACCCGAAACAAATTAAAAAAAAAAAATTCACACGCACGTGAAATCTCAAATTTCACTTTCTTCGACATGTCGTCAGGAAGACATGGATTTTTCTGGCTCCATTGGTTTTATTTTCGCCATGTTCCTAGTCCAAGCATTACTCATGTCAAGTGGAGCCGGCGTGCAATAAACTCTTTCAGATTCATCAGTTGCCCGAATCAGTTATAGAGTTAGAGTAGTTAACTACAAAAATGTTTGTAATCGATGTAACAAGGAACCAATTACAAACCAGCAAAACCAGCACCTTAGACAAATAAAAGTGAAGAGCTCATTGCTCAAAAGAAGGTTCGCAGTGAAATGATCCAAATGGAGGACGTACTGGCCCAGATTCGGAAGAATATTAAACATTTAGGATCGAATTTGAGCAGAATATAGCTGCTAATGAGCAAACAGCACAAATTATCTGAGAAATGCGGCATTTGATAACTCCTTTACAGAATCACAACGGAAAGCTGAAAGGCGAAGTGCAGCGTTACAAACATAAATATAAATATACATCTGCCGATAGCTTAGAGGTAATATTGTTTAATTGAAAGGGAAGACCGATTTATTTATTTTTTTTTTTGCAGATAAGGAAAGACCTTGAAGATATGGTTATTAACTTAGAGAAGGCAGTCAAAATAAATCATCTATAAATGATGAATTTAAGCAAGAAGGATCAATTAAAGAAGAAATTAATGCCGATGCAATGTTGTCTGTCAAGGAGGAAAGCACTGATGCACATATTAAAGGTATGCTCGTCTCTACTTTTTAATTGTCGTATGGGCAAAATGTCATATTTGTATTTGTTGAATTCAATATTATTTGTTGTTTTATTTTGGAAACATATTTAGTATGAAGCCAGATTAGCAAAGAATAAATTAACAAGGGGATGCAAGGGACACTTGAGTGAGCTGCTTGCGCCGTGTCGCCTCGTCGGTGTCGTAGGTCATAGCAAACAGCAGAAAAACCTTTCTGCACAGATTTTGTTGTAGATGATGTGAATGAGAAACGTAGGTATAACTATAGGTATATTTTCTCATATTATTATTGAGGGTAGGCATTGTTTTTATTGCTGATTTAAAATGTTCGAGGAAATCTTTTCGTATAGTTATTTAGATATACATTTTCTCGTATAACTTCGATGGCAGGATACCTATAACTTTTGGTGGGTATTTTAATAAATCTGAATTGTAATCTTTATTATGCGAGGGTATATGTATAGGTAGGTATATATTTTGGTAATAATTTTTTCTATTATTAATCCTTTCGAGGATATGTTTTTTGGTAGGTGTTTAAATAAAATATGTAGGTAGTCGTAGGTTTAGGTAAAGATACTTATTATCTTTTGGAAAGGTATTAAGATATTTTTGTTGAAGATGGGGTGGGTTTTTCTAAACCTAATTACATAGGTATTTCTTTTGCTAGGTAAGTAGGTATTTTAATTAAAGTTTGTTTTGCTAAATTCTAGGGTAGGTAGGTACTTAGTAATTTATAAAAAAAAGTAGACAGTAATAAAAAAGAATTTAGTGAAATGTTTTTATTTCTAAACTTTTTATCTAATAAAACTTTTTATAAATATATTTTGAATAAGTTTATAAGTTGGTATTTAGGTACCTCGTTATTCAAAATACATTTCTAAAAATGGTAACAGATACCTATGACCAATAGCAATACTTATGAAAATGATTGCTGGACATGTCTGTATGTGCAAAACTGTGTTTTCCCAAATTCTGTCTAAAAAAAATCTCTTAACACAAAATATTTGTTTTTATGATTCTATTATGACCCAGAGCTCACAGCAAATTTTGGATGCCAGTGATATCAAAAAATGAAGTATAGGCATACAAAACAAGAACTAAAGCTATTCAAAAAATCAAAAGTCTTGGAGTTCATTGCCAGTTAATTGCCAGGGAATAATCTTGACTGAAACTTTCGACACCTACCTATACTTTATATTTTGCTAATTATCCCTCACACAAAACATATTTACGAAACTTAAAGTTTTATTATGTTTACGTCGCGTTTTTCAAAATTCAATAAAGCATAACACTCAATAATGCATTTAATTTTACTTACGTACTATACTATATGGCAAGTTCTGCATTCGTAAAAAAATTAAATCGAGATTTTAATCAGACTTGTCATTACGATGATAAGGAAGATAAAAACGTAGGTCTCACAATTCTCTTTGTCTGTTCGGCTACAGCCTAAACGACTGGATTGGTTTTCTAAAAACTTGGTACATAGTGTTTTTTTTTAGTGATTCTCCCAACATTTTTTTCTCATTTTTCTTAGAACCAAAACGGTCCTGTCAATACAATTTTTTCCAAGCAATTTAACAATATCTTATTTCCCTAAGAAACGGGTCCAACTTTTCTTAAGTAAATATTTTAGTAAAGGCTACCTTTAGATAGGTAACCATATATCAAAAAATGGTTATTAATGCTACCTCTTAAGGAATAATTTTTTTAATTTTCTTCCAAACGGTATTATGATTCTAAGAAATGTAAATAGTTTTTAACAAAATTTTCCGAAAAATAATTTATGGATTTTTAAAAATGTAATTTTCTCCTTTTTGAAAATCTAATATTTTGAAAACCACATGGTAAATTTTTTTAAACTCAGTATTGAACGGTTTTTAACACTCTAGAATATTTTAAGAAAAAATGTTACTCTTATGTAATAATTAATCACAACTTACACATGTTGTTGCCTGGGCCTTTGGATTGGAAATGATCAGCTCAACCAATGCATAGTGCAGACTTTATTGTTTACCTTTTTATTGGATGACTTTGTCCTAACGTTTTGACAGTGGTTGCCATTTTATTTAAAGGAAAAAGATAAAAACAAATACCGCATTTCAAATTATTCAATAACATTTATTTATTTACTTGTATTCAATATAATAAGTTTATAGATATTTAAACAAAAAAACAAAAACAAACAAATTTCTTATTATATATTAATAATTCTTATACTTATTTGTTGCAGAATATTCTGCTTCACGAAGATCGAATCGAGCCAGAAAATCACCTTCGTTTTTGTATAATCCATAGTAAAAGAAATCACAGTGTATAGTAAAATAAGAGTACAAGTGGTTTTAAGGTAATTTATCATATTTTAAATAACATAAATTATCTATAATTAATTAATATTTTAGCTCAAGATCGATATTCTTAACACTTAACAACCAAAAAATCAATGAGTACATTAGGGACGGAGATGAGGATGACGATCAAGAAGCCAATGACCACCACTACCATGATTATTATTCAAGCGAAGCAGTTGTTAATTATTATTAATATTATTGTATTAAAGATGAAATGAGAGCTCAAGATTGTATGACAAAATTGCAGCTTGATGCCACGAAATGTTTTTGGCTATATCTTGATTGTACCTATTATTATTAATTTTTCAACTTTGATTTATGTTTATTTTGAATTTATCAAATTTATTATTTTGTATTATTTTTTCAATTGCTCTAAAAATCTATGATAAAAATAATAAAATGTAAAATAAAAACAAAAATATGTCCATTTTTGTTTTAAAAACAATAAAGAAAGTGCTTATTTGTGTGTATATGTTTGCAAGACAATACAAATAAATGTAAACTTACTTTCTAAAAATAGCCGGGGTGCGACCCAAATTGGTAACTTCCCATTGGTGCGATCGGAAGCAAGAGGCCCGATATTATTTTATTTTCAAAACATCGCCTGTTAAAGCTCTTCGAAAAAGTTCTTAGATATTCAATATGAAATCAATTGAAGATTAGTGAGAAGAATAAAATTAGCCCAATGCCAATATCATTGGTTGTTCACAAGTTATTTGAGAAGAAATAAGTTTAATAATTTTTGGTAAGGTAGTATTTTTTTACTTTAAAAAAACAATAGGGGTATTCATGGAACAGCGTAAAGTCGTCGTAAACGTAGTAAAATTGTAAATTTCGTAAATCTGTCAATTTTTCCATAAAAACTGACAGAAATTAAGAAGTTTAAAACTTAACAACATTTACGATGAGTTTACGCTGTTGTATGAATACCCTTAATGTTTGTTGAAATATTTTATAAAACCAATCAAATATCAATTAGGAACTAGTGTACAGAATTTAATTCATTTAAAAATTTCAACGATTTTGGTACAGTTTCTTGTTTTTTTTTTAACTATGTATTTGGCGAATTCATTATTGCAAATCCTATAAATTATTAATTTAAAGCAAGTCTGTAAAATTAAATTAACCCAAAGCCAACATCATTGTTTGTTGTCAAGATATTTAAAACGAAAAACAATTATCTACAATTATTGGTAAAGTTGCGTGTAGATTTTTTCGTTTAAAAAAAACTGTTGAATTTTTTAAAAACCCTATCAAATATCAATTACTAACTAGTATATAGGATGAAATCAACCGGGAGCCAATATCGTTGTCTGTTCTCAAGATATTTGAGGCAAACAAATTTCAACATTGGTAAAATTACTTACAGTTGTTTAGCTTTAAAAAAACTATTGATTTTATATTTTTAAAAATTTTACCAATTTTTATTAGTAAACTTGTGCATAAAATACAATTATCGGCAATCTACATAGATCATAACGAAGAATCTGCGCTGCGTTATTTCGATCCGGGAACCTCATTCTTAGTTCCAGCTTTTCCTTGGTCGACTAGATTTTGGAATGCATCTGGGCGACTTTGGCTATTGGTTTCAAAAGACGAAACATATGGGAAGTTGATCTCGTCAGTGGGGATTGAAACTCCGGATCGATATGGACTTTGTGTTGCAGTCAATGACCCCGCTGATGCTTGGCGGAGCAGTAGTTGATGCTGTGCATAGCGGACACACTAAATTACCTCGACAACCACAAATGGAGCAAACTGCAAGGTGGTTCAACAGCAGCCTGAAAGTAATGATTTGTCATTAAGAGTAAAAACTGTTTGAATTGATGTTCTTACTAATTCCTCATCATCGTTTGGGTGAACTGCTGAGTTGAATTGATTTTGTTGAGATTGAAATGCTGAGAAGTTTCTATCTTTTATAGAGAACAATACAATCAAATTAAAAATATATGAGAAAATATCCAGATACCTACTCTGCTGAGTTCTGAGCAGAACAACTAGGTTCACCGCAAATGAAGATGTAAATCGTTCTATGGAAACACTCGGACTTTTGTTCTATGGGTGCATAGATCTATTATAGAAAAGAAGTTTAATTGTTGACCAAAAGTTTACCTGACACAGAAAAGATTGTGGAGCACCACATTTTCTGCATTTCAAATCTTCGGTAGCTGGATTTTTTTCCAAATCCATCCAAGCTGGTTTTCCATCAATTTTACTGGAAAATAAACATTTCGCCCAAGTTGGACTCACATTCTCCGCAAATCTTAGATTTATTTGTTGTTCATTGCCTGAAGCCATTTGTTTTTTTTTTTCAATATTGAGCTTTTCCTTAGAACTTTTGAATGTAAAATCATCATACATTATCAAATGGAAACGAAAACCGGCCAGGAACAAAGAAAGCTGATGAATAGATTGTTAGCAGAATGGTTGTAGTTTATTGCTTGGAGATTTTTGTGGCGATTGATTACAAACTAGATGTGGCTGTGTGATAGACTACGTCGTAAACTCCTGTATTGCAATGAAATTGGTCCAGGTCCATTGGATGTTGATAGGGCAGGATGGGACAGCGTCGTTTAGATCCTTTTTTTAGTTTTTCCAACGCTATTTTTTTAATGAAAACTGAAAAATTCTTAAAATAAAAACTAATTAATTTTAAAAAGAAAAGTTATGGCTTTTTAAACAATTGTTTTAAACTATTATCACTATTTTCTAAAAAAGTAAATAAACAAATAATGACAGCACAACCGTCAAACCAAATTGTCAAAAGTTTCACCATTTTTCTGTTTTGCTCCAACTAGCAGTGCTGGCGCTTAGTTGCTGAGAAGGAACTATCGTGAAGTTGGCTCCTGGCAGTCCATATATAATAAGTCAATGAGCTTGGCATCCGAGCACATGTATTTCTAATTACATATTTTAGGTTGGAATTTGTTAATTAATCAATTATACCTATCTATTTATTTATAAACGATATGTCTTTGTATCCACCTAATAATTTTATTTATTATTTGAAAATATATTGCTTAAAAAAATGATCTTTTTAATATAAGCCATAGAGCAATTAATTGATTAATTAATTATTCTGTGTAGATATTTAAGAGGAAATATTATCTTTAATTAAACACAAAAATCAATTCCAACCCAACACTGGTGTTTGTCGGTGTTTTTTAACACAAAAAATGTTTCTTTTAAAAGCTCACTCTGCAGAGACATATAGTTGATTACGTTTTGAAATTAATTTGACAGATAGACTGGAAAATGAAAAGATTATTGGAAAAACCTTGATTTATTAATCAAACTGAAAATTGATTGAGAAAATAAATTGAATTTTTTAGGTTCTTGTGTCAACCATTGATTTTCGTTATATTAGCGATGTTATAACTCCAGAAGAAGCAATACGTTTGCTTAAAGAAAAATCCGAAACCAAAAGTGAACGAACAGCTGAAGTTTTAAAGAATGGATATCCATCGTATACAACTCAGGTTGGTTGGATGGGCTATAGCGACGAAAAAATCAAAGGCCTTTGCAAAGATTATCTGGCCAAGGGATACACTGCTTTTAAACTAAAAGTTGGAAAAAATTTCGAAAGTGATGTTCGGCGATGCAATATTATTCGAGAGTCCATTGGCTGGGATAATCAGCTCGTAAGTAAAAAACACAATATTTCCAAGGTTAACACTTTTGATTTTATCATTTTCAGATGATTGATGCCAATCAAATATGGGACGTGAATGAAGCAATTGAATGGGTTATTCGTCTTGCTGAATATAAACCACTTTGGATTGAAGAACCAACTTCACCAGATGATATTCTAGGTCATGCTACTATATCCAAGGCTTTGAAGTAAGTATCCGAAATGGATATTGTGATAAATTATGTCTTATAATTTATTTCTGTTAGGCCTTTCGATATTGGTGTTGCAACTGGTGAGATGTGTGCTAATCGCATTATGTTCAAACAATTCCTACAAGCTGGGGCCATGCAATACTGTCAGATTGATTCAGCAAGAATTGGTGGAGTAAACGAGATTCTATCCGTTTATTTGATGGCTAGAAAATTCAATGGTTTGTTCAAATTAAGATATTAAAGGTATTCATACAACAGCGTAAGGCCATCTTAAGCGTTGTAAAGTTTTAAACTTCGTAATTCTGCCACAATTTGTATCGAATATTTGACAAATCAACGCAGTTTACAAGTTTACAAGTTTACAACGTTTACGTCGACGAGCTCGACGTTGTTGCATGAATAACCATATAATATAATTTAAAGTAAGGGTATTTATGCAAAGGCGTAAAGTAATCGTAAAATAAAGTTGTGAACTGCGAAAATCTGTCTAATTTCCCATACAAATTGAAACAGATTTAAGAAGTTTAAAAACCTACAACGATTACAACGGTTTACAATGCTGTATGAATATCCTAAATTCAAATTTTCGATTTGATTTCTTGCAGTGAAAGTTTGCCCCCATGCTGGTGGAGTTGGTCTTTGTGAAATGGTACAACATTTACAGATGTGGGATTTCATTTCACTGTCTGGCACAAAATCAGGACGAATGATTGAATATATAGATCAGCAGCATGATCAATTTGAGCATCCTGTGGAGATAAAAATGCTTGTTACATGCCACCTAAGCATTCCGGTTATAGTACAAAACTTAAACAGGATGCTATAAATGAATATAAATTCCCAAATGGTAGTTGGTGGATTGCTAAAACAAAAATAACCAACTAGGGTTGTTTGAGTCATAAAAATTATTCAGGAGATTCTCTTTAATAATATATTTCAAACTTTACAAGTATCAAATATTTCTTTAAATAAATAAAAAAAATGAATGAAATTTTGTCATATTTTTTTTTGAAGAAATCACTTATTTCTAACCCTGAGGCCACACGAGCCAGTACTGGCTAGCCAATTGGTTACATACATTGACTGTCAAGTTCCTATTCGTGTATTGGCTGTGACGTAGGCGGCATGCTGTACTGGCTTCTTTCCTGCCAGGGCTCGGATGTTAATCCAAATGGAATAAATCTACTCCGATTTCAGTGAAAAAAATAGAAGTACTATGATATTCCATTCTCTCAAAATTAAATGAACTAAAAATACAATAATGCTATGCGACAAAACTAGCAAAAGAACAGAACGTTACGAATGTTTTGCTTTGGCTCTGGAGAGCCTTTACTTGTTTCTGTAAAAGCTCTCTCAAACCAACGCGAAACCATCAGAAAGAAAACTAAAATTTTACTTCTCAGAATTTCCTTACATGGCGTTAAATGAGAGCAACTACACTGACGCGATGGGAAAATTGATTCACTTTGGTTTGGGAAAGCCTGCTCACCGCTTAATCAATTTATTCACCAATTTTTTGGTTCTCTTCCCGAATGGTAAGAGGACCCAAAAACACACCACACGAGACCTATAGCTTATTTCAACCACTTTGAAAAATTCAATTTAAAAACTTTGGGGAGACTATGGTGAGATCCAAGCGAGATGATGGCAAAACATGCTCAATGCAAAGGACAGCGTGGAAATGTGATGGCGAGACCATAGCGAGAAAACCATGACATAGATTCTCGTGTAAATGGGCATGGCGAGAACATAGCGAGACGAGCTTAATGACCATGATACTGGTAAGTAGGTTTCGAAGACCACGGCGAGACATGTGAATCTTGAGTAAGCCAATTCGTTTTCCAAAAGAATGCATGAAAATTATAACAAATTTTTGGAAGAACTCTGTTGAAAAATCTTAGGTTTGATATCACTTCTTGAAATAAAAATGTCAAGAAAAGTGAATAATATAAAATTCAGTATTTATCTGGATTTAATAACTTAAACTGACTTCCGAAAAGCAGTTTAAATCCAATTGCATTAAATGAGTGAATAAAATGGGCATTAGCAAATTAATAAAACTTTGACTCCCCGATTCTTATTTTATTGATATTTTGTGAAATAAAATGCGAGTCAATTTTAGTTTTTAGACCTATTTTTCCAAATCTGCTCCGAAAAAGTACTTCCGAGCCCTGTAACTGGCTGCTCTACTGGCTTCCCAACTGGCTACAAAAAAAGCAAGCCAGTTGACGAGCCAGTTGCTCATGTTTGTATGTGTCGGTAAAAAAGTGTGAGTGTATTGCGACTGGCAAGCCAGTATTGGCTCGTGTGGCCTCAGGGTAAGCCAGAAAAGAAATCCTGGCTAAAGCCTTAATTGCCCACTTTTTACAAAACTACAAAAGTAAAAATATTTGTTTTCCTGCTAGAGCAGTTGTTTTGTGTAAAAGACTATACACATTTTTTCTTGAACCAAAATTTAAGCTTCCTGCATCATTTTTATAAGTTTTCCAGTGAGAAACACTATCACAAAATGAGTTTGAAAATTTTCACTTTTGTACTTTTTCACTTTTTTGGCTTATGGCCGCAAAATATTCGGAACTACGACGAAATGTTTCCTTTTGTTTGCTAGCGTTTGTTTAGCGTTGAATATTATATTTGTCACATTTTGTACTTTTGTGAATGATCCGCTGCGAAACGGTCCGAATTTGCAGAGAATCATTCACAATAGTACAAAATATGACAAATACACTACGCTAAACAACAACAAAAAATCGTCGTCGCTCCGCATTCGCGTTGGTTTGGGAGAGCCTAGGTGATATCATCCGAGTTTTCATTTTCGTTCAAGTTCGCGCATATGTCGAAATCTCAGAGACCGCTGGCAGTTCCTTGAAAGTGTACGGTGGCATGTTCAACACATTTTGGGAGGTACGGGAACAGACATAATATCCCACTGAGTATTAACAAATGTCAAAAAAGTGTGAAGAAAATCATGTATAGTGTGGAAGCAAAATATGAAATTTTATCACACACAACTTGACAGCTAGCATATCCGACACGATTTGACATATGTTAATTCATGAAAATATTTAGGAATGGTTCTAAAACCATCACACTTTCTATCTCACTTGGGGGTTTGAGGTTATGGTGAAACTAATTCGTTTGGATACAAGTGTGGAAGCAAAATATAAAAATCATTTTCTGCACACAAATTTGGCAGTCGTATGAAATTGTTTCCCACTCTATTTTGACATGTGTTAATACTTTGTGAGATAGTGTAGATGCACTTTTACCAACACCAAAGATTTATGATCTGACCACCAAATCTGAATTGTTGAATAGAAAACCATATAAAATTACCCATTCATGTTCTCTCAAAATTTGCTTTAAAAATGTGAAGCAAATTATTGGGTTTTCATAATTGTGACCTACTTACTTTCCTGAAACAAAGTGACCCATTCACAAAAGAAAACACCACAAAAAATTTCCTTTGGCGGGAAGACTGTCATTTTTCAACAAATATATCTTGTTTAAAAACGCACTTATTTTACTTACTGACGAAAATATTTAAAATTCTTTACGAATAATAGAAAAAAGTGGATACATTTATTACCAATGGCTTTCCAAAGAAGTTCTATGCGTTATGCCCATACAAATGGTCACACAAGTCTCACGTACACCGAAGATGGGGAGTAAGTATTAATGGGCTCTCATTATTTGGGATTCAAATTCTAATTTGGAACTCATCAAAGATATATCATAACTTGTGGATCCGATGGTGATATTCGTAAATGGAAAGGTATCGATGATGATGATCCTTCATCTAATTGTTTGGGTGAATTTGTAATTTGCATTGCACACTATGACAAACGACTTTTGGCTTCTACTGATTTGAACACTGTTCAGGCGTATACCTTTCCAGACATCGATCGCGATGGAACAGAAATGCGCTTTACGGCTCCAGTTACATGTTTGAAAGTCAATAAAAATGTAAGTAGCTATGCCGTTTGAATTGGGATTCTTTATTGAAACGTGCATTTTTTTAGTTTATAGCCGCTGGTTCGGAAGATACCACCATAAAGGTTACTCATCGTGAAAAAAGTGAAGCAGAATTCACATTGGAAGGACATTCCGGCCCAATTCTGGCCATTGATTTGAGTGTCACCAACTTATTGGCATCTGTTTCTGGAGATGGTTGTTTAAAAGTATGGAGCTTGACCGAGAAGAAAGAAATCAAGACAATTCCGGGACTTTTAAAGCTAAAGACATTCGAGGATGCTAAGTGCTTTGGTAAACTATGGGAGTTTGTGTTCGATTTATTTCGTTAGAATTCGATTTAATTTTTAGGAACTCCTTCATTTGAACCACAAGCTGCCAACTGCCTGGCCTATGTCAAAGGCAAAGAGGTAATTGTGCTGAATACCAGCACCTGGGAGACCCAGTTCATTCTTACAGATGAAAATATCACGTGCGAATACAGCTGCTGTGAATTCTCAGCTGATGGCCAGTTTATTGCAGCTGGTACTCGAATTGGGGAACTATCTGTGTTCAACTTTGCTCGAAAGCAGACTGTTAAGTGCGAAACATCGAACAGTGAATGCCATGGCATAACCGCCCTCGCATGGAATCCAAGCAATAATTCTGAAGTTGCATTCTGTGACTCAACCGGTCAGCTGGGCACAATTGTGTCCGGAGAAATGGCTTCAAATGATTTTCTAGATGATGCTGCTATGGAAGAGGATAGTGTGGACAATGCTCTAGATGGATGTGCGTATATTTTTGTTGATCTTTTAAACATATCGCGAATAATCCATCGATTCTTTAGTTGAGTTCCAGAATGGGGATGCCGAAGATGAAGATGGAGATAACTGTGTTTCTTTGGAGAAGTTAAAAAATGAAACAATGAGAAAAAATGGTTTGCAGACGGATGAAGAATCTAGAGATTCCAGAGATTCACGGGCCAGAAACCAGCGTTCGGTTAGTGTTGAGCGGCCAGTTGGAAAGCTCTACAAACTGCAGCCACCTTTCCAGCCAAGTTCTACACCAACTGATCTTGAACACAGGTAAAGCAGTATTTCAAAAAATGATGTAAGTTATCTAAAAATAAATTTCACAGATATCTCGTTTGGAACAATGTTGGCATAGTTCGCGCTCATTCAGATGACGGAGAAGGCTCCATTGATGTAGAATTCCATGATGCCAGTGTCCATCATTCCCTTCACATAACAAATTATAATAATCACACAATGGCAAGCTTGAGTTCCACTGCTCTAGCCCTTTCTGGAGAGTGCTCCACCAAACTAGTGTGCATTGCTCTAGCAGCATCTGGCAACAAGGAGTGGTCGGTAGAAATGCCCGACTGTGAAGGTGTAGTAGCTTTAGCGGCATCCAACAAACTCGTAGCCGTTGCCACTGATATGCGTTTCTTAAGAATATTCAGCGTAATGGGGACACAAAGGGAAGTCATTTCTATTCCTGGGCCTGTTTTAGCAATGGCTGCCTTTCAGGATCGTCTTATGGTTTGCTATCATAATGCAGCTGCAAGCGAGGATCAACATATTTCGGCTTTGCTTCTGCAAACCATCGGATTGACTGTTCGTACAAAAGAGATTCGCATTCCACTGTTGACGGCAAGGAAACTGACTTGGCTTGGCTATTCTGATTGTGGTTCGCCGGTAATTTCAGACACAATGGGTCTGGTCCAGATGTACAGTATGAAGACCAACTGCTGGTATCCTGTGTGTGATACCATGAAACATGTAAGCTCCAAAAGATCCCAAATCATATCTCAGTTATTGCATGTTTTTTTTTGTGAATTCTAGAGCCAGAGTGTTTCAAACAACTTCTTCGTCATTGATATCTCGGAAAGATCACAGATTATTCAAGCGGTTCTATGTCGAGGCTGTTCATATCCAATGACAAATCCACGACCCATGATGACTGAACTGCCCATGCAGATGCCAGTTTGTGACATAGAATCGGAGAGGTCAAGCCTGGAAGAACTTTTAATTCGATCTTCTAACTTTAACGTTGATAATGCAGAGAAAAATATTAAAGAAACTGCTATCAAGTTATTTGCTGTAAGTTGAGTGGATGAATTTTGTTTTAATTTTTAATATTGTATATCAAATAATTTCTATTTATTTCAGATTGCTTGTCGAGCTGAAATGGAGGCTAGGGCGAAGGAACTTATTGAAATGATTGCTTCTCCTGCTTTATTGCCATTGGCTGTAAAATATGCAACTAAACTTGGTAGGATACATTTGGCTGATAAATTAAGCGAATTGCTGCCACAATTGGAAGAAACGGTAAGGTTATAAAAATAAAATAGTTAACCTAATATTGACGTCCTTATTGTACTCAAACGAAAGTCATATTTTAGTTTAGTATTTAATAAAACTAAAGGGTAGTGAGAGAATTATGTTTTTACCATTACAACTCCCACCATAATATTGTTAGAACTTTAACTTTATGTGGTTATTATTAGCGCCTTATAACTTCATGGCCCATATCTCTTTTATTAGTTTTTTTTTTAACATTCCGACGTTTGAATATTTTTAATTTGTAAGTCTATAGATTCTAATTAAACAAACTATATATTTAGGAAAAAGAACGAGAACATGAATTACGGGAGATTGAATCCGATGCTCTTGGAATAATCCAAAATAGCCCATTAAATGCCAGTCTACTTCTCGTTCAAGCTGCAAGAAATTCATCACAAAACACAACTCCAAAAGTTGCTCCAGTAAGTTATTAAGTTATTATTAATTTATTGTTAAATTTAATTCTTATCAATTATTTTGTTTTACCTTAGAAACCCATGGTCCTCAGCAATCAAAAGCGTAATCCTTTCAAACGATCAGCCACCAAAGTCATCACGCCCCTAACGAACTCGCCAGATGTAGATTATCTTATAAAGAAATCCATAGACTATGAATTAAGAGAATCTCAAATGAAGGCCCAATTAGAAGAAAAAGCTCGACATGACGAATTAAAGGCAAAATCTGCAGGACTTAAACAAACACGCAAAGATACTGAAAAAAACAATGTGGCCGATAGCCAATCTTCAATCATTCCAGATAGCCAAGAATTAGCGGGCGATGAAAATGTCGCAAAGAATCAAGTTTGTTGTGGAAATTAAAAAAAAAAAAAAATCAACCCTTATGTTAACTTCTTGCAGATTCCACCTGGTACAAATTTCTTCTCTTGGTTCACCAAAAATAAAGCAAGTCTCCAAAAAGAAAATCCAGATTTAGTAGGCTCAGAACTTACAAAAATTGGAATGCAGCAGTTTAAAGCACTCGGTGGGGGGAAAGCCGCTGCTTCACCAGTATCAATACCAGCAAAACGCAAGCTCGAAACAGAAGATGTTTCACCTAAAGCAGCGACAAGTAAAATTTCTACTTTCGCCAAATTGGCTAAATTTGATTTTAAGAACTAAACAAAAAAATGTTGATATTGTTTTATGTAGTATGTAGCAAGTATATTTTTTGTATTATTAATTTATTATAATTCTTAAATTTGTCTTTGAACTTGAATTCATCGTTTACCAACAACCCTCTTGTCAAATCTGAAAATATGAAATTTGAAATCGTGGGGTTACCCCTTACAAGTGATTAACATACTCAGATCTTGCAGCAGCTCTCGCAGCTGTATGCATTGGAATTCCATTATTTTTTATATGAATTATGGTGTCTTTCTTAGGAAGCGCATCCGTTTCTTGAAGTTTGTTCTTATGCAACATTTTGCTGATAGCTGCTCCAAAACCGATTGTAAAGCGTCCAGGCCTGGGATTTGTAGAAGAAGGACCAATAGTGAAGGGTGACTTTGGTTTTTGATTGGATTTGATCGCTTTGGAACATAGGATTCTATTTTTCTTTG
The DNA here is from genome assembly GCA_946251815.1 of Dasysyrphus albostriatus. Taxonomy (NCBI): domain Eukaryota; kingdom Metazoa; phylum Arthropoda; class Insecta; order Diptera; family Syrphidae; genus Dasysyrphus; species Dasysyrphus albostriatus. The sequence continues at coordinate 29,724,795 of OX276337.1, read as the reverse complement.
TTTGATCTGCAATCTTTAAGGGGGTAGGCATCACAATATTTTCAACGGGATTCTGTTCTTTTTGTGCTTTAGGGTTGGTAATTGTTTTTGGCAAATCAATTAAAAGTTTGGAATTCTATAAAGGGAAAAATAAAAAGAATAAAATATGTGGTTGGTCTGACAGATATGTGTAATGCATTCAAGAAGAATTTCAATTTATTCTTAAGTTATTTTCATCAGCAATTGTGACAAAACAGGATCAATAGATAGATAGAAAGAAAATCGAGAAAAAAAATTATTGGGAACTGGAAAACCTTGCTGCTTCTGAGGCTATCTGGGGGATCAGCCAATTTTGTGAGTATAACCAATGCAAAATTCTCAAAGAAGCTCAACCTTCGGCTGTTACCGGTGGAAATCATAATCCGTTAAAAAGAAGACAAAATATATTAAAAAAAAATTCTTGAATCTGGAAAGAAATTTTTGAAATAATTTCAAGGTGGATGCAGATAAGTTTTGGGTTAACGCGGAAAGCAAGACCAGAATAAATGCCTACTCGGGCTGATTATAGAATTCAAAGCCAATCCCATTTCGTAGACGATTTGACAGGTTTCGCTCCAAGACGATAGCGATGTTTTATTTTTCATATACAATGATATATAACCTGAAATACTTGAATTATTCACCTTATTACGGTTGCCGCTTTACCGTAACGAGTTTAAAACGTGATACATGTCGACAAATTGGTTTAAAGTAAAACTAATATATTAGCCTTTTATGTGCTTTAAAGACCCTTCTCACCAGCATAACTGACGTTTTAATGAAATATCCAGAGGAGGCCTATTTGAAAACGCGCGGTAGTTCTTTTTAAAGCAATAATATCCCTCGCTTTGGATCAACTATGATTTAGATTATTCCCGCAAGGAAAAAAGAATACTCCTTTTTTTTGTATTTATTGCAAATGCAAAGTACTACAAAGGTTTTCCTATTTTGATTATCAGAGAACAGAAAGATGCAAATCTGCGATTAAAAGTAATAATTAGTCCTTTCTGAAATAGGCCTACAGTGTTTCTGCATCTATACTCAGAGATCTTTTGACTAAATGTAAATTGGGGCTTTCTATTCAGTCTATTCAGTTTTCTTCATTCTTTTAATGAATGACATTAATGATTGTATTGGAAGTGGCTTCTAATGTCACTTCTTATTAAAGATATCGACCAACTAAGCTATTTTCCCTTTTAACGTACATTTATCTACCTATTTGAAAAATGAACCATTTAAGATAAGATTAAAAAACGAAACTATCACTTTATCTTTGTATGAGCTGCGATCCATATTCATCAATGCATGTAACCAATATCCCAGACAAAATGCAAAATCGACATTTAATTGTTATTTTTGTTAGTTATTTGTACAAAATTACGACGTATTTATTTAACTAAAAATAAAGCGATAAATATGTAATATGAAACGATTTTTTTAATTTACACATATTTCTTAACAGGTTTTTTGGAGTTATTTTATTCATCGTCTTCCTCCTCCTCATCTGAAGATGAAGATTTTTTGTTTTTTCTCAATCACATATAAATATGAAAAAAGGAGGCTCAAGATATATGTATCTGCAGTTATCGAAGAATATAAGGAGTTGGTAGGTATCATATTTAGAATTGTATTTAAGAACAATGTTTTACATTTACAGCACAATTCCGAAAAAGATAGGTTTTTTACCAAAGGGGCTATTTCTACAGCAAGATAATTTGATATTTTGAGCAATCCATTTTCGACTGTCTACAAATGGAAAACATTTATAGGTACATACAAATGTATTTATTTTTTTGATATTTCTTTTTTTATTTTTATTTCACATTTCACATATCCTTATTTATTTAATCACAAACATTTTAGTAAATATAAATTAATTTATAAATTAAAAGCGAACGTTTTTAACTTTATTCAAAAATGCATTATTGGATCGCATGTTCGTGCTCTCATAATTAAAGATGCTGCTGTATGACTTTTAACAATACGCAAGTAATTATAGAAAAATGTAACGAATCATGAAACAAAAGCCAAATTGACTACTTGAGATTATCTGATTTTTTTATAAATGTGTCTATTAGAATCAAAAGCAACGTATTCCACTTTTCGAAAAAAATGAGTTAACGATGCAGTTTAACTCATTTTTTTAAAATCTATCTGTGGCTGTTTTCAAAAGTTTCAAAAGTCATCTTATTCCAGAGTTATTATGATTCGAATATTGGGGTTAGAATCAAAAGCAACGTATTCCTCAGACCGTTTTGAATCAAAACAACTCTATTCCACTTAAGAATCAAAGTAGCTTTATTCCAACCTAAATTCAATTTTTTTTTTTTGTGTTTGAATCAAAACGATTGTATTCCAAATTTGGCGCGAAAATCAATTATTGTCAAACTTTCATGCATGAACTCAGCATTTTCAGTTAGTTCTTTTGTGTTGTTGAGAGCGGATGCTTGTTATTATTAGTAAATATATAAAAAAGTGCAACCATGGAATCCATCGAATCACCTGTTCTTGCTGTATACCCTCGAAAAAGGAATGTAAATATTGGAAATAGAAAATGTGACCTAGCTAAAGTAAAGCGGTAAGTAAATCTTTGGTGAACATAAATATATAGATAGGTGTGCATATCAATATTATTAAATAGGTACAAACGAAAACAATTGCCAATAATGCCCACGTGCAACCATAGAGGTGGTTCATATAAGTGCCGATCATTGAAAGCAGCTGACGCATTATATTTTTCGAATGGCTTTTACACAATACCTTCAAAACTTTCCCAGGATGCATTTATTTTGAGCTACTGCCGCATAACAAAACCTGAACGTACTGACCGAAACTTGAAGACTGGCCCAAGGAAACAATTTTCTGTAACTTACACTGTCAGAACTAAACAGAAGCACACAGTCAAAGTTTGCCAGAAGACATTTTTGAATATCATTGGAATTTCATCCAGCCGAGTAAGAAATATTTGCAGTAACCATTTTAAAACAGGTGCAGTTCCATCGGAAAATCGTGGTGGGGATCATAAGAGCTTGAAGCTAGCAGACACGAAGGAAATGATTATTAATTTTATAAAACAGTATAAAACCATTGAGGTACATTATTGCCGTAGTAGGACAGCAAAGCGACAGTATCTACCAGGAGAACTTTCCATAAATAAAATGTGGAGCGCTTTTAATCAAAGTCATCAGCTCAATCAATGTAAAATGAGTTTTTTCCGGATGGTTTTCAATACACGCTTCAATCTTGGATTTAAAGCCCCTTCATCAGATGTTTGTTCGTCATGTCTTCAACTAAAGGAACTTTTAAAATTTGAGCGAGATGAAGAGAAGAAAGTTCAGTTGATGACTAAACTTAGAATCCATAAATTACGAGGAAAAGCTTTTTTTGAAATGTTAAAAGAGGAAAGGGATGATTTGTTGACAATGTCTTTTGATTGCCAGAAAAACATGACACTTCCTAAAGTTTCTGACCAAGCAGCGTACTATAGTCGGCAGATATATTTGCATCTTTTTGGCCTTGTTATAGGTACATCTCAATCATCTCTTACCAAGGAAAATGTATTTTTATATTATTGGACGGAAAACAACAGACCAAAAGGCTCAAATGAAATTGCCTCTGCTGTATTTCACCAACTTAGTTTTACAAGTCTTGAAGGCATAAAAACGATTCGATTGGTTGCAGATGGATGTGGTGGGCAGAACAAAAACTCGATTATGATAGGTATGTGTGAGTACTGGCTGGCAAACAAAGCACCACGTCATGTTAACACTATTGAATTGGTTTTCCCTATACCTGGACACTCCTACATTCCACCTGATAGAGTGTTTGCTCAAATCGAAAAAAAAGTTAAAGCTAAGGAAACAATCGTGTCTGTTAATCAGTATTTGACTATTTACAAAGAACATGGGACTGTAGTGAACTTGGGAGCTGATGAATGTCCAGTTCTGGATTTTAAAGACGAAGTTTTAAAACTTACCAAGCCAACATCAGCCTGGCATTTTAAATTTAACGCATCGAAAAGGTTTATTTTAAAAAGAGGTAAATTAAACGTCATTGGTGTTCGGGGTGAACCTTTTTACAAGTCGGATATTGGTGAAGCAAAACCAAACACAAAGAAGGGCAAACACTTTTCTTCGATGGCTCCGAAAAGACTGCCAGTAGGAGTTAAACTTAAAGATGCAAAGCTGAATGACGTTGACAACTTATTAAAAAAACATTTTGGGTCTGATTGGAAATCCTTGCCATTGCTCAAGTTTTACAAGGATATTTTAGATGTAAATGATACACATAGGAACCAGACAACATCGATGGTGACCCTATTTGTGAATTACAAGAACCAGATACTTCCATTAGAATTTGATTTAATTTAAGTCTTTACTTAATTTTTTACTTTATTTTTACTTTTTTCACTAATTCTTAAATTTTTCCCAAAAATTTATATTAACAGCTTCTAAAAGATATGTTAACTTTTTCACAATATTGTTGTTATTGTAATAAATGTATATGAATTTTGTTTTTGTTTGTTTGAGTTAATTTATTATTTTATTTATTTACTTTTTAAACATAAACCAATAAACAATAAAATTTAAACATAATCCAAAAATAAGTTCCGTTTTATTTTCAAAAACAATCTATTCCGAAAAGAAAATTTCAAAACGCATCTATTCCAGATTGTGATTTTCAAAACAACGCTATTCCAAAATGCATTGTTAAATAATTCCAAGACCTTTTGACCGCCAAGAAAAATCGATATGCATTTAGAATCGGAGATCTAAGCGAAAATATAAACACAAATTAGTTCATAGAATAATTAAGGCCACGTCCTTAAAAACGTTTTTTTTAATTATCTCAAAACTAGAAAAAGTGGAATACGTTGCTTTTGATTCTAATAGACACAAATACTCGTATATTGAATGTTTGTGAATCCAAAACATAAATAGTTGTTATGCTAATATTGAGCGTATATCAGTTTTCATTTCGAAATCTAGTTCAAACAAAATTCATAAACCCGTTTTTGAAATATTAAATTAAAAAACCAAATTTTGTAACCATTTTTTTTTTCAAATCTTTGATATGCAATATAATAGCACATTTTTAAAGAAGCTTCTGCATAACAATTTTGATTAAATTCGGAAGAACCGCTGAGAAAGTCAAAAACCGTTATACCGCATGTACTGTTAATCTTGATAATCCAATTTTACTTTACACACATCGTTAGAAAGGTGATATCTAATTTAATTTTCTTCTAACTTCAATCAACAGCACACTCAATACTTAAATTGAATAAAATCTCCTTAAATTCTCCTTGCATTGCAAACATAGTTAAATTACTGAAAAGAGTTGCCTTTAAAATGATTATCCTTACCTGAACTTCCTTAGCTTTATCTCTGAGAGCATCCGATTCAATTTTCCTTTGCAATTCATGAAGTTTGACAATGTTGAATATACCAGCTAACGGTGAATATCGTTTCGTTTCGATTGTTCGACAAATATCGGCTGGAGGTAAATCGCAAATTTTTGCCATTCGTGTCACAGCCTAAAAAAATAGAACCTCAAGCATTTGAGTAAATATATCTCTGGTAACTTATACCAACCAAACCACACTCTATTTCTATTTCTAGAAGTAGAGATATATATGTATGTATATTGTATATATATACAAACCATTCTCTTCCATGTTCCATCCACCTGAGGATACTCTCGACAAAAACGACCATAGATCCAGGCATGAGTTTGTAGATTTAACATTGTAATTCTGTCCGCTGGATTCGGACATAGCATTCTCTCAATCAAATTTCGAAACACTGTAACAAGCCGTATAACGAACGATGAAAAATGTACCATGGTATCGTTTGTTAGAGCAAGAGTAGGTAGTGCGAAAATCTTTTCATTCCGGCACCGGCACCGGCACCAGCACCGAGACCGAGACCGAGAGAACTAAGACCAACAAACTTACACAAGGATACGTCCATTAGATTCTTTTGGTGGCGGTTAGTTAATCCAATTTTTGTCTCCCGGATTAGTTGTTTTCGTTTTGCATCCGGTGTGAGACCAGGTTTGTGCCACGATTGAAAGGGTAGCTTACCCACAAGCATCCCATAGAATATTACACCGCTAAGAAGGGATGAAGAGATATAGGGAGAGGTTAAAGATAATTTGTTGGTTGGATTTGGTTAAAAAAGAAAGATTGAAATTTGTTGGTATACATACAGGCTCCAGATGTCCACTTCTGGACCATATTGCTGACCACTGATGTAAAGTTCCGGTGCAGCATACTCTGGTGAACCACAATGTGTATGAAGGAGTTCTATTCCACGACGGTAGTTGCTTAGACCAAAGTCTAAAAACAACCAAAAGTAGGTACACACAATAATATTGCGGATGAGATGGAATAGAAAGGATTTGCATACGTACCAACTAATTTGACAGTTTCTTTTGTTTTGTCTAGTAGAATGTTTTCCATTTTTAGATCCCTGTTTTTATGCGAGTGTGTGTAGGAGTTTTGTTGTTTATATGTATAAAAAAAAACTCTAGGATTAATGGATGACCGAAAATTCCTTCAGCTATAGCTTACCTGTGGACAATTCCACGCTCATGCAAATGGGCTACAGCGGAAATAATCTGTCGGGCTAATGGACGTGTCTGTTTCTCTTCCAGTTTTCCGGTGCGTTGCGACGTGATAAAGGTACATAGATCGCCACCATTAACCAGTTCCGTGATTATGTAGTATCTTGTGGTTGTCTATTATAGAGGTTTTGTCATTTCCTTTAGCATATAGTGGTATCCTGGGGAATAGTTGGTTGACAATAATCTCTACTTACCGTGATGGTTTCGAAAAGATAAATTATATTGGGATGAGAAAGTTTTGATAGAATTTTTGCTTCTCGACGCATATTTTTGATGATATATTTGTCTTTAACGTCTTTAAAAGTGAGGACTTTTACAGCTACCTGAAACAAAAGTAATTCAATTTGTTTTGTGTAGTGTTTAGTAAGTAAATTAAATGCGGTACGCTTTTGATTTGTTTTTAAAAACTTAAATATTTTTGAGCTTGGAAGAAAAAAGAGCAGATGCATAATGCATATAAAAGAAAATAGCAATGATATCTTATAAACGCTTAAGTTTAGTGACGATAAAAATCCCCGCTGTATTTAAAAAAACCTAATTTGGATGATTTTATATGAAATTTTTTAAAAAATCATCCGTTTGACAAACATATGTACATACATATAGAGTCTTTCAATAGGGACTTAATAGAACGCTATTTTTAGGTTACAACGTCTATATTGGTCGCGTTCGGCTGGTCAAGCGATAGGGTATCCATAATCCAAAAAAATTTCAGAGTTTTGGGATTTTAGGTTACCTGGGTATTCGAGTTTTTGTTTTTTTTTTAGTTTAGATTTTAGTATCTGACAGTTAGAGAAATAGGAAAAAAGAGGTATTGTGGCCTCTTCCAATTAATTGCGCTTTGCTCGAGGAAATTAACAAAGACAACGTGGAGCTAGGTGGAAACAGTTTCTGAATGAGACCCAGGCAAAACATACACCACCAACCAACTTAAAGAAACTGGACTTCATTATCTGTACATAACCAATTGATCTTTAACGCTTTAAGTTAAATAATGTTTTTCCTATGATCTTTCAACAAATGTTTTACTACAGACGTCTTATTCAATACGAAATTAAACATCATTTTTATATATCATGTTAACTTCCCACACTCTAACATCAAACATAGTGTGACATTCGTATCTAGAAACATAATTACAAGTCCGATATACTGAGGTGTTCTGCTTATTAGCACGTCAACAAGTTGGCAATATTTAAAACCTGTCTCTGTCTCTTCGTTCATTAGTTAGCCACCACTCAACATGCTATATGTATGTAATTAGACCCCTAAGAGAGAATCCATTTATTAAGTGAAAAGTCAATTAAACGGCCTCCTTTAATCCTCAACATGACAATCAATGAATAAATGCATAAATTAGACATTTGCGGCTGCTTAGCGAGCCGATTTGCCAAGCAAGACTCGATGTTACCCATTAGGTATAAATGAATGGGGGCTGTAACGCTCAAGCATATCTTGTCGCTTCTTGTTTTCTGATAGAGTGCACTGGACTTAAGATAGATTGTTTCGCCTTGTTAAGTTAAGCATTGTCGACGACTTGGTTGGTCGTAACTGCAATTGTCTGACCGAAGCATTGAAGGCTTGCACACTCTTCTTTTGCTTTTTGACTGTCCTCGCGCATTGGCGAGAGCGATACAGGTGTTTCGATTGCAAACTACTTCTTGTCTATAATATGTTGCTTATGACCCGCATTTGATGGTATACATATACTCATTTGCTTGGCCATTTCCTACCATTAGATTCGAAGGCAGATATATGTTATTTGTGATGTCAATTGTGCCACTATAGAGTTTCCATGTGTGGCAAAGTCATTTCCCATGTCCATGTACCGATGTGATCATATCATCTGCTTTTGTCGTATTTTTCCATTTTCGTCTAGGTTTGCTTGCTTCCCTCTTCCAGAGAGAAACCCATGTTAACGCAATTTGGCCCTGTTCAATGTTTGAGCCCATCTTATCTACATGTCCAAGTAGTCGAAGGCAGCAGCTGCTGTTGCTGCTGGTAGAATATCTCCGCATATAATGTTGCAGTTTAATTGGAAAGTTCATACAGAAAAGGTGCACATCATCAGCCAACCACAGAGTGTGTTAGTATGGTTGTGACCAAAGTGCATTGGCTTATGGGCCATCATGTGTATTGAGGGTTTATGCAAATATCATTGCCAATTTATAAAATTGGCTGAAAGTAGGAGGAACATTTTTGCTGTATGTGTTCCTACATACCTATTTGTTCATACATAGGTAAATACTTTCAAGTTGTAACCATATTGCACAGTTGATGATTTCCGTGAGAAAATCAGATACCTTTAGAATTATGATGAGATTTTTTTTCGAGGAGCTCTCTATTTAATGTTGGGTTATAAGCTTTCTTTATACTAACCTATTTGGTTTGAATATGGTTTTTAAAATAATAACCTGTTATTCGATTACCCTTAAATCTAGCTTACATAAAAACTCAAACTGCATTTAAGACAAGATATCAGTTTCTTGTGATTTTTTTCACTACACAGAGTAAGCTTCACATTATTTTTCGGTATGATGTTCAGTCGCCAGGCGGGTGCCATCAATGTCTAAATTAATGGTGGTAAAAGTCCGGAATGAATGTTGAAGATAAAATACTGCAAATAAATGTTAAAAAAAAAGTATGCAAATCGTGCTGAAATTTCGTTCTCGTACAATATTCTCTCCAAAATTTATAAAAGCATTTTGGTGAAGAAGTGCGAACCTCCAGCTCGAAAATAAAATTTTTGATTTAACTGTACAACAAAATGTCAAAATTAAGCGCATGAAATAAAAGCAATGTTTTTTAGTGCATTTTAATTTTCGCTTAAACAAAGTTACTTTGAAATGATTTATCAATGCCAAAGAGAAAAAATTGCATTTTGTCATTCGATTAAATTCAATTGAAATATTCAAAAAGAAAAAATTGTTTTCAGTGCTCTATTCTCTAAAAAAAACGTGTGTCAAAATTTAGCTAATGTTTTAGGTGATGTTTGTAGAAATACAAACATACAAATGTTCGATATTAAAAGATACATACTCGTATATCAAAAACCGCATGCATTTACAAAATTTACAAACGCGCGTTAAGTTTACTTTCACTGCACCGACCTTCTTCTCCTCCACCCACTGCCGTCTAAATTCTTTGAAGAGAATAAACAATACATAAAAAGAGTACGATACAAACTTTCGTTGAGGGAGCCCGCAACGACGATACAAAATTTGAATGAGAGTACAAAGGAATGGGTAATAATAAGTAATAAAAACAGCAACAGCCACTCTGGCGTATACGTATTATTTTTTCTTCAAAATCTAGATGGTAACAGCATAGTTTACAGTTCCTATGCGAAAAAAATCGAAAATTTCAAAACAATTTTCCAGCTCTTCTTTGTACCAAATTGTAATAAATTCAAGGCAAAAAAATGTTTGCCTTGGCCTAAACTACCCATTGAGTCATTGTTTAATCCCAAATTAATAAACTATAGGTCTGAAAATGGAAAATAAATTTTTTTGGATGCCAAAACCATTTGCAGGCATATAATGCCTTGAGGTGAATGTATTTTTTTTGGAAGTGTAAACCGACAAAAAAAAAAAAAAAATATTGTATTCACCATACTTTTTTTTCGCATGCAAAACAATTGCCGGTCTATAGATAAAACGCCTAATGTAATGTTTGGCTTCGTTTGTAAAAGCTTACCCAGAGTTGACCCAACTTTTCTTGACAACCCCAAGAACTGTTAAGAAAAACCTGGGTTTTGCAGCTCTCAAAATGTATGAAAGGGTCTTCAATTTTGTGTTGTTGAGATAAGCAAGAAACATGGGCATGAGTGGCCAAGAATGGTTTTAATTATTTTTGGATGTGGCTTAGTCCTGCAATCACCGTGCAAAAGTTTTTTCATTGTACTTTAAAAACGAACACAAAATGCATTTTTCTAAAGATTTACTAAAGTTTTACTACGTATTCTGGCTTCTGATTAATGCAAAAAATAGAAAGAAGTGAGCAATAAGAAATCTAAACAGCCCAAAAAATATGTTGAGTCGTTAAGAACCCAGTAAGTCAAACTCTTAAAAATTTAGAAGGTCAGGATTTATGTGGACAAATTTGTTTTCATTTATTTTTAGAACTATTACGAAAGTAGTACACAAGGATAAGATTTCGTTACATATTGTTAACTACTTATTCAAGAATTATTAATAAAAACTACTTCAGGTATCTCGACTGAAGACCGTATCTAGCCCATAGAGCACCTGAGTTCAATTAAAATATCGGTTTTTATTGATTTTTTTCTTTGCAAATTAAAATAACGAACTTTTTTATTGAATCATTAAATTTTGACCTTTCGGAATCTAGACCCGACAAAAAGTGAGCTGCTTTAAAAAAAAAGTCGAGAAAAGAACCGACTTTCATCGGCCCTATTTATTAGAATTTCTTGGCGGTTGACTAGTAAGACAGTTTTTTTTAAATTCTTGATAAGTAGTTGGAAATTTGCCGTAAAATGTCAATTTAGAAAAATCCCAGAAAAACTTTGGGACAACAGCAAAAGTTTATTAATAACTTTTCGGAGTCAGACGGCTGTTTAAAGTTAGACAAAGTTTAGTACATATGTATATATGTATATATACAAAAAAGTTGATATAGACCAATATTTTAACCTGTCGATATTTCAATAATTCAACATTTTTTTGTCATTCATTCATTCTTAAGAAACTTAAAATACAACGCTCTGCTAGAAATATTTGCATGGAATCAGCACAAGCTCGAATCATACAAATAATATATTCTTGCCTGACGATGCTGTGAAAAATTTAAGATTCTGTTTTAGACACATTTTCTTCTGATCGATCGCTTAATTTGATTGATGACAATCGGAAGAAAGCTAAGTGCACTTTTTCCTATCAATTCACACTTTTTATATTCTTTTACGAGAATGCCTTTTTCTTATGTTTAGTCAAAAAATATAAGTTCTGTCAGTCCGCATGATAGTTCAGCCCATTAACAACTGTGTATTCCAAAAGGTTCTACTTACGTACCTACACTTCTGATTTATAAGACAAATTGTAAACATTTATTCTAGTATAAACCTTAAATAAATCAAATTTAATTTTCAGTCAAAAGATCAAAAGTCGATATCATAAAGCATACAAATAACTATTCATTCCCGGTGCGATATTTTCTTTTATCATTCTCAACTTTGTAAGCCCATTAGACCCTTTTAAATACCATTCAAATCATATAATAAAATCAAATCACTACCGCAAATCAAATCATTAAGTATCCTTCTATGTTGTTCAAATAAAAATAAGAACGATACTTGGCCCCCTTTTGCATTTGCCAATAAAATGACATCTGACCCACACCGATCGTCGTCATATTTTTGGCATAAACTATCTCGGGCTACTGCGAGAGCATGTTTTCAATTCCTTAAAACATTTTGGTTTGTATACAATCTAGCAGCAGAGTGGCGCTGACAAAACTTAAAAAAAAAAAAACGTGATATGCTTTCAATGCCTTTTCAATCTATAGCCTGGCAACAAAAAAAAATACATAAATGCATTGCGAGTAGAGAGTCAAAATGCTGCTGGTTAATTGCATCCGCACACAGCACGAATTCAATCAAAAACGAGCACACAAACTCCCCGAATATAATGTCAAAAATCACCCAAGAGATGGAGTAGCATTTTGAATTTGGAACACCCAGTCTTAAATATTTTTGTTGAATAAAATTTTACAACCAAACCACGACAAAAATTTTACGTTGTCGATTTTTTTTCCTTTTACTTGTTTTTATGTTGTTGTTGTTGTTTGTATTCTTTTGCTATCATGGCGAGGAAAATATAAAAAAGTGGGTCCATTGGATTTGTATATACAACTGACGTTTCTATATCGAAAAACAAAACACTGGGAAGCTGTTATTACGGAACACAGCCCGAACCAATTGATTCAATCCGCGATGGTGATGTGTTTATGATGCACTCATGCCAACGGTTTAACAGTGGCATGGTAGTTTGTTGTGGCATGGCATAGAAACACAATCCAATGAAACACGCAACAAGAATCAGGGAATTACCTAAGAATTCCCCGGGGTTTCGGGGAGTTGTGGATGGGGGGCATGGAGTATGCCTATTCTGCAAAATGACGAGAGTGGGATTGATCGGCACTGCAGTGATCTTAGAGGTCAACTTCGTGACTTGATGAAGCGAGACACTCAATGATCTTGCAAAGCAAATGAACCTCCATAAGATGAGGAACCAATGAACGAAGAAACGAACCATTGCATTGGGAGCACACTATGGGCCTATTAGAGGAGCAGCAAGAGAGCTGAAGGAGATGGTTAATTTTAGCTCGTGTGCGGAGTTCAATGCGATTATTGGCCTTCTCTGCATGTTCTGCGGTGGCATGCAGATTGGCCTCGTTAGAGAGTACTTTTAGACTCTTAATCTGCTATTGATGATTCGTTGGCTGAATGAGTTTGGACGAAGACGAACCATCATTGATGTGTGAAGAATTCTAGAATTAGTCCAGGAAAAGATTCCGAGCGCATGAATTTCTATCTGTATCTACATCATCTCCATAGCTAATTCCGCAGGTGAATCATACAACAACAAATAAAAAGAAGAACAATGAAGCCAATGTGACGGGTTTCCAAAAATGCATACAAATTACCAGAATTTGCATTCAAAGGATTGTTTTTTTTGTTTGTTTGTTTTCGTTTTGCTTAAAGTCAAGCACATCCATTCCATTTGCATTAATTGGTGTGTTACCTGCTTAATTAGATTTTCAATTAGGATTAGAAGAACGAGTGACATTATTGTACACTTTCCTGGAACAAAGGAAGTACAAAGCCAAATTCCATGGTCGTGCTCGTGACCAATGCATTGCAATGCAATGAATTGAATTAGGACCATTTACCAAGCAGCAGCTAATCGCTATTCCAGAGACTGGTGCATTATAAAATCCGAAATACATTAGAACACTCATTATAGTGTATACCGGAGGTGTTTGTATGAATAATATCTATACCAATGTCCAATGCCACCGGATGAATCGAAGGGTGTAAGAATATGGAGATGAAGGGAATGTCGCATTACATTTTGAACACATACTCGTATACTATAATTTTGTAATGTTGTTTTCAAAATATCTAGGGCAGGCGGATTTTATGTAAATCGATTCAAATCGATCGGATTCAAAATCCCGTACCCCAATAAAATCTATTAAATGGTGTGTTTGAACGATTTTATTTTATTATTACACTGAAAGAAATTGATTTAAAGAAATGTGTATCCATATTTATGGATGAAATATATAAATAAGGGTCCAGATGCTGGTGCATGGTTAGTGGATAAGGCAACTGAAGACACATACAATACACAATATCTAATTACCATTTAAAACCCATTCCACTTTTTCCAGAAAGGTTATTAGGTCCTTCAAATATAAAATCATCTTGAATGGACCTTAACTGACTCTAAATGATAAAAATAACATAATTTTTTTAGATTCTTATTTTTATTCCCTATTGTGGGGGTTAATTTAATTTCCCTTTTTTTGCATACTAGATTATTTGGGTAAAATCTGCCAAAAAAATTACGAGTTTGTAATTTAGAAGGAGACAAGAAAAAAATCCCATGGGAGGAGGGCAATATTTCAATTTTATAAAAAGAATTTAGTAGAAACAAATATTTAAAGCACAACGGCAACACTTACAGCATTGTTCTCTAGCTGTTTGTTTAGCCAAAATACATTCTTATGATTTCGTTTCAAATAAAGTTTATTTAATAAAAAGGTTTACCAAAAATAGTTTTCAAATGAAAAAAAAAAGAATAAAAACAGATTTTATTTTTAGATGTTGATTTGAAACAATGTTTTGCCAAAACTATTTTAAAAAAAAACTTAATTTGAAAATAATCCATAAGAATGAATTTTTGGTTTTCCAAAAAGTTGCAAAACAATACTATAAGTGTTGCCATTGTTGTTAGTTAATTTTATTCTATTTTAGGCATTTTTTGTATTAAATTGCTTTTCTGGCCAAGTGGAGGGAAAAATTACCCCCTCCGGTAAGATTATTTTCTTTTCTTCTTCCAACCTACATGTTTTGAGTTTTTACTATGACAGATCAAACGCAAATTTCCTAGTATACAAACAAAAAGGAGGGGAAATTTAAATTACCTCTTCAGCAACTATAGGGGATGAAAATAAAAATTTTGAAAAATTAGGGAATTTTTATTCAGAGCTGATTTGGGCTAATATAAAAACTTAATATAAAAACCAATATAAAAACTTAAAACCTTATTATAACGACCACCCTTACATAAATGTTCTTTGAACAAAAGTTGGTCCCAAAAGTGAGAGTTTTGGTGAAAATCTCTTTTGGGGGCAAACTTACTAAAATAATGATTTTGAAATTTAGTTATGGACGTTTCTTCGTGCGAGTGATAGATTGATTTAAGAAAGCAAAATGATCAATGTTTCCAAAATTATATTTTACTTGCTAATCGATTGTTACAAAACTATATTTTTGGTTATTGCAAAACAATCACATCATGAAAATAGAATTTTAACATTTTTTTAGAAAAGAATTGCAAAAAGAACCATAAAAACTAGCTTAATGTTGTTTTGTTTTTAAGTTATTTTTTCGGATTTCCTTCTCTAAATTCAGATATAATTTATTCCAATAAATAAAAAAAATCGTATAAACCCCCCCCCCCCACAGGAACAGTCGTTGATGACCAGTTAAAACAAACCAAATATATTTATAAATATCAAAAAGAGTAAGAAAAAGGAAAGAAATCAAACAAAAACTAAAGCGTTGTTGTGGTCACTCTGGCGTATACGTTTTTTTTTTAGTTTAAGTGAATTTCAGATTTCAGTGTTCCTGACCACGGAATTTTTGTTTGGTACATAGCCAACTTATAAATATGTACATATAAAGTGTGTTAAAGCCGGCCATACACGATCAAGCCATCCGCTCCATTTGGTTCGGTTGGATTCCAGATTGGCTGAAAATATAACTAGATTGCTTGTGCGAGTTCACACTATTTGTCTTGGGGATAAACCTGAGTTAACTCAAAAAACGTGTTTTTAATCAATTTAAACCCTTAAGGACGTGTTTTTCAGTCAATAAAAATCCTAACCTACCTCCGAGTTAGTTCGCTTTTTTTTAGTGAAACTTGTACGTCTCGGGTTTCTTAAAAAAATAACCCGGGACGGTCACCGTAACTATAGGGCAAGTTTTAAATTAGTGCAAAAAACAAAACTTTCATGGTAATAATCAGAGAACGATTTTTTTTTCGCAATTTGCAACTCCATGAGAATAGTTGGAAATCACCAAAAAAAAATCGTAAATTACGACTTTCTTGTTGCAAAAAAACACCACAAAATAAAATGTATCTAATCATTAACGTGTGACACCAACGATCTACATATATTGCAAATTGGCATAGTGGTTGCGTGCTCGCTCCGCAACTGGAGGGTAGCGAGTTCAAATCCAAGTACAATCAAGCGCAAAGTGTTTATTTCAAATAAATAAACCTGCAAAATAAAGAATTGAACAAGATTGATCTTTCAAAGTGGTAATATCACGAAATAAAAATGGTGATCACAAATCTTTTTTGCAAATTTACAAATTGTGCAATTGAGGATTGTTTGGATCAAATTGCGATTTGTTGTTCGCAATTTTTATTTTCTCTCGATAGAATAATTGATACTTTAGAGTGTTGTGTTTACGATTTCTGAGTATCAATATCTTCATTTTGCACAGTTTCGCAAATTGCAAACAAATAGTCGTAAATTACGAAATCCCACACCAAGGTTTAAATCGGAATTAATTTTTCGTAATTTGCAGCTCATTTTTCTTGATCTGATCTAAGAATTCTTTCCGTGTATATCCAAAATTCTGTATTCCAAAATTGCATCTGGTCAAAATTCTAATTTCAAAATTCTGCTTATGAAAACTTAAATTGTGTCTAAGAAAAATTTATGATTTTACTGAAGATTTATTTTTTGTCTTAAACATAATATAATAAGGGTATTTATGCAACAGCGTAAAGTCAGCGAATTACAAAAACTGAATTTTGACCAATTCAAAATTTCAACACCAACCCGTCTGGAAGCATTTAAAAACAGCCGCAAATCAAAATTGCGATCTAACCTACTTTTTAAATATATGTTCTCAATCATTATAATGTTATAACGGGTGATTTTTTAAGAGGTGTAGAACTTTTAAAAAAAAAAAACACAAAAAATTCGAAAAAATGAATGAAATATTTATTTGAATCTATAGTTTAAACCTTGCAATTTAATGTTTAAGGATAATTTCATGCAAATGTTGACCGCGGCTGCGTCTCAGGTAGCCCATCCGCTGAGTCCAATTTTGGCATACTCTTTCACACATATCGGCCGGTATCTCACGAATGAATGCATGGATGTTGGCTTCCAGTGCGTCAATCGAAGCGGGCTTGTCCCTATAGACATAAGCCTTGACATACCACCACAAAAAATAATCTAATGGTGTCAAATCGCACGATCTAGGCGGCCAATTGACCGGCCCGAAACGTGAAATTAACTGTTCACCAAACTCGCCTCGCAATTGCGCCATTGTTTCGCGTGCTGTGTGGCATGTGGCACCGTCTTGTTGAAACCACATATCATGCAAGTCAAGAACTTCCATTTCGGGCAAAAAAAAGTTTGTTATCATCGCTCGGTAGCGTTCACCATTGACAGTAACGCTGCGATTCGCATCATCTTTGAAGAAATATGGCCCAATAATGCCGCCGGCCCATAAACCGCACCAAACAGTGGCTTTTTCGGGATGCATTGGTAGCTGTTGCAATGCTTCTGGCTGATCTTCACTCCAAATGCGGCAATTATGCTTATTTACGTACCCATTCAACCAAAAATGAGCCTCATCGCTGAACACAAGCAGCGCGCGATGAACATTTCGAACCGAGCACGAATTTTGATAGTAAAATTCAATAATTTGCAAGCGTTGTTCATTTGTAAGACGATCCATGGTTAAATTGCAAACCAAACTGAAGCTGTTTGACAGTGACACAAGGTACTAAACACACGTCAGCTGTCAAAACTAGTGTTGCCAAAACCAAACCAGCTAAAAAATCACCCGTTATTTCATCAAAATCTAGAGTTGAAATATTTTTACGAATGTGAATTTTAACATTTAGTATATTCAAGTTTTGGAACCAAACTGGATAGGTGTATTTGTCCCATTTCTCACGAAGTGACGTAACTCGCAAATTGTGGTTTTTGAGATTTGGGCATATATGTGCTAGGAAAACCTCAGTGCATATTTCTACATCGCTAGATTCCCTAAAAAATGTCTGGAACATGGCAAAATGCGTTATGATTATGACATAGTTGGCATTACTACAATTTAAGTTGAAAAGTTTCTTACGAACTGACGTAACTGCAATTATGTGGGTAGCAGTTTTCAATTATATTGTTGAATGAATGAAAGAAATTTTTTGGGGGTTGTTGCACTGCGACCTTAAGATCTATTGTGCCCCCACCTTAGACTGGATGAGGTTGCTCATTCTACAGTTCTTCCTCCAATTTTATTTCCCTAAGAAATTTAAGTATTTGGAGGACTTTTAGAGAGGAAAGATCACTCTCTTCTACCTGGTAGTTTCCCAGGTGTTTTTTGCTTTGGTGCATAATTGCCTCGCATTTTCCTAGTATATGGTCTGGTGTTTCCTCATATGTGCAGCAGAATCTGCATGTTGGACTGCTAACTACACCAAGGATATTTAGGTGTCTTTTAAGTTTACAGTGCCCGGTGAGGAGACCAGATATTATCCTAAGGTTGTTCCTAGTTAGGTTGATGCAGTCTTTAAATCGTGCTCGGTTGTAACTACCAAGTAGTTATATTATATTGTTAATGATTGTGTAAATACATTGGTTTCAGGCATTAGGTCCATCTGTTGGTAATTTGCCTTAAGTTTATGTTAAGATGCAAGCCTATTGTTGCTATTCAACCATCACTTAAATAAATTTAAAAGATGTTCGGTTCTTCTTGTTAACTATATTCTCTTCAACAAACACTGTCAGTTCAGGGCTTATGGGCGAACTTTTTTCAAAACAATTGTGTCTGTGTATACTGCCATGACACTAAAATCTCTCAATTAAAAGCTTTTTTCAAAACAGTGGTTCCTATGTATACTGTCACTTAAATTTCTTCCTAAAATGTCTACCTGGTTAATCAATTAATTTCAACTGTTTTTAGTATGGTGTTCACGTTGAATCTCAAATCATTTGAAACTTTAATAAATTCTTTCCATTTTGTATAAAAAAATACACCAAAACCGTTGTAAAACTTAGAAATAACGTGAAGCCCTTAAGACTCCTTTATTTGGTCTGAGGATGTTTTAATGTTTTTGCAAAAAAAGTTCTGCGCAATTGATTAAAAAAGTTTTTGAAATTTTAATTTTTCGATTTTTTTTTTATTTTTCCTACTAGGTTAATATTAACTTAATTTTTTAAACCACTCATTTCGATAGAAACAAATTTTTCATTGAATATTTTTTGCATATTTCCAAATTAACGGAAATTTACTTTATTTTTAAATTCTTAATGCGAAAAACTATTAATTTGTTTTCAGTTTGGTTTTGTTTGATTAGATTTGCGAAAAACTTTTCATTTGTTTTCAGTTTGGCTTTGTTTGATTAGTTTTCAAAAATATTAGGTCTCTTCGTTTACTTCCCAGAACTGCCAATTTCTTCCCAATTTAAGTTCAATTAAATTTTTGTATATATGTAAGCTTTGGCAGAACTTTAGAATTAAATTGGTAGAAACGGGCAGTTCTGGGAAGTAAACGAACAGTGATTTTATTCTAACCAGCAACAAAAATGTAGTTTTGTGTAAATCAAATGAGTTTACAAAAAATTTTATAGTGAAACGGTGCTTCTTTCAATGAAAGGTAAAAATTTTGAACTACTACCATGAAACCTTTACCTTTACCAATATTGTAACGTTAATGAAAGTTGGTGAAAACGATTGACCAAGAAACAAAAGAGACCACATACGAATGTCTAAGGTTTGATGGTGTTTTTGGAAATAGTGAGGTTTTGCCAACTTGGCAACACGTCTTAAAAGAAAAGTTAGAACATGAGTTAAAATTCTGAAAAAGGTTAGTCTCACTAACAGCCCCACTTTTCATGAATTTGTCGATCTTGGTGAAAGATTAGAAGAGACGAAAAGCTCATCTCAAACGGTAAACCATAATTATCCCTGGATCTTATTAGACGGTGAGTCAATTAATAAAGCATTAGCCTTCCAGAAACTTGAGTTTTTAAAATTTGTTTTATTTTAAAATGCACATAAAATTCACAATTCCATAAATTAAAAGGTCCATAATATTTTACAGTGTATTAAATTGCGACTGAATAACCTCCTCTTTAAGGGTATCTTACCTAAACTATGTTTAAACAATTGTTCTGTTTTGTAAACCAGTATATGCACGTGTATATATAAACAATATTCGATCACCGTATATGCGAACTAGATTCATGATTATACAACGTTTGAATCGAACCGACACACTTTAATCGGAAAATATTCATCAAACGAATGTTAACCAAATGTTAACCAAATTGATATGCAAATAAATTTTAATTTGCAAAGTCTTACCCCCTCCCCCGTGTGCAATGCCACCCCCAGACGCTTGAATATATCGACCCTCTGAATGCTGTCATTAATGCTGCAACAGCGAGTCTGACTTACGACGCGTGTTATCCCCAGAGTAGGTCTAGGTACATAGGTATACATTTCCATCTCTAGCTACTGGCCATTATTGTACGTATCGCCGCATCTGATCTAATGTCTTCAACATCTATAGACGCAAAACCAATATATGCTGCACCACAGGGAAGTGCATGTGTGCTTCCATTGTACACTTCATGACTTGGAACAATTTTGCTAACTCAGCATATAAATTGAAATTGAAATTCAACAACAACATCCAGCGCTGCTGCTGTGGAGTGGAACTATATTGGATTGGAGACCGATTCAATGATAAATTGACAGTTTTAGGCGTACACGTGAGTCAGACAGCGTATCCCGCTGAACTCTGCACGGAAGCTGTGACAGCAAGAATCGAGCTCTGGTTTCCCCATCGTAATGGTCGACCAGCAAAGACGACGGACGTAAAGGTGGCATGATGGTCGGTGCGGTGTGTGGCGCATTGACTGTTTTCCATCGGAAGTAGGTATGCTGATTCAGTTTTCTGATCTATAAAGTGCAACGCAAGTCGAATCTAAGCCAGTTGCACATGCGGACGGATTGATTTGCTTTATTATTTTGTTCGTTTTTTTTATTAATGTTACACTCCGATATGAGCTGAGTTTTGTTGTGATTGTGATTGCGCAATTCACGATATCAATTAATTTGTGTGATTTTCTCGGGAAAAATTATGTGTGCATTAGGACGTGAACATGGTTCGAAACGAGAGGGTATTCGTTATTCGAATTGAATCGCATTTCGTATGGCATAGAGTAGTGCACGACGACCTAATTTTCATTCGAGAAGTGGTGATATTTAGAACCTATCGGGTGGGAGCAGCAATCTATATGATGGTAGAGTGTTTGTGCTTGGAAACAACTTTCGAGCGCACGTGCATCATAGATGGCAGTGTAATCGCCCGGCACATGGAAATCAACTGCTCGTTTTTATAATTTTTATTTTTCGTATTCTGTAAAGTACGTGCGATTAGATTTAAATTGAAACTGAGCCATGGTCTAAGGTTCAAATGCGTTGTTTTTCTCTAGGGAAGGGAAAGAGAGATTGGGTTTCGTTTATTTGTTGTTATTCATAGTTTCCCTCTAATGTGAGTGAACTGAACATAAGGCTAGAACTTATCTTTGGGGCATACAAAATTACGATATTTGATAGTCTCTGGTAGTCGAAGGACAAGAGAAAAAATAAAAAAACAAACACAGAAATGTGATAAATTAATGACACTTGGCAGTTGCATGCACATTTTTGGATTACAAGTTGAATTGTTGACACATTAAGTAGGTAAAGTGCAAATATATATCAATTATAAGGTAGGTACTTAGGTAGTAGCTGAGGCTTAATGGTTCGAAACGAGATAAAGACAAGGAAATTTATAACAACACTAGAAATTATTTAAATCTGAAGCCTTGAGATGTTTTTATATTTTGAATGATTTAAAGTAAAGATATAATATTCTTGATTTGCACAGGACATTTGAACAAAAACACAAAAAAGTATTAAATCACAGAATGGTAATAGAAGCCAAGCATAACGGGAATGTATGTCAAGTTGACTAATGTGCGTACCTTAGTCTATCTTATATTTGTACCTTCAAAACTTATAGCAAGAAAATGATCTTGAAATAAATTATGAGCTTTGTGTTTAACCATCGCCATTTCAACTAAAAACAAACCTTATTTCATCAAAGCAACGCAGCTAAATGACCTCGAATTTCAATAAAACATGGAAAAGCCATGGCTGACACCTTTCAAGATGTCAACGGAAGTTAAATGTTTGAATTATTTTTCTACAGTTTTTGGAGAGTCTCGAAATTAGTTCGTCTTCGTTCTTTAAGTATTACAACGTCAAATGCAGTTGTCTTGTTGGCTTATATCAGAAATTGACTTCATTTGTGTCGAAAATGCTTTTGCCAAATGTTTTTAAAAACAAATTGCAAAATTCTCCTAATCGAAAACGCAAATACAAGTTTTACTGCATTGTTTGATAATGCAGTTTGCTAAAGTCACATGTTCGAAAACATTATTTGCGGTCAATTCTGGTAATCGCCAAATGCGTTTGCAAGATAATTGTCTGCCGTTGTATCAAAAGGAACTTTTGCAAAAAAGACGATTGCATATTTTTAAGACATACAAATTTGCTGAAAAAAATGACGATCATTAGTAGTTGATTTAACGTTTTCCAAAATGGTTTTATTTACTTGCAAACGCATTTGACGTTTACGAAATTGGTCTCTGGCTTTTCGATATTTTGTTCTGCTCTTTTGTACAGGAGACTTTTGTACTTGCGTTTAAAAATATTCGGAAAAAACATTTTTGACGCAGAAGGGAATTTTCGTTTTTCGAGTGAAACTCAAAATAGGTGAGAAGTAAATTGCCATTTTTTCCGAGTGGAATGTGGTTCGGAAGAAACTCACAATAAGACTGAATAATTTATTATTGAAACTTACATGTTTTTAATAAAACAAAGAAGCAACAAAAAAAAAAACGAAAAAACAATGAAAGAACTTTTTGCTCCGACTACTGTTGTTGCATACTCGACGCCAAGTTGTTTATATCAGGGCTGTATCGTCACGTTAAGCAAAATGCAAGCTAAACTGGAATCAGCTGACAAACGGTTTCTGAGCGAATCGTTAGTGTTACTAATTTCTAAAAATAAGAGTTCACACGTCACACCCAAAGCCAGACACAAATGTTTTGCTTTTTCAAACAGCCCATAGTATTACGTCACTTGCCACAAATGGTACGCGTGCCATTGGTTCGCCATCGCTATCCTAGACAGTTGTATCCTACTCAGTGTAAGAACCTTGTTTTGTTGGCAGTCAAGCGATATAGTGGCGTTGACAAAGTTTAGAAGGCCGAAGTTCTAGAAAGTTCTTCAAAGTCGTCAAAGAAATTATTCACTAGCTGTTTCTTTCTATAATGACAGAGAGCTGGACAGTGACAAAGGAAGTGTTAGTGTAAGGTAAGGTATTCTCATATGCTTTTTCATTGCGGACACTCTCTACAAAATTCGTCAGTACTAAGCCTCATTTTCTTTTTGTGGTATCCCATTAGGTATGTGTCCAGTTATTATGCTGACAAGGGAAAGAAGATGTTTCTTGTTCATTTCCATAAATTTGACTATCCGGGTCCTCTGCTTATAGAAATTTGGTGGCCGAAAAAGCTTTAATTGCTGCTAAGCTAGCAATAAAGATGGTGATATCAGCTCGTGGTATCACCATAATTAAAATATTTGCGTAGCTGCATTTGTCACTGCCACAACCTCAGATTGGAAGACGCTAAAAAATTTGGAAGTGTAAAAGAGATCCGTCAGTGAAGAGATCAGTTATTGTAGATTCATTACTGAAAGGTTGGTTGTTTTCTCACTCCTCTCTATCAAGAAAATAAGTAGGTATAGAAGGGTCTGTGGAAGTTTATGAGGCGTGTTAATTAATTCCCACATATCTCTGAAGAATATAAGTATGTCCCGTTGTGCTTTCTTTCAAGCAGTTGTACTCTAACAAAGCTGTAAAGCACTTTATGCTACTGATTCTTATAGGAATAGATCAAGGGGTTCAAGTTATGAATTGCTACTAGTCCCGCTGAGGGGGTGGTTCTTAAACCTTTGAATTTTTTCAAGGTTTTCAGGTTTGTTGCTTTCTCAGTTGCGTTCCACCAAACTAGATTACTGTAAGTGAGTATCGGTCTAATAAGTGCCTTGTCCATCCACCTGAAAATTTTTCGGTTGGGTCTCAAGAATTTTCCATCCTATCGCAGGATTAGAATGCGACCATAGTTTTCCTTGCTCTTTCTTTAGTGCTAGAACTCCAGTTCAGATTTCGCAAAAATCCTGTTGCAGTCGGCAACCTTAGCTTTCCTTTTCCTTTCTTTAGTGCTGAGACTCCAGTTCAGTTTCTTATCTCGGACCCCATCAAGGTATCTGGCCTGGTCCGAGATTTTGAGTGGTTTCCCTTCGATTGATGGTACTCTAAACATTGGTATTTTCCTTCTGTTAGTGAAGAGACCCAGTTCTGTTTGCGATGGACTAACCATAAGACCCTAAGAAATGGCATACACCATTTGTTCACTAGTAGTGAATGAGAATTTTAATGTCACAAGGTGTACTAGGTCATTTGCATAGGCTTTGACTCCGCCATATTTTAATTTTACATGAATTAGGCGCTTTACAACCAACTAGCTTCCAATATATTTTGTTTCATCATTATATAGTTATGACAGCAAGTTAATGAACAGTTTTGATGGTTCTGAGTGGTACTAGGAATGTTGGTGATTCATATGATTGGTGGTATTTTGTGGTGTTATTCGCCTTAAACAAGCTCCATATATAGCTCTATAGTAATTATAAGTTGTTTTCCGATCAACAAATAGTTTTTATTTAAAACAACTTCCAATTGACTGTAAAGTTTTTTTTATCGATTAATATCTATGTACTGCTACAACTCCTACTAAGCTTACATAAGGCTTGCAGTCTCTTATATTTTACAATTTAACCTAAGGACTATAATTTTATAATTTAATTAATAATTTCTCCCCAACTTCTTAACAAACATATCATACAAAGTGGGGTCAGCATATCCGCTTCCATTTATCTTCTACAAAATCAATTATTATTATAAATTTAAATGAGATCAATCTTTCTAAACTCAGACTATAACTTGAGTCATTATAAAGGCATCGATCAGAGAAAAAAAGATGACTAATTGCAGCTATTAAATTAATTTTTTACTGTGGAAATTCAATGCCTAAGGCAGTAAACTACATATATTATTTTTTTTTTTATAATTTTGTCTTATATTTATGTATGTAAGTTTGTTTTTCTAGCCTAGTAGATACATTAACTACCCTTAGCACGATCCTCAAGACAATAACCACCTATAAAACACATCGTGAACAAGGTGTGATATTAATACAAAGCAATTATTAACATCAATCCATCTACGAATACGACGACAACGACGACAGCAAACGATCGAAGTCTATCGATCAATTACACATTCTCACGTGATAATCATCATTATCAATATATAAACTCAAGGCATGGATGTAAAGTTCTGTACACAATATACACAAAATACATTCAAAATGGTTACACACTGCAGATCGACTATAGGTAAGGTACGGACTATTGTATCAACTTAACTTTACAAATTCACAATAAATTAGCATTCAGCCATGGTGAATGGGAGTCTGCTCAATCATGCGAAACACAGTGTTTGTCCAACGAAGAAGCCCACTTAGTCATAGCTCGATACCTCATATGGCACCGCCATCAGTATAAGCCGGACAAAGACCTTTGCAAATCTATTCTTGTGGAACGAAACAACGTGAAGGCGGGTGGTGCTGGAAGATTCGTAGGAATCATCATCTATAGCTACTCCTGAGTCAACTATAAAATTAATGACTTGAACATTAGCGAACTTGAACTTCTTCAAGGCCAATTTTAAAAGGGTTTATTGTTATAAAGTTTATAGGCTTACAGAGGAGGTAGACTCTGATGGTAAGGTATTGACTGAAATTGATGTAACCTTCTTAAGGAGTCATAACCTTAAACAAAAAAAAAAACCTTTCATGAAGAAGGCTATCAAGCGTTAAATCTAAGCTTCCTATTTTTTTCTTTAAAAAAAAATATTCAAAAATATATGTAAAATGTAAAGTCATTGAATCCTGAAGTATCTTAACTATAAACGCAAATCTTATGTAGACATAAATCATCTTAAACTCTAATGGGAATAATAGCATAAAGCCTTTGAGTTTAACTTTGCGTGGTTATTTTACATGACTTCATCTTTGAAGCTCACAAATCTTACAATGCGAATGTAATTTTTCATATATTGTACTCGAAAATTAGTCTAACGAATTATGGTTTATACTTTGCAATTGCTGATGTCTATAGATCCTGAATTATATTGTGGGTGAGATTTAAACACATTGGGGCATGTTCAAAGATGCTGGTTAAGCTGTTGCTATAACAAAACTGGACTTTACCTGATGAATGATAAATTCCAGATTTACAACTTCAAAGGTAATCGAGTAAGCCAGATTTTGTTTCCACCCCTTCCTTTATAAGCTCCTTGGATCACTTATCGCGGAGTCCAAGACTATTTTATTTTAAGCTAAACTTAAGTTCAAAAACTTATTTAGTAACAAACTGTTCGTTTTATCTTTGAACTGAGTTTATTCTGTAGTTTAAGCTTACTCGATAGTATTCTGCCGCGGTCATTATTCGTTTCATCGTGTAGAGCACTGAATTATTTGGATACATTTTGAATAAATACAATTCAGATGACACAAAATTTTAAACTGCACTGGGACGTTTAAGGAAATTTTTGTATTTACATATTCGAAACTATTTTTGGACCACTACGTTTTCGAATACTTCTGTGATCGCGTATGGTGATTTGGGATCACATATTGAAACTTGCTGATTTTCCAATTCCATATGTTTCGAATTAGAATTTTCCCTCGGCATACATATGTAGTAGGTAACTCAAGGAGTACTTATTTTTTTGCGCTTATAAAAAGTTGAACCATTTGTTGGTTTCTTTTAGAAAAAGCCATTTAAAACACTTTTTAATGTTTTCAATGAGCGTGTTTTTTTTGCCAGGAATTAAAACTTCCAAATACTTATGAATAATTGTTCATTCAAATAATTGCATCAGGTGAATGACAACAGTGCTGTCCTGTCAACCAAATATTTCAATACGTTTTCAATGGGTTTGATCCTTTTTTCACGAATCGCTTAATCAATATTGCTCTAAGTACCTACTTAAATTTTCTATAGATTGTTTGCTTACCCCCAATTGCACAGTCTCTTTTAAAACTGAGTTCATTTGTTCGGCTGAATTAAGTTTAAACCAAAAGTGGAATTTAAACTGCCAGTGTGAAACTGGGGGTAAGTAATGAAAATTAATTACATCCTAAAAAAAAATACTATGAGTTCAAATAGCAGCTCCGTGTCACCCAAGAAATATCACCAAAGCGAGGTGTTCTAAATACCCGCAAACAGACAAACTATTACAAAACGAGTGGCTATTTTATAGTGTTTGACACTGATAACTGATTAAAAAAAAACCTACAGATGGTCCTTCTTTTAAATTAATAATTGGCCAGTTTATATTTCTTGAGCGCTCAATATTTTTCCTCAATTTTTTGACAGAGCAGGAGGATAAAATATAAACAGTATTCCTCACAAAGAAGTCAAAACAACTCTCTTTTTCTTTTCTTCTTATGTAATTTACAGCGACAAAAAATAATTGAGCAAGTGAATCCAAAAAAATTTCAGTCTCGTTTCTAAGGGGAAAAGTGAGGAATTTTTGAGAGGAATCCAGTTTATATTTCTGAGCGCTCTGAGTCCTCTGAGATCTCAGAAATATAAACTGGCTAAACATCTTAACAAGACATTTTAAAAGGCAGCAAATTATTAAAAATTATAGGAAAGGTGACAACACTAAATGAATTGAAAAAATTCGATGAAGTCATTGAAGACATTTTGTATTCAATCTTTTTCCTATAAGTTGATAATTTAGATGCGATTTGGTCTAAATTAGCTAATAGTAGTTTCAAAGGGATAAATAGATGTCAGGGCTGTGAACACATAAAATAAAGACTGTAAGTAATTTTTTCTTAATTTAAACATTCTCCCTTTTAGGACACATACATTTTGACCCAGAAAAAGTATGAGGTTATCTATGGCATATCAAATCATTACTTGTTTCGAAAAAATTCTATGAGAACCTTTCTGATGCATTTTCCAAAAATTGCATTCTGGGGGTAATTTATAAGAAAATCTCTTTGCAATCCTATTACAACCACATCATGATGTTCACCTTCAACGTGTATTCCTACAAACGAAAAGAGATTCTATACCAAATTTTACTTCCTACAGCTTCAAGGCACGTAATATAATCGCCTTCGTGGTTGCATAAGATCCAGTTTTGCATATCGCACCTTCTTCATGGCTGGTACATAAAGTACTTCTCTTCCTTAAGAACAAAGTTTGGTTGTCTCACGTACCATCGCGTACAGTAAAAAGAGTACACATTTACACCTACATGCATATATGTATAACAACTCTCCACAACTGAGCTGTCGTGCACTTGATTTCACTGCACATCTTTGCAGAGCAACCATAAACCAAACTGACATTATGCCCCCGATTCTATAATCTTTCACACCACAAACAGCCCATTTTACTCTTCCACTTTTGAACCTATATCCAAAAGAGGGAAATAAAAAAAAAATTATAAAATAAATGCGAAATAGGAAAATATCGCGTTAAGTTTTTTTTTTATCAACAAAACGCTGTAAAGCCAACACCGCGCCGACTTGCAGCTGCCCTCGGATCCAAAAATGTGGTGATAACGTGCACCATGATGGAGCAGCAATCCCTTTTTGGTGTAAGTGCAAAATGGTGCTCGTTGAAAGCGGCCAAGATAAGTGTTTCCCGCGCCCACTATGGCAATTCCGACTACCCCCACCCATCCAGAAGCTCCGGTTTTTGTATATACCCATACCCACTCAAGTGAAGTCTCGAAACCTCAATCGAATTCCGCGAGGGCAGCAGCATCTATAGCAGCAGCTGCCACAGAGATGTTAAGTTTTCCCCCCATAGCCACACATAAAAAACCTCACACTAACGTGCACGGCACAACGATGCTAGATGCTATTCACTAACTCAACCCGATTGGCGTAGAATCACCGGTTGCCATCAGCCAAGCGTTACCAGGCTGCAACCACACTGTGTGATCCGTGATGCAGATGAAGGGCGGAAAGCAGCAGCATAGAGCAAGTATAGCAGCGCAGTGAAATATGTGTCACGTACCGCCAGACTGTATGTCGCCGTAGTCGTCGTCGTTGTCGTAGCCATGTTGTTGTTGTTGTTGATGTTGGGTACTAGCATCGTCGTCGGTCGTTTCATGTTTCGCAATATCGCAATTATACAACTACAAAGCGTTAAAGCAAAAGCATTCGGTGACGATAAAAAAAGAGAGAAAGAAATAGAGGAGATTATAAAATGGACGTATATTTAACCAACATGCACAATCCACATCAATAGAGGACGAGGAGGAGGAGGAAGGGAAATGGGGGTATTGGGGAATTGACAAGGGACCACGTGAGGCTGGCAGTGCATGCACAAACGTATAGATTCCGCCGTAATAACAATTCAATGTTTCGCATCGTAAACCCGTTGCAGCAGCATATTTAAGCAGAAGCATCAGCAGCACAGAAAAAACTTCCTACTGCTGCTGTTGTTACTGCTGCATCTGCAACAGACCACTTCACACACTTCACATGTGGCCATTGGCAGAGTGAGTGAATGAATTGAGGTGGTACAAACTCATGGCAATGGAATGTTCTTGTTCCTCTCACATATGGATATGGTTCATACATAAGCTGCCTAAATCTTCTTGTATGTAAGTATGGATACATTGTGGAAGTGAATCCGATAATAGCTTCAACTTCAACTTCAAGCAATGTGATGCGGCATGGTTGCCAAAAAGCAATCGACCAAACGATGACGGCGCGAGCGATGCATGATGACGAGACCAGAGACAATTTGGTTTTCAGAATTCTGAGATTGGGCTCCTCTTGCTGTGAGGACCAACGACCATGGCTTGTTCATAGTCGATAAATTTTAAAACGAATGCATGTGTCAGAATATTGAAATTGCCCCGATATTGCATAGGTGGTCAACTCTTGCACATGTGCAAGATAGGAATTTCAATTAAGATTAAAAATTATGAGAGCATTGTTGTGATTAAATGTTGTAAGTTTACACGTCATACGTGATGTCAAAAGTCGAATAAAAGTATAGTTTTAGTGTATCTTTATCATTGGACCAGATAGGGTTACACGTTCGTTGGTGTTACATTCTTAAAATGAAATGAATATTTGAATCCTCATTGACTGAAAGAAGACATTTTGTTTTTGAAAAACTTTCTACGAGTACTGACCAATTTACACTTCTAATCCTGAAATAAATGCATGTTTGTAGGTACCACAAGATGTATACAACATATGAATTGAAACTTGGTGCAAATCAGTTGTACCTACCTACAAAGGGAGAATCATTAAAAAATATTCTTGGGGAAACCATTGGCACTA
Organism: Dasysyrphus albostriatus; assembly: GCA_946251815.1. Lineage (NCBI taxonomy): Eukaryota > Metazoa > Arthropoda > Insecta > Diptera > Syrphidae > Dasysyrphus > Dasysyrphus albostriatus. Next base: position 29,694,301 of record OX276337.1, on the reverse strand, counting down.
TATTTTCTTTACTTGTCTAAATAGCTAGATATCTCCAAGGGAAACAAAATGTACATGGGTTACCTAGCAAGTTCTGGGCTCCTTTATCATACAAATTGACAGGTGTTAGTTCTACAAATGTGTCGCACTTGTCTGACAGTTGTTCGGTTTATAAAATATTGACATGTGCAATAATTGTCATTTAAATACAACGACAAATTTGCCATAGCAATTTTGTCATTGTAAGATTATAACAAATTTGTCACTAAAGCTTGTGACAAATTTGTCGTGACAATTTTGTCATTGCGAGATTATGACAATTTAGTCATAGCTTTCACAAAATTATATTGCCATGAAATAAATGTAAGTAGGTAAATCATATAATAAAACGGCAATCACGAATTTTGTGGTACAATTTACGCGGTCTAAAAAAGCCGAAGGCATATCAATTATGTATCGTTGGAACGGTTTTGTTGCACAGAAGTACAGATTGCAAAAAATTATTATATAACTGCACCACAAAAACTAAAAAAACAGTCAAATAAGAGAGCGAGATCGAGTAATAAGTTGTTTTCATTTGTCGTAACCTAAATGTGACGTTTCGATTTTTTCCATCCACCAACCAACCAATTTTCCAGCACTAACTGGAAAAATTACTGGAATGTCTGATGGCAGCGTTCAGTGCTGCAGAAAATAAAAATAAAGTAGCCTATACCACGTGGATCGAAAGATCGGATTCAATTCTGATCGAAATTTCGACCCAGGTTTATGACAATTCCAGATCGAAAGATTGAATTCAAATGAAATTGAAGTGAAAGTTTTGATTTCATTGTGAAATCCCAATTATCCAATCCTTCAATCTAGGTACATACATTCTATTTAAGATTCGATCTAGCTCGCCAAGGTGCAAGTCTACATGGACCTAGACCCTAATTCAATTCGGATTCAATTCTCCATATAAACGAGTTTTTCTCTACGCTAAAGACAGCTTTTATTGACAAATAATGTTATTAGCTCTCGAGTTTCTACGGCTGGACGTACTAGATAAATTAAATACATCTTTTAAAATCTCACATTTCATAGTTAATTGCCTATGAAATGTGAGGTTTTAGCTAGATGTATTTTTTTGCTTTTTTTTTGGACTATCAGACTTTTTCACCTGATATTCTTTTGAGCTCTCAAAAATATTTGATATTTGATATTGTCTCCTAGATCTCATTTTCCTGAGCACACCAAATAGGCATAAAATGATTCCTAGGAAAAATTTCTGCTAAATTACAGAGGAAAGAAAATATTGGATTCGCTTGCTCACTTTTTGACGGATAAAATTTGCTGGGTGACAAAAACGTCAGTTCATAACTGGTTCATCTTTACATAACAGAACTGTTCGTGTCTGGAATAATAAAATTATTTTTTTTGTTATCAAAATTGTTAGAGCCGTTTTTGAGATAAATATAATTTTTCTTAAGCTAACAAAAAATTTCCCCCAACAGGAGTTACAAGAAAACCATAAGTTCAAAACTTTGTTTTAGCATTCAGGTAGTAGGTCGAAGTACAGACAGGCACACAAATAAGAAGAATAATGGTTGGTGAATTGCGGGAAAGGTGTTATGCTCATATCAAACTATATGAGCGGTTAGAAATTTTTGATTTAGCATGGAATGTTAGAATCCATCGTAGATTGGTAATTGATTTAATTGAAACGAGGCCCAGAATCATATATGTATGCCGTTATAACTCCAAAACAAACTGAAAACGAGGAAATTAATTCATAGCTTTCTCGATTTGAAATCATCTGAGGAGCCCCCATGGTTTTTGTCTATGACCGGCAGTGAAACACCCTGTTTACATACGCAATTTGGTATGTAAACAGGGTTATTTATTAAATGGCAGCACAGAAATTAAGAAAATCGAATCATTTATTCTTTCAAAATTCATTTTTATCTCTTTGCCAGATTCATTTTATGTCTGGAACTCATTTTAAAGCTAGGATTCACTTGTCATATACCTACTGAAGAAAGACACATTTTTGCATCATTTCACAAAATGACAAGTGAACATTTTCCAAAATTAATTATATACTCGTATGATACACAAACAAATTTGAAAGACTAGTGGAAATAGATCAATTTACACTAAGTTTGTTCGTGTACTTTCTGGGCTAAATTTGGAAGTCTGTACAAATTTGAGGAGTGGAGATGCAATTCTCTAAGAGATAAGTTAAATTGTACAAAAGTACACGAACGCAAAGAACCAAAATTTTCAACACTTTTTGAACGTCAACAAAAAGTAAACAAAAAAATCTCCTATTAAATTGAAGAAAACAAAGCCACAACATTGGAATTTCAATTTTAACTTAATACTCTTACAAAAATTTGTTATTGATAATGAATTAAATTACTTATCACAAACTTAGTATTTCAAAAATAAAAAAAATAACTTCACTTAAAACAAAATTTTTTTATTATTAAAAAATATCAGTTTTTTGTTAGCCATAAAGCACTTCACAATATACAAAAACACGAAAATCACAATAAAGTCACATTTTCTATTTTAAAAATAGATCAATAAATTTATTAAATACCAAAAATACGAACAGACAAGAAAAGAAAAACACTTTTACCAAAAAAAAAAACTAAACTTAAAGTAAACAACAGCCATTTTTGTTGTTGTTGTTCTCAACTCAGAACACAAAACTGACTATTTCTGCCCAAAGAAATTTCTTGGGCAGAATTTGGCAAAAATTGTCAGGAAGGGGAATTTTTTTCCTCTCTCGCTAGCGTTCTCTTCTGCCAAAAACTACACAATTTTTGAGTACGCGAACAGCTTTGGGCCAAATTTGGGTAGAATTTGGTAGTTTTGTGGAAATGATAAAGAAAATTTGTTAAAAGTGTTTGACGGTGTTTATACGAGCTTCACGTGAGGCAACTTATTTTGACGTCTCTTATTTGTATTTCACTCTCATCTCTTGAAAAGAAAGTGAAGCAGAAGTTTTTAATTTTTTTTTAAATCTCTGCCTCACCTCACCATCTCTTTCTTTTCAAGAAGAAGAAGATGAAAAAGAGAGATGTCATAATGAGTCGCCGCATGTGAAGCTGGTATGAGCACCGTGTTTTAAAATGATGATATGCCTGTGACAACAAAAAAATAAAAAAAGTCAGAAATTCAACTTTAATCTAAAGTAACCAATGGAAATTAATGAAAAAAGCTTGCTGATAACCAAAGTACCAAAATTCCATAATATTTAGGATTCAACGCTCAAATTCTATAAGAAAAACATTGGAGATGACTGAAAGCTTTGAAAGTTTATTTATTAAAAGTGAGTATCAGTTAATAAAAGACGAAGCAAACGGAGATAATAGTCAATGAACTGACAAAGATGTTTGTCAATTAATTTTTGTTTGTTTTTAGTTTTTGGTCTTGTATTACACTAGTGGAAATAAACAGGCAGTTTTGTCGTTCAAGGACAAAATCGTTATCTGTCAAACTGTGTAGATTCAAAGGCAAGTGGAAACCAAGCATTAACCATTCACTAGTTATTCGGGCTACATGCAGTTTGTTCAGGTCCGAAGATTTCGGTTTCCATCCCAAAGTCATTGTTTTGTTTTTCCTACACAGGTACTTCCTACGTCATGCAATTACATAGGTGTTCACCAAAGTAGCAAGTAGGTACTTTGTCTATTTCATCTATAGATTTTTTTTAACTGTATCCTCATCTGGCCAGAGTGCACTAGTGGGAACTCTCTTTCAATCTAGAGTATAGTAGGCAGCATGCGATTAGCTTATTGTATAAATGAGTTCTGTAATAGAACATACATAGCTCCTAAATTTTATCGTGGAAGTCGCCTTAACTAACGCCCCATCTCGCTGAAACAAGAGACAACTGTCAGCAAGTAACGTCAATCTATTTGACTATTATATAGACCGATCTACCGATCCAAAAACCGTGTCAAAGGATTCTAGACTGCAATAATAAGCTGTTATTTAACATTTGCCACAAAATAGATATTTACTATAAACATCACAAAATTATAAATTTGTATTTTAAATGTTCAATCTCCAAAAATTCACAAATTTACATCATATAACAATTTAAAGTTAAAAACAACCTTTTGAAAACTTTTTATTTTCCCGTAATCGCCCATAGTTTTGTGTGTCTTTATTGTTAATCTAAAAACTTTTAAAACAGTCACGTTACCATCAGCTTAAATTTCAGATTCTTTTAAACAACTTTGTATACTTTCTAACCACACTCAACCTCTAATCCTTCAGAGCATTGTCCTCTTAATTTGCCTTAATCTGTTGTTAAGTGTGAAGTGAAACACAATACCAACATTTCTGTCCAAATGACTTTTGCATTTGGGAAGATCCTCGTCGTCCGTATACACTCATATACAAAAGAATCTTTCTTCTAAAAGAAACAATGACAATGACAGCACAGCCACCTTCCTTGCACAGGATAAAGTTAGGAAACATCAAAAAATAAATTCCCAGACAAGGAAGATGGATATTTTTCCAAAAGACCGACAATTTTGTGCACAAAACAATTTGTTTGTTTGCATGTAATCAAGTGTGACTGCTGGACGACACTTACTCTCCTCAATTTAGACAGGAGGCAGCCGGACTTTCATATACCATATAGCATAAGCATTGATATGTCTTCCTTGGGCCAAGCAATTAATCACATCCAGTCGAGATGTTTTGGCCTTCCTCTCCGTTTATTATTTGAAAAAATGCTTAACATACATATATGTTCAGTTGCAACAACAGCACCGAGAAGGCATATTCATTTTATGAAAAAAAAAAATTATTAATACTCAATTTCCAGGAAGCTGTCCTTTGGGCTCATTGAATTCTTTCACTTAGTCCTGAATTATGGCACTTTTCCTCATATCTTTCAGCTTTTTGAAGAGCAACAAGAAAAAAAACTCCTTTGCCCATATATACCACCCATTGGTATGTGAGAGTGCCTGATTGAAAAAAAGTAGAACTCCGCAGGATTCTTTCTCCTTTGGGGTTACTCAAACCACACCACAGGAGCTCAGGAAACATTTGTTATTTTTATTGCGTATAGCGGTATCTTGAGGCGATTTCATTGGCATTGTACTATTATGCGGTCGATGGAGTCTTTTATATCGTGAGTGTGTGCATATAGTGTGTCCCTTTTGGTTTACATGGGATAATAATTTCGAATATTTCTTGGTAAGTTAGCCAAATAAATTTCATTTCCGACCTCCGGAATTCGGATTTATATCGGCTGTATGGCTATAGACATGTAATTCTCAAAAAAAGAAAGAAAAAAATGAAAACATTCGTATCCCCCCTGCTCCAGCATTGTGTCGATGGAGAAACTTTTATTAAGTGCACGGTTTATATGAGCTACTTTGTCGATATGTACACATAAAGACTTCTTTACGGTCTATTGCGTTCGATATTGTTGCAGGACAATTTTATTTTGACGCATGACTCATGGGTGGTCTGAGTAAACTTTTAGGCAGCTCACTTTTAACGATTTTTTAATGGATTAACACACAAAGAAAGTAAGGGACATATCACTTAATAGGGGGGATATATGGATGAATAAGTAAGGTGCCTATTATATGACTTTGTTGACAAATATTCTTTTGTTCCTTAGAGGTATTGTACGAAGTATGGGCCAGTTATTTAAAGATTCATGCATAAGTAGGTATATATTTTCTAGATTTCAATCAAATAGAGCTTGACCTTAACAAAGAAAAATTTGCTTAACCATGCGAAAGTTCCTGTAGCTATGAGCTGAATGCATAAAGAAAAGTGAAAATGATGCAGTGACGCATGCACATTTTCTACAATATCGTGTTGAGGTTTCATGTCAGTTAATTACTGGACATCTATCGCTTTTATTTGTGCTTTTAGTTTTTTATATACTAATCTGTACTTATTGCTTCTTAAGAATTAAAAAAGAAAGAAACTCAGCTGTCATCACCAGTACTGCCACTTCAGAATTTAAAAAAACTAGTCAGATCTGACTTTTTGACTATTTTTTTTTTTTATGATCCAGCCTCAAAAAACCAGTTTAACATAATGACACTTTTATCAAATATAAAAAACACATTTTTTTTGCAATCATAAAAAATGTAGTCAGAAACGTTTTTGACAGCAGTTTAAGAAAACGTCATTTGCAACAAAAATGCAACTGTAAACTGTTTGGCAAAATTTTTTTTTGCTAAGGCATTTCACTCGATAACTTAATAAGCTCATTTTAAGTTCAGAGTAGAGTCTGAGCTGTCAAGAAATGTCAAGTTGTGTCAGCCTAGTGTTTAGTTGTGTTTCGAAAATAATTCAGAGCGTTTAGAAAACGATTGATTAAAAGCAAGATCAGAATATGCTCAGAGTCTGTTCACAGTTTTATTTAAAAAAAAAGAAAAACGCCTAATTTGCCTAGGTAAGCCATGTGCTCGCTTTCATAATTTTCGGTGCTACTCTGCAGAAAAGTAAAAACGTTCATATACGACAAATTTTTTTACAAAAAAAATTGAACGATCGACGATTATATATGTGTGTAGATGAAAGAGATTTTGTGCAGACACAATGATAGTATATTTGACAAAGGCAATATCTGTGATCGTGAAATCAAAATGGACGTTGATTCGCCATTTTCAAAAAAATAGTTTTGTCTACCCCTAGGCCACACAGGCAAGTACGGACAAGCAAGTTGCAATACAAATACATTTGTTCACTAACACGTACAAACCCAAGCAACTTGCTTATCAACTGGCATGGATTTTTTGAAGCCAGTAGCGAACCAAGTTGAGAAGCATTTTGGGAGGCGAGCAAGTGGAATGCAAGTGTAAAGCAAGTGGAAGGCAAGTGAAATGTAAATTACGAATTTGATAGGCAGTGACTTGCTTGCCAGTACTTGTCCGTGTAGTCTCGGGGCAGTTTAGTCTTTTATCACTTACATGCTGGCTCCAATGGACATGAACGATGTCCAACATCAATCAACTGTCACTGTCAGATAGATTTCAAAATGGATGTGTTCATTGATTGCACTGAATACTCAAGCTTAGATTAGATGGTAAGCGTAAATTATCATCGTCAATGCGTTGAAATCACCAAAATCATCGTCTTTGCGTAGGTACATACATATTTATACACAATAGATGTGTTCGTTTACTTCCCGAAACAGGACTTTCGACTAAGATGGACAGTTTTGGGAACTATATTAACAGAGATAAACACGTATAGGTATACTGTTCATGTGGAAATTGTCAACACATGAAATATTGACGATCACTCGTATAAACTCGGTCAATGATGTCCAAAATGCGTTGACATGTTGTCAGTGTCAACGCGATTTGAAACCTTTGGTGGAAACGTATTGAAACGTTAAACGGAGATTTCTAATCTGCTTGACTATACTCGACCACTGATCATTAACGTGGAGTTTCCAAGAGACAAAAGTATTAATTTTTCACACTTGCTATTACACGACATTCGCCACCTTTCGATATTTATTCTCAGCTATCCGGATAACTTTGTGTTGTTGTAATACATTGTTAAGAAACAGCTGATAACAAAACATCTGTTCTCAAAAAACAAATCTTGGAAACTCACGAAATTGAGGAGAATTGAGAAATGTCAAAACAGCTGCCAACGTGACAAGAAATGAAATTTGGGCTTTGTTTATGTTAAGTTTGGTCGTTTCGGGTTTTTGAAATGCAAATAAATAAGTTAAATGCAAATAAGAAATACACATTTCAACTACTTTATCCTTAGTTATCTTGGAGAACTTATCTGATAGCCGGCGGAACTTGGTCATTGGCTATAATTCTATCGAACAACACAATTTAGATGGATTTAAAAACCTCTAAGAATTTGATTTTTTGTTTACAGATCCAGAAAAAGGTGACTTTAAAGAAATTGGGTCACATTTTAGATCAAAAGATCAAAATATCTTTTACCAAAAGAATATGTTCATAGTTTGTCTTCCATCTGTCAAGCCATCAACTGTTAAATTTCACAGCAGGGTTGCTACCATTTTGATGGATTAAAAAACCTCTTCAATATCAGAGACGTTTAAAGTCTGTTTTACTGCTCCGGAAAAAGTGATTTAAGAGCAATCGGGTGACATTTGGATCAAAATACATCTCTTCCGTCAAAATATAGTTTGTCTCCATTTATCAAGTCATCAAATGTTAATTTCTATGGAAGTCACGTATATATTGGCTTGGATGTCGTTGGATTTAAAATCCTAAAAGAATGCAATGTTTTTGAGATTGGAATTTAAGGTTATCATAGGCAACGTTGACATGACAGGAAATTCTGAAAAGAGTAAAAAGACTAGTTTTGCTGGATTTGTATTTCCCACTAACAGCAACGAAATCTAGTAAAATTTGACTGAAAACAAGTCAAAATGACAGCACTGGCTCGTCACGTTTAAGAATTATCTCATAAATGCGTTTAAAAGGAAATATTTCACTTAAGAATGTATCTCACCCAGCTTTTAATAATTAAATTACCATAATCAACTATATGGCTATTAAATAACTTATATAGCTTTAACTTATACTTAATCCAATCCCCCAAGCCTCCATATATACATAAATTTATCTTAATACTCGCAACGAATATGGTAAAATTACTTTGACATTTCCTCCATTACTATATTTGTATATCTCTAATAGAGGTGCCTATGGGAATTTGCATAAATCAAGGACTCACATCTAATTACAAAAGAAAACACTATCGACTATTATTAACCGCAAGAGACATACCGATATGCCAAATCGTTTTGCTGCAACAAATTACTGCGCATGGAATTGCAAAGTGGAAACACAAATAAACCACCTGCAAGTTGCAAGCACCACCATGACATGTAATTGATCGATCACACAACACACACACACACACAAACCAAATCGAATCCAATCCAGTCAAGAGGCAGACATCAGAGAGCAAGATAAAAGATAATCCCCTCGCGCACTTGGGGCGAAGTGGTTGGGATTACTCAGACCGCCAGTCGCTGTCTGACTAACTCTCAATCAAATAAGATCAATCGGGTAATTGATATTCGTGTTCGTTCATTATGTTCCTGTCCCTGCAAAGTCTGAAGTATCATACCTGGGCTATGTCTACACGGGACCGAGACCGACCACCACCGCCGCGAATTGCTTTGTTGCAATTTTTGTTCAAAAATCGAATTGTGCAATTATCGACAATTATAATGGATCTTGTGGCGATGGCGATATTGTCCGGCTAGTCGCCATCGCCATCATATAGTCAGATTACCCATTATCTGTGCAGTGATCGAAACAAATCGGTAATCAGCTTAAGTTGGACAATTGACGGCAAACGACGACGACGACGCTACAATACCCACATCTCATACCGAATCGTCTGTAAATTGATTGGAATAGGGAGTGGAGAGCAAAATCAAAATCGAAAAGTCATACACACAGGCCAACAAATCAGCATATAGTATACACCATCAATAGCGATGACGGCGATGAACATAAGAAACGGCTGCAAACGACTTCAAAAGTCAAGGTAGTCACGATTTTATCCAAGCAGCCATGATGACTTCTCTAATGCAGAGATCAACACAGATCGCCATCTTCGATTCGATCAGATTCATCACAATGTTTGGCCTTGAAGTCTCGATTGGATTCTGATTCAGATTCTGATTCTGACACTTGAGAGCTGTCATTAGATTTTTTTTTTCAATTTCAATACCATAACAATTATTTGGTATTGTTCGCTGAGAGGGGTCTTGGCGTTGGCAGAACCATTTGATTTTGAATTAGAAAATAATGTTAATTATTATTGTTTCGCAATATATGGGGATCAGGGTTGGGTTTAATGAAGTAGATGAATGCTTTTAATACTAACCTTGACATTAAGATGGATGTGAGTGGCTTCTTGGACTCGTGCAAAATGGCCTTTACCAAGAATACGTCCTGTCATCATATAATTACCAACTTTAACAAGTTTCTTATTGCCTGGAATAATTTTAATAATAATGTAAATTGTCTTTGAAGTTGGAAAAAATAGGCTTACAGTCATGACCTTGCATTACTATCGAGGCACAACTTCAAAAATTTAAGAAAAATAATTAAAAAATATAAAGGTGGAGTATACAAATAATTATACTTTTTTTTTAATATTTCGTATGACATTTTGGTCGGAGAAAAAATTTCAAACAAATAATAGAAAACTTATTTAAAAAACAAACTTTAAATAAGAAGAGTTGAGGCTCTCCCAAACCATCCGCAAATATTCGGAATGACATTCAATTAAACTTTTGCCTTTGATGTTGTTTTGCTAGCAACTTTGCGTCAGCGCAATGCGTCAGTGTGGTCATGATTGCCACTAGATTATAAAGGCCGGAAGGGCACTGAAGCTAATGTCAAAAATAAACGAAAAGTAGCTTTCCGTATCATCGAAAGACGCTGTTTAGATTGAAAAGATTGAGACCGGTCTCAAGGTAGTTCCTGGACAAGAGAAGAAAAGGGTCAGGGATGTCGTGAGGCATGCACAAAATATAAACACCAACCTCATGAGACTCATTTCTTGGTGTTTCGATGTGCAAAGCATCGAAGTTGTTGTTGTTTCAATGTGTTTTGAGGCGCCTCAAATTGTCGAGTGTAGACACGATGAGACTCACGAGTCGCATTTCCCAATCTAAACAGAGTCAAAGATGAACGCATCCATACTATACTAATCATCTATCTCTTTCCGGCATTCCTTTTTCACCAAATGTCAGATTAATTTAAGTATGGTGCGTCCCGGAGCGTACCACACTTTCATAAAGAAAGTTGAAGGACAATCGACGAAACGCTCCACACCACAATTACAGGCGCGTCATATGCTTTCTGTGTATTTGCTTGTTTTTCCTATCATTGAACTGCCCTTTCGAGCATTATAGTTTAAACATAAAATTCATGTCCAGAATTGAAAATAAAAACAATCAATCGTAGCTTAAAATAATATACATACATAGATAAGTCTGTAATCCTTTTTGTAAACGCAGAATAATGTCAATAAGTCAATGGCCGCGTTCAATGTTGTACCTAAAGTGATCTGGATAGGTTTGTGCAGTTGGAATCCCTTGTTAAAACACAGCTGATGAGAAAAAAGGTGTTGGCAAAAAAGAGATCCCAAGCTATCCTTAAAATTTTCGGCTATAAAGATATCCAAAGAGAAATGTCAACAACAGCTGATTGGCGTTCAGACACATACATGGATACAAAGTTATCCTAGATAGGCATCAAATTGAAACTTGAACGCGACCCATAAATTGTCAAATGAAGGAAATTAATGCATTCAGTGATCATGCAGTGCATGTTTAACGCATTGCGTTCAATAATACAAATTTATGATTTATATGGATGCAAAAACAATTTGTATGCAAATAATACTGTGGCATGTGAATATATTTTATGGTAAGTGTAACCCGACCATGCAGGAAAAAAGTTTTTATTCACCACACTGCACTTTTGTGTTGCATGACATTTCATGACTGCAATGGGTGTCTCTCTTGTATCAAACTATGTGCCCAGTTAACACAGTTCCAATGCGCAAAAAAAATCTATGCAAATATTCTTGCATGTTAAAAATAATTGAGGTGAAATGCAAAAATAATTGTTTCCATGATTGGTTTACAGTTTCTTGGAAAAAAATATTGCTGTCATGAAACGTCATGCAAAACAATGGACCAGCAATTGTTTTGGGGGGGGGGGGGGGAAATGTGGTGAATAAAATATTTTCTATTTTTCGGTCTACACTTCCGAAAAATATATATATATTCCCCTCAAAGCCTTATTTGCATGCAAATGGTGTTTGCATCCAAAAATAATTCTTAGGCCTATAGTTTATTAATTTTGGGTAAATTAATGACTCAAATATTGGCTTACGCCAAGGCAAATATTTTTTGCCTTCAATATTATACAATTTCTTGCACAGAATTATTGGTAAATTAAAAAAAAAAAAAACATTTTTCGCATGGGAACTGTTAACTAAACCAGGATTTAACAATTTTTTTTTTGTATTTTGACATCCAAAAAGTTTTGCATACATTTTTTCACACGGGGGTTGTAAAGTAGACTTTTCTTAAGAAAAAAAAAAAAAAATGACCAAATAGAAGGGATAATGACAATGCGACCAAATGACAATAATTACCAAATTTGGTCACAAATGACCAAATTGGCAACCGTGAGTGTGGTTGCTCTCATTTAACCTCATGCTGACAGGCAACATTTTTGAATAATTCTTCACGTTGGTTTGGGCTGGGAGAACTTTAATGCGTTAAAAAGTAATGATTTTTACAACGTAAATTTGTTTTTACTATGCGCGAGTTTTTGCGAACGGTCCTTGATAAGCCGATTAATTGGGAAAAGCTGTGAACTTTTAAGCCACTGAAGACAGAACATAATGAAACCAATCTTAAAATCATGACAGATCCTAAGACTGCCGTGTGTTTGCACGATCAGTGCTATGAGAACTAAACCAACTGCAGTCCTAGAAATTTTTCTTTAAAAGACACCCCCGGGGGCAATTGATGACTTTTCAATCACTACAAAATCAAAACTGGTAGAACGTTGCCAAAATGAGTTGATGAGAAACCTCAGCACAATGAACACAGTTATCCTCAAATAGGTTTCTGTACCTTAATCATGAAATGAAATGGCTGATGCGCTGGCCAAAAACTGGTCATCTCTCTTGATCCGAATCAAACCAATATTATGGTACCTATGCCACTGGAAAAGAGTTTAATTCACGTGAAATTCCTTAAAGCTGCAGGTGTCTGATGGTAATCATTCGATGCTTCTCGGGTTTCAAGAAATCTATTGCTAAATATTTCAAAAAAAAAAACTGAATATTTATTTTATTTAAACAGATCTCAACTATCCATCCTAATTGAAGTCCTAACGACTGAGAACCCATATATGAGCAGAATTCAGGATTGTTCAGGGACGCATTCCATACCTAAACTCCCCCTTATCCATTCTCTATTTTCCTGATACCTACCTTACGCCGTATCATCACCCATTCTAACCTAACCTAACTTAGCCCACCGTTCTTAGGTTATCCCCTTGACAATTTATTTAAAATTTTGTTTCGATCTTTAAAAAAATTTCCTAAAAAAAATCAACATTCTTTTTTTCCACTAAAAATTTGAATAAAAAACTTTGAATGAAAAAAACCGTTTTTCCAAAATTCTTAGCTTCTCAAAAGCAAGTACGTGCGACCCAGTAATGCATTCTATTTTCATTTCAATTGTCACGACCAAAGTTGTATAAAAAAGCAATACTTTTGTAAAATTAGTTGATTTTTAAGTGTTAAGCTAAAAATCAGCTAGTAATTTAATAAAACCTCAAATGGCGCCCAACACAAATAGTCTAAAATTCCAAAAACTATTATTACATAACTCATCTAATGGACAGCTCAAGTCATTAGTCAAGAAAAACCTATTTAACTTTTTTCCTTTCTACATACATTCCGAATGGACTATTTTTTAAGTCCCTGTTTAGGAAATATATCAAATAAAAATATTTTCACGTGCAGGTTATTGACTTTCTATTTGATGAGTTCATTTATCATGGATGATTCTCTTTTATTCTCTAAGAATCCAACGACCTCGAAGAAAAACTTCTAAATGCCAAACCCAAGTCAAAAGCACCCACTCATGCACGCACGATATACCCAACCAACAAAAACGTAGGTACCGGATAGTAATATTCCAAAGAAACATTCTGTTTTGGAAAGAAGCTGAATGTATACGTGTTGATATACATACTTATACCATAAGTCTACCCCAATAAATTTAGCAAAAAGCTTCAAGAGTCTAGCTCTTTCTACTAAAAGATTTCATCATCATTATCATGCTGGGACGTCGTCGTTGTTCCCTTAAAGCCGTGTACGATGGAAAAATAAACTTTCTCTGCTTTTTTTTCTCCGAATCTGAACTCAAACCCGTGGGAGAATTTTTAGAACTTTTATGCTTTCATTTATTTTAATTTTTTTTTTCATTCAGCAACGACAACAACGACCGACAACGTTTGCTGGTTCGTCCCCCTTAGCTCAGACCCAAGGACACCGACAATTTTCTTATTTTGTCGTAATCACACGCCAGGTCAATGCCTGTCTGGCCGACAATGTATTTTTTTTTTTCATTTTCATAGCTTTTCCTGGGACTATTGGTGGAACTGGGATCCTTGCCTAATGGTATAAAACTGCTTTCCGCCCACTCACCGATATGACGACGAGCAAAACACAATTCACACGGTCCTCCGACTCCTGGAGAGCGGCGCTCTATCTTTGTGTGTTGTTTATTTTCCATGTTGTCGTGTGCAAGGACATGGAACGGATGTGGGGAATAGCTGTTTCCTCGATACACCAGCACTCCCATATTACAACCGAAGCCCCTCAGCAGTAAAGAAGCAGTAGCAGCAGCAGCAGCAGGAAGATTCCTCATGCAGGTGCTACTTTAGAAGTCCTCGAACTCAAAAAGTAGATATTACAATCATTACTGTGAATAGTGAAGGGCTTTCAATATTTTGTCTGCTTGTGCTGCAAGGACGATAGATTGGCTCCTATGATGAGCGAGGACGAGGACGAGAACGGTGATGCTGGTTATGGTCTGAGGACGGAGGTGGTATATTCATTCATTCCATCGTGTCTTAGTTGCACTCATCGTCTATACTCTCGATACAACTCTTACAATTTCTCGGATTGGGTTTTGAAATTCCAGCAGATTGATCGAAATTGTCGTTGTGTCGTCACTGTTGTTTGATGGTTTTGCGGCTACACTGATGGCACATGACTATAGTGTAGGAAGGAGTTTAATCTTCTAACATGAGTTATCACTTGGAATTAAGTGAATTATGGGTTTCGGTAGTTTGCTGCACAAGAGGGCATAGATTACTCGCTATAAGTGGGAGATGGGTCGGTCGTTGACGGTGTTCATTCGTTAGTCGGATGTTTGATGGGCGGCAGTGTGAAACAAATGGTTTTGGGTTACGAAATTTGTAATGGTATCAAAGTCTCTCTTGCTTTCTTGTGGTTTCGGATACAAATAAATGCAAATTCGATCGTTAATTTTGGAATCCGTTTCGGTTATCTGATTTGCATTATTAAAAAAAGGAAAAAGTAAAGGTTATATGAATGCTGACTATCGATTTTATGTGTGTTCGGAAGGTTAAATGGATTCATATTTTATAGTTTTGTTCTTAAAATGATAAGAAGAATGCTTTGATCATAAGCGTAGAGTTATTGGTTTCAAAGTGTGAAAATTATTCAAATTGGCGGAACAGTCTTTGTTAAAGTAGATAGCAAAACAAATTTAGCTGTCACTGATGTCTGCGAGTGTTCTTATGTTTAAGAAGGTTCATACGAAACAAAACTGCAGTGGGCGTTGCCAGATACTACTACTACTGAGCGTTCCCAGATACTACTACTTTTATTTATTATTATATCGTTTTATTTAATTTTGTTGTATACATACATAAGTACATAATGGACATTTAGGGACAGTATTTAAGTTTTTTTTTTTAAATACGTTAAGTATACGAACAAGAGTATCGACAGTAGAATTTTGTCAACTGATTTCATTTCATGATAGTTCTAGCTAGAAAGTTCTAGATAGAAATTGTGGAATAACTCAAGGTAATTCTTTGAAAGAAACTTCAAAGCCTGGCGGGTTGGTGTCATCAATAAAGCTTTGTCACCATATTTTTATTTCAATACAGTGGAGATATTGGAATAATGCTAAAAAGCTTTGGTGAAAGAAAATATTTGTCATCAAATTATTTCTAGGGAATGGGTCGTTGTTGTGTATTCCAAAATTGTGTTTGACCAAAATTCTGTATGTGGATCAAAAATTCTGTATGAACATAAATCTGTATTCTGTTTTTCTGCTTTTCCATTATTCTGTATTCCAAAATTCTGTAAATCCAAAATATTGTAATGTAATTGTAATCTTCAATGCTAATTTAGACTTCCCTCCCTAGAATTATTAGTTCCAGTTGTACAAACGTGTTTGAACCACTTTGATCCGTGGTTCAGCAATTTTTAGACTAATTTCCAAGGAATAACTGAGATTCGAAGATGGTTTAAGGTTCAAGTATGTTTTAATAACCAATTAAATGCCTGAACCATCAATCGTTGAACCTCAGTTAACTCACCGAATTCGGTGAGCTAAAATTGCTTAACCATGGATTTAATATTTATACAACTGGCCCTTGAGGGCCATTCACATGAGAGAACGACGAATAAACGAACAAAACGGAATTTAACACATTTATAATCTTTAATTTGATACTCGAAGAAATTATCAAATCAATTTTTCTTCTATCATTTACAGAAGTTTTGGAATATAGAATTTTGAAGTACAGAATTTCGGATTTACAGAATTTTTAAATACAGAATTCCGGAAAACAGAATTTTGTAATCCGCTTTTCGACACATACAGAAATATGACCTAAGCCCTTATTTCTATGAAAAATAAGAGAGAAGGTTTATGAATTTAATTGAATACGATTTACTTGGCGTCTCTCAAAATTTCTTTTTTATCAAAAAATCATCTAAAATTAAAACATCTGAAGTTGAATATAAAACTCCTCATTTTTGTGACCAAGAACACTTTTTTGCTAAAAAAATCCAAAAATACAAATCTATTTGACTTCACTGAATTTAGCAATTACATCACAAGACAAAGAATGAAATATAATCCTAAAATTGGCAAAAATTTTGGGCTATATTCTAAGAATATTTTGAAGATAACGTTCTTTCAAATAATTCACCCATACAATGTTTTCTTGCCACGCCCATCTTTTGTGGTTTTTTTGAAGATTTTTTTTTAATTCGTATATTAAGGTGCACTCCCGTATAATCTGAACGACTTAACCAACTTTCCTGAAATTTTCAAGTTCCGCCCACTAACACGCCCATTAAAAAAAAACTTATTCAAGCAAGTCACAGTGATTAACTTTGGTGGAGTATTTGGAGAATATCAATTTTCTCAGTATAAAGTGCTTAATGGTTCAATGAATTTCATGGGTTATGATGGGAGTTCATGAAAACATAAATTTGTTCTAGTTTAACCTCTAACTTTGAATTCAAAAAAGATATACACAAAACTAATTTTCATTATAAAATTTAATTTTTTTTTAAAGTATTGTTTGATAAAATTATGTCTTATTACATTATTATGATTATGGTGCGCAGTGCACCAAAACTCTAAATTCATAGCAAAAAGAATCATAACGGTAAAAAAACTTCTTTGATGGTGTGGAATTTTAACTCAAATAAGCTCATAAAATTTCATGAAGGATTTTCAATCCTAAACGTATAGGTATTATTTAATCGAGAAAAAGATAATAATACCAAATCTTTATTATTTTCGAATACCTTAGCTAACAATATTAAATATATTTTGACAATATTTCTTCTTAAAATCTACTCGATTTGATTTTAAAATCTATTTTAATTGTAATCGGGGTATAATTTTCATTTAGAACAATATTTCAGATCTCATTAGGGCTGTTTTATGATGTAAATTGGAAAAGGACTTATTCAGTATTTTACTTCCATAAACAAAAACCCATGCCGGAGGACAAAATTTATCAGCAAAATTTATTCAGACTGGTTTTGAAGTTTAATAAAAAGAGCATCCGCAAGTTTCTGCAGCTAATTCAACTTGTTATCAAAAGTATAAAAATACACCTTTTATTTAAATTTTTTTAAAGTCCAATTACACTGCCTCACCATTTTTAAATTCATTCGTATAGCGGTTCAAAAAAAGCGTAATAAAAGCCTCACTTTCACATAATAATTAAAAAAAAAAAAAAAAAAAACAATTCATAGGCAATGCAAACAAAAACAAAAAATTACTGCAGTAACCCTTTTTTTAATGGACTAAAACTGAAACGCTATGTGTTCGTGCGATGTGATCACTTTAATGACAAATATCTAACGGTATTGACGACTAATATTTTTATTACTTATATTGAGTTAGAGGTTTTTAAGCCAATTCAAAAGGTTTTCGGGAGAATCTGTTAAGATTTTTTTTTTTTTTTTAATGATTGCCTACTATGGAAGCACAGTTCACGGTAGCGTATACGTACTTTTATTTTTATTTCATGACATGTATTTTCTTGTACCCTTGTTTCCGTAAGTTAATTATTTGTATATGTTATATGTGCATAAGGACAAAATCGTAATTCTATTTGTCTGTTTCATTTACAATTGATGTACAGATACATGAATTAATTAAATTAACATTAGATTTTCCCGACGTTTCCTCATCAAGGGTTGTTGTTTGCTTAAGGGAAACTTACTGCTACACTTGTCTCTGTCTGGACGTCAGTTTGTGTTCAGTCAGTCTGTGTGTGTATTTATTCCATTATACAAATTTATAATTTATATATAAATACATTTTTAATCAAATTATGACACCTCAAATTGTTAAAAAAAGAACCCATTAAATTATTATCTCAATGTATCTATTATTTTAAACATTTTAAAAACGTAAAAGTTATTTTGGTGTTTTTGCCCAGATGAAAAAATAAATTTTATTCATTAAAAAAGGTCCACTTAAACACGCAAGGGTTTCGCCATTCATGAAGCTGGCATCCAAGTGATAAAATTGAAAAATTACAAATAGGAGGTCCCCTAACCACAAAACACAGGAATTTCGGTTTCGGCAATTAAAAGTTGTTCTTAAAATTGAACGACTGGATTACGTCATTTTATGCTGTCTAAGAAGATGCGGATAACCACAAGTTGTTTATTTTTTAAGCCAAGTTAAAACTTTCCAATAATTGTACTTTGATGAAATTTAAGAATAATTGATAGTTTTTGTGCGATGAGAGCTAAAATGCATTATTGAATATTTGTTTGCATTTTTTTCGCTGTTGCCTTATGAAATTTAAGGTGCAA
Source organism: Dasysyrphus albostriatus (assembly GCA_946251815.1). Classification (NCBI taxonomy): domain Eukaryota; kingdom Metazoa; phylum Arthropoda; class Insecta; order Diptera; family Syrphidae; genus Dasysyrphus; species Dasysyrphus albostriatus. Next base: position 29,675,404 of record OX276337.1, on the reverse strand, counting down.
ACCTCAAATTTGGATTCAGCACCCCCAAAACATAAAGCAGAAATAAAATGAAAACTACCAAACAATATGGTAAAAACACATTCAACTGAACTAATACTAAAATCTCCAAATTATTAAAAAACAAAACTAAATCTTTAAATCCAAGATCCTCAAAACCTCTCTTCTCCTCTCCGATTTGAAAATCTCCAAGCACATTATCGCCATAGTTCGAGTATCTAAGAAATTATATAAGTACACGCCTATAATAAGGGGTGTTTTTTGTTGACGTGTGGTTTTCAATCTGGCAATCATTTTTCCGGAATTGGTCTTTTTGACAGCTGTCACTTGTCTTCGCAGATAAACCCAAGACAATTGACGCCTTGGAAGAGAATATTCGGCGCCTCACCAATATTTTCTTCAATACATTGATTGTTCCGCGATGCGTAAATTGGCACAATTTGCAAACGTTGTACAGGAGTAAAGTCTATTCATTACGAAATGGAAAACCAAACTGAGCATTAATCAAGTGACAGCTGTCAAAAAAACCAACTTTTAAAAAAAGTATTGCCATATTGAAAATCACACGTCTAAAAAATACACCATTTATATTATTCCTGTTTGAAAAAAAGAACGGTTTATGGACGATTCTAAAGTTGCTTCATGCAAATGATTTTAATATTCGGTAGAATTAATTATATAAATATATTAATCGCACTTATTTGAGTTTAAGTAGTCGTTTAAAAAAAATAAGAGTTTTCTTAACGGCTTTTTAACATTTGTATGGAAGGTAACATAGGACCGCGCTTGCAATTTTCAGCCGTGGTGACTGAAAAATCAGTATCGCAAGAAATTATGGCCTTGCACTTACTTGCGATTATGTTTTTTGCGATACCTTAATCGGTTAAAGTACAACATACAGCTCTTAATGTGAATGCATGTACATGCGTGAAAACAATCGATTTCTTTAAAGGATGTGCGTGCATTAATAAAATATATATTTTTCTGAATAGCCTAGCAATAACCTTGTGGTTTCTTTTTTTTGCGATTAAAAATAGCTATTGACAAGCTCTCACTTGCAATCTATTTAATTTTGTGACTGAAAAAAAGCTGAAAAATAGATCTGTTTGGGTAATTCCATGAATAAGTGGACATGACGATAGAATAACGGAAAATTTATCTCTTCCCCTTCACTAATTTTAAAATTAGAATTGCAAAATATCCTAAAAGAAATTTTGGCTGAAATTTGGCTGAAAATATATATGAAATTATAAAAAGCCTAACCCTTAATTTTTAAATTGAAAACGTGAAATAATGTGACTTACCGACTTTTTGTAACGTGAGTTACCATGTATTTTATTAAATTTGTATGAAATATTTTCAATAATTTAAAATTTCTGTACAATTATAAATAGGTTGATATATTTTTGTATCTCATTCAACACTCTAGTTAAGCTTTATTGGTTTGTTCTATTTAAAAAAAAAATGTGCAACGTACTGCCACAAAATTCGTGTCCGAAACGGGTAACGCAAGTTACCAACATGTTTTCGCATTTTTATATAAGAAAGAATTTTTGTCATCAACATTTGTATTTTTTCTTAGTAGTCGAAGTCATTACCATGTATAGAGTTTATATTTTTTTCATTTATATTTAAACAAGTAGGAACATTTTAATAAAGAAGCTCGTAAGACTCTCCCAAATGAAACGTGAGTTACCATGGAATTGCCCGGTTCCATTTTCTTAATCACTGCGAATTAGAAGTCGCATATGTGCGTATTCACATTTAACAAGTGTCTCACTGCTTTCGGCTGAATAAGGCTAGGATCGCAATTGCAATTTTTTGTCGCAGCGACTGCAAAAGTTGAAGCCAGTTTAGTAGGATTTGTGGCGTTTTTTCACATTTAAGCTTAAATTGTTCTATTTATTGTGACTAAATAGTCCTGCGACAGAAAATCACAAGTGCGTTCCTGGCTTAATCGCACCATTGAAAATCACTAGTGCATGCAAGATTTTTTCAAGTTGTGACTACAAGTTTTTAGTCGCACTATTTGAAATCGCAAGTGTGATCACAAAAATTTAACTGCGTATGTTTCTTTTTATCTTTTAACAATCGTATCGACCGAAAGATGCAACAAATTTTCGACTTTTAAGCAATTTCTCGGAAGCATGTGCGTTCATTCACAATTGAATTTATGTGTTCTATTTCTGGTGACTGAACAGTCGCATGATTGAAATCGCAAGTGATATCCTAGCCTAAAGCTAGGAACGCACTTGAGATTTTCTGTCGCAAGATTTTTCAGTCGCTGAATATAAATCACACGAATTTGAATGTGAATGAACGCACATGGCAACTAAAAAACCTACTAAGCGGTGATTACTTTTTTTGTCGCTGCGACAGAAGTAAAAATGAGTAGAGAAACCCTTCAAAATTATCTGTCAAGAACCTTTATCCCCACATAAATCATTTTTCGATGTATAATTTTGTTGATATGTTTAAGATTGGACAACTACTTAAGTTGATTTGCTTGATATAATATATAGGTATTTTCAAAGTCTTTCACTTTTGTTTTCACTTATAATCCTCGCATCTTCAGGTTCAATGTGGATAACTTAAATCTAACATAATAAGGCTATACATTTTGGTATTTATATATTATATTTTTTAAACTTCACTCTTATGATATTTATGCCTACTTTCAACAGCTTTAATACAAAATATCTTATTTATCACATCTACTTATCGCCTAACTATTAACTTATCCTTCAATCAATACCTTCCTCTGATAACAAAATAAAAAAGGATTGTATCTCTATAAGCTTCACAAAAAGGCCATGGAAATCCTTTCAAAGACCCACTGATGACGCCCTTATACTGTTTGGGTAGGTCAGTAACATTCGCGTTCCACATTACCACCACCACCATGAGTCTACACGACTCGACACTAAAAAGATTTATCGCATTCAATTTTATTTCGCATGCTTAAAGGTGACACGCAACCCAAGCCAAGCCAAAAGCTCCTTCGGATAAAAATCGATTGAAACAGAGGACACGTGCTAAAGTCGGTTCTACCACGACTTCAACCATAACACCGCACCTCACCAACATGACACCCGAGTGCAAAGGGAAAAGTGTGTTTGTTGGCCCACCATGTCTCCAGACTATTGGCGGCCATTAAATGTAATTCCGAGTCCTGTCCCCACATTGGAGAGGAAGTGGAAGTGTTCCATTTTTGTGGCCGCTCTGGCGCACCGATAATTGCTATTTTAATTAAAAGGTGAAATAAATCGTCATCGTCCTCGCTGAGTTGCCGACGCCGGCCACCACCGCTTGTGAAGCCTTTTGTCGGCACCAAGAAGTATATAGGTATACGTATCTTAACAGCAGTTAAGGGAATTTACCAGGAGTATTATAAGTTTCATTTGGAATTCATCTACTTAGCCAAAGAAGCCGCCATCATTGCACTGGCCGCCCCGTATATAAACGTAGACAGAGACATATGCGACAATTACTGCAATGCAACCTGTCGCTTCTCTGTGTGGTTTCATGTGATAGCTCTGTTTCCTTTTTTTCTCGTCGTAAAACAACTATCGTGCAGTGAGCAAGCAAATCCATCAGATAGTCTATAGGCATATTCGATTGACATTCTACCGGGATTTCACGAAGACGCATAAAGACTGGATTAGAAAATGAGAGGGATTTCAATTTGAAATTGATAATTGACTACGCAAAATGTCAAATGAAACAGGTCCTTGAAGAGTCTGGTAAAGTTAATGTCAGTCTTATATGTCATTTACAAGTGTTAATCACTGTCAAATGTATTATCATTGAAAACTCTATAAGCTTTCATTGAACAAACCTGACCTAGGTAAACTATAAAAAAAACTAATAATAAAATTAATTCTGTTTTTGGAAAATGTAAATTTAACGCTCTTAGACTTGGCGGAAGCTTTAAACATTCCTTTAATGGTGATGCGACAGCCAGTTAGTTGTTCTGATACAAACAGAGGTCTGCAAACATTACTGCACGTAACTGCAGTTCAAACGCTATTTACCAAACATGGTACTGACCACTAATTACTTAGCTTAATGATTAATTAATTTGTCGTAAGCACCCAAAACGTTGAGTTAATTCACGTTTACACTAAAAATAGCTATATATGTAGTTCCAGCATCAGTAGCACTTTGTTAGTGCAATTCCCTTGGGGGAATTTATAATCTTGTATAGTGTAGTTGACTCCATGTACACTTAAAAAAATTGCCAGAGCGTCTTAAAATAAAAATTATTTCTGCATTAAAATATTTAATTTAACATGGACATTAATGGTGTTACAAAATCGTATTATACCTGATAGATATACTGAAACTGAAACGATGGACAAGGAGCACCTTTTAGCCTTTTCAGAAAGCAAAAGAAAAGAACAATTCAGAACGATTTTTGTAAGAAAAAGTTCGTGCTATTATGTGCCTAGCTTTTTTTAAGCGTGAAGTTAGCACCGCCATTTTCCATTTTTTTTAGAAAGAAGTGCTACATTGTGTGTATGTCCTTAATATTAAAAAAAATCACAAATTAAAAAATTTTACGAAAAAAGTATTTTTTGAAATTTAGACATTAATCAAAAAGAAATGTCTGCTATTTTGTACTACAATGTAAAAATTCGCATATTTGCAAATTTATGGCCAGTAATTAATTTTCCGAAGGGCTTAAATGTAGCGTGAAGTAAGCACCAACATATTTAATTTTTGCACAAGAAAAGTTTGTTTTACTGTATCAAATTTTTGCAGAAAATAAATTTTTCTATGCGTAAGGTTAGCAGAGTTTCCAATTAAAAAAAAAAGAAAAAGGAGATACTAACTTTTTTAAATTTTCATTTCTAACTTCTTCACACTTTGCAAAGTTATCTTTTGATCATAAAGGCTGCAAATACATTTATGATGTTTTTTCTCTGTTTGCCATATGCTAGGCAGTACAAAGTAATGAAAACTACCACAACTTTCATTTTAACGAAATTGAAAAATTTATTCCTAAAATTTGCAAATTTACTATTTTTTGTGTGCATTTGTGTATAAGGCAGCAAAAATTGATCACAGTTCAACAAATTTTTTTTAAAATTGAAAATGTGGGTGTTAACTTTACGCTTCGCAAAAATAAAAAATATAAGTTAATTTAAAAAAACAAAATTCGAGAATGTTTTGTTTCTTAACTCTTTGGCACATGACAGCACAATTTAATCACAAACGGTAAAACTTTCATTTTTACGAAATTGCGAAATTTGAAAAAAAATGTCGTCCTTAAAATTAGCAAATTTGAAATTTTTTTAAAATATCGACACAAGGCAGCACAAATTGAGCAAAATACATAACAATTTTTTTAAATCGTGAATCACGCTTCGCAAAATAGTTTGTAGAAATTGAACGCACGCAGTTTTTTTTTCTCTTTGAAATTAGGCGGCAAAACCTGAACATAAAACAACACACCTTTCATTTTTACGAAATTGCTAAATAACAAAAAAAAAAAAAATGCCACTCGTGAGATTTTCATGTTTGCAAATTTGTTTTAAGGTTGGTTAGTTACAGTACAAGGCACTACAGAATATTTTTTTGTGAAAATTGAAAAAGTGGTGCCAACTTCAAGCTTCGCCAAATTGTCTTATGGTCGTAAAAGTTGTATTTGTGCTAATTTTATTTTATCTCTTTGGCACATGGCAGCACAAACTAACCACCAAACAGCAAAATTATTTTTTTTAAGAAAAATATAAATCTTCAAGATAAAATTTTGAAAATTGTTTTTCGGCCGTAAAAGTTACAATTAATTGTGATTTTTATTTAACTTTTTGGCGTATGACAGCACAGCTGAGCAAAAAAAGTATTATGGGTTTTATTTGCAAAATTTCAAAACTATTAAAAATTGCTATTTTTTAAAATATTTACTGCACAAATTGAGCCCAATTCAATTCAATTTTGTTTTTTTTAAATATAAAATGGCGAGTGAATGCTAATTTCACACTACAGCCTTTCGTAAAGTTTATTTTTAGCCATAAAAGTTAAAACAATGCAAAAAAATAGCACAGCTTTCATTTTGGAGATATTTTATTAAAATTTCATTCATGAAATTTGTATATGAGGGATTTTTCTTAATACTAACGGCACAAGGCAGCCCAAGTTGAGCACAGTGCCAGCGCAATTTTTTTTTTTTTTTAAATATGGCGCATGGCCACACAAGGTGGGCACAATATAACAAAAATTGTTTTTACGAAAATAAAAATGGCTGTGCTAGCTGCACGCACAATCAAGAATTAACTATAGAGATGAAAATATTAGTAAAAAAAACTTTTCCTGAATGTACTACTATTATTGATGCAAAAGACACTTGCAATTTTCGAAAAGATTAAATCAAAGACATTTTATTGTCATGGGATCATTTCATCATAAGTCATTTTCTGACGTAGAAATTTTGGTGTCATAAGCAGTTTTTAAATTATAATTTTTAGTCAAAAATGCAATTGCAATATGTTCTTAAACGTAAATTGCAAAAGTCAATTGATTTAAAACCCAAAACGAAGTTTTAAGGAAAAAGCATTATTTTCAATAGTGCAGTTTACAAAATTCATGTTTTTGATAACATCATCTGTCTAGCAACTATGCATTAAAAAATCGAGTTGAAAGCAAAAGTACTGAAAAGTCAAGTGCTTTCAGAATAAAATTGGCTGACTTTGATCAAACAGATTTTGTGCAAAGTTTGATTGCGAATGTAAATTACCATTTTCAAGAACGTCACCAGCACCGTAGGCCGTTTTCAAAAACATCATCTGCATCAAAAATACATTTGCAGACCGCTAACTGCAAAAGTTTTCCATTCGAATTTAAATGAGTGCGAATGTGATATCAGATGTTTTTTCTCGTTCACTCATTGAATTTCGAAAAAAGTCATGACTCAAAAGTCGTCATGTAAAAGGGCACTTAGCATTGTGTTCAGGATTGTCACGTCTTGAAGTAGTTCGGGAGCCGAATTTGAGAAATTATGTAGCCCAAAATTGTAGCTGAAAAAGTAGCCCAAATAGTAGCCCAATACCAATGCACTTTTCTTATAAAAATGGGAATTCTGGGAAGAACAGATAAGCTGAATGATATTATTAAAGAGAAGATTATTGTGGTTGGTTTGAAATGTTAAAACCATATTGAGTTAAGAGTGGTGCCAAATTGTAGATATGTTAAGGGGGAGAAAATTTGTTTTTATATGTTTTACTTATATACAAAAATACCGCACAAAATTAGATTTTAGCTATTTATAGCCGAATTATGATTGAGCTGTCATACTGAAATTATTGTCGGCCATTTTGGAAAAAGATAGCCCAATTTCCAATAAATTTGACAAGCCTGATTGTGTTCGATAATGCATGCTTGAAAACATCATCTGCAGTTCAATTTTGCAGTAAATAGATTTAGTTGACTGCACAAATATTGAGAAGCTAGATATCGTGTTCGTAAACGTCACATAAATTTGTAAGAAAATTTACTAACGTTGATCAAAAATATTTTATGCAAATCATAAACCTATACAAATATGAATTTTGACAAAGCAATACATGAAATAAAAATGACTATTATTTGACGATCAAATTGACGTTGAATTTTTGAAAAACAGCCGTCAAATCAACGTCAATTTGACTGTCAAATGATTTTAATTTTTTGATTACAACAGGTGACGTTTTCGAAAACAGCTACAGTTTTTCTGTGGGGACTAATTTTAACTCTGTGCGACACTATGGGTGTGGATATCGATACCACCTTCTCTCTATCGATTTGTATAGTGTCGCACTTCACTTGATTTTTGACATAATGTACATCTGAGAAAAATATCTATGTATATATTAATTTAGCACTTAAATGTAAGTCACCAAATAAGGTGAGCTAACATGGGATTGAAGTTCGTCGAAAACTCGGGTTTAACCCCAAGATCTCGCTCTGAAAAACTGGTTCTTAAAAGTTTATTTAGGAAAACAAAACTCAATTTATTCAACTTCCATAAAATTCTAGAGTTCATTTTTATATTCACATCCTGGTTACGTATGTAAGCCTTTTTTTTCTTTAAGTGTATGTACATAACATCACGTTAAAATGGCCGAAGGAGAACAAATAAATGCACCAAACTGGACATTAAGTCATCCGCGATGCAAGCGAAGCATATTCTCCCCCCCCCCCCATCATCACCTTATTATACTGTTGTTTTAGTTGTGGGAAATGTTTTATAGTAAGTGCTGGCTGCTATAATAGTGTATATGAATGCATCTTAAGTTTTTTGTTATTCTAAATAATTAGGTAGAACGAGAAATAAAAGCAAAGTAATAAAAGGAAAATAAATGTGTTTTCCCATGCCACGTTTTTGATGCACTGCAGCTGGTTACTTGACGTTTAAGATGGCGATAAATGCGCATGGAGGTGTAACAGCATCAGCATCAGCACCAGCAGCAGCAGCAGCAGCAGTAGAACAATCAGCAGGCAAATTAGGAATATTGCCAAAAGTGTCAGTCATTCCTTTTTTTTTTTGGGGGGGTTGCATGTGTTTTTCCAACTCCTGCTAAGAGAAAAATATTTAGAAAAACACAGCATGCGTTTTTTGATGAGAGATAAAATAAATATATCATCGAACAAGGTAAACTTAATTCATAGTAGAATTGGATAATAATTTTGATTTAGGTACACCCATAGCGAAATTAAGTTATGCATATATGCATGCATATTTACACGCGACTATAATAGTGCATATAAAATTTAGACATTTCATTTTGGGTTATTCCCGCATATAAAATCTGCCGTAATTAATGTTTAAGTGGTGATCATTGATTGTCTAAGGAGAATTTTATAATTAAGAATACGCATTTAACATTTTGCTTTTGAAAATTTTAAAATGTTTACAGTAAGTAGTTTTTGGGATGGTGCTTTAAATAAAAAAGAAAATATACATATGCGACCAAGACAAACGTCTGAAAATATAAATAAAAATATAGATTTTCAAAGTTGTACCACTACCTTCTTTCCTTTAAAAATAAAATATTGCCAGTAAGCTACCTTTTTCTGGGTCACATCTATAAACGACATAACATTATTTGACAATAATCCTATTTGTTTGAATTAAGTCGAAAAATATAGATTGTATGAAAAAATTTGTCATAATCAAAGTTGTAGAAAATAAAATTAGCTACAACTTTTGTTATATGCATTTTTAGTCTGTAGTCGAAAATGAGGGAGATATTTAATGAAAAACGAGTTGTCTTTAGTAAAAAATGGCGCCCAACGAAATAGGCTTGAATCTCAAACAGCTTTATTTATACTCCCTATGTAATCCTAAGAAATCAGGCAGACGAAAACTCCTATAGGCCCAATTTTATTCACATTCTGTTCAAATTTAAAGAAGGAAAGTGTAAATTTCCCATTTCTAGTGGCGATTTTAAAGGAAATGGAGAGTAAATATAAATTTGGAATTCATTTTTGTTGGTTCAGATTTGTTTTATGGATTCCCACTAATTTAATTTTTAAGTATTGGGTAATCGATAAATACATAAAATACATAACTGTAACAATATTTTACAAAGCACTGATGGGTAGATATCCAGATATCTCCTTTAATACAAATTTGTTCGATATTATCATCATCAGTGGTCACGTCACTTTTCAAAAGATAAATCATTTTTATTAAAGAACTATCCATGTGAATAATAAGAATTAAGTGAATCAATGAATTAAATTCTCCTCAAAAAGTGCCAGACCGTTAACAATCGATTATATCCCCGTGTATAAGTCCCGTGTGTCTGGAATCATGTATGTGAACGTAGAGTGTATAGTTCGTTCGTATGTATATAATGTGTGTGTTTGTTAAAAGCTTATCCTTGAGGCTATAAGCTCTATTATTCAAACAAGAATGTAGGTATCTATCGGTATCGAGATATATGTAACGTTCCATTTCATATCCTACACAGGAAACCTTTGATCAAGATGGTAAAAACTTTATGCATGCATCAACAAAATGCTTTCATTGTGTTCAATTGGTTTTTAAGCGATTAACGCCAAAGGACAATGTACTTTGATCTATTTTTTTTTTTAAATTGTTTTCATTGAATACATTTAATTTGTATCAATTTTCACTCGCGATTCAGAGCTAAAGGGGAAATACATTAGTACTGACATAAATTTACAAGTACATACGTTAAAATCCTAGAGTTTGAGAGTTTTAATCAAACATCGTGTCACGACGAAAAAAACGGGACTAGTAATTTTATTTGAACCACGACATACTTTTTTTTTCTGTGTGGAATTTTTGGTTTTCCCTCTCGAGTGGAAAATAGTTTGAGTTCCATTAAATTGTTTAAAAATTTTCAATGATTTTCAATTTTTGCTCAACAAAGTTGGGGACTTTTTACCTAAAAGCAGTGAGTCACAAGAAGTGATACCGAAAAGTGACATTCGCCGATTGAAAAGTGACAAGATGGATGATTTACCTTTAATTAGTTATTTTGTTGTGAAAATGTTTTCTGTTTTTTTTTTTTTTAACAGCTTTGCTAGGTTTATATGAAAAAGCGAGGCATTCCTCCGAAAAGAGGTACAAATTTCCAATATTCACTAGTTGAAACATTAAAATATTCTCGTAGAATGCTTTCTATTATTTGGTTTGTTTTTAAAAATCAGCTGAAAAACTTATTATATAGTGAATTGACTAAGAACCCACAGTAAATTTTGGGTGTGAGTAATATCAAAAAAGAAATATAGGCGTGGAAAGCTTCGGCACAGGCTATTCTAAAAACCAAAGTCTTGTAGTCCATGACTGGGGCTTTGGTGATTAAACAGTCCATAGAAAAAAATATGAATGCAATTTCGAGGGTAATCGTGCTAGCTGCAATTTTTTTCACCCCTCCCATATCAAGGAATCAAAGATCGTTTTGGTGCAAATTTCCCCTGCCAGACTGTTTAAAAAAAATGTTTGAAGAGTACGAGTTTTGACGATATTTAAAATGAAGAGTACGAGTGTCAGCACTTGTGCACTAGGAGTTTCAAAGCACAAATACAAGGTTCAACTATCAGACAATTAAACAGCATCAGAAAAAAAAGTCTCAGGAAGAGAAATGAGTACCCGGCACTAATAGTTTTAAAAAATTTAACCGGATTGTTGGAAGAGTGACCTCAATACCAGAGATCATTTTTCACAGATAAGAGGTTTTGACGACTTTTACTGAGAAAACTGATGCGTTCGGAAGCCACTTCCATGAAAACTTCAAAAACCACCCTTCCATACATCTTCTTGACTTCATCGAAGAAGTGGCTTTGTAAACCGTCTGTGAAGTTAGCAAACACAGTTTTAACAGTGAACAATTTTTTCAAAAAATGGGCAAGCTATGAATCTAAAATAATAATGCTCTGAGTTTGCTGTTTAATTTCCATTTCAGGATAAGATAACCCCAAATTTTAAACTACTTACCTATTCGTACTGCACTGCTTACTCCACTGTAAAGTTAACAGTACAAAATTGATTTTTTTGTCAAATTTGGACTTCAAAATTTGAATTGAATTTCTCTTGAAGTACATAATAAACTGAAAATTTGGGACATAACTGTAATTTTCTAGCTGACTCCGTTATTGAGAAAAGGACTGTTCTGCTAACTTCACAGTGAAATTAGCTTATACTTTTCTTGAAATTCAAATAAAACTGCAAATTCAGAGTCTTATTTCAGATTAATAGCTAGACCGGTTTCTAAGAAAAGAACCTGCACTACTAACTTGAAGCTAACAGAGTGAAGTTAGCAGTGCAGTAGGTTACACCCTCTGTTTGGTGAACTGCAAAATCCGGGAAAGAAATGCATATAAAATGCAAAAAAACTGAAAACTCCTGCCTTGGTTCCATAAGTCTAGCTTTAAATTGTTTTGCTAACTTTACAGACGTCTATGAAATATATATCAGCTGCCAGCGACACCATGATTTCATTAAATGCGGAAAACACTTCAATGGACCCGTTTCTTGGATGATGTTTTCAGTTCTCCGATATCATCATCACCGAAAGCAACAAAATTTACAACTACCAAATCTTGCTGTTATCCTACTGACCATAATATTGACCAACATAGCGGCATTAGTTGGTCCCGTCCCGAAGAAGATAAGAAACTGAACAAATGTGGAAGAATATTGGTTATTTTTGCTACTCTGCTGTATGAACAAGGTACTGAAGGTTCGAAGAAGATGCAAGCCTTAGATTAATTACTTGACCTATCATTCACTGCTGAGACTCTACAGTGACGTTACACGTGAACTCAACAAAAAATAGACAGCCAATGCATTCTTGATAGACATCGTAAAATCTTTCGATAGCGCTTAGTGAATTAGCACTGGAGTGCTTTTGGTGTTCTTCATCAAACTTCTGCCAGAAGAGCGCAGGAGAACATTTAAATCTTATGGGAATACTATTTTAAACGGGTACTGAAGATAAACAGCAAAAAGACCAAACTCATTTGCTTCCTAAGTTCTAACACCAGTGACTACTTTTAGAGGAAGACGATTTGAATATGTTGTGATATCAAAAAAGTCAAACTTCTAGGCAACACTGATGTAGAAGTTAAATCTTCAACGAAGTACCATATGGAAATCAACTTTTCCAACAAACTTAAATTCAAAAGACAAGCAGACTTGATGTTGAGAAGAACCAAATTTTCATTGCACTTATTCCATTTGCTATTTTGAAAATGGTCAACGACTAAGTATGATGCCTAATTTTTTTTCCTATCTTGTTTACTAGGTTTACTAAAAACAAAAAAAAGTAGATGTATTAACTTCTTATTCCTGACGTTTCGAAGAAATGGCATTCTTCGTGGTCACGCAATTAAGCTGCCTTATCCCGTGACCACGGAGAATGTTGTTTCTTCAAAACGTAGTTGACTGCTAGAAAAGCTTACTTCTCAAGGCATTCACTGTATCGGTTTTGCTGAGGATATCGTCATCACAGCCACAAGGAAGTTTGAAGAAACCCTCTGTGACATTATTCAAAGGGGACTAACCATTGCAAGGAAATGGTGGATATTTTTGGGACTATCTATTTATTCTACCAAGACGACGAAGAAAAGACTTCTGCCACGCATGAAACCCATCCGGTCGGGGGGCGAAGAAATCCAAACAAAAAGTGAAGTTAAATATCTAGGATAGTAAACTCCTATGGAATAAGCACGGAGAAATAACCGTCGGGAAAGCCACAAAAGCCCTTATGATCTGCAAAAGACTAGCAGGCAAATCATGGGGGCTGCAAACCAAACATCCTTTGGTGGATGTACACCATGATGGTAAGACCCCTCATTACCTATGGTGCGGTCACATGGCATAAGAGAACCGAATTGCTCACAACTAGGAAATCACTTGAAAAAGTCCAAAGGCTCGCATGCTTATGCATAACTGGAGCAATGAGAACCAAACTTTCCATACCGATGGGACAGTCTACTAGCATTTTTCAGGCGGAAGTTCACGCCATAGCAAAATGGGCAGAGCGTAATCTCGAAATAAATTACCAAACCAAAACATTGCCATTATGTCAGACAGTCAAGCTGCACTCAAAGCTCTGAGCTCTTACACCATCCGCTCTTAAGTAGTTTGGGAGTGTGTGAACAAGCTGAATGTCCTGGGCAAGAACAACAGTGTCACACCTCATTGGGTACCTGGTCACGTTGGTGTCCAGGGAAATGAAGAAGCAGATTCCTTAGCAAAATCAGGGGCATTAACTCCCTTAATGGGGCCTGAACCCTATTGTGGCTTAGGAGAAAATGTGATAATACACGAAATTAAAGACCTGAAGGAGGCCAAAAGATCCAAAAACTGGAAAGAACTCCCCAAGCTAAGGCAGCCAAAACAAATACTTGGTAGTTACAACCGAGCACGATTGAAAGAGTGCATCAACCTAACTAGAAACAACCTTAGGAAAATATCTGGTCTCCTCACTGGGCACTGTATACTTAAAAGACACCTAAATATCCTTGGTGTAGTTAGTAGTCCAACATGCAGATTCTGCTGCACACATGAGGAAACACCAGACCATATACTAGGAAAATGCGATGCAATTATGCACTAAAGGAAAAAACACCTGGGAAACTACAAGGTAGAAGAGAGATTTCTTAGGGAAATAAAATTGGAGGAAGAACTGAAGAATGAACAACCTCATCCGGTCTAAGGTGGGGGCACAATAGATCTTAAGGTCGCAGTGCAACAACCCCCAATATTTCATTCATTCATTCATTCTTCGAAACGTGGGGAAAAAGAAATTAATATAGATTTCTTAATTTTAACTCCAAAAGTTTCAAAAAACTTTATAAATTCACGATGATTAATGTCCGCGAAAGGAAAATTTTTAAATTTCATAAAGAAGATGTAGCTATTTGAAAGGAAAATTCTCCGAAATTGTATTGGGCTACATCGCAACCCAAACCTATTGTCGAAAAAATATACACCAACGAAGAAGATGTATGAGGAAGAAAAATTTATACCTCTGGATAAATAGTTGCTTCACCTTCCGGGAAGAGACATCAGGAACTTTGAAGATCATCCCGATTCAGAAGTACAAGAGCTCCTCAAGCAACAACTAGAACCTGGTGACATCTACCTACACTACAATCTATAGGACCAAGCCATCACTATCAATTTAACTTAAGGCATTTTTGCCTAACGTCAAAGAATTTACGAGCTTCAAAATATTTGCTAGCATCTTTAATGTACTTCGCCAAAAAATATAAAAAGCATTTAAAAAACAATCATCTGAAACCACCATCTTCCCGTTTGAAAAGCTTTCAATAAGAAAATAGTCCCACCCCATCAAATTTGAATTAAATTATCTTACTCATTCCTATTTTTTTTCGCTAACCCCTGCCATGGGCCACCGTTTCATGATTTCGTAATTTGTGGTGACACTAAGTCTATTTTGAATCTTTGCGTTGGCCACTTTAATATCAGACTATTTTGCCAATATTATGTATGTATGTATGTGTTTTCACTAAATAAATGATTGAGTGTGTGCGTGCTGGCTTCATGCCGTGCAATGTTGGGGTTTTTCCCACCTCCACCCAAAAACAAAAGCAGACAAAAAAAAACCATTTCCCAATTAGTCATCGTAAATTGCCTGAGAAATCCGACACAAGTTTTTTCCCCAAGAACCAAAGACTGTTCTACATTTTTGTCGGAATCCAATGACTTGTGTTGCATTATTTGATATAATGTAAGTATGTATGTTTGTGCATATATTGTGTCCTCTTCGTTAGTGCGGCTTTTTAGCTTTTAATGCATATTTCCTTTGTAATCACTTGAATGCACAATTAATACCCAAGACGATATGATGACAGGGGAAACGCTCATACTTTTAAATAGTGAAAGAGTTCAGGTACGTAAAAAATTAATGCATGAAGCCATAGATGCAAAAAGATGGAAGAAGAAGCACAACCTGTGAGCGAGCGTAGAGCGAGCGTCCATGTCATCAACAGTCCAAGTCCAAAGTTGATATTATTTTTTTATTTCGTTTGTAACTGACACACTATTGACTCTTAAGGAAGAGTCAAGTTAGTAACCGGACGATTTGATTGTCAGGAAAGTGATACACGTGGTAGTATCAGTTATCCCGATGACGATAAAGGTGCACGCACCGCAATCAGCAATAGTCCGAAGTTTCCAAGATACCTATCCATCCTATCAGCCACCTGCGCTCGAACCGCCGCCATTACCACCTTTATCTCTTAGGGCGGTGTGTTTCTTTGAAAGTGGATCTAGGTGAGCTGACATTTCTATTATGATTTCAAATTGTTTGATGGGGATGGCAGACACATCACTAGCCCCGCGAGCCTCGAACCACATAGAAGAATAAGAGGAGACGCAGGCAGATGGCTCTGACAACAACAACAATAACAACAACTGTCATTGAGGTGCATTTGATATAGCTTCTGATGTTTTTGTTTATACTGGCACACTGGACTGGGCCAGGGCTAGGACGAAGGGAAGTGGTCTGTATAGTAGAACATGGAAAACAATACACCATCGAGAACATCAAAGGCAGCAAAGGGCAAACTTTGGTTTGTCGGCATCCGACAAAGCTAACGAATGCTTTGATGTCACCGAAATGCAACATTAGTACCAGCAGCAGCAGAAGCAGCAACGGGACAGAAGTTGAATGCTTATATACTTTCGGGAAGTTCCATATGAAAGAGAAAGAGGGGTAGAGAATCAGAAAGAGAGAAAAGCCAGGTTTCCGACCTAGGGCTATAACCTGTCGGTTTTCTGCCATTTTAACTGTTTACTGTTTTACTGTTACAAGCATACAATAATATCTACAGTAGGTACTCTGATATTTTATTCCTTCCTGGATGCCGCCACAGTTAGTATTTTATTGTGTTCCGGGAAGTATATGGGATCGGGATCCTTTTGGCACAGATATAGAGAGGGAGAGTATCCCCCGTCCTTTGGCAATGGATTTTATATATGGAGACAAACGGATAATATTCAATTACATGAACATGGAATTAGCTGTGTAGTTTCTTTGATGTGGCATGGTAAAGAGAATTTTAATGCATGGGGATGGGGCGGAAATTGCACAAAGTAGGGTAAAGCAAAGCAATGCACTGACTCATCGTGCGCGTTGACATGTAGATATTATGTTCTGACCTCTGGGGATTTTAAGAATATCAAAACAATATGGTTTCACAACAATCGTGTTTAAATAAATGCATATGAAATGTTGTAAAAGCATTCAAAACTAAAATTTATCATGTAATCGTGTGTGAGTCAACGTCATAAATCGATTTGCAAAAAAAATAATTATATTGAAAGCTTTGGGAAGAAGAATGAAGCATTGATGATAAACCAGGAAATTCAGATTGAAGATTTTTCAGATTATTTACTCGTAAGGGTATTTTCATAGTTTTGTTTTTTGGTTTCCTAATAAATAGTTTGGATGGGGACAACACACACCTACCTTATGATAATGAAGATTTTTTTAATTAAATTTTTGTATTAATGTAGGTATGACAGACCCATGCTTGTCATGCTTTACAGAAGAATAATTTTGTTTTTTCAAGTGGTTGCCATTAAAAAGGTAGCTTTCGTTAAAGTCCTATAATAGGAAAACCTAGCGGAATCTAAAAGATTTACTTTTTTCCTTATATATATCTCATAAATTAGTTTTAAATCACTTTAATCTTGCTTTGAGAAATAGTTATTTACTTTTCGGTTTTTATCTCTGGCTATTCATTAAGTAGATTCCTGAAGAGTCTGACGGTGGATACTTCTAGGGAATACTCCTTATGAAAAGCAACTAAACGCGTACAAGGACCACACACACAAAACCCGCCAATAAAATCTCAAGATGGTAAATGGATCGGAAACCCGAAACAAAATGCTGAACATGTTGCTCAAGCGTTTGATAAGGTTTGGCACTTGGGACTGGTACTTGGGACTTAGCAAAAATGGCGAATCAAACTAAATACAAAAAAATCGACGCATATAAAGCTTTACAAACAACAAACATGAAGAATGATCCAATTTTTATAAACAGTACAGCAGTACCTTACTCCAATACTGCAAAATACCTTGGAATGAATTTGGACGGAAAGCTTAAATGGAAAGAGCACATAAAAAAGAAAAGGGAAGAACTAAACTTGAAGTACAGAAAAATGTACTGGTTTCTACTAAAGAACTCAGACCTATCTATCCAGAACAAACTAATGTTATAAAAGCAAGTATTGAAACTCGTTTGGACATATGGCATCCAACTATGGGGCTCTACAAAGAAAACAAATGCTGAACTCATCCAAAAATTCCAAAGCAAGGTCCTTCGTGTAGTAATAAATGCCCCTTGCTATATAACAAATAGCGATCTACGTCATGAACTTCAAATTCAAATGATTAAAAAAGTGTTTAAAAAACAAGCTTTATGACATTATCAGCGATTGTAAAGTCATACCAACTCCGAAATGGAGACCGTATTAAATGTACGAGACAATGTTCGGAGGTTAAGAAGAACCAAGCCTCATGAGCTGATGGTCTAAAAGCTACTTCCTCCAGTGTGATTTATATATTAAGGAAGAAAAATCATCAGTTGATCTTTCATAGATTGGTCCTAATTCACCGGTGGTTTTAGTGCGGTAAGAGTTCAACACTACTCGGTACCGATTTTTACCAAGTGTCTACTGAAGATTTCCATCGGAAAAAAAAAAACCTCTGGCTATTGCTGTTTTTCTTTTTTAGCTCCGAGCATAGCATTGAGCTGTCGAAAAAAAATTTCTGTTTCTTTTTTAGCTCAGAGCACTCAACTCAGAGCATAGCACTGAGCAGTCAAAAAAGCTTGGAGTACGCTCCATGAGCTCAGAATAAAAAGACCGAGCGAATGGAGTAAATAACTGAGCCCAGCCAACTCCACTCTTTTTTCACTCATTTTACTTGGGCGCGTTCAACTCTTCAATTTCAGCTCACTTCTGTTTTTGTTTTTCCGAGTTCTGTATTGGGCAGCTATCAGATAAAAAATAAAAGTCAGTATACTAAATTATGGTGCGTTGAACGCATCGCAATCGTATGACAGTTAAGTGCCAGTGCTAAGATGTGTTTCAAAATTATATTCGAGAGCTCTGGTCATACTCTCTGCTTAAAGCTAACTCTGATAGCTCAAGCACTACATTATGCTTTGCTAAGAGCTAAAATAGGAATGTACAAAATATCCCTCTAATATGAAAAACTCAGAACTTCTCATTAGCTCTGGTCATAAAGCGGGTGAAAATATATATTGAAAGCGATACTACTTAAGGCCAGTTTATGTTTTGTTTACAAACTTTGTACCCTTGGTAAGAATCGGTGCCAAGTAGTGTGGATTTCTTTCCGCACTAAAACCAACGGTAAATTAGGACTAATCTATAACAGATCGTCAAATGATTTTTCTTTCTTAATTTTTGAAGTCATCACCAAGCCTCTTAAGCTTATGGTCTTAAAGCTATGGGAAAGTGTTATAATTCTAAATATCCCCCAATGTGATTTATAAATCTAGAAAGAAAATCACTGTCGATTTTTGATGGATTGGTGCTGATTCACCGAAAGTCTTAGTGCGGTTAGAATTTCACACTTCTCGGTACCGATTCTTACCAAGTGACAAAAAAAAAAATCACTTAAGGAAATAATTTTTAGACCATCCACTCATGAGACTTGGTTCTTCTCAATCTCCGAACATTGCCTCGTACATTTAAGACGGTCTCCATTTTGGAGTTGGTCTGACTTTGCTTTACTGTTTATAAAAATTGGAATATTTTTGTTTGTTAAGTGAATATGCATCGATTTTATTTAGTTGAATATTTTTTACGCCCTGCAAGTAGTTTGTTTTTAAGTCTCATGTGCCAAAAGCTTTCATCATTTTTATCAAAACCTATAAATTAAAAAGATGTGTTTGCTGGGAATAGCTTAAAACATCATTCAAGCGATATTCAGCGAAGAGATATGCGTTTTTTTCGGTTTTACCATCTTGAGAATTAGGTTGATGCATCCGTTGTCAGGCATTTCAAGAATTTACTAAGTTAATCATTTTTAACTCACAGATTCTTTTTTTAGTTAATTGTTAAGACAGTTACACTCAGAGAAAAAACAGGTATAACTAACCAATTTCTGGTTTATTATACCTAATTTCCAGGTTGTTATTTTTCAACTTGGTAGATCAGGTTAACTGTTTAACTAGATACCTGATTTTAATATCGAGTTAAATCAACGGTAGTTGCAGCTAAAATCTGCAGAACATCATGTAAATTTAACACTGCCTTAAAATAGTGAAACTGTAACATAAAAACATAAAGTATTTACGTCCTGTAAATTTAACATGAAGATTTAGTTAATTTAACATGATACAATGTTGAATCAACACTGTATCCGGTTATTAATATGTCTTAAATCCATGCGTCTAAGTCCCATCTCTAAGGCTGCTTACCCTCCAATTTATTTTGCATTATTCTGAAAGCATAGAAATTTATTACTATGTATATTATTTTATTTTAAAAATATTTGTGATACTTACTTAGTTTTAAACTGGGAACCTCTCACACATGGAGGTAGCACGCATACTTCTTGTTTATTCTTTTCTATATAAGTTTAAACTGACTTTGTTTGGATGGCCTGTGTGTGTATGTGCTTTTATACTAGTGTTACGTTGAAATTAACTGGCAGAGTGTTCCTTTTAATATGAGGCCAGGTTAAATTCAATAAGTAAACATTGTAAGAATTACCATATAAAATGTTATTCCAAACTTGATTTGTAGTAAAATAGAAATTTACAACATACAGTGTTAAAAAAACACGATTTCAGTAAAAATTAGGGCTATATTCTTGTCAAAATTTCTTGTTTATCAGAATTTAGTGTTAATATAACAGGCCATCTCTTTAAATCAACTTGAATATGGTAATATAGGCCACGAGGTTGATTTTGCACTTAATATAAGGTTATTAAAATCATGTAAATTTCTGAAATCTGTAACTTTATATGGGATTATGTAAATTTGTAAATTTAACAGGGCTCTGGTTAATTATTTACCTGACTTTTTTCTCTGAGGGTAAAAACTGACCTATTATGTATCATCTGGGAATCTCATAGTTTGTCATTTTCAACACAAACTGACAAAATATAAGACCTGTTCCAAAAATTAAGCGCTCCCTATCGTAAAATATTTCCCCTACCTGACATTTATGTATTCTGTCCATGAAAATTTCTCTGACCACAAAATTGTTTGTCTGTTGAATGCTGTTTTGTCAGATATAAGTACAAAATAATTACCTATTACTTTGACAGAAAATTGTTGTCAAAAGTCTCCACCAAACCATCACAAGCTTTTTCAATTGGCGTGTTCAAGAAAATATTCGTCAAAAATTGAGCAAGTGAATTCAATATTTTCTTTCTCCTAAAATTTGACAGAAATTTTTCTGAGGGCTCTGAAATCTCATTTTCCTGAACATGCCTAATAATATACAGTCGACTCTCCCTAATTCGAATTTCTCTCTAACTCGTACTTTTTCGCCATATTTTAACATTCCCTTCAATTTTCCATAAAAAAACCATTCCCTAAGTCAAACTCCCCCTAAGTCGAACCTCTCTCTAACTCGAACACATTCTCTCGATTACTGGCATTTTTTTCACCCCTTAGGTCGAATTTTGTTAAGCACAAAACAAAATAAAAAACATTACCCCTTCGGAATTCGTATTTGGATATACAGTCGACTCTCTCTAAATCGAAAATTGAGAACGCTATTGAAATCCTGCAATCTGCAATCGAATTATCAGATAATGTACCGAATGAAGTGCAGAAATGTCTTTTTGAACTTGAATCATTTAAAAAAAAAACAGAAACACCACCTGTGATGACACAATCAAAAATAATAAATTTTTTCAAGTAATATTTTTTTTGTGATGTTATTTAATTTTAGCAAGAAGATGTTTTTCATTTTATTCTTTATATTTTTGTTTTGTTTTCATGAATTCATGAGTCCTTATTTTATTATTATTTTTTTAAATAAGCAAGAAGCTATATTTTTTGTTAACTTTTTGTAAGTACATATTTTTATTAACATTTTTTTATTAAATAAAAAAAATGTTTCTCTCTATAGCTCGAATTTTACCAAACCTCTCTCTAACTCGAACAAATCTTGGTATCCCGTGAAAATTCGACTAAGGGAGAGTCGACTGTACTTCTCTCAGACAGATTTTTTTTAAGAATTTGACAGACTGCCAAAAATCTATGGAACAAAGCTATGTGCTTACATTAGTATAGTTATTTCTGTTGGTTTGATTTACCGGAAAAACTGAGGTAAATTTTATAATAAAACACAATAATTTATTTATGCACATAATTTCATTAGAATTAAGGTGATTTTGAAATTGGGCAATTCCGAAGATTTTTTTTTAAAACTGCAAAATTTATTATTGAATTCTGGAAATAATACAATTTCAGGCTCAGTGAAAATAGTCTCTTTTGACAGTTGTTAAATTAAAATTACTTTCATATTATGGGGTGTCAGTTTTACGAAATTGAGAATCGATGACTGTTTGTATCTGTATGAAGCAGTTATAAGTATGTACTTAAAGAAACGTAAATATTTACAAGTTTCTGAAGATCATTCACAAAAGATCATTCTTCTTTAAATTCTAAGAAAACTTTCTTAATTCCTCTTTTAATCCTTAAAACCAAATAAAAACATCAAGACTGCATTATAAATAAGATAATCCCAACAAGTTTGACCACAAAATCAAATGCAATTTGATGGGAATGATGTTCCATTTTTCAGTTAAAAGAAAAAAAAAAAAACACTCAAATTATTGCTCATAAATAATTCTCCGAAATGGTGTGTGGCTTGGCTACCTATACGATACCCGATCAGATCATGATGATTATCCATAATGAAGCACCCCCAACAATTCAAACGCCTGCCGCTTAGCGTCGCAATGGAGCTACCCATATCGAAACGAAAAAAAAATAAATTAAAACTGAATATTATTATGCATGCATAATAAAAAGATAAAACTTAAATTAATTTCAAATCTGAATATCAACCAAATTAGCACATCTTTGAATTAATTAGGATTTATGTTATGTTCTGTCGTAAAAACTGTGCCGGCTGGTGGCGGCAGTGGCGGCGTGACATCTAACGCCACCGCGCCGGCCGGCCGACCTCATCATCATCATCAGCACAATAATTACCATTGGATTTGGATTCAGGGTCGGGAACGTCATCGGCATCGGGATTTTGATCAGGAGGGTCATGTTCACAAAGGCGTTTCAAATCACATTTGATTCAAAGAAAGAAAAAAAAACTGAATTAATAACTTTATGCCGGTACCCAGTCCCGGTATTTTCGTCGTATGTGGATTAGATATTGTATCAGGTAAAATGTCAGATGGAACATATCGTATATAAAATTTAATGAGGTGGCGGCAGCATTTGACAATTCCCGCTAAGATTGGTGGTTATCAAAATTGATGTCCGGACATAAAGCGATTTCGGAATACTCAATTAATTACACTATCGGATGGAGTCCGCGGTAGAATCCGGGGAGAAATTGATGAAAACATTGCCGCGACTATAAATGGCTACTTAAGGAGTCGCGTCTTTGTCGCATTGTGTCGCCCCTTAAATATATGTTGGATCAATAAAGAATTAAAGAAATCGATAAGAAATGTACACAAGTTTTTGATTGAATTTATTCTGTTTCAAAGTTTATTTCGAACGATGTTTGCTGTCATGTCGGACGACGCATTCGAACGTTCGCAATGAATTTAAATTAAAGCGTATAGATCAGCATCCTGCTTTGCTTTGCTTGTATCATTTTTATTAGTTGTTCTTACAGATATAGTTATATGGACTTGATGGAGATTGGAGAACCGATTATCGTTAGAAGTTGATATTTATTGATTAGCGATTGTTGCTTTGACATTGTGCGGAGTTGAAAATCCTGTATCAATAAAATAGCCAATTTAAAAGGCCATTTCAAGTTTTTTTTTGTTTTTTGTTTTATAGAGTGTTGAGATGAATGTTTACCTAATTAGTTCTCACATTAATTATGTGCATGTGGAATTGTGTGTGTAACAAGTTGATGGTAGTTTTATGATATAAAAAAAAAATCCATCAATTAAAATCAAATATATTCAAATACATTATTTTTTTTTATTAGATTGATTTTAAAGTGACGTTATGTTAATTTTTATCTTTATTTATTCTTCTTGGAACTAATTGGTGGTTTGATATTTATGACTAGGTAAATATATGTGGAGAGTAGATTTTATTAATAAAGTAATCATGAGAAGGAAACTCTGAGTTGCGTTTAAATTCAAAATAAATGTCAGTTCAAATGAGAAAAACTGAATAAATGACTTTAAATGAACAAAAGCTAACTCTTGCAGCGCAATGGTTCGAAAATGTTTTCTGGTAGATATTATATGTGTGTTTAAAACCTAGCTTCCAAAATTTCAGCTCAAACTATCATATGATATTAGCTCTACCGTGATGGGTGAAGGAAACAATTTAATTGAAGAAAAAATTATTGGCATGTAAGATCAGTCTATTTCTTACCAACATATTTAAGGATTGATTCCATTACGACGAATAAAGAACTTAAAAAAAAGGTTAAAAATTTGAGTATTTCTTCATTTAAGACTAATGAGATGGAAAGCAATTAGCTGACGCTCTGTTTATAGAAATAGGAATACGACGTACACTAAATAACTGTGGTGTTTAGTAGAAAGCTGGAGCTGATTCAACCATAAATAATTTGCGTCTTTACTCCCACTTTACATAAAGCTTCTTTTTCAAATTTAAAATACTTATGAACATGCTCTATAGTGCTGGGTTACTCGTGTTTGCTTTATATTTCGATGTAAGGTTGACGTAAAAGAGCAGATTAAAGTATGGAATAATATTTTTTGGGCATAACCGTGCTGAAAACAAATACATAATTCTAATAAATTCACCAATGATTTTTTGAAAGAATAATTACCACGCAATCCAATCTTATCCATAATCTTTAGCCATTTTTTAAGATCGTCAACTTTAAAAGAAAATCCGATGACTACCCAAGTACTCTCTCTCTTTCAATGAGGAAACTTCAAACGATCCTAACACTTTCGCCAATCTTTTTGCTAACTGTTTTCAAACAATCTTTTACCGATGACTCCTTTGCACCTTATTCAGCATATTTCAATTATCTACAAAACTTTTCTCTTGGAACGCTTCTCCCTCGCACAGTCGATCCGTGCCTCATGGAAAATAAATTAAATTGAACTAAACGATGTTTAGTCCTGATGGTCTCCCTGCCATACTTAAAATTAATGCTCTTTCACCCTTTCTCTTCCTCTCTCAAAAATTTTCAGCCCTTCCCTAAATCTTGGTGAGTTTCCTCAGAAATGGAAATCATCTTTCATAATCCCAATAAACAAAATGGGTTCGATGGGTGATTTAAACAATTATCGTCCGAATGCCAAGCTTTCTCACATACCCAAACTCTTTGAAAGTATATTTTGTATGAAACGTTTAGTTTCCACTGCAAATCCCTCATCTCCCCCCAGACAACACAGCTTTCTCAAACACAGATCTACAACCTCTAACCTTATTGAATTTGTGTCCTTCACGCTATCAGCCATAGAGAAAGGTTAAAAAATTGATGTTATCTCAACCGATTTCTGTAAGGCTTTTCACAAAATTTCCCATAAACTAATTTTTTTCAAACTGTCCACTCTCGGCTTCGAACCTTCTTTGTAAATAATGGATCTCATCTTACCTCGAAAATCGTTACTTCAGCATTTGTTTTTGGTACACCATCTCTTGTTCTTTCTTTGCTACCTCCAGTGTCCCCCAAGGCAGCCACCTAGGTCCACTTTTGTTCATTCTTGCTATTAACGATAAATGAAATGGTCATCAAACATTCTTCTTTTTCACTGTATATGGAAGATACCAAGTTTTTCAAGATCATTTCGTCGACACATGACTCTTCCCTTATTCAACAGGACCTTGACAGTTTTTCAGTTTGGTGTCTTAAAAATTGCTGGGAACTTAGCGTTGCCAAATGCCAATCAAACACTCTTCGCTACCTAGGAATAATATGTGACCCGGAACTTCTCTCTCATATAGATGATATCATACTAAATGCAAATTCAGCGCTCAGCTTCGTCAAAAGATGGTCATAGGAACTCTCCAAGCCTAATGTGACTCGATCACTAAATATCCTTTTATCGTCCACTCCGAATACACCTCTTAAGTTTGGTCCCCTTATCAACTAATTAATATTTCCAGAATTGGGAGCATCCAGCTTCGTTTCCATCGCTTTTCTTTTCGAGGCCTTACATGAAACAATCTTCTCATCCGGCCTCCCTATCTAGACCGTCTCAAAGTAATTAACTTGAATTCTTTGGAAGAACGAAGAAAAATATCAGACATTCTCTTTATTCATCGATTATTTTTTGGTTCTGTTGACTGCATTTCAGTCTACAACTCTATCTCTTTCAACATTAGCCCTTGTTCACGAAATTCTCGTCTTTTTTATCTTCCCATACATAGGACGACCTATGGCTCAAACGAACCTATTTCTCGAATGCTGTGAAGTGTTAATTTGAACAAGAGCTCTTTTGACTTTATTCTTCCTTAAATCTACGTCTCCTGAATAAGAGGAGGGTTATTCAGGAGACGTAGACTTACCTTAGCTTAAGTTCTTAGTTTTTAAGCAAGATTAAGAATTAGCTTGAATTAAGGTTTTTGCCCCCTCCAAAATTATACTCTCCACATTTCCATATTTTTGGTGTTATTCGCAAACTAGGCTAAATTTTAAAATTTTACACTTTTTTAAACTATTTGTTCAAAATTGAATTTCCAATCGAATCTGATGTTTTAAAAAATGTATAAAAACTTTTAGCAGACAAATTTAACAAGTACCAACCAAAAACATAAAATCGAAAAATGCAGGATTTTAATTTTTTTTTTAAATTAATTGCACATAACTTTTTTTTTGAGTAGGGATAGGATCAAAAGCTTTGTTATGACATCAAAAAAAGTCATTCAAATTCAAGATTAATTGAGATATATACCCATACCAACTTTAAAACTTCTTAAAATTGTAAAAAAATTCTTAAAAATAAATAGAAAATAAAGAGTTTTTATGTAATACTAGTAACTTTGTTGGCTTCAAACTAAAATGTAATTCAAATAAAAAAGAATTAACTTCTGAAGTGGTCAAAAGGTCGCATTGCGGTATCTACCATGTAGTTTCCAATTATGCCAAAATTTGGAGCGGTATAAAACACATTGAGCAAAACGTTCACCAGCTCTTGGTAAAGCGTGAAAGCGCTGCCTTAAGAGAAGAATAACATTTGAATCATACTTCATGGAATAGAAATGAAGGGGAAGGTGGCCTAAAATGGTCATCAAGGCAAAATTGTCCACTCACTAGAAATCGTAGAATCTAACAAAATTAGGATGTTTTGTGAACACAATTCTTTAGTTTATCTCGCAGCACCGACACATACGAAATGTTAGCCACCTTACATGCTTCTAAAGGTAGACCAAAAATATTACTGTGAACACTTTATTAAAACATAAAAATTTATAAACAAAATTGGACTTTGCGGAAGGGAGTAAAATTATATTTTACGTTTATGTTTATTTGAATTTTAACTTTGATTAAGTGTCCCTGGTTGTTTCAAACACACATATCAAACATAGCAGCTTTTCCCTTAGGGGTTCCATTAAGGCCACTCTCCCCTATATTACAAAATTGTTGGCAATTACATGTTCTTCAACTTTTTACTTCAATTTTCAACCGTTAAGAGTTTTAAATCAAAAACTCTAAAAAAACATACTTTGAAGCGCTTTAACTCTGAGAGTATAAACTCTATTCAGAAATGTTATTTAATTTCCTATTAAATGCACCTTTTTTAGTAGATCCAAAACAACCTCCTCTCAGTTCGAACCAAAAAATTAGGTAAATACATATGAATAATTTTTCAAAAAAAAGACACTGCAAGAAGCTTGCCTATAAAGCCAGCTTCTTGTTTATTTTTTGCAAATTAACAACCATATTCTACTGAAATTGTCCTGCTGCAAACGTTAAATCACAGGATTTTAGGTTCAGCTAATCTGAAGATTGTCTGAAAATTTCATCAAAATTGATCGTGTCAGGTCACTTTGGAAACTATGTTCCAGATAATTACTTTTTATCAATATAAGGGTTCGTCAAATATTTTCTGCGAATCATAATTTTGTATCATTGTTTACCGATCTTCTCATACCACAATTTTACATCATAAATTCTAACATTTTCTTACTGTTCCGGAAAAAGTTGATTTAAGGTCATTTCTTTGTCATTTGAATATTCTGAAAATGAGCTAGGTAAGAATTTCAAAAATACGTCAACATTTTGCAACTTCATTAATCTTTGAATGATTTCAAAGAAATTGAAAAAGGTGATATAGCTGAGAGAGGCTGAGAGAGGCTGAACGATGTAATAGAAACAAATATTTTCAAAATAGGGTGTTTCAAATATATTTAAAGACCATTTCCATCACCTGGGTCAATTTCATTGAAATCACTCAAGGAACAACGAAGTTCCAACGTTTTCAAAACTTTTTCTTCAAAAATGTTTCCTTCGATATTTTCTCTTGTGTAACTTTGGCTTTTCGAAACTTTGTCTTTTCATAAAATTACAGTTATCAGATGAAAAACTCGGGAACAAATCATATTCTACAGATCTCAGCCGATTTAATTCGATCGTTAAAACGAATTTTATTTTAAGGGAACCAAAAGATAAGATTTGCGATCGAATCAAAAATAAATTTCCCTTTTAAATTTTGTATAAAAGAACGAATTACATTTTATTTCTCTACTAACTTTGATCTAAATTATTTAAAAACTTGTCAGGTTGTATGACTTTTTGGATGCTGCCGTTTTTTTTTCAAATATATAAACTTTTGCATTGTACCTAAATTTTAAGGTTTTGTTCACATCAACTTCAAATCATAATATTGGTCTTTCCAGGGGTAGTTTAATGATGAAACAAAACGAAATCTGCTAGTGTTGCATTGAAGTTTTTCGTAAAAAGTTCATAAGTTAGGTTAAATATTTTAAAAAGAAGACTTCCAAGTCTAATTAGATTATTAGATTGTTTCATTATTGATTATTGTTAGTTTTTTTATGTTCGTCTGCTTAACTTATAATATTGAAATCTAAAAGAACAACAACAAAAGAATTGCAAAAAAAAAACAAGATAATTAACAGAAAAAAAAACTTATTAACGGTTAAAAGAAACAAGTTACATCAAAGAGACCGCACCCCTTTGCGAATCGATTCAAAAAAAATTTATTTCGATAATGACAATATGGCCTTCTCTTACCTTCTTTCCACCCTATCTTATTAATTATATAATAAAAATTAAAATTAAGGTCACACTAATAATATTTTATTTTACGATTTAACAACAATGTAGTTTGTATACTGACAAAAATAACTCTCAATATTTTACGGTCATTTCAGACTTATGTATAATCAGAATCGATATCAATAAAAAAGTTTAATCCGTTCGAGAATATTTGCATATAACAAGCCGCCAAAGAAGCTATAACACCCCATCAACGCCTTAAGTATTATACAGCAATAAAATAAAATTAAGATCATGCATATATGAGTATATTGTCATTGAAGAGTCAAGAAAGAAAAGAACAAGACAAATTGTTTGATGTCAGAAAGTCAAAAGACTTAAGTCATGCTAAGAACTTGAGCTTTGTTATACCTTTTGGTTATATTTCTTCCATAAAAATTATTGTAAGTTCAATTGTTTGGCTTTAGATTTTTTTTTGATTTATGATATGTTTCGATTGTATGATTATTAATTGCTTTTGTTATTGTATATTCAACGTTTAACTTGGTATATTAAGGTGTGTCTACAGCTAAAGAACATCATACTATGGAAATACTGCTGCTACCTGCTAGGAATTTCTGGTTTTCTGTTAATTTTTGTTTCCGTATTAATAAATATGTAATTTAACTACAGAAGATCTCTTTTTTTTGCTTTATGTGACGTCTTTGAAATGAGTGGTTATAGAATAAAAATCAACAAAAAACAGTAATAATTGTAGTTCAAATCGAAAAAATTGTAACGTAAAACATACGTCAAATTTCCATATAAATTTGTATGAGATCCATGTGCGTCTTCTTACCAATATGAAAAGTTAAAATTTTGGATGCTTAAAATTTTACCCAAATTTTAAGACCAATCATGGCAAAGCCTTAGTGCAAATGTAAAATGTTAATTTTGGTTAAAGAAAATGTTTTTTTTTTTTCTCAAATATCACCGTTATTCTTGTTTTCAAATTACTCATGAAAATTCCGGGGATCACCTCACATCCGGTGAGATTGTCTCATTTAATTTTGCACACGCCATTAATAACTGTGATATAGCTGGGCGTTGATACCTAAAATATGTACCCAAAATTCTGGTTAACTAGTCAAAAATTATCGCTTTTGACGGCGCCGACCACCCGTTTGCAATTTTGTTTCTTTTTGCAATGACCTCCACAAAACAAGCTGCATAAATTCCACATTAGACAATTAAACAATAAAATTCGCAGAAATTTGGCTGGCTGATATTTTTGGTTTGTTTTTTAATTTCAGTCTGGCTTTACAAATTCTTGTTTATAATAATGTTTCATCAGAGCTAAGCTATGATGATGTTTTTGTTGTTGAAGATCACTGAAGTGGCTGTCAGACGAATCCTGCTATGATATCGCTCAAGCTTTGATGTGGTTAGTAATTTTTTTTTTGTATTCATAAACTTAACTGAATAAAGTGGCCAAAATGATCTAGTGGCTGGTTTGATGGTAATGATCTGGTCAGAGATCTTTGTTAATATTTAAATTTGACAAGGTGTGATTTATACATGTTTGCTATATAAAAATTAATTCATAAGAAACGACATTATATTTCTCTAAAGAGATTCCCACGCTGATGTTTGGCATTTTATAACTTTTTCGTTATATTTATGGTTTTTATTTAATCTCTTTGAATTATGTGATTTGTGATTCATTAAAAAAATTGGCTCCGGTTTCTGCAAGGGATTATGAATGAATTTGTGAAAACTATTGATGTATAATAAATGCAATTGAGTAGTATTTTAATAACTAAACTGTGATAAATTATGCTATAAATTGTTCAATTAACTTGTTCAATTCAAAAATCAAATTAAAAAAAAAAAAAAAAAAAAAAAAATATCAAGAAAGATTGAGATTAAAAATTTATATAGAAATAACAAGTTTTTAATACTCGTAACTACCTAATTCAAATCGAGAAAAATATTCAGTCGAAATATTTAAGTAAATTCGTTTGATCTTCTTAAGCTATATATGCTATATTGTTTTTCAGGAAAAAAATTTACATTTGTAGAATTTCAAAGAAAATATTTAAAAGGAAATAAAAGTTAACGAGACTTTCAATAAGTTACAAGTTATTAGTGATAAAAAGATTAAAGCCCTAGTTGTCACATCAAATTTGCCGCCATCATCAAAGGCCTTGGATTTAATTTATTTGCTGTTCGTTGGAAAATATTTAGAGCCAAAGATTTTTAAAGAGATATTGTAAATATCACCCCTGTGTGTGTTCCAGAAGGAGTTTCAAACAGTTTGAAACCGCCAGATTTAGTCATTTTTAGTGCGAAGTCGTTCCACAAGTGAAAGTTTGTACTTTTTCGGATAAAAGAGAGCGCTCACGAGAGAGTACAAAATTTCCCATCCTTGCCAGATTTGGTCCGAAAAAATTTCTGGTGGCTGTTTCGCACCACAGTACACAAATCTAAGGTCAACTGCGCAAGTTGTCAAAATTGAAACTGTCTGAAATAAAAATGGCTGTGAACGTGAGGACTAAAATACATGTATCCACAACAACAAATATTGGCATTTGACACTAATTTTGATATACACTCCTCGTCAACTGAATACGCACAAACATTTTTTAATATACTTTATCCAGTTTTTCCAAACAGTGATGGTTATTATGCCATCTGTTGATGCTAACTATTCCCTTAAGATGTTAAGCAGATAATTCCGAAAGAATTATCCAAAAACAACCGTGAGTTTTTCTTCAACCACTTGCAAAGTGTTTTATATGCAAAGTAGGAGTTTCTTTTCTAGTCAACTGAATAGGTACAACGCCATTTTCTTCGTTGTTTATAAGTTTTTTGGAGTGCTTGACAGTTTGAATTAACGATTTTAGTGTTTTCAGTAAAATTTAATTCTTGATTTCAAATTTTAAGAAAAATGGGTAGATCTACGTGTCTTAACAGTGTTGAAAAAGCTAAAATCGATTTACTTAGAGACCAAGGCCTAACTGGACGTGCAATAGCTGATAAAGTTGGCCGAAGTTTTAATGTAGTTTATTCTTACTTGAAAAATAAAGATGCAAACGGCAAAAACATGAAGGGAGGTAAGAAAACAGCAACAACAGCAGCTGAGAGACGAAGAATTTTAAGATATGCATCAAATTCTTCTGATTCTGTGGCAAAAATAAAACAAAAAGTCGGCGTAAACGCAAGTTGCTCAACAGTATTAAGAATAATCAACAACTCAAGCCATCTTAAACGAATGAAACTTAAGATAAAACCACCACTTGACGAGAGACGCAAAATGTTGCGATTAGATTTTTCAAGACTTCACATGAGTTGGAAAAAAGAATGGTATCACGTGGTTTTTTCAGATGAAAAAAAGTTTAATTTCGATGGCCCTGATGGGTTCAACTTCTATTTTCACGACTTAAGAAAAGAAAAAAGATTTTTAAAGCGCCATCATAGTCGTGAAGGAGGTGTCATGATATGGGGAGCAGTCCATTATTATGGAACAGTTGAGCTCGAGGTTGTAACATCAAGAATGACAGCAGCTGGGTATAAAGTAATTTTGGAAAGAAATTTTCCTAAATTTTCTAACATCTTTGGACCCATAAACTGGACCTACCAACATGATAATGCGCCTATTCATTCAGCGCGCATAATAAAACATGGATAGAGGAGCAACAAGTGCAGTTGCTTCAATGGCCGCCGTACTCACCTGATCTAAACATCATAGAAAATGTCTGGGGATGGTTAGTACGCAAAGTTTATGAGGGTGGTCGTCAGTTCGAAGACAAAGAAACCTTAATTTCTGCAATCAAATTAGCGTGGAGCGAAATTTCGTTAAATGACATTAAAAAGCTATACGATTCCATGCCGGATCGAATTTACGAAGTAATTAAAAATAAAGGTGGAAGTACCCACTACAAAACTTAAACAAAAACTTGTTTCATTCCATTCCAATACCAATTTTAATTTTTGTACCTATTCAGTTGACTCAAAAAAAAACTTCTACTTTGTATAAGTTACACTTTGCAAGTGGTTGAAGGAAAAACTCACGGTTGTTTTTGGATAAAACTTTGAAATTCTGTTATTTATATGTTACGAACATTTTTACCATCAACAGATGGCATAATAACCATCACTGTTTGGAAAAAATGGACAAAATATATTCAAAAATGTTTGTGCGTATTCAGTTGACGAGGAGTGTATAACCAAAATAAGATTTTTACCTTTTTTGTGGAAATTGTCATATTATCTGTCGATTTTTTTTTTATAATTTATTATTAAGCCGCGTTTTTTGCAAGTCTAGGAGAGTTGGGCGAAAAAGACACCGGGGCTTAGCGACATCATTTCAGAAAGAAATGAAGTTTCCAAACAAACTATTGGATATTAACTATTGAAATTCTGGCCATTACATAGTCTTTCCCTGGGCCTAAAACTCGAGAATTATCTGAACTTACCTTTGCCAAAAACGACTTAGTGGTTTTTGGATTCAACATTAAAACAGTTTAGCTCTAACATCGTTTTTTTAACCAATTCCTTTCGGGCTTGAAAAAAAATACACTCAATATCATTAACTACAATTTTGAGTTTAGATTTGAACCACAAGAGAAAGTCCACCAAGAGATCCGTCGTTCTTTTTTTTAAATAAATCTGGTAGATAAATGGTAAGACTCCTTCCATGCCGAACCTTTTTAAAATATGTTACTTGTTTACTTCGGGATTAGCCAAAACTTTGGTGAGCTTAACTTTACCTCAACCTAAAAAAACCCCATAGTGGGAACTTTGTTAAGCACCTTTGTTATGCAGTGGCTTTGATGGTTGTTATAACAGCTGCAGCAGCAAATTGGACTTTATAAATGGTAATTCATGGGTGTGAGCTTGTTCCCTACCTTTTTTGTTTTTAATAACTAAAAACTAACAAAAACTATAAAGATATTTGTTCAAAATAAATTTCATAGAGATTTTGTCAAGGAAGATAGTTATAATTAGGAAATTATGCAAAAACCAATTATCTTGAAGTCGTCACAAAGATTATTTAGACCTGGTAAAAATAAAATGATTGAAAAAATTACGATAAAATATGAAAATTCAAGCAATATCAATATGTTCGCTTGGCTTGTTTGGAAAAAATTTTATTAAAAGATGTAACCAGTGCGTGGGGAAAAAGGTTAAATTCAATTTTACAAAAATGTATAACTTACATTCGGAATGTAAGTGCTTATTGAGATACATGATAAAAATGGTTCCCAGCTGCCTGCTGGTCTGAAGTAGGTACCGGCAAATATTTCCAACCACACAAAATTAAATCTTTCACCCTGCCATGCCACTCTAAAACAAAATATTGACAAAATATGCAACCATATCAACAACAAATTGCAACAAGGAAACTGCAACATTCTAACCTTCGTAATGACCCACTACGGACAAATCAACAATTTCTGTATGATTTTCCATATGGCTAAAAATATCCATTTCAACATTTTTAAGTTCAAATGACAAAAATTCCAACATTCAGTGCTTTTAGAAATAATAATAAAAAAAAATAAAAACTGACCAAAGGTCAACATGTTTCCTTTTTGGCTGACTTATAACAGCACACAATCGTGTGGTAATTGAGAGCTGTGCGCACATGGGAACTGGCAATTTATATTTTGTTAGATATTTAGCCATTTTGCTTAGCCAGGTATACAAAACATGCCTAGAGATATCAAGCCTCACTGGAAGTTTATAGTTTTGCCAGGTGCTTACAAATGCATTTCAATCGAACATTGCACATATCGCTGTCGATCAAGGTGCCACCCTAGACCTGGCCGGCCAGCCTATCGACGACGACCGACGCACGTCCACGTCTCTCCGTCTGTGTCGTCGTTATCGTACACATGAGTGCATGCCTTCAAGAATTCCTGATGTTTCCTTAAAAAGTGTTTCCTATTTTTTTTTTTTACTATACGTTAGTTGACC
This sequence comes from Dasysyrphus albostriatus, assembly GCA_946251815.1. Classification (NCBI taxonomy): domain Eukaryota; kingdom Metazoa; phylum Arthropoda; class Insecta; order Diptera; family Syrphidae; genus Dasysyrphus; species Dasysyrphus albostriatus. The sequence continues at coordinate 29,640,591 of OX276337.1, read as the reverse complement.
GAAGTAGATTCTAACACAGTTTGCCGGGAGGTGCCATGACGGTCGTGGTTTAAGGTGCGCTTGTAAGACCATTTAAGCAGATCAATCGTCATATTGATCACATTTCTGGTACCATTTTTGGCCATTATATCGCATGATTGACATTTTTACATTCAACGACTTACATAGGCATTTAGTGTTTTTTTTTTTTTTTCATTCCCTACATGCCACTACTACAGACGAGTATGTACATAAATAAATGAGATATGATTTCTATTTCATTGAGAACATAAAAAATGTCTAGAAGTTAAATTGATGTTTAAATGCGGAAGATAGTGATATTATGAATTTATATCGAATCTTTTTGAAACCAATACAGCAATGAGGTGTGGAATTGATTGTCAGTTGAAGGTAAACCTTAGAAATAATCTCAGTCAGTAATGCCTTCAGGATTAATTTTGTTTTATTAATTGAATATGTGTTTAATAATTTGAATATTAATTTAAGTTATGAGAATTTGTAAAAAAAAAAATTAAGAAAAAAAGGTGGAGCATGAGCTAGGTTATTTCTGTTTTCATCGGCTAATTTATTTCCCACAGTAAATTTATATGTAGCAGTCAATTTAAGTCAGTCTGTCGCTAATTGAAAAAAAAACATGTTTTAAGAAAATTACGTGATCAGGAACGTTAAATGAATTTGAAATCATAATTTTGCTTCATTTATAACTATCAAGGAAAAAAAATAAAATGGAAAATATATAACGCTCAAAAATTGTCAAAAAATTGAAAATGAATCAAATTTTTGTGAATGAAATCATTGAAATCAATCAAAAGATTGCATTCATTGACTTCACTCAGAGACTACAAATTCAAATTCTGCCATCACCATTAACCTAACATTCAAATGATTGCAATAATTTTTTTCCCCATTCATTTTACCGAAATCGATTGAATGCAATCTTTTGCGATTTTATGCATTCTTTTTGCATTCATTCAACCAAGGGAAGGTGGGTTTTCGTCAAGTTTGTTCTTATAGCACCAAAAATATTTTTCTTTTTTTGTAATATCCAACAACCTCTAGACCCATTTCTTGCATTTTAATATCTTAGAAACGGCTTTATGATTACCATAAAACCATAAAATAAGAAGAAAATATTGATAATTTTTTGACATGACAGAGGCGTCTTGAGTCGATTTTAAAAAATCACCTACATTTTTTTACTCATACCAATAGACTATTTCAGATACGTTAAAAAATTTAAAGATTTGTTTTTGAGAAATCAAAATATGAAAAGTGGGCGTGGTAGTAAGCAGATTTTAATAAAATTACAAATCTATTCTTACAAACAATTTCTGATACCTACAATAGTCGTTATACATTGACGACCTTTGCAGAGGGTGCAGCGACAAAGAAGCGCATGAGGATACATCACGTTTCCTTTGCCACTGCCCAGCACTCTGTAATTTAAGAAAGAAACACCTAAGGAATCATTTCACAGACGACTTAGAGGAACTTCGGGTAATAGCCTTCTGAACTTCATCAACTCCTCTAAATGTCCTGACTATTAACAGAACACATAGGTTCTTACATTAAGTGGAATACAACTTCCTAGGGTATCACAACGGATCTACATAGATCTAAGTGTGACGGTAACAAGATCAACTGTGTCAGCCCTCCTAACTTACCCGACTTACAATAATCGTAAGAGCTTTTTGCATATAAAAATTCAAGATTTAAAAATGGGCGCAGCAGTAGGTGGACTTAAATAAATTCACTTTCATAAACTTTATCTTTTCCACACAAATAAGCTCTGGAAATTTCATCAAGATCGTTAAAGCTGTTTCTGAGAAACCAAAGAAGAGAAAAGTGGGCGTTACTGTGTGTGGATACCAAAAAATCAATTAATTTTTTTCTGGTAGGAAGCTATTAGTTACTGCGAATAGTCTTAATAGTGCAAAGAAAGACCAACTAAAATAACACTTCTGTCATTTATCCCTGATCCAAATCAGATCACGTGGATAATAAAATGCGGCCAGTAACATAAATTTTGGAAAATTAATTTTTAATAAAAATCTGATGATCCGCTTTGTCTGTCAAAAAACTGAGACCGAATTTTTTGTATTCTCTTGCTCAATCGCGGTTTTATTTATTTATTTATTTATCTATTTATATATTTATTTATTTATATAAATAATTATTTATTCATTTTTTTATTTATTTCTGGTAGATGAAAAGTGCCTTTGAAATTCAGCTGAAAAATCTTGATCAGTTAAATTGTATACGAAGGAACAAACTCCTGTGGTCTTAATATCACACCAAATCAAAGGAAACATCCAATGTCTCGGCTCTAAAATCTCAAAACAGAATGTCCGGTCATGATCTATTAAGTTGAAGTTTAAAAAAGTAAAAAGAGCAATTCAAGTTGATACTGTCACGTCCAACAGACTGTCGCAAGGGTCGTTTGAAAAATTGACAGGTTCTATTGTAAATGGGCCTCGTGTGTAATAGGCCATTCACTTTGAAACGTCTAGGTTCGCATGGATCGTAAAGATTTTCTATGAACAATTGACAAGTTCTATTGTGATTGGGCCTGGTGTGCAATGGACCATTCATGTTAAGACGGCCACAAGGAACGCAGAGAGTTTCTATAGAAAATTTAATGATTCTATTGTGCTTAAAGCGTGCAATGCACGTTGAGGCAGCCGTAAAAACTGTAGCAAGGATGGTATAGATTTTCAATGGAAAACTGACAGGTTTTATAATGAATAGCCTCCATGCCATATCTGGCTATTCACGTTGAAACGGCCATTAGGACGGTTTGCCAGACGCACAGACTTTAGGTGTGTTCATTAAATTCTTTTCGCCATTTCAGACTAAATGTCAAATTGTGATAGGTGGGAATGAAATCCTCTCAGAGAGAAGAAAAACTGTCAAAATATTGGGAACGGTTTGGGCACTAGTTTGTACTAATTTGCATCAAGTCAAAAGAAATACTTGACTAGAGCTACCGTAGGGCAATCAGTACAAAAATTTTCATAACAAAATTTTCAAAAAGGTTTGCTTAGCCATACATTCATTTTGAGAAAATCCTTTGATTTATAAAAACATAAAAAATATAATTCATCTACCAAAAACAAAAAAAAAGTAACCCTATAGTTATTTGAATTTAGTTCTGTTATTTGAATTCAAACTAACATTTTTTTCAAATCTGACATACGAACACCTGGCATTGGACATCCAAATACGAAACCACAGTACACATATGTACTAAAGGTAATATCATTAGAGTTTTGAATTTTTTCTGTTCTGCGCATATATCAAAATTAGTGTCAAATGCCAATATTTGTTGTTGTGTTTACGTGTAATTTCTTCCTCACTTTCACAGCCATTTTTATTTCAGACAGTTTCAATTTTGACAACCTGCGCAGTTGACCTTAGATTTGTGTACTACGGTACGAAACAGCCACCAGAAATATTTTCGGACCAAATCTGGCAAGGATGGGAAATTTTTTACTCTCTCGTGAGCGCTTTTTTTTTGTCCGAAAAAATACAAACTATCACTTGTGGAACGACTTCGCACTAAAAATGACTAAATCTGGCGGTTTCAAACTGTTTGAAACTCCTTCTGAAACACACCCTTCTTAAAGGATCTAGATCTTACAAGGCCTTTTTATAGTAAAACCTGTCATGTTTCCATTGAATATCTTTACAAACCATGTGATCAATGTAAATGGCCTACTTAGGCCTCATGTGGTCCATTAAACATTTTTAACAAACCTTCCAACCTCACATAAGGCCGTTTCAATCCGCTTTATCAATTAAATAAATATCAATTGAAATTTTTGAGAAATGTACTCTACAATATCTTTTTTAAATCTTTGGCTCTAAATATTTTCTTTCCAACGGTCAGCAAATAAATTAAATCCAAAGCCTTTGATGATGGCGGCAAATTTGATGTGACAACTTGGGCTTTAATCTTTTTATCACTAATAACTTGTAACTTATTGAAAGTCTCGTTAACTTTTATTTCCTTTTAAATATTTTCTTTGAAATTCTACAAATGTAAATTTTTTTCCTGAAAAACAATATAGCATATATAGCTTAAGAAGATCAAACGAATTTACTTAAATATTTCGACTCAATGTTTTTCTCGATTTGAATTAGGTAGTTATTAAAAACTTGTTATTTCTATACACTCCTCGTCAACTGAAGACGCACAAACATTTTTGAATATATTTTATCCATTTTTTCCAAACAGTGATGGTTATTATGCCATCTGTTGATGGGAAAAATGTTCGTAACATATAAATAACAGAATTTCAAAGTTTTATCCAAAAACAACCGTGAGTTTTTCCTTCAAACACTTCCAAAGTGTAACTTATACAAAGTAGAAGTTTTTTTTTGAGTCAACTGAATAGGTACAAAAATTAAAATTGGTATTGGAATGGAATGAAACAAGTTTTTGTTTAAGTTTTGTAGTGGGTACTTCCACCTTTATTTTTAATTACTTCGTAAATTCGATCCGGCATGGAATCGTATAGCTTTTTAATGTCATTTAACGAAATTTCGCTCCACGCTAATTTGATTGCAGAAATTAAGGTTTCTTTGTCTTCGAACTGACGACCACCCTCATAAACTTTGCGTACTAACCATCCCCAGACATTTTCTATGATGTTTAGATCAGGTGAGTACGGCGGCCATTGAAGCAACTGCACTTGTTGCTCCTCTATCCATGTTTTATTATGCGCGCTGAATGAATAGGCGCATTATCATGTTGGTAGGTCCAGTTTATGGGTCCAAAGATGTTAGAAAATTTAGGAAAATTTCTTTCCAAAATTACTTTATACCCAGCTGCTGTCATTCTTGATGTTACAACCTCGAGCTCAACTGTTCCATAATAATGGACTGCTCCCCATATCATGACACCTCCTTCACGACTATGATGGCGCTTTAAAAATCTTTTTTCTTTTCTTAAGTCGTGAAAATAGAAGTTGAACCCATCAGGGCCATCGAAATTAAACTTTTTTTCATCTGAAAAAACCACGTGATACCATTCTTTTTTCCAACTCATGTGAAGTCTTGAAAAATCTAATCGCAACATTTTCCGTCTCTCGTCAAGTGGTGGTTTTTTCTTAAGTTTCATTCGTTTAAGATGGCTTGAGTTGTTGATTACTCTTAATACTGTTGAGCAACTTGCGTTTACGCCGACTTTTTGTTTTATTTTTGCCACAGAATCAGAAGAATTTGATGCATATCTTAAAATTCTTCGTCTCTCAGCTGCTGTTGTTGCTGTTTTCTTACCTCCCTTCATGTTTTTGCCGTATGCATCTTTATTTTTCAAGTAAGAATAAACTACATTAAAACTTCGGCCAACTTTATCAGGTATTGCACGTCCAGTTAGGCCTTGGTCTCTAAGTAAATCGATTTTAGCTTTTTCAACACTGTTAAGACACGTAGATCTACCCATTTTTCTTAAAATTTGAAATCAAGAATTAAATTTTAATGAAAACACTAAAATCGTTAATTTAAACTGTCAAGCACTCCAAAAAACTTATAAACAACGAAGAAAATGGCGTTGTACCTATTCAGTTGACTAGAAAAAAAACTCCTACTTTGCATATAAAACACTTTGCAAGTGGTTGAAGAAAAACTCACGGTTGTTTTTGAATAATTCTTTCGGAATTATCTGCTTAACATCTTAAGGGAATAGTTAGCATCAACAGATGGCATAATAACCATCACTGTTTGGAAAAAATGGATAAAGTATATTAAAAAATGTTTGTGCGTATTCAGTTGACGTGGAGTGTATGTATTTATGGCAAAATACTGCCGTTTTTGAGAAAAGTTGAAAAAGAACTAAATTTTTTGTATAAAATTTACCCATTCTAGATGGGCTAAAATAATTTTTTTCTTTTAGAGATCATATAAAACTTCAAGATTTGATTTTGAAACGACACCAATACATTTCCCATGGGCCATGGAGCAACTTAAGCATGAATCTGCTTCTTCCCGCAAGTCTACTTCACGACTGCCAAATATGAACTGTCAAGACTAATGTTTAAAAAATGGCGGCAAAACAAAGTAGTATACCAACCGGCGGACACCCTGTATAAATTGGCCCATACACACCACACTTGTGTGCACACCTGTGTCAGTGCACTCAAATGTGTGGTGTATGTGGGCTGGTGTGAGCACCGATTTCAGTGTTTCGCACGGTGTGGTAAAAATCAATATATTTTGATTTTTTGTGTTGGTGTCTCGATCTGTGTCTTGCGTGTGGCGGAATGCTGCACCGGAGTGTGAACCCCCATGCGTTGTGTGTATGGGCCACTTAAGATTAAATAAAGATGAACCATTATCTGTTTATCTCGAAAGAATCAAAAGGGAATTATAGTACTGGGTTGCGTGTCCTGCAATTCCAAGAGGAAATAAACGGAACCGTATTTGGAAAATAAGTATAATTTAAACTACGTTTTCATTAGACCAAATGATGTAATTTCATTTAAAATTTCCAAATAATATATCTTACACAAATTCACATTTCGAAATGAGATAATTTCAACCAAATCTTTCTCGAAATTGGTTTGGAAATTAAGTCAAAATCTGACGAACACAACCAATTAGACACAGTTTGAAGAACTCTGAAAAGTTTTTATATGAAAATGTCAAAACTTAATGGAAGTAGAAAGAAAAAACAAAAAGCGATTAAAAGACAGTAGAAATTCAAAAATGAAATGAGCTCTTAAACGAAATTGTCATTTATATTACAGTTATTTGCGCAATTACTTCATTGTGGCTCTAGTTGTATTAGCTATCAAATAATAAAGAATTAAAAACAGAATAAAAACTTAGCAAATTTAAAAATCTACTTATTTTTTCCAATTTAATCCCATCTGAAGATATTCTTCTCTTTCTCTATTTTTCCTACTCAAATTCTCCTTCAACTTTCTCGATAAATTCTACACCTTCCTTTTTTAAATTTCTATTTTTTTTTCCAATTTAACTTTGACACCAAAAGTATTTTCTTCGATTTCTATCACTTTCTTCCAATTCTTTCTTATGTGATTTCGATACTAAGCAAGAAGTCACTCCTGGTTTTTCAATGTCTGTTTTAACTTGTTTCTCCTGTGCTTTTGGCAAATCGAAGTTTACGAATATTGATTAATCATGGATAGTCATCGTGGAATATGCCGATCGCAGGCGTCAGTTCCAAGAGAAGAAAATATCAATTCCAAAATTCGAAGAGCAAGGAGAATTCTGGTGACGAAAAAGAGAATACCAATAACTAGTAACTTAAAATGTGGAAGGGCAGTTTGAAAAATTATGTTTTACCACCGATTAAAAAAAAACAACTTATTCGGTGAGTTTTTTTTAGATTTTGGTAATTTCGGATAAGTCGACAATGTTTTTTCCTTAAGAGTAAGTGATAAAGTGAAAGTTATTTTAAGTGTTGATTAGTTGATTTCAATCTGAACGAAGAATGATCTAGAATTGAGACATATGAAAATTATTTTTGTAATGAGTTTATTTGGAAAATTAAAAATGGTTACTTTGTAAATTAGTCCCCAGATACTATCCATTGCTAAGACTTACTCCAGGCTCTAGGGAGAATCCAAATCCAAAAGCAACCTATCAGTAACTGAAAGTGCTAACAACGGGCTCTGGGATCTTGGTACTCCATTAGTGAAATACTAGTGAAAACATCTACCATTTGATGGTCTACTCGACCACTAAAAAATTCCAATATGTTTCATTAATTGGTCTGAATTTTTTTGTATGAATCTAAAGTTCACAGTAAATTTGCTATGTTAGAAAAACAACTTTGAATCTATGGCCGACCAATAACTGATCTCTTATGGTAATCTATTGGCCTTTCAGATGGTATACTTTTTGTCCAACATATGAGGTTCCAATATTGCTATGACTTTGAAAAGCTGCGTGACTTTGCATGACAAAGAAAAACTTTAAATATTGATTAAAAATTGTCTGTGTTTGACAAATTTCTTTAACTTGTTGATCTGGTGTTATTTAGACGAGATGTCGGATCAAAACCAAAAATGAATCACCTATCAACTTTTCTCTCTACCGATGCTATTTTACTGCCTTCAATTACTTCGAAAAATAGCAATTACTGATGAAGTCGTTGAATAGAATTGTGAGAAATAGCACCGTGACTTTGGTTGGTAAGCATTTTTCATTCATCTGATTTCTTAGGTCGTCCACTAATTTGAGTATTGACTAGCTCAGCTACTTCTTCAGGCTAAGTGAAATTTCAAGACAGCTGGTTGCCTGGTGCTAATTTTGTCTGGCATTTGTTGCTTTTTGACGTTGATCCTGGTTTGATGGATTGTAGTTTTTTTTCTAACTGCTTATTGTTAAAATGTTGAAATGTAGTTGCTATTTCGTAGTTTCTGTTAACCGTAGACGATGAAATCCTCATTTTGTGAATCTGTTGTTATGATCGTTAAGGACAGTAAGGTTTTCAGCATGAGAGATTTTGATTAGATGAAACTAGGAAGAAGGCCAGCCAGAATCGTGTTCTTGGAAATGTTGACGTTGATTAGAAGACCACAAGGAATGAAAGGTTCTCAAAATGTTCATCTATCCAGTTCATATGTAAATTACATATGGATGGGTTATAATAAATAAGATTACTGTAATTAAGGTAGGCACAGATAATCAAATGGGTGTGTAACCATCACCGTTTTGTGATCGTGAATTTAATTTTGTTATTATGATAGTACAGGCTGATGGTGCATACTGTGATTCCTTTATTGAATTTCTGGTGCAACAATTATTTCCAATGCCAATTCTTAATGAAAATTTATTAATTTTGGTTTATTAGTTAATTATTATTAACTTGACTTTAACTCCACTAAATGTTCCAAAGTGGAAACACTGGTACATTACGTGCCCTATACGTCAGTCGTGTCGTTCCTTAAACTTAAACACAAAACTTTCTTTTGTGCGATCGTGTCCATAAACTTCACATCTCATCAACATGTATCTAGACTTTATCTAACACCCGATCATTTTTTTTGCCATCACCATTGCTTCAAAAAATTGAATAAAAAAAATAAATAAAAGAACAAGCGAAAAAAGTCAAAAAGGTTTAACCATTTGAAAACCCAGAAGTAAACCGTCGTCTATACCACTCAATTATGCAGGCTACCTGAGATTCTGGGACACGTATAACCGCATATCTATACTCCCGAAGTATGCATCGCGTGCATAATTAATCACCCCCGGAGCAAGCACACACTATCAAGAACTCTCCAACTCATATGGTTATAGGTCCCTATACTACCTATAACCCTGGCGTGCTATGGATTGCTTCTGCCTCAGCTACATAGTTAGCTTACTCGTGTATGGTACATGGGCGCTTCTGAATTAATAAAACTCTACCTATCTTTTCAATACCAAGAGGGCGATAGATATACGAATCCGATCCCCAATCCCATTTCCAAATCCAATCAAGGTGCACATGACGAGCGAGTATAATTGCAGTGACATGGTGCATATACGGACGGACTTGGGCAAACCACTTCAAGACATGTTGCATGCCACGCCATGCAGCAGGCAAGCGTCGCTACTTGTACCCTTTTCCGGAGTAAGAATAGAGTGTGCATGTACAACTAACTATGCCTGACTTTGAGCTAGACTCGTGACTAATTTTCGTAATGCCCAAATTGCTTGACGTGAACTCCACCCAGGAACAACGGCACACCACTTGGTCAACATGATTATTGGTGGCTCAAAAACAACAACGACAACACAAGCCACATGAACCAAACCTTCCTACCAACTAAGTGCGGCCAATCTTTCTTTTGGCAGAGAGTTGACAATATTTGTTTGGAGGGGGACAGCGAATTTAGCAGAAGCAGGGAGTACCCTTTGCGGACTTGATCCAAATGGTCGCGTACAAATTGACAAATCAATATTTTAGACGCAATCGTGATTGGGGCATTAGTACTACAGGCATTATGACCCCAAACCGTATTCCGTCCGCTTTGGGCTCTTAAGACATAAATCACTTTAATAGTTTTTGATGATAATTCCATTCCGACAATGGGTCGCGTTGTTGGTCGTCGTCGTCGTCGTCATCGGTCGCTGATGACAGTCTGGCACTGGCAAACGAAAATGACGGCACGGCACAGCGTTGAAGAAGACGATAAACGTTTGTTGCATGTCGCTGGCAGAGATTTGTTCTTGCTTCATTCGAATATTTATCTATCTTGGGTATCCCCAGCTGTTAAGTGCTGTTGTACGTGAGTATCTGAAATCTGGAGGATTGTCGGAGATATATACAGAAGTGTAAGTGGGTTATGGCCCGCATCGCACAGTCGTAATTGATTACGATTATTTATCAAAATTATTGAATTTTATTGGCAGTGCTGCGACTTGCGAGATGTCGTCACAGCGGGTGGCCTTAAGATGGAGATTGGCTTCTTTACAGAGGATTTAAGAGCAGTTGAGGCTTTTATGAGTAAATTAAGTGCCCATGAAATTTGGCGATATTTTGAAGCTGTAAGCTTTTTATAAATATTTTTTTTTTTTGGATTGGTTTTGAAAGTAGGTCGGTGGAATTTGAGAAAAAAATTAATGTAAATTTGTGAAAGGAGACGTTCTATATTTTGATCGGAAATAGGGTTTTAATAATTTGAGATTATTTAAAGAATTATTTGTTTGTCAAGCTTTTTTTTAAATTTTTTTCGAGCAGATATTAAAATATGGGAAGGGAATATAAGATTTTACATTTCTAGGATGGTATAAGGCGCCAGTAAAAAATTTAGTTGTTTAAAAAGTTCTCAAAAGATTCTTTCGATTTATATAAATTTCGTATCTGGGATGTAGTTAATAATGATTTTTGAAAAACTCCATTTTCGGTTTTTGGCGAAAAGTGAACGGATTTTGTCGTTTTTTGTTTGAAATATTTCAGCCAATTCCAATGTACCTACATTGTGCATAGGAATCTTCATAAATAAAAAGGAAACTTTTGGTGAGCCGCTGAATACTTTCTTCCAAGACGTCAATCGTCTCGGGTTTATCTGCGTAGACAAGTGACTTCACATAACTCCACAAAAAATAACCCCACGACTCATTTTTAGAAAATCACCCTTCCTGTCCGAACGGAAGGAAGGAAGAGGAAATAGATACGATTTTTTAACGTCTAAATCTAGTCTAAACGTTCTGATTTTTAGTTCGTGTATTAGTATAAGAATCACCCTAACCTCATACTAAGTACCTTAAAGTAAAAAGAGGGAGACCACGGTGGTGAAATAAAAATGTGAAAAATTGGATTTTTTTTTATTTAGAGCAATTTGATGCCTATTTACCTCGGAATTAAAAAAAAAGTATTAGGATCACCCTAATGATCCTATGCAGCTTATAGGGTAAGTTTAGTATTTTTTTGGAAATTTTTATCATAACGATGATAGAAAACGAGAACGCAGAGGGTCCCGCAATTTTTTCTGTTTGTCTGTCTGTAACTTGACCTAGAGCCACAATTAAGTAGGTACTATGGCAATTCTCTTCAAATTTTAAATCTTGTTTTATTTTAAGCTTCATAAAAATATAAGTATTGGCCATGCAACCATTAAGGAAAGACGTATTTTTCTAGAAAACAGCACCATGATTTTGAAAAAAAAAAAATTAGTGATTTACAGTAGAAAAGCTGCACTTTCCAGTGACATATTTTGTACAATGAATTGTTATTAAAGCATACATATCATTTATAATGTTTTTTTTTAATTAAATATTTCTACAAAAACTTTTTTGCTGGTTTCAAAATTTTTAGCGCCTGATTGGGACCAGAAATTTAGTTATAAGATTATTGATAGCTAGGCTAGTTTTAATCTAGCTTTAAGATAGTTTTAAGAACATGGAAAAATTAACTAAAAAAAAAATAATACTTCATATCAAAATTTTGAAAACCTACCTAATTGTTTCATTGAAAGAAAAAAGATTATTTTAAAAGCATAAAATCCAATTTTAAATCCAATATTTCAAAAATTTGCTTAAAACTTAGTTATAAAATGTATGTAAAGTATGTAGGTACTTTAAATTGGCATGCAATTTTCTTCAGTATGTACACTAATGGAAACAATAAATGGAAATAATTAAGGGATCAAAGTCCAAGCTTTAAGGGAATTTTACTATGTATGGCAAATTAGGCTTTTTTCACACATATTTGTGTTCATTCGGTTCGGTCTGTATTCGGTTTGTTTTCGATTTTGAATTTTCACACATATTCCTTAAGGTTTCTATAAGATTTTTATTCAAATATAAATTTTTAATTCAAAAAATATCAACAAATTTCAGCACTAGTTGTCTATTCAGTACTAATATATGTATAAAAAAAACTGAATGAATCCTATTCGTGTCGAGGGTAAGTTCAGTGCTATTCGGTTTCTAGCTAAAACGATTTTATTCTTGCCGTTTTCATCTATTGACACTTATCAGCTCTGACCGAAAATGAACCGTATACAGACCAAACCGAATGAAACCGAATGTGAGTGATACAAGCCATACGCATTCGTAAAAAATCGATCCCTCGATAGAATAGAAAAAGACGAAAAAAGTTGTTGCCTCAGTATTCAGCCTCTATGTGCGTTGAGCTACAGCCTTAGCAACGGATCAATTATCTTCAAACCAAAAATTACAGTACCTACTTTCCAAACCTTTTTTTTTAGAAACTTAACAAAATCGTATTTTATTCAAAAACGGGAACTTTTCTTTAAAAAATAGTAAATTACGTTTAGTAAAGGCTTCGTTTCACATTTTTCAAATGTTTATTCATGGTACATCCCAAAAAACTATTTTGTAAGTCTTGGAATTCGTTGAAAACAGTATAACAGATTTTTTTGAATTTTTGAAAATCAAATATTTCTAAAATGATATTGTCGATTTTTTTGAAACTTGGTACTTACTTTAGGGTATTTTAATACTTTATAAAATATTTTAAGTAAAAATGTTACTTTAATGAAAAAATAACTGTACATTCCATATAAATGTTAAAAACTGTTTAGGAAAACTTAGCTACTATTTATAATTTAACCATTATCGGCTGAACGGACTTTCATTAATTTTTATATACTGCTTTCAAATCAGATGGCATACAAAAATAGTACAATAGTACAAAAATAAAATAGTTTTTTTTTTTTAATTCTTTTTTATTCGATGGAAATCTTCTAAAAACACTCAGTAAGAATAGGTACCGAGTAGTGAGGGATTCTTATCGCACTTAAGCCACCGCCCAGAATGAATTGAAAATCACCAATAGAAAAATTTTAAGTTGCAATTAACAAATCATGTTTTATTCGTAAATCAAGGCATTTTGATCCCAAATTAATACAAAAACTGGTTATTTTACATTCAAAACGTAGCAATTTACTAAATTTGTTTTTTGGTGATTTGCAATTAGAATTCATGATTCAAACTTGTACTTTTAATATCAAAATACAACTTGTATGTCGTAATTTATTCTCCAAAAGAATAATTTCACAAACAGCATTTAAAAATATTGATCTGCGGTAAATATTTTGTAGTTTACATTGCACAATCACTGATTTACGATTTTTTTTTTCGCAATTTGCAACTCCATGAGAGTAGTTGCAAATCACAAATAAAATCGTGAATTACGACTTTCTTGTCGCAATGAACTTCTCGAAGAGGTAAAGCACCACAACATGGAATGTATATAATCCTTAATGTGTGACACCAACGACCTATATTGCAAATTGGCATAGTGGTTGCATGGTCGCACCGCAACTGGAGGATTGCTAGTTCAAATCCAAGTAGAGTCAAGCGCAAAGTATTAATTTCAAATAAATAAAATTAAATGCTTATACCTGCAAAATAAGGAAGTTGAACCAGATTGATCTTTCCAAATTTACAAATTGTGAAATTGAGGAATGTTTGGATGAAATTGCGATTTGTTATTCTCAATTTTTGTTTTCTCTCGATAGAATAATTGATACTTAAGAGTGTTGATTTTCGAGTTTTAGGTATCATTATCTGCATTTTGCCCAGTTACGCAAATTGCAAACAAATAGTCATAAATTACGAAATCCCAAGCCAAGGTATAGATCGGGATTCATATTTCGTAATTTGAAGCTCATTTTTCGTGATCTGATCCAAGAATTCTTTCCGTGCAGTGAATCTTGACAAATCTATGAAAGATCGACAGTAAAAATTCAACTCTGATGTTTATAAGAATTGAAGCATTGTTCTATTCTATTTTTTGTAAAGTTTACATTCCCTGATTTTGTTTCGTTTAATGTGATACGACATTTTCGCGTCCAATCACTGAATTTTTTGACTGCATTTTGCAGTTTTTTGTTTTTTAATTAAAAAAAAACAATCGAAAACGACCAAGTTGATTTTTTTTAAATTTTCCATTCCAATTTTTCTTATATATATCTAGTTAAAATTATTTTTATAAAAAATCCGCTTCAACGAATATCAATTTTTTTTCACATACATATATATTTTTACATTATATATTTATGTAAGATTTATGATAGCAAACTTTTTTTTAAGCTCAAACTCTCAAAAGTTATTTTTTGTACTTTAAAGAACAAGTTCCACGCTATTAAACATTTTTCTCTCTTAATATCTATGTTTAAAATTTTTCATTAAGTTTTATAGTAACAAACTTCTTGAACAATTAAAGCAAATAGCGCAGGAAAATTGGACTTTTACTTATTTCTCAAACTGTTGCTTCTATATGGAAAAAAGTCTTTTTAATTTTTTGTGTAGAATTTTATGACCAATAATATAAATTCATTCGTTTTTGGAAAAAAAATATATAATTGCTGAAATAATAAACAAAAACCTGCCCAACTAACATACTCTCGAGAGCTAAGCTCCCATTTTCTCAAAAAAACGCTCATAGTACATTTTTAGATCTTATTGCTAAACTTAAGACATGATCTGTCATAATGAAACATAAATTTGTCTCATAGTGTTTTCATTAAATGATGTAAGCATTTTTCTTGGATCAAATCACTTTAATCTTATACCTAGAACAATTATTACTCCTGTATGTAAATTGAAAGTCTTATAATAATTTTGTTTTCAAATTTTAACTCTAAACGTCATTTTTAAGTCTTTAAAATCTCTTAACAAGAGCTAATAAAGTAACAACTACAAAACTCTAACTATAGGATTCATATGAGATGTTGCACTGACAGCAGCTTTATTTGATTCATACAACAGTCGTTCTTTTTTTTAACGTTTTGTATTGTTTTTTCTGGCGTTCAGTTTTCTATTGGTCTGTCTACCTGAAGGAAACATTGGATGCTGATGCCGATTACTGTTTAAAATGTATTTTATTTTGTTACAAATGTGAACTTTCGGTGATAGACTTTCATTTTATTTTATTTCGATGTAATATAAGGATTTTTTACGGCGTTAGCCCGTTGTAAACGTTTTAATGTTTTAAACTTCATAACTTTGTCAGAATTTGTTTGGAAAATTAGACAGATTTACGCAGTTTAAAATTTTACTACGAATATCAAATATTATAGTTTTGTTGCGGAATGTTAATTTTGTTGATATTCTTTGTCCATTTATTCCAAAAATTATGACGTCATAATGAAGATTTATTGTACAGAAAAGGTAATGCATAAAATTTAATATTTCAAACTTTGAGATTTCATCTTTTTTTTAAACATCAACAATAATTCACATTTTTAAGAAAAAAGGGAACGCATCACCGATTTGTTCTTGGTTCGTTTGATAGATGTCAAAATAAAGTCGCATTAAAGCATCAGACTTCTCATAAAAAAGTGTTTATTTGCATACCAATATTAATGGTTAATATGGTTTAACGTTAGTAAGATGGGATTGAAAAAATTGTTTCGAACCAGTGCTCCACTTTCGTGATAGTTTTTTTTTTTTTTACTTTTAGATCATATTTAATTCAAATGTGATATACATTGTTTAATTATGTTTATTGTTTGTTTGTTTTACTATGTAAATGTATTAATTTTATTTGTATGCATGTGTTAGCTCGAATTATTTTACTAACCACTAACACATGCACTTATGATGAGCCTCTGATTGTAGGTTTGCAGCTTGCTCTAAGCTCACTACAACAAAGAATCTGAAGTGTAAAAAAAAAAAAAAAAAAAAAAAAAAAAAAAAAGCAGCCATATTTAAATTTGAACGAAGTGTTTTTTGTATAGTTTGAGGGTTACCGTGATATGAAATTAAATTTTGAAATAATTTATTTGGTTTTCCATTATGATGAATCTATTTAACGTATATTTACGTATATACGTGTATTGATATTGATGATTATTTGGTTCAACATTAAATACAAAAGAAGTATTTGTTCTAATAACAAATGTCTAAAAATATAAGTTCTGGCTTATTATTTTTTCATTAAAACGTCTCTTTACCTCTTGTAAATTCTTAGATTACAAAAACAGGCATACAAGAATAAGATTATCAATTCGACATATTATCTGCTATTATATCTTTTTCGTCATATAACATGAATAAATACCATAAATAATGTCAGCATAAAAAGTACTATTCTAATTAAAAGCAAACATCAAGGTAACCCTTTTTGCAATTCAAAATAAAATTAAAATAATTTAAATATCAATTATTTTGAAAGCGCTTCGTTATTT
The DNA here is from genome assembly GCA_946251815.1 of Dasysyrphus albostriatus. Taxonomy (NCBI): domain Eukaryota; kingdom Metazoa; phylum Arthropoda; class Insecta; order Diptera; family Syrphidae; genus Dasysyrphus; species Dasysyrphus albostriatus. The sequence continues at coordinate 29,623,972 of OX276337.1, read as the reverse complement.
TTCGAAGTAAAATGTGTAAGTTAGTACAAAAAGTTTCAATCGCACTAAGATTTAACTCCACATATGTGACAAACTATAATTATACTAACGTTGCCATGAAATGAAAATATAAATTCACACATTCATTTTTCAACATGAGACAATGACGATGACACATACAGACATAAATACTTCGTACCAAGTTTGCGAGAGAAGTATACAAATGTGAAAGATAAGTACATATCTGTTTTTTTTTTTTAATTATGCGCATACTCTTTCTCTTTTCATCAACTCCCACAAGAAGTGACGCATTCTCCTAACAAGATTAATGGAGCATTTGTCATCCCATAGGAACAATAAAAATGTTTCTATAAGAGGAAATTAACTCCTATAAGTGGGCCATTTAAGGCTTTTAACGCTTTCATAAGGATGTAGGAGTACTCTTCTAGAGTGAGAATAACTCCCGGAACAAAGTCTCACAAGCCTCTAGGAAACTCTTATGAGAGGAAAATTGTTACTTGGGTGTTTTCTGTCCCTTTTGCAGTACAAAATCAAGAGTGGTACTTCGACACGCTATATCTTTAAGATTAAAGAATAATGTTAGTTATGTAATGCAAAAATTCGAAATTTGCAAAAACACATATTTTGGATGCAAACATAATTTTTTTCGATTTGTACAGGGCTGAACAAAGTCTAGGACTTGTTGACCTTTTTTGACCAATTAGATGGCATACTAATTGAAAAATCATAGAAAATCGAAAATCACAGAACCCTTCATGTTGCCCCTCTAAAAAAAATTATCGAATATTAATGAAAAATTTCTCTCTTTTTATTAATTTGCTTATAAAACTTTCAAATAACTAACGATACATCTTCACGTTTTAATAGTTTTTGTTTGGAAGTTTGACTCATATTGTACCTTCTTTTCTTTTTATTTTTTAAGATTCTTAAGCGACAGATTTTACTTTCAAATACTAAACCAAATACTAAACGCAATCAAAGAAATAAATCAAAAACGAAAAGTATCACATTGTTGCAATTCCACATGTAAAACATTACACTTAAATTCCATTATAGTTAAAAATGTGTTTTTCTACAAAATCTTTCTTAAAAACAAACATTTTAAAAATTTATAAATAATGTAAAAGTTTATTATTCCATTGAATGAAAGTACAAAAACACACTAAATACCTCTTCAGAAAAAAAAAAAAAAATAATGCATCCAAAACTGTAACATTTTAAAATATTCTTAAAATTTAATTTATGTTCAAATTCCTTAAACGCTTGTATTTACATTATTCGGTATGTAAAACAATAGATGGTTTGTATAAATAAATATCATATCACTTTCATTGTGTTAAATTATATGGGCGCATGCACTGCATACCTGCATACATTTGTTGATCTCGCGCTCAAGCAACGCATTTTATCACACACAATAAAAATATCTCGCGACTAAGAAGAACATTTTTGTGATGAATATTTTTATTTATTTATTTGTTTTTTTTTTTTTAATATTTACTTTTCTCTTGATGTTATAAGCTACATTTAATGTTCACTTATAAATCAAAAATAAACATTTGTATGACTAATAAACGACTTAAACATCACCAACAAGTCTAAAAAGCACACACCAACATCAGCAGTAGAAAACGCAGCAATTGGTCATAAGGAAGTGTTTTTACAATTATTTTCAAATTGCAAGCAATAAATTTTGAGTCCCCTGACCCTCTATTTTGAAATATTCACAACGATATGAGTAGTGTTGAGATCGGGATACGGAGAGCTCCTCGCTTGATTAGATATAATGGACAGTTTTTAAATAGTTTCAGCAGTTTTTTCTTTCTCTTCCTCTTCAACAAATTCATAAGCTTATTGCAATAGTGGAAAATTGCATTGCAATATGGAGGCGACAACTATACAACGACCGACATGGCCAAGGCCAAAGTCAGCTAATATGTATACAAAAAAAAAAATAAAAATGAATTTATGTATAACAAAAAAAAAATCGAGCAATTAATTAAGTGATGTTCACTTCATTGCACACGCCACACCTCTGGACTGTAGTTGAAGTCAGAATCACCCCCTGCATCCATTTTCTCCAGAGCAATGCCATCAACACGTATATATTTTGTATGGTGACCATCCGTTTTGAATTTCAATCGGTTTTATTTTCTGGGAATACTTCATTGGAAGCTTGTACCATTTATGCACCGGAACACTACGATTTTTACCACTTAAATGACCAAGACCTTTTACCTTTACCTTTCTTTTTTTTTTTGAAATTATGTATTATTTTTTGTTTTTTATTTTGTTTTCTCATTTTGCATATTTTTCTAATTTTGAAAGATGATTATTTCACGAAGTAAAATTTCTTAATAGTCCAATCAATTTGTGCTCAAAAAGGCTCTTAGAGAGCAAATTATGGGGTAGTTTTGATTTTGACCCTCTTTTATGTTTTCGGAGGTGCTAAATACGAGTCGGAGGTTTGCGACTAAAAATTCGTGACGCAACATGCAAAAAATGATGCAAAAATGCAAATTTGTGGTTATATTTTTTGTTGAGGTATTTTTTTTCAAAAAAAAGTTTATGGTCAATCTTCATTTTACTTCATTATTCTTTTTGAATTTTTCAAATACCCTTATTCCTCTTTGAGAAGTTCTTAGTCTTTGTTTTAGACTACGTAATACTAAAAAATTTAGTCAATTTGTATTTTTGTAGCAGTTTTTGCAAATTTTTACATGTTGCGTCATGAAATTTTAGTCGCAAGCCTCAGGTTCGGATTCCGCATCCCCGAAAATATAAAAGAGGAGCAAAATCAAAACTTTCTCATAATTTGCTATCTAAAAGCCTTTTTGAGCACAAATTTATTGAACTAATTAAGAAAATAGGGGACAAATCAAAACTACCGCACAATTTGCATAGTAAAAATACAATATGACTGGACTATAAGGCCAGATTTTCAGTGCGTAATCATTCTAATCTCGGTGTTAAATTTGAATTTCCTCAAGAAACAAATTTTTCAGTCAATTTAAATTAGTTAGTTAGAGTTAGTTCAGACACAAACTGAGGGCAGTTTTCGTTGTGTTACCATCTTGATTTAGTTGTTGAAACCTTTGAGATTTCCAAAGTGGAAAAATATTTTTTTGCTGTGATTTTTATTCAAGTTGTTAGAAATAATTTAACCAGTAAATCAAATTTTACAGCAACGTTGTTTCTAAGTGAAAGATAATGTCAAAGATTTTCGAACAGATTAATTTTTTCAGCAAATTTTGTATGCAGCACTAGTAGCTGAATATTAGCATTTTTGTTCACCCTTAAACATGCTCGTGATACTGTGTGGAGAAAAAAGTGGAGAGTTTTCGTTTACGGCCAATTCACGGACAAAATGTACGGAACAGTTGCAAGTTCAATTACAAAACACGAACAGTTTTTTGCAGATCATTATAGTTTCTCGCTGATCTTATGAATCGAAAATTAAAAAAAAAAAACATTTAGCTAAAGGATTCAGCGGTCTTTGATTCCTACTTTTAATTTTTTATTAGTATCCATAATGACTCAAATTATGGTTTTTTTTAACGTCAAACGTTCACAACATATAAATAAGCCCGAAGAATTATTTTTAGTGTGGCAAATTGTCTGCGCGTTTAGCACTGTTAAAGTAGAAAGATTCAAACATAGTTAACAGTGCAACAATGTGAAGTTGTAAATGAAGTAAGAAATGTATGGCGTAGCAGAAGTTCAAAAAAAAAATTCAACTCTTGCTACTAGCTGCAGCTATATTCATTCTGTTCAAGGGGTTATTCTGGAATATTTCATTGGCTTTTTATTAATTTATTTTTTCAACCAATAGTTTGACCAAACGATGGACGATTTTGTTTTGCTTTTTTCGTGTTGTTCTTGTTAGTCAGTTATTACTTTAGCTATTTTCATTAATTTCACTTAGCTTTGAGTTTGTTTATTCTACTATATTTTCTATATGTTTGTTTTGAATTGAAAATTTGAAATAATATTGTGGCGTAGGGAAATAACGCCCAAGAAGAAGGTCTCAAATTGATTTGAAAAGAACACTCAAAAAAAGCTGAACACATTGTTGTTGTCTTTGTCTTTAATCAATTGACATCGCAGTCATCCTTAGATGGAACTTGATAATTTATGGTTTGATCATAGAAAAAATATCTACTTGGTTGTAGAAAGAGCATTTTGTTCCAGTTTTCACCCGAAAGCCCTTTTTTAGAACAATTAATAAAATCACAGTTTTTTCATATATTTTGTTTGAGATTTTTTTATCCATCAAAGTTATAGCCATCCTTGAGATAAATTCGACAGTTTTTGGCTTGAGACATTGAAGACGAATTTTTATATAGCGTATTTTGAGTAATTTGTTCCAAATGTTCCCAGAACACCCTTAAATTTGGTGTTTTCGGTAGGATTAAAAAAATTTAAATTTTTGTTTTTTTTTTTCAATTTCTCAGAATTTTTTAATCAATCGTAGCCATCCTTTGATGAATTTGACAATTTATGGCTTAACATAATACGTTGTGGCTTACTTTTTCACTGCTTTTTTTTAATTTTCTTTAGAAAATATTCTTACAACAAACTCCGGTGGTTGTTTAGTTTTAAAAACGTATCCACTTATTTTCTCAAAAAAAAAATTCAGTTACTACTTATTTTCAACAGAACGATTAAATGAATGAATTCACTCGATAGTTGAAGTCATTCAGTTACTAGCTAACTACCGATAGTTCAAATCATTCGATAGTTCCCATCACTAGTTATTATTGATTATTTCCAAAGATGCGTCTGAGTGAGGACTGCCTGCGTTGGGTTGCTGATATATGTTTATATTACCGTACCATTGCCGATAGCCGCGACTTATTAGTATTCTGATTCTCAGTGCTTAATTCACGACCAAGAATAGTAAAAATTCGTTATACACAAATCTAAGGGAATACACATAATGTTGCGGATGTTGTCAAAATAGAAAGCGTTATTAGTTTAATAGGCTATTTAAGAGCTCTTTTAATATCACTTAAACGAAACGAAATATTGAAATTTGACAAGTAAACAGTAGACTTCTGGATGCGCAGAACTGAATCAAAATTAAAACGCAAATTACTACCTTTAATATGAGAACTGTGAGTATTAGATCCATCAGCAATTTACGGTTATAAAGGGTGTTTCTTTAGACGTGCCATTTTTAATCTGGAAGTACTTTTTTTTTGGAGTCGGACTTTTTGACAGTTGTCACTTAATTTACGCTCAATTTGGTTTAACATTTCATAATGAATAGACTTATACTCCTGAACGTTTGCAAATCATGCAAATATATTACCAAATTTTCGGTTTCGGTTCGCGTGACGCATCGCAAGTAAATTTGCACGATTTGCAAAAGTTTTCAGGAGTAACTAAATTCTTTATGAAATGAAAAGCTCAACTGAGCATAAATCAAGTGACAGCTGTCAAAAAGAACAACTCCGAAAAAGGTATTGCCAGATTGAAAACCACACATCTAAAAAAAAACACCTTTTACATAAATAGGTGTTCTTATTTCCAACGGATCTGATGCACGTTCTGTTGACTCAAACCTCAAACGTCAGTTTTTTTTAGCTGATGACTGCACTAAATCCACCGGTGAATCAGGACCAATCTGTGAAAGATCGAGAGATGATTTTTTTTTCTTAATTTATAAATCACATTGGGGGAATAAAGTCATTACACTTTTCTATAGCTTTCAGACAATCAACTCATGAGACTTGGTTTTTCTGAATCTAGGAAAATTGTCTCGTACATTAAAGACGGTCTCCATTTTGGAGTTGGTATGACTTTGCAGTCCCTGATTGTGTGATACACTTTTGTAACCATTACAATTTGAAGGCCATAATGTAGATCGCTATTTCTTATATACCAAGGGGCATTCATTATTTTACGAAGGACTTTTCCTTGGAATTTTTGGATGGGTTAAGCATTTATTTTCTTTGTTCAGCCCCATTGTTGGATTCCGTATATCCAAATGCGTTTCAATACTTGCTTATATAACATAAGTTTCTTCTGGATAGATAGGTCAGAGCTCTTTCCTAGTAACCACTACTTTTTTCTGTACCTACTTCAAGTTTAATTTTTCTATTTTCTTTTTGATGTGCTCTTTCTATTTAAATTTTGCATAGAAAGTTATTCCAAGGTATTTGGCAGTATTAGAGGATGGTACTGGTGTACTGTTTATAAAAATTGGAATATTGTTTATTTATTTATTTATTTATTTATTTAATCATCAAGCAGAGATCTAACTCTTACAGACTAGGATATACATAATTACTTTAATTTATTAATAATAAATATAATATTTATATGAATAAGAAAAACAAAAACTCAAGAATAATAATAACAATTAACAAAAATATTAAAGTTCTGCTGATTGAATAGTTAATTCATTTAAAACATATATTTTGAAGGTATCTCTTGAACAACTTTTAAAAATATCTATTTTATTACATACAGCATTAGTTTCCCTGATGCAACGAGAAATTGGCTCATTAAGGCCATAATTTGTGCGATGAAAATATTCATATAAAAGGTTAGATTCACGAACATTCCTCTGAGGAACACGAAGATTTATAAGATTTAATAAATTAGGACATTTTATGTGATACGTTAAAATATCTCTGATGAACATAACAGAGAAGCAAGTACGCCGACTTTCCAGAGTTTTAATATCGAATAATAAGCACCTTGTTTTGTAGGTTGGCATCTCAATTCGCCAATGTAGTTTAAAGATTAAATATCGAGTAAAGTTTCTTTGAACTTTTTCAATTCTATTACTGGAGTTTCTATAAAAAGGATTCCAAACCACACTAGAAAACTCCAACACAGATCTTACCAGAGAATTGAAAAGTGACTTTTTTGTTTGTAAGGTTTATATGCGTCAATTTTGTTTCGTTTAGTTTGATCCGCCATTTTTGCTTCCAACCACTAACTTTATCGACTGCATTTTGCAGTTTTTTTGTAGACTTCGTAGCGGATTTATCAGGCACCAATATTGCAGTATCATCAGCAAAGGTGGCCATGAAAGGGTTGATGTCCACTAGAATATCCCTTGTGAATAACAGATACAGGGTTGGTCCTAGGACACTTCCTTGAGATACACCAGCTTCAATTTTCCTTAGTTCGGAGTAATTTCAGTATTTCGTAGTACTAACTGGGAAGGTCTCTATGCAGTTTGTACTCAAGTCCCAAACCTTTTCAAAGGCTCGTCTAAAATTGTAGCCAAAGCTCAGTGACTTCAAGATTAATAAACGCACAGAGTTCGTTATTAGCTCATTCTTTTTTTGAAAATTTTACTGTCTAAATGTAATTTTTCATGATTTTGTGGTAAAATTGAAGATGGTGGTCTTCCGTTTGCCCCGGGCACCTAAACAACTTCGTATATTCATGCTTTCGGTTTGATGCACACTTTGTAGTCTACATTCCAAAATATCTAGTCTTTTTTCTAAGAATGCAATGAGAAGCACTTTTGGCCAAAAGTCCAAAACTCCCTTTTTCGTGGTTTGGTTTAATTAAAAGCATGGGGTAAATTTTATTTGTATGGATCTAAATCTTCTACTATATTTTATAATTAAAATAAATTAAAATATGGTCACCGTTAAATATTGCATTTTTGTCGTGAAAGAAAACACTATAACAACGACCGACTGACAGGACAAACCGATTCTATATATACCATACCGACTATTTTACTTGGTGGTAGTTTAAATAGAATAATATGGATAATTATTGGGCGGGGTACGCACTGTATAAAAACTCCTTCCCCCCGCATATAGTCACTTTGGATTCATTTTATATAAATATACATATGTAATGATTTTCCAGAGTGCAATGCACATCGTGCCTTGTGTATGTTTTTTTTTTTTTAATTTTTAATTTTGTCAGACTCTACTCATGCACAAACAACATGAAGTGTTTTTTGTTTTTTGTTGTGACATGCATACGAGTACTGGATGAAAAATTTCACATTCTATTTAATTTAATTTGATCAAAATTTATTTAAATGGAGAGAAAAAAAAAGCATTTAAAGAAAAACTATAGATTCTTAGTAACATACATTACATACCCTATAAAAGATGCAGAAATGAAAGCATACATATTCACGGTAGTTCTAATACACGGTCGAATTGAATCCGTACGGATTAAAAACGGAAAACATAAAGTTACCCCAATTGAAAACTTTAAAACAGGTGGATTGATGTGCATCTGTTTGTTTTGTTGACCGAATGGATCCACAATCTGCCTCGTTTTGACTTTTAAATTCCGTTAATTTTTTTTTTGGTCTTCAATCTGTCTCGATTCAATCCGATCGAAAATCAGGGGCCAAGTTCCGCAAGAGTGAATAATTTTCCGTGTACTCATTTCATTCTCGCCCAAAACAAGTGTGAATAATTTTGACTGATTGTTCACACGCTTTCTGTCAAAACTTAAAAACTCACTTTTGCGGAATCGTAAGAATTGACGTGTACACGATTTTTTGTGTACACAGACAAAATTCACTCTTGCGGAATTGCGCCCCAGTACAGCCACCATTTTCTTTCTTTGAATAATCTATAAATATTAAGATTTTTAGGTTAAATTTTGATTAAACATCACAATCTGTACTAAATGGGAACAAACAGTGATTCTGGTTTTTGGTTAAAAATTTACAGAACGAAAATTTGCTATTATAATTTTTTACAAAAACTGCTGTGTTTGACCCTACACCAAAATTTGTATACAAAATTTCTTAAAATTTGTTCTTGACGCCATAGATTTTTATCAAATCTGAGTTTTGAATTACCTCGAGTTTAAATTTTGAAAGTCTGTTAACTACGCACTGAAAAATTGACCCTTAGTATAGGTGAAATAGCAAAACTTCTATTGAAATCTCAATTTTTGGAAAATAAGTAGTTAGTTAAATTTTTCTTTTAAATTCCATTCAGTTGCACCCCTTAGGCAGCATATAAAAATAGAGAGCCAAAGAAATAAACACAATTCAGGGCCCATTGTCAAGATACCTTTATTGTATTGCTAAGGTTGTGAAAATGATTAAATACTACTACATTACTGTACTTTAGGGTTTACACACACTGAATATGAGACTTTAAATCGTGACATCCCTTTTAGCTAAGCTTTTGACTAAAGTTTTCATCTTAAATAAAAAGATGTTTAGTCTTCCACTTCCAAAAATTTAAGATTCTAGTGAATCTACCCTATACGCTTTGCAATATAGCTCCAAAGAAACCACTTGAAAGCCTGATGTAACTTTAGATACAACAACTAGCACAAAGATAAATGCTCCTACATTCATTGCAATGAAAGTGAAAAATTGCTAAGTAACTCTGCAGTTGGAATCATACATATAGAATCTTGCCATAGACGTTGATTCATCTATCCTATTCCAAGAAAGTAAAGACAACATTCAAGCATCAGTAGTTGAAAGATGAAAAATTAAAAAAAAAAATGTCCATAAACGGTGTAAACATGATCTTTGAAAGTTTTTTTGTAAAAATCATTTGAGGCAATTTCAGACAACATGAAGTGTTATGACGTGTGAGGGGTAGGTAACCAATAGAGAGACAGACGTGACGAGACGGCCGGTAATTAGTGTGATGTAGAAATTGTGTCCCTATAGAACCCAATGATGTAGGTGATGCATCATCGGATGCGACCGACGCGGCGCGACTGCATCAGTGGAATATTTTACTATGCGTGTCAAAAAGATATTACTGCAGCACATCCAGCGCCGACTAGCAAAGAGTTAGAGATAATATTTATAGAACCCCGCAGGCTTAGAGGTCCAAATTAGTCAGTCCGGATGGATGGATGACCGATATCTATGCATGTCTGTATATGATGTGAAGAATTTCTCACTATAAGCCTGACAGTTTCCATCTGAAATGAAAATTGGTGGACATTTTTTATGGTCAAGCAAACATTAATAAGTAGTAATCGCAGATAAGAAGTGAGAATTTGTTGTTTCGTGACATCGCGCTCACGAAAGCACGAAACTTACGAAATGATTGATGCGGCTTGGTAGGTTAGGTAAACCTATAGTTATTCGAGGGGAAAAATTCCATAGAAATTAACTGCGCGGCATCTTCGTGTCAATGTGCCTTTGATAAAGTATTTTGTTATTTTGTTGTTTTCTCTTATTGTAGATTCGAGGAAATGCATTATACATATCTATTCGTATATATGCAAGTAAACTTATCCGAGAATTACTAGATTCTTGATAATTTGTCAGAATGTTTTGACAGAGCTGTGTTGGGGTAATTTGTGAGCTGTCAAGTTGTTAAACATGATGGTTTGTTACACAGAACATAGGTGATAGATTTTATGGGTTTTCTTGAACGGTTCTTATGGGTGGTTGATGGTTTTTGGTCTTTTTTTCATTGGAAGTGGTCAATGGAAAAACTTTGATTTTGACTTGGACTTAAATTAATTTAAATAATACAGACAGCAAAACATGTGGTCTTACGGTCAAAATGAATATTGGTTCAAATTATGAAGTGACGATAAATTAACGACAAAAGAAGAGAACTTAATTTCCCTGATTGTTCGGAAAAAAATAAACTTAACTAAGAGTTTTTTAATGAAACCACCCACCCTTTAATGTGAAATAACCAATTTTAAGTGGGAATTAAAGTCACTTTGTTGTTCTTAAGTCGCAGGTACCTGTGTTTCAAAAATTCAAGTTTGGTATTGCTCTTTTTTTATTAAATTTTATTAAAATAAGGATACCATACGCCTCCCTGAAGAGAAGTTTTCAACTTTCATCAATACTGGAGTTGATACCTGGCTAAATGGGTTAGTGCCTCATTTGAGAATTTTGCAACAACATTGAAGTGGGCCACTCTAGGTACTGCTGTCTTCGAAAGTTGTTTGCATTATTTTCTGCGTGAATAGGAGAGTTTTCAGACAGTTTTTCTTTGGCTTTTAATGTTTTCCTTAACGTATTTTTCACAATAGCAAATAATTAAATCTATTATATATACACCTTCAATTTCAATGTTGTACCATTTTTTAGCTCTTTTTTAGTGCGGAAAAAATAAAAATTTTCAAACTAATTTTCCACCTATTCTATGCAAGAAATTGTATATTTTTGACATGTGAAAATATTTGCAAAGATTTTTTTTTGCGCATGGTAACTGTAAGCTAGGCTTTAGCAACAATTGAAATAAAAATAACTAGATAAGAATACCTTAGATAGATGCTAGAAATCTCGCAAAAGACATATTTTTGCTATTAAAATCTCGCAAATTGATTAGCACCAGACTTAAATTTGCGAAATTTTTGTTACAGAAATTGTATTTGTTGCAATAGAATAAAATTTTGTGAGACTTTGGGAGTTCTTAGTGTGCGTGATTTTATAATTGTAAGATTTTTAAAACCAGTATTTTGAAATTGCAACATTATGAAAAGCGAGATATTGTAATTGGGAGTCATCGTGATGCGAGAATTAAAATTGGGATTTGATTTGCGAAATTTCGTACTGAAATCAAAATAATATGTGTATTTTAATTTTCAAGTTTTCACACAAGAATAAATAAGCGTTTGTTACGCTCTATCTCACGGTGTTTGTCTTACGTAAGCGGTGTTTGTCTACAAAAAGCGGCACCATATTTTTCAAGCGGACGTAGTTTTCAAAAAAATGAAAATAGAGGAAAGATCCGTTAATCCGTTAAACTCAGAATCAATAAAACAAACTTTAAGAAACTCATGTCAGACGTAAGGTGCATTTCCGAGAAACAAGGAAATAGAAAAATTTGCTGTAGAAGGAAGCCTAAGAGTCTGTGAAAAACTTAAATATTACAGATTTAACCCAGTTTGAACAAACTGGCCCTTAAAATGTTATTTAAATCGCGAAATTCATTTCAAGAAATAAGAAAAGTGGGCAAGACAGAAGACTAATTTTGCCAAAATTATATTAGTACATTGGACTGGAAGCAATTTGTATTTGAAAAGGGTTTTTCAACAGGGACGCTACAAAAGTGGAGCGACAGGGACAGCAAACGACGCCATATTTCTTGCCGCTCTTTTGACATTTCTCTTCAGTAAGGTTTGCCATTTTATGATGGAAATATATGCGAGCCAACAACGAGTCGAAATTATTAAAATTTACTACCGAAATTCGGAGTCAGTGGCCTTAACGTTAAGGGCGCTACGTCCAATTTATGGTCGTCATAATCGTCCTAGCAGATCAACAATTGAGCGTCTAGTAGAAAAATTTGAACCCACAAGCACAGTACAAAATGTTCCCGTGCCAGTGAGACAAGAAGAGCCCGTAGTGTCGAGAATATTGCTGCCGCTGAGGCTTCAGTTGCAGAAAGCCCAAATGTGTCTCTCACACGTCGTTCTCAAGCGTTGGCCATCTCTGTGACGTCGTTGTGGCGAATTTTGGGAAAAGATCTTGGCCTACGTCCTAACAAGATTAAATTGACGCAAGTACTGAAGCCCCTCAACCACCAGAAGCGTCGTATGTTCGTGAATTGGGCTGAGCAACAACTTGAAAATGATTCGGATTTTCATCGAAAAATCATCTTCAGCGATGAGGCTCATTTCTGGCTGAATGGGTTCGTCAATTAACAAAATATGCGGTATTGGTCAGGCAGCAATCCACACGTACTCCATGAGTCATCATTGCATTCCGAAAAAATTACGAACTTCGTACGAGTATCGAACGTGAAATTGCAGCAGTATCGGTCGATTTATGCTTGAAAACCGTCGAAAATTGGGTTCAGCGGCTGGATTTCTGCTAGCGTGCCCGTGGTGGCGATGCAAAAGAAATCGAGTTCCATACATAATGGCATCGAACGTACTTTCACAAGAATAAAGAATTTCATTGATATCCAAAACCATTTTTGTTTTATTTAAAAAAACTTTTGTAGCGCTCTTATTGAAAATCCCGATATGTTTAACCTCTAAGAAAGTCTGAGGGCCAGTTTTAAGTTTTACGAATAAAGTCTCGGATAGCCTACGCGGAACTTTTTTGTCAGATTAACTTCAACTTTTAGTTTCAAATGTCTCAGAGAGTGATATCCGACGGGTAGCATATTCACCGCCACATAGTGGTCCGTTTGTTAAATTTCGGCGACAAAAATAATTTCCCATACCAATTCTTAATAAAATTAATGAAATGCTGCACTAATTATTTGGAAATGATTAATTATTTTGAAATGGTAGTGCCTCTTATTCTCTACTTTAAACAGAGGCTTCACAATTAAGGTCAGAACATGGATCCAAATTTTAAATAAAGTATTATCGAAGTCAGGAACTCAGTCAAGTTTATGAGTGGCGCCTATTTTTAAAATGTTTGAATTTCTTTTGCCACCCTCCCTAAAAGTGATCAAGGTAATTAAAAAAAATATGTGCAATTTTTTTTTTTTAATCGGTCAACGATTATACGTGCCAGCAAAAACTTGAAATTTTTCATACTCAAAAATTCGGAAAAAAACGAAAGAAATTCAAACATTGCAAAAATAAGCGTCAACTCAGTAGGTTGACGCTTTTTTTTTTAAATGTTTGAAATTCTTTCGTTTTTTTCCGAATTTTTGAGTATGAAAAATTTCAAGTTTTCGCTGTGAACTTTCATATAAAAATGACTCCAATACTGATTTGTACAAATTTTAACGATGATAGTCCAAAATGTTCAGAAGTGTTTCCAAGGGATTAGTACAAATTTTAATGCTAGTTTTTAAAAAAAATTTTATATTATTTTAAGACCAAATCCGATCTAATCTGAAAAAAATTGACAAATTTTTCAGCTGGAAGTAGAACATAAAATTTTAGGTCGAATACTCAAAAACTCGAAAAAATCAAAAATAATGTAATGTTATGATTTTAATAATGTTGAAATTTTTTCTGCTTGTCTAACTTAAATCTAATATCAGGCTAAGAATTTTGATAGTTTACAGCCAGAAACACCGTTAAGATACCTAAATATAAATATAATTGAATTGCTTCATAAGCAATTGTTTAACGGTTTTCTCAACTTTCAACTATCAGTTCTAGGCCTGATGTCAGATTCAAAAAATGCAACCAGAAAAAATGTCAACATTACTAAAATTATTACTTTAGATTATATTTTATTTTTTTTCGAGTGGCCTAAAATTTGATTCGCTACTTACAGCCGTAAAATTTGTCAATTTTTTTTTTTCAAATTGGATCGGATTAGGTTTAAAAATAATTTTCAATCTTAAAAATTCTGAAAACTAGCACTACAATTTGTTCTTATCTATTGGGGACATTTCTGAGCATTTTGAACCATCTTCCTTAAATTATGTACAAATCAGTATATGGGAGTCATTTTTATGTATAGATTAGATTCAGACAAGAAAAAAATTGTATCGTTTTGAGCCAAATTTTTAGAAAAATACTTCTCCCGCCTGAACGAATAATAGCCCAGTCAAATAAGATTTTTAAATCGCATATTTCGATAGACAACATTTTTTTATGGATTCTGGGTACGCCTCCTGATTATAAAAACGATTTTTGGGATTTTTAAGGTTATAGGGAAGAGCCGTCATCTGGAAAAATTATTGGTTTGGTTTTTATTTCACAAATCTTTCACATTTGCTGTTATTGGCAGAGTTTAAGTCTATTTTTGATGATGAAAAGCCAAATACGGAAGTTTTTCTAAGGACATAAAACAGTGTGAGTGTCGATGCTTTAAGTCACTGACTAAAAAGTTTAGTTGGAAAATGAAAGGTGGATTATTAAGCTTATAAGCAACCTGCCAAAATTAACTTCTTTTCGCAAAAGCCTAGGTAAATACAGTACGAAATGGGGAGCAAATTAAAAAAATAAATTCTAAAAAAATAAACAAAAAGCGCGAGTCCTTAAAAAATCACTAGAAAGCTATAAATAAGAGTATTCATACAACAGCGTAGGGCCGTAATATACGTAAAAAACTTTAAACTTCGTAAATATGTCACAATTTTTGTGTAAATTATACCTAGAAAATTTTATAAAGTATAGGTAGGTGTCGTCAAGATTATTCCCAAAATCAAAATCTTAAAGTCCATAACTGGCAATGAACTCCAAGACTTTTTGAATAACCTTTACTCATATTTTTGACGCCTTTACTTATTTGTTTTGATATAACTGACATCCAAAATTTGCTGTATGCTAGGGGTCATAATAGAATAATAAAAAAGTGTTTTGTGTAATGAGAATTTTTTAGACAGAATTTTAGTTTTCATGAGCAGAATTTGGGAAAACAGAATTTTGACCAGATAGAATTTTGAAATACAGAATTTTGCGTTTAAAGAGTTTTGGCCCAACTGAATTTTGACCAGATTGAAGTTTCAAGAAAAGAACAGAATTTTAACCAAACAAAATTATGAAAACCAGAATTCCGACCAGCTCCCTAAAACAGTTTTTAACAATTTTGTCCACAAAGACGATATCAATTAAACTGTGGCCTCTTGAGGTAAATGGTGCACTGTGCACTGTTGAAACTGTCCATATTTTCAATATTTTCTCGAGTAATAACGCAGAAAAAATTCTAAAGTCCTATAAATATCTGGATTTCGGAATTTTTAAAAATATATGACAGTCAGCTTAGCGAGCTCCCAATAAATCGGAATTCCATCTCAAATTATCTTCAATTGCAAATGAGAATAAAGTTCCCATGGAAGCACACTAGGTACTCCATGACAAATTAAATAATATGTCAAAGAATTTCCTCTTGAGAGCATACGTGTGAAATATTCATGAATCATTGCAATTAAAATTATATCCGAAAATTCAATTTAAATTTTTGAATGATTTATGCGTCGAAACCCTAAAGCAATGTCAGAAATTTTTGTAATATCTTAAGTCAATTACTATTTTAAGTTAAATATTATACAATTAAATTAAATATTTATACAATTCAAACTGTATATGCCACTCTTTACCTTGTAAAAAATCTTTTGAAGGAAAAAAAAAAACAAAAAATGAACTTTTTTTCCTGTGTGCCTTACATATAAAGCTATGTACTAGCAATTTCCAGCAAAAGTTTGAAAAGTTTTTCAATCAACGTACATAATATACTCGTAGGTACATACATTATGCATGTGTATAAAAATTTCAAACAGTCAAACATTCAAAATTCAACTAATTAAGGTTTCGTTTTTTGTTTTTTTAATTTTTTTATGAACAAAAACTCATTTCCACAATTTTGGTTAAGTATTGTTTCGTGTCAATTATGTATACACCAGCTCTCCACGACGTACGTTGGCGTTGGATCAATTCAAATTAAGTACATAATTGACAAAAACAAGAATGTGTCTAAAACTTTGTTTGCATACATTTCTTTCGTTTATATAAGTTTTTACCTCATGGCGATATGGCGAACACCAACCAAACCATAGGTTATTTTCTCCTGAAGAAAAAAAAAAAATACACATCCACTTTCCTGGCAATTTGCCTAATACTTTAAATAGCCCTTAAACAATTCAAATACCTACATCAGAAAAAATTGGGGTTGGTTGGTTATCTACAACGCGGCGGTGGGCACCCCATCGCATATGACGACCGGTCGCAACATATTTCCCTTCTTCTCAGCCGAATATCTAAATGCATGATTAACCACGTGCATGATTTCCCATCCTGAATCGCTATAAAATATTCAATCCACCTGTCGGAGCAGAGGACCGACTGCTCCTGCAGAAAACTATTGAAGTGGGTAATTTTCGCGCTACCACTACCACTACAATACCACCACCAACACGTCATTGCATTGCAGGGTCACTGGCACCGGCAGACTCATACTCTAATTCCGATTCCGAGTTCTACGTCAACAGCGCGATGAAATGGACGGACGGACGTGGAGCCACAACATTCAGGTTGCGCAGTTTTGATTCATGTAATTGAAAAGGAAAGGAAAAGTCTGCTCCTGCTCCTGCTCGTGTTCCCGATGCACCGACATGACAACCCCTCTGTCGACCCAGCCAGCACTATTGTTGGCACGAATGACCTCACTGTAAGGCGATTGAATATAGCCGCGTCGTTCGTTCCGTTGTTGTACGACGAAGCCTCCATGTCCATCTCCAACACTTTATATCGCCAAAGTTGGGTTGGGGGAAAAGCGAGTTCAGTGCATTGAAAAGAAACAAAAAATCCCTGCAGGATTGCCCGAGGATTGAGAATGTGTTATCGAGAGTGCAGTGCACTCCTGGTAACTCCTATTCCGGACACGATATCGTATCGGAACAGGCTAAGCCTCCTAGTCTCACTCTTCCTTTTTCCTCTCCTCTGTTTCCTCGTCCAACGACGACGACGGTCATAACTCTTGATGAATGTTTTGCTCTCCGCACTTTTTCTTTCGATAAAAGGTGAACATTGCACAAGGTATGTACTCACAATAATTTTCGCAGAGTGGCTGACCGCGGCTGCTGGGATATCAACCGATGATGAACGACTTCCAAATGTCAAGCCATTAATTATACTTTATTCGAGAGCGGGTTTATTCTTTGACACTTGTGTTGTTTTTGTTTCTGTTATTATTGTTCTTCTTCGGGGGCCAAAAGCAAAGTGAATCAATGCCTCCCAGGGGTAGCACGCCGGAGTCATTCACTCGTTGTTGTCACTACATATAGCAAAAGCCTGTTGTTATGTGAACTTTACCGCCAAAGGGATGTTGTTGACACAGTTCCCCACATGATGTCCTGGGTTTACACAGTTTAGATGATGGTTTGTTGGCTTGATAAACGAAGGCAACTGAACTTGTTTAACTGATAAACTGGCAAAGATATCTCTTATCAAGATACTTTTTGTATACGCGCATCTGTTTCTGTTCTGGGTTGGTATATATTGAATCAGTGATGAACTCACACCAGAAATTCTCACCGTTCCTATAGCTGCGAGATGAATTCTAATGAGTGCTGATGATATCGGGCCTTTGAACCGGTGTGCTAGGGGGGATTCAGTGTTTTTTTTTTGCTTAAGCACACAGTTTGCTGTTGAATGATATCAAGCATCGGATTTTTGTTTTTTTGTTGAAAGAAATTCACGATGTCATCACACTTCGCACGCAATTTCTCTAACAGCAAATTTATTGGTTTAAGAAAAAATAAAAACACAATGTTCATTTAAATCAACGAACAACATCCATAGAGGTGTTTTGTGCTTTTGATATTTACGTACAAAGGGTATCCCAAAATGAACGCAAAGTTTGAATTTGTGACACTTGTGTAAAAAAGTGGTAGTCCTTTTAAATCAAAAACAATTTGACAGCTGACAGTTTGGAAGGTTAGAGAAAATGTAGAACAAAGACAACAAGGAGTTTTCACTGTTGTACAATATTACAAAAAAATAGTTTAGCAACCACTTTTCAAAAAAAGTGTCGCAATATGTAGAAAAATTAGATTTGAGTTTAATGGAAAATAAAGTTTTTTTTAATTTAATCATAAAATACAAAGAAAAAGGTTATGTAGAGTATTACATCGGACAAACTTCAACGCAATTTGTCGAAATTTTCTTCTTGCAATGTTTTTGAAATATTATTTAATATTAAAAACACATTGTTCTTTCGGGTAATAATTCATTTTTACATACACACTCTGAACTGTCAGCTGTCAAATTGTTTCTTTTTTAAAGGTTGCCAATACCTAACCCTTTTAAAAACTTTCAGATGAATTAAAAATAAATTTGTGTATACCTTAGCTGAGATGCATAAATAAAAAAATTAATTTTTATATTCATTTGCGATAAGTTATAGACACTAAACCTGTATTTTTAGGGTATTAGCGGTTCACTTATAAACATTTATTAAAGTTTAATGCAGATTTGGGCAACCTGCATTGTACCTGATTGGGAAACTATCGGACGAAATTGGTTTATGGAATGTGAAGATGCTTTTCGAAAACGGAAATGAAGGTCCTCAAAATGCCAGATTCCTCCAATTAGAGTTTATGCGATATAAAATGAGCATCTAAGGGATTACTGAAGTGAGATAGCTGGACTCACGGAAGTTTAAGCCTCCAACTCGTAGCACTGTACAATACTCTACTCTGGAAAGGCACCTGGAAGTTATCATGAATCTGTCTTTGGATTGCTGCTTTCTAAAATAGCTCTCGAGAGCTTAATTTCGTGGGAGCCTTTAGATGACAAGATTCTGAAAGCCAGGTTCTGGAGTAGAGTACGTCACGTCACCATCATACATAATGGTAAAGAGATACTTGAATGCCAAGGTTGACAATAACAATGATGAGTTAAGACATATTATGGGAAAAAATGATGTTGGTGACCGCAATGAAAATGGCGAACGTTTTGTCGATTTCTGTAGCGCCAACCACTTTATTATAGGAGGGACCATGTTTGAGCTCAGGAGGCATTCAAAATCTTTTGGGGTTCGATGAATAAACGAGCAACTTCCAACCAAATTGATCAGTTCGCGATTAGTCAGCATTTTCCATCTCCAGGGCATTTGAAACAGAAGAGGTGCAGATATGGGAATGGGAATAGCCTGGGGCCACCATCTGATGGTAAGACTATGCACAGCAGCATTTTGGAGATCCTAATAAAACACCCGAATGCCCAAGTTTAATACAGAGGGACCAACTTTCACAAGGATTGAGACCAATCAGTAGCACGGAACCCACTTACATTGAAAACTATAAGTGTGCCGTGCAAACAAATTTTCACATCAGGTGCTAATCAGTAAAGTCAATTGGTCGCGAGGAAAAAACAGCGATTTTCTTTTTTTGAAAGAAACTTGGACAAGGATCGAAGAAAGAAACAAGCTCAAAGCTCGCATTGGAGTTGGTCCAGCAGCTGAAAGAAACAAGCTAGAGTCTCCGTACCACATGAAGATGGGAGAAGTTCACCGTATTGTGATAAGCGTAACTATATCAACGCATTGGCAACAGAAGCAGAAGAGACCGCAACTAGGTATGACATCAGGACCGTCTACAGAATTACTGAAGAGCTTGCAGGTGTTCAAAGTTCTAAACAACACTTGGTAAAGGACATAGACGGATCACTGCTAGTTTCGGATGAGGACCGACTCACAATGTGGAAGGATCATCTTGCTGTGGTCTTAAACCGCGTTTTCATCAGTGAAGTCAACGCAATGCCCAATGACCCATCCGTAGTCACAAATATACAAATATGCACTGTGTCCCCTAGTAGAGAAGAAATCTTAACCGCAATCAGAGCACTGAAGAACAACAGAGTGCTTAAAGTTAACGGTTTGCCCGCAGTACTCTTACGAGTAGCGCCAACAACTTTGAGCTAGCTTCTATGTAGGTACCCACTGATTGTGACAGCTTCGAAAGCATTTCTGAGGAGTGGAAAAAGGGATTGATTGTCAAGCTCTCAAAGAGAGGAGACCTTACTTGGTGCAAAAACTAGAAACTTATTTGCGTCCTGGCTGCTGTAGCGTCCCACGGAACAAGCAGGATTCCACATTGAATCTTCCAGTATGGACCACATCAACACCGTGCGGATCATCACCGAATAATACGGTAAACATCAATCAATACTTCACCTGTTGTTCACCGACTTTGGAAAGCCGTTTTACAGACGTCTGTGAAGTTGACAGAGCAACTTTCACCCACGTAAATGGGACCTTGACATGAATTTGCAGTTTTTTTTTATTTTCTTGCACTTCTATTCCCGATTTAGCAGTTCGCTTTGTAAGATTGTATGTAAGTGCAGTCACCCTGTCAAATAGTGCATCTCAGGAACCAAGGATTCTAGGAACTTGCAATAAGGCTCCAAATCAGCAATTTTTTAACATTTCAAGAATAGGTTAGGTCAAAATTTTGAAATCCTTTACAAAAAAATTAAATACTGACCTGGTAACCCTTCTGTGAAAGTAAGTAGGTCACCCACGCAAATGGGACCTTGACAGGGATTTGCAGTTTTTTTGCATTTCAAGAAAAAGCAAGGTTTCTTGCATTTCAAGAATAGCAGGTCAGAATGATTTTTTTTAAACCTATTTTCAATATTTGAAACTGTCAAGCCAAACAAAATTACTATGTCAGTTTTCACAGAGTTTCAATAGTTTTTTTCTTGAATTAAAATATCATAAAGTCAAGACGTTAAAAATGATTCATTAAATCTTTATTCTTAAAACACGAAAGTACATTAACATTCTTAGCCCAGATTTTCTCAAAATCTTCTTAAAGGATTTCATTTGACATTTTTTGTCACAATTCCATATTGACACATATCACTTATAGCGAAAGTGTCAACTTGCAAATATACATCTTGTCTTTAGTGAATCTTCTTTAAGTATATTAAAAAATAAAATAAAGTTCACTGAACGACTGTTCCATTTTCCGGGTTTAAAGATCGAACCCGATCCGCCTTTTTATTTTTGAGGATCAAAGACCTTTGTTTCCACTTAATCAATCATCAAAAAACACGCCCCCTACTGACATTTTATACATATTTCTCATCTAATTAAACCGCAGCAACAATTAGTCAGCAAAAATGAATCGCGTTTCCTTGTAACATGTCCATGGGATGGCATGGCCAGATGCAGCTTGTTTCGTTTGAGTTTGAGTGCGGTCTGCAAGATGTCCATTTCGCAGAAGTAATAAATTGTCATAATAATTTGTTGTCCTGCTTAAAAACGTAGTAAAAAAAAAATAAATAAAACAAAATCCATTTTTGACAGATGGTGACACTTGAGAACGATACTTCTCAAGCCATCTGAATGAAAGGCTTTAATTGTCACCTCATTCTTTTGTGGCGCGGATAAGCAATGGCGTGGCATTGCAGTGTCACTAAATCATTTGAATTTTTATTCTTTGAAGGACATGTCAGTAAATCACTTTTAAGCTCTTTGTCACCCTCTCAACGGACTATACATCCATTTATAATATCCAAACGGAGAATGTCATTGTCTAGATCTCCACCTACGCATTATCTAGAAAATGGTCTTTTGTTTTGTGAAATTCTGAATTCACTTTCGGAGTATGTATATCAAAAGCGGAAACAAAGTGCACATCTCTCGGTCTGTCAAAGTGCAAATAAACTGCTTTTAATGTGTCACCATATCGCCATGTCTATCATTCCTCGAAACTAACGGAGAATTAATTAGTGCCTATGGCGATGGCCTGTGGTAATCCATTTAAAGGCATTCGACACTTCACACACTGTGCTTTTTTTATTTTACTATTTTTTTTTTCTTAGCAAACAATGCCTTATTCAGAAGCAGCTGCTGCTGCTTCTGGAAAGATGCATGCGTAAATTATTTTCTCTCAAGGATTCGAATCTCGCGGTGCACTGGTTTCCTTATTTACGATCCCAAAGTCAAAATGTGGGAGAAATTGTAGAGAACGCGACCCCCATTCAATGTTACATTCAGCAACGTGACAGCACAACAACAACAACAACAAAAACAATAGGTGACACACAGCAGCACGAAATATTCTATTTGGCAAACAAGGAAATGTCACACTGATCTTGCGTTTAGAATAGTGTGTTTCGTTTGAATATACGCGGGTTGTGTGTTATATATGTGTATATTTGCTAGGATGACGTGACCTCACGATTTGCATTGTCACGCGCATTACCCGGACCGGGAGGAAGGTTAAACTTAAATTGTACAGATATGAATGTTTGTTGGTACGAAAATTATTCCAAACAAGAAGAAAGATTGGCAAAGGATGGGTGCAGCTTTTGCATCACCCAATGTTTTAGGTTTGAGCTTCGTGACAACATGTTTTGACGTTTGTTCGATGTGTATGGATTTTTTAGGTTAAGGCTTTTTAAAAAATTGGTGTGACAAAAACGCTGATTGAATATGAGAAATGTATTAGAACTTTCCAATCGATATTTTAATGAGTCATTTAATGTACTTCTGGGCCTAATGATTATTTAAACTACGAGGCTAAGCTAGACCAGATTTTTCACTTAAATAAGTCTCGTGCCAGTTAGGCTCAATCCAAAAATGTGTGTATCGTCTGGTAACGGTCTTGGTCTTGTAAATAAAACTCAATCATTTTGGATCGATATTGTCTTGGTATTTTCTTGGCCTCATCGTGTTTTAATGGAAGAAATATCAACCTGGAGTTTTTCAAGTCATCAAAAGGCATACTTGTTTTTGAGTTTTTACTCAGGGATGAGAAAGCTGAGCCCTGAAAGTGAAACAAACTGCCCACAAAAACGAAGAAGATTTGCAAAATGTGAAGCAGAAAAAATAAAAAATAAAATATTATAAGGAAAAAGCAAATTCATTTTCATTATACATATGTAGGGCCAGTTATACACATATTTTATTCCTGGTTCAGCCAAGCCTTGAACCATCGTTGAACTTGAACTTCAGCAATTCCACAGAAATCAGCGAGTGAAACCACGGATCAAAATTTGAACCACAGTTGTACAATTGAACTTTAATATTCAGAAGAAAAAAATATGACGTTGACTAGTTATTCATTTACCAATGACTGCTATTTAAGGAATAAGTTTTACAAATCCAGACTCATCTTGACGCCACTTACTTTTAGCAGACTTTAGCTCTTGGAAAAAGTGGGATGGCCAAGTAAGACAGAAGTTTTTAAATTTTTTGAAAATTTCTACCTCACCTCTCTATCTCCTTCCTCTTAGGAAATTGAAATGATATACCTAAGAGAGACGTCAAAATGATTGTCAAGTGTTGCGAACAAATTTCGACAAGTCGGTAAAAGTCAATTTTTTTTTCAACGCAGTTGATTTTTTGTCGAGTCGAGATTTCAAAAGGTCAATATTTAGTTAACGACTAATATAAAAATCACAGCATTGGAGATACTGTGAATTTATTATTCTCAGAGAATTTGTTTAAATTCAGACACTTAGAATATCAAATACCCATGAAGAAAATTTGAAAAGAAAATTCTGGCACTGGGTGGAGTCCAGTATTAGGTGCCAGTTATCAGCTTTCATTGCAACTTATCATTGACAATTTTGTTCTTTAATTTTGAGGCATTAAAAAAGCAAAATCATTTATTATTTTGATGGACAAATAAAGCCCAAGACTTAATCAGTGTCTCTAAATTGAAGAACAATATTTTTTTTTTAACTCTTTACAACAAAAAAGGTAGCATCTATGAGCTTGCCCCAGGAGCTCTAAGGGCTAGGAACTGCCCTGGTTTCCTGTCGGGTAACCGAGGAGGTTCTGAGATCGATTCATTTGTTCCAACCAAAATATTACATTTTTTGAACCAAAGACAAATTATACACTATGTATCTATCGAACTTCTTCTTTGAAGAACAATTTTTCTAACACTAACACTGAGTAAACAACTTTCACCACAATAATGATTTTTCAAAAAACGATGTATGGCGTATGAGTGTTTTTTTTTTTAAACTGAAAAACGAATTCGCAAGAAGAATTTCTAACGGCTCGCTGATAACAGCGGCTGCAGATTATTCTTTTTGTTGATATTTCGAATCTAGAAATACAGTCAACTCCCTCTGAGTTGAATTTTCAAAAGGTATATCAAAATTAGGGTAGAGGGAATTCTGGGAAAATTTGAGTTTGTGGGATTAATATTTATTTTATTAAAAGTTTTTATTAAACGTTAGAAGCAAATTAATAAAATTATATAAATAAAGAATAGCTCATTGGAGACTCATTTATTCTTTACCTATTATCTTTTTAAGATTGGAACATCTTGATTGAGGCATCTTAAAAAATGGCTCTATTTTTAAAAAGCTGTATGAACCTAATCCGAGAAATTATCGAATCGAAAACATATATGTAGGTATTCGACCCAACTAATAATTTCACTTGTATAAGGTTCTATACAAACTATTTTCAGACTGCTATACAAATGGTAAAAGGCCTTATGCAAGTCATTTTGGCACATTTACGCAAGCTAAATGACTGCCATAAGAATTTTGTTGACGGGTCTTATAGCAGCAAATAGCTTTTCATGAACTGCTATTAGCTTGGCTGAACAAGCTATAGCTTGCCTTGGATGTGTATATAGGGCCTTACGAAAGCCATTTTCACAGCTATGGCCAAAAGCTTGCCTTGGATGTTTATATAAGACTTTACCCAAATTTATTTTGTTAGCAAAGCTGATTCTGAAATAAAAAACAATATATTTTTTTTATGGGTTTTTTATTTTATTTTTCTGATGTTGTATGTTTAAATGCATTTTATTTTATTATATTTTCTTGTGCGCATCTAATATCTGTTCTTTGTTCTTCCAAACTTCTTGAATGTTCTATGGCTGTTTTAAGAATTGCTTCTCTGTTTTTTATCACTTGTCTTTGGTAGGTTCCAGATCTTTAAAATGATTGCCATGAGTTATTCATTTTTAAGTTTTGCTTAAAAGTTCAATGTTACTGTAAGCACTTTTTTTCTGTTTTACCATGTTCAATGGGTATTTTTAAAATAAATAAGAGCGGTAAGTTTCTTATTTATTTTAAACTGATTTTTTTATAAGCACAATATTTTATAAGACACACTTGTTGATCTTCACTGATTATTTTAATTTGTACAAGGCCTTCACAAACAAGCCTTATACAAATTGTTTGCAATTACTTGTCGTGGAGAGCCTAATAGCAGCTATTTTTTAAAATATTTTCAGTAAATAACTTTGGAAGACCTTATACAAGCTATTTATAACTAATATTTACAAGCCTTGTATAAAGCTTGTGTAATTCATATTTTAAGGCCTTATAGCAGCTATTTGTTTAAATTTCAAGAGGAAAATTCTTGGCTTGGTCAAGATTGCCTGATACAAGCTCTATACAAGCTATTACTTGCCAAATTCGAAAAATTTTACCTTATAACGGGTGATTTTTTAAGAGGTTTAGAACTTTAAAAAAAAAAAAACACAAAAAATTCGAAAAAATTAATGAAATATTTATTTGAGTCGATAGTTTGAACCTTGCAATTTAATGTTTAAAGATAATTTCATGCAAATGTTGACCGCGGCTGCGTCTCAGGTAGCCCATCCGCTGAGTTCAATTTTGGCATACTCTTTCACACATATCGGCCGGTATCTCACGAATGAATGCATGGATGTTGGCTTCCAGTGCGTCAATCAAAGCGGGTTTGTCCCTATAGACATTAACCTTGACATACCCCCACAAAAAATAATCTAATGGTGTCAAATCGCACGATCTAGGCGGCCAATTGACCGGCCCGAAACGTGAAATTAACTGTTCACCAAACTCGCCTCGCAATTGCGCCATTGTTTCGCGTGCTGTGTGGCATGTGGCACCATCTTGTTGAAACCACATATCATGCAAGTCAAGAACTTCCATTTCGGGCAAAAAAAAGTTTGTTATCATCGCTCGGTAGCGTTCACCATTGACAGTAACGCTGCGATTCGCATCATCTTTGAAGAAATATGGCCCAATAATGCCGCCGGCCCATAAACCGCACCAAACAGTGGCTTTTTCGGGATGCATTGGTAGCTGTTGCAATGCTTCTGGCTGATCTTCACTCCAAATGCGGCAATTATGCTTATTTACGTTCCCATTCACCCAATAATGAGCCTCATCTGTGAACACAATTTTTCGATAAAAAAGCGGATCCTCGGCCAGCTTTTCAAGAGCCCATTCACCAAAAATTCGGCGTTGTGGTAGGTCGGCTGGCTTTAGTTCTTGCACCAGCTGTATCTTTAAAGGCTTTACGCCCAAATCCTTCCGCAAAATTTTCCACGTAGTGCTGTAACAAAGGCCTAACTGCTGGGAACGGCGCCGAATCGACATTTCGCGGTCTTCTGTCACACTAGCTGCTACGGTCGCAATATTTTCTTCACTACGCACAGTACGTAAACTTGTTGGTGGTTTAATGTCCAACAAAGTAAATTTAGTGCGAAATTTGGTCACAATCTTCCGACTAGACTGCTCAGAAGGTCGAGAATGACGACCATAAAATGGAAGCAGCGCGCGATGAACATTTCGAACCGAGCACGAATTTTGATAGTAAAATTCAATAATTTGCAAGCGTTGTTCATTTGTAAGACGATCCATGGTTAAATTGCAAACCAAACTGAAGCTGTTTGACAGTGACACAAGGTACTAAACATACGTCAGCTGTCAAAACCAGTCTTGTTAAAACCAAACCAGCTAAAAAATCACCCTTTTCAAGCTAAATTGTTAATTGGGGAATAAGAAGGAATTTTGTTTAGAGGATGGTTTTTGCATGGAAAATTGAGGGGATTGGAAAAATATGGTGAAATCAATCGAGCTTGAAGAGAACGCATCTTTCATTATGCTTTGATTTCGAGTAACTTATAAAACTCTTACACTCTTTCAACACTTTACATGGAAGAAAACAAAATGGCGATTAAATCAGATAAATATAATAAAATAAATTTATATTTTTGGTTCATTTTTCAAAAGCGCTTTTTCAAATCTCCAAAAAATAAAATGCACGCCTGCTCCTGTGTCGAATTATATGTCAGGCATGAAAATTATGAGAGAAAAATGTTTAAGAGCAAATGAAATACGATTTTTAAATTAGCTTCAACAACTTCTTTGAGAGTTTGAGATGAAAAAAAACGCCATCTCAATTCTTGATTGAAAATGATTGTATACAAAAAAATAAATTATTTTGTATAATATCAAATTTTAAAAATATGATCACTGAAAACTTTTGGTATGCAAATCTTAAGTATTTAAGTATGTGCATATGAAAATAAAAATTGAGCAATAAATTATTTTTGAGATCGATTTTTCAAAGTTTTTTTTTAAACTTTTTTAAAAAATGTTTTGGAAATTTTTGATTTGAAATATTTTTAAATCTTATTTTAAATTTGTTCAGCTGATAGTGAGATAATTCAAAATAAAAAAAATTTCTATGAGAGCTACTATTTATAATTCTTATTCGTTAATTTTATAATTTTTGATAGTATATCGTTATAGTTTTAGCATACAAAAAAGTTTTATTTTAATCGTAGGATCCCTTTTTATGTTTTTCATAAAAGTAAAATACTTAAAAAGTGATAAAAGAACCTTAAATACCAAGTTTCTTAATCATCTTTTTCAAAATATTTGATTTTCAAAGTATGTAAATAAAGTTTTGAACACTTTTTAAAAATAGAAAAAATATTTTTTTGAGCATATTGTTATTAAAAATTATATATTTTGTTAAGAAGCTTTGTTTAAAAAAAACTATTGAAATTAGAATAACCATTTTGAAGAAAATCAAAACTAAGAAAATGGTTCTTTGGGAGGTGCCATTAATAACAATTTTCTTAAAACGAAATTCCCGCCTTTATTAAGAGAAATTATTTTTTTTTTCAAGAAAAAATGTGAAGCCATTTTTTTTGAAAAATAAGATTCTGTAAAATAGCTTACAAGAAATTGTTTAGCAGATACAGTTATTTTTTGTGCTAAGAAAAAAAATGAGAAGAACGTGTGGGCAGAATCACCAAAAACCCCCTATGTGGTAAGTTTAAAGAAAATCGATCCAAAATATTTTGTGGTTTATTGCTTATTTTTTCTCGATGCATTGGCCTGCCTTCTTAATTTTAAAGTAATGCATCACATCACACAACGTCATTTTCACTGGCCTTTATGGTCGCCATAACATTATGGCGTCGCCATTAGACGTTAACAAATTCAGTAATTTATATTTTTACTTGCGATAAAGGTACAACAGGGCAAGTTTTGGATTCGTGCAAAAATTTCGTGAGATAACAACCAAACATGACATTACGATGATAGAGAATGCGAAAAAAGTGGGTGACACAATCCTGTCTGACTTAGGTGCCAGTTATAGCTATCATTGAAACTCCTCATTGAAAATTTGAATGATTGATTTTGAGACATATAGAGAGCAAAATCATTTATTATTTTTATGAATATATAAAGTTCGAGACTTAATTAATATTTTAAGTCGACAAAAAATTATCGAATAGGCCCAACTTTCTCCATAAAATGACTTTTAAGATTCCAATGATCATTGGTAAGGTAGTTCAATCATTGAGAAAAGAAAAGTCATTTTATGTGGAAAGTTGAGCCTATTTGAATTTTTTTTTTTTGACTAAAAATAATAATTTAGTCAAGAGCTTTATTTCTGCATCAAAAAAATAAATAATTTTGTTTTCTAAATGTCTCAAAATCAATCATTAAAATTTTTAATGATGAGTTTCAATGGCGCCTTACAGCCTAGGCCACTGAAGCATTTTTTTTAAATTTTGAACTTAATGTTTTTCTGTAACTCTCCAAAGGGGAAATTCAATTTTTTTTAGCACCAAAAATAACGGTACTTGCCCTACAACCGTAAATGAAAAGATTATTCATCTCAAAAACAGCTTTAACGATTTTGATTTAAAAAAAAATCAGTGTATTATTGGAGGTATGGTGTACTTTTTAGTAAGAAAACAATTTACCGAAAACCATTATTGTACCTGCCATATAACGGTTTTTTAATTTTTAATTTTCTCATTAACGGCTTTAACGATTTCAGTCAAAGTTTTTAGGCAATATTTTTTAAAATGTTAATAATATTTCATATCAAAATTTTGAAAAAAATAAATTGTTGGTTTTTAAAAAAATATTAAATTTTTTTTTTTTGAAAATTCAAAATTTCAAAAATGAGATGATGAATTTTTTTGAAACTAGGTTTAAAAATGTGTTTTAATACATACTCAAAATTGGAATACCAAAACTTTTTTTTTTTTAAAATGCTATAAATATTTTATATGTACAAAATAAAGTTTCAAGAAAACCGCTCCAACGATTTAAACATTTTTTTTGCACATATTCTTATTTTTTAAAGTAAACAAATGGCAGGCATGTTTTTGAGCTTTAAGTTTTTAACTAGTTTACTAGTTTATACAATTAAAAGAACGATTTAAATGTTTTTTTTACGTTTTATAATTACTTTTATATTTTAAAAGTTCTTAATTCCAATCAACTTGAACAATAGAGCAAGTACGTGCGACCCAGTCGTGCATTTCATTTATTTTTGGTTTTGATATATCATTCAATATTATAAATAAATAAAATGGGACGTACTCGTATACAATGTATTTTTATGTCAAAAAGTGTTATTCCACCATCACGACCCCATCAGTATTAGTGTTAGTTCTCCCCACTTACATTCAAAAGCAAATTTAATTAAATTTTGGACGCGCAACAATTTTCAAATACAAACTGTAACAATAAACCTTACATACTTCTCCGTCTGGCTGGATGCACAAAAATAAAGGACACCAAAAGATCCTCAAACCAAATAAAAAACTGTTAGTAATTTCGTTAAAGTTATTAGTTGCCCTTTTGTAAATGGTTGTTCGTTGCAATGAGCCCCATTCCCCATTATTTCAATCAAAGTTACTCCTGCTGCAACATCGTCAAACAAGAAGTCTAGAAAAACGACTCACGACTATGTGAGACTATACAAGAGTCTTCTAAAGTAGACAGTTTAAAAATTCAAATTGGTGTGTGTGCAGTGCGGCGACGGTAAATGAAAAAGGACACAAATGGTTGCAAAGGAGTTGTAAGAACGTAATGAGATTCCCGCTCCCATATTAAAAAACATGAATAAGAACATTTCAGAGTAGCATGCAGGACTCTAGGTACATCCAGAGACCCATACTTGGTTGGGAAATATTATGAAATGATGAAATAACAAGGATTTCTCTCTCGCATATATAATCCTCTGCAACCTGTAAAAAGCATAAAATTCATATAGAGTGAGAGGAAAGTACATATTTTCTTTTTTCATATTTTATTCGAACGTGCAGTATGCATGTTTGCTTCAGAAATGCATTTTTACAGGTACGTTCCCTACTCCCTAAACCTATGCCATATTTATCCCTGCTGTTCTTACATTTGCATAGCTAGGTACTTCGGAGATACGATGCAATGCGATGAGTTTTTCACGATGACAATTTGTTGTGGCATAAATGCAAATGAGATTTTTTTTTTGTTCCTTCTCCCAACAATGACACGATGGCGGCGGCGGCGACGACTGTATTCCACCCTCAAGCTGTGATTGAAGTATTAAGTTGAGTAAGTTGCAGGGAATTGCAAGCAATTCCATGGATTCCGTTGGGAAATTGAAGGTAAATGGAGTAGGTACCTAGATCAAAATTAAAGCGAATACGAGATGAGTATATGTGGGTATGTAGGTAGGTACTTGAGAAATTTCTTATAAAAATAACGTACAAAATGCAATTGTACAGTTTTAATAAAAATCTTATGGGTAATGGGAGTCCTTAGAATTTGACTTGAAATTCAAATTTAGTGCAAAATGTAAAATTATTTTTAAGGAAATTTCCTCCATCAAAAATGTTGAGACATGTTTTCGAAGTTTTTGAAAAATAGTGAACAGCCGATTTGAATAAAAAATATGTATTTTTACAGGTGATTTGTATAATTTACAAAAATATAATTCAAATACAATTGGAGCTGGAAACGATACCAAACCAAACGATAATTTGGTAAGTATAGTCTCGGTATCTTCAAAATTAAAAAAAATTCAGTATCGTCTCGATATCGGTTTTATCTCGAATAACAAATAGGGCTGACCACGATACGAGAAAAGCCCCTGTTTTGTTTGGTATGGGTATCAGAAGCCGCAACGGTACCGAGACGATACCAGCTTCCAAGCATCCGAAACTATACCGTAACGATACCGAGGCTAGACTTTGTTATACAGGACCAAACGAGACTGAGTTATATCAGACCGATACCGAAATTACAATTTTGACGATACTATGACGATACTTACAAAAGTATCGTTAGGTTAAGTATCGTGGCCAGTCTAAATAACAAAGTTTCGCCTCGGTATCGGTATTGGTTTGGTCTGGTTTCAGCCTGGTCCCAGTCACTAACAAAAATGAGTGACTTGGTTTCATGGTCTTGATTTGTTGAACTCTCATTGTATTTTAAGGATTTCTCTAGCTAAAAAAGTGTCAAGTCTGAAAATTGCATCAAAATGATTGGTTTTAGAGAAACGAAGTAAAACAAAAATGGGCGTGGGAGTAGGTGGCTCTTATTTGAAAAATCCTTCTTTAAACCTTTTCCCTACTAAATAGAAAAAACTGTGAAAATGTCATTCAAACCATAATCAATTACAAGAATTTTTATTTGTAATAAATTAATCGAAGGTTTTATTCAAAAAATCGTTTTTTCAATCGATACTTTCGAAATTATCGGCAAATTTCTGTCTCAAAAGTTCGGTCTCATATAACTCGGTTTTGTAAAACTCAGTCTCGTTTGGTCTCGCCTAACAAAGTCTCGGCACGGTATCGTCTCGGTATGGTTTCGGATGCTTTGGAGCTGGTATCGTCTTGCCTATACCGATACCAAACGATACCGAGACAATTCTGATACCATGACCAGCCCTAAATACACTACAAAATGCAACACAGAAATAGCATTTTACTGGTCATTTAATAGAT
The DNA here is from genome assembly GCA_946251815.1 of Dasysyrphus albostriatus. Classification (NCBI taxonomy): domain Eukaryota; kingdom Metazoa; phylum Arthropoda; class Insecta; order Diptera; family Syrphidae; genus Dasysyrphus; species Dasysyrphus albostriatus. The sequence goes on along the minus strand of OX276337.1, from coordinate 29,591,672 downwards.
GAACCTTGAGTGTTACGTAATTTATGCAAAAAGGACTTTACAAAAGTGGATTCTCATGCAAAAGTGGACTCTCATGTAGCATTATATTAAACTGGAAATAGATCGTTAGAATTCGAAGTAAATAATAAAAAAAAAAAAATCAAGAAAAACATGCTTTCAACTTCTTATCAATGCGTGTTGTCCTCGAAAAATAAAATCAACCTTCTAAAACTGTTTTCAAGTCCAATGAGCTTCTAATCGCAGAAATGCAAATTCAAGTTCCTTATATTAGAAACCCTCTGTTTTGCTTTATATACTAGGTATTACACATGTACATAATGTACATAGAAGGACAAATCAATTTAATTAGCAAATGAATTGCAGTGGCGGGTAAAATCTGAAATTGCGTTTTCGTACAAATATAAAAAAAAAATACACAGATATCCATTGCCTTTAATGTAATAGGGAGCTGGTGGACGTAATCTTGTACGATTTTCTATATTGTAGTAGATGCAATCATTAGTTTATTAGTTTAAAATAGATACAAAGATGAATGGACTTTCAATCTTAAGAAGCTTTCTAGTCGATTGGAAAAAGAGAATTAAATTCTCAAAACTAATTAGAAGACATTGTTTTTTTAAGTCAAGGCAAGTAGTAAATAAAGCTGCCTGACTAACAAATTAAAAATTCCGATTCCACAAATCGGGTTTTGTAAACTTGAATTTTCCATCAAAAGCTTGGCTAGCAAGCTTATCTAAAACTTAAAAAATCAATCTCCGAAACTCTGTTTAGTAAAAAATATCTTTATTTTTTTTAAATATATCATCAAAATTAAAGTTGAGAATAGAGTATTCAGTTACTGTTTTCCAGACAAAAAAACTATTATTTCATTTTTTTCATGACAAAAAAAATGTTAAAGTGGAAAATTTCTAAAAATGAGCAAAACTTGGGGGAAAAATGTGGTATCCAAATACTCTTGCCCATGCCGTGATTCAATTTCCCTTATATACAAAGGATACTGACACAGTCCTAAAATTTTCAATCCAGAAATCCCCAAAAAACCAGAGTGCCAACAACTCAGAATCCCAAAAATCCAAAATCCCGTAAGCCCAAAATCCCAAAAACCTTAAATCCCAAGAGCCCATAATCCAGAATGACCAAAATCCCAAACGCATAGTTGAAAAAAAGTAAATTATAGAAATAAACCAAAATTGAAGAAAAAGCTTACTGCCATCACTGTGACTTCTAAAGGATTTTAAGGCCGAAAATAATACAAATTTTTCACATTACATAATTTCTCGGGATTTTGATTTCAGGATTTTTTGGTTTTGTAGGATTTTGGGTTTGCGGGATTTTGGGTTTTTGGGATCTTAGGTTTGCGGGATTTTGGGTTTTTGGGATTCAAAGTCTTCGGGATTTTAGTTTTTCAGGATTTTGGATTTCCGGAATTTTTAATTTTCGGTATTTTGATTTTCGGGATTCTGACCCCAACCCAAAATACAAAGATGTGACGTCTGATATATAAGTAGGTCATTTTCGTTTGGTCTTGCGTTCTGTTCCATTCCTATGGAATATGGAAAATGTGGGGTAGTAGGAGTAAAAAAGGAGTACTCTAAACATCCAATGAATAAACGACAATAGTATCACGATCCAATACGTTTTAGCCTTCATAATATTTGAATTTCTCAGTGTTCCCACTAGCTCCCTAACAAATTATAGTCGCAGTGAATTCTTGTAATCATTCCCGGAAGCAAGTGCACGCAAATTGTGCAAAAATAAAAAATAAAAATTAAAAATAAATTTAAAACTTGTTCGTGTTCACATATTTGTGTTTTGTGCTTTAAAACAGCAACAACAAGGTGGTTACACATATCATTCTCTATATACCAGATTGAACCCCACCTTCACCGCCACCGTCATTCACATGTTACCTGCGCTTTAGCACCGGCCCGGTTTAGCACAACTCGGTTCTACTCGACCGCTCCCAAGGTAAACCGGTGCCATCGACGAAATTTACATTTTAATTTTATTTATCAAACCGTTTTATTGCCTTGCACTGCGCCATAATAACACGCAGTGCATATATATTCACGCAAATGGATGCGAATTCCAAGCGCCAGCCATAACATGGTTTCCTCTGCCCACCACCACCCCAATCATATTGCCCGCATTTGATTCCAAAAAAAAAGACAAAAACAAAATCAAAACCAGATGATGAAGCGCCTGGTCGGCGCGGTGTGGCATTATAGTGTGACCAAAGAATGGGGAGCTTTGGTTAATAAAGTTGGGCTATTAGTGCGGGATGAGCGGGACTAATTAATAAACATATGCACCCAGACTGATAATACAGGAATAATTTAATTACGACGAATGTTGGTAATCACCTTTACCAAAATGCCAGTGTAGTTGATGGTTGGTTGTGCTTGCTGTAGCTAGGCCTTCACACAGCCACGACTACAACGCGACGCTTAACGCTCGTTTTAACTGCTTCCTCCAAAACTGCTGCCAGTATAGATGACTGCAGCAAGAACTTCCTTCTGATTACAATATATGCACTCCCTGGCAGCTTACAAAGGTGCCGGTGCGGTGCCGGTAAAAAAGTATTGGTTACTTCCAAATGCTCACTGGGGTCGGCATTGAACTTTAATAACTTCGTAGTAATACAACGTCGATGACGATGATGACGCCGCCGCCACCAACGATATGAACAAACCATTTGTGAGTCACTGATTAGCTGGTGGATAGTGGATACTAACTTCAGGGTTGAAAGAATAGAATTATTTAATTATTTCACTTTTTCGCCAGATAAAAAATAGCTCATAATGCATAATGCGGGAGGAATTAATTTAAAATGGTGGTTGCTCAAGGATTTACAAAAACAAGTACCTATAAAGATTTGTGATTTATTCTATGTTCATTCACGCTGGTGGAACTAATTTCCGTTTCCGCTACAAGTGCTGATACATTTATTGCATGATTTTAAGCAAATTAAATTTTTAAATGCAAAAAAAAGCAATATGTGCGGTAGGATTATGCAAATCGGAATAAAGGGAAAACTAATGTTATTGAGTGAAGGTATGGAAATACTCACTTATGAATACTCATCTTTTGGTGTCTGCTCATAGTTTTGCTCCTGAGCAATTTTAAAATACCTACTCATGACCTTTTACTCATGACTTTTGGCCAATCTTCGGTCTCGCCATTTTATTTACACGTGGTTTTTGGCATTTAGCATGTTTTTCCGTCATCTAGCTTTGGTCTCGATATAATTTCACCAACTTTTTTTTTTTTTTCAAAGTAAAGTTTTTCAAAACTAATAAAATAAGCCAAAATGAAATATCTATCAAAAATGCTAAAAATCGTTTCAAGTGTGTTTGTCACCAAAGCAGTGCTTTCGCTTACCCTTATACGCTTCCGAATTCAGGTTGGTGAGCACACTTGTTGAAACGATGTAAGTGTTTTACAATCAAAACATTTTTTTTTCTTCATATTGATACTGTCTGTATCTCAAAATATAGACCAAATTTTTTCAAAAGCCCATCTACCACGCATTGCGCTACCAAAATATAAACATTTTTCGATTGAAATAAAAATAATATAATAAGTGAATATGAAAATATATAAAAATTTTAAAAGAAAATTCTTCTGTTTAAGTGGAGTGACTAAATAAAATTTAAATAATATAGTGATAGGGTTGGGTACGTAATCCCGAAAGCCAAAATCCTGAAAATACTAAAAATTCCAAATGCCAAAATCCCGAACGACAAAATTCCAAAAAGAAAAAATAGCGAATGATGTAAATTCCGAATGCCAAAAATTGCAAATGCCGTTCACTTTTAGTACTAATGCAGTATTTTTAAAGAAACAAAAAGGTTTAAATTGGCATTGCCTCTGTTTATTTTGCGGGATTGGGTATGCTATATCAACTTGTAAGATATCGACTTATTAAAGTTTGTCTACAATCTCATCCAAATTTTCTCGTCTGACTAAGAGATCGACTGATGAAAAAATAGAAAAAAAATTTGATTTATCAAAATCATGATTTTAAAAATTTGGACATTGATCGACATTTTATGAATCAGGGTTTCTTGACATTTTAAAAGTCGATATTTTAAAAGCCGATAATTTGAATATCACGCTTGTAAACATCATTCTTTTTAATATGATCTGATCATAATGTTAACTCGTTTTTTATTGAGCAAGAATTTGGGTCTTGAACAATAGCTGTTGAGTTCCTGTCACTAAGTCAGACGAGAATTTATGATTCATGAGTTTATGCTTAGTTCCGTGTTAAAATTTAAAGAACGCATTACTTTTGGCTAACAATAAAATAACCGACAGAAAAAATGTTGATTTGAATCAACTTTTTGTTTGGAAAGAATACTGTTAAATAGATATTTTTCTCGACTTCTCTTTGTGTATGTAAGTTGACTTGTTGTTAGGTCAAAATTTCAAAATTTCAACATTTTAATAATTATTGTCGGTAAAAATATGGGCGGTATTTTATCATGCAGAAAATCCGATTATAATCTACATTGTAACCAGTCTACATTTTTTGTCGGATATTCGTACTTAAGATTTACAAAAATCTTTAATATTCTAATAATAATACTAACTTATAGACTTTTCACACCAAACTCCTAAACAATTGAACAATTAGAACAAGCACAAGCAAAATACTATCATTTTTAAATAAATTAAATTTTGAAATATGAATCTTTTATGTTTTGATATGAAAGAATTTCGTTTGCTGTTTTCAATTCTTTTTGAAAGTATCAAATTTATTTTGGCAGCACATTTAAAAATGCAAATATTGTTTTATTTTTTCTTATGAAGTAAAAGTGTTAAAGAATGTTTCATTTGTAAAGAATTAAATATATATACTTGAAAAACTCAAAAAACACTTTTTTCTCAGAAAATATTTTATTGTTTAACTGTAATTGCAGTACAACTTTAACCTATGTTTTTTGAGCCTACTTATATCTATTTTACTAATTATTAATAAAATTTTTAACTAGATAGATAGATAGATAGATAGATAGATAGATAGATAGATAGATAGATAGATAGATAGATAGATAGATAGATAGATTTATTTTGTTTCTCAAAAGTACAATTACATTAAAAGTTTTTCAAAAATCGTTTAGGCATGGCTGTGCCGTCTGCCCGATTGACATTATATGTATAATACAAAATTAATAGTATTTTCTTTAGTTTTCATAATGACGTAATAATACTATAAATAAACTTTAGTGTATAATCTATTTATGAATTTAAGCACTTTCAAAATGTTTCGTTAATTATTTTCATTCTATATGATATTGCTGTTTTATAAAAATTGAAAATACAGATTGGATCACTTTCGCAGTTTAGAAGCTTATAACTTGTTCTTCGGTTGAGAATTGGGCACACTCCTATAAAATGAATAATATCTTCTCTCACCCGCATGTTACAAAGGCTGCAATATATTGGAAGATCCTCACGATGAGGGATGAAATTCAGGGTTACAAGCTCCCCTCTCATTTTGAATATTGCCGAAATTAAGCTTGAATCCGATTCGATGCGAAAATAATTTCGTTCACAAAGATTGTGTTGAAGTTGGCTATATATAGCTCTGTGAACTGAAGAAGAGCCTTCACTAATGCTGTCAGCTCTTAACTTCTCATCAAACGTCGAGACAAGGTTATAAAGGACTTCTTTGGCGTATCTTGAATTAGTTTGTTCTTCTAAGTTTAGTTCTAAGTTTAGTCTACAGTATTCAGCAAGCTCAGTCAGTTTTTCAAACCAAAGATTCTTTTTTTCAACAGTATTGAGAACTATAATTTTTGGGAGTCTTTCATCAGGCATGTCAAACACCTTCATTAAATATTCTACATGGAGCTTAAGTGTTTTAACAAAAAGTGGTGATAATCCTGTTTCGATGGTTATCATGTAATTAGAGGTATTCATTGGCAGTTGAATAACTTTTCTACAGTCTCGTATCTTTGGTATCCCCAGCTCTACATTAGAATTGATTCGGCCACGGCAACAAAAACTTTGTATTTAACACTATGTGACACCAGCTTATTTGAAAAACACTTTCTCCACGTTGCACTTATAGCTTTTTTAGCTTGTATAAGCTTACCTCTCAGGTGCGGTTCCAGATTCAGGTTAAATGTTATAAGAACTCCAAGATATTTGTAGGCTTTTACAACTTCAATTAATTCTCTGCCATAGTACCATTTCTCCTTCCTTGATAATCTACCCGATCCATTTTTAAAAATCATTACTTTAGATTTACTAAGGTTCACCATCAAAATCCACGTCTGACAGTACAAATCAAGTTGATGGACAAGGCGAAGAGATATGGGCTTAAAGGACATCCTTGTTTGATACCCATCTTGGTTTCGAACCAGTCTGAAATTTCTATTCCATTCCATACGGCTGCTTGGTTGTACGCGTAGATGTTTTCTAGGATCTTTCCAAATTTGAATGTCATTCCGATAGTATACAGTTTGTAGAGAAAGGCATTTCTATCGACTGCATCAAATGCCGCTTTAAAGTCGACAAAAAATACATACAACTTTTTTTTTCTGTTCAAGGAATGATCCAGCAATGCTGCGGAGGATAAAAATGTTGTCAACCGTTGAATATCCTTTTCAGAATCCCGCCTGAAATTCGTGTAGTTTTTTGTTTATCTCTATCCATTGGTAAAGTCGTTCATTCAAAAGAGAGGTGAACACCTTGTACGAAGCATTGAGCAAAGATATTCCTCGATAGTTATTTGGATCATTTATGTTTCCTTTTTTGTGGATAGGTAAAATCACTGCTTCCTTAAATTGATTTGGAATGTGGCCAGTTTCAAAAATAGTATTAAAAGCTTGAGTAAGCTTTGTGGTAAGATCAGATGTTCCGTACTTAAAAAATTCAGTTGTTATCCTATCAGCACCTGGCGATTTTCCATCTTGAAGTTTGCAAACGATGCCATGAACTTCTTCATACGTGATCAGAGAATCTAAAATAGGATCAGCGTAGGATGGAGCTGCATATTAAATTTGAGGGCTGGCAGTTATTGGGTTCAAAAGTGTTTGAAAAATTTTGAAAAATTTTAACTACAAATACTTACATTCGAGCTAGTGTCCTTTTTTCAAAAAGACGTATAAGTACTTTTGCTCAAAGCTGCAAAAAAAAGCAATACAAAATTTTGTGTAAAGATTTTATTTGGTTTTAAATTGATCAAAAAATAAACATGAAATATTATTAAAATTTTGGTGAAATAGGTCATTAAAAAGGTTAGGTTTTTGATTCTTTTTCAAATTGATTTTGTTTAAAATTTTGGGGGTGATTAATTACTTTTTGTGTTCAATATTCAAAGCAATAATTATCAATTCTTAGTCAAATATCGGAAAAACAAATCTTTCTTAGTTTTTGAAAAACTAAAAAACGTTCGTTGGGTTTGTTGTGCTTCGAAAGATGAAGTTCAATTTTCTTCAAATTCAAAGCTTAAAAAGATGTTTACAATTGGTTTTCTATGGTTTGACTATGAAAACATTTTAAAAAACATCAACTCAAACAAATTTTGTTTAAAAAATCATGTTTTTGAAATTTTATTTCTCAAGCTAAATAATAAAAAAAAATATTCATTTGTTTTTTTTTTAATACACAAAATGTTTACATTTTAATGCAAACAATGTAAGACATTTTCAAGTTTTATTGATTTTATTTTTTAAATAAAAGACATTTTGAAATTCTATTGACATATTAACGTGCGATATAAGTATGTGGGTAAGGTGTCAAAACTCTTCTATTCCACTTTTTTTTTGAAAATAAGTTAAGTATGAGGAGTGTGCCTCAAAAAGGTCCTTCATTGATGTCCATTATTATTTTTTTGTCGGTACTCGAAAGGTGGTGTTTTTATTTCAAAATCACACAATATTCCACTTAGTCATTCAAATCAAAATTTTTTTTTTTTATTTGCAAAACAAAGTAGTCGCTGTTTAGCCTAAACAATTGGATCGATTTTCTTAAGGATTGGTACATAGTGGTTTTTGGTGATACTGCCACAACGTCTTTTTCAATTTCAATTCAATCAAATTTCTTAAGAACCAAAAATTACTTAATCTGCTTTAAATTTGTTTGTTTTTAATTTTACAAAATCTTATTATTATCAAAAACGGCTACACAACTTTTCTTAAAAAAAAAAATTCAATACATTTCTTACAGTAAAGGAACGGAAACCATGTTTCAAAAATGGTTATTAATGTTACTTCCTACGGAAACATTTTCTTTATATTTGATTTTCTTCAAAATGGTAATTCTGATTTCAATAATTTCTTTATGCAGAAGCTTCTTTTAACTTAGATAACTTTTCTTAGCAAAATTTTCATGAAAATTATTTTTGTATTTTAAAAAGTTAATTTTTTTTTTGGAAAATCAAATATTTTGAAAACTGCATGTTTGATTTTAGTAAAACTAAGTATTTAAGTGTTTTTGTTAACACTTTTTGAGTATTGTAAGAAAAAAAATTACTTATATAAAAAAAAAAAACACGTACCTGCCTTACATAAGACGTTTAAGTATCTTAAGCCCAGTGCGATTTACCACAAAAAAAAACTATAAAAATTTACTATAGTACCTCTGAAAGAATTTTTCTTAATTAATTTTGAGTTTTCTCATTATTGACGGAACAGATTTAATTGATTTTTATACACTAATTTCAAATGAGATATAAAAATATTGCGTATAAAAATTAAAAAAAAAAAGTTTTTGAATTTTTAAAAAAAGTTTTTGATAATTCAATATCTCAAAAACGGGTTAGCATTTTTTTTTTGAAATTTTATTTTTATATGCTCATAAATAAATACAGATTTGTACACCAACATTTTTCTTTTAAAATGTTTTAAGAATTAAAAATAAAATTAATTAAGAATTGAATTAAATCAAGAATTAAAATGGCGTACTCTCAAAGAAGTTGTTTTAGTTAATTTAAAGATCATATTTCACGTTTTTAAACATTTTTCTATCAGAATTTTCATCTCTTTACATATAATTTTCTTAAACCCTCAGGGTAAGGGCGTGTGACCTGGTTGTGCATTTTATTTTTTAATGCAAAACATTTTTTTACGTACATACAAAATTTTTTAATGCAACAAATCTTCGAGTTTACATTAAAATTTTTGTTAATGCTGAAAATTTTCAAGATTATTGTTATTCTTGTTATTCTTTTGCATTAAAATTTTGACAACTTTACCAAATAATAGAATCCTATTATTCAACCCTTCGCTATTCGGGCAAAATGATGTGTGGCCCAACGAAATAAATTGGTTTTAATACATTAGTCAGAAATATTTGTTCAATTAATTAATTAACTTGGAGATCCACTTGACTGAATTACATTACACTTGACTGAATTGAGGCTTAACCCGAAACTAGGTTAAATTTATCATAGAATTATTTTTAAACTTTGACTTACAATTGCGCTACATTTGCTAAAAATCAGGGAATTCTAGAAAGGGATACAAATTCAATTTTCTTATTTTAATTCACCAATACGCCCATGCTCAAAAATACTAGTTTCATAATCAAAAAAAAATAGCAGTGGTGCAAGTTAAAATCACTTACAAAATAATGAAATCAAATTTTGGTGACGAATTCTGAATGATTAATAAGCTTCGTTAATCGGTGAATAAACTTTCACTCGAACTTAATTGTACTCCAATCGTATAATGACACTCATGTCCACTAAGTCACATACAAAAAAAAAAAAAATACCACGCCCAATAATAATGATGACATAAGACTACCGTAAAGATATTAATCGATTTGAAACGTGAAAAGATGTTTCCATTACGGAAATGAGCATAAAATTCCTTCTTCCATATCACCATTTTCTAATCTTCTTGTGGCTTAAGCCCAGCCAAAGACCATAAGTCTTTATAGCCATACTATCCTGTGCTGCCATAACAACCATCAACATCAAATGTCTTTAGTATTTTATTATAATAATCGAAAACGCCGGTTGTGAATTTAATTAGCTCACTTCTTCGAAGATACGCGATTCTACCTTTACAACAGGGTCTTGTTTGTAATAAGGCTTCTTCATTTTTCTTTTTTTTTTTTAATTTTTGCCATGTGGCAACAAGTCAACAGAACACACCTACGTTTAGCTACTCTGTCTCTCTCTCTCTCTCTCTTTTTCTGTCTGGAAAACTGTCCGTCCGTGTCAACTTAACATTCATTCGGTGTACACATGCATTTGTCAAATTAATAAACGCCATAAAAATGCAGCAGCACTTTTATGACGACGTCGGTCGTCGTCAACGCGACTTCGTGTTCGGTCGACGGGATTGGGATTGGGACAAACTGACTTGAATCAACGGAAGCCGAAACCAATAAAACGAGATCATACCACCGATAGTGGTAGATGTTCTTCGTGCATAAGAGTGTATAAAATGCCAAATGCACTTCGTAAGAAAATGTAAAGACGAGTGCAAATTTCACAGAGACTAACTTGCATGTCCCTATTTAACCTATTTAAACCCGGCACCGCTATTAATAACAAAAATGAAGGCGGGCATAACAAGCATTACACTAGCGAGGCGGAGGCACCAGATATTCAAGTAACAAAACGTTAATTAAATTAAGTTCTCAACACTCAACACCCCGGGGCGGGTATGAATTTTCTACCACTCTTCACTTGTCCATGTTTCATGCGATGTCGGTCTTCGTCTCCTCTCAGCTGAGAACCCCCCTCCGCTGGCTGATAATTCCTCACCATCATCGTCCATTTCGATGGTCCGTCCGTCTTGTCTTTGAGTTATCCACTTATAGAGCTGAAGCATTTCACTTTTGAATTAATAACATTATTAACATCAATCGGGCCTCATTCAGCATGGCCGGCTAGCTGACTAGCCGGACGGACAGCCAATTTGTTATACACCCCGTCATGTTGTACATGGGGGCATTTATCTGATAACACTTATTGTAAGCGATAATAATTATTTTCGTTTTGAAGTGTGCTTAGCTTTGCAGACAGACAGGTTCTTTTTGTTTTTGAAATTCATTAGTTGAGATAAAAAATTGAGTTGTTCATTTCATCGACTGTCTTCTATGTATGTCTAATGGTTTGATTGGAGAAGTACATTGCTGGCCTAAGGCAAAATGCTATTTTGACAAGTATAATGTCAGGTGTAATTCGGTGTTTTAATTTCAATAAGAGGTTGATTATCTTATAATGGTAGTCTAAAAAACCGTTTGCTTTGAGGAAGAACCTCGGTTGAAATACAATTGATGTCACTACGAGTATGTTGAAGTTTTGGTCAACGATTCCAGCAATGATTATGGCAACAAATATCAAAGCTTGATGTACGTTCGATCGAGGATGGATATTTAACCCTGAATTATGAAAATCTCAGACTCTTTTATTAATAATTTAAATAAGTAAAAAATAGACTCTATCGAAGCTCTGACATAAACACAACCAATTCTAGATTCAATGGAATCTTTACTTTTGATTTTTGGTATCTCTTCTTAAGGTGGGGCCACAGTTCGGAATAGGCCCAGGGTCTCCAAAAATAAGCATCTTACATTAGTCGGCTCGGTTTGAAGCTAGCTGTCTCCAATTTCGCACACCAAGTTGGTCTGGCTCCTCTTCCATTTGTGTACGACACCTGTTACGCTCCACCTCTACTGTGCCGGCTGTCCTCACGTAATTGAATTTGAAGAGTTTTCGGGCCGGAGCATTGTTGTCTATTCACTCTAGGTGATCCAGCTACCTCAGTCGTTGGCTCTTCACTTTTGTGGCTAGGTTGGCGTCGCTGTAAGGGACTTACTGTTCAGTGATGCATTTTTTTCTCCTTTCCCCATCTATGCAGACGGTTCAGAAATCACCCGTGGAATTTTCCACTCAAAAAAGCCTGAAGCAGGGTTTCCTAATCTTTTTTGTGCTATGCCCCACCAAATCTTTTCCAAAATTTGAAGGTATGTTTCCCCAACAATATATTCATTAAATTTTTTAACACTCGACAGATTGAAGAGTTCACTAAAAAACTTGAATGTTTACAAATTACGAAGAAATCACCAGAACGAGAATTTTTTTTCTTTTTAACCTGGTGATAAATTTTCCATGCGATAAACAATTTCAATTAACGGTATCAGTCACAGTCACTTCAAATTTTTGGAGCCAATACAACCTGTTAGAGTTTGTGTTGTAAATATATTATGATATCAGACATAAATAAGGTTGTTCTTCATTTTTGGTTCGATACAAGTTTGAGTTTTTCGAAAATATTGACTAAATAACTCAAAAATATACCTAACCATCAAACATTTACGTATTTTCATTGCTGGTTTGTCACTTAAAAGAACAATTCACAATTTGGCACAATCGAATGTTTCAACTAGATTGTGAACGGACATTTTTCGAATATATGTAAATGAGTGAAAAAGTTTGATTTTTTTTCTCATGCGGAAACATTTTTTTAAAATCTATTTTTGCAATGCATCGAATTGCCCCACTGTGGGGCGTGGGCCCCATGTTGGGAAACACTGGCCTAAAGCATTCTCATTCACCGTTAATAGTATTCACATCTCAGCACCATTAATCAGGACCGGAATGATAAGCGTCTTACACTTTAGTTATTCGGAAGAGGGATTTGCTTCTCAATTGCTTTCTTAAGTCTTGTACGCTAAGTGATACGAAACGAAAAACTCCATACGACATAACGAAAACACACAAACATTTAGTTTCACTTTTCGTTCTACAGTACCCTATTCCATGAGTGAAATTGGTAAATTGTAGCAGAGTATTTGGAGAAGTCTACATTATTTCTTGCACACAATTAACTAGCCTGACCATTTATTGGGTATGGAAAAGTGACACTTAGGTCTCTTTGTATTAATTTTTGTTGTGTCTTTCTTTTTTTTTGGATTTTTTCTATTTGTTTTAAATTTTTTGAATTCGTGCAGCTAGCCAGTGAATTTTTTTCCGCTTCGTTTTCGTAAGCATTTTGTTTTCTTTTTGGAGACCAACTAAAAATTTCGTTTTTCAACAGCAGCCTAACAGGCTTAAACTAAGAAAACAGGGATCGGCTGGACTTATTTTTCGTCTGATCTCAGCACTGGTATCGTTCGATGAGTTGATAGCGGAGCCTAGGTAGACAAAGTCTCTGACCACCTCAAAATTAGAGCTATCTCTAGTGATGTTCTGACTTGTTTGTCTTTTTTGCCTTCATTCACTCTTGAGCCCATCTTCCTGGCTTCCTATTTTATACTCAAAAAAGCACCACACTGACATCACGCTTTGTTCATCCGATTATGTCAATATCGAGTAATTGGGATGAACTTTTGAAATATTGTGCCTACAGTGTTGACGTGAGAGCTTTGCATTGTTCTTTCAAAATTTTTGGTATTCACGTTGGTATTGAGGTAACTGAGAAAATTTCTTAGCTATACGATGATCTTTTGGTCCGTTATAAGGGTCAAAAGTCACAAAAATGGGTTTCTGAAAAATATCTTGAAAACGGTATGCTTTAGAATTTTTTTTTCTAAAAACAGTTGGCTGAGGTAATTTTCCATAAGAATGTCTCAATAGTTTTGTTTATAACATATACCGGTAAGAAGCTATAGCTAGCACTTTAAACCACAATCAAGAAATGCATCTGGCACTCAACTTCTAAGTAAGGGTGGACCAAAGTGTAGACTTTTGGACAATACTTACGAAAATTTGAAGTGATTTAGCTTCGTAACGGCTAATATTACGTGGCATAATGGATAGTACATTGAACTGTCATGTGAAAGGTCTGGGTTCGATTCCCAGTCATAGTACCACCTTAAAACAGGGAAATAGTAACAGAGTTTCGAAAGGCAAAGTTTCGAAGGATAAAGTTTCGAAATGACAAAGTTTCGAAAAGATAAAGTTTCGAAAGACAAAGTTTCGAAAAACGAAGTTTCGAAAGGAGATAGTTTCGAAATGTCAAAGTTTCGCAAGAGATATATTCAACATATTAAAACTTCGTTGTTCCTTGAGCGATTTCAGGTATCACCTGTATCAATTTTATTAAAATTAGTCAAGGAACAACGAAGTTAACATTTTTTTGGAACACCGTAATGAAAATATTTTTTTCATTTTTAATTCTGTATCAGGTATTACCTGTGTCTGTCAAATTCATTGAAATCTGTCAAGGAACAACGAAGTTCCGAGGATTTCGGAACTCTTTTTTCGAAACTTCGAAACTTTCTCTTGCGAAAATTTGGCATTTCGAAATTTTCTCCTTTTGGAACTTTGTCTTTCGAAACTTTATCTTCTTGTAGAACAAATTCATTTGTAAATTGTACTGTTTTCAAGATAGCCTATTTGACAAAAACCCACTTTTGCTGTGCCACCACCGCACGGTTATCCGTTCGCTAAATTTTAGCCACAAAAATAATTTTTCACCCCAATTCTTTAGATAAATTAAAATTTGGTACACTTGATGATTAGGGGATGATAAATTCATTGGCACCTAATGCCCATTTTTTCTAGTTCAAACAAGGATTACACAATTTATGTCAAAACAAGGTACCAAATTTCAAAATTTAAAAAAAAGTACTGTCGAAGACAGAAGCTGAATGAAGTTTATGGTTGAAAGTTGAAATGTTCTCAAATATGTGCTTGAATAAATACTTTCATAAAAAAAAATGACTGCGATGCTGATTTGTTAAAAATTCAAAGAAGATAGTCCAAAATGTTTGGAGATGTTCCCAAAGGATTAGAACTCATGCAAGTTCTAACATTTTATAAAGTTTGTAATGAAAATTTTTGTAGAACATATTCGAAAAATTTGACAAAATTGACAGCCACCAGAGTTCTCAGTCTAATGTCAGATTTTTATAATGCAACCAAAAAATAAAGCGATTGTCAATCATCAGAATTCCTAGCCTGATAACAGATTTTAATAATGCAACCAGAAAAAAATATCGGTTTTTTTTAAATCTTTAGATTATTTTTGATTTTTTTGAAGTTTTTCAGAAGTTTACCTGAAATTTAATTAGCTACGAGTACTTCCAACCACCAAATTTGTCAATTTTTTTTTTCTGATTCGATCAGATTAGTTCTAAAAATAATTTCCAATACGAACATTTTTAAAAATTAGCACCAAAAATGAGTTCTTATCCTATGGGAACATCTCTGAACATTTTGGGACATCTTCTGTAAATTTTTCAAATTAGTACATATTAAAGATATTTTTTATTTTTAAAGCTATTTTTTTCAAAACTAAAAATGCAAAAATTTTGTTCCCATTATTTTTTGACCAGTGCATATCTCATACAAAAATTTGAAGTGTCTCATCAATAACGAACTTATTAAAATAAATTCAAACAAAATTCCATGTGCAAATTGCGGAATTCAAATCATACATATTGTCATAATACTTATGAACACCTTTTGATATGGATTCAATACATTAACCTTTCTATATCAAAAGTCTCTTATCGCACTGCCCAACAAAAGTTACATTATTCTGGTTCAGTCAGTGTATAATAGCTCTGTCGTAGGTATGTGTTGCAAAATATTTCTGTATGTGCATCAAATCCTATAATCGCTTTTCGTTGACGTTTATAACTCCCGCGTTGTTCACCTTCATATTATTATAAGCGCACCCTCTTACATCAATTAAATTGCGCTTACAACACCAAATGTCAATGACATCGTCTGCGAAGTTATAAACGTTATCAATGTCACGTAAGACCAAATAAGCACAGAGAACATGTTTTTACTGTCATCGCTGCGCTGCTATTGCAGGGAAGAACATGCACAGCTGAGTATCGGCACGACACGACAACGCGATGACGAGTGCTGGCGCTGCTGTGTGAGTTTCGTTCAATATCTATGCCAGCAAGCTGCATTTTTGACCTTAGAAAAGCTTCGAAAGGGCCCACGAAATGACGACTTGACGTCAATTTGTCTCAAATCTGTCAACGTTAACGAAATGTTATGCAGAGGAGATTAAAAATCGAAAAACAAAAATTGGCAAATTAGGCGAAGCTGTCGTAATACGAGTAAGCTTCCTGATAAAATTGCAATTGCTTTATAGCACTATCTTATCAGCAGCTGCAAAGCGACACGTAATATTGGCACAACAAACAGTACCAACAGCAATTAATACCTCCATTGAGATTTTGTGCGCAGAACTTGATATTTGCCTGCCTAGGGCAACATGCTAGGCATTGGCTGGAGGATGCATTTCTTCATGACCTACGATATCCGGAAATGGCTTGGATTGTCTCGGTGGAATAAGCCCGACTATGGGACTCAGTGAGTGCGGAAGATCTAACACAATTGATAGCGCAATTAAAGACTGTTTATGTTGTTCTCTGCCTAATCCAACACAAAGGGCATTAGAATACGCCTGATGATGCTATCCACCACTCGAAAGTCGAAACATCACCTGTGCGCTGAACACGAAGCTGCTCATAACTTTTTCATCATTATGGCCACCTTCCGCCATGGCGGACGGACATAACAGCATTGCATTGCCATTGCAAGTGCGAAATTAATGAGGATGTACTTGAGCTGTGTGGCGGTGTGGCGCGTCCGTCGTCGCAGCGTTCAGCTGGTCGAAGAGTCATGTCGGTCGTCATCGTCTTAAAGTTCTGCAAAGTATTTTGTGTTTCCTCATCTTCGTCTTGCAGCAGCACCTCCTTCTCCACATCTACTCCATTTGGTTGAAGCAGCAACAAAAATGTTTGCACTTAATTTAGTATTTAGTCGGTTGTACTTCTTTTCGTTTTTTTTTTGTTTTTGTTGTTGTTTTGTTCTAGCTATTTCTCATCATTAAAAAAAGGAAATACAAACAAGAAAAAAGAAATAAAACAAAAAGGAAGGAAGACTGAAAATGAAGAATAAAAAGTAAAAAAAAAACAAAATCGTGCAATAATTGCACTTAATTTGAGTTAAGCAGCAATTTTAATGATCCATGAACGAAGGACGCATCTTGTGTTAGGCTTAAGTTTGTTTTTGCACATTTTTTTTTTTACTGAAGAGTGTGCCAACAGGGGTGGGGGAAGGGTTCTGAGGCTTGAAGTGAAGTGGAGGACTCAGTTTGCCAGAGTTAAGTGAAGTGCAACGCAGTAAATTATAAGCCAGCTTAAATTTCACAGAATTTTGTTTGTGTAGAAAACTGCAGCAGAGGATTGTGCGATGATAGTGTGTTTCAATGTTTGTGTGTATTATGAAGTTGTATTTATATGGACAAAGTACCTACGCTTGAATTGAATTAAACGATGATGGCGCACGTTGTCTTGACTATGACTAAGAGCACTCTGTGTGAAGAGGCCAGTATAGCTGTGATGGACTTTTTAGTTTTTTTTTTTTTTTTTAAGTTTCACACAGTGGGGTCAATTTTAAATGTGTATGCAATTTGAAGTTAGTTTGGTCAATTGGGTTTTACGATTTTTGAAAAACTGCCAAATTATTATTCTTAATTTTTTTAGAAGGTTTGTAAGGATTTGAATTAAAAGATTTTATACCAACCTACTGCCAAAAAAAGCTGGTCAGAATAATACAAGAAGTAATTTTGTACCAAAAACATCAAGTGGAAAATTTGTTATTTATATTAATCGTTGACTTTTTTCTTTTTATTTTAATGACATTTTATTCCCATCCCATCAAAATAGTCAATATGTGTTTATGTATTTTTTTATTTAAAATTATTATCGTGGATCTTGTAAAGGATTTAGAAAGAAGTAATTTTTGTTTGGGGACATTCTCCAAAATTGAATTTTAAGGGGCTCCGCAGCCGGTTTTCGGTAAAAAATTACTATTTGAAAAAAGTAGCCATTTAAATTTGCATCGATTTGTATGTTCAAAGTTATATAAAGTGATTTTTGTTTGCTTTTGTAACCTGCCACTAAAATTACTTCTTTCCAAATCCTTTACAAGATCCACGTTACCCATTTTGAATATAAGAAATTTAAAAAAAAATCCGACACCCCTAATATACATAGCCATATACATATATGTAATATACAAATGTAGAGTAAGGTTACCAACAGCGATGGATCCAAAAACTCATAATTGGAAGAGTTTTTGAATTTTGAAATTTAGTAGATAGTGAAGATGTTCACATGTTTTTCATATACAGGGTGGTGCACCAATTGTGCTACAGTAAGAAATTCAAATACTTTTTTTTAATTGATGTAATTATTTTTTATTGGATATTTTAAATAATTAATCGTTTTTTACAGATGAAAGACGCAAATGACCTACACGCTCACCGACGAATATTCGGCAGAAAATTGTTCTTTGCTGCTTGAAGGGTTGAGGTTGGGTTCTGCTTAATTATTGTCCCAATGGAATGTTTCAGTTCAGTCAAATTCCTGGGCTTCGTTTTGTATACCTGCTGCTTGACATAACTCTATAAAAAAGTCTGGTGCAAGTCGAGTCAGGTGACCTTGGGGGCCAGCGAAAAGCGGAGCTCCTGGAAATTAATTTGTTTGGGATTTTTTGTTGGAGCGCCACCATAACTGGTCTGGCTATATGTGCAGTTGCTCAATCTTGCTGAAATCAAATGCTTTTCAACAAGGATACGTCTTTGGCGCAGTTCTGGGTAAAAAAACTAGTTGAGCATCTTTAACTATCATCTTTGAAGCACGATTCGTGTGCCACCCTGTAGTAAACGATGGAAGCATAGCTTCCGAAATACATCTACACAAGAATAAAAATAAATAAAATAATAGTTGTTTAGAATAATAGCTTTAAGTTAATATTTTATTTTGAAATAATAATTGTCTGGTTGATGGATTCAGAAAAATCCGCGAGTACGTTTTCAATTTTCTCAAAAACTAGAAGAAATAAAACCGTCTAGTTTTCAGTTTTTTGATTAAAAATTAATTTGAGCAACGAATTTCAGAATATAAATATAATATATTAGCTGCGTTTTACTATCTCCGGGTCTGAGTCCAGATTATCTTTTTACACGTATTACAAAAACAACATGGGATTCAGGTTTCTATCGAGGATAATTTTAATAACCCAGATACTAGTTTTCACTCTGACCAGCAGTCGGCTATTTACCATTTTGAATGATGTCAGCGCTTTGTCAGCAGTAGTCCTCAGTGATAGGAGAAGAGACAGACCTTATATGTTTCATTAGGTGAACCATAAGGAAAAAAGAGATGGGTATATAGCACTGTTTTCTCACTAACTCGCATCGTTTTATTTTCATGAGGTGACCAATATGGGTTATAAGCGATGATAAAACGCAGCTATTATTTAACAATTTTGAAAAATTACGCTTTAAACTTTTTTTGTATGTTTTTTTTCGAAATATTTGAGTTTAAAATTAGATTTTTTTCAAAAACTGTGGAAAGATTTCACTTGATTTAGAAACTAACCAATAGAACAGACTATTGGCTTTAAAAAAGGTATTATATTAAATTGTAGGTACTACTGCTATTTTTAAATTTTTTTGGTATTTGTGGTACTTTTCATGGAATTACCCTTCCCACCCAAACTATTGTGCTGTTCTACAAAGAGTCATTTCTATTTCTTGGCAAATAAGTTATCGTACTCCTCTCTTCTTTATAGTTTTTCAAACGGTCTGGTTACAGAGTTACGGCCCCAACCAAATGTTCTTTGACACGCATTTTTGTGATAAGGGGAGCATTGTCTAGTCAAGGGATATGTTAACAAAAATTTGGGTTCATAAAATTATCCCAGAAGTTTATTTTTTTTGCATTTTGGACGCACTATTACTTACTAAAGCCTCGACCAGGGACTTCAGGAGCCTCAATATAGCATTCGTATCATAAAAAAAAAAAAAAAAATTGGTGGCACAACAGCTCGTGAAGAACCAAGGCCTAGTGACTTACAACTCTAAACCATTCCTGTGTGCGTATTTTTTGGCAGGAATGGAGGGGACCTACAATTTTTTGCCGAGTCCGAACGGCTAGATGAGAAGCACTTATTCATGACAAGTATACTCTTGGAGGATTTGTCAGTTCCTCGCAAGAGGCAGTACCTCGCGAAAAAAACATTTCTGTTTTTAGGTGGCAGTGGCTGGGAATCGAACCCAGACCGTTGACATGAAAGTCCTACGCACTAACCATCATGCCACGAGGTACTACAGCATTCGCATCATATGCTTTGTTATTGGTTAACTTTCACACCCGAAAATTTTCTGTAGACTCTTAGACTAGTTGAAGTTATCTTATTCTTGAACCACATGTAAAAACATTTTGGTACGCAACAGTTTCTAGTGCCTAGTGACTTACAACTCTCAACAATTTCTGTTATATAGAGGATCTAGAATTGTTGTCCGAGTCCAAACGACTAAATGAGAAGTACTCAAAATGAAAGTCCAACGTACTGAACTAACCAATATGCCACGAGATATCACGTGAACCGCATGTAAGAAACTTTGAAACATTGCTAACGGTACAGAAGTTTTGGAGATTTGATTCTTTCTTTATTTGATATATCAAATTCTTAAGACATTTTTTGATATGCAATCTTAAGCATTTATAATCTAGGTATGTATATATAAAAATAAACTTAAAATAAGTTGTCAAAACGTTTTTGAGATATGGAATTTAAACAAAACTTAAAAAAAAAAATTGGAAAATTTTGATATGCAATATTATTTTTTATCTTATTGAAAATATGTATACAAAAATATAAATTTAAATCTGTTCGGCCAAAAATGAGCAAATTCAAGATTAAAAATATAAATTATAACTCGCATTAATTTGAGCATAAAAAAAAGTGAAAAAGTATAATAAAAATCATAGGAGTTATTTTTAAGTAAAAATATTTTCTTTTAATATTTGTAAGGAAGGCACCGAAATATTTTTATAAAAGTAATTTTTTTCTTAAAAAAGGGTACTTTTAAATACCGAATTTTATAAGAATCAACTATCTAGTTATCAACATACATATATATTCGATGTTCAAAAAAAATTGAACGTTTTTTAAAAATCGAAAAATACTTTTTTTAAAGTTTTGGTAAGAAAAATCATTTGTATCGCGTAAAAGCTTCTATATAAAAAAATATTGAAATCAGAATCACCGTTTTGAAGAAAATCAAAAATTAAAAAAAAAATGGTTTAGACTAAGCACAACTAACGGAGTTGGATGATCGAGGTGGCACTCGTGAAATTGCTATAACTCCAGCCTTACTTGGTGGTAATACACACAAGTTGTTGTTGTTCATTCAAAAATTATTCAATAAAAAAATGGTTCTTTCGGAGGTGATAACAATTTTTTGAAATGTGGTTTCCCATCCAAAGGTAGGCTTTACTGAAAGAAATTTATTAATTTTTGTATAAGAAAAGTAGTAGAGCCGTTTTTTGAAAATAATATGATTTTGAAAAATTGTTAAAAAATTCAATTGCAGGTACCTTTATTTTTAGTTGAATAAATAAAATGTGTGGACAGAATTACCAAAAATCATTATGTGCTGAGTTTCAACAAAATCGATCCAACCGTTTAGGCTGTAAGGGAACGGACAAACAGACAAGTCTTATCAAAATCGTTAGAACAAAAAATACACTAAGCAAACAACTATGAACAATAGGTGCCAGGACTGATTTTGATTAAAAATTAATATTTCTTTTTGTCAAAAAAATATCAAAAATTATATATAACATTGCATATATACAATTACAGTCGACTCTCCCTAAGTCGAACTCTCCCTAAGTCGAACCTCTCTCTAACTCGAACACATTCTCTCGATTACTGGATTTTTTTTCACCCCTTAAGTCGAATTTTGTAAGCACAAAACAAAATAAAAAAAACATTACCCCATCGGCATTCGTATTTAGATATACAGTCGACTCTCCCTAAGTCGAAAATTGAGAACGCTTTTAAAATCCTGCAATCTGGAATCGAATTATCAGATAATGTACCGAATGAAGTGCAGAAATGTCTTTTTGAACTTGAATCATTTTTTAAAAAAACAGAAACTCCACCTGTGATGACACAATCAAAAATATCAAATTTTTTCAAGTAATATTTTTTTTTGTCATGTTATTTAATTATAGCAAGATGTTTTTTATTTTATTCTTCATATTTTTGTTTTGTTTTCATGAATTCATGAGTCCTTATTTTATTATTATTTATTTTAAATAAGCAAGAAGCTATAATTTTTGTTAACTTTTTGTAAGTACATATTTTTATTCACCTTTTTTATCAAATAAAACAAAAAAACGTTTCTCTCTATAACTCGAATTTTTCCAAAACTCTCTCTAACTCGAACAAATCTTGTCGAGAGTCGACTGTATATGTATTTTCATTTTATTTCGTGAGCTTAAAACGAAAACTTTAAATATTTTGTTTGGAAAATTCAACATTTCAAAAACGGTTTGATAAATTTTGTTTGGAAAATTTGTAAAATTAAACTCATATCAAAAAAACAATGAAGCTTTTTTTAAAAAAAACTATTTTTTAAATGCAAAATTATTAAAATATTTCTAAGAAAAAATTTTGGGTAACTGCATACAGTGTAATGAATGCAGGTACCATTAATTTTTCCATAGAAATGTTTTCATAATTTTGCATATACAAATTATTTTTTTAAAAACCGCTTCAATGATTTTCAAAATTTATTTCGCATCAATCCATTCTTATTCAATAATTCAGATTGAAAATACTTTTTTTTCATGCCATACTATTAATTATTTTAGCATTTGTAGGTTCATTGATTTAGGCTTTTAAAGATTATCTACTCTTATAATATCCATGTTTTTATATATGATTGCATAATTTTTAAAATTCTAAGATACAGTACTACTTAATCATACGAATAATAACGTGCAACCAAGTCATGCATTTTATTTTTAATAATGTGATATTTCAATCACCGCCTAGATCGGTGTTTCCCAACCTTTTTTGTGCTATGTCCCACCGAGAAATTTCCAAAATATCTATGCCCCCCAACGTTATGTTTATTTTTAACATTTTTGAAAACATTGAAACCTGTAGAATTGTAAATGATTGTCTGTAATATCAACAACGGAAGAGTTATATTTTTGCCTTGAAGTTGCTTATTAAATGCGTCTGGTTTTTCGAAAATATCGACTTAGACTTAGAAATGCCTTACAATCGACCGTTTGCAAATTTTCGTTCCTAGTTTATTGCTTGAGAGAATCAAAAAGTTCCACATATATTTTAAAACACTAAAAGTCCCTCATGGTCACATTTTGTTCTTTACATAATACCTGGTGAAAGCGTTCACAATTTGGCACAAGCAAGAGTTTGAACAAGCTTAAATTGAGTCGGGAATCTTTTCGTAAATAAATTAGTGCAAAAGTGAGATTTTTTTCTTGGCAGTCTTTTAATGTTGAAATTTTAAATGGATGTGAAGGATCAGAATGTATAATTGCCCACCTGGAAAATTGAACCTCCCCCCCCATGGGGCGTAAGCCACATGTTGGGAAACACTGGCTCTAGATCCAGAGAACTTTCTTAAATTTAAGCCATAAAATCCTTAAATACCACATAGCTACGGATAGTTCAAAATTCATTTTTAAAATTTAGCAAAAATAGTCAATAAAATACAGAATCTCTAGGTCCTAAAAATATCTTATAAATTGTTTGGTTTTGCTCCTTATTTAAAAACTCCTAAATCTGTTTATCAAATAATTTCTTGACCAATTGATAGATCTGTAACCCAGTCAAGGAAGACTCACAATTAAGAAATAAATACAACAAAATTATTTCGTAAGGGTCAGCCCCCAAGTATAATATACTAAAAGTAAACAGCCCAGGGTCACGAGTTAAAGCAGAAGGGGGGGGGGAGGGGTTAAAGGAAAAGATTAAGTAAAAGGCGAAATACATATTATGTAATTTGATCAAAATTAAATTAAGTTACAGAAATTAATAATCTTCAAAATTCAGTAAGAACTTCGTTACGATGATTTAAAAGAATTAAAAATGTTCTTATTCTTATATTTTAAAAAAATAAATGTTATGTTTTTACTTATTAACTATTATTCAAAGACTCATTGAGTTTCTTTCCTTTACAACCCCACTGTTTAGTTCAGTGTTTATAGGAAAATTCAAAGCAGAATTATGTCTTTCGTTTTAAGAAAACAAAATTTCAAGTATAGAGATAATTGTTATAATTAGATACTAACTTGTTCTATAATTAATTTGCTGTTAATTAGCTACCGTTTTGCAACTTGGTGTACTCTTGACGAGTGCTTAACTTAGAGTAGAGAATAAAAGGTATATTTTACGAAGCTTAATAGAAGTGAGAATAAATCAAGAAGACACATTCAACACAGTCAAGTTGCTAATTATTAGTTAAGGCAATGCTTTTTATATTTTAAAAGAGTTCATTTTCCAAGAATTATGTAAATTTAAATGATTACTGTCCCTAAGGTTTGTAAAAATAATAAAGTACCTTAGGCACTCGTTGTTCGCTATATACAAAATTTTAAGACATTAATGCTACCTTAAAGACATTAATGGTACTCGTACTTTCCTACTGTTTGTATTTCTCAATATGAAATATACATACATTACATAAAATCTATTTTTAAATTGAGTAATATTCTCTTCAGCTCGTCTTAATTCCTAATTATCTTTAGAATTACAAAAGATTTTTCAATTATTCTCTTACATGCAACATTAACCTTGATGGCTAAAATGCGACTTTAGGTTACATTACGGGTATAATATTGTTTGCATCTTGTTAGCATGAGAAATCATATTTTTACTGTTTAAGGCAGTAAATCAATTTAATTGAAACAGGAAGAGAACTTATTTCTCAAATGTATGCATTTAGGTGCAATGATCTGTCATTATTATTTAATTGTTTAACCTCAGAATTTTAAATAAAAATTAAACTTCCTATGACGTCTGGTTTGCTCAAAATGTCACCTCAATGAAAAAGACTGATTAAATTCTTCACTCTCTCTTTATAACAATCAAAATCAATTTCCTGTTGGTTGGGCAAAATTTATTTTTAATCCCATTCCATTTAAGCGCCGAATTTGTTTACTCTTTGCATATTGTGTGTGAGCCGTTTTGTATGCACTTTTACTACCTCCAACGACGACGATGACGTTGATGGCGGCGATGATGTGTTTACACTACGACTCTATTGGGTGTGCCATTTAGCAGCACAAAAGTTCATAATTCCAAAATTGTTTATTCAAAAAATAAAATTACCAAAAAAAAAAATACAGAAAAAAAACCGAAATAATAAAAGTAAAATTCTCATTCCGTAGTCGTGACTGAATGCTGTCAGTGTCATTATCATCATCTCCTACTGCACCCTCTCTCACTCTCAAAAAAACAGGAAACAAAACACAGATCTCCATGTTTAAACACCGACAGATAAATTATATATTTACAAAAAAAAAAAAAAAAAAAAAAATGGAACCAGCCACCGAGCAAAGCTGCACAACCAGTCCACAATTCCATTCCCAATATTATACCAATCATCCCAGCCAGACCAATTTCGCTTTTTGTGTATAAACTGTTATTAATACGCTATTATTACAGCAAATCAGTCAGCCCCTGCTGGTGGCGTTCAACCCAGTTCAGCTGAGTGCATGGAGCACAACCATGACCTGCCCCACGACATAGTCCAAGGACGAAGTCGTCGACGTCGTCGTCGTCGTCAACGCCCGTATAACCGTGTGTCATCAGCATTTCTCTCTCACGCCTGGTGGGAGTTTGGTGTGTTTACACATACAGAAATATAATACAGCAGGCAACAAAGTGTAAGGCGTTTGTCAGTTTACACTTTAATGGAAGGTCATTGACAGTTTATAGAATTAAAAAAAAAAAAAACTTAAATTGACATTTGTGTGGCAGTTTGAAAGGCTTTGTCAAATAAGGGTAGAGTTGATAAATAAGTTGGACTTGAAAAATGTCATACTCATATTGGTGCAATGATTTTTGAGTTTAATTGAGTTCATCTGGTTTGTCAAAATGCTAAATCTTAATTTTGTCAACTGTATATCGTACACTTCTAATTCCTTTCTCCTAGATCTAAACAGTAAGAAAAAAAAAATGTGAAAATTGAATATTTTGCTACTGAAAAGTGGACATTTGAGGTTCTGTCCTACAGTTTTCTTAGAAACTATTAAATTCATCTTTACTGAAAGAAATCTTTTATCAACTGGACAGACTACACGAGCTCGAGCTATGTATACAAGCGAGGCATTTAATTGGAATAATATGCTTACTTGAGCCTTCTGCGGTGGTTTCTAATCAATTATTTTATTTTGTATATCAATTAAAAAACCGTCTTTAAGGCTAAACAAACACGTATAAGAATTTGCCTTTATTTTTAAGACAAAACCCAAAATCAGTCGATAATTTGTTAATAATTTTTGAGCAGGAAACAGAAATTCACAAGTACCGCTTTGTAATTTTTAAAAGTTCTATTTTTAACGATTTTTAAGAGCCTGATGTGCACTTGAATGCAGTTTTGCCCGAACGAGCTATTTATCGCCAATTGAGCTTCTAGAAAACTTTCTGTTCACTCGTTTTTTCAAATTGTGTTTTAAAAAGCAATAAACAAATAAAAATGAATTATTGTGGCCGTCGTCGCAACTGTGGTCCTAAAAGCCAAAAGTCGGTGCAAAAATACGTTAATCGATGTTTTTTAAATATTTTTTTAACTTCCCATTGGAAGAAATTATGGAAATTGGTCCTATTTGTCGAATCGAAAATTTTGACATATATTCTAGTTGAGAGCTCCTTGGAATTGAAATCCATCATTTTTAGAGATGTCTGTATTTGTACGTTAGGGGCGTTGGATTTTTTTTCTTTATATTCAAAATGGGTATCGTGGATCTTGTAAAGGATTTAGAAAGAAAAAAATTTTGTTCTGGGAATTTTTCCAAAATTGAATTTTTAGACCCCGAGGCCGGTTTTAGGGCAAAAATTACAATTCCAAAAAGAGGTCAGGAAAACTATTTAAATTTGCATTGATATGTGATCACAGTTTCTCAAATTGATTTTTTTTTCTTCTGCAAACCTACTACTAAGAAAATAGAATAAAAAACTGCTCCTTAAATGCCAAAAATAACTTTTTACCTTAAATCTTAATGAAAGCCCACAAAAAATCAATCGATTTTCAAACCCTTTTTGATTATTTTTTCTTAATGGAATGCTCGAATTGGACCGCTTTAATTGATAAATAGTCAATACAAATGTGTAAAGAAATCTAAAATATAACAAAATAAGCAATTTTGTCCACATCTCGACGCAAATTTAAATGGTTTATCTGACCACTTTTTCCAATTGTAGTTTTTTTTACCTTAAAACGGCCGCGGGGTCTCTAAATTAAATTTTGGAAAATGGCCCAGAACAGAAATTACTTCTTCCTTAACAAGATCCACAATACCCATTTTGAATATAAAAAATAAAGAATAATTCCGACACCCCTATTGTACGTACGTTCGTACATTCGTACGTTCGAACGTTCGTACGTTCTTTCACTTTTTTTTCACCATCATATCTCAAGAACGAATAAAGCTATCTACTTCGGAGAGAATTAATTTTTAGATAAAAGTTTCAACACGTACCGAAAGGACTATCAAGAAAATTCAATAAGCTATTTTTTACTATAGCAATTTAAAAAAAATTATTGTTAAATTTCTCTAGTCTCGAATATCTGGAGAACAAATAATGTTATCGACTTCGGGTTAATTTTGTTGGTAATAATATGAAAATATAAATTTAAAATTTTTTTTTATAAAAAAAACAGCTGAAAATTGTCGAAGAAATGTTTTTGACTCCAATATCTTAAGAGCAAACATTGGGCTTAATACAATTCTATACACTAGTTCATAATTGTTATTTGATATGTTTTATAAAAATTATTCAATAAACATTGTTTTTTAAATTAAAAAAAAAACTACAAGAAACTTTACAAAAAATTTGTTTAACAAATTGTTTCTTCTCAAATATCTAGATATTGGTATTGGCTTTGGGTTAGTTTTATTCTACTCATAAATGTTTACTTCTCTTCACTTGATTGCATATTGAACACCTAAAAAAGTTTTCGAAGATCTTAAATTGGCGATTTTTTAATAATAAAATAACATCGGGCTTTTAGCTTCCGAAGGCTCCAATAGGAAGTTACCAGTGTGGGTCGCACACAGCCTTGTTTTTCTATTACTAGATTACAAAATTGTGTGCCATTGTAGGGTCCTTAAAAAAATATATATTTGCTAGATTAATTTTGGGTCGCTGAACAAGAAAATGAAATTAATTGTTTTTTCAAAGAAGAGTTTTCGAGATATGAGCAAAAATCATTTTCTCAGCTATTTTTTCTGATACTGGCATAAATCTCGCTAAGGGCTAATTCACCTAAAATGTATATTTTCTGCATTGTTTGATCTGTTTCCTTCCGGCAATGTACTGTTTGTATAACATGGATTGAAATTTGATAAGTTACAGGAACTCAAAGTTTGAAAAATGTGTATTTTTGAAAAATTTTTGATATTGGTTGCCCCCCATGGGTAGAAAAAAATATTTTAAAAAGTCTTAAGAACTCAGAAAAAAAAAATATTTTGAAAACATTTGAACCATTTTTTTTCAAAATCGGTCGATAAATCTAGGAGTTATAAAATAATAAGTGAAAGCAGGCAATTTCAATTTTTTTCATATTAGGGTGTCTATTTTTTTCCAAAACTACTTTTTTTATATCAGACAGCTCTGAAATCAAAATTATGTGCCCAAAATAAAATTTTTGACAAAAAAAATTTTACGACACACCCGACTATGACCAATAATGACGAAACATATATCGTTGGAAAGGTATTTTTATGAACTAAAATAGTTACTATCAAATCTTATTTCAAATCACCTTGTGAAAAAAGTCCTGCACTAGTTAAGGACCAAAATGCACTAAAACACAGTTTTGATTACACTCAGAGAAAAAAGCAGACATAACTAACCAATTTCTGGTTTATTATACCTGATTTTCAGGTTGTTATTTTTCAACCCGGTAGATCAGGTTAACTGCTTAAATAGATAACTGATTTTGATGACATGTTAAATCAAAGCAGGTTGCAGGTAAATCTGCATGACATCATGTAAATTTAACACTGCCATAAATTAGTAAAACTGTAAATTTTACCTGAAAGTTGACAATTTTACCTGTAAATCTAGTGAACTTTACATGAAAATCTAGTTAAAAACATCAATGAAATGTTTAACGTCATTTAAATTTAACATGAAGATCTAGTTAACTTAACATTATTCAATGTTGAATCAACCCTGTATCTGGTAATTATTATGTCTTGGATCCATGCGATTAGGTCCTACCTCTAACGCTGCTTACCGTCCAATTCATTTTGCATTATTCTGAAAGTAGAGAAATTTATTATTTTGTAGGTAAATATATTATTTTATTTTAAAAATACTTTGTGATAGTTTACTTAGTTTTGAACTGCGAACCCTTCATACATGGAGAAAGCACACATCCCCTGGGGCACTTCGCTGCACAAAAAACTTGTGCCAAAAATGAATAAGTTGAAGCTGATTTTGTTTGGATGGCCTGTATGTGTGTGTTTTAACACTGTTGTCACGTTGAAATTAACTGTCAGAGTGTTTCATCAAAATTAAACCGGGTTAAATTCAACAGAAAGACATTGTAAAAATAATCATATAAAAGGTAACTTCAACCTGATTTGTGGTAAAATAGAAATTCGGAACATACAATGTTAAAAAAGCACAATCTCAGTTAAAATTAGCGCTATATTCTTGTCAAATTTTCTTGTTTATCAGAATTTAGTGTTAAAATAACAGGTCATCTTCTGAAATCAACTTAGATATGGTAATAAAGGCTGATTTAATACTGAATAAAAGGTTATTAAAATCAGGTAAATTTCTGAAATGTCTATAACTTTATATGGAATTGTGCACCTTGTAAATTTAACAGTGCCACAGTTAATTATTTACCTGACTTTCTTATCTGAGTGCAGTGTTGGTGATTTGAAATTAAATAGTTTTCTTTCACTAATTATTTTAGACCTCTTACATTTACCGTCCGATTTTGGAAAATTTTGCTGAAATATTTGTCAAAATATTTGTTTTTTACTTGAGTCTTTAAAACTTTTAAAAATAATGTTTTTCTACCCAAATGGGGCAAAAAAATTCCAAAATCTGTTTAAAAATACTCATTTTTCAAAATTTGAGTGCTTGTAACTTATTAAATTTCAATCTGACTTACACAAACTGTAGGTACATTTCCGAAAGGAGACAAAACAAACAATTTATAAAATTTAATGTAAATTATGTAGCTATACCGTTGCGAGATTTATGCCAGTATTTAAAAAAAAAAGATGAAAAAATGATTTTTGCTCATATCTCGAAAGCGCTTCTTTGGAAAAAATTTCATTTTCGAGTTCAGCGACCCAAAATTAGTCTAGAAAATATATTTTTTTTTTGGGACCCTATCACGACCCAAAATTTTGTAAACTAGTGAATTGCTTTCATATTTAAAAAGTTCTTGGTTGCAAGCAACTTGATGGAACATAAGAGCAATCAAGTGCGATCCAGTTGTCCATTCTATTTCTCTTGCAGGTGTGGATTTCATAATTTAGAACAAAATTTGGAGCAAAAATTCAAAATGAGTATGAGTTTACACTTTCATATGGAAGTTATATCAATAGGTTCAATTGGTACCATATTAAGAAGCGATATAGTCCAAAATGTTGAGGAATGTTCCCAAGGGATCAGTTTTAGACTGATTTTGGTACTATTCTTTTGAAATGTTTGTATGGGAAATTATTTTTTGACCTAATTTGAACCAAATTTGCACACTTTTACAGGTGATTTCTTTCAATAAGGCCGGAGCTTTTCATATGACAAGAGGTATTTCTTTAGAAGTTGTTTTTTGATAAAAATAAAAATGTGGCTTAAAATGAACAAGGAACGAAGGTTGTTGAGTTAGAGCTTATTAAGTTTGACTCTGGATAAATTTGATGAAAATTTGCTCCTTTCCATGGAGCCACTACTGACTTAACTCTATATCTATCCTGTAGCCTGTAGAGTAAGCAAGGTTTCTTTTTTGCAGAGCCTCACCTGAAATCTCCATAGCTACTCGCTATGGATAAAAAATATCATCGTCCCGTTTCCCATTCGTCGCCATCGTCATGAGATCAAAATGAACTCTTAAAGCCCAGTGAACTGAGAGAGACCAAATGGGGGTTAGTGAAAGGATAGCAGGAATCTGCATAAAGGCGGCACGACTGTATAGACAGGAAGTCAGAGAGGAGCGGTTGACTTAACTTCATATAGAATTGCATTGAGTTGTGTTGTGGTTCCAAGAGATGTGATACCTCCCAACAGAACTTGGTACGGGTATATAGTTGAAAAAGGATTTTTCAGTTTGCAGTGTTAAATTCAAAGATATCACATATATCGTCCTCCCTGAACGCATCAAGTTGCTCCTTTGTAGCGCAACAACCCGCAAACTATATTTGTGAATATTACAAAGTGAGTGGCCTCTTGTGTTTTATTTAGTAAAATGCCTTGCAGCAGACTCTTTTCTAAAATAACGGAATGGTTGCAATAGCAACCGAACGGCATTGAAGCAGTATATCAACTAACAACATATTGAAATGTATTAAGGACAGAATTTTATCAAAGGGTGCATGCAGTCTTAGTGAGTGATCCCTTAAATCTTAGGTAAAACAAAACACTAAAGAAGCATTCTATGAACATTTTTTTTTTTTTTACATTTTTAACACTGTCAAAGTGACTTTATTTGTGATTAAAAAGATTTTTTTATATTTGCATCGTCTGGCTTGGTTTTTAAAATACTCGCGCTTGTCTCTATGGAGTTAGTGCGTGGTTACCTTTCAACTTTGGCATGGGAATAAAAGTTGCCTACTTTTTTCTATGAAACGTTGGATAAACGTTTCAACTTTCAACATAAGTCGCTTTCATAGAATAGTTCAGTTAAATCTAATTTAAAGTGGACTCTTTCTGAACATCCATACCTATACCTTAACTATACGTATCTTACTTGGAATTGAATTGTGAACTCAATTTTGATTCATTAAAAAACACGATGCAGGGAAATAACTTCAAATGGGAAAAATTTAAGACATGCTTTTAATTCGACAATCGGAACTTTATTTTTTTTTTTTTAAATTAATCCCAACGACCAATATCCATCCCAAATTTCTTTATATGTTTTTTAATTTTTATGGAAAAATATTCTTTTGATTTCATTTCGATTCAAACAAAATATCAAATCAATGCAAAATTGTGAAAAAAAAGTCAATGAAAATAAATATTTTTAGTTCAGTTTGATGTATGAATGTTTAGAAGCAACGCAGTTTGTTTATTTTATTGGCTTATAATACTTTGAAAATTTGGAGAAGAAAAACGGTTCGGTGAATCAATTTGAAAATTTACAGGATTATTGATGCTGTAAAAGTGTATAAATCTGCATATAAATATTTGAAAAGGAGCAAAATATTTGACGAAAGACCAAAAAAGTAATTTTTTAGTAAATTTTTTTAAATAATGAAGAATATTTACAAAAGGTTATTTTTACAAAACCTAAAAAGAATTATGTTAAAATCTTGCCCAAATTTCTAAATCAGTCAAAGAATTTTTATGACATCATTATTTCCTGAGATATTGGTAATCTAAGCCAAACGTATCTTTTTTCATTGAAATTCGAAAAAACCAATGCAAAACAAAATTATACGACAAATAAATTGATTGAAGTTGAATAAATCAGTTATCTGACCATTACACTTTATTATGGCTGAATAAGAATTATCCACGGATGCAGCTTTTGAATTGAAAAAAAAAAAAAAAAATTAAAATTGTTTGACATTACAAATTTTTTAACCAACTACCTACTCACAATTTTCATTTCTTTGTTTTTTGTTTTCTTCCATTTTCTGAAAGTAAAATGCAGATTATTTATATAAATATGATCCATATGAGCAATTTAAATTAAAATTGAAACTCATCATTAAAAATTTTAATGATTGATTTTGAGGCATTAAGAAAGCAAAATCATTTTATATTTTGATGGAAGAATAAAGCTTAAGACTTAATTAATATTTCTAGTCAAAAAAAAGTTCAAATAGGCAAAAAATTCCACATAGAAAGACTTTATTTATTTCAATGATTGAATTACCTCACAATTTGCATAGTAAAAATACAATGTGACTGCACTATTAGGTTTTTTTCAAAATCCGATATTTTCTCAAAAACCTCGTTTCGGGTCCGGTGTGAGAAAGCCATAAGGATGAGAGGATCAACCTTTAAAATGGGATATTCAAAAAGTAATATCTGTTCAAAACTGACAGAGATTATAGCCATTCAAACTTTTTCCTGTTTTTTATTTAATTATTTTCATTCATATATATATATATATTTATATGTAACTTACTAAATTATAAGTAATATTGCATATCAAAATTTTCAACAAATATCTTGTAATTTTTTTTAAAAATATGTGATTTCAAAATATTTTTTGAAAAATTTCATGTTTCAAAATTGGGTTGATAATTTTTTCCGAAGTTTAATTAAAAATTGTAATTTTGTTTCACAAAAAAATTATGGGATCTTTTTTTTTCAAATTTTTTAACTTGCGATATCCAAAATAATTGTACCTGCCATACATTTTTTCAACAATTTAACATAATCGTATTTTTCTAAAAAACAGCTTCACAAGTGTTGGGTGGAAAAACATCTTACGAACAAATTGTTTTTAATGGTAGGTACCTCCTAAAAAACCAGTTTTTTATTTTCATTTTTTTTAAAATGGTATGAAAGGTTTTGATTATTTTTCATAGAAATAGTATTGGATATTTAATTTTAGATTTTAAAAATAAACTTAAAAATTTAAGAAAACATTTATCTTTTATGAAGAAAATAACTTTATCTAAATATTTTCCATAAAAATGATAAAAAAATGTTGCAAGCAAAAATTAAGGATAACAATCAAACATGACATTACAATGAAACCGCGAAACACGAAAAAAATAGGGTGGTACAATTCTGTTTGTCTGCTTACATTTTAATCTACAGCCTGAACGAATGAAGCAGTTTTCTTCAAATCTTGAACTTAAGGGTTATTTGTGATTAGCTTCAAAAATAATAATACTTGCCATTCAACCGTTTAGGAAAAGCTTATTTTTCTCAAACACTACAAAACAAAATTTAAAACGTTTCTTTTGGTTTTCAATTTTATCATTAACGGTTCAGATGATTTAAATCAAATTATATGTAAAAGTGACTATGGATTATCAAAATAAAATTCAATATTTTAGAAACGGGCTGATGAAGTTTTTTGAAACTAAGTTAGCAACCATTTTAAATGTTAGTAAATTTATATGCATACTACACAATTATTTTTTAAGTAAACTGTTTCAATAATTACTATTTTCTTTTCATATTTTCATGTATTTTTAAGCCATCAAATGGCATACTTGATTCTACGTTATGCAACGGGTTAAATAACAATTAAAATTACTTTTTTTTATACTTTTTTATAATAACTCATATATTTAAAAGTTTTAAGTCCCAAGTTACTAGAAGAGAAGAGCAAATACGTGCGATCAAGTCGTGAATTTTATTGTTAGAACCAAAAATAACGGTACCTGCCGTACAATTTTACATATTCTTATTTTTCGCAATAAATATTCAATATTATTTTTTAAAATTCAAATGTTTCGAAAACTTCTGGATGAAATTTTTATTAAAAACTTGGTATTTAAAGATTTGTATACTCTCTTGATTCTCGAATATTTTAAGATGCATTTCCATGAAAAAAAACGGTACCTTCTATACAAATATAAAAACCCATTAAAGATTTTTTTCTTAATAACTTCTCCTACGATTTTTATAAAAGTTTTTCTGTACTCAGGTACATATGCTAAAATAAATGCCTCTGATCATTTTTTTGTATTTTGAATTTTGTTCACGACTGAACGGATTTCGGTAAATTTTAATTATACATATTGCATATCAAAAGTTAAAATGTGTTGAAAATTTAATATTTCTCAACATTATTTAAAATTTTATCTATGTGCAAATAAATAATTACCTACTTGAGATTTGATGACTGATCCATTAGCTCCATATGCCCAATTTACAAAAAAGGTGGTCCTATGTCCTGCACAAACTACAGAAGTATATCCCTGCTTAATATTGCATACAAAAACCTTTCCATCGTACTATGTGAGCGTCTTAAACCTTTCTGCACCACTATGATCGGCACGTACCAGAGTGGTTTCAGGCCAGGTAGATCAACGATAGACCAAATTTTCCCCTTGAGGCAAATCCTGGAAAAGACAAACGAATTTCAAGTCGAGACCCATCATTTCTTTATCGACTTCAAAGCCGGATGTGATAGCATAAGTCACCAAGAGCTTCTATTGGCGATGTCAGAACCCGGGATACCGAAAAAAAACTGATCCAGCTATGCCGCATGACGTTACAAAATACGCAATGCAACGTGCAAATGGGTAACAGCTCATCCGAGCTATTCCAGGCATGTACAGGGTTCAGACAAGGAGATGCCCTATCATGTGACTTCTTCAGCCTAGTCCTGAAGCAGATAGTTCGAAAGAGTGTTGTTGACTTGGAAGGAACTATCTTCAAAAGGTCTTTGCAACTGCGTCACAACACCGACATCATCGGCATCTCCAAGCGAGCTATACTAGAAGCATTTACAGCTGTTGATGAACAGGCGAAACGTGTTGGTCTTGAAATGAATGAGGATAAAACAAAGTATATGCTATCAACAAACAAAACTTCATCTGTCCATCGCCTAGGACAAAACGTCACTGTAGATCGCAGTGATTTCGAGGTAGTCAAGGAGTTCACCTACCTCGGAACAAACATCAACCCCACGAATGACTCTTTAGTGGAAATCTAACGAAAAATTACCCTAGCAAACTGCTGCTACTTCGGTTTGGTCAAACAAATGGGTTCAAAACTCTTTTCCCGAAAGAGAAAGTACACGCTATACAAAACGCAAATTTCACCAGTTCTACTCTACGGCCCCGAGTGCTGGACGATAAGTAAAGAAGGAAATTGATACTGGGCACTTTCGAGAGAAAAATTCTTCGCAGATATTTGGTCCAATATGGTAGGAGGGCAAATAATAGAGAAGATTCAATCGTGGATTGTATGAGCCGTACCAAGATGTGGATGTAGTCCACAGAGCCAAAACACGTCGACTACACTGGCTTGGCCACATCGAGCGAATAGACAACAACGCTCCAGCCAAGAAAATCTTCGAGTCCCAGCCACCAGGTTCGAGGCGACCAGGAAGCCACAAGGGGCCAGGAGGGGCCACAACCGATAGAAGACCGCAATATTTAAGGTAGAGACCCTCAATGGATCGGGAGCCGGATAAGTAAGTAAGTGAGATTTGAAAACCAAAATTTTTCCATACAAATGTACATAATATGAAATCGATTTTTAAGAAAAACAGATTTTTTTTCCAAAAAAAATGACATTTGATCGAAAAATCGGATGACATTCACTTTTTTACCTCAAACTCTATCAATGGAATTTTTTTAGTCACCTTAAATATTTTTTTTAATTAATCCTATGCCTCTTGAACAAAAGAACAAGTACGTGTGACCCAGCCGTTGTTTAATTTTTTTGGTTTTTGGGAAACTTAATTTTGCACAAAACATTTTAAGTTTTAAACTGTAAATCAAGTTCAGCTTACTTTCTTTTTATACCAAACATATTAAAAAGTGGCCAATTTGTACGTAATTGTTTCGTACTAGTTGGTCTATTCATTATCCTATGAAACTGAGCACAGGCAAGTCGAAAATATTTAAAATAAAATTAGCCTGCCTTATAGTCCAGTCAACGAAGACTCAAAATTATAAAATAAATTCAATAAATCATGCTCTCTGGGTTTTAACTTTATGTGGTAGGAGTGACCCCCAGGTATAACATACTAAAAGTCCCCAGTCCAGAGCCACTAGCCTTAGACAGGAGGGGGCTTAAAAGTCCCCATTTATAATTTTTCGTAAATATGTTAAAAACTGAGCGTAGTAGAAAAAAAGTTTATATTACAAAATGAAAGTAAATTAAATTTTCTACAAACAAAATTCTTATTCACATTTCCAGTAATATTTTTTAAAATAATTTTTCCAGAAACAACGGAAAAGTGAGTACATATTTGATTTATGGTCATTCCAGTGAAGGCATTCATGAGGGCAAGTTAGGGTGTAGAAAAGTTAATAAAAAAAGTTAGTAAAAAAAATATTTATCAATTAATTTTTACTGTTATTTATCCTTATAAAGTAGTAGGAAAGTTGTCTTACATTATTAAGTATTATTATTACCCTTAAGCCAAATGCTGAAAACCAGAAAGTTGTGATGTTCTTAGTCTTCGAGAAAATTATATACATTGTGCCTATGTACATATATTACAATTTGTAATTCACAGAATTTTCCAATGTTAAACTTTGAATTAACAACATTTAAAAATGCAGAATTATACAAAATTTTAGCACATTAACACTTTTGACTTCAATCCCAATGCACACCTAAATTTCTTGTTTGTTTGTTCAGACATGTCCTACAATTTCGAATGGACCAAACAAGTAGGTACCAATTTTCAAAATAATGAAATAATAAATATTTACTTTCTTTTCCTTATTGACAATAACTTCCCTTGCTCAATTTACGTTCTGAATTTTTCTTCCAAACGAAATAAATAAAAAATGTTGACATTAAAAAAATTTAAAAGAAAAAAAAAAATTAAAAAAAAAACATTTATGGTCAAAATATTTACATTCCATTTATCGCCTTCGCCCAAAAAAAAGAAACATCGATAAGTTCAACCCAAATTCCTTCGTTGTTTCCTTCCAGGTCTTAAAGTCTATTTACGCAGCCTGTTTAAAATACACACAAAAATGTGTTTGTACCTACAAATGTATGTATACAAAAAAAAAAAAATGCATACAAGAATTATTTTCAAAATTGGAAAAAGATTCTTATTTTAATTTTGCCATTGGCAGGGGTCAAAATACCTTCTCAATGTCAGCAAAACGCACACAGCTGTTTCATGAGATTTTTTTTTTGTCTGTTATTATTATTTTTATTTCTAAATGGATGCCTTCCGTCGGTATATGAATCATCCGGGTTTTGTGTTTTTAACACCACCACGAATAAAACCACCTAAAACTAACACTTTGAGAGACAAAAAAAAAAAAACGAACGATATGGAGTGAGCTATGAATTCTGGAAATTTCACATAAATATGCGGCGCACCACTGCGACTGCGATGCAGAAACCAGCCAACGAACCAACTTGGAACTAATATTAAAGATGGTGGCAATCAAATTAAAATAGAATCATGGATTCACGGCTGCTGCTGCCAGTTAAAAAAAAAAAAAAAAAAAAAACCAAGCAAGGGTGCTAGCGCAAATATTTATCAATGAGCGCGAACAAGAATCTTGTTGGCTGATGTGGTGCTAGTGGTGTTGGAGCTGGGATATGAAGATACCTACTGTGATGGAATGATAATGATCTGATCATCCCTCATTACCTTGCTGCACGAGGGCAATGATTTGTGAATTGTTTAATTTGTTTTTTAAATTCAAACAAAAATTATAATTATATATTTCATAAGACCAGAGTTCCATTAAAATTTAAATAAATAAAACATCATCAATGCAAACAAAAAATAATAAAAATAAATTGATGCTAAGTAAACAACTTGACATAGATGGCAGCGGTGGGCACAGTCGGGCCATCTAATATAAAACAATGAAGAAAAGGTTATTTTAAAAACACATTTGAGTTTCTCAATTCGTTTTTAATGGAGATGGCATTTAAATTGTAAGCTCACAGCCCCCAGGATGGACCACAGCCTCATACAAAAAGCTTCTCCAACCTCCTGTTCCTTAGTTTGCTGAGTCTTTCAGTTAATTTTTAGTTTAAAGTCTTATTAATCAGAGTTGTAAAGTAGTTCATTTGTACTTAAGTACTTTGAAAGTACCCAGTACCTGCCTTGTAATTTTACTTGTAGTTGAAAAAAATACCATGTACTTGGTATTTTAAAAACACCAAGTACATGTACTTTGTCAAGTACCTAGTTCCAAGTATATGTACTTTGTACTTTGATACTACCCAGTACATTTTTAAGTGCTTTTCAAATGCATGCCCATTCTAAGCATAGTTGGCGTTGTGACTGCCAACTATCACATATCACTATAGTCGATTCCAACCAGACTACTCAACAAATTATACTTGAAAAGTACTTGAGATAGACCTTGTACTTGGAAAATACTTGAAATGGACATGTACTTGTAATTCAAATGAAATGGACTTGTACTTAAAAAAGTACTTTAAATGGACTAGAAAAGTACTTAAAAATGTATTGGGCAGTACTTAAGTACCAATTACATGTGCTTGAAACAAAGTACTGGGGTTAGGTGTTTTTCAAGTACCAAATACATGGTACTTGTTTTTTTTCAGGTACGAGTACAAGTACAAGGTACTGCGTACTTGAATGGTACTTGTACTTTAAAATATACAGGTCTGTATTAATATTGCTGTCCTCAAAGTCTTTTTTTATTTCAATATTAAAAAAGATCGATTTTTGTTTTCGAAATTTCAAGATCATCTAAAAACTATTATTCAAATATTATGTCTCCTAAAAGTATCATCAATTTATTTTGCTTTCAGGTGATTAAAATTCTGTTCTACAAAATTCCTTTAAACTTGTGGTTTTATGTCAAGACCATCACCATCAGGTTACAATTGCCTACATTTTTACCAGAAAACCACAAAAAAAAGATTATTTAGAGCTAAAAAAAAAGATAATAGCATAATAAAACAACTATACTTTGGCCCCACTGTACGGCAGAAGGCGCCGCAGGCTGAGGTGCACCGGGAGTTGAGACAACAAACGGTGGAAGTTTTAATTCGGGTTCAACGATTCATAATAATATAATAATCTCGCCAGCGAGAAAACGTGACATTTCTAATCAATTTGACGTGTGATGGGACAAAATTTATTTGTCTGCATTGTATCTGATGATATTTTTTTTATTTAAATCTATTTATTTAAGTATGTACTTACTTTTCCATAATAAGGCTGACAAAATTAATCTTTAATAAAAATTTTTATTTGTAGACACAATACATCGTAAGCTTTTATATTTCACAAGAATACACAATACAAGAGTATGAAATGTAAAATAGGCCAACATTCCATGTCGACGTATTTATTTTTTTGGGATGGTTTAAAATCATTTAGAGTTTAGACCATAATACAATTCGTATCATATTTTAATTGGGAGCTTTTTTTTATAAATAAAAAAAAAAATTGAAGTTGAAATACAAGTGAATAGAATTTGTTGATTATTTTGAAATGGTGATGGATGTCGGGAAATGGTTCCCAATATTTATCTGTTCTTTTAATGAGAATACTTTTCGATAGTCGTGTTAGTCTAAAAGATTTAAATATATTAATGGCTTAGACCTTTAAGGCTTAGGTGGGTAAAATGTAAAAAAAGTGAAAGACTTACATTGTTATAGGAATTATTGGTGACATAACACTTTGAAACAAAAATTTGTTTATGTTGAATTTTTGTTAGTTTCTACTTACTTATGATTAGTCAGGAAAAGTTTAGGTGCTCATTTGTGAAATATCGTCATTCAATACAGGAACTCGCTAAAACTACATCTCGTTTGAGTTTATTACAAAAAAAAAAAACAAACAAATGATTTATGGGCCAAATCACACTGTCAGGGCTTCTGCAACAATCCACGCTACATCAATTAGAAATGAAAAAGTAAAGTTTTTTTCAAAGTCAAGAACACACATTAACAAACGTTTTTTTGAAATGTTAAATCAATTTGATTTTCTAATTCATAGGTACCTACTTACCGATGTACATGAGAAATATTTTTTTTTGATTTTCAAATTGTATAACTGATTTTGATAAAATTTCATGAATATTCTTTTAAAAAGTAAGAATAGTAAAAGAAATATTTGAAGGAATAAACGTCTGATTAAGGCCTCAGTGACTGGTAAAATGGCTCCCGACGTAAAAGTTACCAATAAAAGTAGCTTATAAAAGTAGCCATTAAATTTTATCTCACGCGAAATTATAAATTGAAAGATTTTGATAAGAAATATTTTTTAACATTTGTAAGGAAGGTACCGTTATTATTTCATAAAAGCAAAATTTTATCTTAAAAAACTTTACAAACTGTAAAAAAACCCAATTCACGTTTTTCAAAATTCAGTTAAGTACAGGGTGGCCCACGAATCGTTCTACAAAAATAAAACGTAATAACTTTTTTTCTGTGTGAGTAATCGGCTTATTTTTTTTTTTATTTTGTAGGTTACTATTTAGATTTATAAAAATGGATGCTTGGGATACGGAGAAAAGAATTTGGATAGTGCAACGGTACCATGCTTTGCAGTCCATCATTTCCGTCCAAAGGGAATTTAGGCGGGAGTTTGGCGGTAATCCCCCGAGTAGATCGACCATTATGAACGCACGAAGGCCATACCATCGAGATGCCAATGTTCGGGTTCAGGATACAATCGCAGCAGTAGCATCTGCAATACAGGCCAATCCGAGCGTTTCGACCCGAAACTTATCGGGGCAAATTGGAGTTAGTAGACGGTCATTACAACGGATACTTCATGACGATTTAAACTTGTTTCCGTACAAAGTCCAAATTACTATCAAGTTAAACCCTCAGGATTTGCCTGTTAGCCTGGAATTTTGCCAAAAAATGATATCAATGGCCGAAGAAGACAACACATTGATCAATTGTTTGTTCATGCCTGATGAGGCCCATTTTGATCTTAACGGCAATGTAAACAAGCAAAATTGCCGTATATGGAATGAGTCTAATCCAGAAATGCTCCATGAGACGGAACTGCACCCAGAACGAGTCACTGTGTGGTGCGCAGTTTCATCAAGGTGTATTGTCGGGCCGTACTTCTTTGAAGAAAACGGTGTAACCGTTACTGTCAATGAGGACCGTTATTTAAAGATGTTGAAGGAGTTTTTTTACCCAGAACTGCGCCGAAGGCGTATACCATTCAAGAGCGTTTGGTTTCAGCAAGATGGAGCAACTGCACACATAGCCAGACCAGTTATGGCGGAGCTAAACAAAAAATTCGCAAACGAATTAATTTCTAGGAACTCCACTTTTCGCTGGCCCCCAAGGTCACCTGACCTGACTGCACCAGACTTCTTTTTATGGGGTTATGTCAAGCAAGAGGTGTATAAAACGAAGCCCAGGAATTTAACTGAATTAAAGCAGTCCATAACGACAATAATTGAGGCGATCCCAACTTCAACTCTTCAGGCCGCAATGAATAATTTTTTGATCAGGTGCCGCATATGCGTGGGAGAGCGGGGAGGTCATTTGCGGTTTATAATCCTTAAAAACAACTAACTATTTAAAATAAAATTTAATTTTCTAACCAATAAAAAAAAAATAAATGAAATACATCGATTAAAAAAAAAGTTATTTGAATTTCTTATTGTAGCACAATTGGTGCGCCACCCTGTATATTGCACTAAAAAATGATTATTTCTAGAACTGTTTCTTTTAGGTCCTTTTATTAAACTTAATCCTTTATCTCAATAAAAGCGCATTTACACTTAAAAAATCTAATTTTCTCTTTTGCCTAGCAACTATAGTTATGCCTTATGCACCATTTTCTTCAATGAAAACTCTTAAATAAAACAAATGCAGGAAACGTCAACATATTAACAAAAAAACGTTGAATTTCCAAAAGTGAAAAAGCGCAAGCAAATATAGCTTTGGGAAAATCAAATCGATATGTGGGAGTATTGCTATGAAAAATAGACTCGATACCACAAATCGCTTTAGTTTGTCCGAGACTTCTAAAGTTGCGTAGCAACTGGGAGCAACTAACAGTTGATCGTATATACCTTATGTAGTTGTCTATAGTGGATGCGTTGGGATCTTGTGACCCCATATTTGGGATATTTGGAAAAAATTTATGCCATCTTATTGTTCAGTAATTGGTCCAAGAAGGTCGTTTTATAAGTTGTTCGGCCATAGAAAATTTTAAATCAATGGCTCAGGTTTTTCCAAGTACCGCGCAATCGACAGCATCTCATTGCGGAATATTTGCAAAAAAAAAATATATACTGAAAGGCTAAGTATACTTATTTCCAAAAATCA
Organism: Dasysyrphus albostriatus; assembly: GCA_946251815.1. NCBI lineage: Eukaryota > Metazoa > Arthropoda > Insecta > Diptera > Syrphidae > Dasysyrphus > Dasysyrphus albostriatus. The sequence goes on along the minus strand of OX276337.1, from coordinate 29,548,573 downwards.
AATTCCAAAACAGTGCAATCTAGCATTTTTAAATCTCGAAAAGTTCAATCTCACAACTACATAGCTAATTCTGCTTTTCTTACCTAACAATCCTTGCAAATACATATCAAGCTAAATTTCAAAAATTTAAATCTAGAATATCGAAATCTCGAAAATTAAAATTTTGCGTCAAGATCTTGCAAGATCATTATTAGCGGGTTTTTTAATGGCCACATTGAAATAATTTTGTATTTGCAAAATTTCGTAACGCCAGATTTCAAATGCTTAATTTTTTTCAAGATTAAGATCCGCTAGATGGTGATAAAATGTCAAAAAAAAAATCAGTAATTGGTCATAGATTTGTGTTAAACTAATTTGTAAACTTTTTTTCAAGGCAATCTATTTTCAAAGTTTTTTCAACGATACAGACTACTATAGACACTCACACAACGTTAATTGCTGAAATTGATGCTGTGACCTTTTAAATTCCTGAAGGAAATATACAAACATACAAATGTTATTAATATATTATTTAATCTTATAAGCAAAATAAAAAAGGAGTTCTTACAACCTATGAATATCTTCAAAAGAAAATGTTTTTTATCTTTCTGGAGGAAGAATAATTATTTTAGTGCCTTTTTTTTCATCAGGTGTGTGTTTCTTAATCGAAGTTTTTGTATTTTGACTCTTTAAATACGTCGAAATAATGTTTTTTTGACTACCAAAATAAATAATGTAGTAAATTTGTAGGTGGACTCTATCCTCTGAGTAGTGAAACAACTTTTTAATGAATGAATTTTCATATATTTTATACTGTTTTATATATGTGAAAAGCTCCTCGAGAGGGTCATGGGGATCATGTATCTGCCAATGGATACCTCTAGTCTTAGTTAAAAAAAATAAATAAAACGTGTGGGCAGAATCACCAAAAACTACTATTTTTTTTTGCACAAATCCAAAACTTGCTTTATAGTAGGGCAAACTGTCCAACAGTGAACCACTTTTTGTTTATTATGATATAATTTTCAAACTATTGGCTTAAACTCCTAGGGGTTTAAAGGTGCTGAAAGCTTGTTTTATTAACTTAACATTTTAAAAAAAAATGTCTTTAAAAAGGTCATGGGAAATTATGGATTTAAGTTTTTTTTCAAAAAGCATATCAACTGTTTCACTTCGTAACATGGAGTGGGGTGGCAACAGTGAACCACTGCGTGTTACACAGTGAGCCACATATTTGCTTATCTTAATGATAAGAAAAAAATTATCAAAAAATATCAAAAATAAAGGGTTGGTCTTACCAAAAATGCAAATCCTTAATTTAAAAAAAAAAATATTTTACTATTGTTACGAAAATAAAAGTTGCGTTTTTCACAAAATAGTTCTGTCTCAAAAAAACTATAACCAAACAAAGCAATTTACAAGTCAAATACAACAACAACTAAATCCATATTGAGTCTCCAATGTCCAGATACTTAATTAGGTGGATTTGACTTTTGTCTGGATAAAAATGGCATTGCCAGGCTACCTTTGCCGTTGTGCTATCGATTGTTTTGTTGGTTGGATAGTTCAATACAAAATGGCACACCAAGTCAAATGGTAAAATGTTCCAAGTTAATAAAAAGTCATAAAAATAATATTTTCGGCTTCTCATGCCTTTGTTTCTTGTTAAGTGAAAATCTTAACAAATTATATAATAAAAACTATAAAAAAAGGAATTAAAACGCGATTATTTCTAGATTTTTTTTTTTTCAATTTTTTCAAGTGTACAGGAAAGCAGAAAATTTTAGTGATTCATTGTTGGACAGTGTACTCTTCCTATATCGCAAATAAAAAAGAGAGAAAGAAAGCTTGTAAAACTTCCGCAAATGTAATGTGAGTTATCATAGAATAATCCACAGCCACTTTTTTATTATAATTTTTAATTTTTGTCGTAAATAATGTTATAGTAGGTATGAAGATGGTTATAAACTTGTCAATTGATTTAAGTTTGTTTCTTTATTAAATGTATACATGAAGGTTAGGGTGGTCCTTATTTTAAAAAGTGTTGAGCATCTTTTTTTGTGTTCATTGACATTTTAAAACATTACCCTATTTTTTTTAATTACGTTAACACGTGTCGCACTGAGCTTTAAGTTGCGGTACCTATGAGGGTTAGAGTATATTGAAATCCTTTTAAAGCTCCAAAAATATCGGTACTTTTTCTGAACAACAGTTAAGAAAAAGCTTATCCAACTCAAAAATAGCTCAAATGATTTCGATTAACAATTCAAAAAATGTTTGTATAAATACTTGAATATTTTCAAAAGTTCTTAATTTCGGTGCAATATGAAATTTTTGAACAAGCACGTTTCCGTGTGACCCAGGAGTGCCATTTATGTTAATTTTGTTCTTAACGTGAGTAACAGATTCAAAATTGCACTTCACATATTCTGTAAATCAAACTTTAAATAGCCCCCGGTTTTGGACTGTTTTATGAAAAATCCAATTGAAATTTTCAAACTGATTGCAGCACTTATTTACTCAATACGATCATCTTGAAATTTTGTTTGTAAGTATTTACACTTCTTTTATGTAAAAGAACAAAAAAATTGTGCTCAGTAAAAATAAAACAATTTCATGTTTTTTCCATACAAATAAGGACTACCCTAATGTAGTTATATAAATTATTCCAGAGAAAACAAAAACTTAATTCAAATACTTTAAATTAACAACAAACAAATTATTGTTTGATGTACAAAAAAACCTTATGTTTAAAAAAGTCATTAAATTGTAAAAAGTTCTCTTTAATGTCAGCTTCCCATTAGAATCAATCGAAAAAAAAAAAATATATTTAGAAAAACATCTAATTTTCAGTTTTTGATTAAAAATCATGTAAAAAGTGATTAGTGAGAACCAATTCAGTATCGAATAAAACGATTTTGAAAAAAAAAATCATTTTTTTTTCATTTGTTTTTCACAACTATGAGTTTCAAATTATTTTGTTTAAGCAATTTTAATTTAAATTATCCCCCCAAATAAATGGGGTGAGATAGGCCTCAGTTTAAAAAAAGTCTTAAATTTTTGTCCCCTACGAAAATTGTTTGGCACCACATTTATAGTACTCTTGCCTAAATGTTTGTAAATATTGGTGATTTAAAGTATCAAGGTTAAAAAAGTAGGTGTGCCTGATAATATATTTTTGTGTTATTTATAATTTCATTGAATGCGGTACAATGGTTCAGATACTATGAACCAATATGTATGAACGCCTTTCCATACAACTGGAACCACTGTGTGCTTCCTTAAAGAGTAAATTTCACGTAGAAATATCAGTCATTTATTTGACTTTTGATAAAAATATTAAAATTTCAAAACGACATTTTACTTCATTTAATTAAAAAAAAAAGACACAACATAAAATTATAGTTGTTAATATGTTTGTATTACTATTCCCTAATCCTATCAAAATAATCTTAAAATGGGACTTTTTTCTACAAGTGATTTATCTGCCGTATGAACTTTCATCCGTAAAATTAAATAATACTTTAATCAAAAAACAGATTAGGTTCAAAGAAAAGTTTGTTTTGTTGGGTCACTCTGGCCACCCCCTCTCCAACTCTACGCCACTGTCTATATTATTAATGTATGTATAAACCCTTGTAGGTACCTACATCCATTAAAAATATTGCCCTAGGATGACATAAGAGGAGTTTCTGAAAAACAGACAGGTGATAAAGCCTAAGCTTTCTTACACTTCCACCTCCAAGTGTTCATCAAATTTGTAAAATGCCACAATAGCAACACCCTTATACCGTTATCAAAGTTCTCTTGTCATCTTTTTTTTTCTCACTGAATGAATCAACTAACAAAATTAATGTTTGCCAAACACACTTGTGCAAAAACAAATAAAAAGTTAAAAAAAAAAAAAAAATATATCAACCAGAACCAGTGTATACATTTATTGTTAAACAAATAAACACACAAGCAAATAAACAATCTCATACACAGCACACCATAAGCGAGACACGATAACGACGCCAAGTTGTGCGAAAGAGAAAAATCTCGCCATCTCATTTACACTTCAATAAAAAAAGCTATACACAAACGATGACTACAGCGTTGACGGCAGCAATTGCCTTCACATTGACCTTGAAGCATTCAGCAGAGGTTGGCGAATTGAATGACCTACCTTAACCGAAAACACAGACACACAAAATAGTGTAGCACTTTTAATTTGTTTGCTATTTTGTGTGTTTACACATTTTTTTCGTTGTTTTTTGTTCATTCTTTGTTTTTTTTTTTTTAATTCTAAAAGAAAAACATTTTTTCTAGATGACAGAAGAGATAACAATATTATTTCTGTATAAAGCTGTCATGATAAATGAGGTTATATTTGTGGATGAAGAATGACAGACAGTACGACGGATGGACCTGTCATTTCCTCATTGGGTTGTTGATTAAATTGGCAATTCGCAGAAACCAATCGATTATATTCCGCTCACACAATATATCAGCGTTGCAGCAATTGACTGACGAACGACTGACGACAACGACAACAACGACGACGCACAACGGTGCGGCAATTTTTGTGGCCATAGTTCATTCAACCCTTGTTACTCAGAACCAGTGTTGTCATTTCTATTTACGAAATTAAAAATAAAATTAATTTTTTATCAAATTAAAAAAAAAAAAATTTAAAGAATTATCACAGCTAAACTCTTAAGTAGGAAACACGCGACACAAACGTTGTGCCAATTTGTATTACACAACCAGCAGGTAAGCCCAATAATTGTACTTAGCACACAGACTTTAAAGACGGTTATCCTGACTTTTGCAACTAGTTTGTGAGTTTTCACTATCGGCGGTGTTACCGTTGCAACGCGTTGGTTGTGTGACCACAAATGCAGCAAACGTATAATAACATATAGCAGTAATTTTGTAAAAATGTTAGTTGGTATTATGGATTGCTCAATTGAGGCCCATTTCGCTCACAGACCTAGGGCCCTGTTCCAAGTAAAGCCACTGACTTGTAATATTTAAGTTTCAAACCAGTTGCCTATGAAACTATTTAGAAACTCATCTACATCTCGTCCAATTAAATGGAAAATGCGAAATTGTATCTGGATTTATATGAATATATGAAATGTTTTCGACATAAAACCTTCTTGCTTCCTAGTTTTGAAATAAAAAAAGACGTTAACTGATTTTGTATATATTTTTTGAGTGCCATTTATAAGTTTCAAAAAAATGCGTTGCAAAATAGTTGAAGGTAAGTCAATTTAAATAAAATATTAACAATTTTCGTAAGGTGACAACACTGTTCACAAGTTTTTTTTTTGCTAAATACTTTACCTTACAACTTTATCAGCTCAGGGTTTTTATAATAAAAAAATTTGAACGACAAATTTTATTGGAATAGATAAAAACGAAAAAGTTTGATAGGGTGTGGTGGTTATCATGACTGCTGCTGATGTGCTATATTTTTATATTTTCTAATTGTTATCAAAATGGTGGAGTTATAAATTAAGAAGACCTTGGGTGGGGTAGGTGCACCCAATTTATACCTATTATTAGAATAGAATTGACATAAACACTTATCAGGCGATGTGAATTTTTGCCATAAAAAACCCTAGGAAATTGAAAATATTGATGACCTTCATTTTTGTTATTTTAAAGCTGCATAATGAGTTGTCAAAATACAAAAAAAAAAAAATTGTACAAAGTTAAAAAGTAAACAAATAAATTAATTAAAATGATATAAGATATGAGATCGTTATTCTATTGAATAAAGAAAGGTTATTCAACTCTGAACACTATTGACAACAGGATGATGACTAACTATGATCTTTTGGATTACCTTTTTTCTAAAAGAAATGTTCTGGAAAACGTTTTGAGACTTGAGTATTGCTACTTTGCAGGGGATGAAATTCAAATTAAAAGAAACAAATATTTTGTTTTTTTTTTCTGAGAATGAAAATCAAACTTAAATTGAGTCAGAATTCAGCTTGGAAGATTAAATTGACAAAATTGGTTGGGTATTATAGTAAATTAATGGTTAATAGACAGGCTTACAGATCAGTAGTTTCCGAATGCAAATAAAACTATTTCATTCTTTCTCGACGTGGTTGGGTATTGTTTGAAATGTGAAAAACGTGGTTGCTATTTGGCGTCAACATAGTTCCATTAAATCAAATAAGAAAAAAGTTGAAAATGATTGGTTGAATATTGAATAAGTAGGCTAAAATATTGGAAAAGCCCATGAAAACAATGATGTAGCGACTATCGATAAGTTCATGTAGTAAGTGAATTTAGAATGAGTCAAGCAACGTAAATTCTGGAATAAAAAGATGGATGATATTTGGATGTGTCAACGAAAGCTCTCAGATCCCCATATATTGGCTAACTGCGCACCGGATTATATATTTACCCTGCTGCAATGGTCCAGGGTTAAGGGTGATTATGTAGTTGGGCTAACTCTCTATTGCGTAGATTCTAACGATTATGAAAAGGAAACGAGTCCCAAATTGTTAACGAACCCACAAATACCCAAAGCAACTTCTGGCGCTCTTCAGATGGTCCGCAAACACTAACCAAATTGAGCTTGAATTCAAAATCTTCAACGTGTAAGCCTATCGAACAGCTTGATTATCGGCTTTATAGGATCTTGATACTCCTAAAACAGTATGTCATCTAGTAAGAATTTGGTCAAAAAATGTCAAGTATAATGATTTTGAAATTTGCTGAGCCATAGAAAGCTTGAAATCAATGGCATAGTTATAGTTTTTAGGGTCAAGCGCCATCCTTGGCTTCTCATTTGTAAGATATTTACAAAAACAATTAAAAATATCATTATAATGAAAGGGTTCTGGACCTTTGGCACTTCATATAAGATAAATTTGAAAAAAAGAATATGCACCAGTTAATTGGTCAGAAATGTTCAACTAGTCATGATAAATTATAATCAAGGCTGAAAGTTTCTCAGGGTCATTCGTGATTTTTGACACCTCATTAATGGGAAATTTCCAAAAAAAAGTATTCCATGTGAAAGATCTCTAGATCGTCATAAGAAGCCAACTTTTTTCAGGAATTGGTCAGCCATAGTTTTTTTTTGAATGAATGAATTTTCAAAATTCGTTTCAAGGTCACAAACCTTGGCACCTCATTCGGGGGTCATTTCAAAGAAAAAAGTATGCCATTTGAAAGACTACTTCATGGTCGTAAAAGATCAGCTATTTTCAGTAATTTGTCAACCATTAATGTTTTTTATGAGTTTTAAATGAAATTCAAGGTCATAGTGATTTTGGTACCTCATCTATGGAAAATTTGAAAAATTTCTTACCATCTAAGCTAGTTTCAGTAATTGGTCAAACATCATTTTTTTGTTATGAATTTTATTCTTGTGTGAAAAAAACAAGACCTTAAAACAAAGTTTTTTAAATCTTTAAAGAAAATACATAGCTGACCATTTATATAGATCGTAAGGCCTTTCAAATGGTGTTAATTTTTTGCAAATTTTCGATTAATTAGGTGCCAAAAATCACAATTACTTTGAACAAAAATTTTAAAACTCATTTAAAAAAAACTATAGCTGACCAATTAATGAGACCTGACCCTATATCTAGAGATTACCTTTCAGATGATTAACAATTTTTGCAAGTTTCTCATAAATGAGGATCCATAAATCGCTGTAACCTTAATTTTTTTAATTCATTAAAACTATTAATTAGTGAAAATATCTGACCGTTTTTTACCATTTGAAGTGGCCTTTCAAATGACATACTTTTTTCTTTGAATTAACCCAAATGAGGTGCCATTATATTTGCTTGTGACCTTGAAACGAATTTTGAAAATTCATAGATAAAAAAACTATGGCTGACCAATTCCAATGGAATATTTTTTTTTTTTGTAAATTTCCCATACATGAGGTGCCAAAAATCGAGCGTGGTTCGTGACCTTGCGTTAAACCTTAAACTTTGATTACAAGTTATGTATCTAAGGCTGACCAAACAGTTTCAGGAAATTTTGAATAAAATTGAGGAATATGGTTTGACGCTAAGGATAAAACAAAAATTATGAATAAATAAAAGATGTTATTCAAAATAACTAAAACTTGTAAAATACTTCCGAAGTGCATTTATGTAAATAAACAAATAAAATAAGTGTTTTTAAGTTACACTCCCGTTCATTTAAATAGGTACAAAATTTTCGAGTGCGATTAACCATTATAACTCTGAAATAATTGCAAAAACATCCAATTTAGGGGAGAATTAGAAAACCCACAATCTCAAACGTACCGCTGTTACACGTTTTATTATCATTTCTTTCTATTCATGTTGAAATCTTAGCCCTTTTTTTCATACATTTGAATAGGTACACTGCTTTTATCACCACTTTTTCATTGAGCTATTTTTAGGTTTTATACTCGTATCATGGATTTTTTGATATGACACAAACAAATTGAGAAAAAGTGGAGAATGAGTGGAGGAAAAGCTCTTTGTGTGTTCGAGTACATGTGAATTTTTAGTTTTCATGATCAAGGACTAAAGGGACATCTAATTTCAAAAAAAAAAATTAATAGAATCTCTTCTTTGATCTATAATTTTCTGAAAAATAAACAAAACGATGGTTAAAATATTAAAGGATGCATGCTACCTCCGCATGTGATAAACTAAAAATTCTGCATGAAACCTGCTACCTCCGCAACTAATTAGTCAGTTTCAATGGCTAAAAAAAGGAAACAGTGGTAAGTGCTAGTATTTCTAAGGTCAAAAGTGTAATTAAAAGTTTTACATACCAAAAAATAAGAAAATCAAAAGAAACTAGCCCTAAACGAAGTTAGCAAAAAACAGACCGATTTCAATTTTGTAAGCTTCATAAGCTTCATAAGACTAGAAAAAACAAGTGGCGTAAATTCGTTGCTTCCAACGAAAAACGGACCATATTCGACGGAACAGATGAATTCAAAATTTATTTCCATGACTGAGCGTATTTTGAAACTCAACTCGTTATCAGTGGTTCAAAAATTTTAGAATTTTTAGTTTATCACATGCGGAGGTAGCATGCATCCTTTAATATTTTAACCATCGTTTTGTTTATTTTTCAGATAATTATATATCAAAGAAGAGATTCTGCAATTTTTTTCCGAAATTTGATGTCCCGTTTGTCCTTTATCATGAAAATAAAAAATTCGAGCGTGCTCAACAGTGCAAAGAGCTTTTCTTTCACCCATTCTTCACTTTTTCTCAATTAGTTTTTGTCATATCAAAGAATCCATGATATAAAACCTAAAAATAGATCTAAAAAGTCTGACCTTCAACTAACTCAAAGAAAAAGTGATGATAAAAGAGGTGTTCCTATTCAAATGAACGAAAAAAGGGCTAAGATTTCAACATGAATTGAAAGAAATGATATTAAAACGTGTAATGGTGGTACGTGTAAGATTATGGAACTCTTAACTCTCCCCTAAATTGGATACTTTCCCTGATGCCATTTAAAAAATTCATGTATTCCACTTCATTTCGGAGTTATAACGGTTAATCGCACTCAAAAATTTTGTACCTATTCAAATGGACGGGAGTGTATTTGAAATAATGTCTTTTATTTATAACACAATACAACACTTTGAAAATATCCACTATCAGAAAAATAATTAAAATTTTTGTAAGTTAATTTTTATACGAAGTATTCTTCTTGTCAAATGGTCAATTTTACGATAGGAACTTAATTCATAAAATAATATTTAATAATATTTAAAAAAAAAAACAAATTTGGATAGAAAACTTTGAAAATAAAAGGAGCGGTTTTTAAAAAAAAACAGTTTTCTAAATTTTCAAAATTTTATGGAAAAATTAATTTATATAAAAAAATTATGATCGAATTGAAATATAAAAAAATATTTTGAAATTTTCAATAAAAATTACAAAATATTTTTCTGAAAATTTCAACATTGTATTATATAATGTCTGTTTGGAAGGTAGGTTATTTTTGCACAAAAGTAATTTATGTAATGTACTAAAAAGTGTTGAAAAAACGTTAAGTCCCAGGTTTAACAAAAATCGACGGTCGTTTTGGAAATATTCATAATCCAAAAACTACTTTATTAAAAAGAGTATGTACTTATGGAAGCTTCTGCATAAAAATAACTTTTAAATCAGTCCCGCCGGTTTCAAGAAAATGAAAAATAGAAAAAAAGTTCTGTGAGAAATACCGTTAATGACAATTTTGGGGAATTTGATTGATTTACTACGTTTACGAGGTCTTTACGCTGTTGCATGAATACCCTTTTTGATTTTTTGTTAAAGTTGTCAATTAGCTTGTGAGAAAAATAAAATTTTGTTATAAGCTTAGTACAGTTCTTTTGTATAAAAATAAATTTGATGGCGAGAAAAAAAATCAACCGTGGGTTAAAAAAGTTTTTTATTCATCGTCAGTTTACAGTTTGTAAAATAAAGCCTGAATAAGACTGTTCTATGCAAAAGCAAATACAAATGTCAAAATCTTTTTTTGGCATTGTTTTGGGCGAAAAAAAGAACGTGGTGAAAATAAAATTTATTTTCTTTTCGGCTAGTTCACAGTTTGATAAAAAAAATTTAACGTCAAACATTTTCTTTCTACGAAAATCACTCCCATAAGAAATATATGCAGTTTTTTTCGTCAAGGAACTGTATAATACTTAGCTATATTGAAAAAATATGTATGGTAGGTACTTTTATTTTTGATTCTAAAAAGAATGAAAAAATGTGTGGGGAATGCCAAAATTTAAAGAAAATCGATGCAACATTTTAGGCTCTAGTCGAACAGATAGACAGATGGATAGACAGAAATGTAAAACCTTCTTTTGTCATCTTCGCTTTCATCGTAATAACAGGTTTGATCAAAACCTCGAGTTCAATTTTTTTTACAAATGCATTATAGGTACTTGACAATTTGCACAAATGTTTTTAAATACAATAAAAATTAATTTATAATATTATGAAACAAGTGTGGGGAGTATTTTTCAAAACACAAAAAAAGGACAGATATTACATTTATATGCAGAAAAAAAATCTAATTGGATTTTAAAGGGAAGTAGCAAGATTTTGACCCAATTTCACTGATCGGCATACCTAAACCAAGCCTATGTGTCACCTTGATATGTGTTTACATTATATAAGTGAAAAATTGAGAAATTTTTGTCTCCAAAATAATAAGAACTTAATCTTTTCCATGTAATTTTCTAAAGATGGGGTCAGAAAAGTCGTACAATTTTTAAAAAAAACTCGTCTTGTTTTTAAAAAAGTCGTCGAGGTAAAGAAAGGGATCAAAATGCAACTAAAGTCGCACAGCGGCAACCGTAGCTAAGAGTTTACGTCACTAGTCACTCTTAATTAATTTTTCTTTATTCCAGGATTAAACTTCAATCAGTATCATCATAGGTGGGATTGCATTAGCTGGCAGCCAAAGTGGTCCAATAAACCAAAAATTATTTAAAAATGAATACTATTTTGGAACCAATCCTGTATTGCAATCATTTATTAATCTTTGATACAATATTCTGATTTTTGTATTTTACTTGAAAGAAAAAATACTACGTATACGCCATAGAGACCCCCACTATTAAGAATGAATTGTATGACCACGAATGATTTATTTCTAGTTTCATTGTTTAATTTGATTTAAAAAGGTGGCACCCTTCCATAGGGACAATTCAATATTGCCACTTAATCAGAAACAAAATGAAACTTAAAAAAAGGAACAACTAAAATTAAACGCAATTTTAATCGAATTCATAGTTTTTATTTTTTTTTTCTGTTGATGACCTTAAAACACTTTAGGCACAAAATAAAACCTTACAAATTGATAGTTAGCTTTTTTGATATTTTCTTTTTGATGTTTACTAAAAATTTACAAGCCTACACAGCTATGTTAATTTATATACATACGTTTAATGTTCATAAACATAAGGTAACTGCTTCGATAAGAAATTCCATACTCGTAGAAGTTATTTCTATTACAAAATTGCTTAAACAATTTACTAATCAAAACTACTGACAATTGATACTTCTTCTTAATTCCGTCACGTTCGTTAAGATTCCATCCACGCTCTACATTTTCCCCAACTAAACAAGTTTCCATTAGACACGCACATTTCATGCCAAAGTCATCGTCATTTACATACATTCCCTGCTATCTAGCAATAATAAATTCCAAATGGAAATCTCATTCCGCAATCCACCAGAGCACCTATAGCACCAGCACTCTGAATCCAATACCTCATCATCATCATCATCATCACCATCGTCTACCAGAAAATTGTAATAAATCATATCAATCATTTTGCTAAAAATATTTCCAACCACCATCCTTGCAAGGCAAAAGCACTCACTTGCACTGTCAAATCGAAAAACATTCCCCATCGTCAGCTGTCATTTTGTCTATTCGTATATGATACCAATATCATCACAAACTATCTAACATACACAGTGTCAAAATATTTAGCGGATACGCCATCTAATTTTAGAACGCCACGCGGTTCAATTTAGAACTGAAGGCGATTGCTTTCTAGCCAAGCCAGCCAGCGCAATCTATTTCGATTGCTGTATCGCGTTCTTCCCCGATCGATATTAGAAAACATTGTCACGAGGGGTGTATACTGTGTATATACTGTTTTAAGTGGTGCGCATTGCACTCGTGTGTTCCATTGACCCCCAAAAAAATATTTTCAAGGCCAGGTCCGTGGCCGACTGCAAGGTGAGATCGTGCTTAATTTACGATATGACTATGGCGAATATCGGAAATTCTATTATGATATTTTTTTTTTTATTATTTTCGGTTTGTTATTATTTTTGTCTATTTGTGGGGTTTTATTTGCGCCTCTATCAATTTTTGATTTAAATTTTTTTTTTGGCAAATCGATTTCGATAATGTTTGCCAAATTTTTCTCTACGTAGGTACGAGTATGTCTATCTATTGATTTGCTGTTGTTTGGGGGTTTGTTTGAGATTATGAGAGTGAGAAGAGGAAGAAAAGAATAAAATGGTAGGTAGCAGATGACAAAGAAAATAACAAATTAATTGATTTGTTATTTGTTTTAAAATTTTTGCCGAAATCGATGGTTTTTGTATTTATGAAAGTCAAACAAATTTAAATTTGGATATTAATGGATTTTGACTGAAATATACAAATATTTAGGACTTTGATTTATGACATTTAAAAGAAGTCAATATTCATTTGAAAATATCATCAAATTTTTTTTGTAGATGATGCCTTAATTTTGTTAAGCCTTTAGTATGACGAATTGGTTCCACATTCCTTCTCATGGCTAAATTTTAATTTCGCAGTTAGAAAAAAATTTAACATATTTGTCTATTAATTAATTTTGTTTAAATATATGTCAATTTGACTATGTACTTACATATGTATATGGTAGAGGTATGTGCTTGGTCAAGTACGTTTATCTGTTGACCATGAACAAATTTTGCTTCAGTCCAGTGTGAATTGATTTATTTTTGGGTACTTATAAGTTGTTTTTAATTCATGTATGAAACATTTTTCAGCCAGTCATTTTCGACAGAGTACTATTGTGTTGCTTATTTGCTCTGATATTTAACGCTCATTATTAAGAGTTTTGTAACTCAAACGATGTAACAAATAAGATCCCAGTGATTCCCGCAATAAATACTTGCAATGTAAATAACAAGTGTGCAGTTAATGTTGCATCATTGAATGACTCTGGACCCTTGGAACCTCATATATGGGAAATGTATTGTTTGAGAATGCCATCTAAATTGGTCAGTAATTGGTTAGAAAAGGCCAAATAGTCCTAGAAATTGGTCAGCCTTAGATAACTAGTAATAAGGACAAAACGTTTCTCAAGGTCACTTAAGGTCTCGTGCAATTTTTCGAACCTCATTTATGGGAAATTTACAAAAAAAACTGAAAGATCTCTAAATCGTGATAAAAGGTAAATTTTTTCAGTAATTGATCAGCCATAGTTGTTTTTTCTATGAATTTTCAAGATAACATTCAAGGTAAAAAAATATTTTTGGCACCTAATTTAGGTCATTGCAAAAAATTGAGTATGCTATTTGAAAGGCAACTTCATAGTTATAAAAGATCAGCTATTTTCAGTAATTGTTCAACGTTATATATTTTTTTTTATGAATTTTTAATGAATTTAAACAAACATTCAACGTCATAGTGATTTTTGGGACCTCATTTAAGGGAAATTTACAAAAAATGCTTATCACCTGAAAGATCTCTTCATCTTTATAAAAGATCAGCTAGTTTTAATAATTAGTCAGCTATAGATTTTTTTAAATGAATTTGTAAAACTTTTCAAGGTCATAGCGATTTTTGGCACCTCATTTAAAGGAAATTTACAAAAATGGTATATTAAAACATTTGTAGTGAGTAGAATAATGATATTTGGGAGCAAATATTTTGTTTAAAATTTTTTTCTTGTAGTTTTTGCTCTTCAAAAAAAAAAAAACCGTTAGTTGAATTATTTAACAAAACCTATCAAATATCAATTTTGAACAACTATTCATAGAATTTACCTAGCCCGAAGCCAATACCATATGTGTGTTCTCAGGATATTTGAGACAAGAAAATTTCAACAATTTTTGGCAAATTTTCTTGTAGTTTTTTTCGGTTTAAAAATACGTCAAATCCTATCAGTTATCAACAATAAACGAGTGTGTAAAATAAAATTAATCTTGAGTCAGTATCATTATTTTTTCTCAGGATATTCAAGTCGAAAAAAAAATTTCACGATTTTTGGTAAAATTTCTGGTAGTTTTTTCAGCTGCAAATGAAGTAAGAAAATTTGTTTAATTTTTTTATTTTATCCCTTAAAGGCACTGTTGGGGTAAATTTATTTTCCGTTTTTTTTGGATACAAGGTGATTTGCGTAAAATCTGCCCACAAATTCCGAGCATGTAGGTTGGAATCAGACAAGAAATAAAATGCACGACTAGGTCGCATGTACTAGCTATTATGTTCAAGACACAGAGTGTTGTTTAAGAACATTATAAATGTAAAGACATGAAAATTACGAGAGAAAAATATTTAAAAGCATGAAATACAATATTTAAAATAGATACAATTCTTGACTGACTATGTCTCGTTTGAGCGATTTTCTAAAAAAATAATTTTTTATATATCAAATTGTTAAAACATTTTTGAGGAAAATTTTTGGATTGCAAATCGAAAATATTTATTAATGTGCAAACGAATTTAAAATTAAAAAAAAAATATTTGCAAAACATTTCTGAGATATCGAATTTTCAAAAAAAAAAAATGTTTAACTTTTTTTAAGGTGCTAGTTATAGCTATCATTGAAAGTCATCATTGAAAATTTGAATGATGGATTTTGAGAAATTTATAAAGCAAAATTTTTTTTATTTTAATAGATAAATAAAGCTCAAGACTTAATTAATATTTTTTGTAAAAAAAATTTTCAAATAGGCCCTACTTTCCATATAAAAAGACTTTTCTCTGTACAATGACTGAATTACCATACCAATGATCATTGAAATCTTTAAAGTCATTTTATGTGGAAAGCTGGGCCTGTTTGAATTTTTTTTTTACTAGAAATATTAATTAAGTCTTAAGCTTTATTTTTTCATCAAAATATTAAATGATTTTGCTTTTTAAATGTTTCAAAATCTATCATTAAAATTTTCAATGATGAGTTTCAATGATAGCTTTAACTGGCACCTAAGAATTCAAAAACTTTTTTTTTGAAAATTTTGATATGCAATATTTTTGAAATTTGTATATTAAAAAAATAGTTTAAATCTGTGCAGCTGATAATGAGAAAATTAAAAGTTAAAAAAAAAACGTTCTATGAGAAGAGCCATTAATAGTTTGTAGATTTTTTATAATTTTTGGTAGTATATCGCACTTATTTTAGAATACAGGAAAAGTTTAATAAAAATCGTAGTAGCCGTTTTTAAGAAGAGAAAAAAAATTATTTTCTTTACGGTTTTTTAACATTTTTATGGAAAGTACCTACCGTTGGTTTTTTTATATAAGTAAAATTTTTATTTTAAGGGGCAGTACCTCGGGAAAAATATTTCTGTTTTTAGGTGGCAGCGGCTGGAAATTGATCCCAGATCTATGGCATGACAGTCCAACGCACTAACCATCATGCCACGAGGTTCTACCTACTACTGCCTTCAATACTTTACAGAGTGTAAAAAAAACCCTAAATACCAAGTTTTATAAAGATCGAACATTTAGTTTTCATAATATTTGATTTCCAACAAAATTTTTGAGCATTTTTTTAAAATCCAAAAATTTTTGGAAACTTTAGTAAAAAAAAAAAACTATTAACATTGCTTAGAATCTTCTGTTTTAAGAAATTATTGAATTCAAAATATCCATTTTGAAGCAAATTGAAAAATAATGGTTCTTTGGAAGGTATCATCAATAACCAGCATTTGGAAAATGGTTGTGAAGCCGTTTTTGAGAAAAATAAGATTTTGTAAAATTGCTTAGAAAATTGTATGACAGTAACCGTTATTTTAAGTTCCAAGAAAATGAAAAATATATGTGGGCAGAATCACCAAAAACCACTATGTTCCAAGTTATATGAAAATCAGTCCAGCCGTTTAGGCTGTAACAGACAGAATTTTGTCACCCACTTTTTTGGTGAACTCTATTTTGGTAATGTCATGTTTGATTGTTATCTCGAAATTTTTTTTGCACGAATCCAAAACTTGCCTTATATTTAGTATCTGCAAGTAAAAAATCCTACGGAAGGAGATAATATTCCTTCCATTTGGACAGGCAGTTAATAATAAAAAATTTGTTAAATGGAAAAAAAAATTAATGGAAAAACAAAGGTAACACTAAAAGTATTTTTATCCAGCTTTTTGGTAAGCCAAATTTTCAAATTAAGTTTTTCTGAAGAAAATTTTCGGCGAAAATTGTTTCAATTCAACATTTTGACGATAAATTCAATTTTATTTTTTTTAAATTTCCTTATTTAAAAAAAAATTGCAGAACCTATTTATTAGAAGAACTTAATTTGAAAAGAAAGAGAAGCCATAAGAATGGACCTCTGGATTTCCAAAAAGCTATAAAATTATACTGTAAGTGTTGCCGTTGTTTTTTGATTATTTTGTTTCTGTTTAGTTTAATTTATTAATAAAATTTACTCTACTGTTCGAACTGGGGAAATTATTTCCCCCCTTCTGAAGTTTTTTTTCTTGTATACTTCCAACCTGCATGTTTTGAATTTTTTTGGCAGATTTTACGAGAATCACCTAGTACTTATGCGAAAATAAAAGGGAATTTTAAATAACCCCTACAGCGACTAAGGGAGATGAAAATAAAAATATGAAAAAAATTTTTCTTTCTTCATTTGGTGCCGATTTATGCCCATCCAATGTGACCTTTTTTAACGACCACCATTTATAAATTATAAATATATGAATCATGAACAACTAAAAAAATGAAAATTTACTATGCCCTTAATAAGCTTATTTGTGTTGACCACAGGAATGTATAGTATACCTGGGTAGGCTTATTTCAAACCAAATTTAAATGATAAAAAAAACCACAAAATTTTATCAATACCTAACAAAAATGTTTGATCATTCTTTAACTGGACAATGTCTGCCTAAAAATATTATTAACCTTGATGAGTCATTTCATTACTATCGCAACAGTTTTGAATACCTTGAACATGATCGTTCTTGTTTGGTAAAATTATATGTGTTGGTGTTTACAACTCTTTGTTCATAATTTCATCATTTGGTCGAAAATTTATAAAGACTAGTTGATATGTAGAGGGGCAGGAACGAGTATGTATTAATGTAAGCAAACAAAGTTTTTTGACTGGTGTAGTGATAAAGGTCTGCAAAATTATAATTATAACTTCTGCTAGGTTGTTTTGATGATAAGGAATCAAAATTGTTGTTTTTTTTTGTAAATTACAATTTGATAACACAGTTTTGAAAAAAAAAATAAACTGAAGGGGTTTGCATTTCTTGGACAACTACGGATTTAAATATGTTCACTTTGAGATATAATGCAATCAATTGTATATTCAGCTTTTATAAGTATTCGTACAATTTTAAGAATAATTTTTTTTTTTAAATAAAGGTTTTCTTCCATCAATATTATCTGGAATAATTATATGTCCATAATTATACTGTGGCGTTTCGTCTGGCTTACTTACCTGGACTCATCAGTGGCATAGTGAGGGCCTTTGTCATACGCAATTTGTGTTTTGATTCAATAATTCAACAAGTCTAATCTTTAATGCTTGGTCTTCTTCTTGGGTGATTTGTTTCAACTGAATATAGAATTTGCTACTGTTATAAGAACCCTTCTTACCCTTTCCTTCTTGTTTCTTGCCAAAATTTTCAAACACATACATATTTTTTAAATTTTTGAAAAATTTTCCAATGTCTTTTTAAATCAAATATTTTGAAAACAATACATGGTCGGTTTTTATAAAACTTGGTATTTTTGGGGTTTTCAACACTCAAAATTACATATTTAAAAAAAATTTAGTTTTATGATAAAATAACGGAGCTTTCTACGACTTTTAAAAAAGTTTTTATGTATGCTAAAATTAGTGTTATATACAAGGAAATTCGTATAAAATGTACCAAAAAAATAAAGCGAGTAGGTTGAGTTATGAGAACAACAAAACCGTATGAAATGGGGTCTTTTCCCCCCAGTTTAGGCAGTAGAGCTTTTAATTTTGAAAACAAAAATTATACTTAATTAAATAAAATTAAAAAAAAAATTAATTCGAAGTTTAAAACTTTTTTTTTCAAAATTTCGAGTTTGAAAATTAATTTTTCAAAAACTTTTCATTAACACTTAACTTTATTTAAAATCCAAATATAAGAAGAGACTTTTGGCTTTCCAAAAAGATGTAGCATGGCATTGTTAGTTTTATCGTTTTTTTAAAAAAATAATTTCTCTGTTTTAAATCAATTTTTTGGAAAATTTGGAAATTAAACCCCCTCTCTTTTACAATTTTTTTCTTGTCTTATCTCAATCCAGTCATTCTTGTTTTTTGGTGCAGCTCATATGAATCACAAAAAAATTATTGAAAACCACACGTCTAAAAAAGCACCCTTAATTATGTAAGCTCTAACTTTTGCTTGGAAATAATTTTACTAAAACGAATCTATTTAATTATGTGTCGGATACATAATCACCGTTACTTAGATTTTGTGAAATATGCCCTTAGAAATTGTTAAGACACATGTAAAAAAATTAAGTCAAACATATTTCTAAAGTGTGATATACATGTAAGAGGATACGCTTATTTTTGAAATACTAAACCTTTTTTCATTGAAAAAATTCTGTGTAAAATTTTATTGAAATCGGTTAACGTTGGTAAATGCCAGCAAATACTTCAAATTTGCATACAATCTACCAGGAATTTTCTCAGTTTTTTTTCTCAAAATTTCCTTAAACCATAAAAGTTAATGGAATATATTAAAAAAAACTTTACTAATTTTTTTTGAGAAAATACACAAAACAGGCGAACATCTTCGTCAATTTTTATCTTCTTAAAATTTAATTTTACGGCAAACAGAAATTGTAGATAATTCAATTTTCTAACTACTAAGGAATTGAAAATAAAATTCGTAAGACCAACGGTTGGCAAGATATCGAGGAAGTCCATTTCCATACCTTTATTCAAGATGGTGGCCAAATGGGGGGGCTTTCAACCCCGAAAATCAAAAGAAAAAAAACTTGTTCTATCCAAAGTGCAAGTTTCGATAAAAATTTTGTAACACATCAAGGGAGTAAGTACAAGTGAAATCTATTGCCGTGATTATAAAAAATTTACTTAAGTACATAGTTGATATTTTAAAAGTTGACATATCATAGATATACACAATCTCCTGTCCAAATTTATGAGAATTCTAAAAACGTGAACACAAACTATATTTTTTTTTAAAGCCACAAGTCAATTCTTAATATGCTTTCTAAATAAAGTTTTATTGTAAATAGTTTTAGAAAAATAGTTTTTAAACTCAAAATTTAAAAAAAATATAACTTCTTAAGATTATTTTTTTTTTCAAAAAATATTTATTGTAAAAATTTGGACAAAAAATGGAATTGTGGCTTTAAAAAAAGCTAGGACGCGGCATTGTAAGTGTTCCCTTATTTTTAAATATTATTTTTCTATTTTGAGCCATTTGATCTTGGAATAAAAAAAAAGAACAATATAAGGACCGCCCTAATGATCATGCAACAGCAATTGCACATACCAAAATTGAAACCCGTTCGTGTTCAATTTCTTCGATGCCACTCAAGGATACAAGGATTTGGCAAAAACAAATTATTTTTAGTATAATTTTAGTAAGTGTCTTGTAGCCATGGAAATTTGGACACAAAAATGGCAAAACTACGAAAAAATTCCGACAGCTCTGAATTTTGGCGAAGAGCTTTGTTTTGACGTCTTAAGCAGGTTCCTTAAAAGTTCCATAAATTTGAGCCGGGGCAAATTTTTTAAGGGGGTAAAATTCAGTTTTTTCTTAATTTCTCGAAAACTATAAGATTTTTTGGAAAAATGTAAGATAAAAATTGTTGCTTATTCTACACAAAAAAGATTAACATACCTTCTTTCATAAAAGCAATAGATTCTGAGAAAATCATGCAGGAACTTCACGGTGGAGCAAATTTTCTCCAAAAATGTATTAAAATTTCCTTCATCGATATCCAAAATTATTTGTACGATTTAAGTTAAGCTATTCATCTTCTTTATAAAACCAAGTTTTTGTGGTGCCCGGAGTAAGGGGAAGACCGAAATATTGAAAAAGAAAGAGATTTAGGTTTTATTCAACAACTCGATGAAATTTCCTTTTACAACAAAATCATGAACGAATAACGTTTAGACTATTAAATTATCTAACGAATTCAGTAGATTCATTAATCTTAGAGTTATACATGTTAAAGTTACACTTTTAAATTTGTACTGTAAATGGACAAAAAATAGTTTTTTGTTAATATCTCAGCAAATGTAATTTTTTTTTCAAAAAAAAAAAAATATATTAATGCTTATAAAATTTTGCACAGAAAAGAACATAATACTTTTTTTCGTAGAAGCAACAGATTTCGAGAAAAGCATGCAAAAACCTGCTCATTACCTATTTTACCCAGGTAAAATGACGAAGAAATTTCATTACAGTGAAAAGCTCTTACTATAACCTTTGTGTCCATTTTCTCGAAATCTGTTGCTTTTTCGAAAAATGTGTTGTAATCTTTAATGTGCAGAGTCTTATGAGCATTTGTATAAACTAGTACGTCCAGCCCTCGAAACTCCAGAGCTAATAATAATATAGAAAAACTGATACCTTGTTTACATGGAGAATTGAATCTGAACTGAATCAGGACTTAGATCTATGCAGACCTGGATTGGATAGAATCCGGATTACTCTATCCAATTCAGCTCTTTGTCATAAGCCTGGGTCGAAATTTCGAACCAGATTGAATCCGCTCATGTAAACGTGGTATGAAATAAATTATAGATATTTAGTGGCGCAACAGCTCATGGAGAACCAGGACTTACAACTCTCAACCATTCCTGTGTGCGTGTTGTTGGCAGGAATGGAGGGGACCTACAATTTTTGTCCGAGTCCGAACGGCTTGACTTATTCATGACAAGTATACTCTTGGAGGATTTGTCAGTTCCTCGCAAGAGGCAGTACCTTGGAGAAAAACATTTCGGTTTGTAGGTGGCAGCGGCTTGAAATCGAACCCAGACCTTTGGCATGGCAGTCCTACGCACTAACCATCATGCCACAAGGTACTACGTGGTAAACGTGGTATGAGCTATTCATTATTATTTTTTTCAGTACTGAACGCTGCCATCAGATATTCCAGCTATCTTTTCAGTCAGTGCTGGAAAATTGATTGGTTGGTGGGTGGAAAAAATCGAAACTTTACATTAAGTTTACGACAAATAAGAACAAATAATTGCTCAGTCTCACTCTCGCTCTTGCTAGCACTTACTACGCAATTTTATTTTATTGTTTTTTTTTTTTAGTTTTAGTGGTGTAGTTATTGAAGAAATTTTAGCATTCTGCACCTTTGTGCAAAAAAAAAATCGTTCCAACGATATATAAATCATATGCCTTCGGGATTTGTAGACTGCATAAATTGTACCACAAAACTCGTGTTTGTTATTCTACAAGTATTATATAACTAAGAAAAAAATGAATTTTCCCCTCTTTAACACCCCTGGAAAATTTATCACTGGCCCAAATTTACGGAACTTTTCAGAAAATGCTTAAGACGTCAAAACAAAGCTCTCCACCAAAATTCTACTTTGTCGGAATTTTTTCGAAGTGAAGGTCTAATTTTCCTGGGCTATTAAGTCTTCTTTGGAAAATATTAGACAACAGCTGATTAAATAATTGTTCTTTAAAAACAAACAAAATAAATAGGTTCGGCTAGTTTTGATAAAATAAATTCAATTGAATGAAAACAAAGAATTCAGTTGTATTCTTTACAAATACAATTTTTTTTTCAATGTTCAACGTTTATCATTTTATGTGATTATTTCTTAGTTAAGTAACTGAGTAATTTTTTTTGTATAGCATAATTGTGATAAGTTCACATTAAAAAGGATATAAAAAAAACCTGCTCCAGGTGAGGCTCGAACTCACAACCCCGGCATTGCTCACATCAAATACTGTCTATAAGTACCGTGCGCTAACCAATTGCGCCACTGGAGCATATGTGTTTGTCTAAATAACAGTTATATTTTGGTAATTGTTTTTTTTTTTTTTTATAATCACATGCTAATCAATTTTATCAAACAGAAAATATAAACATAGAAACAGAAGTGCTACCCATTGAATGAAAAGGTTATTGGTGCGTTGTGCCTATTTTGGGGTTGATTATAAAAATTCCGCCTCCAAATTTTAAAATGGAAAATATAGAAATGAAACAGAATATTATTTTTCAATCATTAGGGTGTGTTTATATTTTAGCTTTGGCGATAAACGATTTAGAGCAGCAATGTAAGTAAAGCTGGGGTATGCTTAATACATTGATTATGTTGTTGTTGTTCAAAGCACTGCTCTTACATTAACACTGATAGGAAAATCAATTTAAAGATTTTGAAGTTCTTATTAAATCACTGCTTGAATTATTTATAAATACACCTCCAACATATAAACACACCCTTAAGCTTTGAAAGTTCAAGTGTCTTTATTGAATTTTAAAACAAATTAAGGAAATTATCTATGGAAAATTTTAGTTATAAAAATATCAAACTTGTCCTACTTGTCAAAAAGAATGCTAAGTTCTGCCAATCCTGTCGAATTGTGTACTTTTAAAATATAAAAAAAACACTGTAGAAAACTGAGAATATGATAAAAAATGAATAAAACATAATAAAATGTTGCCAAAAGGGTAAAAACAAATTTGGAGGCAATGAAGTTAGAAACATGAATAGAAGTTGAATCATTATATTTAACAAATCTATAAAATGTAAGTGATGCCAATGATGATGAATTTTCAATCTTTTCAAAAGTAAAATATTGAAAACCTGAATAATTATTTGGATATTGTACAAGGCCATAGCTTTGCTACTGAGCTAAATGCAATCTCTTTCCTTGATATAAATATTTTTAATTGAACCCTCTCTCCCGGGACACATTCAATTCAAAAGCAAGTGTATCTTAGTTTTGTAAGGTTTCACATAGGTATACCTACTCAATATTACCTGTTCTATGTTGTCGTTTTTTTTTTTGTTTAAATAGGGGAGAACATAACAATCACATAAATGACAAAGACCCCAAGTTCGTTGAAAGGGAGCCTTTTGCATATTATTTTTTTTAGGTCATCCTAGAAGCATAATCATACAAGAGTTTCACTCCCCCTAACCCCCACCCTTGAACATATATGATTTTCCGCAATTTAAGCGTGAATTGTATCTTTATGACATCCTTGTGCATTCTGTATAGTTACCCCTAAACCCTAATGAAACAACGACTTATGTTATGTTATATGCACATCACCCCAAGCACGTATCAAGTTATATAACTTGAAAAAAAAGTACGCTGATATGTGTCATTCCCCCCAAAGTAGATATATACAATATCTATATCAGTCTTTTCATCAGAAAGCAAAGCAAAAAAAAAAAATATTTCATTTCCATGCCAAATAATTAAAAACGGTTGCCATTGTGCAAAAAATATATTAAAATGGGGACAAACAGGGAAAAAATGTATTTCTTTCGGGGAATTAGAAAAAAATAAGTATTTCTGTATATACATAGAGGGGTAACTCACGATTTGTGTTTCTAACGAATAGGTCTCTTTGACAGTATAGTAGAAGAAAAACCAAGAACCCTAAGATACGAGAAAAGGATATTCATATTTATTCTCCCTCGCGTATTTATTTCCACTTCGAAGTCAAATCTAGGTGATCCACCCTCGTGCTTGGGGTTTGTTCGTTCAAAAAAAAAAAAAAAATACATCAAAGAATCTTCGAACGATGTATTTTCTACGTCGTACTATTTTTTAAGTTATCACGATGGTTATTTTTGCTACTTTTGTGTATTATTTTTTTTTTTATATTTTTAGTTGTTTCCTTTCAATTCACCTTCGTGCTTGATGACTAAAGTGTTCACAAAGCTTGTCCTTTATTCGAGGATGTACCGACCGCGCTGTAAATATATGATAAATATAAGGTTTATAAAGTTAAATGGACACGTTTTGTTCTTTAAGGACTTGAAGGGATCAGTCGTTTTGTTTTTTGGAAAATAACAGTTACAAGATAAACACCGGGACAACTTTTAGTAATTAAAACTGATGAATAAGATTATACCTTAGAGTTTTTCTTTTTATGATGTAAAGTTTTGGATTGCCTAAACATTGGTATATGAATGTCTGATTGGTATAAATTTAAAATTGATTTTCTAAACCTTTAATTCTTTTTTTCTTAATTTGTATTTATCTATTGATTGGTATAAAATACTATGGATTATAATAAATCAAGTTTATTCATCTGCCGTATTCGCGTTTTATCTATGACTGGTATAAACCAAAAAACTGATTTTTTTCATCCTCTAAATAAATTTTCTTTTCACATATTTTGTCATAATTTCTTCATGATAATCTATGCTTATATCCTGTTAAATTCTTTTAGTATTTGGTATAAACTGGTATAGTATGGTCTTTGAATAAAGTCCAGTTAAATAAAATAAAATAATTCTAAATAACTACCAAAATTACTACGTCAGTTTTTTGTATGAACCTCTTAGAGAGTCCAAATCCACGAATTTCGAAAAAAATTGAAAGGAAATGCGTAATCCGCCATTTTGTAAGAAACTATTTAAAAAGATGTATGCGATTTTCTCAGCTCTTATTGGACATATGTAGAAATATTTCTTGTTTGATTAAAATATCATAGAACTTTTACTAACAAAAAATTTTTGAGGTCCCTTTCACATGAAAAATTAGTAATTTTTGAGTAGTTAAAAATGATTTTCAACGTTAATCTCGCTTCTTGATGAACTCAAAAATATACATTAATAATTTTTTGTATAGAACACGTAATTTGCCATGTTGCCGGTGTTAAAAAACAAAGGAAATTTTTAAAATTGTAAACAGTGTGCTTAGTGGGGAAAAGGGGTGGCGCTGTTCAGCGCTGATAACCTAGAACTCTGTTTTATTACAACAATTTTCAATCTGCACTTATTTATCAATAATTTTTGAATAATATGCTCAATTTTTAAAAAAAAATTGTTTCACTTATTTTCCATAATTTTATTTTTTTTTGAAAACATTTCATGGCAAAGAGATGTCAAAAATATTTATAAGCTAAAAATTCGATAAGATATTTGAAATTAATTCCTTAAAAATTAAGAATGAAATTTAGCTTGAGAGTCATTTTTGTAGTTTTGTTTTGTCGCTTGCACGCCATTTTGAAAAATGACGCTCATTGCGTAAGTAACCCAGTAAGGAAACCGAAATCCCAGGGCTTTTTTGTGAGGGAACCTTATTTTGTCATATTTACTATATTTCTGACATGCTAAGGATGTAATTTAGATTAGGAGTAATTGTTGTAATGCTGTAACTCGGATGCCATTTTCCAAAATGGAGCCTCATCTAGAAAATTTTGTAGGATCAAAATAACGATTGATGTCTAAAAAGATATGCATTCAGTAGATACACCATTGGGTAAAATGACAGTGTTGTCACTTTTCGGAAACATAATTTTTTTATTTCATAGGTTGGGGCCTCCATTTTTTTGAAAATTTTTAATATTTTCAACATGAAAAAACTTGCGGTAACGCCTTTAGATGCCAAATGGGAATTGGGGAATGGTTAAAATAACGATTGACTTCTACAAAGATAAGTGTTGAGTAGAAGCACCTCCGGTTATCATGCCAATGTTATCAATTTTCGGGATCATATTTTTTTTGTTTTTGGTCATTTTAAATTTAAAATAGAGTTTTTGTGGCCCAAAGGCATTAAAAAGGGAGCCCAATTGAGACCTCAACAATATAGTCTCAATAAATTTTAAACAAAGCTAAAGCAACACTGTTGAGGTCCCTACACCAAATATTGAACTGTTGCGGGTATGAAAGTGGTGACTATATTATTTCTATATAATTTTAATGAAAACTCAAGTAGAGTTTTCGATGGGGTCTTCACACTAAATATTGTAAATATTGATCTTTTTTGGCCAACTGAACTTTCAAATAATTTGAACAAAATTTATAGTGAAACAATATATAATATTGAGATGTTTTGGACCCAAGATTGCATGGAATTGGTCTTACAATATTTTCATGTGGAGTTTTTGTGGCCCCAAAAAGGAATATAGGTGGTGTCTACGCAACTCTGTTGGGGGTCCTGACACGAAATATTTAGCTGTTGGTATTAAAAGAGTTAGGAGTAGTTCCCAAAGTAGGATTTTAAAATAATTAAAATGAAAACTCTAGTTGACTGTTGAGGTTTTCATTACACTAAGTATAGAAAGGTCGTAGCCCTAAGAGGGTATGGAAGGGTCTCAAAAATACTCTCTGATAAATTTAAATAAGTACACTGGTCCAAGTGGAGCTACTGGGTGCCAAAACTAAGATACCCCAAGAAAGAAGATACTGAGGGAGTCCTCGCAGTACTCTCAGTTGATTTAAACAAAAACTGTGTATGGAAAGGGTCTCTACAATACTTTCTGATGATTTACACAAGAAATGTTGAAGATCTGTTGAAGACCCAACACTTAATATTGATCTGTTGTAGCCCCAATAGTATAAGGCATGCATGGAGGTGGTCCCCACTTTCAGATTGTTTTAACAAAACTCAAGTTGAACTACTGGGTCTGCACACAAAATCCTGGAGCTATATTGTGGCCCAATGCTTCGAGGTTGGACTTTGTTTTCTTGATTTTTTAGGACTCCAACAGTAAATGTTGAGTTTGATGAGGTTCAAATAAATCCTCAAGAAATGTTCAGTTTTAGGTAGGAGTTGCTGGGGAACCAATATAGGCATAAAAACTCAGTTGAGTTCGTGTTCCCCACGTTAAATGTTAAGCTATGAAATAAAAATAATTTGATTATGATTCCAAGTTAAGTGGAAGGAATGATTGACGTCATACAACAAAATTACTTGAGCAGCAAGTATCATATAAGTGCTTTTCTTCCCCAGAGCTTACTTTTGATAACCAATCGAAAACCCCATAAGTGCATTCCGGTACAAATTTAAACTTCAAATACTCGTTCAGTTCATTCCCTGATTGCCAAGTAAAAAAATGTTAAAAATATTTCAAAAAATGGATCAATATAAATTTAAAAACCCTCAAAATGTATAAGATTGAGATGAAGAGGTCGGTGCAGAGGCAACGCTGATACGATACTGTCATCGCACTGGTGAGTAGACAATGTCTATGTGTCTTAACTGCAATATATAAGGGTAACAAAAATCAACGTATTGACCCAAAAATTCTTCTCAACGAGATAGAAATGCATAGAAAGTAAGTA
Source organism: Dasysyrphus albostriatus (assembly GCA_946251815.1). NCBI lineage: Eukaryota > Metazoa > Arthropoda > Insecta > Diptera > Syrphidae > Dasysyrphus > Dasysyrphus albostriatus. The sequence goes on along the minus strand of OX276337.1, from coordinate 29,520,654 downwards.
GAAACACTGTATTGACGATAATAAGACAGTACAACTTTTGGGCAGAATTTGACGTTATTTTGACTTAAATGACCTTCTTATCTAACTTTCCAATTTTATCGACTTATTCACAAATTCAGGAAAAAAAATGGGAGATTAAAGTTATCCTTAATTATTTGTTTAAAAGGGTATCTATTTTGTCCTGTTATTTTTGATTCTAATCAATCAAACACAATTTTCAATCATAACAAAAAACTTAAAAAATATACTAAGCTTTAAACAAATTAAACGAAGCCATAAAACCAGAAGTAATAATTAATTTGCTTACAACTTCCATCCTTCCACTCAATAAGCCTCCCAATATTAAATGCTATCAAGATTTAACCTCAAAACAGCCTTAATCCATTTCCTTAAATATAATTTCCATTCTTTAACACAACCTGCGTCTTCCACCACGAATATGTAGGTATAACTACCTACCTTCCTCATTTTCTTTTCAATTCACATTTAATGTTGACGGATTCCATTTCCAATTCCTAAACAGTAATTGGCTCCAGAAAAGTCATCATAATTGCCCTTTTTGTTGTACAACACGCTCAAACTCAATATATGGCCAAGGACAACACTACTAACCAACAACCGCACCCACTCCATGAAAAAGTAACTACAAGAACCATTTCAGCCATTTGTGATGCCATCAACCAACATAGGTACATAAAAACCAGTCGATATTCCATACCATACCTACCTACGCAAGAAGCAAAAAGAATAACAAAAAAAAAACCTTAACTATAGAGTCTTAATCGCTGTCATTATTATCGTCGGTATTGTCGTAAGCGAACTCTTATAGAAGAAGCTCACTTTTCCAGAAGGTGCTATTCACAGAATTCCTTAAATGAACCTTCCTACACGCTGCTACACAACAAAATCGAAAGGAAACTACATTTCTGCACCCAAATAATCATGAAAGTTGTAACTCCCAGAAGTTCTATAAAAAAAAAAAACAAATCTTAAAAATAATATTAAAAAGCCAGACGCGTAAACCTGCTTCGAAGCCCGCAACGAACTCCAAAAAAAGACACGTCTGGTCGTGTTTTTTGCGTTTTTGTTCATCTTCATCATCATAGTTTTGGTCGTCTAAGCTCGCACAGACATCGATAATGTATCCAAGTATCTTAAACTCGAGGTGTATGTATCTCTTTCTGACTCTTCCTCCACTATCCCCCCCCCCCCCCCATCGTATACCTAATCGTAAGCACTTTAAGAGTTTTCTTCAAATAAAAATTCATGCGAAATGATGAGACACGACATAACTATACGACAATACGGACCAAGTCGTTGACTCTCGCCCTTCCTGCGTCCGATGGAATCACCACGCTCCACCATCTATTCTCTGCAAAACACCACAAAACCATTCGAACAAATAAATACACAAGCAAGTATCTTACACTCGCTCTGCGAATGTCCGTTCTTGAACTCGCAATGAATTTACTGACCTACGACAACGTTCCAAAAAAAGAAGATACAAACAAACGAAATCCCAAAAACAACAACAACCAAATTAACAAAAAAAAAAAAAAGCAACGAGAATAAAAATTAAGCACTAAAAGCGAGCCCGGCACCGAGCCCCAAGAGGTAAACGATCCAGACGAATCAAAAACATACCCACGTACTCGCACCACTCCCAGTGACAGTGGCGTACGAGGTGCGGGAGTCTAGGGGGCAGCAGGAAAATTGAGAATCCAGTTCCAGTCCACCAGACTCATTGTGTTTATACAAGTTGAGCACGAATTACGACAACCAGCCATCCAAATAACCAACAACCAGCCAAGTCGAGCGAGAGGGCACTCGCAGGGAAGCCTGCTGCTGTTGCTGCCGCTACTTGCTTGCCTGCCAATGGCGCCCTCTTCACCGTTTATCCATTGGATAAAGTAAGTCCCAGTACTTCAATTCCCCAATCTCTTTCTAGCCCTCTTGGTTCTATAGACGAGATGAAGCTTTACCATGACTTTCCTGTTTGTGTTGTGTGAGAGCTTTTTTCTGCGTTTTTGCCTGTCATCTATTGGAGAGACGACCGACAAACGGACGGACTCAACGGACGAGACGACTATCAACGATGAGGATGACGGGTGACAGGAGGTGTTTGGGGATTTCCAGCTATTCCAGTGAACGACCTTCTCTTCTCTCATTCGGAAGAGAGACGTGATGTTCTACAACTACAATATTTACAGCCGATAGAGCCCAGAGATGCGTGTGCGTTTTTTTTTTTTTGTTGAGACTTCGTGATAGGAATTTTGTTGGGAGGTGGAGGGGGTGGATCTATAACTGACTCTACTCTGTGGGGCTCTGTTTTATTTTGTTTGTGCTGTGTCATCGGCCTGCCACCGCCAAAAGCGCCTTACTCACCCCTTATGTCATCCGTAATAATTTTTTTTTTATTTTGGGGTCGTTGAATGAGTTCATCTCTCTAAACGCATGTTATAAGTTGAATGAATTTTTATTTTGGGGGTTGTTGAGCTGAGCCAATATATGTATGTGCCCAGGATGAAAGCTGCTATGTGTCTTAGGCTATTGGACTCAAAACGTGCCGGGTTCAAGCATGCTATGTTTTATTTTCAGGTGCTATAGATATACCTACCTAAATATAATCTGTGAAGTGAAATGAGGTGAATGGTTTTCCTTAAAGGTCATTTTATGGCAAGATTTGAACTTGGAAGGTCGTTAGAAGTATGAAGAAGTTTTTTTTACATTTCTAAATTTTCTAAAGAAACAAAAAATACAAAAAGATCTCAACCAGACTAATGGTGTTTTAATGACAATGACTAATATTCATTGCTGAACAAATAATTTTGTTGGATAGAAAGAAGGTTCATCACTAACTTGGTTGTGATTATTATCTTAATTCAAATTATAACGATGGTTTTATTTCTTTTGTGAATTTTAAATAAGATCTACCAAAGAAAAGCATTAGGGCCCACGATTGATGTACAGGCAGTTGGATTAGATTAAACCACCTACCCGTTGAGTAGTAATGTGTCATATCCATGCAAGACATTTGATAAGAGTTCCTGTCTCGGCGGTAAGCCGAGAATCCTTTAAGTACTTAAATTGGAACGATACAAAAAAGATTAACATGGCTCACAGAAAATTTTAAACATAGTTCATTTGCAGGTTGTATATTAGTAACATAATTTATTTAATTTTACAGGAGAATTACGTAGTTTTTATTTAAAAATTTGTTTGCGTGATGTACAATGATGACACGCAAATCTCGTAAAGTGTTAAATTTTTATACCGATCTTAATTTTAGTACATATTTTAAGATAGTTCTTGAGCCGAAGGGCATTTGAATTAAGTCATTCTAGTTAAACTTAGAAAGCCCGACTGGGGCCAATAAATTATTTATATGATACCTATTGATAAATATGCTAGTCTAGTTCTTATTCTTATGAATTTTTGTCTAAAGCTTTAAGAAAATGAAAAAAAAATAAAAATCTAATTGAAATAAAAATTTTAATTATTTTTTACTTAAAGAATTCTCGACTTACCGTAGAAACAGGAACTCTTATCAATTGACTTGCATGGAAGTGACCTTTTAAGGGACAACGTTAAAGCAGGGTCATCTCCACAAATGTGTTTTCATTGAAAAAATATTTTTTTTATACAAAATTTCGAGATACATCTTGAATTTGGGTTAATTTTCGGCTAAAAGATTTTTCGAATTAAAATTTCCTTCCTTTTAACAAATCTGGAAAGATTGAAGAAAATTTTGGATTGCAGGCATGTTTGAGTACAAGGCCGTGGCCAGACAATAATTTTTTTTGGCGGGGGGATTATTAAATTTTTCAAAACAAAAAGTTTTTTCTTATAATAAAATTACATTGTAGGTATAGCCCATTTGCCGAATTTCTAGCTTCTCAACTTCTGTGCAGCAATTATCAGGCTGGTGATTGTGATAGTTATCCAACTAAATTTGTCACTTTTTTAACGAAAAAAAAAATAAGAAACAGATTACTCTCAAACGCTTGTAAAGTTTTAAAATTTTTTAAACCGTTTTTTTTTTTTTAAACTAATGAAACAAAGTTTGAATTTTTTTTTTTAATATGAGATTTTTGATTTTGTATTTCATGATCCTTCAAAATGCCATTATAACTGATCAAATAGGCCACTTTTGCATTCGAGCTTTGAATTTTTTGGGACTGGCATCTAAGAGCAAAAAGGTATTAACTATGGAATTAATGCTTTTATTTAAAAATTTAAATGCAGAAATATTATCTAATATATATAGATTCAATTTTCGTGATAAAAAATGATTTCAATCAAATTTCAGGCCACTATTGCACTCACTAATCATCAACTTTTACTATAATGTGTGCAACTTGTGAACTGCACGTCGACAGCGAAGAGCATCTGGGTTGGAGTAGCGAAAGGTTCGAAACTTGGACCACTTCTCTACAACATCATGACCTCCGACCAACCGATTTTATGTGAATGTGAGAACTTTCCCTTCACTGATGACTCACCAACAGAAGTCGAGGCATCCACAAACTGTTTCAATTTTACACAAAATGGGGTATCCGGATCAACTCATCCAAATCAGAGCTTGTTTGCTTTAGAAAACCAAGGGGTAGTATCTGCAGAAGCATCACCCTAGCACTCCCAAATGGTACCAGTTTACAAGCCAAACGCGGCGCCAAGTACATAGACATAAACTTCAACGAGCTTCTGAGATTCAACCCACATTCACGTCCTGTACTCAAAAAGGCCAACTTTGCTTTCCATTGCCTCTACCCGCTGATGAAAAAGTAAACTGGGCTAAGCGAGCCAGCCAGTTTTATCAGTTACAGCTTCATAGTTTGGTTCACCATCTCCAAAACAACTATTAAGGCACTGCAAATATTCAAGAGAAAAATCCTGAGGAACAAGCAACTCTACTCTGATCCATGGTCAGCCCATTATCGTAGCTAAACGGCTATCCTATCCCACTACCTTTTGACATATGGGACTGAACAACACCAGGACGACAAAGTCAATCCAACTTTTTTATTAAGTTTTCAAAAAATATAAATTTTTATTTGTATTTTAAATTTTTAAGAGTGTTTTCTTAGACTTGTCGTTTTCAATCTGGCAATACTTTTTTCGGAATTGGTCTTCTTGACAGCTGTCACTTGATTTGTGCTCAGATTGGTTTGCCATTTCATAATGTGAATGAAATTACTTCTGAACAACGTTTGCAAATCGTGCAAATTTATTACCAAAATAATGGTTCGATTTGCGCGACGCTCAACGTCTTTTTTAGCATGAATTTAACTTTAAGCTTTGAAGTTTCAAAATTCAAATTTTCTTATCAATTTGTTTTCTTCGTCAAAATTGTGTTTTTTCCAAAAAATTGAAGGAATCAGAATACACAAAGAAGAAAGTGAATGTATGGTTATGGAATCTCATTTTAAACTGTCTTAACTGTCATCAGGGTATAGGTACTTTGCTATGTTCATTAAAAATTATATACTACGTAAGCTTAGTACCTAGAAAATTTAGAAAGTTTTGAACACAATAATAAGTAACCATCGCAGAAATTAGGGTACAAATCTCTGACTGAATTGGAAATAAATGATATACAAAAATATTTTTAAAAATTTTGGGGTGAGGGATGTTAACCCTATAATCTCCACCTGGTTACGGCCTTGTGTTTGTATTTACTAAAATTCTCCCGGCAACCAAAAATGCAACCAAGTATCTGTGTATATCTATGTCTATCCATCTATATTTTTTATTACCTAGTCCCAAGCCTGGAGGGCCGCTAAAATTTAATTTTTGTCCCAGTTTGGATCGCACGTGCTTGCTCTTATGTTCAAGTAATTATAGAAAAAGTATAAAAAAAGAATTATGTATCGTTCTTTTAAGTGTATAAACAAGCCGTTAAATGACTTCCAGCTTAAAAACAAATATGCCATTTAACTACCTGTAAAAATATGAATATATGCAAACAAAAATTGAAAATCGTTGAAACAGTTGCCTATAAAATTTTGGTAACATTTTAGAAACAAATTTTGGTATGCAAGTCTTGAGAATTTATTAATATACATTAAAAACTATATTTCAAAAATATTCATGAATCCGTTTTTGAAATATCGAGTTTTCAAAAAAAATAATTAATATTTTATTAAAAAGTATTATTTTTTTTTAATTCAAAGTCATGTTAGTAATTTTTATCTCGAATATTTTTTTTGCACAGACCTAATATAGGACAAGTAGTATAGTACAAAAAGTAAATGGAAAGTAATCTTAAAGTGCCAATGATTGGTTGGTTTACCCTATTATATAAAAACTTTTTTTCTTATTGCATTTTTTGAATCTGACTGACACGACTGAGCCATTCCATTTACTTGACTCGGTTGGATTTCAGCTTGGTGCCAAAAATCGACATGACCATGAAAAAAACTTTTAAAAATTCACTAAACAAAAATATTTGTATGATCAATTATTGAAATACTAAGTTCAACTTTAGAACCATTATGAGTAACGTTTTTTTGCCAATCACTGACCAATTAAATTATGTACTTTGTTAGAATGACACTGGCTCAGTAGTGCCACGAATAGGAAGGTAATGGAATCAGTTGCGATTAGTTTCAGCTTAATTTCCAGTTGTTGGCAAAAAGTCTTTTTTGTTTCAATTAAAATAAATATTGGTTTGTTCCCGTAAAACAACTAAAAATAAATGCATACTTTATTTGGTGGCTGAGGACTAAAATTTGTTCGATCTTTTAATATTTATAATAACAAAAAAAAAAAATCAAATTTGTCATAATAACATATAAAAAGGTCTCTTCATATACCGCTGCTATCAGAGTAATATTACCTTTTCTGTTCATACAAAAATAATAATTTAAACGTGATGAATGGAAGCTTCAGTAATGGTCTGCTTTGTGATCTTTATCCCATTAAAAGGGCTAAATTATTGAACATTTCTCAATCATTTGCCCATTCCGATTTCAATACCATCTCATTACGCACCGAAATGATTTTAAATTGTTTCGAATCAGGTTTCACCGTTAAAAATCACTTTAATCAATTTTAATTGAAATCCCGCCTGTGGCTTACGCAACACACAACGTCTGAGTCCCAAAAACGGATGAGAAAAAAAAAAATAAATCAACAGATAAAAAACTGTGTGCGGCCTCTGCCTATACTCGTACGTGTACTTTTGCGTATATGCAAATGGGATGAGAAATGTTCTGTTTGCTGTGACTGAATCATCCGCAACGGAATATAAACCTCAAAGCAATATCGTTAAACCACAGTCAATATTATGATAAATCGTTTATATCAATGACCGGTCAAAATGTGAGCATCAAACAAAAACCACAATCCTTGCCTCCTTCTCCGTACTTCCGCCCACCCTACCAGAAAAATTTGAGTCACCAAATCCGAAGGACATTTTTTAGTTGGACGCATTAGTTGGTAACCCAACGTCCACATAACTTGCACGTGTTTCACCACTATTTGTTGTCATTCAAATACATAAATACATTAAGGTAGATAAAGCTACCAACTAGACTAGAGGAATAGGAAATCGTGCGGTAACCGGCGGACGGTTGTAAATTTACCGGACAGCAAGCAAACGCAAATTGGCTAGCTTGCCAAAAGTTGATTCAAATTTCCAAATACGATTTGCGTGCGCGTTTCTGATGTTGATATTGATGTACGAGTAGTTCTGGGTTTCCAATAAATTTAACATTTCAAGTGACAGACAAAGGCACTTTGGAGCTGTGAGATAAGCTTTTGTTGGTTTAGATTTTTATACTGATGCTACAACATGACTCGATATTCAAAATCAATTCGACAAGAGATTAAAATAATTAAATCGTTTTGTGTTTTATTTATTTTTTTTTCTGAGGAAGAGGGTGGGAATCATCATCGATGTTTCCTGGTATCTTGATATTGTGAAAATTAAAAAGACCATTGACCTGGGAGATACACTTAACGAAATACAAATAATCTTAGTTTAGATAAGATGATTGATAGTTGGAGTGTAGGTAGGTAAACAATTTAATTTTTATTATATCCGTGGAATTATTCGTCATCTGAAATGGTGGAATATTCGTACGTTTCCACTTTTTCAAATTATGATTACAAAATTTTGTATAAATTCTAAGAGCTCAGGCAAAATTTACTTTTACTGCGAAAAAAAACCCAGTGATGGTTTTTGATTCCAGTTACCTTTATTTAAGTAGCATTAGGAACACTAACCGAGAAGCTCAATCATTGTAGATCGTGCTGTTCCTTATTTAAAAGACGAAGACACTTTTTGTCGTAAGACTATTCGTTAAGGAAATATAGCTATTACAAGAAATGGTAAATTGACGAAAATATCAGTTTTTCGAAATAGCTCCTTAACGATAAACATAATCGGAAAGTGTTTGAAGTAACGTTTGTATTTAGTAACTTTCACTCCTATCAAGATATAATTTTTTTTAAGAATTGTTTCAAAGCCGAAAAAAAACGGTTTTCTTATTTTTTTGCTCGTAAATGATGATGGTGTACTAAAATAAAATTTTTCTCCACTTCTTAATCGTGGCAACTTCTTATTAATTATGGTGAAAAAGACCGTCAAATACCTTTTATGATAAATGTCAATCGCTAAGCGTTTAGCCGTCTCTGATTTTTGTCGATTTTCTGTTGTTGAGCTTACTTTGAGGTACTGCCTGGTTTGGAACAACGGTTTTTCTCATTCAAGTGGTAAGTTACAAGATATTACGATTTCAAAATGACCAAATGTCGAAAATTTCGAACTTTCACCTACAACTCTTAAACCATTATGTTATCGAAGAGTACTTAATGCAAGATTTGTAGATTGGGTGAGACTCTACAAAAAAAGATTCTATAGTCTCAAAAGATATAAATATTTTAAGAATTTGGTTTAAAGTCAAAAATAACAGTTTTTTATTTTCTCAACAAATGGTCTCACGAAAAAAAGTGTTTTACTCGTATTAATCTTTTTTTGTAGAGAACAGCATGGCCTACAAAGCTTAATCATATTATTTTTCGATATCAGTCACCATTTTTCAGTCTTATCTTTCGATGAGACTTAGTTAGGTTAGCATATTTTATGTCTATTTTGACTGGAGTAACAATTTTCCACAGAAAGTTAAAACACATCTGCTCCGGCTGACCGAGTGATCGCGTTGTAGATATTACTATTCCCAAAAATGGCAAAATGGCGAACATTTCGGTGTCTGGTATATAGTCGTATGTAAATCATTATTGGTTAATGCTATCAAAAACAGGGCTGGCCACGATACCAAACCAAACGATACTTTAGTAAGAAGTAGGTATCGTCTCGGTGTCGTCAAAATCGAAAAATGTTAGTATCGGCATCGGTTTCGTATAACTCAGTCTCGTTTGGTCTCGTATAACAAGGTCTTGTCTCGGTATCGGTAATGGTCTCTGTCTCGGTTTGGTCTGGTCTCAGTCACAAAAACTAAAATAAAAATAAAATGCACGACTTGATGTTCTTGATCTTCTAGTTGAATGTGAAACTCTCTTAGTAAGTTTAAGATTTAATAAAAATCACTACATACAAAATATGAATAGTATGTTGATGAACGACAATTTTTTAACTAGAGTTTTTTTGTAGTCTTAAAAACTTTAAAGAGCTTGTCGCAATATTTTATTAAAGTTCCGATTAGTTAAATATAAATTCTATGTCAAAATCTCATAGCAGAAAAACAATACTGTTACAAAATCATTGTAACCGTTTCCGAAAAACCAAGATATAGGAAAAAAATATGAGAGGCTGTTGGTGGACTTCATTAAAGTCACTTCCTCCAGTTTAAAGAACCAAGTCTGAAAATGTCATCCAAATGGTTGGTTTCAGAGAAACAAAGCGAAAGAAAATTGTGTACGAAAGTGTGTGGTTCCAAATTAAATAATTGTTTAAGCCTTCTCCTTAGCAAAGAGAAAAAACTGTAAAAATGTCATTCAAACGGAATTCAATTACAAGAATTTTGTATTTGTAATAAATTAATTATAATATTCATACATTTTTTTTCCGCCGATACCAAACAATACTACCGGAAGTATCGACAAATTTTGGTCCCAAAAGTACGGTTTGGTCTCGGTATCGTTTCGGGTGTTTTGGGGCTGGTATCATCTCAATATCGAGACTTTTCTGGTATCGTGGCCAGCCCTAATCGAAAAAAAAACTTTTTAAAAAAATTAGTATACCATGGAACCATCTACACAAAAACCTTATATTTTTAAAGGAGAATTTCAAAGATATTACTTTTAAAATTTCTTCAAAGTCTGAAAAATCCGTTTTTCTACAAAGTTGTCAGAAAATAATTAATGTTTATTGCATACGTATTAATATTCTCTAGAAGAAGTTTAGTTGGAAAATACCTAATTTTTTGACTAAGGATACTGTTTCAGTGTTGTAACCCAGTGTTGACTTTAACTGTCTACTCGAGAAAATATCCACAATGTCAACAACGTCAACAAGATTTAAAAAAGTTGGCCTCACAATTCTGTCTGTCTATCTGTTCCACTACAGCATAACGGTTAAGTCAAGTACGCTGCTGACGAGAAACGAAAAATCCCATACAATAATGACACTACTAAATCCTAAATGAAAGATTTAGTTCTACTTTTCGTTGTGCAGTTCGTTGCGCTCTTTGACGAGCGAAATTTAAAATTGTAGTAGATTATTTTAACAAGTCTACAATTTGATCTAATTCGTATTTATTTTTGTGGTTTCTTTCATTAAAACATATGACTGCTAATAGGTATTTTGCATTTGAATCCTTTAGTTTTGAATTTGTAGAGCTGTCAATTCGGAAGCATTTAATTGTCTCGTTGGAGACCAACTTTCGCATCAGCAGCGTACAGCCTTAAGATCGAATTTCTTAAAACTTGGTATATAATATAGTGGTTCTTGGTGATTCTCCCCACACATGTCATTTTTATTTTGTTTGTTCCAGCTGTAGCCACAAATTTTTCAAGCAATTTAAAAAAATCTTATTTGTTTTTTTTTTTTTTAATAGTTCCACAAACTTATCTTTAAAAAATCAGAACATTTTTTTTTTAAGCTGCCCTTGTATAGTAAATCATTTTTGGGAGGTATAGGTACCTCCCAAGGAGGACTTTTGTTTTGTTAATATTTTTCAAATCGGTTTTTCTGATTTTAATAAATTTTTTATACAGACTTATCCTAAAAAAATATAAATAAGTAGTTTTTTAACCATTAGGTACTAAAAGAAATAATATTTTTTTTATTTTTACAAAAAATGGTATTTTCTTAATTATATTCATATTTTGAAAATAAGATACATGGTCAATTTTTGATTTTTTTTAAAATTTTCTCTAGAATATTTTCCTTTTATGAAAAAATAATGGTATAGGTCTACATTTTATACAAATGTAACGGTTAAGGAAAATATTTTTTTTTTCTTAAAAACGACTGCTCCGAAATTAACACTTAGCAACTATTAATAGTAACTCTTATAGAATATTCTGTTCTCACTTTACTGGAAAATAAGCAGTGAAAAATGAATTTACTTTTTTCAAATAAGGACTTTAACCTTTGAACCTTAATTTTTCTTAAAATGCAAATTAAAGTGTAAATTTGGAGCTCATCTGCAAGTTTCCAACTAGCTGCTCTGTTGCTGAGAAAAGTACTATTCTTTACAGTAAAGTTAGCAGTGCAGTATGAAATTTTTCTTATGCATAAGAGCTTCAAAATTTGGAGTGGTGATCCATTGCTTGAAATGCAAATTAAACTGCAATTTCAGAGACTCATTCCATATTCATAGCTAACCCGATTTCTGAGAAAAGGACATGAACTGCTAACTGTATAGTAAAGCTAGAAAAAAAGTGAGTTGTACCCAATATTTTTGATGAATTGCCGAATCCGGAATTTACAAGAAATGAAAAAGAAAACTGCCAATTCCTGCCATAGTGTCATTTAAAGTCAATTTTTTTGACATTGAGAAAGGGGAAATAGAACTTTTCCGCTATATACAATTTTTTCTATGAATGATTCCAGAAATTATTTTCCAAAATATTATTGACGGAATAGGGGACATTTCAATCAGATTTTTTTTTGTGTAACAAATTTTTAGATTATTAAAATTACATATCATAAGAAAATTACAGAAAAAATCAGAAAATAACAGAAAAAATCAGAAAATTACAGGATTATGTGTTCCATGAGTAAAAAATGTATATCACAAACTGTTTGCATTCTATTACTTTGTGTTCCATGAAGTCTTCCAGAACAGTTTTCTACAATATTTCATGTTCTTCTTTTGAGATAGAGCAAATGACTGGTAACTGCTAAAGAACCAACTGACTGACTTATTTGTTTGATACAATAACTTTTTAAGCATGGTATTTCCAGCTTCGAGCTTGTCAAAAGTGTCTTATTCCTTACAGATTGGGGCAGATTAAGTCTTTAAATAATTTTCGATAATAAGGTATGTTAAAGTTCAAGTCCCTTCGGAACTTTGCGCATTATTTTGGACTTGGTTTCCTTAATTTGATTAATGTCAACATGGATTGGAATTACTTTACTTCACATGAATTTCTAAGCAGCGTCCATACTATCCCCATCACTGTTAGTTGACCTTGTCTATCAACACGCTGCTAGTGTGAACGTATCAGCTTTGACGTGTAGACTGTCATTCTGTGCTGAAACAATTTATTATAATTTGTGGACATTTTTTTCATCAATAAATCGAAACAAATGCACTGTCCGAAGAAATAAAAAGACTGCAGGCAATTGTGTTGATAAGCAACTTTGTTGGCCAACAAAAGTTGAACCATATTGTTGATCAGCACGTCTTCATTTAATCCACATTATTAGTCAAAGTTGTTGATTCTCCCAAATCCACAAAATTTGGATGCTGCCTCATATTTAATCACAAAATTCAGCAAAAAAGACATTTGTAATTTAGCGCCTTGATTCGTTGAGCAACACAATAAACAAACAAGAAATCCAATACTAAATTAAAAACCTTTGAACCCTAATAAATTACCAAAGCTTGAATAATATCTAAGTTAAACACTCAAGATTAAAAAACCTAAAGCCATCAATAAATTCCCAAAAAAAATCAAATTCATGTCTCGAAACCTTCCTCCATTAAAAGATTATCCCCATAATTCCCAAAGAGGTTGTGTGTTAGGGCAAATAAACACTAAACTATCATTAAATCCACAAAGTTTCTGCGTGCTAACTGCTGACTGATCATGACCCTCACAAAAGAGCAATAAACAAGAACACACAGAAAAGTAAAAAAAAAATTAAGTGATGCGCGATACAGTACATCAACAGTCAACAACATCAACATCATCATCAACAGTTATAGCCATTAAAAGAATGCTAACAAACGTCAAATGAACTCCATTGAATTGTTTCTTCTTTTTTTTTTCGTCCATCACTTCAGCACAAAATCATCAACGCCATCGTTTTACTGGCTCGCAATTCGCAATTGAACCGACCGACACAACACGGACATCGACACGATGACCGCGTGTTGGACTTGGAGCCAACACAATCCCCCGAGAATACTCCACTGCCGTATACATTCATCGGTTCGCATGAACGAACAGCGCACATTCTCATCCAAAGCTGCAGCAGAACAAATTCCCCATTTCCATCTCCATTTCCGTCTATGTATATGCGACTGCTGCTCAGCCACTCCTTGGAACAAAGTTTAATTGACGAAAACATTTAATCATTTGTCGTCGACTGTCGACCAACAACCAACAGCGGCAGCGGCAGCGGCACAATCACTCACAGATCCCTCTATTTTCTACCATCACACCAAAGACCACAACCACCACGGTCTTAACAACGCCCCAACATATAAACCCCAGCGTGGTTGGTCTCGTCGAGTCTTAGGTCAGTGCCACTTGGAGCGGAATATAAAAATCTGCCAACGAAAGAACGTGTGTGACCCGCAAAAGGAGCGAGCAATACAAAATTCCAATGTCATTACGAAATTTACGACCGAGCGGCCATCCATGCAGTTTCTGGTCACCTTTTTAGCCAAGGACTTAGCCAAACCACCCAAAATCAGCCAACACCACCACCCACTTAAGGTGGTTGATTCAAACGAGGATTCTCCGTCCTTCACCCGAATCCAACCTAGAAACGCACCCAAACTTAAACAAAAAAAAAATAAGTAAAAATGGGCAGATTGGGGATGTTCGTCTGGGGGTGGTATCCAATCTGTAGTCTTCTCCGTGCCGATGGTTTTAGCAATAAAAGTGTAAATGGCCTCACAAAAGAACACTTTTCTTTCTGTCTAAGCGAAGCTCTCTGCCAGAGTATACATCCATACACAGACACCCTGTCTGGGGTTGTTGAGCCGATGAATTTGACATTTGTTAGGGGGCAGCAGCACCAGAGCATCGCAGCTCAGCTCTGCTCAGACAAAGGTCCTTAACCTCAACACATTTCGTTGTGAAATTTTCATTTTCTGAGAGGTTAATAACATTGTGTGCTGCTGCGTAAGAGAATTTCGATGAGCACATGGCTGATGGTTGTTTTTAAGCTTGTGTGTGTGTATCTATGAGTTATACTCATATTATTATTATTATTTTATCTCTTTGCAAGAGAGCACTGGCTTGTGAAAAAGTTTGGTTGGGTATAAAGGTATTCGCACTTGATGGGTTTTATGGCCTCTGTTATAAAATCTGTAAGCTTCTGTTTTATTTTTGTATATTTTACATGAACTGAACATAGGTAAGATATGGGTTCAATGTGGCCATCATTGATGGCATTATATCATAATACCTGCGATGCAGCACCATTTTGAGGGTGTATTTTTTTTTTTTTGGGGGGATGTATCTAAGAAAGTTTTAAATGATGTTATACCTACTGTTTAAGAGCTCTTGAAAATTTTGGGAGAATAAGTGAAATGAAAGACAAGTAGGATAAAAGAAGTTTTAAATTCCACTTAGCTATAAATTTATATTTTTGCTGTTGTTGTTGCTAGAGAGATTTTAAGCCATCTTTTTTTTATTTAATTAAAGTTATCCATTATAGTCTACGAAAAGTTTATATTCATCTCGCATTTAGGGGGTAGAAAACGATCAAGTTTTTATGTTTGAAGGGACTGAATTTGAGTCTTGAGTGTGAGTTCAAAACTCGTACTTCCGGGTTAAAAACTTCAAATCATGAAAAGAGGGAGTAAAATTTAGTTTTCTCTTAATTTCTGGAAAATTATCAATTTTTTTTTTGGTAAAAATGCGATGGTACAAATTGTAGCTTATTCAATTCAATACAAAATTTTGGTAATCGATTAATAAAATTTGAAAAAAAAATTGTTTTTTGACAAAGTTCGTTCTACCATGGGAAAGGGAGACCCACGAAATATCCAAGCACGCATTTCCAAAATCCTTAAATCTCCACGTTTTGAAAACCCCTCAAAAATTTAAATCCCCAAGCCCAAAATTTGTATATATTTAATCGCCAAAACTATAATCTTCAAAATCAAAATCCCCAAATTCAAAATCCTCGTTATGTGATATCCCTTACAACCAAGGGCATATTAAGGATCTCGATCAGGAGCAGACTTATTCAAAAATAAGTATTATTATAAGAGAAATATCTAGTTATGTGAAAAGAATTAAAAAAAAAACTTTTAGAAATGAATGAAATATATCTTGAAAAGGGGGGCAAGCACCCCTCCCTACCGAAATTAGCACGTGCCAATATAATTTCTTAGAAATTCTCGAAAAATGGGGATTCTGTGTTTGGGGATTTTGCCATTGAGGATTTTGATTTCGAAGGTCTTAAAATTGGAAATAATGATTTTGGGGATTTTAACTTGGGGATTTTGATTTAGAGATTATGATTTTGAAACTTAAGTACCTAATCCGATGAAAAACTCTTGAAAATTGAGTTTTAAAAAATCGTTTAGATTCCGTTGTTTTTTAAAATATTTGATTTTCATTATAAGAATTGAAACATTTTTTTAAAAATCCAAAAAATATTTATT
This sequence comes from Dasysyrphus albostriatus, assembly GCA_946251815.1. NCBI lineage: Eukaryota > Metazoa > Arthropoda > Insecta > Diptera > Syrphidae > Dasysyrphus > Dasysyrphus albostriatus. The sequence goes on along the minus strand of OX276337.1, from coordinate 29,504,671 downwards.
TAAAAATTTTGGTAAACAATATTATTTTTATTTCTTAGAAGCTTCTGTTAAAAAAATTATTATTATTAGTCAAAGCGTTTTGAAGAAAATCGAAAAAAAAATAATGGTTCTTTGGCAGGTGTCCGTTACCAAAAATAAAGTATTGAAGAAAAGTTGTGGAATCTTCATTGAGAAAAATACGATTGTGTTAAATTACTAAAAAAAATTGTATGGCAGGAACCGCATTTTGATTTTTAAAAAACGAACAAAACGAGTGGGGAATATGACCAAAGGAAATCGATCCTGCCGGTTGGGTTGTAGCCATATAGTCAAAATCACAGAATTTCGAAACTCCCTTTTTTTGTTTTCCTGGAGTTAAGTTTTTTTAACAAACGCAAGACTTGACATATAGGTAAATCCTATAAGCATATTGCAAATGAAAATAAACCGTAATTAGAGTAAGGCTCAAATTTGTATGGGAAAAGTTAGTAGTATCTGGTAGTGAAAATATGTTTAGATTCAGAATTGGGTTGGATTTTGAGGAAATTATTAAAATTAAATTATTTCGAAAATTTAAATCTATTTACAGTTAAGATAAATATATAAACATATATATATATATTTTTATTAGGGTGGTCCTTAAATTGAACATAGTCTTGGGTAGCCCTCATTCGATTCAAACCATTGAAAAACAATTTCCCTAATTTTTTCAGATATTAATTTCATCCCACTGGTCTCCCTATTTTCATTTTAATTACTAATTATGGGTAAAGAATTATTCTTATAAAATGCAAAAATTAGTCAGAATGTATAGATTACATTCAGACGAGAAAAAATTGTGTGGGAGAGGGGGTCTATTTCCCCCGCATAGGCGGGAGGCGTTATTTTCTAGAAATTTGGCTAAAAAGAGAAAAAAATTATTTAATAAAAAACAGAAACACTTACAATGCCAGAATCAAGCTTTTTTAAAGCCACAATATGCTTCCTAAATAAAGTTTTTATTTTAAATAGTTTTTGAAAAAAAAAGTTATTTTAATCTTAGACAAATATTTTTTTTTTTTAATTTTTAAGTTTGAAAATTATTTTTTCCAAAAACTATTTGAAATAAAGACTTTATTTTGGAAGCATATTATAGAATGGAATCGTGGCCTTAAAATAGCTTGATTCTGGCATTGTAAGTGTTTCCGTTTCTTATTAAGTAATTTGTTTCTGTTTTGAACCAAATTTTGAGAAAATTACCCCTCCCACCTAAACGGAGAAAAATAGACCCCCCTCCGATATAATTTTTTCCTCGTCTAAATCCAATCTTTACCCTCAAATTGTTTTTTTTAAGTTTTATAAGAATCACCCTAACCCTATAATTAGTACCTTTAAGTGAAGAGACCAGGGGGGTGAAATAAAAATCTGAAAAAGTAGGAAATTTTTTTCTCTATGTAGAACCATTTCATGCCTATCCATCTCAGAATTTCAAAAAACCCAATATAAGGACAACCTTATATATATACTTGTAGTACCCCGTGGCATGAATGTTAGTGCATCGGACTGTCATGCCGAAGGTCTGGGTTCGATTCCCAGCTGCTGCCACTTAAAAACAGAAATGTTTTTCTCGGGGTACTGCCTCCTACGAGCAACTGACAAATCCTCCAAGAGCATACTACTTGTCAATAATTGTCATGAATAAGTGCTTCCCATCTAGCCGTTCGGATTCGGCAAAAAAATTTAGGTCCTCTCCATTCGTGTCCATAACACGCACCATAACTCTTTCCCTGCACAAGTTACGTTCTCAACATTGTAACAACTTCCAATCTATATCATTGGAACACTTTCCATTGATATAGGTCAGAAAGTATTAAAATATCGTCCCCTGATTGCAGGAACTATAGGTAACTCAATTTTAAAAATTTTGGAGATAGCAAGGTTCATAGATATCTACCTACCTGCGAACGAGTGAAAGTTAAATTTTTACGTTTCTCACATTTCATAAAATCCTTATATTTTTCTTGGTAGAAAAAATTTGGACGAAAAGTCTTGAAAATTGCACAAAATAATACCGTTTTTACCGAGATGTTGTAAAAATTTAAAATTGAGTTACCTAGTTCTTGCAATCAGGGGACGATATATGAAACGAACGATATATGAAATTGAATTATGGCTCCTTACCTTTGACACCTCATATATGGGAAATTTAATATTTGAGAATGCCATCTTATTGGTCAGAAAGAGTCAACTAGTCCTAGAAATTGGTCATCCCTCGATAATTTGTAATCAAGGCTCAAAGTATCTCAGGGTCACTCAAGGTGACGTGCGATTTTAAACACTTCATTTATGGACTATTTAGAAAAATTGTTAACCATCTGAAAGATCTCTCGATCGCTTTTGTTCAAGGTCAAAGCGATTTTTGGCACCTCATTTATGGGATATTTACAAAAAAAATCAATAACACCTGAAAGGCCCTAAGATCCTTGTAAAAAGGTCAGCTGGTTTCAGTAATTGGTCAGCTATAGATTCTTTTTTACCATGTTTTGAAGTTTCTTTTCAAGGACACGAATGATTTTTCGCATAACGATAAAAATTCCTACCGAAAAAATCTATGGCTGAGCAATTACTGAAACTAGCTAAACTTTCATATTGATCTTACGGCCTTTCAAGTGGTTTTCACTTTTTTGAAGATTTCCCATAAATGAGGTTTCAAAAATCGCCATGACTTAGATTCTTTTTTAAAAATTAAAGGAACTATGTATGGTTGACCAATTACTGAAAATAGCTGACCTCTTATGACCGTGCAGTGGCCTTTGTAATGACTTACTTTGACATGCCAAAATTCAAAAGTGCGAAAGGTGTGCCCACAGATTCGTTTGGACTATCATCTCACTCTTTGTACTGTCACACATCCTTCTTCGTCAATAGGGGTGGTTGGCTGGTGTTCGAGATTAGATTAAGTGGCTTGATTATTCTTACGATAAGTCCGTTGCAATCGGTTTATTGGAGAAAGATATAAAAAAAATTGATGATATTTTCTTATTAACAATCCTGAGTTGTCACTTCTTGGGGGACTTGTGAACTTCCCAAAACTACACGAATTGAGTCCAAAGTTCTGTCAACGCTCATATAATAGTTGTTCTACAATTTAACGAAATTCGTTATTTTCCGAAGAACGTAGATCCACGATTAGAAATAAATTCATTCTACAAAAAGCTATCCAAAACTTCATTTCTAAAAGTTAAATTCATAAACCATTAAAAACTTCAGTCCTCAACAACCAGAATGTGGTACTTTCCATCAATAAAGAAATTGCTAATACTATTTGTAAGCTCTTTGCACTCGGTCAAGTCACTCTGTCACCGACCGGATTAAGGCCATTTCCAATAAAATCTCGCTGTTACAGTTTATGCGGTATAACTGCTTACGGTAGAACTGTCGATGATTTATTATTAGGTATTCATTTTTAATACTTCTTACTCCCACCACTTATTGACTGTGGAATTCCCTAAAACTCAAACCAAAGGTTATGCACCTCTGTTTCTGCCTTGTCATTTAAAATTATTCACATGCTCTGATGTCGTCATAATAAAAAGTCATTTATCGAGAGAAATTTCATCATACGAGTACCATCATGGTCAGCAGTCATTAGGGCAGTTTATTGACTTGGAGCTGGGCTTGTAATTCTGTACTTTTGGTCTTCATTTTTGAGAACGCACATTTTTAGAGACATCAACTAATGCGTGTCCGTTCATAACGCATGAATACAATCTTAATAATAATTCTCATAATAGCGGCGATAAACAGTCAACATATAGTTCGCTTGCTCTGCTGGATGAGTAACAATATATTTTGTTGCGGTTTGCTTGCTAGCAAGTTGGAGTAGAGAGGTCTCACGACACGACATTCCCTAACGTCAGAATCGGAAGTTAATCCCTTTGCATGACGCACACGTTCGCAGCCATTTGACTAACGTGAGTTTTTTTATGACTCACAACTTGTCATGAATATGGACTAAGAGTCAGAGCTTGAATAGAAGAAAAAGACACAATCGGGGCAACAATCGCTGACATGTCAGACAGGAGAAGGAGAGTTCTATGCTGTGGTGACGTGCGAGTGAATTAAGAATCTGTTCCTACAGAGAAAATTACAAACCTAGGACCGTCTGCGCTCTGTGTGGGGCCAATGGAAGTCATCTTCGTCTATAATTTCACTCATTCTGTTGTCAGCTTAAAAAAAGTTTCTTTTATATTATTTTACTTTTTTTATTTCAACACGCAATTAGCACTGGGGTTATAAACCAGCGCACAATCATACATCGTATAATCGCATTTGAACGCTACTCGTTAGAATTAATTAGCAAGTTGTGGTTGGAGAGAAAATTGCCTGCAGCTTGGCGTTTAGTTTGTTGAAATGGCGCTGACGCTGACGCCTATGGCAATGCATTATGACGATTATGATGATGATGATGATGACAAAAGCAGTAATGGTGCGGTTGACAGCACGTTGACCGGATCAAATACGATTTATACAATTTCTTGGATTTTTTTATTATTTATTTACTTTATTGCTATGGCGCGATCAGCGACAACTGTTGTTTAGACGACGGACGACAGCTGACTCGGACTGTGAGAGAGCATGAAACCAATAAACGTTTTGACCTTCGCTTCGGTGTTCATATGCCGGAATGGCACTCTGGCACTGTTTGTCAGTCATCATTTTGTGGTGTGGCAATGTGTTGATTTTTATATTTTAATTGAGATGTCAACAATGTGTTAATGAACTGTGGTTAGCCGACGGCATGCATCTCTATAAATATTAAACAAAATATAAAAACGAAATTATTAAGCTTAAAGTGTACACATATAAGCCTATAGCTACCTCTATACTAATTTTCTGCGTTTAATTTTTATAGAGGCACATTAAAATTAGTCTTGGCCTGAATTATCAATGGAAGGTGTCATTACTTCATTGACAGAGATAACAATTCAAACATTCTTTTGTTTTGTTTATGTGTTATTTTAGTACCAATAGCATAATGGTTTCAAAGTTTGAGAAGGCAACGACTCAATAAAATAAATGCTACAAATTCCTCCCGACTTTGGTATTTAAGGCTTAGATAAGGAGGGTTGAAGATTCTGTCTTTGAACTAATAAAATCTATAGGTACTTTATAACAACAATAAAGAACATTTTCAAATATCGATATTGAAAATGAAGTGTTGCCAACAGTAAAAAATGTAATCGTTAGTGCAGAAGTAAATACCAAAGTCTCCAACTAAATGTAAAAAAAAAATAGCAAAACATGTTATCTGGATTCAAAAAGCTCACAAATTGCAAAACATTGATGGAATTACTTCCTACCACTGAGTATGACTGAATACATATTAACTAAACGCGATTTTTCAGTATCAAAAACAGTTTTTAATGTGTTACATAGGCATTATTTGATGAAAGGAACACCGTCATTAGAAAGGATGTCCCAAAACTAACATAGCTTTATTTTTTTAATTTGCTGCTATTTTTGAAGTATTAGCATAGTTGATAACGCGAGTGCGAAAAAATCAACATTTTTAATACAATTTTCAACCTATTCTGTGCACCGAATTGTAAAATATTCAAATGTTTACCTTGGTATAAGCCACCTATTAATTAGTAAACTATAGGTAGCCTAAGAATGGAAAATAATTATATTTGGATGCAAAAATTATTTGCATGCAAATAATGTCTTGAGGTGAATATATATTTTTTTTTTGATGTATGAACCGAGCATCCAAAAAAATATATTTTATTCACAACACTTTTTTCACATGCAAAACAATTGCCGGTCCATTATTATTTTGCATGACATTCAATGACAGAAATGGTTTATTTTTTTTGCAAGAAACTGTACCCCAATAATGCAAAAAATAATTTCTTATTTCACCTTAATAATATTTGGCATGTGAAAATATTTGCATCGATATATTTTTTGTGCACGGGAACTGTAAACTAGGCTATTAGCAGAAAATGAACATAAAACTCAAGGGTGGCTCCAGATTTTGGCCAAGGAGAGGGACGGTGATTCCAAATTCCATACAGTTTTGCCCTGAATTAAGTTTTTATTTGCATTAAGACCGGTGTTTCCTAATATTTAGTTGCTGCCAAGTTGCTAGTTGGGAAAGTGCAAGCAGTTGCAACCTCGCGCAAATCCAAGCAATAATAATGTACGACTGTACGACTGGGTCGGACAAACTTGGTCTTATGTTCAAGACACTGAGGGTCTTAGAAAATTATATATAAAGAGATGGAAGTATTGAGAGAAAAATGTTTAAAAGTATGAAATACGATATTGAAATTACTTAACACAACTTCTTTGACAGTTTGAAATGAAAAAAAACGTCATCCAAATTCTTAATTGAATATGATTGTGTCCAAAAATATTTAAATCGTTGGAGAGGTTTTCAAATAAATAATTAATAAAATTTTTAAAACGTTTTTAAGGAAAACTTTTGGTATGCAAATCGTTAGTATTTATTTCTGTGCACACATAAATTAAATAAAAAAAATAAAATTACAAAAATCCGTTTTTGCGACATCGGATTTTTCAAAAATTATTAAATTGGAAACTTTTTTCAAAATTCAAACATTTTTTTTTTGAAAATTTTGATATGCAATATTTTAAAACCTTACTTTACATTTGTATATTAAAAATTTACTTAAATCTGTTCAGCCAATAGTGAGAATATTCAAAATAAAAAAAAACCTTCTATGAGAGTTACCTGTAATAATAATAGTAACTTTAGTAGTTACTTTATATAAATTTTTATAATTTTTGGTAGAATATCGCATTAATTTTAGAATACAGAAAAAGCTCTATCAAAATCGTTGGAGCCGTTTTTAAGAAAAAACAATTTCCCTTAAAGGTTTTTAACATTATTATAAAAAAAAATGTTCCCAAAATTCATTAGAATATTTAAAAAAACTCTCAAAAATGAGTTTTATAAAAATCAACCATGGAGTTTTCAAAATATTTGATTCAAAAATAGATTTTTTTTTTGAAAATTTTGGGAAAAAAAATTAAATCAGAAATACAAACTTGAAGAAAATCGAAAATAAAAAAATGGAGGTGCCATCAAAAATCATTTGAAAAATTGTTTCTAGTCCAAAGGTAGGTTTCAAAAGAAATGTACTGATTTTTCTGTTTAAAAAGTTGTGGAACCGATTTTGTAAGTATAAGATTTTGTAAAATTGAAAAAAATTGTATAGCAGGTACAGTTATTTTGAGTTCTTTGAAAAAAGCCCAAGAAATGTGTGGACAGAAGCACCAAAAACCACTGTGTGGAACCGATTTTGATTAAAATAAGATTTTGTAAAATTGCAAAAAAATGGTATGGCAGGTACCTACCGTTTTTTTTTAGTTCTTAAAAAAAAAACCCAAGAAATGTGTGGGCAGAAGCACCAAAAACCACTGTACCAAGTTTTAAGAAAATCGATCTAGCTATTTGGGCTTTTGCCGAACAGACAGATAGACAGGCAGAATTGTGAGACCCTTTTTTTCGTCTTCCCGTAATGAAAACTCTGATCAAATTCTCGAGTTCATTTTTACTTGCGATAAGGAAAGTTTTGGATTCGTGCGAAAAAAAATTTGAGATAATAATCAAACATGATATAACGATGCTAGAGAATACAAGAAAAGTGGGTGGCACAGTATTCTGTCTGTTTGTCTGTTCGTCTACAGCCTAAACAGCCCGATCGATTTTCTTCAAACTTCGTACACAGTGGTTTTTGGTAATTATGCCCACATATTTTATTTTATTTTTTTGGAACCAAAAATAAAGGTATCTACAAAGCAATTTTACATAATCATATTTTTCTCAAAATTAGATCGACAACTTTTCTTGAAAAAAATTGAATAAATTACTTTCAGTAAAGACTTCCTTTGGGTGGGAAATTATTTTTCAAAAAATGGTTATTAATGGTATCTAATGGAAAGAAAGAATTTCACAGAGACTTCCGAAAACTTTAAACATTTTTGTGTACTTAAATTTAAAAAAAAGATTTTTTAGCTTTTAAAAAAATGTTTCAATGTTTTTTTTTTAAATCAAATATTTCGAAGACTATATGATCGATTTTTTTGAAAGTCGATACTTGAAATTTTTTAAGTACTCTCTAAAATATTTTTAGAAAATGTTTTACATATATGAAAAAATAACGGTTCCTTCTATACAAAAGTTAAAAACGGGAAAGGAAAATATTTTTCTAAAAAAAAAAGATTTTCATTAAACTTTTTCCATATACTTAAAGTTATATGATCTAGTACAAGAAATTATACAATTTTGCACTTAGCAACTATTAATATCACCTGTCATAAAACGGGATTTTTATTTTGAATTTTCTCATCATCTGCTGAACGGATTTAGATAATTTTTGTATGTACAAACTTCAAATAATATTTTATAATATCAAATTTTTCAGAAAAAAGGTTTTGAATTTTTAAAAAAAGTTTTGAATTCTTCTTGGAAAATTCGATATTTCCAAGACGATATTTTTTTCAAATTTTATTTTGATATGCACATAAATAAATACTAAACACTCGCATACCAAAAGTTTTCCTTAAAAATGCTTTAAGAATTTTATAAATACAAAATTATTTTTTAAGAAAGCCGCTTCACCGATTTAAATTTTATTTTTTTTTATTTAAAAATAATAATCATAGTCAGTAAAGAACTAAGATGGCGTTTTTTTTTCATCTCAAAATCTCAACGAAGTTTTTTTTTTAGCTAATTTTAAATATCGTATTTTTTGCTTTTAAACATCTTTCTCTCATAATTTCCATGTCTATACAAATAATTTTCTAAAACCCTCAGTGCCTTGCATTCTTCAAAAGTTGCAATGCAATTAAATTTTGCAAGATTTTAGTTTGCCCGATTTCGTTATTGCGAGATTATGAAAAGCGAAAATTTTGTAGTTGCAGCTTTCACAAACAAATTTTTATTGAAATCGGTTGAACTACGGATTGCTTTTTATTTACTTTTTTACTTAATTGTTAATTAATACAAAACAAACTAGACATTTTCTCTATAAAAACATTTTCTCTAAATAGCGATTTAACGAACCCAAAAAGAGCACAAGAAAAAAGTGACGGGTAATTCATCATATAAGCCATCCTTTGTTTATACGGTGACGTGAATAAGACTCAACGAAATGAGACCAGATCTCAAATTTATTCTAATTTCACTATGAAAATGGAAATAAGGCCAAATTTTTATCTTTTTGGCTTTATTTCATTGGGCCTTATTTCACTCCACCGTTTCATGTTCCAGTTCCATCTTTCAATTGAATGCGACAATTCATAGCTTTGACAAATGAAATGTAAACCATATTTTGACGAAAAAAGTTGCGCTGTTTTATGAAGGAAAACTAGATCAGAACGAGTAAAAAAGCAAAAGTGTGTGGAAACTGTCAGAACAAAATGGAACACAGAAGCGCAAATTTTTGCTGACCGTTGCCTATCAGCTGTGAAATTAAAAGTCAGAAAATGTTTTTGTTATGTATTTGCATTTAAATATTTTCAATTCCTATTTTATCAATTTCACATGTCCATGTTTATCACGTCTGCGAAAAATTTTAGCTTATTTGTTGCTTTGACACTTCTTACTCCCTTTTGCACTACCCCAAAATTAGGTGCAGAAAATACTTAGGTATTGAACAGAACTGTTGAAAGTTTGATTCATTTAATTTAATTTCTTGTATGATTATGTAAATAATTAAATTGAATCATTTAAATGCTATCGCTCCTCACTATGCTGCTATTTGTTTGAACAAAAAAACCACTTTCAATTCCTATCTATAATTTAAGCAAACTTTGCAATTTGATTGCGCCTTCAGTCAAGGCCAATTTTATTGAGTTTCTGATGGCACGTGTCTTTTTTTTTCTAACTGTTTAGTTTAGATGATTCAAAGAAATTTCAAACATGACATCATGATCATCTTATCAAATTTCTTAACCACTCTTCACCGATCAGCGATCACCGCACCGCACCGCACCAGGCACCAGCATTAGCAACTTTTTGCACCAGCTGTCAAAACAAAAAATTAAACACGATTTTTTTCTGCCTTCACAGACTTCTCGACTCCTTTAGAAAATAATTCATAGATATCAGTTTTAATTTGAAAACAATATTATTATGTGCTGCTTGGTGATTGGATGATTGTATAAATAATGTCTGGTAAACAAATAATAATATCAGTATAGCAAGTAGCTGCATGTGCCACATGCACTCAAGAATATGCTAGCCCGTAGCCCCTCGTTTTATCAGCTTTTGACGATAAGAAACACATCAGTAGTTGGTTGAGTCATGTTTCAAGTTGCTTATGAATTGTTAGAGCTGATGGACATATTCACACATAGGTAGCAAGAAACAGAACGGCCTTGGAAGTTTACGGATTCAAATATTACGAGTATGATCTCAGAATTTTTTGTCCGGATGATGGTGAAATTAAACATAAAACTGATTCAAGGGGATATTTAATTTCATTCTTACCAAAGATGGACACCTGTCCAACTTGTCTCCCTGTGTGGACAATGTTTTCTTTCTTTTGTTTTTTTTAACTGACAGTTCAATGTAATTTTTTACCGATGAGTTGATTCTTATGAACTTGAAGTATTTATGAGTTTGTTGAAGAATGACAACTTAACTGGCATTAAGTTAAATTTTTCCATAAACAACTGTTAACTGTTAAGCAGATGGAAGAATATAATATTCATGCCAGACCTGGAACTTGAATACCGCAATGGAATTTTCCATATAAAATAACAGAAGATTATAGTTCAGTGAACTTTAAAATGGGTGATTTTATTTAATTTGAATATTAGGTACCTAACAGGTGCGCCATCTTTTAGGTCACTATAGGTTGGTTCAATAAGGAAACGTTTAGACCAGAACTGTCTTGAGAAATTTCAGAATAAGTTATAACAATCAGTCATCTGACACATGTATGTAGCTGTCAAAATAAGAGCCACATTCTCACCAAAATTGGGATACAATTCCTGACAAACAGAATTTAGAACGCTCCCTTGAGCTTGTCTTGAAGTTGAATGTGGGCAGTGTTGCCATTAAATTTTTTTCAGAAATCTGTAATAATGACGAAAAAAATCTGCAATGCAAATTTCTAATAAATTAACAGTTTCTATTAGAAAACAATGACAAAAAAAACTTTCTTATGCACATACTAGAGTCACCAAATGCTTAAAGCCCTAAAATATATAAGCCGAAAAAGTAAAAAGTGCAAAAGTGAAAATTTTTAAACTCATTTTGGAATAGTGTTTCTCACAGGAAAACTTATAAGAATGATGCAGAAAGCCTAAATTTTGGTTTATAAAAAAATTTGTATGTTTTTTTTCACAAAACAACTGCTCTAGTGGGAAAAAAATGTTTTTACTTTTTTAATTTTGAAAAATGTTGCCAATGTAGTTAAGGCTTAAGGCAATTTCATAATTTACTAAGTAAATGCAAATTATGATTTAATTTTATGGAACAGAACTTGAGGCGATGAGAAGCAAAACTCTCCATATATAATATTAAAGTAGACACGAGTGCAGACATTATTTGCGGTGCAGATTTTCGAATTTTAAAAGTCTGTGGGTGGGTTGAAAATCTGCAAAATGCAGATAAATCTGCACTTATGGCAACGCTGAATGTGTGGAAACCAAACTCATTAACTATTAGTGAAATTGGTACAAACTGTCTTTTCTGCTCTTTTGTCAGCGATTCCATAAAGACTTGGCACCAGTATACATTGCATAAATCATCTGAAAGCAAAAAAAGTGGCCAAAATATCAAACATTTATGAAGATTTACTCCAGTTTTATGATATTTAGCCGAGTATTTGGCTCATCGGAGGTTAAGGTAAGTTGCTGCATTTTTATTTTTGTTTGTTATTTGTATGCAATAAATTTAATTTCACCCTTTTCTTTTGGAAAATAAAAAAAAAACACACACACATTAAATTTACAACCAACAAAAATTTGTCTGAAATGAAATGGCCGACAGCAGATTTTGACGGTTTTCACGAACCTGTTCTATCAATCTCCGAATACCACCTAAAAACCAAGTGCAAGGTATTTTGCTGACATGCCGTCCACATCACTTGGAGTAAGACCAAACAATCACATAATAAGGTTTGTTCGTGTACTTTTTGGGCAAAATTTGGCAGACTTTAAAATTTTGAGGATTGGAGCAACAAAAAGTAAACAAGGAAACCTCCTTAGAAACCGAGAAAACAAAGCCACAGCACTAGAAATTCAATTTTAACTTCATATTTAAAAAAAAAAATTATTTATTATTATTTTATTAATCACAAACTTAGCATTGCAATAAAAAATTTAAGTACACTTTAGAAAAATATCTTTATTAATAAAAAATCGTTTTTTTTAAATGAAGTATCAGTTTTTTGAACCAAAAAGCCAAAAGAAAATCACAGTTAAGTAATTTTTTTTGCTTTAAAAATAGATCAAACATAACGAACTGAAAAGAAAAGAAAAACACTTACAAAAAAAAAAGAACAAAATTAAAAGTAAACCACAACCATTTTGTTTTGTGTTGTTGTTCTCAACTCCGAGTACACAACTGCGATTTTGGCAAAAAAAGCCAGGAAGGGGAACTTTTTCCAGTATTAATCTGTGTGCATGGGCAGTGACGTATACATTCTAAATTTATTGAAGGTTACTTTTTGTGAGGCTCCGAATATTCTCCTTAAAGGCTTCAGTCGTCTTGGGCTTATCTGCGTAGACAAGCGACTTCTCATAACCCCATACAAAAATAACCCCACGACGTCAGATAATGCGCTCACCAAAATTTTCCGAACCATTTTTTTGGTAATTAATTTGAATGACTTGCAAACGTTGTTCAGGAGTATGTCTATTCATTATGAAATGGCAAACCAAACTGAGCATAAATCAAATGACAGCTATCAAAAAGACCAACTCCTAAAAAAGTATTGCCAGATTGAAAACCAAATGTCTAAAAAAAACGCTTTACATATAACCTTTGACACGACACACGTTTGTGCGTTTGCCGTTTGGATTTATACTGCAAAAAACGTAAAGAACATTGCCAAATGAACCAGGTCTTATGAAAACTATATTGAGTTCTATTGAGATGAAGAGTAAAGCTAGAACAATATTATAGTCGGAGGGGCACTTCAGTAGTCAGAAGAAAACATGCAAATACACGAAAAGCATATGAAGTGGATATAATTGCATAAGATTTTGTCAAGTTTCGTTCAACTTTGCTCTCGGAAAGTGAGGTAATTTAAGAACATTTCTTTGAAAATTGGAAATAACTTCATATTCTGCAAACTGCAAAGTATAGATAGTTGTCTATCTGTCGACTGTTAAAATGGATTCCATGTCTAATTTAAGCGAAGAATGGATGCCCAATGGATTGATGAACCTCATAGAAGAAGCTGATTTTAAAGCTTTCCGTGTACTCTTCTGTAAATGTCAAAATAATAGCACCTCTTAACAATAGTCTAGGTTTGCAACTGTTACCACCTAAAAACAAAAACTAGTTTTTTCCGAGATACTGCCTCTTGCGAGGATCTGAAAAATTCTGCGGAGTTGTGACTGGAGCTGCAGCTGGAATACCTGTCAAAATGTTCAATACACACAAATCCTATGACACAAACACAACACAGACGGAACTGCAGATGCAGCTGACATGTTGGCCAACTTTTAACTTTTGCATGCAGCTTTTTTAACATTTCAAAATTGCGAGCGCAACCAAGTGTTTATATTGGGGTTGAAGTGAGTTTCAAACTCATTTCAATCTCTCATAAGGACGTAAAGTAATACTAGCTTCCATTTCATCATTATCTATTTTTTTAAATTTTTATTTTGGTGTTCAATTAAACTCGCACAGAAATGTCAGAAATCTGTACAGGACATTGGGGTAGGGGTAGGGTAAGCAATACACATACGACATTTTTTGACAGCTATTTTCTATTCTGTTCAGGCAGTAAGAGTTCGCCCTAAAATGATAGAGTAGACGGAGTATAACCTTGAAACAAGTTATTTTTTGACATTTTAAAGCAATTAAAATGGCGGATCATACTAGTCACGCGGGTGCTGAAGCTAAAATAATGTAGGAAATAACTAATAAAAGTGTATATGGTCAGAAAATTTCTCATCATATCTATGACAGTTCAGTGCTTAAGTGTCAAGTGTGCTTCATAAATAAAATAGAAGTGCTCTGAAAATACTCAGCTCAGAGGTTCCTTGATTCACTCAGTTCAAAACGCCTATAGTCAAAGCGTTGAACATTACCGTCTTAATAGTCTTCTCTTAAGTAACTGAATTTTCTAGATCAATGACAGTACAGATCCTCAAACCTTTCCAAAATGCATAGATATAGGTACCGTACAAAAATACTTTGATATTCCCTCGAGGCAATTCAGACACTTAATTCTCTTCGGTTTGAATTTCATGTCCACATGCAATGCAACACTTAAAAAACATATACAAATTGTTCCTCCCCACATGATTCTTATAGGTACCTAGATTCCTTATTGTCTTGACCTCATTACAAATCGATTCTTGAAACAACTTTAAATGAGCAAATTAGTTGCACAATAAGAACTTTTTCGATCGCACTCTCATTAGAGTGTTTAAATTCCAAAATCGCAAAAACCCATAAAACCAACAAAACAAACTTGAAAGCCTTAATTGCTTCTAAACACTCTTTTTGCCAAAGGGAGAGCTGCACAAAATTCCCTATACATAGTGTGGTGGTAGAAAATTTGTATCCAAATCGTCGATTGACACAGCACGACAACGACAACAACGACGACGACGATGACGGTGGCTATAAAACGATCGAATTCGATCTTCAAACACAAACTCGTGAGAATTCCAGTGGGGATGGATTAGCCCAGAGAGGAGTGCAAAATAGCTAGCTCTTCGAAGGCACAGCACAAACCAAAAAAAAAAAAAACTATTCAAATGGCAAATTACAGTCAATGAAATGGTCAATAAATTTCCGTCCGATACCATCATTTTGTCCAAGTCGTGATGGGACACAAAATGGAACTATTTTTCCTACGTTCCTCCTGTGTCCATTCCTTAAAACAAGGAAGACAAGACAAGTTAGAAGTAGTATCTATTCAAGGAACTTTCTCTTCAAATTTACAAAATTTATTTTATTACTTTGAACCCGAGAGCTTACACCCCCCCCCCCCCTTTTTACCAAATTCTACCTCCAACTTCTTAAGAAACAACCCTTTTGACGAAATAATATGTATCGCTCCATAACTTGTTTATGAGCTTCAATGGCCCTCCCGACCCGAACTAGATCGGCCGGCCTCCCAAGCCGCGACGAGCCAGAACCAGCATAAATGATAAATTGAGTTTATGCACCACAAGAGACGACATTTTCCAGGCCAAACCTGGAAAAAGGTTCCCAACATATCTACTTATATTCAAACTCGAAAACAACAACAATAACAACTAGCAACGGTAAAACGGTATAGAAGAATGGCAATGACGTGCTCCAGGCGAATGTATTATTCATTTCAAGGAATAATCCTGAATGTGTTTCCTTTGCAGACACGATTGAGTACATGAATGGAGAATGGGTAGATGGGGTTTGATGGTTGAGGCAGGGTGGAAATGGATATGGAAGGGAAAGAAATAAAGGCAGAGGGTCTGGAAATGTAAGTGAGTCCTTTCACCGTTGCCATTGTTGAATCTCAAAACGGCTGTGTTGGGACTCGGAATTAATTTGCATATACACAAGCGAACTGTCGAAGAAGTGCCTGCCGCTGAATAAGTTGGCGAGTTCAAAGACTTACTTATGACAGCCCGGCGCTTTTTCGGAGCTGGAATTGTATAATGGCATCGGAACGGAATATTATAAAAACGAAGGAGAGGGGGGGAGGGTTTATAAGGATTCCTCCGTCAAGTCTCTAGGGCATTGCTATTTTGCTACACTTACTTCGTCATCTTAAGTTCATTAGTCGGTGTAGTCGACACCACCGCAGCACACACAAACCGAGACCGATTGTACGAAATTAATTTTTAGGAATTTCCCTCCGGTAAGGACACTTTGCTGCTCCGCTCCAAAGATGGGGGATGAGGAAGTTTTAAAAGGTTTCTGCTATTGTGTTTGTGAAAATTTGATCCGCCACTACGCGGCGTGGTGGAGTAGAATGTCTATTTTGTTTCGTTTGTATGATGAGGAATTTCCATTCCCATTTCGAAGTCTTCGAGTCAGTTCAACGACTCAAGGTGGCGATGGTGGTTGTTGGAATGGTGGTGTCGTTTGTTGTGATTCCGAAATGGGCCAGACGTGTCGATTTGCGGGTTCAATTTTCTCTCCAACAAAAAAAAAAAAAATCCTTCTATTTGCCTTTGAAATTATGATAACAAGAATCTAGGGGTGAAGGTTGGGGCTTGAGGGTGGGCCAACCCATCAGGAATAAGACTTTGGTTTATTTGAATTTGGTTACTAGATTACGAGCGAGTCGTTTGGTCTTGATGGAAATATACCTACCTACACACACAAATGTAGGTAAAATGAAGAACAAAATGAAAAGAGGACTCTTTTATGCTGAGCAGGTTGTTTGGAACTTCTAAACAAATAATATTCCTCTGCTGTTGATGTTGAATTTCCTTTTGAATATGGAGGAATCTCTTTATTTCGGGTGACACGTTCTGTTTGCTTATGATGGAATATTTTGATTCAGAGAAAAGACATTTAACTAATATTCTGTAGGGGGAAGTGGATGAATGGAATGCTTGGGATTATTTATTGGTATAATGCGGTTGGGTGGTTCGCACAGCTGGTTACCTAATTGGTAGAGATGTCTGTTTAGATTTGGATCATTATTTAAGGAATATATCTATCAATTTACATAGCTACTTGAGAAATAAGCAGGGAGGGTAAATATTTTGATTTTATCAAATCTTTCGTTGATTATTCTATTAGGGAGTTTTTTGATTAAGAAATCTTTGGGAATTAACAGAAGGGATTCTTTCTTTATATTATTATCTATAAAAGAAGGTTTTGAGTAGTAGTATGGAGATTTCTGGAGATTTCAATCAATTAGGAACAATAATGCACAAAACAAAAGATGGAGGGACCTCAAAATTCTTTCTGACCGTTGATTTGACCTACATGCGAAACAGCTATCAAACACCTGTCAAAAATATTTGCAGGAAATCATGGTGAATGGTTTGGAAACAGAATTTGGAAGTTATAATCTCACACAAGTTGTGATTTTCTGATTGTTGCTTAAACCATCAGAAAGTTTATATCTATATTAAGAAAAGGTGTATTTAATTGACCAAAAAGTTAAGTGTGTACGTTGCCACAATGGACGCAACGAATTCTATGGATCGTGGCCTTTATACAAATCGAACAGTTTCTAACACAAAATGTCAGATATCGTCGGCTTTCTGTCAAAACCTCGTAAATCTAAAAATGCCATTTTAATGGATTTTAGATCAAAACAAATCACTGAATACATATATCAATGTCTCCTAACTGCATCATGGTTTCTTTTGGTTCCATTAACTAGTTTCAGAACCTTTTACGGTCTAAGAATCTCATTTTATCACCATTAAAATCGATCTTTTGTGTCTTCTAATCAATTTTTCAAAAACCGACTTTCGATGTTTTGACAGAAAGCCGAAGGCGACTTTCATAAGTAATAGTGTATTCATTTCATTAACTTCCCAATGGAAATTATTGTATTTGGCCCGATTTGTCGAATCGAAAATTTTAACATATCTCCACGTTTCGAGTTCCCTTGAATCGGAATCTATCATTTTTAGAGAGATGTCTGTGTGTGTACGTGTGTTCCTATACGTTCGTACGTTCGAACGTTGATATTTTCTTTGGCCCTTTGGGTTAATTTAATTTTACACACTAGTTCATAATTGATATTTTTTGGAAAATAATTCAACAAACATTATTTTTTTAAGTGAAAAACTACAAGAAACTTTTCCAAAAATTGCTAAACAAATTTTGTCTTCTCAAATATTTAATCAATGATATTGGCTTTTTGGGTTACTTTTATTGAGCTCACTAATTTTCACTTGTTTGCACTTGATGCATATTAAACACCTAAAAATGTTTTCGAAGATCTTTAATTATGGCGACTTTTTAATAATAAAATAACATATAAGGCCTCTAATCAGCTTGGCTGTAAGTTGGTCTCCATTCACAAGTGTTGTTCGATATTGTCGATGCCCGATAAGATTTTTGTTCTCTTTAGCATAGTTTACAGTTCCCATGTGAAAAATCGATTTTTCACCTGTTTTGTGCTTCATATTGAATAATATTCAAGCCGAAAAACGTTTGCCTTGGCCTAAGCCACCCATTGGGTCATTAATTTACCTTAAGTAAATTAAAAATAGGCCTACAAATGGAAAATAATTATTTTGTGATGCAAAAATCATTTGCATGTAAATAATGCCTTGAGGTGAATATATATTTTTTTTTAAGTGTAAGCCGACCATCAAAAAAAAATATTTTATTCACCACCCTTTTTTTCGCATGGATAACAATTGCCGGTCCATTGTTTTGCATGACATTCCATGAAACTGTTAATCAATCATGCAAACAATTAATTTTGCATTTCACATCAATTTATTTTGACATATATTTTGAGAATATTTGCATGGATTTTTTTTTTGCGGCTGGGAACTGTAAACTTGGCTTTATTAATGAAAAAATGGTCCTATTCCAGAATCTGTAGCGGATATATAATAAATTGGCAAACAAATTTAAAGCAAGGATTTGATTTGAAAAAAAAAACTGCAATGTCAAAACCTAAATTCCAGGGATGTCAAACGAAACGAGCAAAATACATACAAACACTTTTTCTGTAATTTGCGAAATGACCTCACTCCGGAATTAATGAAAACTTAGTATAAAGTTGTATTTAGTTCAAAATTTTTAAAAAATTTATTTTTAGGTAAACAATAATTTATGAAGTAAAATATGAAGGGTAGGTATTCATACAACCGCACCTAAAATTATAATAACCGTGAGTACTGCAAAACAAAACGAAAAAT
This sequence comes from Dasysyrphus albostriatus, assembly GCA_946251815.1. Classification (NCBI taxonomy): domain Eukaryota; kingdom Metazoa; phylum Arthropoda; class Insecta; order Diptera; family Syrphidae; genus Dasysyrphus; species Dasysyrphus albostriatus. The sequence goes on along the minus strand of OX276337.1, from coordinate 29,485,654 downwards.
GGAAAATTATCTCTTAAGTTTTTGAACTTGAGAATTTGATAAAACATAAAACATAATAACGATGAATTGGAAGGTGACATAAGGGGAGCGGTACGAAATCTCGTAAGCTAAAACCAAGAATAACGAAATCTCGCAACTGAATAATCCCCTGCTATAATTTGGCTACCAAAAAATTTGAATTTTAACTAACGGGTGATTTTTTAAGAGGTTTAGAACTTTAAAAAAAAAAAAAAAAAAAAAAAAATCGAAAAAATGAATGAAATATTTATTTGAATCGATAGTTTGAACCTTGCAGTTTAATGTTTAAAGATAGTTTCATGCAAATGTTGACCGCGGCTGCGTCTCAGGTAACCCATCCGCTGAGTCCAATTTTGGCATACTCTTTCACATATATCGGCCGGTATCTCACGAATGAATGCATGGATGTTGGCTTCCAGTGCGTCAATCGAAGCGGGCTTGTCCCTATAGACATTAGCCTTGACATACCCCCACAAAAAATAATCTAATGGTGTCAAATCGCACGATCTAGGCGGCCAATTGACCGGCCCGAAACGTGAAATTAACTGTTCACCAAACTCGCGTCGCAATTGCGCCATTGTTTCGCGTGCTGTGTGGCATGTGGCACCGTCTTGTTGAAACCACATATCATGCAAGTCAAGAACTTCCATTTCGGGCAAAAAAAAGTTTGTTATCATCGCTCGGTAGCGTTCACCATTGACAGTAACGCTGCGATTCGCATCATCTTTGAAGAAATATGGCCCAATAATGCCGCCGGCCCATAAACCGCACCAAACAGTGGCTTTTTCGGGATGCATTGGTAGCTGTTGCAATGCTTCTGGCTGATCTTCACTCCAAATGCGGCAATTATGCTTATTTACGTACCCATTCAACCAAAAATGAGCCTCATCGCTGAACACAATTTTTCGATAAAAAAAGCGGATCCTCGGCCAGCTTTCCAAGAGCCCATTCACCAAAAATTCGGCGTTGTGGTAGGTCGGCTGGCTTTAGTTCTTGCACCAGCTGTATCTTAAAAGGTTTTACCCCCAAATCCTTCCGCAAAATTTTCCACGTAGTGCTGTAACAAAGGCCTAACTGCTGGGAACGGCGCCGAATCGACATTTCGCGGTCTTCTGTCACACTAGCTGATACGGCTAAAAAATCACCCGTTACAACTGGACTCAAAATTATAATAATCGTGAATACTGCAAAACAAAACGAAAAAGAGAAAATTATCTCTCGAGTTTTTTTAATTTGAGAATTTGATAAAATATAAAACATAACGATGAATTGGAAGTTGACATAAGTGGAGCGATACGAAATCTCGCAAACCAAAACCTAGAAAATGAAATCTTGCAATTGAATAATCTTGCTATAGTTTGGCAATCAAAAAATTTGGCGTTTAACTATACCTCACATTAATATCTCCCGCCGAAAAACCTCGCAAATATAAATAAAATTCTTAAATCAATTAAAATGAAGTGCATGATTTGATTTGTGAGACTTTGATTAAAAATATTTATAACTGCAGTGTAAATAATATTTTGTGATATTTTACTTTGCGGGGTTTTTTTATTAAAAGATTTCACTTTGCGAGATTTTGAATGCTATATAAATTTTAACTTGCGAGATATCGCAACTAAAAATGTGGATCAGTTTTCCTTAAGTTTTCCGATTGAGCACATTTTTATTTTTTTTAGTACAGAAAATAACGGTTAAACAATTTTTTATAACATTTTATCAAAAATTTATTTTTTTTTTCAAAAAGTGCTTCAAAGACCATAGATTTCATTTGGGTAAAATTAATTTTTCAAAACTGATGTTGATTGCTTTATTAGGTATACAGAATTTTTCAAAAATAAAAATTGTTTTACGAAACATTGTTTGCTCTTTTAAAAAAATATTATGTTTTATTTTTAAAAATACAATACGAGCATTTTGAAAACAACATATTTCTTAAAACTTGGCACCTATCTAACGATTTTCAACACTATTTTTATAAAAAGTATGTATTTAGAAAGAAAATTTAACATTTATGCAAATACAACGGTAGCTATATCCATAGAATAAATTGATAAAAAGAAAAGATATTTTTCATGTGTTTATTTTAAATATTTGAAAATCTAAAATTATTTGTTAAGAAAAAACTTTTCTAACGATTTAGAATATTTTTGTTTAATACATTCAAATTTATTCAAAAATTCAACTTTCTCTTCTAATAAAAATTTCATGCTCTCATAAACAATACCATCCATTATTTATGTATATGAAATATTTTTAAAACTTAAAGCCACTTCCTGAACATAATAGCAAGAGTGTTTGTCCTAGTCAGAAGCGTTTGATAGAGTTTGGCTATGTTGGACGATTAAAAGTCTGATATTCATATAATAAACGCTGGTGTTGGTGTGCCTCAGGGCTCCGGTTTGTCTCCCACTCTCTTCCTTATTTTGAATGATTATTTCCAGAAGAGATTGGGACAAATACGGTTGGGGCTAAAAATGTGTATTAGTTAGTTGTGTTTTTCAAAGCTCTTAGGAGGTTGTACTATTAAGGAAAATGGACGTAAGAACAAAGATGAGACTAGCAATTCGAATGTACAGGCTCTATTTAATCCAAGCCTTAAAAGAAGGACGATCAAATCAAAGTTGGGGTTAAAAGTTTGGGCTTAAAAAGTGTTCCAAGCCCTAAGAGAAAACAAAATGAGAATGGGGCTAGCAAATTTGCATGTTGCCTAAGCTTTTTTCCCTTAAATTTAAAATGCTTATAAGGAGCTGAAGAACAACGCCTGATATTTTCATCTTATAATTTTTCTTTCTGAAATTGAAAAACCAAAATTCAGATAGGATCTGTATCGAGTAAGAAATGTTACCTTTTGTCTTGAGAATTCCGTCTAGGTTAAACTTTCAGTAAAGCATTTTATCACAAGAGTCAATATTAATTTTTTTCCTAAGCTCGTCTGTTCATACATATCTTTCGGACTTCTAATTGTAAAAACTGTGTTTTTGGCACCAAAAATCTTTCGTATCGATAGTTTGCATGAAATTTTTTTCAAGCACGAATCAAATAATTTTTGTTTATTAAAATCAGTGTCCTCGAAATTGAATCTTAAGCTGGTTGTTTTTCCGACGTGAAGATATTTTGACGATCTTATAGGCCTTCTTAACACGATGAGTTGTTTAACCTCTTTTGGTTTTCTATAAAATAATATATTGATACATTGATAAAATATTCATTAAATATTAATAATTGAAGATGGTAGGATCATTAAAAAAAAATGGCGTTGCTATAAATGGTTGTTTCTGTCACCATTTTGAAAAAAGGACATTTAAACCAATATGTGTTGTCTCCAAAATTTGGCCAAGTATTTTAGCCGAGCGGCACGCAACTGCAGCTAAAATATTAAATTTTGATTTCCAACTGTTCATCATTTACCTACACATATATTCTGTTAAAATTAATGACCTAAAATAAATATTTTCCACATTATTCTCGAGAATCGAGCTGAATTGTGATTTATTCATTCATTGATGAGAATAAAAAGAAAGACATTGGAGTTTTCGTTAAAAATATCTTTTTTTAATTTTATTTTATTTTGGTATTCTTATTTTGATATTAATTTCGTTATCTAAAAAACAGATGGAAATCAAAGTTGAGAAGAACACGCAAGGTACTTCATCGTTAGGTTCTAATGATTTTCCAGAAGCTAATAAAGTTATTATATAAAGTTATATATATTACAAAAAAATAATATTCTTTGCTATTTAATTCTTCTTTCGTGGAAATGCTTTTAAATACTATGTTCGTTTTACTACAGGCATCAGAGATACTCGCAAGGATTTTGTTTGTCTTAATAGTCTTTGAAATTCAAGTAAAAGAGAGAATGTGAATCTCTGAGGAGTTCTTTAAAAAAATATATATATCTACCCTCAAGACAGAAGTTAAACAAATTAGACGATTTTTCATTTTTGTTTTAAAAAATTATTCAAATGAAAAGTTCATAGTTTTCAACCTTAATTAAAATTTTTTCCATTCTACTTAAGCAATTAAAATCTATTACAGTTTCAGTAGAAGAAGTTTCATCTTCGCCCTAAAGAAATGTGCATAAAGAAGCTCCTCTCAGTGACCTTAAATACTTTACCTCTCAACTCAAAACTAATTCAAATGTCAATTGGTTCATTTCGGTAAAGAAAATTCCAAAAAAAATTAAAGTTTCTTATTAGTGGGGCATTAAATAAGGATGTAAATGGCTAGTATATAGGAAAAAGAAGTTGTTAAGGAAATTTCCCCACCATTCACATATTATGGTCGACTGGTTCTAACTTAATCAACTGTCTAATTGAACCTTAAATTCATTTTTACCTCCACCCACTTTTCTTTAATTTCTTCACCCAGTCAAGCAATCGATTCACTATATCAAAATTAATTGAATGTCATTAATCGATTTTGCAACTTCATTGAGTCTTGGACATGAAGGTGGTAGGAAATATGTATACGTTAGATTGGTAAACCTTTATAACCACCCTCTTATATATACTTTACTGGTTCTTATATTCACTTCATCTGTCGTTTGTCGTTATGCAATCTACGTACTATACCTAACCTATAGTAGGAGGAATTGCACTCAATTAATACCGTTTTGCTTGGGCCTGGATTAATGCCCACAATTACTCGCCATCTAATTATTATCCATGCATTGGGACTTGTACGTTGTACCAGTCGAACGAGGCGGAGAGGGAGGTGGTAACTGGTTTCTTCAGCGAAGCCGATGAAATCCTCTCTGGCAGCAATTAATCTACATAGGTATCCATCCACTCCAGAAGCATTGATTAATGACTCTCTGCTAAGCTAAATACAAATTGAATTCACCTTCGGAAGAGCGTACAAGAAGTCTTAAACCGAAAACATCGACTCAACTCGATATATACGATTATTATCGATTCTTCAACATCATTCGGTGCGATGACTTCACGGCCGTCGTTTTTCGCATTGAATGTCCTCCTCCTTGTCCTTTTACTTGAAGTCGTATCTTGTAGATATCTCTTGGTCGTTTCGCAATTAAATCAGCACACAATTGTACTGCACTTGCTGCGCAGTTTGCTACCGCTACTACGAGTAGATACACCAACCGTTTCCGCCACCTCCACCACAGCCACTATACGCCACAATTGTGACATGCAACCTTACTGTACGACCTGCTTGTACAAGTGATCACTGTCAACTTGTGTTGTTGTGTTTCCATACAAAACAGGACACGAGACACGGTAGTTGGTATAGGATCCGCGCAAGAGAAAAAAAGGTCAATTAAGGTGAACAAATTTATGTCTGCCGAACTATCGTCTGTCTACGCGAGAAAGAGGAATCAGGAATAGTGCATCAGATCCACATCCAATCCAGAGACTTTGGTAGGCGGTAGGGACCTGCGGCTGTGATGCCTACAACTAAGTTAGGTATAAAACCATCTAGTCACTTTTTCTCGATCCGAATATTGCAAACACATACAGAAGTCACTCTAAAGATCACTTTTCAGTATACAATCAAATAAACATACCCTAGGGAAATTTTTAAATCATAATTGCTGACAGAGACCGTGTGGTTGACAGAAAAAATGTTTCAAATGGAAGGCAGTCAAAAATATAAAGTGTCATAAAATGCTAGTTATGGAATTCAAAATAAGTTTAGTTTTTAAATAAATTTTGTGTTGCAACAGCTCTTAGAGAAACAGAGCCTAGTGGCTTACAGCTCTCAACCATTCCTGCGTGTGTTGTTTGTTGGCAGGAATGGAGGGACCAACAATTTTCTGCCGAGTCCGAACGACTAGATGAGAAACACTTTTTCACGACAAGTATAATCTTGGAGGATTTGTTAGCCTCTTGCAAGATGCAGTTCCCCGGAGAAAACATTTCTGTTTTTTTTTTTTAAGTGGTAGCGGCTGGAAATCGAACCCAGGCCTACCGGCATGACAGTCCAATGCATTAACCGTTATGCCACGAGGTACTATTTAATATTCGTTTTTGTTTTAACGACAGCTCTGTATAGGGCAAACAGCTGATCTCTGCCTCGACCATAGAGTACCTATATTATCTAGAGAACCGACTTCAGGGCTTTTTCTCTTTCACCCTACAAACTCCATTGTGAGTATTTCCTCCACATGGCTGAGCATGTGTTAGCTTCCCAATGCATTTTAAATGGAACCTCACCAATACAATGATAACTTAATGAATTTTGGCTTATTAGACTGAAAACAACAAAAAATTGAATCGAAAAATTGAAAACGTCACATTTAGAGCTATCACACGTATTTACGGACAGGGAATTTAAGAGAGTTTTCTCTTAATGTGCTCAAATAAAATTTGCGGGTGTTTTAGGAAAGAGGGGTACGAGTCGCGACTCTAGATAATATAGGTACTCTATGGCCTCGACGTTGGTCCAGCTATAGAGATCGATCTACTACGTATATCTAGCTATCAGCGTTGCCGATGTGAGATTTTTGATACGAAATTTTCATTTTGGCACGCTGGCACGAAAAAATTCAATATGTAAGGGTGTTTTTTTTAAGGCGTGTGGTTTTCAAAAAAGAAATAAACCACATCGCATATAATTTTATTTTATGGACAAAAATTTGAATTAATTATAAAGATAAGGGCTTTCTTTTCTTTTATGTTCTAAAAATATTTTCGAGCAAATGGCCACCATGGCGGGCTCGAATAAATTCCAGCCGAAAGGCCCAACTTTCAAAAACTTTTTGCAGCAATTGGAGCCGTATGTCAGCAATTACTCGCCGAATATTCTCTTTCAAGGCGTCAATCGTCTCGGGCTTATCTATAGATAGACAAACAACTTCATATTATCCCACAAAAATAGTCCAGTGGTGTTAAATCGCACGATCTTGGAGACTTCGCCACAGGCCAACGGCGCGAGATAATACGCTCACCAAAAATTTCCTTCCATAAATTGATTGTTTCGCTATGCGTCGTACGAACCGAAACATTATTTTTGTAATAAATTTACACGATTTTCAAACGTTGCTCAGGAGTAAGTCTATTCATTATGAAATGGCAAATCAAACTGAGCATAAATCAAGTAACAGCTGTCTAAACGACCAACTCCGATTAAAGTATTGCCAGATTGTGAAACCACACGCCTAAAAAAAAAACAACCTTTATAAACAAAATTTGAAAATGTTAATAATATTGCATATCAAAATTTTGGGGAAAAAATTAATTTTTGGATTTAAAAAAAAATATTATTTTTTTTTAAAAATTCAATATTTCAAAAACAAGTTGATGAATTTTTATGAAACTAGATTTAAAAATGTATTTTAATACATATTCAAAATTGGTATACCAAAACTTTTTTTAAAAAATATTATTAAAATTTTATATATAAGAAATTAATTTTTGAGAAAACCGTTCCAACGATTTAAATTTTTTTGTGCATATTCATATTTTTAAGTAATTAAGTAATCAAATGGCATACTTGTTTTTGAGCTCTAAGTTATTTAACTAGTTGCTTATACAATTAAAAGAACGATTTAAGTTTTTTTTTATATTGTATTATTTTCTTTTTTATAATTACTTTCATATTTTAAAAGTTCTTAATTCCTAGCAACTTGAATATAAGAGCAAGTATGTGCGATCGTGCATTAATTTTTTTTACAAATTAATGGCCGTGTTTTACTATCTTCTATCGGGATCCGGATTAACTTCAACACGTAATACAAAAACCAAATAGTGGGAAATTTTCAAAATAGTTTTTGTAGTACGTGTTAAAGTTAATCAGGATCCGGATCCCGATGATAATAAAATACGCCTAATGTTGAGGTTATCATTCAACGTAAAGGTATAACAAAGACAACATGATGGGATCCAGGTTTCTGTCGAGGTTTATTTTTCTAACCCAGATACAAGTTTTCATTCTGACTGGTGGTAGATGATCACTATTAGTCCAGTAAAATTAAATAAATTAGTTCGAAATATCTAACAAAATAGTGCGTCGAATTTTGTTATGTTTCAAGTACCTCTTGGAGAAGCTAAATCTACAAAGTTCGAACAAAAAAATTTTTAGAACTTTTGCCTACAAAGTTTTTTGACATCTCTTTCAGATGAAATGTTACTGTCGAAAAACTGTCAAAATTTTTGAGTAAGAAATGGTTTTTAGAGTTCAACTCAGATCTCTTATGTTGTTCATCTGAGTGAAAAATACTAACTTAAATAGTTTTTTTGTAAAACACGTAATTAAAAATGTCTTAAATACAGCATTACGAATTTCAGCAAATAATTCCTTATGGGAAAATATGATTTGTAATGTGGCGCAAAAAATAACGGATTTATGTAGAATGTAGAATGTAGAATTTTTAAAATGATGCTGTAGGAATCAAAAGAATCGGACTAACATTTTCTAGCAATGTGGCAGAAAATAAGAGCATAAGTTGATAATAATTTGTTTTGTATAGGTAGTTTGGCATATGTATGTAATTTAAAAAATGGTGTCAGTTATGTGTGTTTCTTAAAATCTACGCACTATTTCGGACTGAATGTTAAATTGAGACGGGTCAAAGCGTCAAAGGAAATATTTGACTAAAGCTGCCGTAGGGCAATCATAAGTCAATCAATTTTTTTTTAAAATCAATGTACAAGAATTGAATTGAATGCTAAGAAAAAAAAAAAAACGTTCACTTATAAAAATGATTAAACTTAAGCAAAGAAATATTTTGTAATTACATATTAAATCATGAAACTTCAATTTTTTTAAAACAGAGAAAAAGCTGCAGTAAATAGAAAGTACACAAATGTTAAATGCTAAATTTTTTTCTTCAGAAAAAGATTTGCTTAGCGATACATGCATTTTAGGAAAATCATTTAATTGATAAAAAATAAATAAATTTATAAACTATGCACATCTACCAAAAAACACAAAAGTAACACTTGGGTAAATAGTTAGTATTTATAATCTGTTTTGTTATTTGAATTCAAACTGAAATTTTTTTCAAATCTGACATGAAAACACTTGGCATTTGACAACCATTACGAAATGGCCACAAGAAATTTAACAGACCAATGCTTACTCTCTTATGAGCACTCTCTTTGGTCTAAAACAGTACAATTTTTCACTTGCGGAATGGGTTCGCAATACAAATGACGAAAACTGTCTTAAGTGGTTCGAAAAACATAAGAGTTTATGTTATGACAACGACAACAAGTGAGAGGTAATATATTTTGCCTTGTAATGAGCTATTATGAGTTTCACATGAACTTTTCTTGGCCAAAAATAAACAAAAAAACTTGCGCAAAGGAACAAGTCATTGAGCTTATGCTTTTCTTTTGCTCGCCGCACTATCAAAAAATTAGTGAAAATTTTAGCTCTAATTACGAATAATTAAGAAATGTGTACTCACAAAAAAAGGGAGTTTTCGTTTTCAAACGAATTCACAACAGGTGGAAAGTGAAATGTCAATTTTGCTGCGTTGAATGTTGTTCACGTGAAAATCACTCAATGATTTCTACCTGCAGAAAACAGAGGTAATAGGAGAGGGAAGTTAACTGTGCGATATTTCTCATACCTCTCCCTCTCTTATAAACTTTGTTTTCTGCGGGTAGAAATTATCCCTTATAAGCACTGTGCAGGCCCATTATCTCTTCAAGAGAAGGCCCATAATTGAGCAAGTAAAAAAGGATGCCAATATGGGGTGCTTTCATAAATGCATGGTTGTGAAAGTCTGACATATGCATAATTTTCATAAATGCGAAAGATAAATGTCAGATTTTCACAAAAGCACAATAGGTGTGTTCAACAACGAGTTTTAAACAGTTTGAAACCAACAGATTTAGTGCAAACCGGTTCCACATGTGAAATTTTGTATTGGCCCGCACTAAATCAGGCGGTCTGAAACTGTTCGAAACTGTTTGAAAAATTTAGGGAACAGGGCTAATGTAAATACTTGCAGCGCAAATAAATAAAATGTCAAAAATCACATGCATTCTGAATTCCTTCCTAAAGAAAGAGACTGATATGGTATAAAATGATGATATTGCTTGGAGTTTTCTGACAGATGACCTAAATCAGAAAAAGTTCTCATAAATGCAGTGTAAAAAACATGCGCAAATATATTGTATGACGCTAATATGATTGCAAATGAAAAATGATCGCAATCATGCATTTTTGAAAGTAGGTACCCATGATGAGAATTTCGTGTCGATATAATTCCCATGTTCAGAATTGAAAAAGCAACAAAATATTCTCACTTCTCAACTTGTGTAAAAAAATAATATTATATTAAAATTGAGAGTGATATTTTGAACTAAATTCTTCTTGCTGTTTTATTTTCTATTGACAAAAGTGCATAAATGATCAGAAATGCAAATTTTGCGGGTTTTATAATAAAACTTAAGCTAACACTTTAGAAGAAATGTTAATGTTTACGGAAAGAGCATTAATGTACCAACTATACAAAGTTCAAAAGTGTAGATGAACAAACATTTTAAAAAAAAAAATTCAAAAAGTTTTGAACAAAAAGTCTGTGCTAAATATTTTCACCTATAATTGTATGATGGTTTTATAAGGGAACTCAATTCCATTCCTTAGGAAACCTTTTTTTGGCTGGATTTATTGGATTATTAAGTTTTCTGAAATCCAACAAAACTTTTCAACAAACCTCATATACCCTATTTTATAAAATAAAAATTGTTTCTATCTGAGATCAGCATTGACCATAATTCAAGAGGTAGTTACATACATAATGTAGTGAGAGGATGGACTTGATGTGCAGAATCGAATACACATTATGTACTATGCATATATACCTATTTCTATATCGTAGTTGCCGAACGAATAAACAAACGGTGTAAAAAACCCTGAGCTGGCCTTAAAATTGGATTCAATTTTGATGCCAAATCCCTATGTTGGCATCGGCAGCCAGCCAGCCAACAGCATTAAACATCATCGTTGTCCGTCGTCGTTGCGCCCTCGTCCTCTTCGTCGTCGGTCGTCACAGTCATCTTGTTCGTCATTATGAAACCGGTTTTAGAATTAAGCTACACACAACATTAAACCAAATCAAATTGTAGCTACTGGTGTTCCACACTGAATTAATTATCAGCGCTTGCCCCTCAGGCACAGCGCGCAGCACTTCACATCGTGTGTTCCTCCTATTAAACCAGTTGAAATCCTCTTATTCAATTCGGAATCAAAGAATTGAAAAGAGCCTGGAAGGCTTTTGGGTCTTCACTCCCCTCCTCACTTCATAATAAATACTTTGTTGCTTAGGTTTCTTCAGCTCAGTGTTATTTTCCCTGAGGTGGTGTTTTTTGTTGTTGTTGTTTTTTTTTCATTTCTAAGCTAAATGATCTTCGGATTTGGCCTCTTATGGGGCGACGATGTGATGCCCTAAATTATTGCAATAAACGTTTTGGTGTGGCTCACAGAGATAAATAGATTGTGATTTTTTTTTTATTTTTGTAGTTTTGCCTATACCTACCTTCAGCTATTGCTTCCAACTTCCCAAGTGATGATTAAGGTATTAAGGAGTGGAGAAAAGTCTCCTAGATTGTATACCAAAGATCGTGCTCTGACCATTTTTGGGATGGCACACGATCGCTCCGTTGGCATTTTGTATATATTTTTATTTTGTTCAAACCTCTGCCAGATAACTGTCGGAAGAAGTTTACAATGTCATGTAATCTTCGAGAGGCTTCTTTCGTGCATGGACTCAGAGAAAACCAAAAATCATTTACAATGTTGCAAGAGATTTCTTTCAAATGATATGATACTTGCAGGTAGCTTAGCTATAGTCAGACCGATGTCAAACAAGTCGCACAAGTTAATGGACAGACTATGACAGGTATTTAGATAGAGTTCGTGGACATTCGAAGGTTCGGAAATTGGATTGCGAAAGAGTTTCGATTTCTTTTTGTATATCACTTTAGGGAATTAAGTTGAAAATAGACATTTTTTCGCAATAGGAATGCATTTAAAAACAAAATATTAAGTATTATGTGATGAGGGCATGAAATATAAAATAAAAAGTTTTAACAATTAAAAAAAAAAATGTGTTCCATAAAACGAAGATAATAATTGACAGTTCAGTGTACTTTATTCTTTGTTACATGAACAAAAAAAATTTCAAAGGAACATTTATTTTGTCAGTCCAAGCTCGGTTTTTCGTACCGCAATAAGTTCCGCAAGATTTTTTAATTTTTATCGATTTATTGATAATTTACTAGATGCCAAAAAATTTCATTCGTGACAGGGTTGTCAGAGTGGGCTATTTATCATAAATTGGGCTATTTATCATAAATTGGGCTACCTTTTTCCTTAGTTTGCGACACGATTTTGAAAAAAATTGGCCCAATTTGATATTTCTTTTAATTAATTTTAAAATAATTCTTTAAATAATTAATTAATAATTTTGGGCTACAAGAATTCTAAAATTCGGCTACACGAAAGTTTCCGAAGCTGGCAACCCCGTTTATTGGTTATTCATTAGATATTTTTTTCAGTATTATTTATTATTATTAAGTAACGTCATGCGAAATCTAATATGGCGGACAGCCAAAGATGGTGAACTGCGACTAGTTATTTTTTGTGCACTCTCATGATATGGGTAGGCTATTTATCGGAAATTGGGCTATTTCCGAAAACAATTTTAGTATGACCGCCCAATCATAATTGAGCTACTAATAGCCCAAATCTAATCACTAAGCAATCCACAATTCGGCACCACTTTTTATTCACTGAATAGTCTTCTTTTACGCGATGATTCTTTGTGCTTATAACTTTTTTTAATGGCTGCGAAGGTGAAATCAGGGGCCGGATAACCACATCAATTATCGGGTAATACTTGACTGAATATTATGTCATTTTGGAATTACCGCTCACGTTTTGAACAATCAAGTACAGCACAATTTGAAGTGTTTACTTTGCCAATTCGACCCAGATATAAAAATCAGAAAAAAAGAAGGAAGGGTCGTATAATATTGGACACATAAGTGCCTTTCACATGAGCCCCGAATTTTAACATTTCTTTCACATGAGTGGTTGCCAAGAGACACGAACGGCCATACAAAAATTGACCAGTAAAATGGGTGCTAAGAAAATTTGTGGTTAAATTCGTGCGAATTTTTCATTCGCAGATTTGTGGAATGCGTTCTGATGTTGTGAATTGTGAATAAGTGCTTGACAATTCGAAGAAAATATCTCCTTGGTCGCGAAGAAAACATAAAAATGCTTAATTTAACAATTTAAACAAATTTTTTTCCGAGATACCGCCTCTTGGGAGGAACTGACATTCGGCATAAAAAAAAAATGGTAGAGCCCCTCCATTCCTGCCAAAAATACGCACACAGAATGGTGGAGAGTTGTAAGTCACTAGGCCTTGGTTCTCCACGAGCTGTTGAGCCACCAACTTTATTTTTTTATTTATTTAAACTAAGTTTAGGACGTACTTTCCTTAAAAACTTCAGATAGGATCGTTTATTCAGTTCGTCTAAAAGTAAAACTAGAATTTGTTGATATGTGAGCTTGGAACTGCCTAAACAAATTTATTCGCATTTGCAGTTCGCGGTTCATGTGAAAGGCACTATACATATTGGTTTTGGCATTTCAAATCAACCGCAACAAACTTCACTTTAAAGTTATTCAGTTTATCTGTTGTTCCCAGAATTTCTATTTAAATTCCTCTTTCTTCTATGGGCAAAAAATGTATTTTATTTTCCATTGTTTTTTTTAAATAAAAATAAATTGTGATTGAAGTTATGAGACATTTTTGTTCAATGTTATTTGGCAACTATTTGGGCTACTTTTTCAGCTCCGATTTTGGGCTACAAAAATGTCTAAATTTTGCTATCGAACTTGTTCAAGACATGGCAACCCTGGATATTGGTACCTATCAAATGAAAGTGTTTGCTCAGAAGAACACGAAAATAAAATGATTTTACTTTAAATCCAAGATGGTGGACTAGTTATTTTGTGTGCTCTCCAATTATATGGGAATAAAATGAAAGGGTTTGCTGAGAAGAATACAAAAATTTGTTATAAAAAACATTTTTAAGAACAAACAAGAAAATTAATGGTAAAAAAAAAATTAAGAAAAAACATTTTTTAAACACTCGTTGCCAGAGGCTTGATGTTATTTTATTATTAAAAAAATCGCCAATTAAAGATCTTAGAAAACGTTTTCAGGTTTCAATAAGCAATCAAGTAAAGACTTGTGAGTAGAATAAAACTAACCCAAAGTATATAGGTTTCATTGGTCGTTCTCAAGATATTTTAGAAGAAAAAAATATGTTTAACAATTTTGGGTAAAGTTTTTTGTACCTTTTGTTGTTTCACTTTAAAAAAAAACAATGTCTGTTTAATTATCTTACAAAGTTAATCAAATATCAATTATGAACTATTTAGAATTTAACTAACCCGAAGCCAATACCATTTTGTGTGATCTCAGGATATTTGAGACAAAAAAAATTCAACAATTTTTAGTAATATTTATTCTTGTAGTTTTTGTAGGTTTTAAAAAAGCTACAGGTTAGATTTTTTGCAAATTCTATCAAAAGTATTAATCATAAGCTAGTATGTAAAATCAAATTAACCTAAAGCCAATGTCATTGTTTGTTCTCAAGATTTTTTGAGACGAACTAAAATTCTACAATTTTTGGTAAAATTTCTGGTAGTTTGTTTTTGTTAAAAAAAAAAAATATTCATATCATACTCGTATTATTACACATTTTGTCAAATATTAACTATAAACTAATGTATACATAACTAAGCTAGAATTTCATTGTTTGTTCTTAAGATATTGTAGCCAAAAACCTTTTTTCAACAATTTTCAGTAGTTTTTTTTTATATAAAAAAACTGGAAGTAAGTTTATTTTCACATTTTACCAATTCTTTATTATACGTTGAAGTGCGTAGAATAAAATTAACCCAAAGTGGGTTTCGTACCAAAAATGACATCCTACATTTCAATATTTTTAAAAATAATTTGTAGAAACAAAAAAAGACATTAGTAGTCTGATTTCTGATTTCAGCAAAGCTTTGAGGATTTTATTTTTTAATATCTTCTAAGATCGCTTTTATTTTATGTTCTTAAAGTGATAAGCTACAAACTTTCCAAAAATGTCCCCGTGGTCTTCCGAATCCTTGTGGACCTCAGCATCCAAATATAACTGGGTTCCACTGGAGTCGGCAGATACCTCACTTCCACTTGACTCCAGACTTTTGGCGTGGATAACGGCATCGTCTTGGTCCTCGTACCAAATCACGTCGTAATTTTCAATTCGTAGAAATAATTTGTAGAAACTTTTATAAAAGACAAATATATAATTTTGTATTTATTTCCCTTGGGTAGGTGCAAAACCTGAATAAGGCTCTATGAGGACCGAAAAACGCGTGTTCAAAGGTATGTGGGATTCTTACTACACTAAAACCACCTCCACTTCCCTCCACTCCACTTATTAACAAAGTTAAGTAACGTGTTGCAGGTTACTTTCCGGTGAAAATTCCTGCTTATTCAACAATTTTAAAGCAGTTTTCTGTTCACCGCACGGAGTCAGAAGGTTTTGTTCTTTGCAGACGGCGTACTAAATTCGACTCGTCAAGAATGTCAATAATCGTTGAATTAGCGTGGTCAAATAGCAGATTTCTATACTTTCACGTGAAACTTTTTACTTTTTCCCCAACCGAAGGAATCCCGAGATCCCTGTGTAGATCTTCGGTTCTTAAACACCACGGAGCATTTACAAATGAGCTAAGCAATTTATTTTCAAACGTTTGTAAATTATTTAAGTTTGTATCGCAGGTACAACCCCAAAGTTGTTGTATACCATAAGTCCAAACAGGTTTAAGTACCTGTCTGTATAAAATCAATTTATTTTCAAAACGAAGCTTAGATTATTTACTGCGTAGCCGCAGTGCATATCTCTTAATTTGGTTTTTAGTACTTTGCATTTCTTTTTACGTGCGGCTGCCATTTTGATTTCGCGATTAGAGTCATTTGCAGATACTTTGCCTAATTTTTTAATGGAACACGAGCGGTATTAAGAAAGACGGGTAATATATTTATTTTTTTATACGTAAAGTCCACGTGGACTGACTTTTGTTCATTGAGCGCTATTCGCCATGTTTTCGTCCACTCATTGACATTATTAAGAGCATTTTGTAATTTAATTGTAGCTTCGCTAATAGTTTTGCCTACTGCTAGTATTGCAGTATTATCAGAAAACGTGGCTACGTGGCAACAATAGTGTCTTGTGTTAGAGGTATATCGCGTGTAAATAAAAGGTACAGAACTGGACTTAATACACTTCCTTGTGGTACCCCAGCCACTATTTCTTTGAAATAAGAATAGTCATTTTCATGTCTTGCACGAAAAAGTCTGTTATCTGGATATCCTTTTAGAATGTTGTAAGGTCCTTCAGGCAGAACTTGTCTTAATTTTAATTTGAGGCCTTCGTGTCACACCTTGCCTGCGACACTTCCAAAAACACTGTTGAACAGATTGAACAGAGCTTTCATATTTACGTCAGTAATTCTTTGCACTTGATTAATTGTCGAATACTTGCCTTTAAATCCGAAACCAAAGTTAAGTTCTTGCCCATCGAAGGACTTAAATGTGAAATGATGTGTGAAATGAAATAAAAAAAAAATATTTTCAAAATGCAAAAGTTGATGAAAATTTAATAATTTCGGAAAACAAATTTCTCTCATGATAAAAAAAAAACTTCAATCACATTTAAGCATTCTTGGCATCAAATATTTGTCCAATCATAGCTGCGGTCTTTTAAGATCATTTGAAATAATGTGATAAAGTCTCTCGTTCATACACAGATGACCAGTTAAGCTGTTCAAACTAGCTCAATTTCTCATGAATATGGTGTCCGATAACACGACCCTTATCAGTCATAAATAAAATATTTTACTGGGTCACATGTGGAGACGTGGAGATTGTGAAAAGAAAATCCGACCAGCTGTCTATCAGTTTCATTTGCAATAAAGAAAATAAAAAATATAATATCTCAAGCTCATATACAGGCACAGTGCAAAAGAAAGAACCTATACCTACATAACATCATACATCCTCCCCTCCCTAGGGTTAAGTGGAGTTGTATAGAGGAATAGCAATCCAAATCAATGGACTTTGCGTGCAAATTCGAAGATCGAAACGAGGTCAAGAGCCGACATCAACAAATCATAACTAAAGGATTGGAGTCGGTCGCAAATCGCAATTGTGAATTCTCTTACCCATTACTGATTGGGAGTTGAGTCCCCAGATAGTCTTGCACATTACCGTCATAAAGATGAAGCATTCATTGGGTTCCTATCCTAACTCACAACTGGAGTCTGTATATCTTTATCTTCCTACGAGAAAAGTTTGCCTCTGGTCTGGATGGATGGAACTAGCATCAGCCCACGCGGACTATACTGGTAGTGTATAAATATATCATCATCCAACTTGTATACCTATAGAGATAGAGACACACCGCTTGAGGGTTAAGTGTGCCCGCTGTCAAGTGATGGAGGTGTACCTACGCTCGCAGAAGATTAAGTGCAGTCGAATGAAGTTTAGATGTGATATGTGCAAATGTATGAGTGTGTTCAGCTTTCGGCTTAAACCAATGCTAATTTCCTATCTAGCAAAGCTATGTCCCCTTTCCAGAGGTTGATCATCATGGTTTGGTATTAGTTTTCGTGGAATTGCTATTAAATTAACAATCTGGGAGTGTTTTGTCACTCTTGCCCCCCAGCTTTTCCTCGCTCTTACTCTGGGTTGGGAGTATCTATCTACTTTTGTGTTACGTTAGTTTTCTCTTGATGATGTATGAATGTACTTATTCAAGAGGGAGAAAATTTCAAGCTTCTTCGAGCGGAAAATTAAAAACAAACATTATTGTCGGCAAGACGAAATGGCGACGACGCATTTGTGGCGTTGTTCCAACTTTAAGATAACGCAATTCAACATCACATCATGTGATGCCAGTGTGCGAGTGGGGACCAATAGATGTTCAGTTCATACTAAAATGAATGAAGGTGTGGAAAAGTGGCAATCGGGCAAATTACTTCAATTTGACCTGACTCAATAGAAGTGTACGATGGCATGGCATAGATGTAGTATTGACAAGTTGTGGATACAAGGTAATTAGTTTGATGAGGATGTAAGCTGATTTGGGATGGTTTGTTGGGAAGATTGGAATCTTTAGGTACATTGTTCATACAAAATAAAACGAACAAAAATGCCTTACCTAGGTTTCTTGTTCAAATGCTTCGTCAATATAGACCTTTGACTTGGAAAGTTTTAGGGTTGGCTGAAGGCAGGGTAGTCAGATTTTTCTCAGAGGTCAACGGGACAAATGGCCTTAATTAAGAAATTTTGCGGGACAAAATAAATTTAGAACAAATTATTATACCGGGTATTATGCAAAAAGTCTGACGAAAGACTATAGAGCCTGTGGGTTACACAGGAAGAGCACAAAAATTATATTTGAGGGGATCTATTTCCCCAACCTATTTTCTAAGCCAAGGAACTCACCACGTGAACAACATTTCTCGCGGAAATATTGACATTTCGCTTTTCACCTGAAAAGAGAAAATCTCCCTTCTTTTGTGAATACTCATTTCGGACGAAATGTTTATTAATCAAGCATAGTACGCAGCTGAAAATGAAATGAAATGAAACGAAAATGACACAACGAAATCATAAACGAAAAATTTAGCCTTACTTTTCGATCTGCAGTAAGCTGTTCGATGAACGAACTTGATAATTGTTGCATATTTTTTGGAGAAGTCTTCACTCTTTTTTCGGACACAATTAATCACCTAGGGGGTCTTTTTTGGTTCTGTGAAAAAAATTAATCGAAAAAATAGTTTTCACATTCGCTGCTGAGCATTGCTCTCACTTTTTCGATTCATTTGGCAGAAATAAGCGATTGAATTTCTGTGAATGAAAACTATGCTATCGATGCTCGAACTACCCTACCATTTCTCCTGTAAACTGCACGATTCTCTCAATTTTCTTGTGTTTTTGAAGAGAACAGAGAAATGAATGAGACAGAAACACTTTTGGCAGAGAAATCGATATGATTGAATTTGACATTGTTTGTTCGTATTCACGTTTTCATTTTGGATATTCACTCCTAAATGATGGAGTGAAAGAAAATAATTCATATGAAAGTTTTTTGAAGTTTGGTTTCACATTTTCACAGAATCGGAATCGAAACTAGTGTGAAAGCATGAAAAGTTTTCCAATTCACTTTTTCACAGAAATAGTATCGGCCCCAGGCCATTTATTGAGTGTGAAAAACGACATTTTTGTTTTTCGTGTTTATATCTGCTGTTTTTTCATTACTGCGTGGCTGCATGCGTTTTTTTTTCTTCCCTTTTCATTTGTCTTGTTTTTTTTGATTTGATGTACCTAACCGACAGTGAATGTTTTTTCGGTGCGTTTTTGTAAGCATTTCGTTGTCTTGTGGGATAATCACCATAAGGTGACTAAAAATTTGGCATCATATCAGCACTCAGCAGCGTAATAGGCTTTAATATATCCTATTTTTTGACGGTGAACGAAAGAAACATAGATACAGATAATACTAGTGGTGCTTTTTGGGCAAGTTTTTTGTTTATTTTAAGCCAGCAGAAGTTCAAGCGAAACTTATAATAGCTTTTAAAATTCCAGGGGAACAATCATTTTTCGGGGGAAATATTTTCCAAGTCAAACATACAATTAGGCTGAATGTGTTTTGACTGTGGTCTATCTTGATTCGGCATTTAAAAGAAGTGAAATAAGTTTCAAATGATGAAGAACTAAGACCTTTTAAAAGCTCGTGATAAGAAGCACTGAATTATTTCACGGCTAAGGCTCAACAAAGCAACCTGGAGTTCCGGGTGCCCCAAATTATCGAAACGCCAACCAAATCGATAATGTGCCACGCCTCTAAATCTTAAACATGCATACATACTTTTTGATTACCTCGTGGCATGATGGTTAGGGCGTTGGACCATCATAGTGTCATGCCGAAGATAGGGGTTCGATTCCCAGCCGCTGCCCACCAAAAAAATGGTTTTCCCGGGGTACTGCCTCTTGCGAGGAATTGATAAATCCTCTTAGAGTATACTTGTCTTGAAAAAGTGCTTCTCATCTAGCCGTTCGGACTCAGCAAATTAGTAGGCCCTCTCCATCACTGCCAACAACACGCAAACATGAATGGTTGAGAGTTGTAAGTCACTAGGCCTTGGTTCTCCACGAGCTGTTGTACTACCAAATTTTTACATATTTTTCGAGAGGCAAACGTTGATTCAAACCATTTTCTTGTGGCAAGGTCTTAGAGCTCAACTTTTAAATGAAAAGAAAACTTCGAACTAATCTTAAGAAGAAATTTGACGTTCATTTCTCGGCCTAAGAATTATTCACAATGCGACGGGGAAAACGAGACGTTACGAGAGTTGTTCTCTCCTGAAAAAGAATTTTAAATAAGGAAATAATGGCGACGATAAATGCTTTGTTATGCATTTTTTCGCTATTTAAAATTCGTTTTTAAGAGATAACAACTGCAAGAAGTGTTCGTCACATCGACGTCTAGTTTCCATGTCACCTTGTGAATCAGGCTTTAGCATACCTAAGCCTGGAAAAGAGTCAGCATCACCAGAGCCTAGATTGAGAAGCTGAGCAAGAAGTTGTCCGCTGTGCATTCACTTGTCACAAACACCAATAAACAGTGGCCCCAGTGCTATTATCGCGATATCATCAAAGAGGCAGCCAAAACTACAATAAACTACCAACAAAAGAACACTCTTGGACGTGGGATGTTGATAAATGCGTACAGCTGAAAAAGGTGACAGAAGATGCACATGTAAATCTAAAGAGCATCTTAAGAGAAGAAGAGAGAAGAAGAAGACCCTGCGAAGAAAAGAGAGAGCGTACGCAGCCTTCCCTCTCCTTCCCTATCGATCGAAATAACAACCTAAAGTTTTATTGGAAAGCTGAGCAACTGGCTGCTGAGTGCTGGCTTTTGAACCGACACGCTCTTCGAAATAGCGATGGTATCCTAGTGAAAAAACCACAGGGAATAGTAGATATATTCAAGCAAATGGGCATCAGGTATAAAGGAGAATTAAGATGAGAAACGAATCCAGTCAGGAGCTTTAGGTATATGGCGATGGCTGAATTTGAGATTCGGGGAAAACTGATCCAGTTGTATTGCAAGACATTGGAAAATACGTGATACAATTTGCAACTAGGGAAAAACTCATACAAACTATTCCTAATATTCGCTATTGGTTTTGGAAAAAAGATGCGCTATCATGTGATTTCTTCAATTTTGGAGTAAACAGGGCAGGAATTGAAGGCACTACTTTCAACAAATCAGTCCAATTTCTATGGATGATATCGACATCATCGGACGTTCGAAACAGGCTGTTATAGAGAGGTTTTGCGTAACAGATTCTTCTTACACTTATAAAACACTTATACTGCCAGTTTTGCTTTATGGTACTGAATGCAGACCTATAAGCAAAAAGGAGAGTTGATAAGGGTCCTTCAAAGCCGAGGAGGATAAATAGAAAAAAAGATAAAGCGCAAACTCTTTGAGCTGTATTAAGATGTGGATGTAGTTCAGAAAATCAAAATAGGTCTGCTATAGTGGCTCGGCCTCATCGAGCAAATGAACCATAATGTTCCAGCCAACAGAACCTTTGAATCCCAGTCCCCAGATTTAAGGAAACGCAGAAGACTGAACCTCCGGTTTAAAGATTGAGCCATTTCGGATGCCAGAAAGCCTGGTCTAGATGACTGGAAGGAACTTGATCGGGATCATGGAGGATGAAAGGCTTTCGTGACTCAGGCTGTGAACCTTCATGGATTGGGAACCGGATATGTAAGCATAAGTAGATGTTGCAGTTTTTTAGTTTTCTTTTGCCCGATCCACCCAATCGCATTTCTTGGATGGCGTCATATCTGCTGCACGTGGTCAATAGAGAAACAGAATGTCCCATCACGTGCAGATCGGAAGTTTGTTGTCCTTATTTCGATTGCTAAGTTCATCAACTGTTAATTCGTCCGTATCCGTCCGGGTCTTGTTATTGCTTCGCAACAAAATAAGTTTACGTATGACCGGAAAGTAATCTTAATAGCACGACCCCCAACCTGGAACACCAGACCCTTATAATATAACTCTAAGGGCGGATAGCATCAGTATTGCAGGCATTTAGTATAGGCTTAACCAACTTATTCTCTAATTAACCTAGATTTTTTTCTTCTGATATAATTTTCCACGCACTAATAAAATATTCTTTTTTTTTAAATAAAAACTGTCACACAATATTATTATTAATTTTAATTAGCTGATGTAAGACCCCATATAGAATTTCAAAGCCTTATAATACAATCAATCTAAAACACTTATTACATAAGAATCTAAAACGCATTTACGAGTATATGCGACACGTTTTCTCAAAAACTATTATTATAATTGATTGTTTTAATAATTTCAAAGTGAAAACAATTTAAAACAATAAATAATTTTGTGATAAGAAAATGTATTTTGAGTGTAATTTTAATTAAATCATCAATAATAATAATATAGTGCATCCCAATCTATAGAGAATATGAAGTACAATAGGCTGCCTTTATTGCACACAAAACACACAAAATGGTGTAACTTTTTCTCAGTGTCGTTCACTATACCAAAGTTACACACATTGGTATGTACATCGCGTTACACTTATCGATTCAATTACAATATTATTATTATTTGTTTTTTAATAATTAAGAACGTAAATGACACTTTAAGTACATAACAACATTTAATATAAATTATAATCGATTAATAAAGGGTGATTTTTTAGCTGGTTTGGTTTTGGCAACACTGGTTTTGACAGCTGACGTGTGTTTAGTACCTTGTGTCACTGTCAAACAGCTTTAGTTTGGTTTGCAATTTAACCATGGATCGTCTTACAAATGAACAACGCTTGCAAATTATTGAATTTTACTATTAAAATTCGTGCTCGGTTCGAAATGTTCAAAATGTTGGAAATTGTGTTCAGCGATGAGGCTCATTTTCGGTTGAATGGGTACGTAAATAAGCATAATTGCCGCATTTGGAGTGAAGATCAGCCAGAAGCATTGCAACAGCTACCAATGCATCCCGAAAAAGCCACTGTTTGGTGCGGTTTATGGGCCGGCGGCATTATTGGGCCATATTTCTTCAAAGATGATGCGAATCGCAGCGTTACTGTCAATGGTGAACGCTACCGAGCGATGATAACAAACTTTTTTTTGCCCGAAATGGAAGTTCTTGACTTGCATGATATGTGGTTTCAACAAGACGGTGCCACATGCCACACAGCACGCGAAACAATGGCGCAATTGCGAGGCGAGTTTGGTGAACAGTTAATTTCACGTTTCGGGCCGGTCAATTGGCCGCCTAGATCGTGCGATTTGACACCATTAGATTATTTTTTGTGGGGGTATGTCAAGGCTAATGTCTATAGGGACAAGCCCGCTTCGATTGACGCACTGGAAGCCAACATCCATGCATTCATTCGTGAGATACCGGCCGATATGTGTGAAAGAGTATGCCAAAATTGGACTCAGCGGATGGGCTACCTGAGACGCAGCCGCGGTCAACATTTGCATGAAATTATCCTTAAACATTAAATTGCAAGGTTCAAGCTATCGATTCAAATAAATATTTCATTCATTTTTTTTAATTTTTTGTGTTTTTTTTTTTTAAAGTTCTAAACCTCTTAAAAAATCACCCTTTATAATAACTATTATAATATCACAATAAAATTATCAACAAACTATGTAACACCTTCCACACACCTGATAGCTTTGAAGCCTTGACACAAGATTCGAATATATTTATGAACATACATGTTGTATGCATAGTAGAGGTAGAAGTATTGATATAACGGTTTGCTGACAAGATCGCCAGCCGGGTGTTTGCAATTGATATCTCCTGTCCTGATCCAGACGAGGGCACATAGGGCACAGACAGATAGTCTCAGAGATTCACGTTGAATAAAATTGCGCATTTCAATCGCGATCAGCATTATGATCACTTCGTCGCCATCTCCGTCTCTGTCGTGCATCGTTGACAACTCAAGTACCTACCCAAGACCCAACCCCTTCTTATCATACAGCAATGTCGGATGGCTTTGGTAGATAGTGTAAGTATATGGAGCGTTGCAACTGTTGACTTACTTACTAACACCCATCCCATCACCGATTAATTGAAATTTGATTTATTTTATAATTAATTAGCTTACGTAATGAGCTTCCGTCTTTGGTCGCTTGGGGTGGAGGTGTAGACACCCCTTAACCTTTTTTGTCTTGTGCGACAGTGATCTACAAAGAAAAGGACACGTGTTCGAATTATAGATAGCATACAAAAATGGCGGTTGTATATATGTATGTATGTATGACAGCAGGCCAAGTGTTCGTTTCGCTTGATTTGCGTAGCGGTTTTCCCGTCCCGTTCGTTGCGTCGCGTCACCTTCCTCATCATCGGTTTGCTGCAAAGGGCCGTCAAATGCGAAACAAAGGTTTTTTGTACACCCAATGATGGCTAACGGGGACGGGGATAGATTTTAAGTGCGATTTTGAAATTCAAAAGTTTTGCCTGTCAGTTGGAAAAAAAAAATACTGCTGCGAAGTGAATATTTCTTTTGTTTGCTTAGAGGCAAACAGTTGTTGGTGAATACCTATGGACGAGCCTGGGACAAAGGCTGATGTTGCACTGCATCTGCACCGCAGCCGCGCGCGCCGCTGTCAGTGACGTAACGTAACAGAGGTCTTAGCTTACATTCACCTACTAATCGAAGGCCATTCGGTCAGTAGGGTGTTGGGACTTACGGGAGACGGAAGACAATATTGTTTATTATTATTTGTGCGCTCATTAGACTTGCATCACATCAGTGGGTCGAAAAATGCTTGCAAATTAAGAAGCTTTTGTGTCTTGGTTTACATTATTGTCGTGGTGAATAATAAGAAATTTATAATGTTAAGTAATTTCGTATTTAATGCGATAAGTTATACAAGAAGGTATTATGGGATTGATTGTGAAGAAAAAGCTACTAATTTAATGAAATCTGAGTAGAGGATGTTAAAAGGATTTTTTAAATTAAGGCCTTTAGCTTAAAAACGTCAAGTTGCTTTTTCCATAAAAGTATTGACTGAAGAATGAAAAAAGTTTAGAGGTTTTTGTGAACGATGCAAATGAAATTTTTGAAAAAAAGCTAAATTCAAGAGATTAAAGTCTAACTTGAGTTAACACATTTAAAAGGCATGAATCGTGATTAACTCCAAAGCGTGCTCTTATCAAAGATTTTGCGCGCTGTTACTTTGACTTCAAGACAAGGATGTGCACTTGTATTTGATTTCTTTTATTGAGAAAATCATATGAAATAATAAAACTAAGCTTAACTTTTTTGGCATTCTTTTGCAATGAAAATATAAGTACAAAGGGTGTTTTTTTTTTATATGTTTGGTCTTCTTGACAGCTGTCACTTTATTTATGTTCAGTTTGGTTTGCAATCTCATAATACCTAAATAGACTTATTCCTGAGCAACGTTTGCAAATCGTACAAAATTATTTTGGTAATAAATTTGCATGATTTGCAAACTTTATTGATAAGTCTATTCATTATGAAATGGCGAACCACACTGAGCACAAATCAAGTGACATATTTCAAAAAGACCAACTCCGGAAAAAGAATTGCCAGATTGAAAACCACACGTCTAAGAAAAATACCCTGTATACAAATTTGTTGATATCTCTTGTTAAGAGTGCACGCTCTAACCCCTTAATCTTTTTGTATTCCTTAATTCCTCATCTTCACGGTCAAGTTTGTAAGTCAGGATTATTTTTTTTTCAAATTAAGCGCTCAATAATTTGGACCTAGCCTGTTCTTGAAATACAATAAGAATGCAAATTTGGAGTTTTACTGCAAGTTCCTAGCATGCTCGGTTCCAGAGATACACAATATGAACTGATAACTTCACAGTTTCTTTTTTTTATTCGCTGAAAATCTTCAAAAAGACACTGGTTATCGAATCGGTACTGAGTAGTTTGGGACTCTTAACGCACTAAAACCACCAGTGAATCAGGATCAATCTATAAAAGATCGACAAATGATTTTTCTTTCTTAATATTTATAAAACACATTGGGGGAAGTTTAAAGTTATAACACTTACAGAAGCTTTAAGACCATCAGTTCATGAGGCTTGGTTCTTATGTCGTTTTCGAGTGAACACTTGGAGTACTACTTTTTAACTCCATTTTCACTCCAACTATTTCAAAACCCTTCGATAGGCTGTTCGGAGTACTGTTTTCGGACTCTTTTTCTGTTTCTGATTTGAAAAAGGAGTAGATTTGGAACACACCCATACATACACAGTTTTTGTCGGGCTACTTGTCAAAAGTGATAAATATTTGAAGAAGCGATTTTGTAAAATGGCGTCATTTAGTAGTGTGTGTGTAAACTCGACAGCATGATGTTTTCGATTGGAATCAAAAAGGAGTAGAACAGTCCGAAAATCCAATCGAAAATGGCATTAATCTCTGAACATTGTCTAGTACATTAAAGGCGGTCTCCACTTCGGAGTTATTTGACTTTGCAGTAGCTGAATGTGTGATACAGCGTATTTTAACCACTTCTTCTTTGACGCATGCACTTGTTTTAAATTAGAATTTTTTGAAGTCTATTTAAGACATTTTTTCATAACCTGAGCTGTTGTTAGATCGTACCCTCGTGATTTTTTGTTGGACAATTAATGTTGCCACATGCTTCTTACTTCTTTGAGTGTGACAACAGGAATTTCACATTCCACCCCTTACAAGATGTTCACCGAAGAGATAAGGATTTTGTTTCGGGTTGAGTTTCTGGTGGCAGGTTTTATGTCTGAAGTATTCGGTAGAAGCATCCGCCGTCAGACTATTCAGGAATCTATTAAGTGAATCATTTTAACTTAAACAGCGAAGTACAAAAATATATATAAAAAAAAACTTCAAATTCCTGTCAAGGTCCTATTTTCTAAGTGAAAGTTTTGTCCAGCTTCCAGGTCTTCTACAGTCTACCTTCTTGAGTTAAATGATCCCACTTCATTTCTCTATTGGTTACACGAGCAACAACCATTTTATTCCTACCCTTTGTTTTTCGGTTCCCAAACAAAAGTGGTAATTAAGACTCTGGGATCACCCTACCTGACCCCTACAGACTTTTTTCTATAGGATTATTTGAAATAAACACTTTATCTCAACAAGCCCCGAACACTGAAAGTCTTGATAGACAATTGATATCTGACATTTAAAGGCCGCTTTTCATCCCGAAGTCCTTCGAAAAGTGATACAGAAAAACGAGCATATTGTGCCATTTGCTCTGGTGGCGACCATTTACGATATCATGTTCCGCAAGTGGCCAAAACAAGTTTACGAGGTTCAAAATTAACGAAAAATTATCATTTGTGTTTTTATTTTTTATTGTTTACAAAAAAAAACATCCCTTTACATGGCTTAAATGCCTCACCCTGTATGTCAATTCAATAGCTTCCTGGGTATATTTTTGTTAATGTTACCCGTTACCAGTTGGTAGTAATATCCTTTTTGTCAACGCAACGTGTAAAAGAGGATTACATAACATCAAAATGCTACCTGCCTTACCTACCCATGTCTTCATCCTAAGCCCAATTTGGTTATCAATTAAACGCCTGTCACAAACTCCATAGGTGTACACACTTTCCAGAGAATAATTTCGCAAAGCAACGATGATAACGCCCACTTTTGTCCAAGCTATTAAATAGGTACATGTTATGTGACTTGCACTTGGGTGATTTGAAAATTAGGGAGCAGCAGTTTTTTTTTCAAAATATCAAACATAATCAAAAAGTTTTTTTGGATCTACTTACAGGTTGGTAATACCTGTTTCCTTAAAAAAAATTAAGTTACATAATAAAATAGGTAGGTATATGAGTGTGTCCAGATCACACACAAATTTACTATGGGATTGTCTTAAAATAAATCCAAAAATTAATATAGGAAAGTTTGGTGTATTTTTACCCGTCGCTCCGCTCCCGCCACTAACCTGTACAGAGGGAATAATTGAAGAAATATGAAAACATAAATATGTATGTACGATTATGTAGTTCTTCCTGGTTAAGCTTTGGGTGGGCTGGGATTGCCACAACGAGAAATCAGTTTATCACGTGTGTTTGGAAAATACAACAATTTTGTTTTCTTTTACAGTCTCCATCACAAGTTTTGAACACATATAAATGCACCGGAAAAAATAATTCTGTTAAAGAAGTAAATATTTTTATTTTATATTAATTTTACTCAATTGAAAAGCATAAACTCAAAAAATTTTACACTCCACACTTTTGTGTACTTTAATACTAAAGCATACTGGAAATAACATTTTGACGTTTTTGATAATTTGCTTAGTTGTTGGGCTATTGCTGTCAATCTTCTTCTTCTAATTATCAAAACTGATTTTGTTATGATTTTGTCATCTGGTGCTTTTCAGCAATTCAAACAATATTGTATTAATTATTAATAGTTCTTAATATTAAGGTCGTAAAAAACGTAGTAAAGTTGAAAATTGCGTAGATCTGTCAAATTTTCCATACAAATTGTGATAAAATTACAAAGTTTCAAACTGTAGAACGTTTTACTGTCTAACCAAATAGAGTACTGCAACAGGAGCTGCAGCTGCAACTGAAATAGCTGTCAAAAAATGTCGTACGTGATTTTTCTTACTCGCCCACAATGTGAAGGACAGCTTTCTGACATTTTTGTCATTCAAAGTCAGTCCAGCTGCGTCTGCAAATCCGTCTGCAGCTGCGTCGTGTTGTGGTTGTAACATTTGATTTGTGTGAATTCAACATTTTGATTGGTTTTCCCAGTTGCAGCTCGGTCTCCAACCTGTTTAGCCAGTTAGGCTGTAGTTTAAATATCCTTTTGTAATATTGTAAAATTTTTGTTTTTCTTAAACCAAAGAATAGACCTATTCTTGTTTTTGATGCATGAATGTGTAGATACACTGGCGCATTTTTTGAATGTATTAGGGTTCCCCTTAAAAAATTATAATCTTGGATTGGCCTAGATCGGCTTTTAAAAAGAGTGTTCCGGAGTGAAATGGTGATTTCAGCAATAATATTGTGAAGCTTTTACTACCTTAATTAAAACGATTAAGGTGTCTATGGAAAGAAAAACTTATTCTCTAGGAAATTGTTGAAAGCAAAAAAAATTAATTTTGTGCTCTACTATTTGGCTAAAATCTTTAATAAAACGAGGATTTGGCGAAAACGGCTATTTCACAAAGTGAATGTAGACTATAAAACTTCATATGTTTGTTAGAAGAAAATTTTTAATATTGTCAAAGTTTTAATAAAACAAAATAGAAATGCTTGTAAATTAAGAAAAAAAAAACGCATTTTTGACAGTAAATTTCTTATACCTAAAGTCTAGTACGCAGATCGACAAAAATGTTATCTCTCCTATTTTTCAAGACAATTTCTGAAGGTGTAGAGATAAAAACAAGAGACAAATGATAGAACAGTAGCGCGTTGCTTGAAATTTAAAAAAAATAAAATTTCCTTCAATTTTACATATAGAAATCAGATTTTTCAAACCAATAAAAGAGCAAGAAACAATTAATCGTTTGCGTTTGATGACGAACAATGTAATGTGGATGGATGAGAATTTAGTATTCTTACTTTTCTGGAAAAATGTTATCTTAAGACATTTTGGTAACATTTGGATCAAAATACACTTTTCTGTCAAAATAAACATTGACCCCTTTAATTGAAGCCATATCAACTTTCAAGTTATATTGAAAGGTGACTACATTGTCAATGGATTAAGAGACCTTTAAAAAATCAGAATTTTTAAAAATTTTTTACTTCTCCGGAAACAGGGGATTTTAGGGCAATTGGTTTATATTTGAGAAAAAATAAACTTTTTCAATCAAAATAAAGTTTTTTTTCCATCTTTCAAGCCATCAACTATATCAAGTTTCATCGAAAGATGGCTACAATGTCGATGGATTAAAAAACCTTTAAAAAATCCGAATTTGTTTAAATTTTATTCTCCAAAAATAAGTGATTTCAGAGCCACTGGTTGACATTTGGATTAAAATATACTTTTTTCATCAAAATATATTTTGTCCTCCATCTTTCAAGTTCATAGCTGTCAAATTCCATTGAAGGATGGCTACGATAACGTTGAATTAAATAGCCTCTAAGAATTCCGAAATTTTTTAGTTTCTTTTATTTTGAAGGCAATTAGTTGACATTTGTATCAAAATATACTTTATTAGTTTAAATATTGTTCTTTCCTTAGCTTATCAACTATGAAATTCATGTGGTACATGTGATGTCGATGGATTAAGAAACTTCGTGGCCCTTTTGTACCCTTTTCCATTAGCTACGCCACTGGTTGAAATAAAAGAGCTGTTCAATTTATTCTATTCTCATTCTTATGTCATCATTTTCCTCACGCATTTTTATTTTATTTCATTCATCACAACGTCTTTTGAATGGAAAGATTAAAACAGGAAGATGATTTAAGTTTATAAAAAGCGAAACATATGTACATGCATACATCAAACATCAAAATTAGGAAAAATAATGTTTTGAACATTGTTATTCATGTTTTGGAAGTGAAAATCTGTTACTTTTTCAAAATGGTTTTTTGTAAAATAATACACCCAAATAGTAAAAATACAATATTTAATAAAGTATGTGATAAAAGTGAAAAAAACTGGTCTTATATGACAAAAAAGTTAGCAAATGATTGGGTTTGTTCAATCCGGAACCAGGGTTGCCATGTCTTAAGCAATTCAATAGCCCAGTTTATAAATGTTTGTAGCTCAAAATTGAATCCGAATAAGTAGCCCTAATATTAGCCCAATAACAATCAAAAAATGTTCTCATAACTTCAATCACAATTTATTTTTAATTTAAAAAATAACGGAAAATAAAATAATTTTTTTGCTAATAAAAGAAAGAAGAATTTAAATGGAAATTCTTGGAACAACAAAGAAACTGAATTATTTTAAAATGAAGTTTGTTGCGGTTGATTTGAAATGTCAAGACTAATTAGTATACGTCCCCTATTACACGACGATTCTTTACCTTCGTTCCAATTGAAAAAAGTAAGGCCCAAGGAATCATCGTGTTATAGATGACTATTCAGCGGCATAAAAGTAATGCCAAATTGTGGAATGCTTTAAGAATATGTTAAGGGGGAGAAAAGAGTGCTACATTACTATTTATTGATACGAGAAAAAAAAATCGCCCATAGTTAGATTTGGGCTATTAGTAGCCCAATTATTATTGGGCTATAATACTGAAATTATTGCCGGCAGTTTCAGAAAATGATAGTCGAATTGCCGATAAAAAGACCAATCTGGCAAGCCTGTCCGGAACACCCTTAATGAAGAAAAAATTCCTTATTTCTGTCAGATTTTTATTTTCATCCTCATATAGTCGCTCTCGTCTAGAATTATCTTACTAAATTGCATTTTTTTTCGAATACTAAATATGCCCACAAATTCATGGTAATGTAGTTTGAAACAAGACAAGAAAGCAATCCTATCGGAAGATGGTTATATTTTCTCCACTTTGGCATGAAGGTCAATTTTATAAAAAAATATTGTTAAAATGGAAAAAAATTAAGTAATTTAAAAACAACGGCAACACTTGCTGTTCGTAAGATTTATTCTCAACTCTCTCGTTGCTCAACATAATTTTACAACGCAACGAGAGACAACTGTCATCAATAACAATTAAAATCAATATCAAAATAATAGTTATTCGCCCGAAGATGGAATAACACTCCGAAAACGCGTCACATCCTTCACCATTAGTTTTAAAGTTGTGAAAATTATTTTATAATTTAAATTTAAAATAAAATATGTATATGTTTATTTATTTTATTAAAAATCATAAGATCACTCAACTTGGAGAAGAACCAAAACCAAAAATGTAACTTCAACTGTTTTACAAGCTACGTAGCTACATTTATTGTCTTCAAGGGATTAAACCAAAAGAGGAAGTTTTTGCAATCCCAGTGGATATTTATTATGTGCGAGGCACAGACACTTTTACCCAAAGCCGGGATCAACAAATAAAAGAATTATATATTTTTGTTACCATTAAAAGTGAAATTTTCTTGTGAAATTGATTGTACTTAATTCGAATAACGTTCCTTCATACTAACGTAAAAATCAAACTTTACCAGACAACCCGCATCCACATCCACACATCTAAATCAGACAAACAAAAATATCTACTGTACATGACTGCTCTCGGGGATTATGTCATCTCATTTTGAAATGTCAGAAACTATGTTGCTTCTGAGAGATGGAGAGGCCCAGCCAGCGCAGTAGCTTACCTCTATCCTGTATTGCATACGATTGCATTGTGCAGCACAATGTGTAGATATATGTACGTCATCTGACAGCGACAGGTAAATTTACTTTGACAGATGCAAATAGTAAAAAAGTGTTTGCGTTTCTTTTCCCTGAATCAACAGAACTCTACTGGCAGCAAAAAATGAAAAAAATTAATCAGCTGTAAATATTTATTATAAACTCAAGGTTTTTCCTCTATTAGTGGTGGGGGGGGGGGGGGTGATTTATTAATTTGACAGATTAATATGAAAGTTTTTTTTAGGGCTCTATACAAGTAGGTATTTATATCATAATAATTGACATCATGTGTATGTTTCCAATAAAAAACATAAATTTAGAAAGCATTTCGAAAATCCTCCATTTGTGTGTCCTTGTGATGGCAATCATCGAATTCTATGAGTTTTCCATTTGGATGATGTCACATTTTGTGGTGTTGATTTTGGATACGGAAAATCATTATTTAGCCGATGAAAATAGTATTTGATGGCTTGGCTGATGGTCGGCTGGTCCATATGGACCAAAAGAGGGTATTTGAAACAGAGCGACCTCGATGTTGAGTGGATTTACTAGTTTGGAGGACAGATGCCATACAGAGTTTGTTGTTAATGATTGGCAATGTATTTATCTAGCTGCTTTGAATAATTAGAGCAATCATCAGTGTTAGGAGATATGTTAACCATAATTAGACATTTTTGAATTATTTCATGGTGTTGGCTAAATTTTATCTAAGGAAAATAATGAGATAGAATAACGCCGGAGATTTATTATCACCAATTACGTAACGGTGAGATTTAATCGCTGATTTTTTATAAGAATTTCGGAAGTAGTTTTGTTTTTTGTATGCAGGGTGTTCCAAAACAGATGCGATAGTGAAAGGGATTCAAACAAGTTGGGCTGGCACACAGTACCTAGTACTGAATAACAATTGGTAGGGTAGAGTCGGCACCCTCCGACACCTAAAGAGAAAATATGCAAAAACATACAATTTTTAAAAAAATTTCAAAAATTTAAAAATTCTTTTCCAAGTTTATGATTTTTTGGCGGAGTCTTAAGGAAAGTAATGAGATAGAATAAAACCGGAGATTTATTATCACCAATTACATAACGGTGAGATTTAATCGCTAATTTTTTATAAGAATTTCGGAAGTAGTTTTGTTTTTTGTATGCAGGGTGTTCCAAAACATAGTCAAGCAGATGCGATAGTGAAAGAGATTCAAACAAGTTGGGCTGGCACACAGTATCTAGTACTTAATTACATTTGTTAGGGTAGAGTCGGCACCCTCCGACACCTTAAGAGAAAATATGCAAAAAACCTATACATTTTTTAAAAAATGTTCAAAAATTTAAAAAAAAATCTTCCAAGTTGATGATTTTTTGGCGGAGTCTTAGATTTAATAAAATTGGTTAACTATTTCTTTTTAAGTTTTTTTTTAAATGTAGAAAAGTGTTGAATGTGCCCCAACAGGGGGTACCTCTGACACCGGATGGGGCACATCCGACAATGGCTTAGGAAACTAGGTCAGAACTTTAATTCAAATTTATATTTTATTGGAAAACAAATCGAAGTGAAAGTTGTTACAAATGAAAAATCGCGACAGAAAATCGCAAGTGTGTTCCTAGCCTAAGAATTGCATATTCAAACATACTTTAGCTAGAGATAAGTTTAGCAATAAAAACACAATAAGTAGTCTAAGAAACTTGCCCAGAAAATTATAGTCAATGGGACTCAGAACTATTTTTCGTTTTTCTTTTTGACACGGATTAGAAATTGACAGCTTATATAATTGACGTGGGTATGCCATTAGAAAAGCCTACTATTAATTTTTTTCAGAATTAGTTAAGTTCTATGAGCAAATATAGGCAGGGGTGACGGAGGTATGCCGAATCTACCCTACAAGAGAAAAATTTTCATACCAACCATAGCCACAACTAATTTTTATAGATTGTAAGGAATTGGGTTAGAAATTTTGGCAAGGTCAAAATTGATTTTTCAAAATTTTACTTTCGAGATTCTGATTTTCCAAATTTCTTGTTATACATTTCTGAGAATAAGTTTATTTATTATTTATTTTTGTTGGTTTAATTTCGTTTATAAATATGAGTTACGAGTATTTGAGGAAAAAACTGAATAAATAGCATTTTATTGTTTATATTTTTAAATTATAGAATTTAGAAAGGTAGAATTTTAACAGAAAGAACTGAAAGAATCAGGCATATTTTTATTGAAAAAAAAAAAATTTTAAATTTTTCTTACTAATTTTTCATAATCGTACTTTTCTTAAAAACGGCTTGAAAATTTTTCTTTAAAGAAAATTAATACATTATTTTAAGTAAAGGCTTCCTTTTAGTGGAAACCATTTTTCAAAAATGCTTATTATTTGTAGGTAACTCCCCAAAGAACCATTTTATTAATATGCGATTTTCTTAAGAACAATATGACTGATTTTATTAATTTTTTAAATAAAAGCTTCCAAAAATATAAATATTTTTGTGTTTAAAAAATACATTTTTGGGATTTTTAAAAAAATATTCAAAATTTTTTTTTGAAAATCAATTATTTTCAGAACGATATGATCGATTTTTTCGAAACTCGATACTTAAGAATTTTTAGTACTCTCTAAAATTTTATTTAGAAAAAATTTTACATACATTTGTATATAAAAAATGACAGAACCTTCCATACAAAAGTTAAAAAAAAAACTGGAAAGGAAAATATTTTTTTTTCTCAAAAAGAAATCCTACTATTTTGATTTAGCTTTTTCCCTACACTTAGAATAATAAGGTGTACTACAAAAAATTATGCAGTTTTGCACTTAGCAACCATTAAGAGTACCTGTCATAGAACGTGTTTTTTTATTTTGAATTTTTTCATTATCAGCTGAACGGATTTAGATAAAATTGTATTATACAAATTTCAAATAAGATTTAATTTTTAAAAAAAAGTTTCATTATTTTTTAATTTGATATTTCAAAAACGGGTTGGCAATTTTTTTTCAAATTTTAGTTCAATATGAATATTAATAAATACTTAAGATTTTGCATACCAAAAATTTCAACTTGAACATAAGAGCAAGTACGTGCGATACAGTCGTCCATTGTATTTATTCATCAAAGGGGGGAATTAAAAGAAAATTCTTTTTAAAAGTCTGGCACTATTTCAAATTTATTATGATAAGTAATATAACAGTTATTCCAAACCAGTGTTGTAGCCCTAGACCATTGGCATCTCTTTTATGGAAAATTAAAAAAAAAGTTTATCTACCATCCGAAAGATCTCTAGATCGTGATAAAAGGTAAACTATTTTCTGTAATTTTTCATTCATAGCTTTCAAAATTCGTTTCAAAGTCACAAAAAAAAAAAACTTTTGGCACCTTATTTCAAAAAAGAAGTATGCCATTTGAAAGGCCACCACGGTCATAAAAGGTCAGCTATTTCAAGTAATTGGTCAACCATACTTATTTTGGGTTATTTTACAAACAAATTATACATACCATCTGAAACGTTACTAGATCATCAGAAAAAAGTCAGTTAGTTTCTGTAATTAGTCAGTCATAAATTTGTTTGAATTTCATTCTTAATTCGTGAAAAAAAACTTCAAAAAATCATATAAAATAATCTATTTGACCAATAACTGAAACTAGCTAACTTTATGACCGTGAGGTGGCCTTTCTAATGGCATATTTTTTTTTTTTGAAATGACCCAAATGAGGTGCCAAAAGTTTTTTTTTACCTTGAAACGAAACCTTGGCTGACCAATAACAGAAAATAGTTGACCTTTTATCACGATCTAGAGATCTTTTGGATGGTATACCTTGTAAAGATGAGGTGCCAAAGGTCCAGAGCCACATAACTGAATGAGGTGCCAAAATGTCGCATGAACTTGAGTAACTTTAAGCTATGATTTCAAGTTATCTAAGGCTGACCAATTTCTAGTACTAGTTGACCTTTTCTGACCAATTATATGGCATTTTGTTTTTTTTTTTTCAATTTCCCATAGATGAGGTGCCAAAGGTCCAGAGTCCAGCTATGTACAAAATTTAGAGAAGATGAAGATAGTTCACAATTTAACGTGATGTTTCCAATTAGATAAGAACTTATTATCTATTGCTATCTATCTATGTTGTGCTAATGCTTTGCTATTGTTATGTTTAAACTGATTGATAAAACTTGGCGATTTTGAGTCAATTTTTGACAAAAACTTGAAATAATCTAAGAAAGCAGCATTAAAAGTTTTTTTTTTCAATAGTTGCCGTATTCAAATCAAATTAATAATTCTGAAACAAGAAGGTACTCAACTTTTGTAAGGAAAAAATATCGCTACTTAACATCCTTAATTTTTTAAACCAAAGTTAACATTTTTTTTTGAAATTTAAAATATTGATAATATATTTTAAGATTCTTCTTTATGAAAACTATTAATCTTCCTTATAAAATGTACCTATTGTTAAGCCTCTTGGAGAAATCTACCAAAGATTTCACGAAGATGAATGATGGAATTTAAGAAATTCAAAAAGAATTTTCAAATTTTATAAAGACTATAAACTTTTCTTTCGCAAAAATAAACTTCTACAAAAAATATATATCCAAATAGGCTTAAAAAACGCATTTTATATATCTTTAGATTTGAATATCTCAAAAACGTGACATGCTAGAGAAATTTCAAGGACAAATTCGGACTCAGCGCATCAAAGTTTATCAGAAAAGTATGTTTTAGTTCAAGTCACACTCAAAAATTGAAATTTTCCACACAAAGTAGTTACTTAGTGCTTTCAATAAGATTTTCGAAAACAGTGAAAATATATCAGTTTTCGACTGGTGCTTGAGTTCAAATGGGTTGTCACCAGAAAATAACCTTAAACAGAGATTTATTGGAAACTGTGCAGTTGTACTTTGATATATAACTACTTTCGAGTAGTTAGTAGTTTTCAAGCCATTAGTGACAAACTCACAATAAATGCATTTTTGCGTCACGAAATTTTAGTTGAGGGACAAAATCAAAACTACCCCATAATTTGCTCGTCAAGAGCCTTTATGAGTCCAAATTGGCTGGACTATAATTATAGGTCTCATATTTGTGGGTAATATTAAGAACATTCAATTTGTTTAAAATGAAATTGGTGATACCAAAAATTAAACTGAATTAAATTCTTAAAAATTGATTGAATCCAAACCTTCTTAGAGGGGTCCATTATTAACAATTTCTATAAAAACAAACAGCACGCACACACATACATACAGCTAAATCGAAAAGGTAATTTTTTTTATCACGTATAAAATCAACTTTGGAAAGAAAACAAAAAAACATTAATCAAAATTATACTCTGTCTCTCTATCAAGAATAATTCCAAACATGGAATGACATTTTAAATTAAAGTCAGTTTTATTTTCTGCTTCCTCTTTATTCGCCATTTCCGATGCACATTTTTAAGTGAGGGATTACTCATGACGCCATTTAAAGGATCAAATCATCATGTCGGTCGTCAGAAATAATAATCTCAGCACTCAACCTATTAAAATTTTAGGGAAATACAGCAAGCAACTGGCAAACGCACAGCGACATTTAAGAAAGAAAATAAATTGATGACTGGGTGATGGGTACATATTTACGTGCCTTCAGCCGAGCCAACATAAAAATCATCATAAACAGTTGTACTAAAGGCCAGTTTGTTTTTATAGTGCGGTGGATAAAATTTGTATGTACTAAATAAGGTTTTCATAGTTTTAATGATTGAATGAAGCTTTCTTAACCAAAACTCTGAG
This sequence comes from Dasysyrphus albostriatus, assembly GCA_946251815.1. Taxonomy (NCBI): domain Eukaryota; kingdom Metazoa; phylum Arthropoda; class Insecta; order Diptera; family Syrphidae; genus Dasysyrphus; species Dasysyrphus albostriatus. Next base: position 29,447,499 of record OX276337.1, on the reverse strand, counting down.
ATTTGAAACTTAGATGATAATCAACCCAAACTATTATCAAAGTTTTGATTAAACACATTTCATTTTACATTTCATGAATGGCCGCACCCTGAGACACGGCAGCCTTCCATCCTTAATGATCCCAAGCACGCTGCTTTCTGTAGTTGTCGAGAACACAGGCTTTCTGGCCTCTGCAATGGCATGATCTTTAAACCGGAGTACAGTGGTCCGTTTGTTGAATTTTGGCTAAAAAAAATAATTTCCCAATCCAATTCTTAGTATAAATTAATGAAATTTGAAAAAACTTGATGATTTGGGGATGCTTAGCTCAGTAGTAGTGCCTATTTTTGTCAACTTCAAACAGGGGCTTCAAAGTTAAGGTCAAAACATCGTCCCAAATTTTGAAATTTTAAATGAATTACTGTCGAAGTCAGGAACTGAGCAAAGTTTATGTTTGATAAGTCTTAAAGTATGCGCTTGAGTGTATACTATCGTATAAAAATTACTCCAATACTAATTTTTGTACTTAATTTAAAGAAGGTCTAAAATATTCAGGAAATGTTTCCCCAAGGGATAAAAACTAGTTTCAGTGCTTATTTTTAAAAACGTTTGTATTGGAAATTATTTTAAGACCTTATTTTATTGAATCTGAACAAAATTTGACAAATTTGACGGCTGGAAGTAGCGAATCAAATTTTAGGTCTGTCAACTACTCAAAACCTGGAAAAAATCTAAAATAATGTAAAGTAAAAGTTTAAATCATGTTGACGTTTTTTCTGGTTTTATTATTTAAATGTGACATCAGGCTAAGAATTCTGATTGTTGAAATATGAAAAAAACCGTTAAACTACACTTATTCAAGAAGCTATTTAAATATTCTTATATTTAAAAATAATGACATTTAACTGTTTTTTCCAATTTTCAAGTATCAGAATTCTTGGCCTGATGTCAGACAAAAATAATGCAGCTAGAAAAATTATCAAAAGTATTAAAACTATTAAAAACTATTACTTTAGATTATTTTCCAGTTTTTGAGCAGTTGACGTGAAATTTGATTCGCTACTTCCAGCCGTCAAATTTGTCAAATTTTGTTCAGATTCAATAAAACTAGGTCTTTGAATAATTTCCAAACCAAACGTTTTTAAAAATAAGAACTAAAATAAGTTATAATCCCTTGAGAACATTTTGGAACATATTCTCTAAATTTGGAACATATCAGTATTGGAGTCATTTTTATATAAAAGTATTCCCTCAAGCTCATATTTTAGGACATTTCAAACTTAAACTTTACCTAGTTCCTGACTTCGACAGTTTTTTATTTAAAATTTTGAAATTTTGGACTATGTTCTGACCTTTCTTGTGAAGCTCCTTTTTGAAATAGAAAAAATAGGCAGTACCACTGAACTCAGCATCTCCAAATCATCAAGGGAACCAAATTTCATTAGTTTTTATAAAGTATTGGTGTGGGAAATGATTTTTGTAGCCAAAATTCAATAAAGGGACCACTGTGCGGAGGTTCTGTGCTCTTCATTCTCTCGAACCTGGGGACTAGGATTTGAAGACTCTCTTGGCTGGAGCATTATTGTGACTCTGGATCTTTGGCACCTCATGTATGGAAAATTTGTAAACGAAAATGCCATCTTAATGTTCACCAATCGGCCAGAAACGTCAACTAGCCCTAGAAATAAGTAAGCCCTAGATGACTTGTAATCAAGGCTTAAAGTTTTTCAAGGTCACGTGCAATTTTTGGTCTGAAAAACCAAGGCCTAGTGACTTACAATTCTCAACTATTACGGGTGTGCGTGTTGTTGGCAGAGATGGAGGGGACCTACAATATTTTGTCGAGTCCGGACAGCTAGAAGATAAGCACTACTTCATGACAATTCCCCGCAAAAGACTTTTCCTTGGAAACAGCATTTCATTTTTTAAATGATAGCGGCTGGGAATCAAACCCAGACCTTCAGCATGACAGTTCAATGCACTTGCCATTATGCCACGAGGTACTAGTGTGAAACATAAGACCACACCTATCCGTCGAAGAAATTTTCATTCGAAGGAACCCAATATCAGCCCTCTCTTTATGCTTATTGCCCAGGTGGTGCACTCAAGTAGAAGAGGACTGGAGACAGCTAGCTAGACCCCAAGCTGATTGGAAGAAGATTTTTGGTTCAGGCCCTGGTTCACCTAAGATTGAAGCGCCACCTTAGGTAACAAGTAAGAAGGTGAAAATGCAACACACCAGCAAATGATTTTTTGCATTCAACCAAAACAAAATTAATGTTTAGCTTTGCAATTTGACTCCTGATATTTTAAAGAAGTAGTTAACAGGTATGCAAAAGAGTCTTGCTTAATATTTCGTCTGTGCATCTTTCGTTGTCCTAAATTCAAGAACAACTAATTAAATTAATGCCAGGTCAAAAGCATTCAATTAACCAAAATGTTCATTTTATCCCAAGTTCCTTCGTCGGAGCTCTCCGCAGGTACATTATTACCAATCCACTCGAATATGGAGGACACTTTCACAACACTCTCAATCAAAGCACACACAAACCTGCACTTAAGGTGCCACTACATTGTCCAGTTGTTGCCAACACCAACAAAAACATCAACAACAACAAAAAAACCTCCTGCCAAAGAGGTGGGAGTCTGCACAGAGCTTAACACAGCAAACATTTAAGAACATAATCGCTCAAGAGTAAAAGTGCTATCGCACACATAACACTACTATACTACTTGGCCAGGTGAAAGAACGCCGAACCGTCTGAAGTACATAAATACACCTTATCAAGTTAAATACCGTTGCAAAAGCAAATAAATCGAAAAAGATACGAAGGCAGAAATTTTATACCGAGGAATTATTTTTTTGGCAGATTACATCGCATCACTGAGTTTGTCCAGCTGAGGGGGGGGGGGGGAGTAGACCTTCTAACGGACATTGGCGTCTCAGTCTCTGGCTGTGTTATGCGTATACACCAGTGTATTGCACGTACAAAGCTTTCTCACCTCCTCGTCCTCTCTCGTCCGCTCCACTTTTTGGCTGAAAGACATTAAATTCCCCTGTCTCCCCAGGGGAGATAACAGATATATGTGTACCCTGGCTTAGCTTATACCTATAGATGTTCAAGATAGGAGAAGGAGTACTTTCATCATAAGTAGATAGGTACACACATAATATTTGTTATTTACCCGGCGTATTAAGACGTTTTACGGCTTTTCGGCGACGTAGATGGGCAAAAAAGATAGCCCACCATCTGTTTGTGATTAATTGGGATTCGTTTTGTGTTCCTTGATTTTATTTTTTTTTTTTTGCTGCGTTGTTGGTAAACGCACTCTGCACACAGCCTCAGCAGCATCAGCACCCAACACCACACTGCTATGAGGAACTTTATTTGGAATCCAAGGGGGTGTGGTTGGGGAGGTTTAATTATTTGTGTGTGCCGTTTACACTTTCAGCTACTGTATGCACGCAGATACTTAAAATCTTTTCAGACCTTATTTTTCTTGGAGTAAAATAACAACAACAAAAAAAAAGACATTCTCCTGGGTGATTAAGGTCTTTTTTGGCTTAAATGTGAAATGTGTTTTTTTTATTCTGATAGCATATTTGCTTTTAACTGAAGTAAGGGGCGTTTATTCGGGAGCAATTAAGAATGAGATTCAAGAATATATAGAACAATCGCGCATGAAGTACTTAATTTTATTTCCTCTTTGAGAAGGTATTTTTGGTTTGTTGAAAAATGCCAAAAATTGTGGCCTACTTTTGTTCAATATGGTGTTTTTTTTCCTCAAAATTTAATTTTTCTTATTATTTTTTTTTTTCAAACGTAAATAGAAGAAAAAAGGAAATAAGTAAAAGCATTGCATACTTTGCATGATGAAAAAGGCAATTTAATTGAAAATCAATGACACTTGGGACTTAATTTTTGGTGCCACTGCTGGTAAGGATTAGTGTTGTTTGTTTTTAAATAGTGATATTTTTGATAAAAAAAAAGTGCATACTCAGGAAGAAAAACCATTTTTTAAAAATTTAAAAAATATTTTTTTGAAAATTTTAGTAAGAAAAAATATTTACATTGTTTAGAAGCTTTTGTATAAAAATCTTCTGTATTCAAATCAAAATAAGCGTTTTGAAGTAAATCGAAAATAAAACAAGTTTTTGAGATTCTGGGTTTTCAGGATTTTGGGTTTTCAGTATTCTGGGTTTTCGGAAATCTGGATTTTTGAGATTTTGGGTTTTCCGGATTCAGAATTTTGCAATATGGCAAGTAAAAATCATGATCGATGCGTTATCAGTGAATTGTGTGATATCGCTGAAATTAATAAAAATTAAAATAAAATTAAATCAAAGGCTAGTACATATTTTGATTAATGTAAATATACAGTAGCTTTATTTTTGATGCGTAACATCTATTCACGCGCTTTAGGAGTAAATAAAAGAAAAGCAACTTCCTTGTCACATACTCATTCCTGATAGAAGAAAAATTTGTTTAAATCTTCGATATGAGCACTGCTAGCAATTTAACGGTTCCTCTTACAGAAAAAATATAAAGGACTAGGTTGTAGCTTAGAAAGAGTTATCGTTTTCGAGATAATACAATTGGGAGATTTACGGACTTCATGTTTCTGTAAAAAACGTACTCTTTAACACCACTTTTGGGGTTGAGTAAAAGATGACTTTTTCTTGCGTGGTATCCTCCAAAAAACTAGAAATAATTACTAAAAAATAAATACAGGGATTTATTTAAAGGTTTTGGGAAAGTTCCCCATCGATTCGAACTCCATTTAATTAAAAAAAAGTAAAATAAAAGTAAGTAAAAGAAAATTAAACTGCTGACAAAAAAAAAATTCATTCATATTTTCAGTAGGTGTAGAAATGATAAAGATTTGAAAAGCAATGTTATTGTCTTACATAATTAATGTTTATTGATCCATTTACCCATAAATAAGGGAAAATATGTAGTTTTGAATTAAAAACTCTAGAACCATTTTGTTTTCAGTGGTCGGCTAAATATTAATAACAACATTAAATAATAAAAGAAAATTTAGTTCTTTAAAACGTAAAAATAAAAACAAAAAATCAATCAACAAATTTTTCATTTTTTTGTTTTAATTAATTTTGAGTAAGCAAACGAGTTTTTGAAAAACTGATTACTTGATTTGGCTTTTAGTAAAAGAATACCTTCCAAACTTTCAAAAAACCTTTAGCACATAATTATCAATATTTCCGTTGTTTTTCAACTACAGTTTATCAATTCAAATCAATGATTCAGGATTTTATCCCTTCCGTCAAAAGAAGAGAGGGAAATTCACCTCCCCGAAAACTCCCCCACTCTTAATTCTTAATACAAATAAATGAAATTCGGTACACTCAGAAACTGAGTCAAGTTTATGTTTAAAATTTGTAGGAACATACTTAAGCCTGAATGTATACTTTATTTTAAAATGATTTCAATACCGATTCAGATAAAATTTAAATAACATGATCCTAAATTTTAAAAGTGGTAAGGAACGAGTTACATTTGGAGTTATAAGCCATAAGTAAAAATCTACGATGAAAGAAAAAATCTATCATGACAGAAAAAACTGTCTTGACAGAAAAACCATCGTAACAGAAAAAAACTATCATGATATAAAAAAATACCATGATAGAAAAAATTTTCATATATAAAAAAACTTTCATAAAAGAATAAACTATCATAACAGAAAAAACTATCACAATAGAAAAAACTATCATAACAGAAAAACTGATCATGATAGAAGAAACTATCATGATAGTAAGAATTATCATTATGGAAAAAACTATCACAACAGAAAAAACTATCACGTTAGAAAATACTATCATGATAGAAAAAATTATCACAATAGAAAGAAACTGTCATGACAGAAAAAACTATCGTGATAGAAAAATCTATTATTTTAAAAAAAAATTCGGAAGCCAATTTTGAATATTTAATAATATGCATTTAATCACTTAAAAAAATCAACGAGCTATTTTTGAAATATTGAATTAAAAACCCAAAAAAATAATTACTTTTTGTAGAATCCGTAATTTATTTTTTTAGAACATTTTTATATAAAATTTTATGGACATTTTAAAGGATTTTTGCATACAAATTATGATTTAAATCAGCTGAACTGTAAATACGCTTTTCCTTAATGGTTGCATTGCAAGTACCGTTATTTGTGAACCTACAAACATTTCAATTTCCTATCTAGACAAAAAACCATTGAGAAAATCGCTTCAGTGGTTTCGGAGGATGAGTACGTATCCGATGAAGAAGATTGGAGGGAAATAAGTAAACGATTTACTGCAGTCACTGCCGGAGAGAACTTATATTAAACTTCTACATCTATGGGAATTGGGAACTTGCCTTCGGCCGCTTTCGAAAACGTCAAGTCAACGTTAATTTATTTGTCAAAGGAAAGTCGTTTTTTGACGCGAATATTGAAATCCTCAAATTTATATGGATTAGTTCTCTTTGCACAAAATCTTTTTGATCAACGTCAGTCAAATTTCTTGAAAACGCATTTGACGTTTACGAACACGTTATCTGGCTTTTTAATATTCTTGTCGTAGTCTCGATTTTTTATTGCAGAATTACATGTCAGTTGATGTTTTTGAACATGCGACTTTAGAATAAACTGCTATATCAAACACAATGTCAATGCGGAGTAAGACTTGTAAGAATGTATTTTCGTTTTCGAACAGAACATTTTTTCAGTTTGTGTTTGAGAATATTCTGCAAATGTACTTTTGATAACGAAGATGACGTTTTCAAAAATGGCCTTTAACTAATAAGGTAATATTTCGATGTTGGAAAACAAACAAAACAGTTTTTAAGGGTCCAAGGTTCAGCTCTAATATTTAAAGTTTAATTTTAAAGTTTTTCCATCTTTTTCATCACCCTGTAAACTTAAGAAAACAAGAATCTTTGGTAAACATAGTCTTTTGTGGCAAAGGAAATTTTAATATATTTCGAAATGATTTTTGTGAAATTGACAATTTTGAAAAATTCAATCAGGTAATTTATTTTAAATTTCGTGCGAAATTTAAAAAAATTACATAACTGAATTTCTTAAAACTGCAAATTTCATAAAAATCATTTCCTAAAATATTGAAATATCGTTGATCACAAAATTTTGATTTAAAAACTATTCCTCTTTTAAATTTTCTTATTGGGTTTTGTGATAAACGAAATTTTTAGGCGAAATATTTAAAATTACATGATTGAATTTTTCAAAAATTCAAATTTCACTTATGCGGCTTATGGACTTTTGGCTTATGGACTTTTGACCCTGTGCAGCAAGGGCGTTCCACTTCACTGTTTATTCGCCGTGATGTTTTTCTAGACACAAAATGTCATTATTTCTTGGGTCGTGTTTTATGACAAAACACTGACAGAAAATATGACTGTTTTAATCTTGCATGAGTAACAGCAGCCCGCTTCACGTGAAAGAAATGAACTCACCACGTTTTTTTGAATCGTCAGCGCTAGAAAGTTTTGAAGATGGTAAGTACTTAAGCCGCAACTTGAGTATTGTTAAGTAGTTATGCATGGTTTGGGGTCACAGAATTCAATATTTGCATGTTGCATTTTAAATAAATATCATGTAACATTGAGAAATTTAATCATCAGCTCATACAGGAAGATATATTAGAAGCTCTTTATAAGACTATCCTTAAATAGCTCACATGACCTCTTGGCTCCTGTCTCTTAACAACAAAATAAAAGCCATTTCCATTTACATTCGCGCATTGTGGTTGCTGCTAACTTTAAATTCAACGCCCATTTGGTGTTCTCGAATAATCACCTCGCCATCGATGTCATGTCCACATGCAAAAGAGCTGAACTCCTAAACAACACCCAGCTCTATAACAAAATCACTGCTTAATAGGGCTGTCAAAGTAACTGAGTCCTCCACCTTTTCCCTTTTTTTTTGTTTTTGGTTTTTATGTTGTGACGTGAAACTCCACAGCTTGGACCATATGAGCCGGGTTTTTCATTAATTTTTATTTTGAATTAAAAGCATTCGTGATCACGCGATAATTCAAATTAAATTTAATACCCCCTTGGGTGAAATGATACTCTTCTATATATATTTTTAAAATATAAGAAAACCCCAACAAAAACCGGGTACTGACCTCTTCAGAATAAAATAAATTCCATTTCTCACGTCTCCTCTGGATTTAGCAGCAGCAGCGCTGGCGGAGTCGTGTGGTACAATGCCAACGCCAAGAAGATCCATGTCGTGTTAGCTTTATGGCTAACCTTTGGTGCCATTGGTGCTAGGCTAATTCTATAGTTGAATGCAACTTGAAGAACTTCAAGGAGGACGTGGACGTTCTTTCTCTCGCTCTTTGGGGCACCTATATATAGATGGCACAAAATTACGTGCTAACAAGTCGTGAAATTGCTGCCGACTGCACAATTTATCAATTCTTCCTGCTACCGCACCGAACTGCCATATCGGTTCGTGCAACGGTTTATGACTACAAAACCAACTTCTGTGCTTCAGATTTGCACACAATATATTTTTTTTTTTTGGGGGAATGAGGTGTCGTTATGGTGTCAAATTTTATTTTAAAACTATGACGTTTCTTGAAGTCGCGTAATAAAGGTAGCATTTTTGTTGAAGCAAGATTCACTGATTTGAGTGACGTCATATGTTTATTTATTATTTATTCACATAAGGGCTTGAGTCTCACATCACATCAGTCTTGCCCTTCCTCAAGCCATATAGAGGATAGGTACAACCCACTCAACCTCAATAACAAGAAGACGTGTTTTGAATAGGTTATGTTGGTTTAATACGACTTTCCACTCTAAATGCGAATGGGTATCCCTGCTTGAGAGTTGAGATTTAGACCAGGGATTATAATGATAAAATTTATGACGGTGATTTGGTGAGAACGATGTTTCGAACTTAAATTGCTTAATTGCTGCCATTAACAATTTTGATCCGAGAACGAATGAGATGTATACACACACTCTACACAGCCGTCTGCAAATTAATTGGTGGTGAATGACCTTCTCCTATATTAAGCCAGATGAAGATGTGTTGTGTTGTGCGTGTTTTTACTATGGCGCGCCGCCGGCCTGCTACCACTGCCACCGCCACGCCACTGGTATATAGCATCAATATTATTGTCTGGATTTTAGCTTTACTTACAAACATACATACATACATATGTGGACTTAAATTAAATTATGTAATGTCCCAGTTATAAAAGCTGGTAATTTAAGAGCTTATTTAACAAGGATTTTAGTTGAGCCTTGGATTAAATATATCAAGGATTCCTTAAGGACATTGTTTTGAAATTTCGAGATTTTGAAGATTTTGATATAATAAAAATTAATAAAGTTTGTTACAATTGAGGTCTTTAAATAAAACAGGAATTAGACAAGGACAATTTATAATTAAGGTTTACCTAAATGGTGGTACATTTGATCTTTCCAATATTAATGAAGGTTCATGATTAGGAAAAGATTACAAATATGCTTGTTGCTAAGTTCAACCCCGTATTTATATTATACCGTCAACTTCTCTCATTTTGATCTATATTTTGTGTCCACAATTATTGCAGTAAATAGCTATATGATAGAATTCATGGAATGTTATCTGTCAATCGGGATAAGAAGGCAGTCAAGGAAGGTAGGTAGTTCTGCCTGAAGGACTTTATAACATTCTAAACGGATATCTAGATAGCAGACTTTTTCATGTAAGACACGGAAATAAATATTCAAATACCAAAGAAATAGTGGCTGGGGTACCACAAGGAAGTGTATTAAGGCCAGTTCTGTACCTTTTATTGAAAACACATGATAAACCTCAAACAGAAGACACTATCGTAGCCACGTTTGCTTATGATACTGCAATACTAGTAGTTGGCACAACAAGTTCAATTACAAAATTCTTTTAATAATTTAATGAGTAGACAATAGCATGGCAGATAGCGCTCAATGAAAAAAAGTCAATCAACGTGGACTTTACGTATACAAAAATAAGTAGATTACCCGTTGTTTTTAATACCGCTCATGTTCCATTTGTAAATGAGGCAAGGTATCTGGGAATGACTCAAAAGACGTGAAATTAAAATGGAAGTCGCACGTGAAAAGAAATGCGAAGAATTAAAATGTAAATTAAGAGATATGAACTGGCTACTCGGTGAATACTCAAAGCTTAGTATTGAAAGTAAGTTGATTTTATACAGGCAGGTACTTAAACCTATTTGGACTTATGGTATACAATTCTGGGGTTGTACCTGCGATGCAAATTTAAATAATAAATTTATAAGAATCGAAGATCTTCACAGGGATCTCGGGATTCCTACATTTCGGGACGAAATAAAAAGTTTCGCGTGAAAACATAGAATTCGGCTAACACGCTAACTCAACGATTATCGACATTCTTGATGAGTCGAATTTAGTACGGCGGCGTCTTCGAAGTGCAAAACCTTCTAGCTTGGTGCGGTGAATAGAAAACCGGTATCTAATAACTAATTACTTTGTGGACAAAAATTTGAAATTAAGTCTCTCAAATGAACCAAAATAAATTTTTGTTGATGGCTCGTCACGTTTTTGATATATGTATTTGAATCTAAAGTTTTGAAAAAACTTATTTCAAATAAATTTGTGTATAGTCATTTTTAAGTATGAATATTTTTCATCAAAATTCTCTTGAATCGTTCAATTACCCTCATTAATTTTTGAGAAATCATTAAAGTTGGAAGTTTAAAATCAAATTTTAGGTCAATTTCTCAAAAACTCGAAATAATCAAAAGTTAGGAACTATTTGAAGTAACAGTTTTAATAATGTTGATATTTTTTTCTGGCTGGATTATTCAAATCTCACGACAGGCTTAAAATTCTGACAGATGACAATTGGAAAAAACTATTATGTCCTTTTCGATTGGCAATTCAGAAGCATTAGAAATGCGTGTAAGCCCTTCTGAAAGTGTTCTATTGGCTTTCAGAATGACAATTCTTCTCATGAAAAGAACGAAAAATGATTCTGGATTTCATTTTAGAAGCGAAACCAAAACGACTCTCACATTCAAACACATTGTAGTCAAAGTGTTGTAAAATATTGCAACAAGTAAATTTTTAGCTAAAAATGAGTAAATTTTACATATTTTACTGCTTCGAATAAGAACAATTATTTTCCCTTTAGAATATTATTTTTCCATTTACTTAATTCAAAATTATCATACTCCTCCATATTTGTGTCAGCCAAGTCTCCAAATGTGAAGAACTATTTCGAAATCCGCATGTGAAGTCACACAAATTCAGGGACACGAAAACATCAAAATCAAATTGTACGAGTATGTGCATGTGCATTGCTCCTAGAAAGTTTGTATCAAACACTAATAATGCTGGCTGTTTTGATATTCGGTCGAATTGAATCCGTACGGATTGAAAACGGCCAACAAAGAGACACCGGATTTGAAAACGTCAAAAATGCCGGATTTTAGATTAATCTGTTATGCCGAATATCTAGATTCATAAATGTTCGGCAAAACGAACGGAATGATGTTTCCATACGGATTCAATTCGACCAAATATCAGAACAACCGTGAATATGCTCAAATGTTTTGTAGTTTCTTAGAAAATCTAAAACCAACAATAACTTCTTTATCCACTACTTTTAAATGGAGAATTTTTGTTTTGACGTCTTAAACATTTTCTGAAAAGCTAGTTTTTAGGGGGGGGGGTGGTTACGGGGGGTAAAATTAATTTTTTTTCTTATTTTTTTTAAAAACTATAATGTTTTTAGAAAAAAATGGGAAGGTAAAAATTGTAGCTTTTGTCATTCTACACAAAAAAGATTAGCATTACAGTTGACCCCCTCTAAGCCGAACTTTCACGGGATATCAAAGCTAGTTCGAGTTAGAGGGAGTTTTAGAAAAATTCGAGTTAGAGAGAGTTTTTTTTTTAATATTTATTGAATTAAATAACAATTAAACTAAATAAATAAAATAAATAAAATAAATAAAATAAAGAAAATAAATAAAATAAATAAAATAAATAAAATAAATAAAATAAATAAAATAAATAAAATAAATGAAATAAATAAAATAAATAAAATAAATAAAATAAATAAAATAAATAAAATAAATAAAATAAATAAAATAAATAAAATAAATAAAATAAATAAAATAAATAAAATAAATAAAATAAATAAAATAAATAAAATAAATAAAATAAATAAAATAAATAAAATAAGTAAAATAAATAAAATAAATAAAATAAATGAAATAAATAAAATAAATAAAGCTAAGCTTCTTGCTTTTATCGCTTATTAATTCATAACTATGTAATATATTTTTAACTTAATTATTTAAAAATATTTTTACTTTTAGACTGAGTCATCACAATTGTAGTGTCATCAGTGATCACTTTTTTAAAAAAAAGATTCTATTTTAAATAAGCAATTTTGAAATTTCATCTGGCACATCCTAGTCATTTCAATTGCAGATTGCAATGTACCAATTGCATCTTCAATTTCATTTTTCTCTGGTATTTCAAAGTCTATTATTTCATCTTCTTCTTCAACTTCATTTTCACCATCATTAGTATCATCAGCATCTATTTCTATTGCTTCCAAAATTGACTCGTTATCAGGTATTTCAGTTGCTACGATGCCGTCATCGATTTCAACATAGTCTTTCCAATGTACGCCTTCAACATTATAATGAGCTTCTGTTAGCCTTTCCCAGATTGTCTGGATTTCTTGGGTGTCTTCATTGTTACATCTAAGTAAGTTAATCGGAATATCATCTTCGTCATCCCACGTCTCAGACTTAAATCCGGCCTTTTTGAAACAATTTTCAATTGTCAATGGAGAACGTCCTGTTCGCATGCCTTTGAGATTTCGCGCACGCAATCGAGAAGTGATATTTTATATTGCTCTGTTTTGGTTTCCCAAACTCTTAAGATCTTGGTGAGAAGACGGGGCTTATAGTGTACTTTCAAATTCTGAATTATACCCATGTCCATTGGCTGAACTATTCAGGTCATATTGGGGGGGAAATACTCAAGCTTTATAAATTTTAATTTATCCTTAACTTGTTTTGGGTGAGCTGGGCAGTTATCGATTATGAATAATACTTTACGCTTTGATCTTCTAAATTTAGAATCAAGTTTCAAAATCCAACTTGTGAAAAGGTCTGATGTCATCCAAGAACGATGGTTTGCTACATAGTCCACCGGCAAAGTTTTAATTTTATTGAAACAACGAGGATTTTTGCTTTTCCCTATAACCAGAAGCCTTAGCTTTTCTGATCCAGTCATGTTGGATCCCACAAGACAAGTCACCCTTTCTTTACTGTGCTTACCTCCAAAACATTTTCCCCTTTAAAAGCCAAGGTACGCGTCGGCAAATATTTGAAAAAAAATCCCGTTTCATCGACATTAAATATGTCGTCCGGTTTGAATCCTCTGACCACCTCTGAGATTTGTTGTTTCCATTCATCGGCTTTTGTGCTATCAACAGAAGCGCAATCACAAGTTGTGATTTGAGAGATTTTTTTAATTTTTTTTCGGCAAAAGAAAAAAAAATCGACTTAGAGGGAAAGAAAATAGGTCAATAATCAAGAAAATGTGTTCGAGTTAGAGGGAACTTCGACTTAGGGGGAGTTCGACTTAGAGGATAGTTTTTGTATGGAAAATTGAGGGGACTGCAAAAATACGGCCGAAAAGTTCGAATTAGAGGGAACTTCGACTTAGAGGGAGTCGACTGTATTTTGTTCATACAAGCAATAGATTCTGAGAAAATCATGCAAGAACTTCACGGTGAAGTAAATTTATTAAAATTTCATTAATCGATGGGCTAAAGTTTTTGTACGATTTGAGTTTGGTTACATGCATCTTCTTTTTTTAAAACCAAATTTCTGGGGTGCCCGGGGAAAGGGGGAGGCCGTCATTTTGAAAAAGAAAGTGATTTCGTGTTTGTTCAAACAAATCGATGAAATTTTCTTTCACACCAAAACTATGAAGTTATTACATTTACTCAATAAAATTATATAAAAAATAAGCTATTAACGAACTCTGTAGGTTTATTAATCTTGAAGTTATAGCATAACAAAGTAACACTTTTTATTTTGTACTGTTTAGAATTCTGGGCAAAAAAGATTATAACACATTTTTTTTCTTAGAGCAACAGATTTTGAGAAAAATGTGAAGTTTTTTTTTAAATTTTAGATTCTCTGAAAAACCACAAGATATTGTGCCAAAAAATTGAAACATTGATTTTTCATGATTCGTCAAAAAATCTTGGTAGAGATTCGAGAAATATATTAATCTTCTTAAGATTTGACCTTTTTACATTAATATTTAGAGGTGTCGCATAGCTATTTTCTGTTTTTCATAGCAAAAATAATGGACAAAAACATGGTATTGCATTCTCATTCTAATATCTCAAAAACTATCAACTAGAAACTTATCAAATAAGATCAATAGAAAATTTTAAAAAAATGTACGTATATCACACCGTTTTGATGATAAAGGTACTTTTCCATACAAATTTGGATTAAAATTAAAAGAGTTACGGCAGCAATATTGTTGTTTGAGGCGAAAAAAATTAAACGTAAAAAGTGTACGTTATTGTTCTTTACGTTGTTACTTAAATAAACAAAAATTAAACAAACAACTTAATAAATCAATAAATTTTTTTTAAATGTACGCAACGTGGCTTCGGTGACTTCTCCATCATCGGATATTTGGTCTCCTTACTCCAAGTTTTCTTTTTATAAAATAACATTTTTTTTTATAAATTAATGCATAAAATATTTTTTTTGTCTTTTACGACCAGTTCTATTTTAAACACTCCTAATAAGGGCATAAACATATTGCACATATAATTCAAAAATAGCGTTGTCTATACACCAAACTCAGTTATAAAAACTCTTGTTAAACGTATTTTACAATCTTCAGCAATAAAATCTAAAATACAATAAAACAAAATCACACAAAAGCCTTTGCAATCGCGTACCTTTATACCAATCCAAAAAAGATTTCGTGAATGGCGTGTGTTCAAAAATTAAACGAAAACCGCGCTGACACCTACACGTGTTTAAAGAGCGTTTGCCATGCAAACATCATGTGACATTTTCCAGCCTCAAGCCTTCTGGTTATTTTCATTCTCTAAAGCTAAGCTACGTTATAGTCGTATAACCTCAGAGCTAGCAGCGGAAGGGATTTCAAGATGCAATTTGCATTCACCTGATATTTAGATGGCGTCAAATGTTAGTTTCGAGCTATACCATCAACAGCTATAATTTATCCTACACACAACATACAAACGTAGTAAAGTTGATTGTGAATGGTAAATGTGAGGCAGCAGCTGCCAAGCCTATAGCTGCAACAACTTGCGAAAGGTATATGTATGTACCTTACCTTACCTATACCAACATGCCACTCAGGGCTAAAGTTAAACGAAACCAGTCCCCGACATAAAAGGTTACAATATTACAATTCCTCTTGCACGAAATAAAACCATGAAATATATTACGTTTTCCTCTCCTGGATGATGGTCTTCTGCGGAAGGTTTGCTCTTATACACATTGCTTCATGACTTCTTGCTGCAACCACAATCTTTTACTACTTATCATTTGGTAGAAATCATAGAATCTCAGCGCCATGTGCGATTTGGCGTATAAATTAAATCCTAGCAACGAAAAATAAAAACAAAAAAAAAAAGTAAAAAGGGTGCAACTTAACTTACAAGAACTGTCTCTGGACGACACGAAGAGCATTAGGCCAATTGAAAATGGAACTGCTCCTATATTTTAATTTAACTTGTGATGTGGCATGTAGGTTGATACCTTCTTTAGTAGGGGTGAATTATGATAAAAGAAAAAAAGAAAAAAAAAGAGTAAGGACATACGAGGGCTTCAGGGAGGGGTGCTTGCCTCCACCCCTAGTCAAAATATATTTCATACTGGGATGAGTGTCTTTCCTTTTGATTGGAAGATCAAAAAGTCGCGGGAACCTCTCTAGTAAAAACTTACTTCGTTTGCTTTGATATTTCATCAAAAATACCCAAGAGTGTCAAGCTAGAAAAGCAACTTTGACGAATCAAATAGTGAAAAGGTGGATAACTTGCCGTGAATTTGTCGTTAATAAGTTCTGCCAATTTAGATTTTTTTTTCGATTAATTTTGTATTTTCTTTCTGGGTGCCTTGCTAACTTGATATCAAGTTAGGAAAGCACCCTGTCGAAAATTGGTAAAAACTTCCTATACTTCAAGCCTTATGACTTAATAATTTGCCGTTAACGAGTTGTGACGAATGTAATTTGATCGTGCAAAGTTTTCTATGTTTTTTTTTGTGCTCTGCTAACTTGATATCAAGTTAGCAAATTAATTAGTTGTGACAATTTTCATTCTATGTTTTCTATGTTTTTTTTTTTACGGTCAGAACTTTACAAATTCAATATTTTATTGCTTGATAATTTGTAGGTAATTAGTCATTAATTAATTGTGAAAAATCAAATCTGTCAGGCTATGATTTCTATGTATTTTTGCGTGATTTGTTTTCTACGAGTGTCAGGTTAGCAAATCTACTTTCACAAATCGCAAATTGAGTGGGTGGATAATTTGCTGTTAACTAGTTGTTAATTAGTTGTGACAATTTCGAATTTGGAGTTCAATGTTTTTTATGTTTTTTTTGGGTGCTTTGGGGGAAAAACTTCTTAAAGGTACTTAATATTTTATGGCTTAATAATTTGCCATTAATTAGCCAGTAATAAGTTGTGAAAGATTGAATTTAATTGTTTTTCCTAAGATTGATATCAAGTAAGCAAAGCTTCAAATCTTAGCACCAGGCTTAATAGTTTGCCGTTAATTAGTTTTTAATTAGTTGTGACAGTTTTGAATTTGTCGTTCAATTTTGTCTATGTTTTTTGGACTACTAACTTGACATCAAACTTTTTAAATTATCACCTGAAAAAGGAGTGAGAACTGCTTAAAACTAGATGGCGAATAGCATATTAAGTAACCATTAATAATCAACTTTTATGTTGTGATAATTTCGAATTTTTTGTGGTAAGCACTTCCAAGACTTAATATTTTATTTCTTGATAATTAGACGTTAATTAGTCGTTAATAAGTTGTGAAAAATTTATTTTTGTCATGCGATGTTTTTTGTATGTATTTATGAGTGATTTGTTTTCTATGAGCGTCAAGTTACCAAATAAACTTTTACAAATCGAAAAATGGATAGGTGGATAATTTACTGCCAATTGATCGTTAATTAGCTGTGATAATTTTGAATTTGTAATTCAATGTTTTGTATGTTTTTCGGTGCTTGGCAAACTTGACCCAACTCGAGAAGTGTGCAAGCCCACCTACCCATTTTTCGATTTGTGAAAGTTGGTTTTGTAGTTTGACGCTCATAGAAAACAAATCACCCCAAGAAAATAGAAAACATCGCATGCCGAAATAGCATAGTTTTTTTTAGGTAATGCCCCTTGCGTGGAAATGATAATTTTTCTTAGAGAATATTTTATCATGAAAAAGTACTTCTAGTTCTCATCTCATCTAGACGTTCAGACTTGACAAAAAAATGTAGGTCTCCTCCATTCCTGCCAACAACAAGTTTAGAGTTGTATGTCACTATAGGACCTGGTTATTAAGGAGTTGTTGAGCCCCCAAATTTTATTTGTTTATTTTTTGAAGAAAAACTAGAATTAAGGTAGTCAATAAGTTTCTAATATATAGAAAAAGCCTTACGAGTATCTGACAAGTTTTCCTTCACTAGATTTCTTTTCTGGAAATCTTTCAAGGGCCTTGACTTGGCAAGAATTGCAAAAAAGTTTAAGTTTTTTTACAGGTTCTGGGTTCCCACCACTGCTGCTAACTAATGCCGTTTTTGTTTGGTTTTTTGATCTGGTCCGTTCCTATGGAATATGGAAATTTTTGAGTAGAAGGAGGGAAAAAAGAGTGAAATAGGAGTACTCCAAACGTCCAATAGAAAATGCCATAACATAACACACGCACAGGAGTGGTAACTTTTTTGTATGTCACTTGGCTCTAGTTTTAAAGGAGAAATGCTTTACTACTAAATGCATTTATTTATTCAATCCGATTACAGAATCTGTAGAATGAGCTGCGGAGGGAATCAGGTTCAATTTTGACTCTATAAGCCAAATGTCAAAATAAAGGCTGATTCTCTTCGCAGCCCATTCGTTGGATTCTGTGATCGGTGATTACATAAAGCTTTTTATTAAAATATTAAATGATTCTAATTTTATGTTTCCACAAAATTGTCATTCTTACATTCTTTTGTCCCCACTTCCTCCCAATATATAAGCCTTTAAGAAATTTTTTTTTAAAAGTTGGTTACGTTCTTAGCCCCACATCCCACCTCTCCCCCTCTTCTAATAAAAACACCTTCCTAACAGACTTTTGCAAAGAAAGTTTTTTCTAGCTTATTCATTCTGATGAGAACACGTACTTATATACGAGACGAGGATTCATAGGAGACAGGAAATTCAAAGAAATCGTAAAACGTCAACTCTATCGTCGTTGTTGTCAATTTATTTCCATGCATGATGGCACCAGCCTCATCATCTTCATCGCCGCCATCCCATAATCATTATCATCGTCATCATGACGCGTATTCGTTGAGGATTATGCGAAACTTGATAACCAGCTGAATTGAATAGGTCGGTATGATGCACCCTGTCGTCTGATGAGAGGTGCTTCTGCTCTGCAGTTGTTCAAAAAAAAAAAAAACGCAAGCAATCTTGTCCTCCTGATTCCTATATGCATCACCTTTGAGAGAGATTAAGTCGTTGATGATAATGGTGCCTGCATGGTGGAAGGTGGACCAACCGTCCACCACCATCGACGACAAGTCGACAAGTTGGCGTCATCATTGTCATGTCATTAATTTTTCCCTTTTAGACGTATGTAACATTTTATAATAATTTTTATCAAAAAAACCTTTTTGTTAATTTTGTTGGTGTATTAAGCTGACATTATTGTTAATGTTAATGGATGTTGTTATAGTTAAGTTCGACTAATGATGTTTATTTAAGAGGGAAGTCATAATGTATTATGAAGTTTTTAAAGGGACCGTTAAGCAACATTTTTAGATTATTATGAGAGCTCAACCAACAAGTTCGAGTTGTTGATAAACACACATCACGAGTTACCGTACAATGGAAATTAATACAACAATAAAATGTGAGAGTAAAAAATATTGTTTTTGATAAAAATGATGAGATCGTGGTAAGTAGGAGTAGGTTGTTAAAAAATTAATATCTTTTCAAAAATATAAGTCAACGAGGTTACAAAAATAAAATTTTATTAATTTATGCACTTTCAAAAAAAGACCCATTACCTACACATTTACAGAAAATCACAACTTTTGTTCCTATAAATTTCTAGGTTTACATAGTATAGAAATATATAGTACGCAGATTAGATGGTTAGGTACTTAATTACACAAGCAAAATAAATAAAAATACAGCAAAAATTTTTTTTCAAATAAATAAAGGCACTTTAACTTAATTATACCAAGTAAAATCCGAATACAAAGACTTGAAATTGAGTTTGATACTCATACATTATACCTTACTTAGTTCAAAAAAGTACTTTTTATTTTTTTCGTTTGCTCAAAGTAAAGAAAATTTGTAATCTTAAATGTAAGCTAAACAAGTATCACTTATTATTGAAAAATATATCACCAACTTAATCTAGTATTGTGGAAGAATTACTCAAACTTAATTAAATATGTAAATTGAACATGCCAAGTGTAATAAGCTATACAAAAAATAGTTTACAAAAACACTGCTTACTTTTTTTTCTGTCTTATTTCCACTGATTTGTAGTAATTGGTCTAAATAGCTAATTCAATAGATAGCGCCTTTTAATCTGTGCAGCACTTTGGAAATAAACTGACTAAACTAAGAAGTTAATTTTGTTTGTTTTTTTAACACCATTCCTTAGTAAACATAACGATAACAGTAAATAACTCGGGAGCATAGCTATTCAAAGAAACTGTAAATAACATGAAGATTTTTATTGTTGTTGATTACAAGCAGGTTTAGAAAATTGGAGAACTGAAGATATCGGGACAAGAAGTTGCTTGGCAGATTGTTAAAATATCACACATGAATGGGTTGCAACTACTTGCTCTTTTCAAATCGATTTGAATTTTGAAGATTACCTAAATAAAGAAAATTTTTATAAAAAACATATTTTTCCATTACTGTTAACGGTAAAAAAAAATAAATAAATTAGGTGGCGCAACAGCTCGTGAAGAACCAGAGCCTAGTGACTTACAACTCTCAACCATTCCTGTGTGCGTGCTATTGGCAGGAGTATAGGGGACCTTCAATTTTTTGCCGAGTCCGAACGTCTAGATGAGAAGCACTTATTCATGATATATGTATATACAGGATTTGTCAGTTCCTCGCGAGAGGCAGAATGTCGGGAAAAACATTTCAGTTTTTAGGTGGCATCGAATGGAAATCGAACCCAGACCTTCGGCATGACAATCCAACGCACTTACCATCATGCCACGAGGTACTAATACCTCCTACCTTGAAATAACAATCAAACATGACATCACGATAATAGAAAACACCAAAAAAGTGGGAGCCTAAACGGCCCATTCGATTTTCTTCAAAAATGGTACATAGTGTTTTTTGGTGATTATGTAAACAGGTTTTTTTCATTTTTTTAAGAACCAAAAATAACGGTACGTGTCATACAATTTTTTTTCGCAATTCTACATAATCGACAACTTTTCTTAAAAAAAAATTCAATAAATTACTTTTAGTAAAGGCTTCCTTTGCCTTTGAGTGGAAAACCATTTCTCAAAACAATTTTTTAATGGTACCTCCAAAAGAACCATATTTAAATTTTTCCATTTTCTTCAAAACGGTATGATATGACTGATTTCAATAATTTTTTTTAAAAAGAGGCTTCCAAAAACTAAAAATATTTTTGTGTACTTGAGCTGAAAAAAAGGGTTGGGGTCTAAATTCTGTAGGGTCATAATTCTACTTTCAAAATTCTGCATGTAAAACTTCCGTTTTCAAAAGTCTAATTGTACAAAATTCTGCATCACCAAAATTCTGTTTCTCAAAATTCTGTATTTCAAAATTCTGTAAAACTGTTGTAAAAGAGAAATAGTTTTGATAATGTAGAAAAATGGCCATTTTTTCAATTATCAAAACTATTTCTGTTTTACAACAGATTTACAGAATTTTTGACTGCACAATTTTGAAAATTGATTTCTTGTACAAAATTGAACATACCTAAATTAAATGTGGTAAGAACTTATATAATTAAAACGATTTCAGACTATATAGATACTATCTTTAGGCAGAGTTTTGGTCTGTTTTGATGATGAAAAGCCAAATACGGAAGTTTTTCCAAGAACATAAGACATTGTCGATGTTTTGAGTAGACGACTAAGAAGCTGAAAATTATCTCCTTTTGGCAAAAGCGCAAGTGAATGCAGTAAAAATTGGGAGCGCATAAAAAAAAGTTTTATTAAAAATAAGCAAAAAGCGCGAGTCATAAAAAAACGAATTAAAAGTTAGGTTGGTTATTTAAAAATCAAGAAATTAAGATTTATTAAGGGTATTCATTACAACAGCGTAAACCCATAGTAAAACTTAATATTCGGAATGGCGTTTACTCATGTTTTTGACGCCTATGCTTTTTTTTGCTATCACTCACATCCAAAATTTGCTGTGGGCTCTGGGTCTATAGAATCTTTTTTAGACAGAAATTTTGTTTTCATAAGCAGAATTTGGCGAAACAGAAGACCAGACACAATTTTAAAATACAGAATTTTGGCCACACAGAATTTTGACCAGACAGAAATTACAAAAAAAAGCTGAATTTTGACAAAACAGAATTCCGAACCGCTCCAAAAAAAAAATTATCATGGATTTTTAAAAATTTTTCAATTTTTTTTTTTTGAAATTGACTTTCCATCCATATATTTCGAAAACGATGACCGATGTTTTTAAAACTCGATACTTGAGAGTTTTTAGTACTCTCTAAAATATTTTTAGAAAACATTTTACATAGTAAAAAATAAAATACAAAAATTAAAAAACCGGAAAGGAAAATATTTTTTTCTCTAAAATGACTTCTACGATTATGATTAAACTTATTCCATGTACTAAAATTAATTCGATGTACTACAAAAAATTATAAAATTTTGCATTTAGCAACAATTAATAGTACTTGTCAAAGAATATGTTTTTTCATTTCATTTTTGAATTTTCTCATTATCGGCTGAACGGCTTTAAATAAATTTTCTTATTGACTTGATTTTTCGAATTACGTAGTCTAAGAGAAAGGCTAATGGTTTCTCAAAGATGAAAAAGGGAATTCAAAAAATTCGAAAAGAATTTTGTAGTAAATGTTCAAATGATTATAAACATTTCTTCGAAAAATCGAATTACCTCGACAAAAAATAAAACCTCAATTTGTTAAAAAAAAAATGCATTTTTATATCTTTAGATTTGCATATCTGAAAAACGTGACATGTAAGAGAAATTTCATGACCAGATTCGAGCTAAACGCATCAAAAACCATTAGAAAAGTAAAGTTCATGTCACAGACCAAAATTCAATTTTTTCAAATAAAATAGTAACTAAGTGTCTTCGAGTGGATTTTCAAAAACAGTCAAAATACGTCAATTTTCAACTAGTGCCTGAGTCCAAATGGACTGTCGCAGAAAAAAACCTTTTGTTGAAAATTTTGTATACTTTTAGTGGTACTTTGATGTTTTTCGAATCATTGGTAGTTTTCGAGCCATTAATGAAAAGCTCCCAAAAAATGCATCTTTGCATAATTTTTTTGCATTTTTTTCCATGTTGCGTCACGAATTTTTAGTCGCCAACCTCGGATTCGGATTCAGCACCCGAAAACATAAAAAAAGAACAAAATCAAAACTACCCCATAATTTGCCCTTTTTGAGAACAAATTAACTGAACTACTAACAGAAATGCTAACGCTTCAACAATTTTCTAACTTATGTCCAGATGAACTAAATTTATAACCAAAGTAGACCTAAACCTTAATGAAATCATTCAGAGATTAAGGCAGTTGCAGAAGCTTGAAGGGTTTTGAATATAATTAGCTTCTTTTGTTTCACTGAATTAAATTATACATACATACATGAATTCATTTCTTCAAATAAACGTGTTAACACAGCTTTGATAAATTGCAGTTCAGCCCTTAAACAGCTTTAATTTTTATTGCAGACAAATTAAATATTTGAAGCCATAATTAGTGCGCTGAACTATTGCTTTATCGCATTTATATGTAAATGTTCTTTCCTTAATTAAAATAAAGTTACACTCTTTGTTGGTTAAGGTGTGTTAAAACAATACAATTTTAAATTATTATTTACTTCAAAAACGTATAATTTAAATAAAAACAAAGAACTTGATCAAACGTTAGACCACAATTTCTAACATTTGACTAATAGCTTTGTATAATATTCCTAAAATTAAAGAGTAAGGAATTCACTTAATTGTAACATTAGTTCCACATAAAATAATTTTGGGTTTGCTGTTTCATAAAATATACATTTCGAATACAATAAAATTATAGCTTTTAAGGTAACTCAAATGTATCCTAAGTAGACCTCAGCACTTTATAATTAATCTGTGCTAACTAAGAAGGCACCACACCCATTGTCATACACAAAAATGATGGTAAGAGATTTTCTAGTCTACATATTTTTATTTTGGTCAAGATGTTCACTTCCAATAATATTAATGAAAAGGTAATATCCGCTTCTTATCTTAACATACTTACGTGTTATCTGTCCACGAATAGCCAACTTGTTTGTTTGATACTTTTTCTTATTTATAAACCTGTGATATCTTTCCAGTAATTTGAGCTTTTCTTGTATTGTATGTGTGGGAAAGTAGTTATCAGGTTATTAATTGAGGAATTTGGCGAGTTAATGTTGTCTTTACAAACGTCAACGTTCCGCTCTTAAGGCCCCAACCTAGAATCCGTTGCGTTCGTTGTGGTGACTTACTCAACTAACAGATCCATTAAATACATACTTCCTATGGGAACCA
This sequence comes from Dasysyrphus albostriatus, assembly GCA_946251815.1. Classification (NCBI taxonomy): domain Eukaryota; kingdom Metazoa; phylum Arthropoda; class Insecta; order Diptera; family Syrphidae; genus Dasysyrphus; species Dasysyrphus albostriatus. Next base: position 29,423,452 of record OX276337.1, on the reverse strand, counting down.
GTCCATAAGTGACCTTTTCATTAGCCGCAACGGACAAAGTAGCCGAACTTTTAATTTTTTCACTCCGGCAGATGCGTTGACAGCAACTTTTCAAGTGAACACTTTTCAGTGTTCGAACTTCAAGTGGTTATTATGTGAATGTCAACGCATTAATTGGGTCACCCTAATCCGTTGCATCCGGCAAACGTCAATGAATCCGTCGCCGCAACGCACGCACGGATTCAGTGGGTCGGGGCCTTAAAACAGATACATTCAACCTGGACGACAATGGTAAAAATTTCCGTGCACCAGATCTAAATGGAGTGCGGTTAGCTATAGCTACATATAGCTATAGGATACACCAACTTATCTCCAAAATTTGGTTGGAAGAAAGTATACCCGATAAATGGAACCTCGGTATAGTGTGCCCCATACACAAGAAAAGAAATGCTCGGACTTGTGCCAACTACATAAAGAGGTGTAAGTCTCCTTAACATGTCGAATACAAAACTGCATCATCAGTACTTAACTGTGTGTTCGCTTAAGACCGTTTGTCAACGATCTGATCGGCCTCTATCAGTGTAGTTCTAGGCCCGACAAATCAACCGTCATCGATCAAATGTTCACACTTCGACAGATTATGCAAACAAAAAATCTCAGCATCCCTGTCAAACTCGTTCGCCTAAGCGGGATAACGATGGAGAAATCTCGCTGCTCCGTCAAAGCCGGCTAGAACACCACCGAATCCTTTGGTGTCAAGAAAGGTTTGGGGCAAGGAGACCTTATATAATCATCCCGGTCCTGCGGTATGGGGCAGAAAGCATGTACCCTGTCAAAAATGGATGAGAATCTTCTTGGGGGCTTTAAATGAAAAATTCTTCGGGTGATCTTTGGTCCAGTCTGTATCGATGGAGTATGGAAGGGAAGTCTTAACAATGAACTCTACAGGCTTCACAGTCACATCGACTTTATCAAAAAGCAGAAAATACAGTAGCTAAGATGGCTGGGACACGTAGAACGTATGAACATCGTCACTCCAGCCCGAAGCGACGATCCTTTGTATCCACCCCTGATGGTCTTCGCAGCAGAGGAAGATCCAACCATATGTGGCGAACTTGAAGTGAGTAACTGAAAACAGCTAGCTAGCGACCAAGCTGGTTGGAGAAGTTTGTTGGTTGAGCTTATAGGTCATCCTGGACTGTGAGCCCCATCTAAAGTAAAGAAACTATTAAACTTCACAGAATAGGCACTACACATTTATTAAAATGGCCTACAAGTTCACATATTCACAAATATTTAAGTGCTAATACGTTGTTATTCATCATTCATCATTTATTAATAGAAATACTGAAATATGAATTTCTTAAAATGAAGTAGAGAAGAAGAAGAAGAAGAAGAAGAAGAAGGAAAAAGAAGAAGAAGAATAAGAAGGAGAAGAAGAAGAAGAAGAAGAAGAAGAAGAAGAAGAAGAAGAAGAAGAAGAAGAAGAAGAAGAAGAAGAAGAAGAAGAAGAAGAAGAAGAAGAAGAAGAAGAAGAAGAAGAAGAAGAAGAAAGAAGAAGAAGAAGAAGAAGAAGAAGAAGAAGAAGAAGAAGAAGAAGAAGAAGAAGAAGAAGAAGAAGAAGAAGAAGAAGAAGAAGAAGAAGAAGAAGAAGAAGAAGAAGAAGAAGAAGAAGAAGAAGAAGAAGAAGAAGAAGAAAATTTTGTATTTCAAAAGGTGAGCACCTATTTGATTGTTAGACCAGTTTATACCAATCAAATAATACAATACAACAAAAATTACGCTTGGCAGTGTATTCGTCTACAATGTTTATAATAATGAAAGCAAGAAGTATATGATTACCCTATTTTTTAGTGCATTTTTATCTTCGCTGGGAAAAAAGTAGCATGTAGCATACAACAAACTGGTATAATTTCGTATTGCTGTTATATTTAACTTGCTACTTTTTTCTAAGTGAAAATAAAAATAGTCTAAGAAACAGGGCTAATGTAACTACGAAACTTGAGACAATGAAAGTTAAATGGTTGTTGTTTATACATTATACCAATTAGCAAAACATGGTATAAATGTAGGTTTATTAATGAACAAAAATATCCCATTGCAGCTATGTACATTCTTAAATAGAAAACTCGATTGCTAGAGTGATCTCAATTGCAGATGACTGCATAACGTCCAACCAAATTAGTTTATACTAATAAAATAACTAGTATAATAAACAAAAATATTAGAAATGTCTACACATGATACTGAATTTAAATAATTGCATGAAATTTGTCAAATAATAAGTCCAGAACTTTTTTTTATACCAATCATGCAAATAATCGTATTGAAAATCACACAATGCTCAAATCGTTGAGGTACTTTAAAGACGGGAACTAATGGAGTTGGATATTCGCAAATCCGATTCTTATTGATTATTCTCTTTTCATTTTATTTTCCATCCACACGAGGATAAACTCGTTTAGTCATTCTCTTTTGTGATAATTTAATGGAATTGGTAATGTGTCATTAAGATTATAAATAAACTCCTTGAACACAGCATGTCTTCAATGGCAAAACTTAGCTAGGTGCAGCAGGATTTTTTTTAATTTTGCGGAGTAAAATTATCTGATACGAAATTCCCTCACAAAAGAAAAAAAACCCCAACATAAGCATGTAGTAATTTTCCAAGATTGATGGGGGTTAAAGGAAGAAGGTTTCCTTCTTGTATAGAAAATAAAATTTAATTCAAAAACATTTCAACAGCTGGTAAACCGTGTGTGAATGGCAATGACCAGGCCACTTGAAACAAATGTAATACCCCCACAAAACGTTGCAGGAAGAGAATTCCCTCGGTTCTAGAGAATTTATATATATATTCACGCACTTAAGTGCATATTACGTGGCCGGTAGTGCTTGATTAAAAAAAAAAATGAAAACAAAAAATATACGAATATTTTCTTTTAATTGGTCGTTGAGGCGATTTTTTCCGGAACGCCACAGCGACATAATATAGCACCATACTCTTGAGGACTTGATGCTTGGGATGGATGGTGTTGCGCATATGGAAATATTCATAGGAGCAAACAATTTTCACTCACTCTCTAGCGGCCAGATAAATCACAAACCCAAGGATATAAATTCTACTCAAGTATTTCAAGTGAGTGTTACAATTTTATTTTTGGTAATTATGTTAACAGCAAATGAATTAATTGCCCCGAGAGATCATATACTGTGTGTAGTGTGGTGTGTGTTGGCGGAGCAGCAAGCACACAAAAAAAGTAAAGAATAAATCTGGGCATCTATGGTGGTTTTGTGGAAATTTTACTTTCGAAGCCATTTTGATGGAATCTAGGTCAGTTTTTGGTTTTATTTTAATTTAAATTATATTTATATTGCTCTTTGGGAAAATCGCGGATAATGACTTAATGCGCTCAACGTTTGACAATAAGTAATGACTTGGCGGAAACATTTTGATTTAAAAATTTAAATGAAAAACAGACTTGATTTGTGTAGGTATTTCAATGAAAAAGGAGGACATTCGAAAGTTAATGGAGAAATGTCCAAGACTAATTGTAAGATTTAAGATCATTAATAGAGACTTTTTCAGAAAAAACAAACTTAGAGAGTTTAACCAGCGAAACAGTCGTAACAACTTGCTATCAGCAATATATGTATTCAAGTAGATTATTGCATATAGTCAAATAAATATTTATTTTGAAAATTTCCAAAGTTGCGGAGATTTTATGGAAAATTGTTTTACTTAAATCCACCTACCACCACGCCCACTTTTCTTAAAATTGTGTTTTCTCCTTAAATTGTTTCCTTAGTAACGATAAATTTGTATGTTGATAAATGTATAAGCTCTGTTAAATTTTAGAAATTGTTGATGATATCCCTTTGGAGCTAAGAATGAGTGTCAAGTTAGCAAAGGAACTTTTAAAAATCGAAAACTGATTTGTTGGATAATTTGCCGTTAATCAGTTGTTAATTAGTTATGACAATTTGTTTTCTGTTTTTTTTTTTTGGCACCCTGTCGAAAATCTGTAAGAACTTCTTATACCTGATGGTTCATACCTTAATAATTTTCCGTTAATTAATCGTTAATTATTTGTTAAAAATTCAATTTGACTGTGCAATATTTTCTATGTATCAATTTTTCGTGCAATGTTTTCTATGTTGTTTTCTTTTAGTTTTCTAAATTCATATGAAATCGTTAAAAGTTCTTTGAACCTATTATTGAAAAATTTTAGGCTTTAAAATTAATTATATCGGATTGTTTATTGCTTTATTATGCTTTAACTGAATCAAATGAGGTTTTAATGAAAAATACATAGAAAACATCGCACGGGAAATTTATTTTGTCACAACTAATTAAAGACTTATTCAAGTCAGATTTTTAAATAATAAAATGGAATGTCTAGAAGTTTTTACCACTTTTGAAAAACAAAACATAGAACAAAAAAATTTAAATTGTCGAATTGTTACTAACAATTAAATTACCATGAATTATTTAGCCATAAAACATTCAGTTTAAACAGCTCTTACAACTTTTTTAGGTAGTGCAATGCTAACTTGACGTAAAGTATCTGCGAAAAATCGTAAAAAGTATTGTACAGCAAATTCTAGTGTTTACCCCTTTTTTAACGCGAAACTTGGTTTACTTGATAACAAGCTAGCAAAGGCCGCAAAAAAGAAATATAAAACATTGCGCGATTTTCACAACTAATTGCAGATTACCTAACGACAAGTTATTAGGCCATAAAACATTAAGTATACAAAGTTCTTACCGCTTTTCAAGATTTGTCATGTTAGAAAAGCTTTTAGGGTGCTTAGCATATATAACATAGAAAACATTTAAATTATCACAACAAATTAACGACAAATTATACATTTATCCATTTATCGATCCGTGAAAGTTGCTTTGCTAGCTTGACATCTAGTTAGCAAAGTACCCACGAAAACATAGAAAACATTGCACGATCAAATTGAATTTGTAAAAACTAATTATGGACAAATTAACGGCAAAATATTAAGCCATCAACTATCAGGTATAAGAAGTTTTTACAGATTTTAGTCTTGATGCTTTGCTAACTTAATATAAAAAAACACAGAAAACATTGAACGAAAAATTCTAAACTGTCACAACTAGTTAACGGCAAATTATTCACCTATTCATTTCTCGATTCGTCAAAGTGGCCCTGCTTACTTGACACTCAAGAACTAAGATTAAGTTGCGATCATTCTTGAGCATAAGAAACAGAAAACATTGGAACTGGTCAAGGCACTTTTTCTCTTCCGATCGATGGCGTGCAGACGGAGAGCCAGCGCGAAAAAAGTTATAAATTTACTAAGGATGAAAATTATTACAGATAAATAAAATATTATTAAGTACCTCGTGGCATGATGATTAGTGCGTAGGACTGTCATGCCAAAGGTCTGGGTTCAATTCCCAGCCACTGCCACCTAAAAACAGAAATGTTTTTTTCGCGAGGTACTGCCTCTTGCGAGGAACTTACAATTCCTCCAAGAGTATACTTGTCATGAATAAGTGCTTCTCATCTAGCCGTTCGGACTCGGCAAAAAATTTGTAGGTCCCCTCCATTCCTGCCAAAAATACTCACACAAAAATGGTTGAGAGTTGTAAGTCACTAGGCCTTGGTTCTTCACGAGCTGTTGTGCCGCAAAATTTATTTATTTTTTATACAAAATATTAAACAAATTTGGTGGCATTAGAGATTTTCTAGTGCTTTCCAAAACTAGAATCACCTACGAAGCCTGGTTCTTTAAATATACACATCCAAAGTGATGTTTCATTATTTGCATTTAGCCTAAAATTGCATTTGGATAGATATATTTTCTGAACCAAGCCTGGTTTTTAAATTCTACATTTTATATTCAAAAACTATCCGTCCCTGAAAGCCAAAAGCTTTTGCAAGGTCCAGTTCATTAAATATTTGCAGCCAAAGTAATTCTGATAAATTTCGACGTAATCCGTTAGATGTGAATATCTAACGAACCAAGCTTTCAAAATTGTTGCGGTTGTCAGTGCTGAACAGGAAATTGACACACCTTTCCAAAAATGTAAAAATTTCGTCACAAAAAATTTTCGAGGATTTCGAAAAAAAACAAAGTTATTGAAATAAATCGTGACGTAAGTTAATGGAAAGGTCTATTCAAACCCTATCGATATGTCGAAGCCAAATTTGTTTCATGGTCTCATTTAGGAAATATTCCATCCAAAGTGATTTTACTGATTTTCTGCCCCCAACTATCTACCTAAATGTCTTAAGATAGCGATTACTTAGAAACCAAAGCTTGCAGAAAGGTGAAAAAATCAAACCGATAGAGATTTTCTAGAGCTTTCCAAAACTGAAAACTAGAACCATTTACGACGCCTGGTTCTTTAAATATACACATCCAAAGTGATATTTCATTATTTGCATTATTAGCCTAAAAATGCACAACTCGTGGACAACCAGAGTCTAGTGACTTTTTCCACTCAACTTTTCCAAAGAACAGAAGAGAACAAGTTGACCGTCAAAAGAAATTTAATTTATTATACACACTTTTTTTTGCATGTAAAACAATTGCCGGTTAATTGTTTTGCATGACATTTGACGACAGCAATTTTGTTTTGCATGGAACTGTAAGCCAATCTTGCAAAGAATTGATTTGGTAATTTTTTACATGTGGAAATATTTGCATCCTACGTATTTTTTTCTTATGCGAACTGTAAACTAAAATGAAGCAAATTTTGAGAGTGGATGTATAACCAAAATCTGAGTTGATACATGCATAGTGATAACGAATACCAAAGTTTGGCAGTTTTTTTCTCACCCTTGGGAGGGGTGGGGGTTAAAACCAGCTTGATTTCATATTGTATGCAATTCACTTTAATTCACTTTAAGAAAATACGAAATGATGCTCTGTCATTTTCCCTAAGCCAAAAGACTTTTATATTGATGATCTGATCAAAAGGAGCCATGAATATTAACTTTCAAAGCAAACCTTATTCGCATATTTTTGGAGACTTAATTTTGTTGATTTCTTGTTTTGTTTGATTTCTCCAAAAAGCTGCAATAAGGTTCGAATAAAATTGTTCAGCCAATAAAATACATAAAAAATATGTTACAGCTAAAGAAAAAATAAAATAAAGTTGTGTTTTTCTTTTCAGCATGTCAAGTAATAAGGAAGCACTAAAGCAGCCTTTAATATGCGAAATAAATAAAATAACATTGAAATAAGACCTTACAAATGCAAGTCATTAGTTTTTTTATTTTCTAAAATTAAGATCGTTTTTGGCTTGGTTAAAGGTCCCAAAATTCTGAAAACTATCACTTAGCTGAATTGAAGAAAAAATTTTAAGCTACCTGCCAACAAGCTCAAATAAGGTTGCCCTTATCCTTAGAATTTTAAAGTATGCCAGTTTTTCTTCAACGAATATGCTTGTTTATGTCACTGTTTTTCTTGATTTGTTATTTTTTTTTTTGTGATTATTTTCAGCCATTTATATAAAACATTGTCCTCACTATGCCACATGATAGGAATTGTTTTTTATAGTTCATTCTTTCACCTCCAGGACCCAAAACCGTAACAAAACTTTATCTTCATAAGGCTTGAAATTCATATTTCCGCCATCAAGCATAAATGAATTTAGACAAGCAAGTTATTTTGACTTTAGTATGACGTGTATTAATTACTATGCGAATACACAAACGCATAATGCAAACACATATACTTACATACTTACTCCTACAGATGTAATATACATTCTTTGATCAAGTCACGCAATATTGCTAAGGACACCCTGCATCGCAGATTTTAAGTCAAATTACATTGAAGTTATTTATGTGCGGTGACCGTCCTATGTTTAACGCATTAATTATTTATTCCACACCGGCCGGCGGCCGATTAAAGTTTACTTTTATTATCCTACCAATGTATGTATATGGTTGCTAATAGGTATAATTAGCCGCCTAGTTCAAAACATTTGATTTATGATTGGAGCATTTTTTGAAAAACAAAAATTAAATAAATATGCAGTCAGTCAGGATTATGTTGGAACAACATAAATGAAAAGTTGAAAATCAATGCCTTGAGGAAGTAATATAAATCAAAAAAGTATTGACTTTTTATAATTTAAAACTAAACACAATTTGTTAATGGTCGTCTAATTACTTGACTACGTTTCTTTCAACTCTTTGTTAACTGATCTAGATATGCTTATTTTAGACAGGTATGTATAATAACAAGGCTTGTAACTGTCTCAAAAATGTACAAAATAATCAATAATGACTATACTTCTTGTAACATCCAGCATAATGACAAACGAATCCGGACAAAAGCATCCATCGAGGACTAAGAAGGTTTTTTTTAGAAAAGTATCGACTCGATTTCGAAATACAAAATTTTCAAAAAATATTTTGATATTGAAATTCATAAAATTTTGTATGAAACTTTGGCTTGCAATATTTTTGAAACCTTTTGAAAGTTTTGATTTAATAAAAATTATTTAAATCCGATCAGCCAATAATGAAGAAAAAAGCTTTCTAACTGAGTACTTTGCATTCTTATATCCCATCAAAATCACAAGAGTTGTTTTAGAGAAGAATAAGATTTTCTTCAACAGGTTGATAACATTTATGTGGAAGGAACCGTTATTTATGCCTTAAGTAAAATATCTGTTTAAAATATTCTAAATAATGATAGAAATCGTCGTCCAGCTAATTTTCGAAATACCTACATATATATTGAATTCTAATTTTTTTCATTTTATTTAAAAAATATTCCTTAAAAAAATTAGTACACAATTCTCATTGAAGTTAAATACATCAGTCACATAGTTTAAAAGAAAATTGAAAATCAAAGTTGTATACAGCCGTTAAAAAAAATGGTCAATTTCCTTTTAGGAAATGTATGGGAGGAACCGTTTTATTTGGTTCCAAAACCAAGTAAATTGCTTGGGAATAAAGAACTTTTTAAGAAATTCAAGTTATTATAGAAAAAATATAAAAAATCGTTTAATCGTTTTCAACCCGTTGACTAACTTAGAACTTAAAAAAGAGTATGCCAATTGATTAATTGAAAAAAATATAAATATATGCAAACAAAATTTAAAATTGCTAGTGCGGTTTCAAAAAAAAAATTATGTATTCAAAATAAGTAACATTTTTTAAACAATATTTTGGTATGCCAATTTTGAGTATTAATTAATTTACGTTTATTTAACTAATTTCAACAATATCATTAGCCCATTTTTGAACGTCCTTTATCTTGGGGGACACTTAATGGTGGAATCAAAAAATTTGTATATCTGAATTTATTGCTAATTAAATGCTAATTTGTTTCTCAAACCAAAAATTTGTTGCTGGTTAAAAAGTTAACTTAAAAACAAGCCTCTAAAATGACGAAATCCAAAGTATTTTTACCAAAATTTGAAGACACCTTTAAATCGGGGCCTTTTCCCGTGCCCATGTTGGTAAAACCGGAAATACCCTTTTTTGAATTTGAACTTCAAATAAAAAAACGATTCATAAACGCCACAAAATTAATTTTTGAGCAACAAATTTTCATTCAAAATGCTGCAAACTTTGACAAAAAGTTTAAAATTATTTTTTTTTTCAATTTTAACACTTACATAGGTGGTATAGTTTTATTTTGGCTGGAAACTGAATACAAAGAAAACCAAGCAAGCAACAACAAATTCTAGTTAGAGGTGTCTTCAAATTGTGCCGAAAAAATTCGGATTTTGTCATTTTTTTAGATTTTAGAGGCTTGATTTTTAGTTAATTTTTGAGCCAGTGGAAACTTGAATTCCAAATAAACCATTAGAGATACAAATTTTTGGTTTGAGCAACAAATTAGTATTTAATTAGCAATAAATTAAGATGTACAAATTTTTTGATTCCACCATAAAGAGTCCGCCAAGATAAGGGATGTTTTTTGAAATATTGAATTTTCAAGAAAAAACGTTTAATTTTTCAAAAGAAATTTTTTTTGTTAAATTTTGATATGCAAATTGACATTTGAAAGCAGCTTTTGCATACAAATTTTGATTGAAATCATTTGACCCTTGAATGAGAGAGTCGAAAATAAAGAAAATCGTTTTATTGCAGGTACCGTTAATAACGGTTTTTGGTAAATTTTTGTATCAAAAGTTACACTATGCCTTTTATAATTTACTAAATTTTTTCATTAAAATCATTGAAGCCGTTTTTGAGATGAATAATCTTTTTCTCAACGTTTGTATGGAAAGAAGCATTATTTTTGGAACAAAAATTTCAGTTTCTCCTCTTGGTTCCCTCAATGGGAATTTAATAAAACGTTGGGGAAGACATTTTTTTCTGGCTATCATTAGAGTACTTTACAGAAAATTTGAATCCAAGTTTTCGACCATTTCAGGGTCCCTTTCAGGGTTTCCACCATTTAAACTTAGGTTAATATATTTTTCAATAATTTAGCATGATACCTTTTTTAAAAAAAATTTATATTTTTAGAGAGGTAATAACAGAAATATTTTTTCCATGTTTGAAGAATTTTTGATTGATGAGTTAGTTTTTGGCTCAAGCTTTTACCATCTTAAATGAGAGAGTAAATACTATTTTCAAATATAACAACCCAACCTTGTTATTGATTTAGAACAGGTGGCTACAATAAGTAAGCAACTATTTGAAGTAAAAAATATTGAGATAAGAACTGATAGTTAACGATTTTTAAGGAACTTTAAGGAGAACATTTGTAAGTAGCACTGAACAAAAATTGAATATGAAATATGCGAGCTCATTTTTTGCTTATAAGTGGTTATACGAGCTCTTTAAATACACAAAACATGAAAAAATACCACACAATAAATTTGTAGAACTTATTCTTCTTGTCAGGAATGTATTTATATTGTTTGATAACATTAAAAAGACTAATTTTATTTTCGAAAACAAGTTCACTCATTAATTAAATATAATGGCAACCCTGTTAAAGATTGTCTGTCGAAGCTTTCTTTTGTAATATTCAACGACCTGAAAAGTTACAAATTTTTTCCCCGTTTGCATGTTCAAAAAAATCAACTCACACTTTTAAAACACTTAATTATAATGGATGTGTGAATAGTATCCACTAGACACTTTACAGGGTTTCAAGCAATACTGCTTGTAAGCAATTGCTTATAAATAGAAAATGTTTAGAATAACATTGTAGGATATAGTGAAAGCTTGAACTTTGAAAAAAAAGTTTATTAAGAAAGTGTGAGCTCCATTTGTTTTACTTATAATTGGTTATAACTCGTTAAATACACAAAATTTGTACTTACTATACTCGTTAGAAATGTATTTTTATTTTTTTTTGATAAATCTAAAATTACGGATGTTATTCGTTGAAAAGGAATTCACTTTTTAAATTAATATAGCGGCAACCCTGCAAGGGGTTGAAAGTCGAATAAGCTTTCTGTATGGCACTTAATGAACTCAAGAGAAGCAGTTGCTTCCCCAAGCTTTTATAAAAAAAAATCTAAATTGGATGGACTATCTAGAGAGTTACAAAAATACCTATAAGTTCAAAATTTTAAGAAAATCACTTCAGTGGCTTAGACTGTAGGTCGAGGTACAGTGTATCATTGCCTCTATAGGCTCTTTAGACCACTGTGTCATATCCGCTAATTTCTCGTGCCAAAACAATCGAGTTAGAGAAATATCTCCTATGAGAACCGTTTGGCAATATGAGGAAGCCAACTGGGACGGTCTCTATCATTTCTTCAGGAACTTTTTGCTGGTCACTATGCTTCTTTGGTTGTGACGTATATTTGAGTGCAGATATGATTACAAATTTAATTCTTTACGGTATGAGAACATTTTTTCCGAACAGGATAAAATCTATCAAACCGAAAGAGAAATCATGGTTTGATTCGAGCTGCAAAGAGATTATCAGGATAAGAGAAGTAAGTTTCCGAAGATACAAAGCCAGCCCTGCTGTGGATAACCGGAATAAATTGAACCAAGCTTGATAGACCTGTAACGTCCATATTTGACAAATCAAGTTTTTGGACGATCAGGTTGAGGCAAGAAATCCTACAATGTCCCAAAGGTAGTAAAAATTGTAGGTCATTTGTAAAAAACGTACGTATTACTACTTTGTCTTCGGTTCCAACGCTCGTCTTCAAAGACACTCCATATGTCAGCTCACTAGAAAAAGCCAATTTGCTTGCAGCATAGTTTGCTGGTAACTCGACACTTCTAGAGAGTGTCATAACTCCGCCAGTACTTGAGAGCGCCAACGATTTTATGGGACAAATCTTCTTTCGAACTCGTACAGTAGCAAGAGTCTTAAAAGATCTCGAAATACATAAATCCACTGGCCCGGATAGTATACCGGCCATTCTTCAACACTGCCAAAACCCTTGGGTAAGATTTTCCATCTGTCCTACTCTACAGATATCTTTCAGAGTGGATGGAAAAGAGCATTTGTCCAGCCTGTCCCTAAAAAATGTGAATTTTCGTCTCCCTCCAACTATCGACCAATGTCCCTCCTTTTCAAGGTCATGGAAACGCTGTTAAATTATCAGCTTGAAGAACGAAGGCTTCTTAACGACCGGCAATACGACTTTCATAGGTCTACTGGTGATCTGATGGTATATCTCACCGAGCAGTGGACCACATCTTTACATCGTTTTGGCGAAAGTAAGATTATTGCACTCGATATTTCGAAAGTTTGGCATCAAGCTCTCTTATCAAAAATGGGTGTATTTGGTCTTGATGAATCTCTCTGCGTTGGAATAGAACTTATTTTTCAGACCGATCATTACAAGTTGTGTTGAACGGTTTTAAGTCTGATATTCATAAAATAAATGCTGGTGTGCCTCAGGGCTCCGATGTGTCTCCTACTCTCTTTCTCATTTGCTTTAATGATCTCTTATCTGAAACTTCTAATCCATTAAATTGTTTTTCAGACCACATCACTGTCAGCTTTTCATTTTCGTTTTTTGATTCGCATCCCTGCCCTTCGGATGTGGAACTTGAGCGGCAACGTATGATAAAACAACAATTAAACTTCTATTTTCGGTTTTCGCTTTTCTATTTACTCTTCGTCTATTTAATTGAAGAAAATCAAATCCAAGAGTTGAAAATGAGTACATTGACCAAAACCAAAAACATTTACGCGTTTGGCCAGATGAATGCAAGAAGCTATACATAATGGCAACTGGTAACAGCAATAACCACCGCAGAGCACCCTCACCAGAGCCTTACTTCTACCATCGTCGTTGGACATAAAAACAAACGTGAGCTGTTAAATCACGAACTAAGTGGATTTATGATGTTCTTCACATAAATATAGCAACACTATCGGGACGAATGGCCTCATGAAGCCCATATGATAGCTGTATAGCACAGAGGCTGAGAGCTAGCTATATAACTTTGCACATATAACAAGAGGAAAAGGATGCTTTTGCTTTTGCTTTGAAGATGAAGCACCAACTCCACGCAACCCGAGAGCTTCGGCAATTAATTGGTAAAATCCTCTTAACGCTATGCCATGGCGATAATTGAGTGCTTCACTGCAAATTCTCTCATATCTCCTCCAAGTGGTCGTCGCTCGGTCGTTGGAGTCAGAGTCATACTTCGGAGTCATCGTCGACTTCCATCGTCAATAATATATAGCTGGGGTGCTCTCCACACAACCCAGATGCGGGAGGTGATTTCTCGTCGTCCAGCATCATCATCATCATCATCGCCATCATCATTTTCATATATGCATGCAATGCAATATATGCAACAACAGCAGCAGCAGCACCTAGTTGCATGAAGCATGATCATCTAGCGAGTAATGCAGACAAAAACAACTGCACTACAACTGCAGTCTGCAGTCTTGAGCTCAAACAACAAAAATATCAACAACAACAACAGCAAACAACTTCAACATCGGCAGCAGATGTGTTGCTTCGATTAATGCGGTCATTGCGATGGTCAATTAATCTTATGCCAAGTTGGCTTTCATATAATATCCTCGCGCCATACGCACGGACACCAACATCCAACAGCCCTGGAGAACTCAACCCGAGTATGCTGTTATGGTCTATTTGGACCTTTTAACTTTAAATATGATAAGCGGCGCGATGTGGCGTCATGTTGCTGAGAGCGCGGCAACTTAAATGATCATTTGTTACTTTTACAGTTTGTAAGTGGAGATGGTTATCGCGATGCGTTCCAAATGGTATTAATAAATTCAATTTGAGTTAAACAATTTCTTTCAATATGAGTTTTTCTGTTAGCAAGGGGCTTGCGGTGGACATACATACCGCCTTTCCGCCCACTTCATGTCCATAATCGCCGGCCATGTATATACATGGCCAACTTGTTGGCGGAGGTGGAAGTTGTTATAATGCAATGGGAAAAGGAGAACATATAAATACTTTCTGCCAGCTGAGTGAAGATAAATACATATTTCCGTAAAAAGAATAATAAAAAATGACAAATTTTACGCTTAATCCAACGGGTGTTAAATGAGATCTAATTCATTTTCATACAAAAAATGAAAAATGTTTTTATTCCTTATTGGTAAACACTATAATATCTTTTTTTCTTCGATCTTCTAACTGTTCTATTCCTTATCGATTCCAATCGAATACGAAAATGTCGCCTTGTCGAATTAACACACACACTCTATCGAGTGCGGAATGCCTCCATACAATATGGCTTCCCTAATCATTTTTATGACTTTTTAATATTTTTTTCAGATTCGATCGGGTAAGGGCTTAAATCAAAAATTAAGTTACAATTTTTTTTAAAGTACTTAATCTAGTTCTAATCCCTTGGGGGATTATTGCTCAACATTTTGGACTAGCTTTTCTAAATTTCGTACCGATCTGTACTGGAATTATTACTTTCATATGAAAGTATACATTCAAGTATACATATTTTTTGACTTTTCAACTAAGTTCCTGACTTGGACAATAATTCTTCTTTTTTTTCAACTGTGAAATTTTGGAGCATTTTTCCAAAATTCAGTTTAGGAACCACTGACTGTTCCCACACCAAACTTTTAGATGATTTTACTGAAATGTGCCATATTTTATTACTTAAGATGATGAATTAATTGGACCCACCCATATTCTTCTTCTCTTTTATATGCCGACTTCACAATTTAGGTCAAAAATTGGCCAAAAATTTCAAAATAAAAAAAGCAGTGACCAAAAGTCAAGGATTTAATCAAATTTACGTTTGGAATGTCTTAGAATTTGGCCTTAGATATAAAAGTGATTTCAATAGAGATTTGTACCAAATTTTTAAAAGCTAGAATAAAATGTTGAGCAATGTTCCCATGGGATTAGAACTTTTTTAAGTACTATTCTTTTGAAATTTGTGTATCGAAAAATTATTCTTAAACCATATGGGATTGATTCTGAAAGTATAAGACAATTTTGATAGTTAAAAGTTGAATATCAAATCTTAGGTCAACTTCTCAAAAACTCAAATAATCAAAAGTTTTTTTTTAAAGTTATTAGTTTTACTCGTAATGAATGTGGATATTTTTTTTCTGGTTGCATTATTTAAATCTAATGACAAGCTTAGAATTCTCTGATAATTAGCATTTAGAAAAAAAGCGTTAAATTGTCATAATTTATTAAATATCAGACATAAGTTTTAATGGTAATTTAATGGCTTTCCCAACTACATATCAACTATTCGAACCTGATGTGAGATTTAAATTTTTTGAGAAAATTACCATAAATTTGACTTTCAAAACTGTCAAAATTGTAATTTTTTTTTAGATTTGATCAGATTGGTCTAAAAATATTTGTCAATCAAAAATTTCAAATGAATATTAGGTAGTTTAATCTCTCAGGATATTTTGTTGAACATTTTGGACTAGCTTTTCAAAATTTTGAACAATATTCAAACACATATTCTAAGACATTTAAAACTTTATATTCCCGGCCTTTTTCCGACCAAAGAGTGCATTGGAAGATGCGGGGGGGGGGGTGATTGTAAATATAAAATGTGTTCCTACGGTTTCAAGTATGCTTAGTCCAACGAGTGACATCCGGTTCTCGATTTATAGGCCAAAGTGTAGCGCGTTTCAGGGTTTTATCCTGGTATAAGATGTCAGGTGTCAGATGTGTATGCTCGATAATTTCGTGAGAACCGCTATTTGCACAAGAAAAAGTCTTAAATCAAGTTAGAAAAGTTAAAAATTGTTATTTGAATTAAAAAAAATCTTGATAATCGGTGGGGGTTTGGCAAACATAGATCCAATTTTAAAAAATCAGATACCAAAATCATAAGACCGTTATTACTGCCAAATAAAGTGAAAACACGATTTTGTTTCATTTTCACAACTTTTCTTAAAATAAAATCAATAAAGGACAATCGGCAAAAATTGGAAACGTATTTGCATGTACTACAATTATCACTATAGCAGCTTTTTTCAAATCACAGCGTGAAAAAATTTACAGATTTCACTCCTTGAGTAACAATGGGGACATTGAAAATGACTTATCTGTGCTAGAGAAATCTTTAATCTTTATAATTATTAATCTTTCTTTTATTTTGAATTTTATCTTTAGTGGTTTCCAAGTACACCAATTTATACCAATTTTAATCATGATTTTTACTAAGATCAATCTAAAAATTATATTGAACTAAAAAAAATTTAAAAAAGTTTTTAGCCAAACTTAATTAGCATACTTGCACTCGCATTTCTACCTTTACTTGCACATAGTAGCGCAAAAATAGATTTTTTTTCTACAGCTTTAAAAACACTTGAGGAATTTGAAGCCATTTCATCATTCCCTATTTTGATCATTCTTGGGACATTGTCTCAACAAAAATTTTATCATCTGAACTTTTTATTGCTTCATACAAACAAAACTAAATAAAATAAATTATTAAATACCCAAATATACGAAGATGATGCAAAATTTAAAATAAGGCTGTACTATTGCATTGTGGTACCTCGTGGCATAATGGTTAGTGCGTAGAACTGTCATGCCAAAGGTCCGGGTTCGATTCCCAGCCGCTGCCACCTAAAAACAGAAATGTTTTTTTCGCGAGGTACTGCCTCTTGCGAGGAACTGACAAATCCTCCAAAAGTATACTTGTCATGAATAAGTGCTTCTCATCTAGCCGTTCGGACTCGGCAAAAAATTGTAGGTCGCTTCCTTTCCTGCCAAAAATACGCACAGAGGAATGGTTGAGAGTTGTAAGTCACTAGGCCTTGGTTCTTCACGAGCTTTTGTGCAACCAAATTTATTTATTTATTTATACTATTGCATAATTTTCGTTTACTTTTTCTTTTAAAAATTCGGTTAAGTACTCGTATTTCATATTCCCTTTGTTCTATCATCAACAAAATTTTGACTACAGACAAATGGATGTTGACATGTATTGCTATTTTTGTTTTGTTATTTTGTTATATATTGGTTTTTTCCTTTTCAATATCTCGTTTTTGTTAACACTAGCTAAAATTTGATTTTCCAAAAATACAATATTCAATGTTGAGACGTAACTCAACAAAATATTATTTGTCATATTTCCTTTCTAGTTTTTTTTTTTCAAATTTTGTTTCATTTTCAAAAATACAAAAGAGATTTAATATTTTCCTTTTGTCAATTTATTGACCTATATTTTCTGCCACTTGTCTCCTAGTTTCATATTATTTATTATCCTTGTCTGGTAACACACTTTTTCTTTTTTCTTTTGCTTTTTTGTAACACCAACCAAAAATTCAATATTTCTGCTGATGTTACTTTTTTCTTGAATTTGAATTTATTTTTCGTAGCTCTTATAACGTGTGTTGTAGACAACGCTAACTACTAATACATTGATTTTTCCCCTTACATATGCCTAAAAACAAATATTCAATGCTGGTGAGTGTAACGTCTCCGCAAAATTCAATTTTTCCCAATTTTGTGTTTTTTCTTTAATTTTGGGGCTTCTTGCAAGTCTATTCCAAAGAATTTAAATGGACAAAAGTCGATCATAATAGTCAAATATAAAAGTATTTACCAATTGAAATTTGCAATAACAATAAATCGACTTTTAGTCTATTCAACAAGTCTATTTTGAATAACATTCCCAATAAGGGCGTTTGTCGCATTTTCAAAAATAGAAAATACATTTTCAGTCGAATTTAAAAGCTTTATCTATAAGTATAGACAACCGTCCAACTCCAAAAATTTATTAATAAACTTTGTTTACTGCTGTCCTTAATTTGTCTAACTTGGGCAAAGGCTTCGGCTGTCTAAGATTTTTCTAAACTGACGTTTTATTTTACTATATCCATAAGGCATATTTTCAACTATTAAGGACTTCTAAAACAACTGTCTAACTAGTCAACCTTATAAAAAATCTAATAAATAAAGCGGTTTACGTTTTAGTTTTCAGATTTCATTGACCTATGTATATTTTTATTTCCTCTTGTTTTTTTATTTCATATCTTTATTTTCTTCGTTTATCCGTCTAATTATACCTAAATAAAACTCAAAAGTAAAATAATTAATAAAATAAAAACAAAAATAACGAATCTCACAAGCTTACTAAAGTACCTACCTACTAACCAAACATATCCCATAAGGCATCTTACCCTTCTGCCTACTAAAGTACTCGTATCTATAACCAAACGCATCAAATCGCATTCTATTAATTTAACTAGGTAGGTATAAAATAAAATAAATTTGGTGGCGCAACAGCTCGTGGAGAACCAGGGCCTAGTGACTTACAACTCTCAACCATTCTTGTGTGCGTGTTGTTGGCAGGAATAGAGGGGACCTACAATTTTTAGCCGAGTCCGAACGGCTAGATGAGAAGCACTATTCATGACAAGTTTACTCTTGGAGGATTTGTCAGTTCCTCATAAGAGGCAGTACCTCGGGAAAAAACATTTCTGTTTTTAGGTGGCAGCGGCTGGGAATCGAACCCAGACCTTCGGCATGACAGTCCAACGCACTAACCACCATGCCACGAGATACTATTAGCAGAAAAAAATAAGTGCCGAGCAGCAGAGCAAACCACCCCCATCAAAGCATCTACACGACTGAACAAACAGTGAACAAGCAACAAGAACATTGAACGAGTGAACATGAATACTGAACTTGAATGAAAAGTCATTTTCTTCAGTAATTCACTGACAGAGAGACAAATAATGAAACAAATCAAAAAACATAATGAACAGAGAGAGAGAGACATTTTGAATGAACTGTGGCAAATATTTGTGTTCTTCTTATTTGGGCTGATTCTCGTAACACAAACTTGCAAATCAACGATGACGATGAACTATATGAATATTGATTGAATATTAGTACCACTTTTTAATCAAATTGTATTTTAGATTTGTGAGGCTTATGATGAACGTACAGCTATATGATATATCAAATTAATTGTTAATTATTGAAGGTGCGAATAAATTGTATTGGTGCACAGACCAAAGAGTTATTAGGTAGTATGTTAATGAACAGTAATATGTAATTATGTTGTCTCAGATGCTTTTAAATATTACAAATTTTACATATTATATGTAGATTTGTGTAATCTATTACCTCTATGAATTAGAGATTTTTAATTGGAATAGTTAAAAAGATAGAAATTAGTTTATTTAAAAAAAATATAAAAATATAAATAAAAATATTATAAGAATTTCCTGAAACGAAAAGCAATCAGTTATTTATTATCTTTCTTAAACCATACAATTTATTACAATCAGATCTAACCCTAATGTCTAGTAAATAATTTATAAACCATCTATTTTTAAATTTTGAAGTTACAACCTTTAATATCTCATTTTGTAGATTTTTGGAATTTCAAAAAATAAAAACGAAATTGTTATATTAAACGTAACTATTGATAAAGAAAAAAGTTGTCACTCAGCACAACTCATTTGAATTTAAAAAAAACATAATTTTGCACATCTAAATACATTTTCTTTTCAAACGGTTTTTTTTTAATTGCCAACACTTATAGTTTAAGCTGCACAATTAACTGCTGACTGCATTGACTCTCACATTTTTAATTATAAAAATATAGAATTAAAATTCATTTATTCATTTTAGTAACACCAACCAAAAATTCAATTGTACCCTCTCTATACGCTAGCATTCATCTCTATACTTTGTTCATTTTAGTAACACCAACCAAAAATTCAATCGTACCCTCCGTATACGCCAACGTTCATCTGTTCACTTTATTCATTCTGGTAACACCAACCAAAAATTCGATCGTACCCCCCGTATACGCTAGCGTTCATCTCATATACACATTTATTCACTTTATTCATTTTAGTAATACCATAATTTATCCAAAACGACCCTATAAACATTTTCAATGTTAAAAGTTATTCCCTACACAAAGTTTTGTGTTTGTGCATTTTAGTGTGGAAAAACTCTATGAAATCTGGTCTAACAAATACCAATCAGATGTATTTGTATCGTTGGAAAGATATTTGTATGAAAAATAATTTTTACTACAACAACTTAGTTAAAATCACTCTGTGGAAAAAGTTATTCGCTGTTTTGGTGAATTTTTGTTGAACAAAAATTAATGTGACGTGGGTAATAATAAGCGAATAACTTTTTTCACATTGTGATTTGAAATAAACTGTCCTACCAACGTCCAACAACATACAATTTTCTAACTATCGACTGAACAAATAAAAATTAATATTTTTATTTATAAATTTCAAATAAGATTTAAAAATATTGCATATCAATAAAAAAAATTTAATTTTTTCTTTTGAAAGTTCGATATCTCAAAAGCAGGGTTACAATTTTTTTGAAAATTTTATTTTGCGTAGCAAAAATTTTCCTTAGAAATTTTTAACAATCTACAGCCTAAACCACTGCAGCGATTTTTTTCAATTCATTAATTTTGAGCGATTCCTCCAGAGGGGAAAATGATTTTTTTTTGCCACACCCATTAAACTTATGCAGGCTTTCTCTAAAACCAACGATTTCGATGAAATGTATCAGGTTTGGTTCTCTTTAGTAAAATCCATAAAATATTTGTGTGCATTGTTTTCCTATGAACTTATGACCCCGTGTCAAAATTTATATGTTGAATACCTAATCGGAACTTTACTTAGACATTGTGAAACAAGCCTTTAAAAAATTTTTAAGTCAACAAAAATAAGTCTTCATTTAAGAAAATTGTCTTGAACAATATGATTTCGTCTTAAATCTTAAAAATACTAAGCGAGTTCACCCGATACCGATACCAATATCGAGACGAAACTTTGTTATACGAGACCAAACGAAACAGAGTTATACGAGACCGAGAACGATACTGAAATTTTTCGATTTTGACGATACCGAGACGAAACTTACAAAAGAATCGTTTAGTTTAGTATCGTGACCAGTCCTAATTGAAGGTATAGTTATCTTTTAGATAAAAGAAAATTTACAAATAAACCGTATAACTACCATATAACGCTTTTTTTTTTTGGTTTTCGATTTTCTCATTAACGGCTCAACCAATTTAAATTAAAATTTGCATGCAAAAGTTCCTTTAAAATCAATAAAATTGAATTTTAAAATTTTGAAAAACAATTTGGATTTGAAGAAAAATATTTACATATACATATATTTTTTTTTTGAAAACTGAATATTTATAAAACGGGTTGACATTTTTTTTTTGAAACTAAGTTAATTATTGTATATTAATAAATACTCAAAAGTGGCATAGCAAATTTTTACTTGCAATAAGGTACTATAAGGCATGTTTTGGATTCGTGCAAAAAAAAAGTTACGATACCAGTCAAATATGACATTACGATGATAAAGAACACCAAAAAAAAAGGGTGGCACAATTCTGTCTGTCTGTTCGTCTACAGCCTAAACGGTTCGATCAATTTTCTTCAAACTTGGTATATAGTAGTTCTTAGTGATTATGACCACATTTCATTTTTTTTAGAACCAAAAATTACGCTACCTGCCATACAATTTTTTGTAAGCTATTTTACATAATCGTTTAAAAATAAATAAAATAAATTTGGTGGCACAACAGCTCGTGGAGAACCAAGGCCTAGTGACTTACAACTCTCAACCATTCCTGTGTGCGTGTTGTTGGCAGGAATGGAGGGGACCTACAATTTTTTGCCGAGTCCGAACGGCTAATGAGAAGCACTTATTCATGACAAGTATACTCTTGGAGGATTTGTCAGTCCCTCGCAAGAGGCATTACCTCGGAAAAAAACATTTCTGTTTTTAGGTGGCAGTGGCCGGGAATCGAACCCAGACCTTTGGCATGACAGTCCTACGCACTAACCATTATGCCACGAGGTACTACTACATAATCGTTTATCTTTTTCAAAAACGACTCGACATCTTTTCTTAAAAAAATCAATAAATAACTTAAAATAAAGGCTTTTTTTGGGTGGAAAATCATTTTTCATTTTTACCTCCCAAAGAACAATTTTTTTAATTTTCGATTTTCTTCAAAACGGTATCACTGATTTCAACAATTTTTTTTATACAGAGACTTCCAATAACTATAAATATTATTTTTGTACTTAAATATTTTTTGGACTTTTAAAATTTTTTTTTTGAAAATCAAATATTTCGAAAACGGTTTGATCGATTTTTTTGAAACTTGATATTTTAGAGTTTTTTAGTACCTTCTAAATTATTTTTAGAAAAAATTTTACATGTATGAAAAATAACGGTACCTTTCTTACAAAAGTTAAAAAAAAACTTTTTTTTCTCATAAATGACTTCTACGATTTTGATTAAACTTTTTTCATAAAATTAGTACGATCTACTACAAAAAATTAAAAAATTTTGCACTTTGCAAATATTATTAGCCACTGTCTGGAACGTGTTTTTTTACTGTGAATTTTCTCATTGTCGGCAAAACAGATTTAGATAATTATTTTATATACAAATTTAAAATAAGATAAAATAATATTGCAAATTAAAATTTTCAAAAAAAAAATAGTTTTTTTTAATTTTTAAAAAAAGTTTCCAAATTTTTTTTTGGAAAATTCGATATTTTAAAAATGGATTGGCATTTTTTTTTCTAATTTTATTTTTATATGTGCTTAAATAAACACTTAAGATTTACTACATACAAAAAGTTTTCCTTAAAATTGTTTTAGGAATTTTATATATAAGAAATTATTTCTTAAGAAAACCGCTCTAACGATTTAATTTTTTTTTCTGTCAATACAATATTCAATACAGAATTAAGATAGCATTCTTGTTTTTCATCTCAAGCTCCCAACGAATTTTTTTTAGCTAATTTTACTATCGTATTTCATGCTTTTGAACATTTTTCTCTTATAATTTCCATGTCCTTACATATAATTTTCTTAAATCCACAGCGTCGTCAACATAAGAACAAGTACGTGCGACCCAGTTGTGCATTTTTTTTTTTTAATTTCACTAGATTATCTATAATATAAAATACTACTATTTTTTAAGAAAACCTCTTCAACGATTTTTAAAATGTTTTTTTTTTATTACTTTTTCTATAATTAGGTTCTTGCATTTTTTTAAAAGTTCTAAGTTCAAAGCAACTTGTACAGAAGAGCAAGTATTTGCGATCCAGCCGTGCATTTTTATTTTTTGGATATGGGCTACAATTAAAATTAAATAAATATTTTATGAATTTTTTAACCTGAGGACCGATTTTTCTCTACCACCTTATGCTTGGTTACTGAAACCCAGCTAAAATGTTTCTTTTCTTATTATACAAGGAATTCAAGATAAAGTACCGACATATATATGACCATAAAAATACCTTTGTTGACAGAGTGTATTTTTTGAAGATATACCTAATAATTAACCCCTTCATCACAAAGTAAACAAAGAATATAGACTTACGTTGGAAATCCTGGGATTTTTTAGTATCAAACAGTTTTGGCATGTTCTCAAAATGTTTTTAAAAACATTAATTATCTTAGGTTTTTCTACTTCCTCATAACTGTTAATTCAGTTTTAATATAAATTCAAATAAATCGGTAAACAAATTAAATAAAACAATAAAATTTATTTGAAACACCTTGTGCCCTCAGTGTTCTTTGTTAGGCATGAGACCTCAATTTATGATCTGTCATGTAAGTAAACGGTGTAAACATTACATTTTACATCCCTTGTCTCAAATAAATTTAATTTAATCGTCATTGTTTTGTTAGGGAATTTATAGTAGAAAGACCAAACAGAACTCTATAAATCCCCCTTCATACAAAATCCCCTACTTAAAAGACAAATGAACTAAAGGCAAAATTCCTTCCGATCATTATCTTGGACAAAACACGATAATCTCAACGATTATCGTCACCATTATATGCAAAATATTTTTTCAAAATCGCCAACTGTCATTTGTGTGCAAAGCTGACAGCATCCATATATCGTCACCTTACACAACAATGTTCTTTCCAACTGGACAACAACAACTGTTGGTTCGCATATTGAAACAGCTGCTGACTTCAGAAAAAGTTTATAAATTAATATTTAAGAAAAAAAAAAAATTCGTATCATTCTTCGTCACACATTTATTATGGCCATTAAATTTGTTCAGCCCGGATCATTCAATTAAATTATAAATATTTCCCTTACTTTTTGGCATTAAGCAATTCAAGTTGAAAATTATTGCTTTTTATATCCGCAAAGCATTTTAAGTTCCATCAGCTCCTCGTACATACTAACTTTTTGATACTTATTATTTTGTGATGAAACAGTGATGGGCGAGAAGTTGAGAAGAAATTAAATACGCAAATGGGTCGCGTGTACCTGTTGTGTAGCAATGCCATGTGTGTAGTATTCCATCAAAACATTTCCCTTCGGAACTGAATCATAAATGATTCACAAAAGTGAAGAAAATCTTCGATTATAAATTCGTTTTTGAATCGATTAGAGTCCAAATTTCTGGGTAGCAATACTTCAAAATTCGGATCATTTAAACGTAATGTACTGTAGAGCGTTTTGCATTCACTAAAGTGAATGCGAATTTAATTTTTCCCTATTCATTACAGGGATTCATTAAGGATCCAAATGCAGCCAATTGAATACGAGCAGGGTATTTTTCACCTACGCAAATGGGACTTCGACAGGAATTTGCAGTTCTTGGCATTTCTATTTCCGATTTTGCAGCTCGCCAAATATGGGTGCAATCGAGTGACCAGCTAACTTCACTGTGAAATTAGCAAGTCACATGATACATCTGAGGAACCATCAGTGAAGTCAGCTGGTCAGTTTGAAAAATTTGGACCTAGCTTATTCTTGAAATGCAAAGAAACTGCTAATTTGGAGCTTTACTACATAGTTCCTATCAAGCTTGGTTCCTGAGATACGCGATGTGACCTACTAACTTTACAATAAAATTAGTAGGTCACTCGATTGCACCCTTATTTAGTGAACTGAAAAATCGGAAATTGACATCTCTTTCCAATAAAAAGTTACTGTCGAAGAACTGGTCAAATTTTGTTATTTAAAAATGGGTTTAGTGTTAATCTCAAGTGTTAATAATTAAATAGTTTTTGGAAGCGTTCCAGATTTCTTATATTTTTGTGTCATTAGATTTCATATGAAACAAAAAAATTCTTAAATATAGGGTAGCAACGTTGCCAACATACAGCGATTAGTTCCTTAGGAAATTTTACGACTCGCACAATGCACAGTAAAAAAATATTCTTGCAGAGGTACACAAGACAAGTGTTTTGTATTTTAGAAGGGGGTTAATCTCTTACCGCTTTGGGAGGAGAGGCACTTTTATAACAAAAAAACTTAAAATGCAACAAAAAAGTGTTAAAAATGTCAATTTTATGTCTCTTTAAGTAAACTCTGTCTTAATCGGACCCAGACAAAAATATCAGTCGTAGCTTTGTAAATTTAATTATCTTAGGCGGCCAAAAACTTTTTGTAACATAATTCTAACAAACAGTTTTATAAACGAATTTTATTTCTGCAGCTTCGGTCTTAGATTGTATCTTCTTGTTCATTTATTTCCCGGTTGTTTTGGAATTTTATGACACCATTTTTTTAAGTTATTGAAATGATTTTTCTTGTGAAATAACCCAATTCCTGTTTTCTGTTTACTGTATTTTTATTTATTATTTATTTTGTTAAAAGTCTTAAAGACAGTCACATTTGTACTATAACGACTCTCGAATGAACTATAGCCACTCTCGAATAAAAGAAACACCGAATTTCGAATTATAGACAGGACACAAACCAACCTACGGAGAGCTTTGGTGAGCTTTCGAACTTCCAATATTAAAAATCAAACTAAAAGCTTTGGAAGGGGAAATTTATGGGAAATTCCCCCTATGGAAAGCTCTGGAAACAAGTACGAGTACTTGAACCTTCCAGCTCTTTCGGGAACCTTGTGAAAAGTAGGGGGCGAAAGAGGGCAGTTTATTTTTTATCATGAATGCGTAAAGTTGATCGTAATAAAAGTAAAGTGGTGAATTGATTACAGTGGTGAACAATAAATTGTTTTGTGGTAATAAAAGTAGAGTGTTTTATTTTGTAAAGTAAATAAGTGGAGAATTTAAATAAAGTGAATAAGTTTTATTAACGAACCTAAGAAAATATTACAATAGTTTAGTCTTTGTTATATTTTGGCGCCAAAAATATCATCTTGAAGAAATTATTTATTAAATTATTTTCTTTTTTCTTTTTGACAGACAACTCTTTACGACGGACAAAAGTGGTGTAATCGTCTCTTTCCGTCTATGAGAGGTTTCACTGTAGTTATTTGGGTTTTTAACACTCTCCAGAATATTTTAAGAAAAAATCTTTAGATTAATTTTTGTTTAAGCTACAAATTTCAAAATTGTTCCTTTTTCAATTTAAAAAAAAAATAGACTTTTTAGATACTATCATAGACTAAATAAATAAAAATATAAAATGTCAATCCTTATAACAAAAATTTTTTCAGTAGGTATTATTATTTAAACCAGTACATCCAGCCCTCGAAACTCGAGAGCTAATAACATTATTTCTCAATAAAAACTGTCTTTATCGTAGAGAAAAACTGATTCCTCGTTAACTTGGATAATTGAATCCGTATTGAATCATGATTTAGGTCCATGTAGACCTGTAGCTCGGCGAGCTTGTGGTGTGATTGTGGAATCGACATTTCAGATGCTTGTTGGGGTGTGCGTGCATGATTGTGTATTTTGTTTCCAGACTGTTGTATTTTGTATCTTTGGCTTATTTTGGTTGTTTGGTATTTGTGGTCGAAATTTATTTTTATTAAAAACGCCACACCCCGCAATGAAAGCAAAACTTTCACTTCAATTCCATTCGAATTCAATCTTTCGATCTGGAATTGTCATAAACCTGGGTCGTAATATCGATCCCGCTTGAATCCGATCCTTCGATCCGGTCATGTAAACATGGTATGAGCAACTAATTATTATTTTCTGGACCACTGAACACTGCCATCAGACATTCCAGTAATTCTTCCAGTGAGTGCTGGAAAATTGATTGGTTGGTGGGTGGAATAAATCGAAACGTCACATTTAGGTTACGACAAATAAAATCAAATAATTGCTCGGCCTCGCTCTCACTCTTGCTCGCACTTACTACGCAATTTTATTTTATAGTTTTTAAGTTTTTGTGGTGCAATTATCTAATAATTTCTTGCATTCTGCACTTCCGTGCAAAAAAAACCATTCCAGCGATGTAAAATTTATATGCCTTCGGCTTTTGTAGACCGCTTAAATTGTACCACAAAATTATTCGTGCTTGCCGTTTTATCTTATGATTTCCTTAAGTTCAAGTCCAGATCGTTGCTCCTTTTTTCGTTCAATTGAATAGGTACACTGATCATCACTTTTGCTTTGAAGTAGTTGAAGGTCAGACTTTTTAAAGCTATTTTAAGGTTTTATTATACTAAGGATTCTTTGATATGAAAAAAATGATAAAAAGTGGAGAATTGGTGGAGGAGGAAAAGCACTTTGCACGGTTGAATACGCGCAAATTGATAGTTTTCATTATAAAGGAATAACGGGAAATCTAATTTCGGAAAAAAAAATAACAAAATCACTTCTTTGATCTAAAGTTATCTGAGAAATAAAAAAAGTTGATTTGATGATACAAAAAACCCGCTACCTACGCAAGTGATAGACGAAAAATTCGTAGGGTTGTGTCTAATTTGTCCGTTTAAATGGCTGAAATGAAATCACCATATCAGTCCGGAATATTCTTTAAACAATGATATTAAACAATATCACTTGAATTTGAAAGCCATTCGATTCCGTTAATAGAAAATAAAATATTACTTACCTCGTGTACAAAAAAATTACCCAAAATCCATTAAAAAATTTAAAAACTGGTCTAGCCACAACAATTTTTGAAGAAAAATTGTCAAAATTTGTATTAAATTAGGGAAAGAAGTGCAGCCCACATTCTCATTTACATAAACTTAAACTTTTGAAAAAAAAAATCAAGTGTCTTTTGATAATCGCCAAAGTAAAAGTGCCTCACCGCCTAAAGTGCCCCAGCCTACCCTACTTATTATTATCATCTGTAAAACCTAAGCCGTCCAAGCCGTATCTCATTCTTTTTCGAGATATGTAGGTGTAGGTGCGGAAAAAGGAATCACGAACGTACGGAGAAACGAAAAAAAGTTCAAATATCACAAACACAGAAATCTTTCCAAAAATTATTATTTCTCGTATTTTTTTTTATAAAAACAATATTTTGCCTTAAAATTTTCTTATATATCGCAAGTTACAAATTGACATGGGATGTAGTTGCATAGGGAGAGTCTTAGCTCAGCTATAGCTTTTTGCTTGTGGGGGTTTCATTTCAAAGCTTGTAGTTTGTAACGTCGCGACGGGCGTCCGTTATAGGGCGGAAATAAAATGCTTCTCCTTTTTGTGTCGCATCAATTAAATCCTTTTGCACATTTGAATTTTAATTCCCAGACACTTGAGTGTTCCTACTCCTCGATTAAGGATGATGAGGACGACTAACCAACCGACAATACTATATGTACGATTGCTATGACGATGAGTCGATGACGGTGAGTGAAAGTGTTTTATTATAGTACCAGGGCTATTATGCGATGACAGATTTATTGCATTCAATTTGATGGGAGACCATATAATATAGTTGACTGGACTATCGAGGACAATTTTCGCTGCGCTGGGCACTGCGCTTATGCACTTTTTCGCGTGAGGCTATTGTTGTGATGCTTTGGTTTTATATTTTTTTATTGATGTTGCACAGATGTGAAGCTCCCACATGGGAATATTTTTTTTTTTTTTTTAATTTTATTATTTGTTTTATTTTTCTTCCAAGGCAAGGTGTTTGAACTATTTTAATACGACTAATTTTATGACCCTGAATCTTGAAGAATAAAGTTGTATTTAAGTGAGGAGGACATTAATTGAATCATTTACGAGTTCTGAGAAATGATATTTAAAAAAAAAATAATACTTTTTTTGTTTTGTGACTATCTGGGTAGCTTTTAGCATTTTATATTATCAGGCTAAATATTGCGAATACCTTTGATGGGTTTAGTCAATGGAAACACCAATTTTCTAAAAAGACTATATTTTTTCCAAGAAAAATTTCCAAAAATCAGAATCAGCTTTCATTTATATGGAAATGATGTTTGTTTACTAAAGAAAAAGTTTTAAATAAACATTTTATCTACAAAATCCCATGTTCCTAAAACATCATTTTGATTTGCTTTTTTTTAGGCCAAATTGCTTCCCATGAAATGATGCACAATTGAGTGATCACAGCTCTGGTCCTAAACAAAAACAAAAAAAAAATCTAAAAAAATCTACTTTCATGTTATTTTTTTCATCTAATTTTCATTTTTGTAAGAAAAAAACTGGGGCTGCGTCTGGTCTGTTCCAATTTCCATTCCAACTCATCACAAAAAATATTAAGCTAGTTCATTTGTTTATCACTTTCTTGGGAGGGAATTACATTTATACTCATTTTCACCCACAAGCGCCTACCAGATGTGTAAATAAATTTTTTTTTCAAAGATTCACACATGCCTTGTTTGAGTTAAAAGACTCGAAAAGTTTCAAGTGGTTCGCGCATTGGTATCGGTCAAGTGGTGAAAAGATTGACACATGAATTTAGGCAATCGCATATATCAAAAGCATCAAGCTCCTTGTGTGTGTTATGTTTACATGACGAAGAAGTATTTTGGAGATTATTATGTAATTTTTATTTGTATACGCAATACTTTACATAATAATAACATTGAGCTGACACATGATGGATTTGATAAAAGAACGATATAATTAGTTTTAGCAGTTACATGTTCTTAGCAAAAGAGGGGGATTACTTTTATAATTTCAGAAACAAGAATAAAATTTAAAAAAAAAATGTTAATCATATGAAAGGAGGTCATGTAAAATAAGAGTGACACAGAATTAGTTAAAAAGTGCATGGTGTGTCGAAACATTCGTATATTCAATAAAATTTTGAACATTTAAGTATTAAAAAAAAAACACCTTCTAACTTTTGACAAAAAACTCGACGATGGCGTATTTTCAGTATAAATCTTTAAAGATTACTAATTAAAGATTTGTTAGTTCAGACCTTCTGCCGACCTGGAACTTGGTTTTATTTGAAGGTACAGTAGACGCTCGATTTAGTGAATCTTGAAATAGTGAACTATCCAAACACAAAAAATATTTTTTTTAATAAAAATGTCTTGCAAGTATTTAAGATTCCTTGAAACCACTGAAGAATTACTTTATTTTTTTTTAATCTGATTGAAAGTTTTGTTTAACGCTTTGATAAATGCAAAAACAATGATTTCAAACAAAATGTGCATTTCTTATCAGATTCATCTTTAAATAAATAAATTCTGTGGTGCAGTCATATAGAACCAGGTGTTAGTGACTAACAACTCTCTACCATTCCTGTGTGCGTGTTTTTGGCAGGAACGGAGGGACCCTACGTTTTTTTGCCGAGTCCAAAAGGCTAAATGAGAAGCACTTATTCATGACATGGAGAATTCGTCAGTTTCTCGGGAAAAATATTTTTGTTTTAAGGTGGCAGCGGCTGGGAATCGAACCCAGAACTTCTGCATGACGGTCAAACACACTGACCATCATAGCACAAGGTACTACAAAAACAAAATCCTCTTTAGAAAGCCTTTTAAAACACTCGCCCGAAAAAGTGAACAATATCGAAAGAGTGAACAGACCTAGATCTTACCACCTCACTATATATCGAGCGTCTACTATAAATGTTATGTTGTCTGACATCATAAAATATTGCTTATACCGGGGTTTTCAATAAGAGCGCTACAAAAGTTTTTTTTAATTAAAAACAAAAACGGTTTTGGATATCAATGAAATTCTTTATTATTGTGAAACTACGTTCGATGCCATAATGTATGGAACTCGATTTCTTTTGCATGGCTACCACGGGCATGCTTGCAGAGGTCCAGACGCTGAACCCAATTTTCGACGGTTTTCAAGCATAAATCGGCCGATACTGCCGCAATTTCACGTTCGATATTCGTACAAAGTTCATCAATCGTTGCTGGCTTGTTGGCATAGACCATAGACTTGACGTAGCCCCACAGGAAATAGTCTAACGGCGTCAAATCGTACGACCGAGGTGGCCAAGCGACTGGACCATTTCGTGAGATAACACGTTCTCCAAACTTGGTTTCCAATAAATTGATTGTGACATTCGCTGTGAGGCTTGTGGCACCGTCCTGTTGGAACCACATGTCCTCCAAGTCCATATTATCTAATTGGGGCCAAAAATATTCGGTTATCATTGAACGGTAGCGATCCCCAATCACAGTAACGTGCTGGTCTTGATCATCACGGAAGAAGTACGGCCCAATGACGCCGCCCGCTCATAAACCACACCAAACCGTAATTTTTTCGGGAAGCAATGATGACTCATGGAGTACGTGTGGATTGCTACCTGACCAATACCGCATATTTTGTTTATTGACGAAGCCATTCAGCCAGTAATGAGCCTCATCGCTAAATTGGACGTAGCGCTCTTAACGTTGAGGCCACAGACTCTGAATTTCGGTAGTAAATTTTTATAATTTCGACTCGTTGTTGGTTCGTATATCTTTTCATCATAAAATGGCAAACCTTACTGAAGAGAAATGTCAAAAGAGCGGCAAGAAATATGGCGTCGTTTGCTCTCCCTATCGCTCTACTTTTGTAGCGTCTCTGTTGAAAAATCCTTTATATAAAAACTCAAAAACTTAAACTGTTAGCTTTAATAATCAATTTTGAAGTAAAAATAAACATAACATTAATTAAATTAAGAAAACATTATATGTTATTATTTTGCACCTTTATTTCCGGTACTCAAACTTTTTTTCAATCGTTTTTACAAAAAACGTCCCAAATATAATCTTTTAATATTTACAATTTCCTTTAAATTTTCAAGTCATTATTAAAGAAATTTCAGATCGCTCAAATACAAGTTTGTAAGTGCAAAGACCGAATTAGTCACTTTTACTTGAGATATAGGAGGTACTATATGGCAAGTTATATACATTCGTAAGAAAATTAAACTCGAGATTTAGATCAGAAGTGTCATTACGATGATAAGGGAGACGATAAAAGTAGGTCTCACAATTCTGTCTGCCTGTCTGTTCGGCTACAGCCTAAACGAGTTGATTAATTTTCTTAAAACTTGGTACATAGTGGTATTTGGTGATTCTGCTAACATTTTTTTTCATTTTTACGGTACCTGTCATAAAAATTTTCCCAACAATTTTACAAAATCTTAATTTTTTTACAACAAACTCCAGCTCGAAAAATTTTCTTTTTATAAAAGTTCAATAATTTTCTTTTCAGCAAAGGCTACCTTTATAGGAAAAACCTTTTTCAAAAAAATGGTTATTATTGGTACCTCTCAAAGAAACATTTTATTTATTTTTAAATTTTCTTCAAATGGTAATTCTGACTTCAATAATTTTTAATTTTTTTCATACAGAAGTTTCTTAACAATAGAAATAATTTTTTAAAACAAAAATTTCCCAAAAAATATTTTTTGAATTTGTAGAAAATGTTCGAAAGTTTTGTTTTGGAAATCAAATTTTTGGTAAAATATATGGTCGATTTTTGAAAAATGCCGTTTTTAAGAGTTTTTTAGTAAGTATTTTAAAAATACAAATTATTTTTACCAAAAAATAATGGTTCCTTCCATTAAATAGTTAAAAAACCGTTAAGAAAAATATATTTTTTTCTTAAAAACGGCTACTATGATTTTTATAAAACCTTTTCTGTATACAAAAATAAGGGCGATTACTTCTAAAAATTACTTAAATTTAGAAATAGCTTCTTATAGAACTTTTTTTTTATAATTCTCTCTTTATTAGAAATATATACAAATTTCCAATAAGATTACAAAATATAGCATATCAAAATTAGAATTTTTTTTTTGAGTCTCGATATCTTGAATATGGGTTGACAATTTTTTTTTAATTCTGTTCTTATATGCATAAAAATAAATACTTTTGCAAATTATTTTTTAAATGACCAAATTTTACGATAGTTTTGACACAATTTCCAATAAATCCCTGCTTAAGGTTGGTTTGAAGTACTTATTGAAAATTGACGTATTTTTACCTCTTCCGAAAATCTACTAGAAACCCCAATTCTCTACTTGGTCCTCAAAGGGTGATTATCCAATTTGTTAATTTCTGAGATGTTATTACTTATTACTTTTGAAAAGTCTATTGGTAGAGTCAATTAGTTTACTAGGTTAATATTGTTAAAAAAAAAGGACATTTGCCCTTTTAGAACTGAGGAAAGTTACACTGTGCAACAAAATTTTAATTTTTGTCTCTAACATGAACCAAACTATACTTTTGAGACATTCAAATCTAAAATTTTGGGTAACGTTATTGATCGAAATTAATTATTTCATAAATCATTGTTTAGTTGTTTGCCTTCTACTTAAACTACCTGATGGGACTTTGAGAAATCAGCATAAAAAAGCCAATATTCAATCGGCGCTTAAGTTCTAATTGGCATCATACAATTTTTGTCACAAACTTTAGATCTTAATTCAGCTGTGCCTGTCAACTAATCCACCAAAGGTGTCTTGCCTTCCAAGCTCCCTATACTTTAAGAACCGTTTAAGAACATTTCAACAAAAAACGTTTCTATTTGTTAAAGTATTTTTGCAGCTATTAAAATTTCTGCTTCTAATTTTGTTTCGTTTCACCTGTAACTTATTGATGATAGATATATAAAATTCAAGTAAAAGCTTATCTTTTGATAAAAATGACTCAACATCAATCCAACTGATGAAATTCATGTCAGTTCAAGTGCACTAAATTTACTATACCTATAGTAGCTATGCGTTTTTTTTTGTTCTATTTGTTTGCCCCAAGAACAAACAGAAGACAATTTCCTACTAAGAGTCATAATTTTATTGTTAAAAAAAAAAAATCATTTTATTAATATCGTCAATCAAATGATGAGTCAGAGACTCCGTAAAATGCGTATTAAAACTTTTTTTTTTAATTTTTAGGTATCGGAAAAACCTTGGACATGAAGCTAACACGAGGACTGATGACAACGACAACGACGACACGACAGCTCAACTCAAAACATACGTTTCTCGATCCCATAAGGAACATAAGTATTTGTTCATACCTACATAGTTTAGTTTTGTGTCAATTCAATTGACATTATTGCTATCATGAGTTTTATATTTTGAAAATAATCTTTTTCATACAAATAAAAAAAAAAAAACACCAGAACCTACCATAAACAAAACATACATGGACGTGACTAAGTCATGATTGATTCGTCATAAACACCTGCGCTATTAAAATAGCATTGCAGAATCAGGCAGATGATGAACTCGTGTGTTAAATTTCAGGCGCAAGTTACTTTTTTTTAATATTGTTGAAACCCTACACTATTGGTCTTTAATTCGAACTCAAGGTTCTTTCTGATAAAGACTGATATTGCTGATGATTTATTATTATTTTTTTTTTTGGTTGATATTGTTGGTCAAACTAGAGATGTTTAATTTAATTTATTTTAAGGACTGAACAATTTAGTTCAACGGCAGAAACTTTAAGCGACTAAGATCAGAATCTCAGCGTCTCTACCAGAATCTATGTGCTATCTTTGTATTTAAGGTAGAGGGTGGTTCTCAAATTGGACAAAATCTCTAATAGTTGTCAGTCAGTTCAAAATACTTTATCCATCTTAGATTGCTGCTTTCTAAAACAGCTTTCAAGAGTTTAATTTTCTGGGAAGATTTAAATGACAGGGTCCTGAAAGGTTCTGCGCTAGGGTAAGTCGTGTGATCATCATACAGTGATGTTACGTCTCCACGGAGTTCTCTTCTGTCGAGGAAAAGAAGGCCTTTTATAACGGACTGAGTGCTGCTTATGATAGTTCCCCAACGTGTAGACATCACCATGATAGACTTGAATGCAAGAGTTGGTAATGAAAATGAAGGGCTCAGACATGTTCTGGTAATGCATGGCGTTGGTGACCGCAACGACAATGGCGAAGGTTTTTGTCGATTCTTGGAACGCCAACCGGCTTGTAATAGCAGGGACTATGTGTAAGCACAAGTCATGCAACAAAGTCAGTTGGGTGTCGATAGACGGAGTAGCAACTTCCAAACAAAAAGGTCGTCATCAGTCAAGATTTAGAAGCAGTTTCCAGGACGTTTGAAACAAAAGAGGTACAGGCATGGGAATGGACTGAGACCACCATCTGATGGTTGCTACCATAAGATTACGCCCAGCTGTAGTTCGGAGATCCCAAGAAAACACCAAAATGTCCAAATTAATAACAGAAAGACTAAGGATGCCGCAGTTCGCAAAATACTAAGGGACCATCTTTCACTGATATTGGGAGCAATCAGTAGCATGGGATTGGAACCCACATCTTTTGAAAACCATTGATGTGCTCATCTCCTGTGCTGAAAGTATAATCAGTCAGTTACAAAGACCAAACAGTGTGCTTGACTTTCCAAAGAAACTAAGGCTAGGATCTAAGAAAGAAAACAGATCAAAACTCGCATTGTAGCTTCTCCAACAGCAAGGAGAAATGACCTAAGGTCACCGTAGTGTGCGATGTGATAAGCGTAACTATATCAACGCATTGGAAACAGAAGCAGAAAAGACTGCAAGAGGTGTGACAGTAGACCATGCCTATAGAATTAACAAAGAACTTACAGGCATCCAAAGCTCTAAAAAAACAGCTGGTAAAAGACATAAGCTTAGAACATACTTGTGAATCAAGTCGTGAATCCATTCAAAATTTGCATTTTTACTCACCCTTGAACGTACTCATGAAGATGTGTGGAGAGTTTTCGTTCACGAGCTTGGTGAACAGTTGACACTTCAATTACTAGTCGTTTGAAGCATTAAACTTCAAAAGTTCACAACACATTCGCAAGTCTGTACCAGTGAGAAATTTAAAAAAAAAACACTTTCTCCACTGATGATTGTTCATTTCACGAGGAAGTTTGTGCTAGGCTATAGACGGATCACTTCTAGTTTCAGATGAGGACCAGCTCAAAATGTGGAAGGAACACTTTTCTGTGGTTTAAAGTCACGTTATATACATGATGGCACGTAGTAGTAGTGGAGGCCCCTAGGTTAAGGAAACCTCACTGACGTAACAGGTTCAAAAGCCTTAGTTTAGTCTAAGCTAAGTTCTCTGTTTTCTTTAAGAAATCTTTCGCCTCATAAACTAAAAATACGGATTGCTTTGAGTAGCAAAATATATACTGGAATCTTCTAAATAAAGAAAGATTTGTATTGGTTTAATGAAGAAAAATTATTTAATAACATTACCTAAAATTTATCAAAAAAAAAACGGTATTTTGGTATTTTTGGATAGGAATTCAGGGCCTCAAAATATTAGAAAAAAGGAAAGCTTGGTTTCTGTGACAGAAAAATAGCTAAATTTATTCGCTGTTTTGGAGCAAAAATTAAAAAAAGGTAGGTGCTTTTTTAATTTTGACCAATTTTATAAATAATCATTACTTTTAAATGATCGCAATAAAAAATATGTCGCTTTTCAACTGAAGACAAGCAAAATGCGTTATTAACCTACATTAAGCTATTTGTTTCATGGAGAATTCATTACCTGGGAAATTTATTTGGAATCAATGAATTTATCACAACATCATTGTTTATACTCTAGGATCCATATAAAAAGCTTACCCATTTGTCTATTCCAAAAAGCTCAAGCATATATTTATATCGGTATGTCAAATAAAAACTCATTATTTTAATGTTTAATAAAAAAATTATGTTTAATAGTTCAGTAATAATTATATACAAGCATTTTTTTTTAAACAAATTTTACAAGAAGTTATGAAAAAAGTTTTATTTTATTTTTTTTTTTTGTAATTCTTTGACTTTATTTCCATTTTATACTCAAATATCTCCTAACAATTCACAATAACCCCAATTTCGGTGGAGCTTTTTTTTAATAATTTTTTTTTTGTTTCTTAATTCATCATTTTAACAAAATTCTTCAAAAAGACGCTTATTAATTGCTACACAATTCAGTTCAATGCACATTCATGAATAAAAATTTACATTCCTATTTTATATATTTTTTTATATTTTATTTTTGTCGTTTTCAATAAAAAATATTTTATGAAATATTATTTATTTTATAATATTCATATTACATGATAAACAATCAACATTTATAAGAAAATTCTGTTTTTTTGTTTTGTTTTAATTACCCCAAATGCTCTAAACGTTCCCATACATTTTCTCCCATTCTCAAAAATATTTACCATACAAATATTAAATTACATTAATATTATTGTAGGTTAATGTAAATGTATAAATCTCTAATAAAAAAAAAATCTTAACCTTGACGAAACTGTTTTAAATTTAGTTTATTTTATT
Source organism: Dasysyrphus albostriatus (assembly GCA_946251815.1). NCBI lineage: Eukaryota > Metazoa > Arthropoda > Insecta > Diptera > Syrphidae > Dasysyrphus > Dasysyrphus albostriatus. The sequence goes on along the minus strand of OX276337.1, from coordinate 29,385,701 downwards.
TTTTTTGCGTAGAAAACCATTTTTTTTTTTTAAATTATTTTTTTCTTGTTTTGCAATAAGATCACACTTCTGAGTTCTTTTAGTTAAAAATTCCAAAAGCACATAATTATTTTTTTGTTTCTGTTATTTTTTCGAAAAAAAACTATTTTTTTTCTTGCTTAACATTTAAATTTTATGTATGTAAAGAGGGAATGAATTTTTGCATTTAAATTTAGATTTTTGTCTTATATATTTTTTTGGTGGCTGGAAATGTTTCGTACACATGTTGCTAGAGACATGTTTTTTTTTTAATGTTGTCTTTTTTTTAAATATTTTCAGAGAGGGTTTGTCTTAAACACATCATTTATCTTGTTATATGGCTTTCTTCAAAGATTGCTTAAATTTTAGGCCATCATAATCCACTCTGAGTCCAATTTCTTTGTAGCACAGTGCACAATTATACGTATTTTGTATATGAATTATTAAATTTTCAATAAATATTATTTTTAATATTTTGTTTTTTATAATATTTATATAATAATTTCTGTGTAATAAATAGACATTTAGAGTTTTTTGAGAAAAAATATCTACTTAAATATTAAGTATGACTGTTTACTTTTTTTTTGTTGTTGTTGTTTGATTTCATCTACACATTTAAAGCGAGTTGAATTGTTGTTGTGGGTGGTTTTAATTTTTTTTCTTAAAATACAATATAATCATGCAATTGTATTTTACAAGAAAAACAAATAATTAATAGGCCTTTAATATTTTTTTCTTTAAATTTTAAACTTATGCACTGATTGTTGCAAATATTGCAGTAATTTTTAGCTTTTTTTTTGTTTCTGTTTATTATTTATAAATTAATTTTACTCTTCATTCTTCCCTAACTGGAGGGTTTTCAAAAAGATCTTTTATTTTATTTTTAATTATTCGTTGGAATACCGAAAACCATTATTTTTATGTCCAATATAATCAAATTTACATTTTCTTCAATATTTTTTTTCCTCGCTTATAACTATCACAAAATTAAGAGAAAAAATTGTGTTTTTTTAGAAGAAAGAATATAAACGAAAATATTAATCTCGAGTTTTTGGTGTTGGTTTTTTTTTATGGCTGAGACTTTCATATTTTATTTCTTTGATTTTTGGTTTTCAGCATTTTTTTTTTGTGATTTGTTATTGAATCATTGTGTTTTTTTTAATGGCTTTGAGGTGAAAATGTACATTTTGAAATTTATTTTATTTTTTTTTGTTGTGTTTAATTTTTGTTGCCTTTTTTGTTTAATTTTATTTTATGTAGTTGCATATCACAGTTTTGTTTGATTACCTGAATATTTTTTTGAAAACAGATTTTTTGTTTTTATTTTCATTTTGAAACTTTGTAACAAAATTATATAAAAAAAAGATATTTTTTGTTTAAGAGATGGTAATTAATAGAAATGTATTGTATTTACAGTGTATTTTATATTTAAATTTACAGGGTGTTTTATATTTTAAATTAAAAAAAAAAGGTCGAAACGTATTTATTGATAACAAATCATAAGTTTTAGTGTGAAATTTGGTTAGAAAAAAAATTTATTAACTCACTCTTGACTGTTAAAATATTATAAGACATAGTTTTGTTTTAAAAAAAATATTTAATGAATCATTTCGGAAGTGAAGTTTATTTGTTTGAAAACCTATTAAAGATTAATAATGTATTTATATTCATAACTTACATTTTTGATACATACATACTTTAAAGCGAGTGGAATTATTGTTGTTCAGAGAGTTAATTTTGTAGCCATTAAAATATCAATTTTGTATGACCTTTAGTTCAAAATGCGTTTCGCCCAAGTGTAAAATATCAATGTGAGGTTATAATGTACTCTTTTTTATTTTTTTATTAGTGTTGTCTGAACCTTAAATGCGAGCTTAAAGGTGAATTTATTGAGAAAAATTGGAAAAATTCATAGTATACGGTGCTTGGGTGAAATATAATTTCGGATCTAAAATAAAAAAGTTGATAAAACATTGAAGAATTGAACTATTACCTACTAGTCATTTGAATTTGTAAATACATATTTGATTTCTTCACCTCCAAATGGCTGATATCCCAATCAGTGCTGTCGAACGTTCCGCAATTGCAATACTTGTAATGCTTTGTGTGTACTGCCGAAAGGCTCACCTCTGTTTTGCCCTGCATTTTGCTTTTTATATTGTCTTTATTAAATGTTTTTGTTCACAATTGAATGTATCGAACAAAAAATGCGATGGCATTTCTCTTCATATTTTTCAATCACCATTCCATTTTCATTTGGAATTTTGTTTTGTTGTTTAATTGTCTAAAAAGAGCAATATTGGTGAATTTGTCAAGAAAAATCTGTCCCTTACTGGCATTAAAGTATATGGAAATGATGTTACTATGTATTATCAACTTCTATTAAGCAAACGGCAATCTGTGTCTCTGTGTGTCAGTGTAAGTGTGGTCCTTGTACAAAATTTGACTGCTTTTAAAGTTGTACTTTAACTCTCTTACAGGAATTGTTTTAGGAGCAAATTTTATATCAGCCAAGGAACTTCATGCACAACAATTTTCTTTAAAATTACCATTTTTATAATTTTGAAAAATTAATTTCAAGGCTTCAAGCTGAAAAAAAATTGAAGTTGTATCTGTATGCGTTCAAATGTTATGATTTTTGCAACAAAAACAGCAATTTTGGACACACAGTGCATCTGGTAGCCAAAAACTTAAACCAAGAAATCGAAAATATGGCGTGATAATTTTTTGGAATGTAATGCCCTGCTCATTTATAAAACGACAGCACTGATCCCGATGTATGTGCCTAAGAGTCCTCACTTAGATTTTAGATATACATCCACTTTAAAATTTGTTTTCAGCTCTTAGGCTATTAGAGCGCTTACACATAAGAGCTTATATCTCTAATCTAAAGTACATGAATTACATATTAAATTAAAAAAAGGCTGAAAATACCTGCCTTGCTAGTTACCAGCCATCATTGTCCAGTGACAAATTGCCACAATTTTCTTTTAAATTTCTTTGATGCACAGATATATATAGATAAAAAAATAATCGTGCAGAACCAGGGCCTAGTGACATACAACTCTCAATCATTACTGTGTGATGGATGGCACCTACCATTGTTTGCTTTTTCATACTAAAAAAATTGATTTAGCAAACAAATAAATAAAAATTAAAATCATATGAATAATTGATTTCATTTACAGTGAAAATTTGCCAAGTCAAATATATGAAGACAAAGTGTTGACTAAGCCAAGCCTAGAACTTTACCGAAAGAGTAAGATTTGAGTAATATATTAAAAAAAAAAATATTGTTGTCTTTTATAGAAGACACTCACTTAAATTAAAAAAAAAAAAACTGGTTCAAAAAATGTCACTCGCGAACAGCGTTTAAACCTTAGTCCAATCGGAGAAAATTTACTCCTTTTTTGAGGAAGAAAGTAAATCTACTCCGCTTTTTTGAAATCTGCTCCTTTTTTCCATACTTGAAAATTCGTTAGGCAACCCATGAAAATACTATTTTATAAAATTTGCTTAACCAATTCTGACTCTGAAATCTTAATGTTTGCATCTGAAAGTCAATGCTGATTGGAATTATTTATTTTTTTTTTTCTTACTTTGTTCGTCGTTTCTCGTTCATTTTGCGATTTATGTAACTTTTTCTTAGGTAAAAATATCTGCTTATTTTTTAAATATATGTTTTTTTTTTAAATACTTGAGTTTTTCCTTCGTTTCAGATCTACTCCAGAAATTTTTGATTTACTCCAATTTTTTAACAAATCTGCTCCGAAATTTAACTACTGAGGTTCGAATCCTGCTCGCGAATCATAATAAAACGGATCCTTATCATTCCTTATTGATCTTAGTTCGTTCGTGATAGTTAGACATAGTTCGTGAACGATAAAATTTTCAATCTATAAGAACTTATAGTTCTCTCACGCGTAAACTTAATACTTTTTTTTCTGAATCCCTCGTTCATTAAATAAAATGTGGTGGAATATACATAAGGGTGGTCCTTATATTGTTTTTTTTTTTAATTCTGAGATGGATAGGCACCAAATAGTTCCACATAGACCACATAGAAAAAAAATGTGTCCTAATTTTTTCAGATTTTTATTTGACCCCCCATTTTCACTTAAAGGTGCTAACTATGGGGTTAAGGTGATTCTTATAAATCGTGGAAAAAACAATTTGAGGGTATAGATTAGATTTAGACGAGGAAAAAATAGTATCGGAGGGGGGTCTATTTTTTCCGTTTAGGTGGGAGGGGTAATTTTCTCAAAATTTCTATCAAAACAGAAAAAAATTATTTTTAAGAAAACGGGAACACTTACAATACCATTCCTTAGCTTTTTTTAAACCCAAGATTCCATTCTATAATATGCTTTCTAAATAAAGTTTTTTAAACAGTTTTTGAAAAAATAATTTTCAAACTTAAAAATTAAGAAAAACAAAAAATTATATTTTTTTAAGATAAAAATTGTTTTTTAAAAAACTATTTAAAATAAAAACTTTATTTAGAAAGCATATTATAGAATGGAATCTTGGGTTTAAAAAAAGCTAAGGCGTGGCATTGTAAGTGTTCCTGTTTTTTTTTTAAATAATTTTTTTCAGTTTTTGGCCAAATTTCTTTCCCCCTCCAATACAGTTTTTTTTCTCTTTTGAGTCTGCTCTATACATTCAGATTTATTTTCGCATTTTATAAGAATAACCCTTTGCCCATAATTAGTACCTTAAAGTGAAAATAGGGTGACCAGGGGGTGAAATAAAAATCTGACAAAATTAGGGAAATTGTGTTTCAATGTTTTGAATCGAATGAGGGCTATACAAGACTACGTCCAATTTAAGGACCACCCTAATATACATACCTCTCGCTTTGGATAAGGATCAGAAAATATCCTTAAAACGAATAATTTGTCTTCACGTATTCATTCACTTCCTAAAGTGATTTATTTTTTTAAATATTTTTTTTTGAAATGGGGAAAATAAAGCCTTATTATTATATTAAAGAAGCAGGTAAATTTTCAAAATTAAGTTCATTATCAAATTCAATTGCAGAATGGTTACGATTTCGAGACATTAAAAATCCTCTCAGAAATCTGCTCTGGAAAAAGGTGATTTTAGGGCAATTCGTTTGCATTTAAATATTTTTCAAAAAGGGTGTTTTAAAAATAGGTCAATATATTTCAACTTATTTTTTTTTCTCGAGTGATTTCAATGAAATCGACGCAGGTGATAGTTGAGATAGAATTAAAAAAGAAACAAATATTTTCAAAACAGGATGTTTAATGTCAACATTTTGCAACTTCTTTGTTTTATGAGCGATTTCAACAAAATAGACACAGGTTAAACGTGAGACCTGACAGAAAATTAGAAAAGAAAAAAAATTTTAAGGGTTGTTTCAACAAAAAAAAAATGACACAGGTGATGCCTGATATAGAATTAAAAGAAAACAAATTTTCGCTCAAGGAACAACAAGGTTACTGATGAAAATATTTTTGTTTGCTAATTTATATCGACTCGTACCTGTCAGTTTCATTTAAATCGGTCAAAGAACAATGAAGTTGCAAAATACTGACACATCCCCAAAAAAGCCTGTTTAAAATTTAGTTTTTTTTAAAATTCTTTTTTAGTTATCACCAGCACCAATTTCATCTTAATCGCTCATGGAACAACAATGTTGTGAGATTTTGAAATTTGTTTTGAAATACCCTGTTGAAAAAAATGTTTGTCTTTTCTTATTTTATATTAGCTCCCACCAGTGTCAACTTTCTTTAAAAATTATTAACCGTTCACCTCAAGTTTTTGTGGTACTTATATGTATTAGTTTTTTTCAAGAAAGTGGGCGTGTCATTTAAGACTTCCTCTTATAATAGAAGTGGAACTATTTCAGAAAATTTCCAGAACTTCAAAGTGTTACATTTATGAGAAAAACATGAACGACTGGAGCAACATTTATTTTTGATTATTCTTTACTAACAACTACAGCCTAAACTATTCTTTAACCTTGAAACAGTACCATGTTTCATCAAAAACAAAAATTTTAAAATAATTAAATTAAATTAAATAATTAAGTAATAAAGGAGGAAAGTTAGAGAATATGTGACAATCAACATTCGATAGGCCTTGAAGTCTTTATTAACTTAAGGAGTTTATAACTTTTTGCAGTTGGCTGAAATCCAAAGTAGCTTTATATAACTTCTATTTACCTTCCATCTGCTCCTTTGAATAGTAAATAGTAAATAATTTAAATAATTAAAGATGTTTAAAAACAAAAAAAAAAAAACTTAAAGCACGCGCCACCTGCTACCGTAATATCGCACACACAACGGCAGAATCTAAGAACCAATTTACTTTAACGAGTCAGAAAGTACACAAATAAATAGACAAAAACAAAAACCCAACCTAAACTCACCGAATGCACTGCGTAGGTATAATATCTATGCGTTGAAGGATGCTCCATAGGGGGTTGCTGAATAGATCCAACCAGCCAGCGCCAGTGGTATGGAGAGCTTAGAGGGGGAAGCTAGATGATTGTTGGCAATTTGCATTCGGTTCGTGCCTCACATTCACACCGTGTCACACTTCCGTGGGTGGCTTACTTATGCAGCACTCGATGTATCTGCAGAAGCAGAGCTAGATACAACATACATTATATAGGAGCAGTTAGTAGCTATAGAAGTACGCGAATACGAGTATCTATGTATCTGAACGAGTGGCGATGCAAATGTGCGCCATCACCGTCATTACTAGCAGCGAGTGCATTTGTTTAGTTAAACTTATTTCCTCCTAGATATGTATTTTGCTTTATTATTTCTTTTTGTGTTTTTTTGAATTTTTTGTATCTCACGGTAACGCTGAACAGATACGAAAGATTTTTAGATACTTTCTGTTGGTAAGTGCAATGTGCAAACTGCACAGCACATACGCACTCACAAGCCTTACAATACGGCTGGTAGCTATGTAAGTATCTGTTTGGTTTATATGTATAGTGGTGAGAGAGGGCTGTGGGTGGGGAGGGGGAAGGTGATTAATATTTATCGCTTTTAACGTTTGCTCTAGGTTTGAGAGTGCACACACGTTGCTAACCTTGAACAAGCCATGTTGCTGTTACTATTGCGATATTGGTGGTTGAATGGTGGTGGTAGTGCTGCTGCTGGCTGGTTGGAAACTTGGAACTGCTACTGCCATCTTGACAGCTGACTGCTTGGGCACGCATTTTGCATTTGAAATTAGTTCGAGTTAAGATGTCAGGCTCTTTTCCGCATGTTGCTCGCTGGTTCTGTATGTGCATGATTTCCCAATTGGGTTTTTTTTTCTTTCCTTTTTTTTTGTTGTTCAATCATAACCAAAAATCATGATTGCCACTTTGGAAATTAAAGATTAAAAATAATGCACGGATGAAAAGAATGAACTTTCTCACATCGATGGTCTGGAATAAAACTGTCACAGCTCAAGAAATTAAATTTAAGAGTAGGTTAACATTGTGATGATGCAAAAAACAGTACTCTAGTTCAATGTTTGGAGAAAAAAAAATGTAGACTACCATAATTTTTATATATCGATATATTCCTTAGGGTGAACGTTAAAGAAAAGTTGTCTTGGATGGACTTAAATTGACTCTAAATTAAGTAAAAAAACTCCCCTTTTTTCAGATTTTTATTTTTAAACTATATAGTCGCTGTAAGGGTTTATTTAATGTCCCTCTATTTTTTTGTTTAATAGGTGATTTGTGTAAAATCTGCCAAAAAATTCGGAGCATGTAGGTTGGAAGTAGACAAGAAAAAAATCTTACTGGGGGGGTAATATTTCATCACACCGCTTGGACAGGAGGAGAAATGTTATAAAAATAATTACATTAAAAAGAAAAAAAAAATTAATAAATAAAAAAAAACAACGGCAATACTAATAGTAGTGCCTTATAGCTTTTTTTGAAGGCGAGGTTCAGCAAAAATTGTTTTCAAAAGAAAATATTAAAAAATAAAAATTGAAATTTTCTTCAAAATGTTAGTTTGAAACAATTATTCGCCAAAACGGTCCTTATAAAAACTTGGTTTGAAAATATACCATAAGAATGGACTTTAAGCTGTCCAAAAACCTGCGAGACAAAATTGTAAATGATACCGTTGATTTTTATTTATTTTTTTCCCTTTAATGTAGTTTTTTTTATAAAAATTACTCCCTTTTCTTATCTACTTCCAACATTTTATATGTTTATTTTTACAATGTTTACCTGTTTAATTTAACCTCATCTGCCAGTTTTTGCTGAAGGTTTTTGGAGTGCTGAACTCGAATCGGATGTCAGAAATATTGTATTATGTCACGTTTGTGAGATATTACCTTAAAAAAAATCTTTTTGAGACGTTTGTATAAGTTTTTCTTGAAATTTATTAGGCGACATCTTCAACATTCTACTTTTGTGAAATAATTTTCGGGCTTCAAGGTATGTATTTACAAAAAACTGAAAAGACCTTTTACTCTTTCTAAATATTTTAGCCCTGGCCCAAAATTCGATGAAAGTACTTATTCAAGAAATACTTTATATGTCAAAACAAAGCTCAGCTGGATCGTTATATTTTTATTTTTTGAGTAAAATTCTAATAGATATTTCCAGAGGTCCTTCTTTTAATTTCCTTCCCAATAAGTCAATGCAATTTGAAAGTGCTTAGCATTCAGTTTTTAAATTGGTTCTCCGTAAAACTATCGAAATGCGAAAAAAAGAATAGCTGTTTTTTAAGTTTTTTATTTTTTCCATAGATTTTTTTAGTGAAGATTCTAAAGGTGGTTTGGAAGAATATTTTCTTAAATTACTTTTTCATAGATTTCTTTCGATAGTGATTCTCATGAAGGAAGGTGTACCGGAGTAGGTTCAACAGGTATGGGTTTGGTTTTTTTTCTTAGTTCCTGACCCTCCTCCAGAATTTCCTCCTGCAGACTATACTCCATTAGATCAACCAACAAAATAGTCTATGAAAATTATTTAAAAAAAAAATGTGATTTTTTGTCCCAGTTCCCGAGGCCCACCTCCTGAACCTACACCAGCAGACCATACCCTATCAGATCTACCACCAAAAACAATCTATGAAAGCTTAAAAAAAATGGTTTTCTTTTTCCTAGTTATAGACCCACCATTTGGTGCCATTCAACAAAAAAAAAAACCTTTATTATTCTCCACTTTCCTTAAAGGTCCAGTTTTGTTGAAATTTTATGTTAAATTACTTCGATTATACATACATTAAAAACATTATTTATAAATGCATTTCAGAGGCTGCATAAAATTACAATGCCGCAAAACGTGGAAATGTTATTCATAAAAGTTATATAACGTTGAATAGAGTCATTTTAAGCTAAACACGTTTAGAAGTTGAATAGAAAATGTAATAGATTTCTCTTTTCGGTACTTTATTTGTCACACACAATTGCATTGTTCCTAAAAGCCTAGTACGCAGATCGAGCAAAGACAAATTTCATCTCTCCATTTTTTTTTCAAGACAAATTTTGAGGGTGTAGAGATAAAACAAAAGCCAAATGAGAAGTAGCGTGGCTGGAACTTGTTGGTTAAAAATATAATGGAAATGGATGAAAATACCTTTGAAAAGTTTGAAATTTTATTTTTTTTTTCTCCTAAGAAGGTGATTTTAGGGCAGTTGGTTGACATTTGGACCAAAACAAACTTTTTTCGTAAAAATATAGTTTGTCTTCCATTCTTCAAGCATTCAACTGTCAACTGACAATTGACAGATGGCTGTGATGTTGATGGGTTAAAAAAACCTCTACAAATTACGATTTTTTTTAATATTTTCTACTTCTCCTCAAAAACTGATTGCAGAGCAATTGGTTGACATTTGGAATAAGATCAACTTTTTCCATCACTACATAGTTTGTCCCCCATCTGTCAAGCCATTAACTGTCAAATTCCATTAAAGAATAGCTACAATGTTGTTGGCTTAAGAAACCTCTAAAAAAATTTATTTCTCCGGAAAAAAGAGATTAAGGGCAATTGGTAGACATTTGCATCAAAATAAACTTTTTCCGTCAGATTTTTCTTTTCCTTTCTGTGAAACTATCAATTAAAAAAATTCTATGGCAGGATGAATGTGATGTCCATAGATAAAACAAAACTCTGCCAAAATCATCATTAGTTTGCTGATTACAACTCGGTTTAACTCGGTTTGGAAAAAAATTTAAATTTTGAATAGAAGCAAATATTTACCGAATCTGTATGTGGACCTTTTGTACCCTTTCCCATTAGCTACGTCACTGACTAATTTAAAATAGCTGTTCTATATATTCTGTTCTCAATTCTGATATCATCATTTTCTTTACGCAATTTATTTTTTATTTCAGTCATACGTTTTCAAAACGTCTTAGAAAGTATGAAACAGGGAGATGATTTTAGTTTATAAAAAGTGAAATAAACATAAAACGTCACAATTTGTTAAGAAAAATAATGCTTCGAGCATTCTTTTTTTCGAGCAAAATATAGTGGAGACTTACATTTGCCTTTTCATGTACAGCAGTTACGCACGTAAAATTTTGCGCTGGAGCTGTGTACTGATAAGAAAAAAATTCGAGATAAAATTTGTCCTGGGAAAAATTTTATATGAGAGATAGATTTTGTCTCGATCTGCGTACTAGGCTGGTTGCAAAATGTTAAAGAATTATACAACGTTGAATAGAGCTTTAAATAAGGACTTATACATTGCGTAACTATGAACCCGTTGAGAGTTTCTCTAAGCAAAACTTAATGAAAACAGCTGATAAAACATAAAACAGTTCTTATAAAAAAAAAAATTATGAAATCTACACAATTTTGCCTCTGTTGGCAACTATTAATATAAACTACCTCCTCATAGCGAGGTGCGAGAAGAAATGCCATTTTGACGCCACCGAAATATGATTGCGTCTTATGATTAGAGAATATTGCGGCTTATTGTCGCGTTGGAGGTGGCTGATGGTTGTCTCTCCGTGTTCCGTGACTCTGTTTTTCATTTCATAAAAAGCTGAATTAAAAAAAAAATTGACAGTGGCGCCTCTGAGCTAAGAGGCTTATACCCAACTTCTTATTATTTTCATCTTGATTGGAATAAACAAAAAAAAAATGAAGTATGTAGGTATAAGAAGAGTGAGAGTGAGTAAAATAGAAAAATGTAGAGCAGTCACTGATAAAAATAAAACCAAACAAATTCACATGACAGATTGCATTAGACTCTCAGTCAATATATAAATTTATGGAATTGAAAATATCTTATGCAAAAAAAACAAAAAAAAAAACACCACCGCTATAGAGATGGTTGGTCTATACAAAGTTTCTATACAAAACTATAAATCTATGCATAAAGATACACGACACACATTTTTCGAAGTCAAATGATTTATTAGTTTGCCTCATTGCTGCTTTAATTTGTAATTTTTAGTGTCACCTCTGACATTTTGTTGGATGTATTTGTATAAAAAAAAAGTGCGGTTTCTTAGACACGACATGGCAATTAATGATTATATGTTAATTTTTATCGAATAAAACTTTGAACATGAAATGACAGAAGGTTGAAGTTGAATATACATCAAATAATAGAAGTAACAATATTGCGTGGGGTGACTACTCTGGGTATACCTAGGTACATTTTGGTTTGGTTTAAGCTCTCTGCGGTGCATATAATATGCATGCATAATCAAGCAAAAAAAAAACTATGTGATTCAATATAAATAATGAGGATTGTTTTAAGATGTTATCATAGATCTTATTTTGGAATCATAAATACTTAAAACTGACTGAGTAGTATATTAGGGTAAGATTACAAAAATTGTGTCTTGAAACTTGAAAATTTTACATCAAGTTAGTGTTTTTGTACAGGCTATAGTTGGGAAATAGCATTTTCTGCATACTAATTTGGTTATCTGTTAGATCTGTGATTTAATTAGAGGTGGCGAGACAAAACGAGGCTCTTGTGAGTCTTGATTTCATTGAAGATTGCGTTCAAAACATTAATCAGGAATCTTGGAAGTGACCAAAAGAGCAGACTGGCTTGGTTTTTTAATTTCCCCAAAGCCAAATATGAGGTAATAGAAAGTCACTGGATCTGTTGATAGAAATTATGAAAATAAGAAGACCTCAATAAAGGTAGTGGAGCACCAAGACCCTCATTTACAGTTGTAAGCAAATTTTTAAAGAGAAAATAGGTCAAAGTTCAAAAACCATGATCCCACAATTACAATCTCCAGTAAATCATAAGAAAAACCCCTGACCAAATAACACATTTAGTTTAAAAATAAAAAAAAAATACAAGATTTTTTATATTTTCTTTTCATCACTTACACGTGATTTTAATTAAAACCCCCCTCCCTCTTTTCACTTAATTTACAAATAAAATCTCTTACTCATCAAAACCAACCGCACATACAATTATTTAACGAACAATAATTTTTTATGAAATAATTTAAGTCGAAATAATGAGTATAGGTAGCGACTATATAGTGATCCTTAAGCAATTAATTAATCGTTATCTGATTGGTATATTGTGTTTATCAAATGATTTATTTATAAATCGATTACAAATAAATTGTGTGTCAATAATACTCGTAATTGAAATATCATTTTTTGATAACAAACAATAACCATCTCTGATGTCGTACTAAGATAGGTACATAGGAACCCACAAGTACAAGTTTATTTACAACAACAACAAATAATATTCATCAATCTCTGTGCAAAAACATTATTTGTTTCATCTTCATAGCTAATGGTATAGTTTCATTAGTTTTATTGACGTAATTTAATGTCGGTATAATTAAGGTGTTATCTCTGGCTGGTTCTGGTTCTTTAAGTTTTCATGATTTTAAAACAACTAACCGAATTGATATAGGAAGTTTTATTGTGCGGTTTTCGTTGAGCTGATTGTGTTGATTAATGTTCTTTTAGCTTGTTAATTATTATGAAGTTTTTTTTTCTTGAGATATAGAGAACTTATAATCATTATAAAAAAAAAAAAATAAAAACCTATACTCTTGATTTATATTGCTTCTGGAAGTGTTCAAGTTTAAGTTTTTATTTCCTCAGAAATTGGCTGCACTATCTCGCCGAAACAGATTTTTTCTTAATTTTTTGTTTTTTTTTCAAGAACTTATTCTAAAACAACATTCTACAGAGAATTCATGATTAATGATTGAACATTTGAAATAAAAACAAAAAAATGCAGAAAATAAATACTCAAACCAAATTATCGACTGTCAATCATTTATCAGTCAATCGTAAAGTTGATTTGTTATGTCACTATGAATTACACCACACACTGATTTTTTTTTTTTTTGTGTATATCTAAATATTTATAATGGTACCCACTTCATAATTTGATGGTTGCATTTATTTTTGTGCAAAATTAGCCTGAGGAATATTTTTAAAGGAAGGAAAAAATATGACACACGTATTTCAGTTGATTGAGAACAGACTTTTATAGTTTTGATGACCAAAGGCAAGAATTTCAAACAATTCTATATGCGAAAAGAACATTAACAAAAATTTGACATAAGCGTTTTTTTAAGTGAACCATGCGGGCATACTTTTTGAGCATGGCATTGAGAATCTGGGCCCAGGGGCTGTGGTTGATTGATTTTTAGAATAGTAATTAGTGAATAAAGGTAGCACCCGATAAGCAAGAAAAGTTTTGAAATACGCCTTTATTGATGAGGAACTATTTTGAAAATTTGAGATATGTTTTTTTTATATCAGCTCAACACGATGGGCATAAGGACCGTAACATTGGCCGTGAAAAATTAATCTTCAATATCCAATTTAAGATCATGCTGAGACTTACACGCTTTCAGCGATAAGTCCTCTGGTTTGTCGACGAATGCACTTAGAGCTTAACAATCCTTCAAATAGATTATTAAAAAGGCTTTCCATCACTGGATCTATGGTGGAGGGGTGAACCGGGCCTGTGCCCAGGCAGCAGCAAAAATGGGTGCCAAATCTATGTGCTCAAAGCTAACTTGAGAATGTCAATGGAATTTCAAACTTTATTTCTCAGTCATACAACGTTTAGAAGTTTTTTTTTCTGCCATTTCATTAATTGAAATAAAGATAATATCAAACTTCCTACACTCAGAATAATTTTTGTTAACTTATTGCTGTGTGCAAATTCTTTTATAATCAGGATTTGCTTTCTTATAATAAATCTAGAAACTAGAAAGACTGACATATTGATGGAACTGCAGAGTGGCTTATCTCAAAGTCTGCAGTTATTCAGAAAAACGATTAGAAGTTTTTAATTTTTCTAAAAATAAATTTTTATACAGAAGAACTTTAAGTTTTAGAACAAAAAACTTTAAATCTTTCATCTTCTTTGAAAAGGCATGATAGAATTTTTGAAAAACATTTAAAACCCAAAAAAAAAAGGACTTATGTGGTTTTTCATACCAATAATGACTTTTTTCGAGTTTTCTTGAAAATATGTGATTCTTTAAAGCAAATTTTTTCAGTGTAGTACCGACTACATTTGACAGAAATATAATATAACTCATTTTCAAATTGTCAAATTCGGCTTAGTTTTGGAGTTATACCAAAAATATTGAAAAGTGGCCAGTGTGACCATTTTTTCAGAAACGCATGGGTAAATTTAGTGGCATTTCGGTCTTAAGCATGCTTTGCTTATAACGGGTGATTTTTTAGCTGGTTTGGTTTTGGCAACACTTGTTTTGACAGCTGACGTGTGTTTAGTACCTTGTGTCACTGTCAAACAGCTTCAGTTTGGTTTGCAATTTAACCATGGATCGTCTTACAAATGAACAACGCTTGCAAATTATTGAATTTTACTATCAAAATTCGTGCTCGGTTCGAAATGTTCATCGCGCGCTGCTTCCATTTTATGGTCGGCATTCTCGACCTTCTGAGCAGTCTATTCGGAAGATTGTGACCAAATTTCGCACCAAATTTACTTTGTTGGACATTAAACCACCAACACGTTTACGTACTGTGCGTAGTGAAGAAAATATTGCGGCCGTATCAGCTAGTGTGACAGAAGACCGCGAAATGTCGATTCGGCGCCGTTCCCAGCAGTTAGGCCTTTGTTACAGCACTACGTGGAAAATTTTGCGGAAGGATTTGGGCGTAAAGCCTTTTAAGATACAGCTGGTGCAAGAACTAAAGCCAGCCGACCTACCACAACGCCGAATTTTTGGTGAATGGGCTCTTGGAAAGCTGGCCGAGGATCCGCTTTTTTATCGAAAAATTGTGTTCAGCGATGAGGCTCATTTTTGGATGAATGGGTACGTAAATAAGCATAATTGCCGCATTTGGAGTGAAGATCAGCCAGAAGCATTGCAACAGCTACCAATACATCCCGAAAAAGCCACTGTTTGGTGCGGTTTATGGGCCGGCGGCATTATTGGGCCATATTTCTTCAAAGATGATGCGAATCGCAGCGTTACTGTCAATGGTGAACGCTACCGAGCGATGATAACAAACTTTTTTTTGCCCGAAATGGAAGTTCTTGACTTGCATGATATGTGGTTTCAACAAGACGGTGCCACATGCCACACAGCACGCGAAACAATGGCGCAATTGCGAGGCGAGTTTGGTGAACAGTTAATTTCACGTTTCGGGCCGGTCAATTGGCCGCCTAGATCGTGCGATTTGACACCATTAGATTATTTTTTGTGGGGGTATGTCAAGGCTAATGTCTATAGGGACAAGCCCGCTTCGATTGACGCACTGGAAGCCAACATCCATGCATTCATTCGTGAGATACCGGCCGATATGTGTGAAAGAGTATGCCAAAATTGGACTCAGCGGATGGGCTACCTGAGACGCAGCCGCGGTCAACATTTGCATGAAATTATCTTTAAACATTAAATTGCAAGGTTCAAACTATCGATTCAAATAAATATTTCATTCATTTTTTCGAATTCTTTGTGTTTTTTTTTTAAAGTTCTAAACCTCTTAAAAAATCACCCTTTATTTATTGGCCACTAAAAGCGCCCAATGTAGAATAAAAAATAAAGTACTAGTAAGTTCTACGAGCTAAAGAGTAGAAACAAACACAAAAGACCAAAAAAGATTTTAAAAAACCTTAACAATAAAAACATTAAGAACAAAATTATTCATCTTGTTCAGAAATTTCTTTAAATTTTAACAATTCAATAAAAGATGATATTATGGTGTCAACAAATTAAAATTGATCACGCCTAAATCAAAGACAGTTCCTGAAAAAAAAGGACAGATGTCATACGAGCTAGTGTGTTTCACTTAAAAATTTTCTTAACTGTCGAATAAAATTTACTATAATTTTGCACCAGTGTGCTTAGGACCCCTATTATGACCAGCAACTAGTCAAGTCGAACGCACAGCTTAGCACATTAATAGTCGACTTTTCAAAAATAACAAAATTGCAGTTTTGTTCATAGTCACCGAGAATTCCAGTTCGATATCGATGACATTAAGATTTTGCGAAACTTTGGACATTTCAGACAAAATAAATAAGAAGGAAGGAG
This sequence comes from Dasysyrphus albostriatus, assembly GCA_946251815.1. Taxonomy (NCBI): domain Eukaryota; kingdom Metazoa; phylum Arthropoda; class Insecta; order Diptera; family Syrphidae; genus Dasysyrphus; species Dasysyrphus albostriatus. Next base: position 29,369,216 of record OX276337.1, on the reverse strand, counting down.
TTGCAAATGATAATGCCAAATAGTCACATTCACCAATTTAATAGGTCTGTTTCTTTACTCGCCCGCGGGATCCCAAAACCCAAAGTGTCCCAAATCTACCTAAAACGTGTTTCTTTACTATTTTCTGACACGAAAATGCCAGAGCTTTTGACCTTTTTTCATTTTCCCTCTAGCAAGAATTTATATCCGAACATTTTAGTTCCTGCAATTTTTTGCTTGTCAAGCAAGAAATTAGCTGATCGAACAATTTTAATTACATTTGTCAAGTAGTGTATATAAAATGGTTTAATTTAATTAAGTTAAATGAAAATGATACAATGGAGTCAAATATAAATTAAACTAGGTATTTCTTCGGGTATCTATTAATAAAGCCCAAAATGATAAGTGAAAATGTTAATAGAATTGAAACTGCATAATTTAGTAGGCGTTGAGCCTACAAGCAATGATGTCTAGTGGGTAATTTACACCGCAACAAACCAGAAACATCCCAAATGCGTTTCTTTAATTTTCATTTCTGGTCAAACATAACAACAACAACATCAAAAATCTCATCCCCAAACTTTTTCCCGAATTTTTTCTAAACTTTATCCCAAAAGTAAAGAAACAAGCCCAATATTGCGAGTCACGGAAGCTAATAAGGTGTCTAAGTTAAGGAAAGAGTTAATAAACTATTTTATAACTTGCAAATTGTTTAGTTAACTAGCTTTAACTTTAACATAAAATGAGATTCAAAATTTTGCGAAAACATTTAAAAGTTTAAAAAAAAAACCTTCTTCAAAAATAATATCAGACGATGCAAATCATTAATTGCATTTTGAGAAGTGGTAGGAACTGTTTTATGAAATTCAATAAAAAAAGAAGGCTTTTATTCGAAAATCGGTTAATTGTTCTTTTGATATCAAAATCTGTAACTTGAAAAGAATGGGTGTATTCATAAACGTCAGCCTAACTAAAAACTGCGTTATCTGCATTCATAAAGTCAGATTTTCGATCGAACTAACCTAGTCGAACTGCAGTACGTACCGTTCATAAACGTCAGACTGTCGTCAGCGTCGGGCAGATTGTGCAGCTGAATTTGTTTGGCCGCAGAAAGAGCGGGAATTATTAAAATAATTTTTAAGACAACAAGAAGGACAAAGCGGCTTTGACTCGTAAAGAATGTAAGTAATTGCAAATATTTTATATTTTTTTTATATTTTATTTTATAATTTTCTTTTCTTTTTGGGTAAGCAAATCAAAAATCAAATTCAACAATATTTGTTTGGCAGCCATTTTTCTCTGACGTTTATGAACTCTGTTTACATACAAATCGGACTAAGTCAAACCTTTTTGTTTACTGCAGACATTCTGCATTGGGAGTGCGTTCACAAATGCATCAGAAAAGAAATGCGATTGTACTAGCGCAGATTTTCTGCGTTTATGAATACCCCAATGTTAAAATATGATTCGTTCTCTGGTGAAAAATTCAAAAGGGAATTGTATTTTTGAGCCAATCGCGAATCTTATTTTTCGAATCTTTTAAAACAAAATTCGTTATCACGTTTGATATTTGGTTCCATAAGGTAATAAATTAAGCGGGAACTATTGAACACCTATGATCCATCATGATCATGATCCATCCATCGAAATAAGAAAATTTAATGCATTTTTACGAAAAAAGAAAGTTGCAGGTAAGAGGCTGAGAGCTAATACAAAATCAGAAAAGAACAAAATATTTTCAACAAGGTGTTTAAAAATAATGTCAACATTTTGTGCCTTGGTTGCTCCCTTAGCGATTTTATTTAAAAAGACACAGGTGGAAACTGAAATAAAATTAAAAAAAAAATATTTCCAACAGTGTTTAGAAAAAATTTCAACATTCTGCAATTTCGTTGCTCCTTGAACGAAAATATATTTTATTTCATCCATCTCCTGTGTCATTTTTATTGAAATCCCTCATGGAAAACCGAAGTTCCAGAATGTTGACATTTTTCTTAAACACTTTGTTTTGAAAATATTTCTTCTGCTTTAAATTCTGCCACAGCTATCACCTGTGCCAATTTCATTGAAATCAGTCAAAGAACAATGACATATTTTTGAAACACCCTGTTTTAAAAATATCCAAGTGTCAACGAATTGCTCTAAGATTTTATTTTTCGGAGCGGTAAAAACAGTGAAAATCTCTGATTTCTAAGAGGTTTCTTAATGCCTCGACATTTTAGTCATCCTTAAACAGAATTTGACAATGATTAGCTTGACAGGTGGGGACGAACTTTATTTTGACCATTTGCCAGCTTCTTCATCATTTGACAAATATTTAACTTACTTAAAGGACTTGACTTTCCCCATTTCAACAAAAATTATTTCACAAATTTAATGGATTTGAAGATAAATGATAAAAGTTCTTAGTGAGAGAATTTTAATTTTTATAGATCGAAAATTTATTCGTTCGCGAACTATATTTTTATAGTTCGTGAGAATATCGAAAAAAAAAATCATAAGGATCAGTATTTTATGAGTCACGAACGATATTTTACGAATCCTGCCTGAGGCTTTCGGCTTTCCTACGGTTCGTTAAATATCGTTCACGACTCATAAAAATATAGTTTGCGAACGAAAGAGGTTTCTATTTATATAAAAATCCAAGTTCTCTCACGAACAAACTCAATAATTTTTTTTTGGTTCTCTCGTTCGTGTGAGATCGGAAAAAAAAGTTCCCAAACGTTTTGAGCTGTGGAACCCTTAGCAAAGTCAAAATATATTTTGGAACCAACCCCAACACTTAAGTGCCTGGCATATGAGCTGGGAATACGAATATCAACACTTTTTTGATTTAATTTTTTGATAATAAGTGAATAAACAATTTTTAAAAGAAAACACGGCCTAAATTTAGTTTAGATTATTAAATGTAGCATTTTATATTTTCTACCCGACCAATTTTCTGTGAACTGTAAAAAACACGTATGTGTTCCACAACATAAAAACGCATTCTACAAATTCCTAAATGAGAAATTTGTTCGAGTTTAACCTCAAATTTTCGTGTACCTATTTAAGTTTAGTTTTAAGTTTTTATGACAGTTGGCGTCTATCGACGACTACTCATATGAAAAAAAGTAAAAATTCGCGACCAGTTGGAATTTTCAGCCCATATGATGTAGGACAAAACATTTCAGATCAAGGCTGATTTTTTATTATTAATGGATTTTGTACCCATTCGATGTCAAAATTAGCACCTGAAAAGTAATATTACCCAGATCTTGGTGAATATCAGTTCTGAGCTCTTGCATGTTTCCTTGCCAGAATTCAAAACTGGAAAACATTGAACATCAAGAACATGGAATACTAATGACAAATACTGTAATTTCCGTAATGTTTTTTGAATATACAAAAAAATAAACTAGGAATTTTCATCAAAAGTAATGTTAAAACCTTTTTTTTTTGAAACTACGCATCTACTTAAGAAAATAATTTTTTGGTTTTACTTCAAGAGTTCCCGGAACCCTGAAGATTGTTTCACGGAACCCTAGGTTTACGTGGAACACAGTTTGGGAACCAAGGCTCTTCTCTTTTTAAAGTTCATGGAAACACTGATAAATTTAATAGATTCAAGTTCAGAAAAAATATCCCGAAGAACAAAAGCTTCTTAGTGACTAGTATCAAGTATGGCTTTTGTAGTATTAGAACTAATATCTCACCGAACCGTGACACAAGTCCTTTAATTATTTCGAGAATGGTTAATAAATTATTATATTTTTTTGATAAAGTCTGACATCTCCTTGATGTCAGACTTTATCAAAAAAAAAATTATTAAGAAAAGGGTTTATCTCGATGAATGCCTACTTCGTCGCATTAAGAACTTCCTCTCGAATTGGTGGGCTTAATGTTTTAAGATTTATTAAAAAAAAAAAAATGCTGAGGTGAACCAGGGCTCCAGGTCGATAATTTGTTTCTTATATTCATTATAAGGCTTCTATATAAAGCTACTAATCCAGATTATTTATTTTAATCTCTGATTTACATCCTTGGCCCATTGAATGCCAAAATACATCACTGCAGCGCAGTGTTTTTTTTTAAAGAATGTTCTACTCAAATAGCACGTTGTACTTCTCTTCTTAAACAATTCCAAGTAATGCATTTTGTCTGAGATGTTGCTCTACTTAATTTTTTTTTTAATTGTCAAGGTTTTACAAAAGGGGCAGAAAATATTGAGAAATTATTCATGCTCTACGAGAAAAAAAAGCTATAAAATAAATTATACAAACCACTTTTATGATAAATCCAGAAACACAAAAAAAAAATCCATCTTAAATCAACGTATAAGAAGAACCCAACAAAAACAACCAAATAGAGGAATCTTAAAAAAACCAACAAAAATCTGCAACAACAACAACAAAAGAGCGGAATATTCCAATTTGCCAAATTCAAATAAAATAAAAAGAATTTGTTTTTATATGTTTTTTCGTATTGAGAACGTTTTTTATGTATTTGTTCCGTATGTAATTTTTGTATGTGTTTTTTTTTTAATTTCAATATCTTAATATATAAAAAATAATATTTACACAATGTCTATTTATAGTACACAAACAAATTTCTTAAATACTAAAAAAAATATTTTTTTTTTATTAAAAACTAAAACATTTTTTTATTAAATTTAAAATTAAAAAAAAAAACATAATTCATAATTCATTTTTTTTTATCTAAATAAGAATTAACTAAATAAAAATAATAATAATTAATAATTATAATAATAATAAAAATTTAACTGATACAAATAACAAAATAAATTTATTTTCTTTATACAATGGAATTTCTTCAAATCGATGGTAATGAAAAAAATACTAAATATATTTATAATTTTAAGTTTTTTGATTTTTGATTTATTATTTAACAATATTTGTTTTATTTTCTTTTTTGTTTCTTTAATTTTGTATGCCAATTTCAAGAGAAGAAGAAAAATTACACAGCCTTGTAAATATATATTTTTCTATCCTTCTTTTTTTTTTTAATATTATTTTTCTTTTTTCCAAACCACCAAGTTTATTTTTTTTGATTTAATGTTTTAGATATGAAATTCAACTGTTGTTTTCTTTTGAAATAAATGTAACTTTGTTTTTATTTATTAAAAAATCTTAATATTTAAATCGAACACAGGCATATTGATATTATATGACAACAAAATAGATTTAAATAATAAAACTAATTGATAAACAAGGGATAAATGTTGATATATGTATATTGTATATATATTATGGTATTGTTGGTTTTTAAATTAAATTTAAAATATTAAAAAATAAAAAAAATATTTCACAAATTATACATTTTTTTTTTATGGTTGTAAGTGGTGTAAATAATATGTATTTTTGTTTGTATTAGAGGGATATTGATATTTTAAGACCAAAAAATTAAGGATGGGAAGAAATAGGCTGAAGGATATATTTTTTTTTTTTTAATTTATATTTTAAGGCTGGAAATTCTTAAAAATAAAGACACATGACTTGATTGTTTATTTTTTTGTTTGTTTTACTTTATTTAAAACATCTCAGACACCTGGCAGCATTTTCTGGATAGTTGGTTCAACCTCTCTCTCGATTTTCGACTTTTACCCGGAGAGATCAGGTACCTGAGAACACAAGTTGGAATTTTAAGTTCAAACAAAAATTTGAAATCAACTCTGGCTCAGGACCGCAGCAGTTAGAGAAAAATCGTTAACGAAGGAGGCTGCTAGATATATATATATATATAATATGCACTTGATTCTATTGTTGTGTTTGTGTGTGTGTCTACGGCTGATTTTTAGTGAATATATATTCACTGTCAGGAGGCGAAATGGTTCTTTTGTCTAAGTGTTAATATAATAATAATTATGTTTTCTTGTTTTTTTTTTTTCTTTAACTGTCTAAAATTAATATAATTAAGGTGAATATTATATTTTTGTTTATATATTTTGGTGAGTTTAACATGAAAATACCATTTGAGTAACGACTATCTTAACTTCTTTTTTTATTCTGCAGTTCCTACCAATGTGTTTGCTTTCAATTTAGTTTTTTCTTTTTTTTTCAAATTTTACTTTTCGTAAAAATTTTATGTATCACTTGTAGAAGTAATGCTGTTTGGCAAAATTCTTTTCTTTTTTTTTTAATTTTTTATTCGTAAAATACGTAATACCCTGAAAATAAAATAAAATGAAAAAAAAAATAAATATTGTTTTTCTTTAAACAAATTGTAAAACGGACATTAAAACAAGTCTTTGAAATTTAATTGATCGATAAAAATGTTGAAACCTCAATCAATGTCTGTAACAAGCTCAACAGAAGTGCTTTTAAAAATTAAGTCAAAAAAGGTATTTCAAGAAAAAAAAAAATGAAAAATAGTTTGATGGCTTTTTTTACCATAAAAAAATGAGTGGGCTTAACAGAAATTCTAAAAAATTGCCGACCGAAAATTGATTTCTTTAAAGGACTTATAAAATTTGTATATAATATTAAAATAAAAAAATAAGACATCAAAAAATTTGAGAAATTGATAAAGGGAATACAAAGATGAAAATTAAAAAAAAAACATAACAGCAAAATAAAAGAATAGTTAGATTAAAACAAAAAATTTTATGAAGTTCAATTTTACAATAACACTTTCCTGTTGTAAGCTTGAACATCTAAATAAATTAAAAAAAAAATTAAAACCAAATATACATTACTTTAAATAATTTTTACTACTGGTAATAGAAAGTTAAACACAAAAAAAAATAAAAATTAAAGCTTTTAAATAAAAATTAAAAAAAAATACATATTTAAATCCGGAGCTATGACAAAAAAATAAAAAATAAAAACAAAGCCCAAGTAGTCATTTTCTAAGACCCAAAACAATTTTTTGCAGAATTTTAACAATTTGAATTTGTTATAAAAATAATGTCTTTTCAAAAAAACAATTTTTTTTAAACACAAATTTTAGTACATAATAATTTTATTTTTAGTTTTTATATATATTTTTTTTTATTTGGAAATGAAAAGTCCAAATTAATAATATTGCTTTCGATCACAGTTTAAATTGACCCAAGAAAGAAGTTGGGTCAAAAATCTTCATCTTGTTCTTAAAAGAAAAAACAAGGTACGTATACATAAAGATTTTGTAAAAAATAAAATAAAATTTAAAGACTCTTAAAAATAAATTAAATTTTTTTTTTAGAAAAAACATATTTTTATTTAAAGTTGTTTCAGAATTTGTAAAAACTTTTTCATACTTATGTGGACTTTTATTGTTAATTTTTGTAAGTTCAACTGTCAACAGCATTACTTTGAAAACCAAATTTTTTCCTGAATAAAATTTTGTTCTTCCTTCTACTTTTTTGACATTAAAAAAAAAAAAAACCGAATGGATATAAATTTAATGGATTGAATGAAAAAGAAAACTAGTAAATTACCATCTACTTAAACGCTAAGACTATAAATTGTTTCAACAGTTATTTAATTTTAATATTTATATATAAATGTGTTTTTATTTTAATTTTTTATATAAAAAGATTTTTTATGTATAAAAAAGAACTAAAAAAAAACAATTGAAAACAAATCGGGCTAAACATTTAAATGTTTTCTCTCTATTTACACAATATTTTTTTATATTTCTATTTTCCATTCTTTGATTGGACCATCGAAAAACCTATCAGGTAGGTAGGAAACCCCTTTAAATGTTTGTCCTTAAAAAAACTATCTACCTCCTTTTTATGTTTTTGATCAAAAAATTTTAGAAAATAAAAACGGTCCCTCATTCAATTTCTTTCTGGGATAGAAATCTTAACAAGCTAGGTATTGTTGTTTTTTTTTTTTAATATATTTATATGTACCTATTTTATATAACATTTTTTATTTTGTTTTATTTAAATTTATGAATAATGTAAATGTGTTTGTGTGTGTGTGTGTGTGTTGGAGGTGTGGTAACATTAATATTTTTTAAAAAAAATTTATATATTATATTCGTGCACTGCACCAAAACAAAATATTTTTTTTTTCAATTTTTGTATTATTCCTGATATATTTTCTTCTTTTTTCTGGTTTTTTATTTTTATAAAAATTATAATTTAAAATTAAAAAAGTTTATATTAATTTTTTATTTAATTATTTTGTTTTATTTTTTTTTTAACTTAAACATAAAATCAATTTTCAAATGCTATACTTTTGGTCACAATTGAATTCGAGGTGTGAATTCAGTTGTGGCGGAAAGTCGTCTAGACAATTGAACAACGTACCGTCTATGATGGGCATGCCGTAAATATTGAGATACTCGTTTCCTAGGAGGTTATTGGTTTCAGTGCCGCTACTGCCATTTGAGCTGCGATCACCAGCACTACTCGGGCTGCAGTAGACAGCGGTGGCGGCGGGTGAGAACGCGTCACTGGTAACTATGCTGCAATCACTGTCATCTGTCACACTGGCACTTGGATTAGTCGTATAGTAGTCATCGAATTTGGCAACATTGACATTCATGGTGACAGTTGGCGTGCCGCCATCTTGTATAATAATCGTTGTATCGTTGTTGTTGTTGTTGGTTTGCTGATGGTTTCGCTGTTGGTGTTGTTGTTGCTGTGGTTGTTGAAGGGATTGTTGGTGATGATTGTGGTTGCTGGGAGTCGTCGTCTGGTGAAGCTGTTGTTGTTGTTGTTGCTGCTGTTGTTGTTGTTGTGATTGAAGCTGGTGGTTGGCATTCTGTTGCAGGTGATGATTGTTAGATTGTTGTTGCTGTTGTTGTTGATGCTGATTGTTTAGTTGCTGGGCAGATTGTTGGTGTAAATTATTATACAAACTGAATGTCGGCAATTTGGTTTGAATACTGGCAGGATGAAGGTTAGCGTCATTAAAGATGGTACCCTTGTCGTCGTTGTCATTGCATCCCTGCACCACCGGGTCTGTTCCAACAAAGACCGTATTCTGTGGTATAAGATCGTTGATCATCAACATAGTGTCATTTTGCGGATCATTGTCATAATATCCGGGGAAGAAGTCATCGAGAAACAAATTCGGCGTTAGTTTGGCACCTTCGGGCGAATTGGGGGTCAATGACTCAAGGGGTCTCTGATCGATCTCGTGCTTGATTGTCAAAGCAGTGATATCCATTTCGGTGCTGCTTTCACTGTGATTGAGAACATATTGCTGATGATTGTTGTTGCTGTGATGGTGATGGTGGTGGTTTGTGTTGTTGTTGGAGTCGTTTTTCTGCCTTTTGCTGGTAGTGCTGCCACTACTGCTAGTAGTTGTGGTTCGTGTCCGCTTGGTGGCAGTGTGTTTGGTCTTACGACCGCTGGCAGTGGACGATGCTGATGTGTTCGCTGATCCTGTCTTGCTCGGTGTCGATGGCGATGGCGATGCCGATGACATTGAGGATGACACAGACGGTGAGGTTTGTTGTTGTTGATTATTGAATTGTTGCTGACCATTGGACGACGATGAGTTACTTGTTGAGTTAATGGACGAGTTGGTTTCCCCGTTTGCCGTTGTTGTTGTTGTCGCTGTTGCTGTTTTCGAGGATTTGCCTTGTTTCTTCTGTGGACGGTATTTATAATCGGGATATTCTTTAATGTGCAACTGACGCAATAGTTCAGCTTCATCAATATAAGGTTTTCTCTCTTCGGTGGATAGTTTTTTCCATTCACGTCCGAGTTTTTTGGAGATCTCTGCATTATGCAACTCAGGGGTTTTTTCACAAATTTCCCGACGCATAATTTGGCTATAAACCATAAAGGAGTTCATTGGACGTTTGATGTGGTTTGGGCTGTGTTTTTTTGTCTGGAAATAAATAAACAAAAAAAATTAAATAAGATAATTTCTATGATGAGCTCATTTAAGTTCAGGTGTTAAATTGTTATATATTTTTTTTTAATAATTATTTTCTAAGTCAAGGTCATTTTTAAATGTGCCCCCACGAAGGTCTGTGTGATAAGTAACTACATAGATACAAAACGTAGGTCTACTGTTTTAACAAAAAAACAGCATTTGAATAGCAAGTGACGTTAAACACATTCCATTCAGGTATAGATAAGCAAGGAATTTCCAGCTTTTCTATGTCATTTTTTTTGTTACTTTAGGGAGATAATTAAACTTGTCGTTAATGACACCTGCTTTGAATGTAATTTCTTTTTTATGTATCTCTCGTGACGAGCTTGTTTTGAAGCGATAAAATTAGCTATGTATTTTTATATTTTTCTTAAAAAAGAAAAAAATTGTAAGTTTGATGGAAAATTTTGTGTTCATTTATTGTTTATAGACTTCTACGAACTTTAAAGTTATAGACCAGAGCTAGACCGGAATTGTAAATAGGTCTATGGCATTATGAGAAAATCATATCACAGCAAAGAAAGAAAAACAAAAAAAAAACGATGTGTCTAATCACTGAGGATAAGTAGGGCATCCTTTAGGCTTTGTATCACAAAATTGTTACATAGCCTTTGCTTAGGAAAAGCCAGGAAATCAGGCCTTAAAATAAATTAAACAAAGTAAACTGCAGTATATATCATAGCTAATACTAATTTCAACTCATAATTGCTATAGACTAGAGTTAGATGCGAATTCTAAAGAGCTATATTATAATTTAAAATAGTCGTATCACCACAAAAAAGGAAATGTCTTACTAATGAAAGATATCTATTATATTAATAATAATATATCACAATATCATAAAAGGAATAGAAACTGTATTTAAAAATCAAGAAGAACTTTAGTAGGTATATCACAGCAGATACGAAAGTCAACTCAAGAAAGTAATAAGCTATAGCTGGACTCACATTGTAATTTGTAAGCGACTCTGTTATAAGATAAATAAAAATCATATTACAGGAAAATAGTATAATGTGTATCAAATGAAAGATTTCTTCGCATCTGTTTATATCAATCAAATATCAAATTTGTTTCATAGTCTTTAATAGGGAAAATTCTTGAATTTATATTAAAAATAAACTTAACTACATCTATCACAGCAGACACCATAGTCAACTCATACTTGCTGTAAACTAGGACTTGACCTGCGTTGTGTAAACCCCTATCATAATCGTATCACAGCAAAAACTGATACGCCTAGCATCTAAAAGATATACACAATAGTCTTTAAGCACTATTTATGTTAAAAATATACTTAATTACAGTAATATCACAGCAGACACCATAGTCAACTCATACTTGCTGTAAACTAGCGTTTGACCTGCATTGTGTTAATCTCTATCATAATCGTATCACAACAAAAAGTGATACGTCCAGTATCTAAAAATTTACACAATAGTTTTTGAGCATTTTATCACAACATTGTTATGCAGCTTTTGGCTTAGAAGAAACTAAACAAGATGAATCACAGTCACACCTTCTATCACAGCAGAAATTGCACTCGCAACAGTAACGTCAGAGCATAAGTAACAGAAGTGGTCTTTTAAATTGAATTTTATCACAATTAAAGTATTTCCCAGGAATGAAGTTTTTGAGTACTTAAATGGCCTATCTACTCTATAACTTAATTTTTTTGTGATATATTGATAATGGCTTGAGGGGAAATTTTTCTACTTCAAATATATTACAAGAATCAAAACCTAGAAACAAATCTAGAAGTCTAATCCATCATCACAAAAATCGTCGTTTAATTAGAATATTTTAAGTCTTCAAACAGGCGAAAACTTTTAAAACTTTAAATAAAAAAGCTGAAACTTTACTTCGTCATTTATTTTCGTTATAATGGGACTCCATTAGTTAAAATTGCTGCTGTCTCAGTTAACTAAATTTAAAGTTCAGTGGCCTGTTAAATTCTTACAAAATACTTCAACCAAAACCAGCACTTCTCTAGTTATATCTTCCCAACGAACACAAATTTTAAAGCGTATTATAACACTAAGTATTTGCCAAAAAAATCGTACACGATTTTGCAATTCCTTCAGCGAGGAGGGGTTGTTACTTTTTTCTGTTTCTTTTTAATGACCCTTTTAAAGTCGTCCTCGAAACATGCCAGCAGACATTACTTTGGTCGCCCTTTTATAGCTTGTATAGTCCTGTTTGCAGTTGCAAACGACATAACCTTATCCCTAAGTTGCGTCGAATTAAGAGAAGAGAACATCAACCTCGATTTGATTTTGTTGCTCGTGATGGTCGTGGAAGCGGTCTGTCGCTACCAACAAAGATTGTAGAAAATACTCAGTTTCAGTCTAACAAACAACATTAGGATATTTCAAGAAGCCCAAGCCACTAAGAAAGGGCTTACGAAGGAGCAGAACGAAAAAAAGTTAAAAAAAAAAAAACATAAAACAAGGAAGAAATTAAATTGAGGTATAACTCGAGAAGCATCAGCAAATGCGGCGTAGCAAGTGGTGGCAGCAGGGATTGTCTGCACAATTTTTCGTTTGTGTCTTTTATATATGTATTTTTTTTATGTAAGCACTCAGGCGAATAAATAGAATGTCCTTATCCTTATTTTCTTTCTCGACTTTCACAAAATGAAACGAATTTATGATAGACTTTGTTTTTTTTTTTTAGGTGAATGGTAGCGAATGGTGCAAGAGGATCCATAAGGAAGAGAGAGAGAGAGTGGGTGCTGTAAATACTTAAATAATTAATTGAAGTAGGGCAAACGATTTTTGTGCACATCCAGAGAGTGCATAGTCATGAAAAATTCAAAACTCAATTTTGAAATATAATGAAACGAACGAATAGAAACAGAGTTCAAATTTTTTGGTATGTAACTTACTATGTATGAGCTTGTGCATTAGAGTTTTGATATATGTAAACCATTTGGGAAATATTTGAGTTGAAATATATAAATTCTGGAATTTTTGATTATTTTTTTTCTTTTTTGTAGCTTTTTTCTGATAAGGATTCGTAAATGTTTGATTACATTTTAAATTGTGGCTTTGGAATTGAAAAGATTTTCACTTCCCGGGGGTCTGTTAACAGTCTGAATATTCTTTATTTTATTTATAATCTTTTTATGAAGCTTAGAAAATTTCAAAGATAAGGTAATTGGATTATGCAACCAATTACATATTTGAAATGATACATCAACTACAACCTTTACTTTTAAACTACAATTTTAATCTATATAATTTAGTTAAAAAAAAATGTCTCAAGTTCTTATAACTCCACTCAAAAACAATTCAAACTTCTGTTCTGGATCTTCAAATATTTCATTTCTATTTTGAGCTACTTTGGGCAACTTTGAGCTACTTTGCGCAACTTTGAGCTATTTTGAGCTATGTTTACCGAAGCTTCATTTTATGGAAAGTCCAATTTTTTCAACAAAAAATACCATTCAATAAATATATCTTTAATATTTTGAAGCAAACAAATTCAGTAAAATCCACTCATCAACATAAATTATTAAAAACCACTAACCAGAGGCTACAAAAATTTTGAAATACAAATGGCAATAAAGGTATCTACTTTATAGCTATATTATAATGCTCCCACACACAAAATCAAATATTGCACCCATCCAGGTGTTACGACTTAAAACCAAAATGATAATAATCAATTCCGCTCCACTGACATCCCTGAGTGCTGAATTACAATAAAACTATAACTTTCAGGTGTTTCACATGAAGCACAGCCAGCACCATCAGCAAGCGTATATATGTATATATATATAACTTGATGTTTAAATCAATTTCCATCACAGAAGAACACTTTGCTTTAAATTTTCATTAAAATAAAAATTGTTTTCAAATTTATTTATTTAGTTTTTTTTTGTTGTTCTTCATGCTTAAACTTTTATGCCTCGAGCAAAGAGTAGATATTTCAGAAATTATTTTATCTTTTGCAAAATAAAACTATAAAATCCTCAAAACCAATTATAGATGCATCTGAATTAATTTAAAATCAACAATAATATGCAATGCATCTGGCACACACAAGACTGTGAATTTAGATACTTTTAGTGGCAGCGCCATAGCCATGTGGGTTGCAAAGCAAAGTATCTTATTGAATCTTTTAACCACTTTTAAAATTGTTAAGATCTATCTTAAAATCTCGAGTCTTCGTTTGCATGTGAATGAGTTTTAAATAAATAAATTTAGATTTTTCTTCTTCTTTGATATTTTTGTTTAAAATTATTTTTTTTTTTTGAAAAATCAGAAAATTACCAAGACACGTTTCAGTTGTGTTTTATTTCAGTGAAATAGTTATAAGATCTACAAAAAAACTCCAGATACACATAACGAACGAATCAACTCCAATAATGAAGAACGTTAAGCAAAAGAGTGAAGTGAAGTGTAATTCTAAAGTCGTTAAGCCCAAGGCCAAGATGCATGCAGAGGAAAAAAAAAAAAACTAAGCAAAACAAAAACACAGAAGGAAGGAATCGCGTACTTTAACTACTATTTTTGTTCGTTTATTTTGTATCTTTGTATCTACGGGCTGTTTAAATGTATCTTTTTTTTTTTCATTTATAAATTTTGCTCTTTTGTGGTCGCGTCAGTTAAGTTTGTTTCATAGCTCGAAGGCTAGAGGTGCAGTTAATAACGAATTGTCTTATAAACCAACCAACCAAGAGTACCAACTACTCTAATAGAACTCGACTTTTGTGATGTAGCAAATAGAACTTAAACTTGGGGGCTTCGCTTTGGGTATGCTACACATATACCTATATATGATGCAGAGATTGGTAAACTTGATGTTGGAAGTAAATCGATTTGTTATATTCGTTTTCTAACTATTATGTATATAAAGTGCTATAGATATAAATTGACATCAGTGTTTTGATGGCAATTAATTTTAAATTAAAAATGATTAATACTACATCACTATCTCCCTCTCTCTCTCCCATTACATAACATTTTCGATATTTAGATTGAAATTTTATTTGTATGAACACAAATATGTTAGAAAATTTCATAGAAGTGTTAAAAAGATGAATTATTTGATTTGAGGTTGTTGCATTGAAGGTATGGTAATGTTTTTTTTTTTTATTATTAATGGAATTTTATTTTAAAGTCAATTTTTGTCGGAACTATACAATTATAAATTAGATTTGGAATATTTCATTGGGGTAAACAAAATATAATTGATTTATACCACCTGCATGAATAAATTACTTGATATTTGAAACTGTGGGAGCTAGGTATATTATTCCTTGCAAGTACATACCTTCATACATACATTAATGAAGGTTAAGTAACTAAGCATAAAAAAGTGATATACATAGTTTAAAGTTTCTTGTGAATCAAGAAAACGTGTGTAATTGTTTATTTTTCAAGGTTATTGTAATTAAGTGAATTATTGATAAAAAATGTAATTAAATTCAAAAATGTAATTAACTTCACAAAAATGCAAGGTCTTTTCAATAGTTCAACACAAATTCATGAAGACCTATATTTCAGCTTCTAATAGATAAAAAGTTTGGGGCTCTTGGCTTCTGTGATCAACACTAGTACCACGACAACGCATGGGACCGTATATCTTATATTGTAACTCATTTCATGTTTTAAGAAGAAAGGAATAGCTTCTATAGAATTTCGATAAAACTCCATATTACAATTATTGACAAAAACAAAGAAAACATCTAAGAAAGTCAATTTATATGTGTCACTAATGGCTCTTTCTCTAAATAAATATAAGATTTTAGGAGTGTTATTATTAAACACCTTCGGCAAATGAGCTCTAAAGAAGCTTTTGGGAAGTTCCTAAAAAAATTAATTTGCATGCCAAAATATATGAAAAATGATTTAATTGTTTTCATAGAAAATCTTGATTTGATTGAAGAAAATGATTTAACAACAAACACACAAAAATGGTTGGTATTTTATCTGACATTGAACAGATAAAATACCAACCATTTTTGTGTGCTTGTTGTTTGTTGTTAGTCGGAAAGAATGGCTTCTATAGAATTTCAATAAAACTCCCGCATATAATTGACAACAATGAAGTCAGTGAAAGTTAATTTTATCTGTCTTAAATGGGAATTACTTCAAAGAAATATATTATTTAAGACATAATTTTCTGAAAAACGTCGGAAAATAATCTTTTAGGAAGGTTTTGGAAACTTTCGTTAGAAAGTATTTTTCAGGATGCCACTGTGTAAATTTAGTTTTAAATAGAAAATCTTAAAATTACAGGCGAGTCATTCTAAAAACCTTCACAACATGAACTTTAACGAAGCTTAAGAGAAGTTTTTTTTCCAAAGTATCACATAATATGCCAATTTGATGGAAAAATTAACCGCACTATAGAAAATGATTCAATTGTTTTCATAGAAAATCTTGAATATTTCATTTAAAGGTGTTTTTCGACAGGAGGTATGAATTCTACAAATCTTCGATAAGGCTTCCTATTGCACGAAACTTTTCAAAATAGGTCAATTCTGCCAACTTCATCAGACAAATTTTTCTAGAGAAATATATTCTGAAAGTGAGTTTTTGAAAAAACCTTCGCAAAATGAAATTTAACGAAGCTTTAGAAAAGTTTTGTTACAAAATTTTTAGGTAACAGGAGAAAATGATTTAATGTCAGATAATACGAGTATATCAACCATTTTTATGTGCTTATTGTTTGTTGTAAGTTGGAAGGAATGGCTTCTATAGAATTTCGATAATTATCCCGCATACAATCAATGAAAGTTAGTTTTATCTGTCATAAATGAAAGTTGCTCCAAGAAATATAAGCATTAAAACATGATTTTTTGAAAAAAAGCACCGGAAAATAATCTCTTAGGAAGATTTTGTAGAGTTTCGTTAAAAAGTGTTATACAATATGCCGCTGTGGAAACTATTTTATTTTTGTTCACAGAAAATCTTCAAATTTCAGAAGAGTCATATTCTAAAAAATTCACTACATGAACTTTAACGAAACTTAAGAGAAGTTTTTTTTTACGAAACATCATTTAATATGCCAAATTGTTTGAGTACTTGAGAAACTGATTTTAAGTTTCAGATAAAATATCATCCATTTTTGTGTGCAAACAACAAGTAGCGGGAAGGAAGGGTCTTTAAAGATTTTCGATAAAAAACACTGACTGGCATGAAATATAAAGTCTTAAAAATCATTTCTTTGATAAAATCAATTTTATTGTCAATACTTAAACTTTGGTAAATGAACTTAAACAAAACTTTAAAAAAGTTTAGATACAAACTACTGTTTAGTATGAAAAACCATGCCTTTGAAAATGATTCAAAAATTGACTTAAAATTTTACTGTTGAAGCATTTTATAAGAAGAGAGATTCAAAAATGTTGTTTATTTTGAACCCTACCTTTAGTATGCTCAGGATTTAATTATAAGATTTTAGTTTTCATTTGAACAGTAAATTTATACTATTAAAAATAAAGTCTTATAGATTTAAAATCCAAATATATTTTTTTACATTCGAATAAGTCTCATTTAGCTAACGGAAGCTTTATAGAAGTTCTGGCTCCAATAACTCTTTATTTATACTATGAACGTATTGCACATACTGAATGGTTTATGACTGTGATAGAAAGTAAATAGGAGATACCAAAATTCATCATTGGTTTTGAATTTCTGAACATTGCAATAGACAATATATTTCATGCGGCGCGGCTTAGGGAAAAAGTTCCTATAACAATAATATAATCCATTATACAATACGTTTAAAAATGGACATAATGGCAAACTGTGGCGTTTGGATTTTTAAATATAAATCTATACTTTTCACTGTGTTCATAGAACAATAATGTTCGTAGAAGAATCATTAATTAATGTATGCCTTAAGGATGTTTTGGTTAAAGTAACTATTTGCAAATGGAATTAAGCCTTTAGGTAAGTGTCAATATTTTAACGATATTAAAAAAAAAATCAATTTATGGAAGCTTTAAAGAAACTTTGATAATGTAAATAAAAGAAGATTTTAGAAGAGAATATAAATATAAAATCGTCACCGTGTTTCTGATGTGTGTGGAATGTTCTTAAAGAACCAAAATAAATATGTTTACATCTAGCGCAATAAACGTCCTTTAAGGCACTTAAAGGAAGTATAAGCTATCAGCTTTTATTTTATAAATATTACATAAATACAAACAGTCTTAAATAATTAAAGTTCTTATGGTGATTTAACAAAAATTAAAAATAGAAGTTTTATGTTATGTTATATTTTTATTTTCAAGAAAAAAAGTAAATTTCTATAAAGCTTGTCTTATGTTTTCAGCGTAGCATTTCTTAAATATATTCTGAACATGGATAAAATATTTTGTAGGTTTTATTGAATATTTGTAAGAATGAGTTTAACTTTTTAAAATTAACGAAATATATCCAAAGCTTTATAGAAGTTTTCAGGCAATTCAGTTCATCTTAATGAAAACTTTAATTTAGGGAAGGTTTTATGATTAAAAGTTTTTATATATTCAACACTTCATTCATGTAGAAATTGTACAAAAGATATAGAAAATGATTTTCTTATAAATTTGTTCACATTTTTTTTTTCTTATAAATTTTTTATTTGTTGTAAATCAAAGCTATCACTTTTAATTTATGTAAAATCAGTCACTTTTCAAGGGTCTTATGATTTATTTTGTGTTTTGTTCTCCTTTTCTTTAAAAAATATTTAAATTTATTTACTCTCAATTCTCTTTGCGCAGCAAAATAAATAAATAAAAACCATTCATTATCTATTCGCAGTATCCAGTATGACATGACAGCACACAGAGTATCTACTTAATCCTAGCCAATTACTTATCGCCACAATTTTGATCAATCCAATTTGTCACGTATAACAAAAAATAAAAAAAAAATAAAAAAAATAAAAAATAAAATGAAATGAAATCCTTTTTATCAATTTCTTTGAGAATGCATTTGAAGCTTTGCTTTACTTTGTGTGTTTTTTTTGTTGTTGTTCTACAGAAAAAAACTTCAAATGGACTTTCTGAAAGGTTTGTTTCTTTTTCGTATCGTCTCGTCCTGAAAATAATACGAAATGCATTGATTTGCATTTTCTATGTTTTTTTTTTGTTTTTCTATATTCATGAACCTATCTTTCTAGCTACTAACATTTCTCAACCCCTCACCTACCTACCCCTTGTCTACTTCGTTCATCTTGGACAAATTTATAGATTAGATATCGTTCAGTTTCACTAAACAACTTGCTACAAAGACATAAAAAAAAGTGCACAGCGAAAACTCGACAGTAAAATGAGACTATTTTGAATGAAAAATGTATAAAAAAGGGAGTTTAGACCCCCCTGAATTAGTGATAGGGACAGAAACAACTACAACAACGACGATGATGGCGATGAGTGATGACACATTTGCATGCATCCGACATACTTTTAAGTCAACATCAACACTTTTTATGGATGGCGCTCTACTCGGTTTGAAACCATCTTTTACCCCTTCCCCACCCACTTCTTTTATAGATATTTTGTATTGTTGTTTTTTATAAAACAACTAGTGCCTCTTGTTGTTTTATGTCATGCAATGCCCCTTTAACTGGAAGAGTATTTTTATTTTTTTTTTATTTGAATTCTCAAAGTTTATGAAGTTTTGTCTAGTTTTTGGGGTTGTATAACGGCGGTATCTACTAAATTATTGTAAACTCTTTTGGACACTGACACCGCATCGCACAACAACAAACCATTAACTTTCGGACACAATTGTGTCGTGTGAGTGTCGCTGCTGTGCAACATGTCATGACACATGATTATTTATTACTCTCAATTCGCCCTAAAAAGCTGAAAAAGGGGGATGGTTGGTTGGTTGGTTGTACTTATGAGAGACTAGGGGTAGTCTGTCAAAAACAAACAAGAGCACAAGTTATGGTCATAATAATAATAATAAAACAATAATTTTCTTAATATGCTCAATTTAAATTGAACAACTATTATATCTCTATTCTCCTTGCAAAAAGGGGTGCCTTTCATTTTTTTGAAGGGGTGATGGTGTGCAGAGGCAAAGTCCTTTTGTGTAAGTGTCAGTAAACTATTAATGCGATGTTAGAATATTCATGAGAGAGATAAATTAATGTGAGAGAATCACACACACCCTGTGTCCGATGTTGTATTTTATATTTGTCTGGCTTGGACTGTCGACTTATACATAAAGTTGGAAGTGAATGTCCAGACCAAACTGCCATGTGCTGCTATCATCAACCTACCAAACCATCCACCCTTCCTATTCCCTTAAGACTCCTGGTTAGGCAAATAATTAATATTCAACATAGGATATCGTTATAATTGCAGAAAATTTACGAATACACATTACACATACACATGTGTTTATATATATATATATAGATATTAAAGTGTTGTGATGAACATACATACAGACATATAATAAACGTGAGGTTCATAAAGTTCACTTAATTAACGCACGCGATTTAACTACAGTCAAAGCAGATATATTTTAGTAGATTCAATGAGATAATTTGTATGGATTCCATATACGTATATACAATATCTGTTCCTTTTATGTCAATGTGTGTGTGTTTTTATTTTTTTTTTTTTTTGGAGTCAGCGTCCGCTTAACTTGGTGCTCTGTCCGTCAATTAACTAATTCAACTGAAATTGCTATTTTTGTTTTATTTGATTGAGTTATTTTTCATATTTGTTTCCTTTTTTTTTCAATTTTATGACATATTATGACCGGGATGAGTGTGGATGGTAATAAAAGGCAATAACAACATGTTGCATAAGTGAAAGATCAACAGACTTTTAGAGAGAATTTTTTGTATGTACGTAATTTTGTAAGTTAAATACGATTGGAATTATTAATTCATTTATTAAAACATGGAAAAGAGACGATTTTGTATTCGAATTGATTTATGAGTATTTATTATTTTCAGCAACATGTGGCTAAATATAGCAATATTTTTAATTTACAAAATATAGTGCAAATTTTAATAACAGTAGTATTTGGCAATGATTTCTTAGAAAATAATTGATGTTTTAATTTCTTGCAACATGTTGCTAGAGAATTTTTTATTTTTTATTTTAGATATATTGAACATTTATTTAAACATATATTTTAATCTGGAAAAGTAGAGAGTAATTAGCTTCATTATCAGAATTTAGGCATGTGACATTGAATTGAAATTTTTTGATTTTGAAATTTTTAAAGAAACTTAATTTTGTAACTTTTATTATAAATGTCTAAAGAAGTGAAGAAACCATTGAACAGTTGTTCGTTGATAAGAAAATAAGTCTTGAAAAAAAAAATTACAATTTCTTTTGACATTTTGCCGATTACTATCAACATGCTGCCAGTGAAAAAGAATCCAGAAAAAAACAAAATACGTTCCTAGAAGACAATTTAACTGTTGAAGGCTTTGAAGAAAAAATTTTCAAGGAAACTTTTTTTATTTTTTGATATAACTGGGTATCACTGTTCTTTTGTATCGTTTTTTTTTTAAGTATTGTAATGAAATATCATGTTTACCAGCATGTTGCCAGTGGAAAATAAGCAATCTGACAAAAATAAATATTTTTTTCAAAGAAAACTTAAGCCATAGAAGGAGTGAATAGCTATCACAAGAACTAAAGTTAAACGTATTAAGAGGGAAAAAATTAATTCACAAAACAGCTAAATGCATGATCGAAGTCCTCGATCACTAACAATGGTGACGATGTAACGATACTCGTATAATATTTACTTAAGGGAAACATTTTTTCCATCAATGTTATTAAAAACTCTGGATTTTTTTTTACATTTTGAAATAAGGAATTACTTAATTTTTCAGTTTTCGACAACAAACAAAATATAATTCAAAATAATTGTTCCTAGCAACATGTTTCCAGATGGTTTGATTTGTTCACTAATACTCTATCCAATAGAAGCAGATCAAACACGACCAAGTTTAAGGAGATCACCATAATGCTGATATTAAAATGTAGACAAAAAACTAAAATATGTTGCTTGGCAACATTTTGTCAAAAAGAAAAGAACGAAAATAATTCAATTTTGATAAAATATTCGATTTTTATTATAAATTTGAAGTTACTTAAGCAAAGAAAGAAAATATTTGTATGCAACATGTTGCTTTGAAAAATATAAACATTTTCAAAAAAAAACATGGCCGAAGCCCGTGTTGAACATTTGTTCATATAATTTGATTGGATTCAAAGGCGATGTACTATTTGTTAAGTTTTGAATTTAAGTGATTTTTATTTTATCATGAATGTTGCTAAGACTTAATTTAATTGAACAGCAATAAATAATGTAGAATAGATGTCTGAATTGCTTAGTACAAAAATAATAACTCATTTTTATTTGCATCTACACGTCCAATTAACATTGAGTTGGAGCCTAAAGAAAGTAAAGCAATTTTTATCAAATTTGAAATGTTTAGAAACATGTTCTTAGGGAAACCATATTCTAAATTTTGTAGTAGGTAATACGGTTTATACGTTTAGGCTTAATGAAAGAAATACATTTTTTTGAAATTTAGTTAACTACGAGTACATCACAAGTTTCTTCTCATCATTTTTATGTGCAATGTGTTTTGGTTAAATAAATATTTAATAAAATTCTTTAAATTAAGATATTATTAACAAATAAACAAATAATATTGAAAATAGCATTTTATGGTTAAATATTAGTTAAGATTCATTTTGGATCTTATATAAAAATACTAATTGAGAAGAACTGCTTCAAATAAAAGGATAAATCATTTCTCTAACTTAAATCTCATTTTCTGGTATTTTTAGATTTCTAACTAAAGCATTTTTTTCTTTATAAATTAAAAAAAAAAAAAATAATTTTATAAAATGTAATAAGATTGTAAGTATAAGTCATTAAAAATTTAAAATTACATTAGTTTCATTAACCTTAATGAAATTTAATTAAAATTTTGTCCGCAACATGTTGGGGAATACCCTGAATATTATGAAAAAAGTAAGATCATACAAAATTTCTAGCTGAACTGATATTTTTCAACATAAATCGACTGCTTATCTGCTCATCTCTTTTAGTGTTCTGCAATCTCTTTTAGTGTGCTGCAACATGTTGCAAAGTATCTCTTAAAAATGTACGATCATACAACTTTCAAGCTAAATTGATAGTTTTTTTCAGCAGAAATGAACTGCTTATGTACTCGTATGTATCATATTTATTTATCAAATATTCGCAATCACTTAAAATGTTCTGCAACATGTTGCAGTTTAAACTTGGAAAATATGATAATATGTTTAACTGCAAAAATCATTTATCTTATCTTCTTGCTTGAAATTTAAGATACAAAATTTCCTTCAATATGTTGCTAGCAACACTTACATAAGTGCATATAATATATGTGTACATACTATGTGTACATTTGCATTGAAAACTAAGCATTGTCGTGACAAAAACTGATAGAAACGGAAGAAACTCTTGGATATTCTTACATTTCTACAAAACAACCTGAGGAAAAGATTTTGTTCCAGTTAAGAAAATTTAATAACTCAATTTTCCAAAAATAAACTCTAAACTTTATGTTACATATGCCAAGGGTAAACGATAAATGGCGTGACCAATAAATAAACAAGCAAACAAAAAAAAAAAAAACTTACAACAACCTTCGTCCTCAAATCACCCATTCTTTCCAAATATGATATTGTACTCATAGTTACCTGAAAATAAAAAGAAAACAAAAATATAAGACTAAAATAAATAATAATCGAAATTGGAAGTCAAAAAGCAACAAATAACTATACAAAAAAAAAAAAAAAACAAGTAAAATATTAAATAGGTCCATAAATATTGAACATGACAAGCTAAACCAACTTGTTAAAGAGATGAAGTTATTATTATGTTTCCCTGACAGCTTAGAGCTGTATATTTTTTTGTTTTCTGTGTTGATCAAGGTGTTTTGATAAGGTTCACGCTTAAGATATAAAATTATTACTTAAAGTCAGGGAAACTACATGTATGTTGAAATATATTTATAAAGGAAAAGGAAATAGTTGAATAGACTTGCTTGTAGAAGTGGAACATAATTATGGTTGTTGGAGAATTTGGTATGACTTTTGTTTGTGTGTTAGTTGAGGGAAATTTGAAAAAGCTATCACAAATGTTGCAAACCCTATTTTGAGTCTTGGCTTTTCATTTTTCAAAGATATCAGAAAACTTGAAAAAATAAACCAATACAGAATTGTACATCAAATCCAATACTTTGTCCTTATACGTATATATACATAGACACAAAATATAAATAAGGGGAAAATGTTTTGCTAGATTGCAACAATGTACCTAAGTATTTAGTTCTGTTGTTGTTTAGATAGTTTGAACAAGAATTTCGTGACAAACAAATAAACTCTGACAAGCAAAACCATCGCTTCCACCACCACCACTACCACCAACAACAACAATCATCACGTTGACTTTGTGATACTGTGGTACAAAATTTTGTCTGACAAGCCATTAAACCACTATAAAGTGTGCTACTAAGTGCTATATATCATGTTAATGAAACTTGTTTCACGTAATTGCAAGGAAAAAAGAATAATTATTTAAAAAATAAAAAAAAAAACACAACAACTAAATAGCGACATAATTTTTTAATTAAATCACTTGTCTGTCCGGCAGATAAATAATACTTCTCACCGCATATAACATCAGTGAGCGCGTTACAATTAAAACACAAATTACCTTCCACCACATAAATTTGCAATTAATATATTCAAGGTTTTTTGTTTTTGTCTGTTATTTGCCCATAAAGCGTTTAAAATTATTATCAAATAAAATTAAAATAAAATGAAAAATTTAAATAAATAACCAACTAAAAGAATCGATTAAAAACAAATCATTGGATCAATAAAATAGAAGAGACAAAACCGCAAAACCGTAATCGACCAACGCATATTTTTTTTTTTACTCTCATGAATTTTTAATATGGGAACTTATTTGGTATCTATATACAGTTGGAGATAGACAAATCTATCCCAGATAAATATTTTTTTTAACTAAAAGATTTGTTATGCCCCAGGGCTGGCGCTCGCCATGGCAAAACTACAAAAATTGCCATAGGCTTGACATGTTTTTTTTCTTTAGTCTGCAAGTAAAAATTTGTAACCCAATTCTATTCTGATGCTGATTTTTATATTAATTTATTGTGGGCTTTTTTATTTACAATACAGAGAAAAAATGAAGAAAAAAAAACCAGTAAACGTTATCCTACTGTGGGAGCAAATAAACTAAAATGTGAACAAAAAATTTAAATATTTTTTTTTTATGATTATGCTAACGCCAAAAAGGTGATGAGTGTGGCCTAAGCTGTTGATGTTGCTGTAAGCAATACTCGTATTAAGTGTCAATCTTTATATGGAGTTATTTATTAATTTACTATTTTGAATTTTGTCCATTTTTGGGCAGATAAAAAAACCAAACAACTTTATCAATAATGTTTGAGGTTATTCAGTTTGATTTAAATTTAAATTTAAATTCAATTAAGTAAATTTTTTTGGCGTTTTGTAAATAAATAACCATATTTGGGTTGATGGTGCGTGTGTAAATACTTAAATGTGGGTGGTTTTATGATAAAATACACATGGAAATTATGTGAACGTGGGATTTGAAAATTTATGAAGGTTTTTTTTGTGATAATTTGTCAGATAATTTTTTTGTTGTTAGCAAAAATGTTTAAAAACGAATTTTTATTTTTTTCTCTGTGCATTTTGAATTTATTTATCAAGAATAAATTCGATAATTAGTATGTGACATGTTTAAAATGTGGGTAGGCTTTGTTGTGGTTATATAATTATAGGCTTTGAGAGAATGATAATAAATTTTGGATTTATTTCGAAATACAAATTTGTTGTCCTTGGCATTTAAAAGTTGTAGTTTTGTTGAATATTAATAGAATTGGTATTTTTGAGTAGTTTTTTGGTTTGATTCAAAATCAATGAAGAATTTTAGAAGGACTATAAAATTATTAGGCTTTTAACTATAAAAAATTTCTTAAAGTTTATTTCCACCAAAAAAGATTATTAGTCGAGTTACGAAATGTAGAAGTTAGGCAACATTGCAGAATTCACGATACATATCCCTAGGAAAGAAAGGCCTTTAGAAAAAATTTCTTTCTTTTTTTGGGAAAATGTGAAATTTTTTAAGATATTTTAGTACCAAATTATGAAAAAAAAATAATATTCGCATAGGTGAATATGGCGAGAGTAGGCCTGACTCTCGCCGCTAGATTACTAGATCGGGTAGTATAATTTTGGATTTACATCAACGCAAATATAACATTGATCGAGTAGACTACATGGGCAAATAATAATGCAGATTCTTTAATTGACATTAGTATTTTTAACATTTATGATTTTATTTTTGGAATTGTTTAAGACAAGAACTCCCTTTTTCACACACATTTTAAAAAGAAAATACTTGTATTTCACGCTGACTCATTTATTCACTGATGTTCGGCAAAATCCTATATTCGGCAATCATGAATATGGTGGGAGTAATTTTGACTCCCACCACTAGCTTCAGAGCTCGGAGTGAATAATTTACTATTTTCATCAAAGCAAATGCAATATGGAGACCAAGTAGACTCTACGGGAATAGAATGTTGTGGATTTTAAGATTGACATGTTTATTTTATTCTCATAGGTTCATTAATAAATTTGGATATTGTTTAAGAAAAAACAATTCCATTTTTTTACTATAGATTTTAAGAATAAAATATTTGTATTCAGGGCTGATTCGTATTTGCCACAAACTCACTTGGTCGGAAATCATGAATATGATGGGATTAAATTTCACTCCCGCTACTTGACTCAGTAAACGGAGTAAGAAAATTGAATGTCACAACTATTATCTCTGAATCATTGTGTTAGAAAGTCTTCGAAAATATAATTGTAAATCTGTATTCTTAGCAAATAAAATATGTATCAAGCTGCACCCGGATTAAAGTCTAAGTGGAATTTCCACTCATAGCGACACTTCAACGGTGAAATTATTCAACATAAAGAATTTTTTTGGGTATTTTCCTTCAAAGAAGAAAACCCAAATCAAAAAACAAAGAAAATCAAAATGACAGTTAAATTCAACAAATGAAAATCTTATGGAAAATCTGAAGTCATATTAAAAAAAAAAAAATCAAATAAAGGAAGAATTGTGAATTCCACTCGTAAGGTTACCATTAAATCAATCTTCTTCTCCTTGAATTTGACGAAGTTTTTTTTCTTCTTGCAGAAAACTTACCGCAGGAGCACCCAGTGCATAATAATTGCTATTCATTTCGTGTTTCAGGCAAAATTCAAAACGATTAAAATCAAACGTACACTCAATCGAACACCAAAAGCCAAGTATGAGCTGGTTCACAATGTACATATATAACTAGTGTGTAACACATAATAAAGTTGAAGTTGAGTTAAGCAAACAATTGCAAACAAAATCAAATACAAAAAAAAAACAACCCGAACGTTTAATTCACGCTTTTATTCGTTCATTATATGAATGTGATTTTTGCCTTTTGCTCCTCGAAGTTGTTAATAGAGTAGGAAGTAATTATTATGTCATGTGCATTTTATGACTAAGAAAATGTGTATATTCAGGTACTTACTCATATCAACAACAAAAAAAAATTAAATTGATTAAATAGAAACAAAAATTAATACCTATCGATACAGAGAGGGACACACAACAACACAAACTTGTTGCTTTTAGGAGCACCAGCAACACACAGTAATAGCAACAAACTGTGGGGTTTGATCAATTTGACTTTTTGCAAAATGAATCGCGCGCGAATCGATCATGCAATTTTATAGCTGCCGTCCTTCTTTCAACCATATTCGTCGGTTGATTTGACCCTGAATTAAATAAAAAAAAGAAACTATTTTTTTCTTTACTTTGCTTTTTTCAACTTGATATTGTTGAAGAAAAATCACATGTTAGAAAAGAACTCAAAGAAGAAACAAAAAAAAAAAATCACCACAAGGAAAAGATAATTTTTGTTGTATTCTTTTATTTAATTAAATTTAAATCAAATTTAAATAAGAACAAGTTGGTTGATTGGTTGGTACCAGCAATCTTTCAAGAAATAAAAACGTGGGTTATAAATTTAAATTTGTTTGAAAAAAAAAGAAATGAAAATAAAATAAATCAAAGCAAAATAATTATTCTTAGCTACAGTTAGAACTTTATTAAAGAGAAAAAATAAAAATGATTTATTAATTGTTTTCTTTTCATTAACTCTAAATTGTATGCAGCTGAATCTTAATACAGCGATTTATTTTACTTTTGTTTTGTTTTTGTTTTGAATTGCACATAAAAGAGACTTTTGATTGAATGGTAGCAGGATATAAGAACAAATTTAAGCTAATTAGAAGAGATACCTTACCTAAACAGGATTAGCTGAGGTTGAGAGTATCAAACGTCAAAATTTATTTTTGGAAATGACAGATAAATGAGCAATAAATAATGGAACTCATGCAGAAGAGTAAATTTAGAGAGTTGAATACAAATTCGGAATTTTGATTATTTTTTATTTTATTTTTTGTATGCTCTTATTTGTGTATGTATTTTGCCGACGTTGTCAAAGTATGTTCGGGAAGTTGTATTAGCTGTTTATGAGAATCTGTTATATGTTAACAACTGTGAACTTCAATCAGAAAAGTATAAACTATGGTGGTTCTAAATGTAAATTATCTGATACCTCAAAGACTACTTTAAGCATTCAATCCCAAATAATAAACTTGTTTTCTAATGTCAATAGATATAAAATGCAACATAACGCTTTGAAAAGACGATTTTTGTTTATTTAACTGATTCTAACGTTTAATCACAAAAATATTTACTAAGAAGGTCCTAAATATAAATTACTTGGTATACCAAAGATTATTTTTCAATATGAAACTGAACACGAAACATCAAAATGTATTGGTTGTAATAAACAGAATTTTAATGTAAGAGGTCCTAAATCATAAAACTCTTGTACTTAAAAGAATAACCAGTACTTAAAATCTAAAAAGACGCTTTCAAAAAACAATGTCAACTTCGTTTTATAAGCGTTGAACTTTATTTTAAGATATATGAATATTAGAGGTCCTAAATATATGTTTGTAATGTACAACCCTAAATACCACTGTTAACTGTAAATTTATGATGAAATGTTAAATTTTTAACTTTTTAAGCTATAAACCTCAATATGTATATGAAATAGTAGTATTGGAGGTCCCAAAAAATTAAACTTGTTGATCTATAATATACTACTTTATAATGTCAATTGTTATAAAATGCAACAAAAGACTTTGAACAAATTTTAAGCTTGTAAGCTTTATTTTGAAAACTGTTGATATTAAAGTATATTATTTAAGAACTAGTATACAGAATTTAATACGAAACTTTGAACATTGTTGGGTGGCTTACCAAACATATTGAATGTTAATGTTAGATGTTCAAAATCATTAAACTTTTTCACTTAAAAGAATACCTTAAGGTGCCAATTGTAACAAAATGCAATAATAATTTAAAAAAAAAACTAAATTTAGTAATTTTAATCGATTTTGATGGAAAAATATTAAAATCAGAGGTCTTAAGTGAATAGTATGTGATACGACGACTACCTTCAATATTTTATTAATACGAATTTTTAAAGTTTATCAGCTCTAAACATAAGAATATAAAATTTTAATGTTAGAGGTCCAAACAATGAATCCGTTATATTCAAAATAAAACCTAAAACTGCAGATTGAAAGAGTATTGCAAAACATGATTTGACTTGATTTTTTTTAGTATTGAGCTCAAAATTGGAAGATGTTTATACTAGAGGTCCTAAAATGAAAATAACTGAGGATGTAAGAAAAAATGACATCTAAAACAAAAACTAACAGTAAATATTTAAAAAAAAGTTGTAGGTGATACTATTTAATTTCAGTTTATTTTCAAAAATTTAAAGGTCTAAGAAAATATTTAAGAACATAAGTGGATATTATGTGGTACCAAGACTGCCTAGGATATTTAATAAATACAAGTCTTTAAAATTTATCAGCCGTAACATTAAAATATGAAATTTAAATAAAAGAAGTCCAAGCAATGAATCTGTAGTATTAAAAAAAAAAAATACTTGAAATACCATGTCAAGAGAGATATTGAGAAAATAATTTGACTTTATTTTATCAACTTAATTAAAGAAATATGTTAATAAAAGAGGTCCTAAAGTGAAAAAAAATTGAGGTTTCAATAAAAAATGAAAGTAAAAACGTAGAATGAAAATGAATGTATGCAATAAAATTTAATTTCAGAGTATTTTATGGAATCAAGAAGTCCAAAGCGACAAACCTTTGGTTTTCAACAAAAAGTTTTTAACACTCACTTGAGAACAAATATTTGAAATAAAATATTTTTATGAGATAATTTTACTATTCAAATGGTTAGCTTGAATGGATAAAGTGGTTATATTATAAGTTTCACATGGCTACCCTGTGATATTCTAAAATATATCTACACGTTTTGCTTCCTGGTAGTAATGCTACGAAAATATCAAATCAAACAATATGTTAACAACTTTATCTATCATTCATTCTTCAACATTTAGAGTTCTAAATAAGTACAGTCAGACTCTTGATTTCTTGAACAAATAAGTAAATCGAAGTGGTTGTATGAATTGTTTCACAGTACAAGTTTCAAATCTTTAGTAATTACGTCGAATTTAAAACAATACAGAACCTCAATTCCTACCTTGTGGGACACCATCTATGGAATTTAAATAGAAAATCGATAATTCTTTGAAAATTTCTACATCAAATGATGAATTTTTGCAATTGAAAATAATTTTCTTACAGAATGCATTCACATAGTGAACAGAATTTGCAGCTATTGTATCCACAACAAAAAAAAAAAAAACACAAAATAGAAAATGTTTAAAACAAAAAGTTTCAAAAAAAAAATACTAACCTTGAAACTTGTGAAGATTAAACCCCTATATCTTCTTGAATTAGTGTTTATGTATTTTTTTTTTACGCACGTGCCAATGACAATACCTGCAGATTATTAACTCTTTTTGGCGACGCATATCTTCCGCATTCATAAATAAGTTTTTTTTTGTGTTTGTATTATTCTTTTTTACTTAATTTAAATTTGTACGTGTTGAGCATTGAGATTCTGTATGCAACTCATTTAGAGAGATAACACTTTGAATAGATCTAAAACAATTGAATGCACAATTCTAGATTATTGTTTTAGTTTTTGAAAAAAGTAAGAAGTGACAGGAGGTCACCAGAAGAAATCAGCCTCTATTGGCTATGAAACAGAGTAGAAGTCGTTTTAAAGAAAAAACTTAAGTCACTTGAAAAAAATACGTATACGCCACAGTTACCAATTTCCCTATAAAACGGTTGAATTTAATAGACAGCGTTGAATATAGATGCCTTTTTGATTAAAAGACTTATTTTATTTTAAATCAACGTTTAACTAAGAATTTTGACAAAGTAGGAAGGCAATAAATGCTTTCAATTGAAGGACAGAAGTAATAACTACATACATACCCGCACTAAGTAACAAGATTATTTCCTTTTATACTTTTTGTTTTAGTTTTATTGTTGTAATCATTTCAATAAACCTACATATACTCCATCCCGGTACCAGGTGGTAACAAAATAAAAACTAAATTAGCATTTTAGTTCTCATATATAAGAATTATTATTATTAAAGTTAAGCAAACGTAACCCAACAAAATGATCATAAATCATCTGAGAAAAAAAGAACCGGCCCTCTTGTGGAGCAAAATATACATCTGGTTATACAACAACTGACAGTCAACTAGCTTCTAAATGTAAACTTGATAGCTTGAGATATACAAAAGCCCTCCTCACATAATCTGTGCAGAAATCGAAAGTAATATCATAAATTACAAAAAAAAAATATAAAAAGAATAAAAATAAACTTTTAAAAAACTGATTCACACTTTCAAGTTTTTTCTTTTTTATTTTTTTTTTTTCATATAAAAATATTAGCTAATCCTTATTCTACTCACTATTCCCACACCGGAAGATTATAACCCACCATGAGAGATGCAGTTTTTTTTTATTATTTTTTTTTTCATCTCGCTTTTAATTTTAATTATATATGTGCGCATAATATCTATAAATATTTATGACCATACTTTTCAGTTTGTAGAATAAAAGAGAAGAGAAAAAAATAAAATAAAATAAAATCTCACCTAGGCGGGTTTTCACGTTTTTTTGTTTGCTCCTATACAGGTAAGCGAATGCATTTATGCTGCTACGCTGATTTTTTTTTTTTCTATAATTTCTTCACCCAGCAAATATACACAACGTAATTATACATTAGCAATATGTAATAGTATCTAGATGCATTAGTAATTCGAATAATTCATTTCAATTCTGAAAGCATTACACGCGAAATGTAGGTACTTATGATGACAGCGCAACGACGACGACGACGACGACCACGACAACAACAACCAACGATGGAAACTTCTACTATGTCATGTGATCGTGAGAACTTCTGCTATTCATCAATAAAAAAATAAAAAAAAAACAAACTCCAATGACAAAAATGGTCTTATATGTGCAGCCCACTATGAATACTAACGGCTGTCAATCCTAAGAAAATAAAATAAATAAATAAACAAGATACAGATAAAATATTATTCGAGGACACTTTGAGGTAAATTATGCTTCTACTCATACTCAATCTACTAATTGCAGTGCAACAACATTTTTAAAATTATTTTCCAGATTATAGATCATTGGCTATGCGAATCGATTCAGTAAGGTGTTCATTTATGAACGTTCGTTTCATGGGGGGCTATTAATTTATTGGATTTATATAAATATTATCGCCGTATAATAGACACTTAATAGAGTGTGGAAAATTTTATATTTTTCTTTACATTAAGCTGCAATGATAGGAAAGAAAATGATGAAAGAGGGACTTCAATCAAACAAAATTAGTATAAGTAAGAGAAAAGAGATGGTGACTATGGCGTATACGTACTTTTTGTTGTTTTTTTTTGTTGTTTGTAAAATATTGTTAGATACTTTTAGTTAAACAAAAAAACTCTTATATAGGAACTATTTTAATATGCAGGGTTGGTGATAGTGTACGTTAATAGCAATAAATGGACCTTGCATTGAGATCCATAAGAGCCCTTAACGTTTTGATAACAAGCTCATAGGAGTATCATCTACATCACTCAATAGCTACGGAAGGAAGTAAGTATATAATATAAACGGTTTATATTATAAATAACAAGCAAGAATCAAACCAGTGGATTCACAGATTTGCTCTGAATTCTGCCAGAAGGTCCTTAAAAAATGGTGGAAGAGTATGGAAAACAATGATGAACTTAATTTTAAAATTAAGTAAATAATTCTATTAAATGTTAACATTTTAATAAAATTCCTTAGTTAAATTCATAAAATTGTATTTTTATGTGATTTATACCAATTTTATACCAATTACCCTTCTTACTAGAATTATTAGTGTAATGAATTTTTTCGATTTTTAAATAAAATTCCTTAGCTTAATTCATAAAATTGTATTTTTATATGCTTTAGACCAATTTTATACCAATTACTTTTTTTTTTACTAGAACAACCAGTGTTATAAATTTAATAGTGCGTTTTATATTTGAAAATAAAAGAATCATCTATGCGTACGGAAGAAGTATTTATTTTCAAGACTTATGGTCAAAGTAAATATCTTTCATTACCTTTTTATGCCTATTAATGGTATAATATTTAAGAAACCTCGACTGCTAGCTAGCGCAACAACTGACAAAATATTGACATGTCTACATAGCTAGTTGATATAATTCCAGAACGTAAAAACATTCTTAATAAATTTTTCTTACGATTGGTATAAACTGGTCTAAATAATGAACATAAGTAAATATTGGAGCAGAGAGTTCCATACATTTCTGTATTAAGTTGAAGGGAAAAATTGGGATCAGACATGAGTACCTAACATAATACAAAAACAAAGAATATTTTTGTAAATCTTACCACACAACAGAGATACATATCGATTGTTCTTGACTTTTTTTGCATACCTTAAAAAAATTATTTTTAAAAAAGAACTTTGAAATTCTATCTTCTTATTGATCGAAGTACTAAGTTTATTTAGTTTAAATGTGTAAAAGATCAGTTTATACCAATCACTATTTGTATGCCAACAATGAAAATTTCATATAGGTAATATAAAAAACTTCAACTAGAAAAGTTTTTAAAATACTTTGGAACAAAAGTATGTAGTTTATACCAGTCAGCATTCTTATTCATGACAATCGTAAAGCAAAAAATGATATATGATATGGAAAATTCCAACATGGAAACTAGTTAAAATAACATGAAATTTAGTTTGCAAGCTTAAATAAATGGTTTTCATTATACCAATCATCTATTTTTAGAATCATTGAAAAACATCAAGTTCAACGAACAAATTCAATATTATTTGCATCACGATTATACCAATCGTTATGCAAAAATGCCATGTGACATGAAATAAGTGTTATTTAAAAAATTGAAAAAATACTTTAGATGCAAATTTGATGGTAGGTAGTAAAATTTAATTCATATTTGAAATAAGACCAGTTTATACTACTTGGCATTTTTATTTATACCAATTATGTACAAATCTTTTGAAATACGAAAAATTTCATTCGGAAAATTTCGAAAAATACTACATAAGTAAATTGGAAGTTTATTAGAAAGTTATTGATGGTTCTCATAAGACCAATTTATACCAATCAGCAATTTTTACTTAAATCATTAATGGAAAAAAAATCTAATATGATTTATATCATTTCAACCTTGAAGAATTTATTCCAATTTGAAGGAAGTTAGAAACAATTTTATTTTCTTATTTGAATTGGTCAAATACCCATTTCATTTGCCATAATTTTATTACTTTACAAAGTTTTGAATTTTTACAAGCTATTTACGGTTCTGAAAACAAAAGTTCGTAGATGATCATTTTTTTAAAAGATTGAATCTTATTCCTGTTTTTTTTGTATTAAAAACTTGTGGATAAAACCAAAATAAAACTAGTCACTATAACAATATACACTTTTCATAAAAAACAACACTTAACGTAACAATTCCTAAAGTGCCCGAAACCTATTCACTTCTAGACTATCTTAATCAACAGAAAATGAAACTTGAAGATGGACAAACAAAATGAAAAAAAAAAACCACTGTGATATTTATACGTATGTATAATTTTATTGCAATTGTTGCTCGACTTAACTCGACACAATTGTACAAAACCACTTGATGAATATAATATGTACATAAAATCGTTTTTTTTTTTCCTAGCCGCCTGACTGTCTGTTTCTCCTTCATCAAGTACAATTAGTAATTCTATCTGCATAGCTTCTACAATAACAACACCACACCATACACTATATGAAAATACAAAAGCAAAGAAATAAAAAATAATTATATCAATTTTGCAAAGTTGCTAGAAAAAAAAAAAAATAATCGAAAGACCAAAAAAAAAAAAATAAACCAAAGAGGTGAAGTCAGAAACTAAATGATTTTGTAGAGGAAAAATACTCGCCAACTCATGTTCATGTTTGGGCCAAAGATACATATGTTTTTCTCCTTTGCATCAAAAGTTTCCTCCACCAGCTTCAGGTCTAGAGAGCTCTCTCAAAAGTCATTTTAAATATCGTGACTGGGATTAATTGGCCAATTTAGAAGATACACATTTGCTCACATACAACATCAGCTTCTAAACTAAACACGGATATATGTTTTCAAGTTGGTCATAGAGTCAAAGAGTGTATCTCTATGTATACATGAATGTATATCTGTATCTGCATCTGATGGTTTATAGTTGCTGGCTGTGTGGTAAATTCAATAGAATGGCTCGTGCAAAAGTGCAAAGCTGCAAAAATTCAATCAGCCTCAGCAGCCACAGCAGCAGTTTCAAATCGAAAATCACTCTGTAGGGGTTTTTGAGAGGATTACACATATAGTCGCAGCTATAGTTTTAGTTTTGGTGAATAATAAACTATGGTTTAGTAGTCCGATCTCCACCAAATCATGCTCCTGGTTTGTCAGAGATGCTGACGACTGCTGTAACCGTAGCCTTTTTTGCCCAGACATTCAGTCAGTTGATGATGATAATGTAAGCTTTTTGTCTATTTACCAGTTCAAGGTATTACCGCATGCAATCAAGAAATTAATTTTGTTAAGTTGGGAGAGACTGACACGGCACGTTTTAATCTTTGCCAAACAAACAACAACACCATACAAATCTGCTGCTAAGATCGAGGTTCTACATATATAAGTTAATCAAGGTGTGGATATTTCCATTATAGATATTATTTCCTAGCACAGATATCTGCTACATTGGAATTGATTTCCTCTCTTGCACAGATTGATTAGGAGAAATTAATCATTTCTCTCTATATTTCCCTACTCGATGCATAAATATAATAATAGTTAATGGTTGAAGGTTTTATTAGGTCAGACATAAATAGTTAGGTGTGGATAGAAAGATAGATCAATAGATATGGATGGGCGGTCGGTGTGTTAAATGATAGATTGTTTGGCATAATCATATGTGGAAATTAAATATTTGTTATTGTTGTTGATATGAAATGAAGATGAAGAAATAGATAATCTTGGATATAGTCAATCTTCAAGGAATCTCTTGTAAATTGTATTAGAATGGTTCTTAATTAAAATGAGGTCCTTAGATTAATGGTCATCTCGAGATGGATATTATTTGTGAATATTATTCGAAATAGTTTTGAAAGTGATTTATATAAATAGGTACTAAGATGGACATAAGAAAAGATAAGGAATTATTAATGGGTTCCTATACATGTGGTTTTTTGTCGTTGACAAGAAAAATGTTTACAGTATTGCATGCAAGGAAATTTCAAAATTAATTAATTAATATTAATGTAACGAAATTCGATTTCGAAAATTGTAGGTTCCAAATTGAAGTTTTCGGAATTGACGTTAAGAAAACTCAGAACTCAAAAAATATTTAAAATAAAAGTGCCCGATTGATTTGTATTCAAAAGATTCATTCAAAGGTATTCGAATTCGAAAAAAAATGTGTTCGAAAATTAAAAATTCTCATGGAATCTTAGAACTAAAAATTAAAAAAAAAACTTATTCGATTTCAAAAACTTTATAAAAATGCTAAAAATCGACTTCGAAAACACTTTGAATTTCGGTCTTTTGAAATGAAGCAAATAAAAAACTAATGGATTCAAAATAAGAAAGCCTGAGTATCTTTTTTTTATTCGAATGACTCATATATAGCTATTTTCGAAAAAAAAAATTATTCGAAAAATTAAAAAATCCAAAAGCTAATCGAAGCATAAATTAGAGTGTTGATATAATTTTTAAGGCTTTAGGTCAAATCGACTTCGAAAATTATATGCCTCAAATTTTGGTCTTGAGAATTGGGGCAAGAAAACTAATAGATTCAAAGTACGAAAGCCTGAGTATATAATTTCTTATTCGAATGACTCAAGTATACCTATTTGACTTCGAAAAAAAAGTATTCGAAAATAAAAAATTCCAAAAGCCAATGAAAGCATAAATAAAAGCATTGATTTAATATTCAGAACTTTATAAGTATAAATGTACATATAAAAACTTATTCGATTTCGAAAAAAAGAAGTTCGAAGTTTATTTTATTTTTAATACTTTAAATGATTAATTCTTAATAAAAGTACTTGGTTATTTTTATTTAAAAAACATAAATAAATTAGATTCTTGAATTAATAATCAATCGATTTCGAGAAAAAAGTAAAAAAGTAGTCTTAATCTTTATAAGCAAAATTTTAATAAAACAAAATAAACCTAAAATTAAGTTCCAAATTTATTTTTTATTTTAATATTTTAAATGATAATGATTTGAAAAGAATAAATGAACTTGATTTTTTTTTCGGAAAATATAAAAGTAAATTCGAGTTCGAAAAATCTTGTTGGAACATTAAAAAAAATCATAAGCAGAAAATTGAAATGATAAAAAAAAAATCATAAAATAATCTTGTAACCAGATCTATAGGAATATGAAATTTTGAAATCCCGCTTAATAGAACCAATATAGCCATCTATATTGATAAACGCAAACCAAATATGAATTATTTCTATACTCAGTGAGCTAAAAGTGCCAAATCTTTTCAACTAAAAGAAATTCAAGTTAATTAAACAATTCACCCAAATAACTGTTAATTAACGAGTAATTAACTTACAAATACTAGAAAAAAGAAGTACTGTTCATTCACAAATGTGTGAAAAATTATACATTAGTTTAATTAATACTCTTAATAAAAGCACATTTCTTGTTGATTGTACTAGATTTTCGTTAAGATTTTGTAACTAACGTGGAGTAGTAGTTTATACTAATTTTAATTTTAGGGCATTTCAATTCGTGAATTCACTTTTAACAGGGGTTTGTTTTTTGTTAAATCATTTTTATGTGAAAACATACTTCTTGTTGATTGTAGTAGATTTTCATTTAAATATGGTACTATAAGTGAATTTGAAAGATTTTTAATACGATATTTAGGCATTTTTTTATTAATAGGGATTAACGTGAAACTATTAATTTAATTTTGAGTTCCTGAAATATTTGTGAATTAGTATTTAATAAAAATTCAGGATTCTTAGATTTTTCTTTACTGAAATTTCTATTCCTACTTCATCTTTCCTACTAAGTATGTTATTAAATAAATTTCAACTTCAATATCGCATAATAAAATCAAATTTTCCTATAAATTATCATGGGTGTGTCAATTATAAAACAAAATAATAAAATTAATGTTGATTTATTTTGCATAAATATCTCATTTTCCCAACGTCAATAAACAAATTAATTATATTTTTATTTAAAAGTCAATTAAACTCGTATATTTATCTTTCGGATCTATTTAAAGTACAAAATTTATGTGGCTGGCAATAAGAAATAACGAAGAGAGGTGTGTTCACATCCATATCTATTTGTTTGTTATTTAATTTTGTGTGTTGTATTGCATTTATATTTTATATTTATACAAAAAAAAAAAAAAAAATGTTTTCACTTCCATAACATAATTACCTATTCACATAGATAATTACAAACAAAAATATTTGTTGGTACTAAGCCAAAACAAAAATACTGCACACCTGAAAAAAAGTATCTATACTTATGTATCTATGCACATATCAATCTATGCCTTTGGACATATATGTATATGTAAAACTAATCCAAAAGCGTGATGCAATCTTCTCTTTCGCGCGCCATATTTATGTTCAATGTTACCTCATGTGGCACACACATCGCCTAAACTATAAACAACGTGCTATAAGTATGTACATACATTCGTATGTATCTAGATACATGTTGCAGTAAGCATAGCATGGGTTAGATAGAGGTGCTGCCTGCGGTTGCTCTACTGACTGTCTTAAGCTGTATCTCTGACGCAAGCACACAAAACACCATTTGTTGTTGTTGTTGCTTCACGGTAAACAATTTTTTTTTTTCAACTCAAACGTGGGGATACAACTTCAAGTTCAAATATCATGGCTGAGTAGCGGTTAAAAAGTATGTTTATGTATCTACAGATGTCTATTCAAGTCGTATGTGTGGTGCCTGCGACTCTGAGTTTGGTCAACTTGGCTTAGAAAATCCTCCGGATTCGTGCGAATGTGACGACACAGTGGTTGGGCTGCACGGCTACACGCCTCTTGCATGCAAATTACATTGCGGGAGGGTGGTATGGTGGGTTCAACACACAAGATATAATATGGTTGCTAGGTTAGTTGCCCATAGATATGTATACATCTATCTAATGGCAATTGCTTTTGACATTTCGTTGTGTTTGATCACACCGAAGAGGAGTCGCGCTGTGTAAACTGGGATCTATTCTGTGTACAAGCACTTTTTGTGGTTTCCATGTGCACTCTAGCGTTTCGTTAGTCCGTCCGTCCGTCCGTCCGTCCGTCCGTCTGTCTCTATGTCCGTCTAACTGTCTGTTTGTTTGTCTTTCTGTCTTTTTCTATTTTAGACGTAGTCATTGATGCAGAAGAGATTATCACGCGTGCATAATGCGCGTCAATACAGTGGATGCGGTTTATTTTGCAGTGATGCAGTGTGTAGGGTATCTAGCTCCATAAAAGTCAAAAGTTATCAACGGTTGGTTGTGGTTGCTGTAGCTATTACTGCTCCTACTGCTGCTGGTACGCACGTCTCATAATGTGGTTTTTAAACTTTATATCCATTATTCTGTATTTTTTTTTTTTTTGTGATTTTATTTTTAATTCCTGATTAGGTAACCGCACTCTGACTCCATATTCAAAATAAAATTACTATTCTATTAACAGCATATTTAAATTAATATTTTAGGCTTTACCTATAGCTTTTTGCTTAACTGAATGTGAGTATGTATGCGTTAGTGTATTTTTTATATATTTTTTTTTTATTTTTGAAATTCATTCAATGTAGTTCTCATTTGTGTGCATAAATTGAATGTTGTCAATGTTATCTTTCTAATAAATCGCTATTGTATGTGATTGAAATAAAATTGAAAATTAATGAGAATAGGTACAACAACAACAAAATTCCATCTATGGACATTTTTTTTTATAATTAAAAACCAGTGAACACAATTTTTATGTTCTGTTGTGCAGCAGGAAACATTAAATATAAATAGTGACTTTGAAAAATGATCAAAGTGTGTTATTAGTATTTTATAAACTTTGTATATCAATGGTAGGGTTAGGTTTATATTATAGTCACATTTTTTTTTTCACGTCACAACTTTGTGTTCATATTTTTTACGTGCGATATTTTGAATTGCATTCTAAGCACAAACTTTTAGGAAGTAAAATTAAGACATTTTTCTATTGAAATGAGGATCAGTGCGAAATTCTAAAAACCAAAATCTCGCATTTCAAAATCTCTGCAATTCTTTGAAAATTTCGAAAGATGAAATCTTCCAAATCAATAATCCTGCTTTTCATAATCTCGCAATTAAAAAATATCACTTTTAGCAAACTTTCACCAAAAGATCTCAGAAATGCCACCCGAAATTTAGCAATTTTAAATATTACATATCAAAATCTCGCAAATTCAAATCGCTAAAAATATGATGCTCTAAGTTTTCCACTAGACGATAAAAATTCCACCAATCGACAAAAAAAAATCTCGCAAATCAATATTTCGCAAACTCATATCTCACAGAAACATATCACTACTCGATATAATAATATACCATTTTTATATATATTCTATAAATAAACAGTTAAAAATATGAATAACAATTTGTCAAATACATAAATTGGCAGACAAACGATTTATTTTGCAGATGTTAGGAAATTCCACTTTAAGCAATCTCGCAATTACAAAATTCTTTAAACTCGCGAATTTTTAATCTGTGAAATTCTGTAATTGTGAAATAGTAAAAAAGGCAATTAAGTTGTTTGAGAGATTATGAAAATGAGAGTTTGTAATTGCGAGATTTCGTAATCCAAGATTTCGAATGTAAGATTACAGAAATTTTGTAATTGCGAATTTTGTAAAAGCGCCATTTTGTAATTGCATGATTATGAAAAATGTGAGTTTATAATTTCAAAATTTCGTAATAAGAGATTGCGAATTTCAAGATTTTAGAAATGTTAAAATTGCGAAAATTTTTAAAGCCCAATTTTGTAATTGCAGGATTATTAAAAATTAATGTTTGTAATTTCGAAATGCGAGATTTCAAATGTTAATTTATAATTTGCGTGCAGACATAACTCCCCTTTTTTAACTGCAAAATGTCGCAAGTCAAAAGATTTTTTTTTTTTTTTAAGTAAGGCGAGAGTATTAGTTTTTGACATAATGTAGAAAAAATTCTTAAAGTTTGACACGTTACCTAGAGCTATTGTTTGAATAAGAGGAACAATCCATTAATGTATAAAATTTCAATCAAAGTGGGCGTGTCAGTCTTTGACCAGCATTTTTTCAAAAATGGCCAGAAGAGCCCCTAAAGACGAAAGAAACCCAATTTCCAAAGTTTTTCAAAAACTTAATTTTTCCCACTGAAATTAACCTACTTAACCTGTTACAGAGTTGTAAAAGATTGCAATTTCTTGTGAAAGCTATCTTTAGAGACTTCAATAAAAGATCGCATTCTTTGGATTCTTTTTTAAGAATGCGACTTCAAAAAATGTAGTCGTCATTCTTTTTTCATTAAAAAGATTGCAATCTTTTTTAGTTTACAATCTTTTGTAACCAATCAAATAATTGCAAACTTTTGAGACTTAATGCATTCTTTGCATTCTCTAGAAGACTTCGAAAAAAGGCAAAAATTCAAAGAATGCAAAAAAAATCAAAAGAATGCAAAGAATACATTAAGTCTCAAAAGATTGCAATCATTTGATGGTGAAAGAAGATTGGAAAGAAAAAAAGATTACAATTTTTTAAGCGAAAAAGAATGGCAACTACATTTTTGGAATTCGGATTCTTAAATAAAAGAATGCAATCTTTTTGTTGAATTCAATGTGGGATTTATAAAGACTGCATTCGCAATTATTGCAATCTTTTGCAATCCTCACCGTGTATATGGTTATTTAAAGGTGAACTAATTTTTTCAGCTTCTTTGACTTTGTTTTCACGAACAGTGGCATGGGTCGGTTCCACCTTAGACAAACTTTAATCATACGATTTTTGAGTTCGCAATGTCTCAAATGTCTAATCTTTGACATCAAATTCCCTGTTTTATTAAAGAAGAGTAATAGTATTTATTGGACTCAAGTGTTGAAAGGGATGTCGCCCAAATTATCAGTGTTAAAGTGACAGATAAGACTTTGGCGAACTGCCAGATGAAATTGCAAATCTGAACAAAAAGGTTTGATTCTAAAAAATGTTTGTTTTAAATAATTTACATATTAGCGAACAATTTTGTATTTATCACACAAATGCCAACTCAAAATATGTATTTGCCTTAAAAAAAAAAAACAAATGGTTGTCACTTAAATGTCATTGTGCCAAAGTTTCGAGTTTGACATTTAGATATGAACGGAAGAGATATATTGTTGTTTTTTTTAAATCCCTATTGAATCAAATTAAAAAACAAAAGTTATTTTTTTGTTTTCAAAATGAAGTCTAGAAGACTTTGTTAATTTTGATATCAATCTTCTTATATCTAGCAACCGGAAATCAATATTTCATTCTAATCTCTAAATCGCTTACTGCATGTAGTTTTTTTTTGTCTGTTAAACTAAACTCCATCCAAGGAAAAGAACAAAACTTCCAGCTTTAATGGACTTTTAAATGCTCTTGCAGACACAAACAAAATGCAAACAAAAAAAAAAGCACAACTAATCAGATTCTTTTACGATAATAAAAAAAATCAACAGAATATAAACACATCAGTGCTAGAAAATTGCACAATCACTCGCCATTACCATCACAACCTATTATACACATATACCATCCCATCATCATCATTCAAAGTTCCTTCTATAGCAACTCTGTATATGTATATTATTTCTGACACAACAACTGTCATCGTTTGTCGTTCGATTAAAACGCCGCAGGTGGTCGTTTTCTAAGTTCTTTATGCTGTTGCAATGGCCCTCCCACCGAGGGGGGTATACCTACATTTATAACCATTTAGTTCGATTTTCTGCAAATGATTAAGAAACTGAAATGTCCCACTCTGATCAAAGCTATAATTTCGAAACAAAA
This sequence comes from Dasysyrphus albostriatus, assembly GCA_946251815.1. NCBI lineage: Eukaryota > Metazoa > Arthropoda > Insecta > Diptera > Syrphidae > Dasysyrphus > Dasysyrphus albostriatus. The sequence goes on along the minus strand of OX276337.1, from coordinate 29,325,721 downwards.
CAAAAAAAAAACCGACAGACAGAAAGTAAGAAAGAAAGAAACAAACAAATAATTTTTTAAGAAGGTAAGAGTATTATGCGGTTTTTAGTAATAACTTTGATTGGCGATTGTTTGTCTGCTATGTCCGTTGACGGGCAATTGACTGATCGTGTGCATAGCATTAGAGTATGACAAGATGTGCAGCAACATCGAACGCAAACGCCTCAAGCGAAAAAAAAAAAACAAAAAGGGGCCACAGTTGAGTGCGTTTTGATGGATTTACCTATTGAGTGCGCGGCAGGCTTCGCTAGGCGGAACACACTCTCTTTAAATTGGAAATCAGCTTCAATTGTCCAGCTTTGATGTTGATGCCATCCCCCTCTCTCCTTTCTGGCGGTGTACTATATACCAACCGACTTCTCTTCACACACATTTTCGACTTAATTATTCCAAATGAAGCTGTCAAAAAATGATTCCTTTATTTGAACTCTGATTCAAATACTATGAGTATGAGTCTGAAGTTTTAACCCCTTCACACACTCGACAGAGTCAGACTTTTGTAATATGTCAGTCATGCGAGTTTAAAAATAAAAAAAAATGAGTTACGTTATTTTTCATGTTTTGGTTGCCATGTCATTTTTTTTTTTAATAAATTATTTATTCGATGGATGATGGTCGGAGGAAAAGTTTTAAACTCGGAGTTCACGTAGCGTGTAATTAGTGAACATAAGGGTCGATTTATTCATGAAGATTTACTCTCATTTTGTTTGATTCTTTTATACAAATTTGATGGAACAACAATAAAAATATAGAATAAGACTTTTGCATATAATTTATTAGCTGGATTCTATGAATTTTGAAAAAAATAACTCAAAGAAAATGGTGATGATGATGATGTCACACTTCTCTACAACAAATGTCATTTATGACAACTCAACCAATGTTGGGTGTTTGGCAATAATTCGAATGCACTTTAACACAAGAAGTGAATGGGAATTATTGCTGCTGTGTGATGTTGTCGCTTTGCTTGCAGTGCTTGTCATTTAAGAGTTGAGAGGTCATGGCAGCTATAATGAAGTTTTTTTTTTCTACAGTTTTTACTTTGCTTTTGCTTTGATTGATGGTGATTGTGATTTATCATAAAGATTAAGATTAAGGTCGATGTTTAGTGGGTTCTTGTCAAAGAGAAGGGTATATCTGCCAGCAACATAATGTAGAGAATTTATTTGAAATGAAATAAATCTAATGGAATTAATTAGTGGGAGATTGTGAACAAATAGAAGCCAAAGAAGGTTATAAGAAATGTACAGAAATAAAAATACGAATTGAAAAGAATTTTTAGACTTTAATTATTATAATCTAAAATAAGTTCAGTTGTTTTTTAGTTGTTTTAACTCTGAAATGGAAAGAGTTAATATCAGCCGAACCTTTAAAAATAGGTTTGGTTAATTCTCTAGGGAAGAATTGTATAGAAAAGGTGTAGTATTTGGCTCAAAATTTGATACAAAACTTCAAAATTTAGACAAATTTGTGTTTTAAATAAATTTACTGTATGATGTATGATTTGAATGCAGACATTTAGGTACCAAATTTAGAAACGCTAAGTTCCAAAATTTTACCCAATGTGTCCAAGGGATAAGAACAAACTTTCCAGGTTTTTATTTTTATTTAAAATGATATTTAGACCACATATGATAAAATCTTAAAAAAATGTATCATTTTTTACAGGTTAAGTTTCCAATTAGTTTCTAGGTCAAGCGCTCAAAAACTATTAATAATCAAAAATTATAAAAAAAAAAATGTTTTTGTATTATTGAAATCTAATATTAGTAATTTAGGGCTGGCCATGATACACAAAAGAAAATTCTCGGTTTCGTTGTTATCGATATCGGTTATTGAAACAAAACCGAGACGATTCAAAAGCATCCGAAACGTACCGAATCGATACCAAATTTTTCGACCAAAATCTACCAATTTGTTTGATATCGACTATGGAATAAAAGGTTTTAAATTATTATAAATAATAATTTATTACAAGAAAATAATTCCTATCCATAATTGGTATATTCTAGGACAACAGTTTCAGAGTTGTTTTCTGTTAAGAAAAGAGAAGGTGTTCTCAGTAAAAACTGCCTACTGTCACTTCCATTTTTTTTTATGGTTGGTTTCTTGGTAACGTCTCCAACGATTTGAATGAAACTTTCAAAGTTGGCCTTGCTAAGCTCGGGTAGTTGGCCTAGTAAAATCCATCCACAGAAACACGCATTAATTTTCATATCTTGGGTCTTACAATTTCTGAAAATGACATGCTTTTTAACGCTCTTAAGGATATTTTTGGAAAATAAAAAAATAACAATATATTTTTAGAAACCCTAGGGGAAAATCTTATATTTCTTAAAAATACTGACAATTTTTTATGGGTTTTCTAAAATAAGTGTATAAAAAAAATTAAATTTTACTTAATTTAATTTAATTTATTTTATTTAATTAAATTAAATACAACTTAATTTTATATTATTTTATTTTACTTTACTTTACTTTATTTTATTTTATTTTATTTTATTTTATTTTATTTTATTTTATTTTATTTTATTTTATTTTATTTTTTTTATTTCTTTTAATTTTTAACTACCTATGTATATTTGCACGAACGACATACACATGCTTTTTTTTAGATTATTTAACCTAGATGCTATTAATATTTGAAAATAATTTTTGTCACCCAAAATTTAAGATTGAGATTACTGTAGTTAATTTAGTGGACGATACGATATCAAATTCGACTGTTGTTAGTCTCGTTTTATGTCTCGATAGAAACAAACAATCAACTTTTTTCTATTTTATTATTCATTGTTAAAAAAAACTTTTAAAAAATGGAAGTCGAAACCATTTCAAAGAGCAGGCGTAGAGAGACAAAAAAATTGGTCTTTGGAACATTATTTGACAACTTTGCTGGGAATATTTGACAAACTCCCAATATATGAACTTAAAACAGTGTTAAGACATTTTTTGGGTTTGGAAAAGAGAAATCATTTTAAAACAAATATTTCTTGTAATAGCAAAATAAGTCATATTTTAATTCAAAATAGATTTTATGGCCTAGAAATTGGCGTTTCCTCTTAACATAATTTCTGGCTTACATATTTAAGAAATAAAATATTAAACATTTAAAAATTCAGTGTCTATTCCAAAAACTATAATCAACTTATTTTACTAACTCTAAGTTTTCCAACTTCTTAGTCTATAAAATTCAAATCACTTAACCTTTCTACTTAATTCAACTAAACCAAATTTTTAATAATCCAACCTAATTATAAACCATCCATAATAGTGATGTTTTTTTGTGTTTGTTTGTTCTTGTTCGTAATTTGTGTTTTCAAAGCAAACAAAAAAAGCTAAGCGAATAACCTCGTAACGAAGCGAACATTGACGTCGTTGTCTTCACATCCTATATATATATAAGTCGACAACAGCATATGCACAAAACAAGAGAAGGTCACCTCTCCGGTGAAATACGGCCGACAAGCACAACACAAAAAAAAAACATAAAAATCCATGTACATTATTAGTTCTTTCTAGAAACTGCATGCAAATATTTTTTACTTTACCCGGGTTGGTTTTACAGTAAGGATAGACTGTTGCTTCTCAAATTACACCCCTAAATAACTAATAAAATTCATGTAGGTTGTATGTACGTACACAATACCCAAACAACACACATTACTACCTTCTTATTTCACTTGAATCCTTTTTACACGATAAAATGGAAATATAAAAAAAGGAACAAGGCTCTATAGAGCTCCACCATACTGCCAATATACATAACTCATCCACCATCTAAAATAAAACTAAAGAGCGTAAGCAAAACGGGGTTAGAGTTTACCTAAACGTGCTTATAAACACTTTGATTGTCTTAATGGCTGACAGACATGCAAGCTTCCTCCTCTTCGATCACCACCGCCATCATCGTCATCGCCATTACCATCATCATCATCATAGCCATCCCCCTTCCATCCTACTCCTTGCCCCTAATAATCATCATTAACATCGTCATATCGTTCAAAAATTGTAGTAAATGGCAAAGTAAGACGAAAGTAAAACCATGGCATTAATTACAATCGAATATAGTGGCACCTTTTTCACAAAACTAGGGTTGCCGGGGGTAATTTATTAGAAGAAAAATAAAAAAGCCTAACCGACATATAACCTGTATCCATTTTTGCTACTGCTGCTTTGCACTTGCTGACTGCTAGCTGTCTCAAACCAAACCATTTGGCAATTAATAATAATTTGAGTCTCAAGCTAAAAACTAATTGATTTAGAAAGTGAAATTAATTTGTTGCTTTTATGGTTGCAGTACTTCCTAGCCCCTTAGCTCTCTTTATGTCTAGTATCTCACGCCATATTATTATTTTGCTGTAGCACCTTAGTAATACTTGGTTCTTGGTGCGGTTAATGTTCACACGTTCAAGTTGTTAAGCATTTATGAGCAACAATATAGAATTGAATATTATAGCAGCTCTCTAAAGCACCAGTTTTTGTTTTTTTAATATTATGTGCCAAATGGGCAGAGAACAGAGTTATAAATCATTCGCACACCACTTGCAGTTATACTCACTCACTCATATAATACTCTACATACGGCAGAGGTATGGTTTTCATTGAAGTGTACTTCCTGTTTCAGTCAACCAAAAAGTTGGCTAGTAAATTAAGTTCACACACAACTCAGAGACCAAACGACCGACTTTTCTTCGACTTGAGTTTTGACTTTCGAGTAAAAAGTGAATAAGTTCGAAGGAGTTTTGCGAAAAAAAAAAAAAATAAAGGAGAAAATGAAGTTTACTGCGTCTCTAATGAGTCTTTCAAGCTGGTGGTAGATAATTAAAATTTTCTCAAAGTTTGTTAATTTGAAACTGCATATAGTGATCAATTACAATGCCTAGGTTTTTTTTTTTTAATTTAAACTAGATCTATAAGTTCTGGAATTTGGTTGGTCATACGTTTGAAACATTAGAAAAATAGTCCTCTTCTTTCGAATATATGTCTTCACTTAGCCCACTTAAGAAACTATACATTGGAAACAATGGGCCTTATTAAAATTGCAAATGTCGTTTGCTTTGAACGATTTTTGTCGTTTTCTGTGAACGACTTTCCTCATGACCTCATGAATTTTCGTTGTCTGAACGATATGAAGAAAAAGCACTGTTCCATGAAGATTTCATGGTAAATTTTATTTCAGCCAATGAGGATTCGTTGATATGAGTCGACGAATAGTTGTTCATATGTAAATGGAACTCTTCATTAAGCAACAATTTTAACATTTTGCAATTAGAAATTTTACATAAATAGACTTAAATCTTGAAAACAACATTCAAAGAAATGATCTTAGCAGACTAAGTCAAAATGTTCTTTATTTGGTCCCTCGAGCCGGATTAAAATAGAATATTTACTCTGAAGATTAAGTCAAATTAAGTGTGATTAATTTTCCAAATTGTTCGTTGAAGATGGCTTTAGAAATCCTTTTTTGACAGAAATTATTGTGATGGCTCTTTCCCACAGCCTTTTAAATAAAACGGAACAATTACTCAACTACTTTCGGAGTAGATGCTCTATTTGGTATGAAAAAAAATTCATGGATACAAGTATTATGAGACTTGGTTTGGTTTTTACAATAGAATGCCTGCTATGAGCATATATTTTGCTTTTCATTCATATGGAGCACATGTTCTGAACAAATGCTTTGTTATACTAATAATACCCTTCACTTACCTTTAAAATAGACTGTTAAAAAATAAGTCTTAAGAAATTTTTCAATTCATGAAAAATGGGAGTATGAAGACATTAAAAGGAGGAGCTGGCCAATTCTCGAATTTTGGAGTAAATTCTCCATTAAGAAAGAATAAACTTTTTTAATACATGCATTTTGTATGAACTTGTTCAGTTTTTGCTATGACACACCTTATCTGAGCATGAGGGTTTTTTTAGTCATATGCAGCATCTGCTCTGAGCATATGTTTCGTTTTACTATTCACATCTCTTTTGCCTAAAAAGAGCAACTAGTCAAAAGAACGCTTGTTGGAGTGGATGCTGCATTTGGTATTAACAAAATTCCTGAAAATATGCATTTTCATGACCACCTGTTCAGTTTTTGGTATGGAATACCACATGTTCTGACCATATTTTTGCTTTGTTTTATTCATATGAAACACTTGCTCTGAGCATATGCTTAGATATACTAATCTTGGCCCTCATTGACTTCATTTTGTAAAAATGTGGGGTCAGACAATTTTTCAATTCATACGGAAATGAGAGAAACACTATGTAACTATCAACATTGACTAAAATGAAGGGACATTCTCCAATATTTGGTATGAATAAAATATTGGACCTGCTTAAAACTCGGATATTTGGAGCTGATGCTCTATTATATATGATTTTTATTTGAGGATTTCATGTGGAGATTCTACTCCAATTAAGTGCTCTGTTTTGTTTATATCGCTAAAAAATATATATAAATTTTGTGAAGCAAGGAATGTTAGCCATTTAATAAAATGTGTCTGTACTTGGTTTAAAGCAGAAAAATGATAAAAATTCCTGAGAGAAAAAATTGTTTTGCAGTTTAATACCAGCTGCTAACTTTTAAATGTGAGTTATTCATGGTATAACTTAAAAAAAAATAGGTTTCAATTAAGTGAAGCCATAATTTTTAAGAACATCAACAATTAAGCAAATAATTTTATAAGTTTCAATTGCTAGAAATTAATAAACAGTAAACTATTTGTCAAGTTCGTTTCTTAGAGCCAAAAAAGTCAGTGTGATCAATACGTTATAATTTCTAGAAGTGATCACAAAATAAGCTTTATTTTTGGCACTCATAGTGCAAATTTTCTATGGCATATTTATATTTACTTTAAATTTCCTTAAACACAGTATTTTACTTTTGATACTTGGTCCCTCAAGCCGGATGAAATCAAATGTTCGTTTAAAAATCCAATTTCAATAGCATCCATGGCAATAGTATTCATATGCGAATTAAAACTGTTGTGATATCTTTTGTTTCTGTAAAAACATTTCAAAGAAGTACATCGAAATGAATTTACATACCTCAAATGTGCATTAAGCTTATAAGCTTATTATCAATACAAGCACAAATAAATAAAATTGCCAATTTCAAGCATTTCAAAAGACTTATCATAAAAACAGCCATTTCGGTTGATAAAAAAAGTTTTTAACAATTGATTTGTTGAAACAACATTATGCTTTAAATTGAAATAATTCAAAAAGAAAATAATCAACTTGTTGCAGAAAAACAATGTATTATAAAAATATATTTCGATAAAAAAAAACAGAAAAAAAACTTTATATTTATTGGCATTTTTTAATTGGCAACTGCGAAATAAAAAAGATATATATTAATTTGTAACAATAAGTTGATTGACAGTTTGAATTTCAATTGAATGTAAAATCAACTTCAAAGTATTCAAAAAAATATAATAGAGTATACATTACATCAACATAATGTATATACCACATAATTGTACGTCTGTTTTAATTAAAATGAAAACTTATATCGAAAAAATCTGAGCAATATAATACGTTTGTTGATACGTAGAAATATATAATTAAACTAATTTAAAAAAAAAAACGATATTAATTACTTTTTCTATCGATTCCCTCTACAGTTTTTTCTCATGCCACTTATTGTGTCACGTCAGTTTCATTTACATCGCGTCAATTTTACTTCCTTTCTCTTTCTATCTTTCGCTATAGCACGACCCTTTTTTTTTTGCATTTCCACTTCAATTTTAATATCCTATTATCCTGGTTGTGTACCTTCATACACACATCAACCATTATAAAAGAAAAATATATAAAAATATAAATGTATGTGCAGAGTAAATTACCCGATGAAACCAACAACGTTGCAAATAGCACACAAATCTGCATCCATTTACACAGGTTATATTGAAGGTACTCGTACATATATCGAAAACACGGTAGGCGAATGGGGTTAAAAACCAAACATTAGCACAAAAAGTCCTGGTTGTTCCTGTATAGTACACATAACCATCGAACATGTACATTAAGCCAAAAAAAAAAAAAAAAAAAAATACAAGCAACACAAAAAATAGGTTGTTTAATAAATGAGGGTTGAAACAAGTCAGAAGTGGGATATTACACACAAACCCACACAGGAAATGTGTGTGTGTACACTTCTATTTATTTTTTGAATATGCACATCACACAACTTCCATCATTTCATATTGATATCCTTTCATCCAATTCAAATGGTTATGCTATTGCCTCCTCTAAACTCGGCATTTGATATGAACCTATAGAAAATTTTCCATTCTATGATGATGAAAATCCATAGAAAATATTATACTTTTCTGATTGTTGCCAGGCTAAACCGACAAATTCTATACTTCTCTTCACCTCGTTTGGTATTTTATGCAATCCTTCTCGACTTAAGTAACGACAAGAGTACAATCACCTATAGGGTTTGGATTGGAATATATATTTTCCTTTTTTTTGTTGCTGCAAATATACGGGCTTTTTGCAGAAGAACACCCTCTCAGTACTTCAGCACATTGTTTAAATACACAAAAAAAAATCACAATGTTAGCAAAAAAGGGTTAAAAACTTTACGTGTGTGTTATGTAACGTCTATGGGTAGTAGGATTTTGCTAGCGAAAGGGGTTCATTTATGGCCTGGCCAACTTTGACATACCTACATCTAAAAAAATCACGAGCCTTACAATGTGTTTGCGCGCCGCCCGACATGTGTTGGATTATGCATGCATAGCTCCATCAAGTTGGGCAGGTCGCATGGCAGGCTTCTTTTTTGTGTTTTTTTTTTTGCTTATTGTTGTTAGTTTATTATTTCGTCCTTTTTCGGAAATCCTACACTTTTTTTAATTTTTAATAATTTTTAAGGCTTTTCAGAGGTGAGAAGGGCGATTTTTTTTTTTATTGTTGTTGTAGCTATTGTGTGCTCTGAATTGAAGTTATTAAATACACTTCGTAAAGATTTACTTAGCAAGGCGCAATGTTGGGTGTTAATAATGCGAATATGAAATAAAGCGGTTGGTATATAAATGTATATATGTTAATCGGGATATAAATTAAAAGAAATCGTGGGAAAGAAACATAAAATGTAAAAATGTTTTTTGAAAATTTTACAAGTTACATGGCTATATAAGTAAGGAATTGTAATGAAGTGTTTGTTTCAATAATTCATCGAAATGATGTATGTATGTAGCAATTACAGGAAAAAGAAAACGAAGAAGGTGGTGAAGTTTGATTTCGGAACTGCAAGCTATACTCCCCATTGTCTTTCAGAGAATTACATTAAAAACGAATTATTAATTAAATTTTTAGCGAATCGGTTCATCTCTTCAGGTTTCAGCCAGATATTATTTGGGTACAATGTACAGTGGATGGATAGATTAACAAACGCAAAGATGCGAAAGTAGTTCAGTATTGACAAACTTTGTTAAATCTTGGCATTATCGTCACAAATCATATTAGTAAAAGTAAATCAAAAAAGCTCAATAAACATTTTTTAAAAACCAATCTTTAAATTTATAATTTGTATTAAATTTTAAAATAGTGTCACTGCCATCACAAATAAAAGAACTAATAAAAAGATTATTAAATATTTTTCAAATTCAATCTTTTGGTAAATATTTACTTTTAAAATTATGTCATTAGTGTCACAAAACTCAATTAAAACCGTTTTTATTTTTTTGTGAAAAGTGGCTACAATAAGATACACAAAAAGAAGTCAAGAAAATTAAGGTGTTGCATAAGAAATGTGACAGGAATGACAGTATTTACTGACCATAATAATTACCTATATAGTTATAAAACAAAAATTAGAGACACAAAATATGTACTACCAAAAAAGAAGTGGAACATCTAAAACTGACGCTTATGACATGTGACAGGAATGACAATTTTTACTGATCGTAATAACATAAAACTTATACAAACATTATGCTATAAAATCCAAAAAATATAAGAGACACAAGATATGTACTGCCAAAACAGAATTATAAAAACTTAGAGTGACGTTTATGACATATGACAGAAATGTAAATATTTACTGATCGTAATAACTCCTAAGACTTATTCAAATATTATTTTTTATCAATCAAAATCAAAAAATAAGAGACATAAAGTATTTACTGCCAAAAAGAAGTCGAACTACTAAAAGTGACGCTTATGACATTTAACAGAAATGACAGCATTTACTGATCGTAATAACTTAAAAAAACTTATACAAACATTATGTTATAAATTCAAAAAATAAGAGACACAAAATATGTACTACCAAAAAAGAAGTCAAATAACTTTAAGTGACGCCTATGACATATGAAAGGAACGACAGTTTTTTTTAATCCAGATCCAGTCTACATGTTTGGCGAAAGTGAAAGTATTGCGTGACAAGATTGACAAAAATTTTGAGTTTTTTTTTTAATTTAAAACAAATTCAAGAAAATGTCTGTGCAAATGGTAAAAATATTAAAACTCTACAAAATTATTTACGTTTCACATTAAATTTCTTCAAATTCGTAATATTTTTAAATTTTTAAGTAAAAAAATCCATGCAAATATTCTCGCATGTCAAAAATAATTGAGGTGAAATGCAAAATTAATTGTTAACATGATTGGTTTACTGTTTAATAAAAAAAAAACATTGCTGTCATGAAATGTCATGCAAAACAATGGACTTGCAATTGTTTTGCATGCGAAAAAAAGTGTGGTGAATAAAAAAATTTTTTTTTGATGGTCGGTTTACACTTCAAAAAAAAAATATTCACCTCAAGGCATTATTTGCATGCAAATGGTTTTTGCATCCAAAAACAATTATTTTCCAATTTAAGGCCTATAGTTTATTAATTTAGGGTAAATAAATGACTCAATGGGTGGTTTACGCCAAGGCCTTGAATTACAATTTCTCTCACAGAATTGGTGGAAAATAGTCTTTAAAATTTAAAGTTTTTTTTCGCATTGGAACTGTAAGCTAGGCTAAAAAGGTTTTTATTTTTTTTTTTTTGTTATTAATGATCAAAAAGCAAGCATTTGCATTTTTGAGCACTGAGTAGCCCTGATAACTTTTCGCAATTTTTAATTTAATTTTAAAAGCGAGGAGAACTGAACGACTTACATATTTATTTTTAGATGTTTTTTTTTATTCGAAATAGACTGTTTAAAAGGGTCAAGAGAATTATTCGAGGTTTGTCTCTCTCTTAAACATTAGTCTATTGTACAGACAACATTTTGAGGTCAGTTTTTTTGGAATTTGGAAACTGATGTAAAACAAAAAAAAATTTACTGTATGTATCCAAAAGTGCCCAAAAAAAATGTATATTGACCGAAAATTGTATTCTCTTAAGGGCCAGTTAAACCTGACCGAACTCTAGAAATTAGTCTTGGAGTTAAACTTAAGTTAACTTCAGAAACGTAATTTTTAGCCAGTTGAAATCCTACCTTAACTCACCTTTATTGGAGAATATGGGGAGTTATTGAGGAATTTTCAGCTATGGCGCCATCTTGTTTAAATTTTTTTCTGACTAAGCGTTAACACTTAACTGAAAAACTGGCCCTTAAAATTTTGTCCAAGATATAAACACAACGGAAATTGCACTGTTATGTCTAGAGATTTCAGTAACTTTCACTGTTGAAATTGATATGGCGCCAAAATGGAAAAGCCCTCAATTTGATACTTGAGTTAACTAACAAAATTGAATGTTTTAACTCGGAGACTTCTTAATTAAAGATATCAACTCATGATTTCATTTATTTGATACAAACTTTTTTTCTATTCCAGATCTAATTTTAAACCTGCCTTAAAAAAAATGTTTTATTCATTATTTTCAATACAAAAATTAAATAAATACAAAAAGAAGCACTTCTACTATTGTAGGTAGGTACACAATCTATAAATAATCATTTTTATTGAATAAAATATAATTAACTACCGTTAATCTTGTCGTTAACTTAATTTAAATTAAAATTAAAAAAAAAATCGAAAGCAAAGCCGTATAATAAAACCATTTTATATGTATTACTTAAATCATTAAAAATGTATAATATCTACTCTATACAATCAGACAAGTCTATTTAACTTGTTGATTATGCAGTAAAATACTGATTGTATATCTTAAGGGAAAATTGTTAAAATTAAAAAAAAAAAAAAAAAATAATTTAACTTTCAAATCGTATATTATTACAAATATAGTATGTACGTACATACAACAAACATGGCAATATTTCAGTGCCACGTTCAGTTACACTGACCTCTAAACAAATTACACACATAAATCAAATGTCAGACGCACTGTTCATAATAGATACATACATACTTATACAACCAGTATCTAGATACTATACGCACTGTTAGTCGTTCGTATGTTTTGTTTTATGATTATGCTACAAATTATAATACTTGTTCAGTTTCCTATTCCTATTCGGTTGAAGTAATAAAAAATAATAAAAAAAAAACACCATCACATAAAAATTACAACTTCTACAAAATAAATAAAAAACATAAAACCACATAAATTGAAATAAATGGGCGTTTGTAAGCCCCTCACGCATTTCAAACGAGTTTATCTACATTGAATGAAAAAAAATGTTTGTAAGTGTAAAAATATAACAATTTGTTTGGAAATATCTTCCGGATATATCTCAACGTAAATCTCAATAGATTTCATAAATCAAAAATACAAAAAAAAAAATGAGATATTAAAATTAGTCCAAAATTTTGTAGAGGCCTTAGCCTCAGGCTTCAGCAATATACAGTTGAGTATTTTTTTTTAATCTACGCAAAATGCCCTTGACCGGAAAAAGTTTCTTCATAGCTTAATTTTAAATCGCCATGCAATCACAATATTTTATTTTTTTTTTAATTTGGTCAAAATTAGACAAACTTAATGTATGTCTTTGCTATGTCTGCAACCATAGACGCGACATTTAAGTATCCAAACGAGTATCAAGATACGTGTAGATAGAAATAAAACCTATGGCGCCAGAGTACTGTTAAATACAAGAAAAAAAAAAACAATCTTCCAAATTCAAAATTTGTTGGCGTTTGCACGTGATTAATTTGGCGGACAGGGGTACCCGCGAACCTTCATAAAGTTTATACATAAATTTAAGTTGAAAGAGAAGTTATTTTTTTTTTCTTTTATATTTTAAACTTTTTGAAGGTACATACTTATATATTTATTTTTTACAATCAGTATTTATATACGAATGTGCGATGACTTCATTTGGTCGTTTTTCAATTTGCACAAGTGAAATAGTAGCTAAGGTCATGATTTTAGGGGTATTTGGCCTGATTAATTAGTAATTTGAGGAATTCATTGAGAATTGAGCAAGCATTACCCTCGTGCCCTATATTTTTTGTTTTGCTTTTTTTATGTCTATTCATTGAAAATTGATTAAAAATTTATATCTCAACTGAATTGAAGTTTTGTGTTCTCTTTTTTTTTTTTGCTTATTTCATTATTTTTTTGTATTTGAAGGATTGGGGAACAACATATGGGCGGCACATGAACTAATATTTTTTTTTAATTTTTTTTTATTGGGTCAAGTCAGAAGATGAAATGAGATTTTTTTTCTTTTTCGTCTTATGGGTTTTATATGAAATTAAGTTTTAATGATATAATTTATCAAGGGCGATGCCTTTAATTAAGGTTCTTAGAAGCTTATGATGTGGCGAAATTTTCAATATGCCATAAAAATGGTAAACATTTTTGCCTTTATTCCCACTGGCTTAGTAAAAAGCTCTGATTAACATATTTTATAGCCTAATTAGGTTGTTGCGGCATAAGATTTAGTGCAAATTGCATAGAAAATGCATAGAAACTTTAGTTAAATTAATGAGTATTTGATATTTCACTGAGTTTCTTATCCTAAGGGCCTGTTTTCAATGCGAGATCATCATCGTCTTTGGATTAAATCTGACTCAACTCTCAGAAACGTGTTTTTAGTCGATTTAAATCGTAAGACTACTTCAAGTCAACTCATCTAAATTGGTGAGATGACTTAGGTATTAGGCTCACGTTGTGGAGCCAACTCAACTTTTATAGTGAGAAGCGTAAAATTATGTGATATCTATAGTGTCACACATTTCAGTAGATTTTAGGCAAATAAAAGATGAAGTTAATTCTCAACTGAAAAAGTGATTCTGAGTTAATTCAGGGTTAATTTGTTTTCAGAATTAATAAACTGAAAAATCTAGTTTATAAAAACTTCTCAAGCACTCTTTAGGACCTTTATACTAAAAAATTGTTTATTCAAATTTTTTGTCCCCAAAAAAATACCTTATATTAAAACAACATTATTAGTAATTGGTAAGGGCCTAGCGAGTTTCAATAAAAACCCTTGCAAGTCCCTTGTTGGTATCTATGCAAAAACTCTTAAGTGCCTCGTTAAAAACTAGATTGAATTCTTTTTTTCCTACTTATGTCTTAAAAACGTTGGTTTCATAGGATTTTTTTTAATCAAATCATTTTTTTTTTTGAATACATACTTACATATTAGAAGTTGTAGAATAAAAAAAAATAAAAAATACTCATTAAGAACTCATAATTGAAAAAGTAAATGGATAAGAAACAATTTGCTATAAATCAGGATAATACTTGATAGCATTGAGTTTTATATTATTTGAGATACACAAATATTCAATCCATATTTTAGGAAATTTTGATATTTGTGTATTTTATCAAAAAAAAAAAAAAAATAGTAATTGGAAAGGCCCAGCGAGTTTCGATAGAAACCGCCTTGCTTGTAAGTATTTATTTGGAATTCTCTAGTGATACCCCGTCAAGAACTAAATTAATATCCTTTTCTGTTTCTTTTCTTTCAAGGGTGCTGGTACATAGCTTTAAAATACAAACGTAATAAAAACTAGTGGATGAAAAGTAAAATTCGAAAAAAAAATCTAAAAGTCCAAAAATGATCTTTTAAAACTCAAAAACTAAGAAAGTACCAACATTTTTCATTTAATCAGGATAACGTTAATTAGCAATAAATTTTATATTTTTTGAAAAGTGATAAAAAATATTTTATTCATGTTTGAGGAATTTTTATTTTTTAGTTTTCTAGAATTTTTAAGAAAATATGTTTTTTGAAGGATTTTTTCTTCTAGATTTTGATTTGTTTTCTTTTTTAATGAACGTGTTTAAAAATCTCAAATTTTAAAAGATGATGTAAATTATTATCAATTCTCTTTTTCGTGAGTGATTTTTTAAAGCTCCATGAACACATATATGTAGGTACCTACATTGCATACATATTCATATTCTGAATCCTATATATATAACATGTACCTACGTATCTACAAGTGCAATTCACTGAGTAAGCAACAATCATTTCCTCAAATGATATTTTCTTTTTGTTTATTCATTCTTTATTTTATTTCTGTTTAATAATAAATGAATAGGAAGAAAACAAACGATGAAAAAAAAAGTTGAAATAAAATTAAAAATTCTACACTTATCGTTCTCATGGGACATGATTTTGCTGTTTTGTTTTTCATCTGTTTTTTTTTTTTTTTTTTGTTTGCTGTTGTTTTAGTTTATAATTAAAATTCTTGAAGTCATGTTCACCCACAAACCATTTATGGTCATCTTCATAAATTAACATGTTTTATATTTAAAACTTAAAAATGGTATAGAAAATTAAAGCTTGTTTATTTTAAGCATGAAATCAAGAGATATGATTTTGTTTTTGTATAGGTTCATAAGTGATGTTATAACAACATTAAAATTTGAATTATATTATGGTGGAGTATGGTCATGAAGTTTTATTTTTAGTTTTCAGAAATAAATTATAGTGAACTATAAGTTCATATGGCACATCTAGAAGAGTGTGCTACGATATTAACACGGGCACACCAGGCACACCCACGACTATAAAGAGATGTCTTGCATACATATTGCAATTAACTTTATATTGTTCTCATATACTTACATATAATTAGCTGTATAGATATCAAGTATCTATGTATCCATTTAGTGGGTGCACATGATTTTTCTATTTCATGGATAAACAATTGTCACAATCAATAAAAATAAAAATCAACAATTTATTTTGTTATTAAACAGAATTCTATTGAAATTGAAAAAAAAAAGTGATGAAGGTTAATTATTTTATTTCTTGAGTGGAATTTGCTGGTTATTGTTGGTATTTCTGCTTTTGTGCAGACTGGCAGACAAAAAAAATTAGTTTCTTCCTGATTTATTACTAGTTTTTTTTTTGGGAAATAACTTTTATACATTAAAACGGAGGGGATTAAAATTCAAATTGTTTATCAATCATTAATTGAACAAAACAAAAATAGACAAATAAGATCAATCTTGATTACTCGTATTTATTAACATTTGAGCAATTATGAACATTGACCATTATTTCCTTTTTTATGAGAAAAGATAAAATGAGAAAATATTTTTTTTTTTGTATTAAAGAAATAAATACTTTTTGAAAGGGTTTTGTAGGCCTGTTATTACTTTTACTTATGACCAACAAGATGCTATAATTTACTTCCACTTATAAATTCGTGGCGAAAATAATGACTCCAAATATCTTTTTTATTTAAAGTTGGCAGAATGAAACTAAAAAATTCAAATGGATATAAGAAAAAGTTTAATAATTCCTTACTTTTTGGCAGATTGGAAGAAGAGAATTATTTGACTAGTTAAGAAAGAGATTTTTCATTATTTTTCAGTTGTTTTGATTTCGTATTACCTTTGATTCAGTAATAAATATTAAGTTATTCAATGCTTTATTTTATTATATTTATATAATTTAGTTTAAATAAATTTAATTTAATTTAATCTAATTTAAATTTATTTTATTCAAATGAATTTTACTTAATTTAAATAAATTAAACTAAATTTGGTTTAGTTTAATTTAAATTAATTAAATTTAATTTTATTAAACTATATTCTGTTTTGTTTTGTTTTGTATTATTTACTTTAATTTATTAATTTTATTTTATTTTATTTTATTTTAATTTTATTTTACTTTATTTTATTTTATTTTATTTTATTTTATTTTATTCTATTTTATTTTATTTTATTTTATTTTATTTTATTTTATTTTATTTTATTTTATTTTATTTTATTTTATTTTATTTTATTTTATTTTATTTTATTTTATTTTATTTTATTTTATTTTATTTTATTTTATTTTATTCTATTTTATTTTATTTTATTTTATTTTATTTTATTTTATTTTATTTTATTTTATTTTATTTTATTTTATTTTATTTTATTTTATTTTATTTTATTTTATTTTATTTTATTTTATTTTATTTTATTTTATTTTATTTTATTTTATTTTATTTTATTTTATTTTATTTTATTTTATTTTATTTTATTTTATTTTATTTTATGTTATTATGTTTTATTTTATTTTATTTTATTTTATTTTATTTTATTTTATTTTATTTTATTTTTTTGTTTTATTTTATTTTATTTTATTTTATTTTATTTTATTTTATTTTTATTTATTTTATTTTATTTTATTTTATTTTATTTTATTTTATTTTATTTTGTTTTATTTTATTTTATTTTCTTATTATTTAAATATTTCAAAATTTTTCAATTCTTATTTTTATTCTAAGTTTCGTCAGTGCGATAAAAATTTTATTTTATTTTACTTCCGATTTAACCAATTCCACAACAACAATACAAAAGCCCAAAATAATTATAAAATTTCTTATATTAATTTTATTAAATTATTCTGGTCACGATGAAGTTCATATTATGACTAACGAAAGTATGACTTAAAAAAAAAAAAAATTAATAATGAATGCAAAAAATCGACTAGCCAAACTACTTAAAATTTAATTCATGCATATTTATTTGTTTTTGCTTCAGTATGAATGTGTCAAATATATTTTAAAAGTAATATTGTCACACCAGTGAGTGGTGAATAAACAAAACAAATTAATTATTTAACAGTTATAGGGGTTTCTTTTTTTTTAATTTTTTATTTAAATTTTAAATAGAAACCAGTTTATATGCAAATCCGAGTGAAAATAAAAACAAAATAAACAGATGGACCAAAATATTTTCGTCTGGTATTCTAAAAAAAAACCGTTTTATATTATAGACACACCAACAGTAAAGGGATCAATAAATAACTAACTTGTTTATTCAACTTAAATTTAAAATACAACTTCTCTTTCATCAATTTGTTGAAAACTAATAAGAGCACACAAAATTCAAATGAATTTTATCTATTCGAACAAATTGCCAACAAGCCGTTAATAGACTTTCCTGAAAATATTTGATTTAATATTCACTGTAAGATTGAAAAAAAAAACTATTTATGGTCTTTACAAAATTTATCGCTACTTTACAAGTATTTATTCGAAGACTTATTATTCTCTGGTATTTTGTATAGCTCAAAGTGAATGTTCAAATTGATCCAATTCAATGGAAAATTCTGAAAAAAAAGTAATATTCGTTTTTGGTTCCATTATTGAATTTTTTTTTTTGCTCAAGAAGGTGACATAAGTGGCAAGACACTAGATAATTACTATATTTACCCTTGCAAGCCACTTACAAGGCCCTTGTTCACATTAATCTTAAACTTTTTAGGGCCTCGTCAAAAACTAGATTGTTTTTTTTTTTGTCGTGGGAACTCAATTGATATATGTACTTGAGATTCATTTTTACAACTTTTCAAAACAAATCATTAAATCACTTTAGAAAATTATATTTCCTTAAATAAAACTAGAAAAAAAAACTGCCAACTATTTTTCTAATCCGTTATCTACAGAATGTTTATAAAAAAAAAAAATAAATAAAAACTTATTTGCTCTACATAATCAAACTATTTATTTAATTTTCGTCGAAAACAAAAGATTCCAACACAAACACTAAAATTCCTATTACAACAACCCATTTTCAGGCATTTACAAGAGATCTTATCTTATCAATAAAAAATAACTTTACCAAATTTTAGATTTTTTATTATGTTGGATTTTTTTTTTTTTAGTTTACCTCATCATCATTCAGTGTCAAGTCACGCTGAGGAACCATAAACTTAAGTCGACCTTTTTACTAGCAATAAAACAAAAATCCTAAACTACTAGACCAGCAGCGTCCGTTATTCTAATCTAATCATTAATCAAAACATAAAAAAAAGTCTAAAATCACCATCTGAAATAACAAAAACAAAACAGAAAAACCTACAAAACCATATTCAGATTGACCCTTTAAACCAAAAAAAAATATCTCGAAAAAAATGCAACTCTGTGCATATTTTTAATCTACACGATACAACTCGAAGCCATGCCTAAGTGCTAATTAATGCCCAATAAATGTCAAGATCACAATCGCCCGCGCGTTCTACGTGCCTATATAAAAAACAACACACAACTGTCAGTATAAATAGTGTCAGGTGAAAAGTGAGGTGAAGAAGACGAAGAGTTTAGTAGTAAGTAACACACCACACCACCCATGGATTCCCTCCACTTATTTTTATGACTTCTTTTTTATTTTTATTTATTTTTTCCTATTTGCATATTTTATGCCGCGACCTCATATTCACTATGTTGTACCTTTTTTTTTCTATCTGGTGTTTCTGTTTCCAATTCACTGGTAATTAACCAACGATGACATTTCTACTTTAGTCACCCCACCCTACTCTACCACGTGGTAGGTAATAAAGTAAAATATTTTCGATTTTGTTTTTAATCATTATTTTTTGTTTGTATTTTTTTTAAGCTTGCACGTCATGCAATAATGTCGAGGTAACAAAATATACAAGTTGTTGCTGGTTTTGGAAGTCGAGGAGGAGCTGGAGAAGGAATAATCGATGTGTGACGATCTTTTTTTCTTCGGAGGGCTTAACTTTACGGTACGATCTTTTGGTTTATATTTTTTACATAATCTCTTCCAGGGCCACCTTTGTACTAAAATATTTAAGAAGAAAAAAATATTCAAAGAAGATGACCAACAAATATATGCTACATTATAAAAAAAAACAACGAGAGATTATGTTTCCTATTTGAATTTCAACTCAAACAGACATGTCATCGGACCTTAGGTATGTCAATGGATTCTGACAGGAGATTACCTTGAGGAGTGATATGGTGTATATCGGTATAATGTAAGACTGTCAAAATCAATTTGTGACACATCTTGCGTGACCCTTTTTTTTAAATTCTTTGAAAGAAGTCAAAATACATCAAACCATCCATATAAGGAAGGCACTTTTTTTTTTTTGGTTTGATGATGATAATGATTATGGTTATTTTAAATAAAATAACACCAAGAAGCTGATGTGAATAAACGCTTCTGGGATCAGTCGTTGACACGAGTGGGTTTATTTTTTATTTTTATATTTTTTTTTCAAGTTCGTATATTCATGTTGAATCTACAGAGAATAATGACCTAACAAAAAAGAGCCTATTTTTG
This sequence comes from Dasysyrphus albostriatus, assembly GCA_946251815.1. Lineage (NCBI taxonomy): Eukaryota > Metazoa > Arthropoda > Insecta > Diptera > Syrphidae > Dasysyrphus > Dasysyrphus albostriatus. The sequence continues at coordinate 29,305,295 of OX276337.1, read as the reverse complement.
ATATTATACTTTTTAATTACCACTCAGATGGTGTGAATAGCAAATAAGGTGGGCAGTAAGTATGCCTACTTGATTTCACATCAAACAAGGTTTTCTACGTGTGTTCGTTATGAGAAAAGATTTTTTTTTTTTTGAATAGAACTGTCACTTGTGAAACTATACAGGGTGTGTTTCTTGGAGTTGGAAACAAAAACTAATTAATTTTATTTATTTCTTTCGTAAATCAAAAGCATTTCATAAACGGAATGAAAACTGGAAAGAATAATAACTTTCAGCAAGAAACTTTGGGGAATCCAGTAAGCATTTTTGTATGATAAATCTTCACTGAAATCTTTAAGTCTCCAAAAGACAACGAACCAGAAATGAAGCTTGAAAAGAGCACGATGGTCTCCGATGATGTGATCAAGAAGGCAAAACAGAAAAAGTGTGTAACAAAGTGAGTGACAACCGATGGACTTTCAAAAATACCTATACGCAAAGACCCATAAATGGGTAAGCCCTTTAAGTCTCCAAAAGATGATTCGGAAATGAGTCTTGAAGAATCATAATGAACTTCGATAGTAGGAAAAACAGAAAAGTGATAAACGAGGTGAGTGACAACAGAAAAGTGACAACAGGAAGTATACGCAAAGACCAGTGAAAAGGTTACCCTGCTTAAGTCTCCAAAAGATAACAAAACTCGAATGAAGTTCAAGGAGAATAATGGATTTGATAAATGAGGCAAAACAGAAAAGTAATCAGTAAAGTGAGTGGTAAACTATAGGCTTTTTGAAGCACCTTTACTTAAAAATCTATGTTAAGTTAAACCCTGAATGTCTCCAAAAGGCGACGAAATTGAAATGAAGTTCTAATGAGAGTGTTGAATTTCGATTTCCAGGATGCAAAACAGCAGAGTGAGAGAATAACAGAGTGACAACCGATGAGCTATACGGAAAGTCCAAAGCAAATGTTAGCCTTAAAAGTCTCCAAAAGACAAGAAAACAGAAATGAAGCTCTCTAAGAATTATATATTTTGATTTCCAGATGACAATATAGCAAAGTGAATGACAAAATGAATGACAACCGATAGGTTTTCAGTTGAACCTATATGGCAAGACCCTTAAAAAGCAAATTCCAGTAGTCTCTAAAAGACAACGAAAAATAAATGAAACACTAGAGACAATGGTGGATTCTGATTTTGTGGCATAAAAACGATTAATTAAGTATTGAACTGACTGACAATTCAAAGGGTTTCCGAAGTACCAATACCCAACCCTATGAAAAAGGAAATCATTAAATTCTCCAAAAGACAATAAATTCGAAAAGAAAATTGAAGAAGTATGATGGATGCCGATGATGTGATCAAGGTGGCAAAACAGCAAAGTGAGTGACACAACCAAAGGGCTTTCAGAAGTATATCTTTACGAAAATATCTATAGAAAGCTAAATGTATAAGTCTCCAAAAGACAAAGAAAAAACTTGAAGGAATAGGATGGATTTTGATGATGTGACTAATGGGATAAAAAAGCGAACTAATGGGATAAGAGAACCTCTAAGATTTAAATATGTAGTTTTTACAAAAATTGTTTTCGGAATTACATTAAACCACACCTGACACCTCGCATGTTAAATTTGCCCCTAATGCTAGGTAAACATATCGCTTATATTTTTGCTACGGAGTTAAAGGGCAAATTTTTTTCAAAATTCATAAATTTTCTATTAACAAAAATTTAAAAAATGGAATATATTTTTTGTTTTCAAACTACACTTCACCTCGCAAATGATTTTTTGTACATGGCAACCCTAAACATATGTATACCAAAGTGTAGATTTATATTTTTTCTGTATTTAAAGGCCTCCTTTCTACATATTCCATTAGTTTAACTCAACTTATAAGCAATGTTACATCGATTTTACTCCAACATCACGTGTGTGAATACCTATAAGTTCCACTGCAAAAAGATTTTTTTAAAAGGAGCACCCTGTTTTTATTTTGTTTATATGTGTTTATATATTAAGCCTAACTATAACTTGCTAATGAAAATTCTAAAAAGGCACCGCCACATGCTTTAAACTAAAATAAATAAATAAACTCACCTAAATCTACTACCGATATGAAATAATTTCAATAATGATAGACATTGTTAGTCATGAAGTTAAGGCTTTTTGTTTTCTTGGAAACAGTTGTTGCAAAAATAATTAACAAACATGCCTTCATTTTCAGAAGTCATGACTATAAAAAAAAAAAACAAGAAATTTAACCTCACGCGCTTTTATTTAGATCACAAAATAAATGTCATGTTATACCTTATACCTTTGCCTAAGCTACTCATTTCTAAACAGGTGGATTTCAGACTATTTATTTTATATAGACTTTATAAGGGGGTATTGTCCTATAATTATGGTATTTCGGTGATTAAATTCAATTGTCACTATATACACAACATACATGACTCGACACGGCCGGCGTGGTGCGGTGGGACTTAAAGGGTTAATAGCTATGAACTTTATGATTAATAGCTTTATTATTATTTTATTATGAAAGTTAGCGAACTTGAAAAACTTGACGAAACAACAATAAAAAGACAAAACTTATTAGTATGTTCTTGGAGCTTGAAGTTGGGTTTAAAAAAACATTTTTTAAGGTCATTGGACTAGAAAATAAAAATTAGCTTAAAGTCAAATGTTTGACAGTTGTTGTTGTAGATATGTTGTGTAACTCAAGTATGGGGAACAAATTATGAATTTTATAAGACTTTTGGTCACTTTAGTAAAGAAGCCTAAATAATTATTTGTAAGGTAGAAAAAAAAAAGAAATCTTTTTGATGTAAAGATTTATCACATCTACATATGGTCACGGTTACGCTCTGATAACGTTACATTTCATACAAATTTCTTACTCATAACTCAAAAAATTACTAGACAGTTTTTATATTTTCTACAAACAAGTTTTTTTTTCAAAGAAATTAGTTAGCTTTTAATTTTAAAAATATCGTTAGAAAAGGTTGGAGAGGAATAACTTTCTTACTACACTGAAAATAGATAAAGATAGTTTACTAAAATACCATCCATTCCATACGATTTTTATTTATCAGACCACCTATAGTCATACAACATACAGACATTGCAACATACATTCCAGCTATTACACCATGTTTTCTGAAAAATCTGAATACGAGTATAATTTTTCTCCAATGGAGGAAAATGGTTTAAAAAAAAACACAGACAACACACAAACAGCAAACTCATTTGTAATTGGCTTTATTAATTAGAAAATTATTTTTTAAATGCTATTTCATCAATGCCTGCAACTATGACCCCCTCTTTTTTTAATATGAATCTGAATGAATATCTTATTAAAAAAAATTTCTTCCCCATTTGCAAAAATACGAGTATGACTTGCTTACTTTGAAAAAAAAACAGCAAAAAAAAAACAACTATGTTATTGGGTAGACCTGAACTTATTTCACGCATTTTCATTCTGTTACCCACTTTTCTTTTCTTTGAATTTTCTCTTATGAAATATTCGTTTGTTTTTTGTCTTGTTTCAAATTTTCCCATTGAAAACGCACAGGTTTTATTTATATTCATTTTTTTTTTTTGCTTTGCCGTTTTCCCCCTGTAAAGCTTATACTATATTTATTCACATTTCACATAGTAGGAAAGAAAAAAAAAAACGGCACAAACGTAGATAAGATAGAGATATGAAGAGGTTTTGATCCCCCCAGAATAATTATTGCAGAAAGATGACGCCGGCCAAGACCGCCAACGAACGTTTTGCAAAAAATAAGAAAGAAAAAAAAAAAACTGATAAAAAAAACTTCATTTCATACAATTCACCAGCATGTTGTATATCTCAAAGTCTATATACCAACAACTTGATGCGAATGAATAGTTTGGTATCCATAGGCATTATACATTATATACAGATACACATACACAATACGTTGATGGCGGTTTTCTTTTGATGTTTCCCGGCTTGATGGAGTCGAATCGAATTGAACATATGGCCAACGCAACGATGCGTTGTCAGGCTGTAAACAGTGCAATCTTTATTTAATAGACGTCAGATTTTTCATCCAGTTGAGGAAACCAGTGGTACCAGATGGGAATAATTGATTCGAAGAATTATTATATCAATCACTCGTACTACACATTTGACTTTAAAATATCAAAATTTGTATGTAGGAATGTATTTTTGAAAACTATGTAGTAGATTTAAGTTTTTAGTTGATACCAGTCGGATAATCATATAAAATATTCAAAAATATACTTGTTCAGTTTTTACTAATTTTCTTAGTAATTTAAGCAGTTTATACCAATCAGAAAAATATATACAAATCTATGAAAAGGTTTTATTAATCAAAAAATAAAAATAAGTACAAAATTTGTGTAATTTTTATCTGCTTTGGCATTTATTTCTATATACTGGCTGACTGGTATAAACCAATTAGAAAATAATATTTACAAATTGGAGCATATTTTATCTGCTATGGAATATTTTAGTTATTTTTTCACAAAGGGCATCTTTTTAAATAAATTGCAGTATTTGATTAAGCTACCAGTTTAATTTATACCAATCAGATGAAAATCAAAAATTCTTGTAAGAGTGTATGTATTGTTTTTTCGCATAGGAACATCGTTTTAAAAATAAAAATAAAACGAAATTCGTATCGCTTGTTGACTGAAAATAACTGGTCTAATGGTCTATACTCATACCAATCAGAAATAAAAAATTAAAATGAGTGATGTAGCATAATTAACTACATCGTTAAAAGCAACATATATTAGCTTAGTAAATTTTATATTCGTAGGATACTGAACGCTGAATTTATATTATTTTATACCAGTCGGAAGAATATCAACAAAAATTCAATGCAAAAATATATTATTTTTGTCATATTGAGTTCTACCTAAGAACACGAAAATATAGCCCAATTAGAATTTATGTGACCGCTTACTGGTATAAACCGATCTATTATTTTTATTTAAAATTAGTTTCTGTTAAAAATTATTAATTTGAATCCCTTATTTTCAAAATAAAATAATTTGATGTGTTTAAGTCATTTGCTCTAAGCCTTTAAGTAATTTGTACCAATCAAAAACAATAAATACAGATTTTATTAGTTTTAATTTTAGTTAATTTTATACCAGTCAAACGAATACACATATTCAATGCAAAAATATGTTTTATATTTGTCATATTTGCTTCTACTAAAGAAGACAAAATATAGCCAAATTTAAATTTGTTTGTCAACTGGTATAAACTGATCTAATGTTTATTTAAAATTTAATGTTAACTAATTTCTCTCTGAATCATCATGATTCTCTAAACCCTATCTTCAAAATATGTTTACTTGTTTGATTTTATTGATTCACCATATAAGTTTTCATAGTTTATACCAATCAGAAAATAAAAACTCACAATTTATGTAGTGTTTTCGTGTACTATGCATTAAAATCTTCAGTTCAGAAAGGATATTTATCAACATAGTTGTTTCCATATTAGTATCGAATTAAATTGTCGTGTCTGAGGCAATGACCCTTCATAGAATGGGATCTGGACAAGTAACTAAGTAAGTTTATTGAATTAGGTGGTGGGTTTGTTTTATACCAGTTAGGTACATACAAAAATTCGAAGCCAAATGCGTGATTTTTCATATAAATCTATTTAATTAGACGAAAATATCATAGAAGTTAATTTATAATTGTCCACTGACTGGTATAAACTGGTCTATCATGAAGCCAGTTTTAAATGAGTTTTTCTAAGTAATGATTTTTACCATTCACTTATTACTCCGCGTTGCACTATTTCACTAGCATTAATTATAAAATTAAAAAAAAAAAACTCTGTTTATCTGGCAACTCTTCTAAGTACCTAACGAACTGCAATATGTTAGCTTACAAAACCTCTCATCATACATGCATATATCAAAATATCTATGTTTGGACTCTTTTTCTTCATATTCACTGAACCATTTCACCGCGCTATAATAGTAGACACCAGAAGAATAAAAAAAAGAAGTAAATTTCAAATATTTGCCTGTTATACATTTCAAGCACTTTTTTTAACACCCTTTTTGTTTATCTATTCCATGAGGTATAATATTTATATCTTTTGATTGTGGTGCGGCTCGATTAACAAGATGAAAACCTATGTCAAGTTGATTGGAATGACTGATGACACATGGAAAAGGAAGGGGAAGAACGGGGAGAAAGGAGAAAACTCGCCAATGACACTGCATCACCGTCAAATAATTTTTAGGAAGTCAATGGGCTTGTGATGGAACTCGTTGAGGGAAAAACAAAACAAAAAGTTGACAACGTCAGTTTGACGTTTGATCAAAAAGTGATGAAGATGACTTCAATGATGACGATGACATTTTTACGTTTTTTTTGTATTTTGCTCATGTTGGTGTTTCAACGAAATTATCACGCTTTGTTGGTCATGCTCCTCAATCATTGAAAACCGAATAAAATAGTCTGTGAGAGGCAGTAGGTACATAAGAAGAAGACAAAAAAACTAGCCAGACAAATCCGTAAGATAGAAGCCAAGGCTTATGTTTTATATATTATTTTTTTTTATTCAATCTTCAAAGCCCCCTGCTGTTTATTTTATCTTTCTCTAGAGAGGTTTACTTGGGATGGAAGAAATTACAGCAAAAAAAAAAGTAAAGACAAACAAAAATAGAAGATTCAAACACAGGTTTTACGTCAGAATTAAGTTACGGTACTCTATCGCTCCGTATCTGTATCTTTTTCTTATTTATACTCAAAGGCGAAGGTCAATCTTGTTCACCGAAGGGTAACAAAATCTTTTCTAAAATGACACAAAAAAAGCATATCACTGTCTTCTTAGTACGAAGAAAAAAGTTAGGAGGCATGGTGACGAAGATAACTGCTGTTATGGAACAAGAAGTAAAGCCAAGAGGACGTCTTGAAAGACAAGGCAAAGCATAAAGTAGTGTATAGCATGATTCTAATTGCGTAACCTAATTTTTGTCTTTTGACTTTCAGTATCCAAAAGATATTTTTTTTTTTTTTTTTTGGTTTCACTCTGGCTCCCTGAATTTAATGGATGCTTGGTCAGTGAAGGGTTTCATTTAAAGTGTGTTATTTAATTTTTTGGGAGGCATACCTAGCCAAAATAAAAAAAAAATACTCTATCATTTTTGTTTTCGTGGAAATTTCTTATTCAATGAATTTAAAACATTTTTTTTTCATTCCTCAACTTGACGATACTTTAAGCCGGAAATTGTCATTAAATTAATGATTATGGAGTGGCTGACCCGTAATATAGCAACAGCTTATTTATACTTTATTATATATGCATTGGTTCCCAAAGCGAAAATCCAAAATAGAAAAAAAAAAAAAAAATAGGAGGAATTAATTAGTAATTTATATTTTCTGGGGTAAATATTTGATGGATATAATTATTTATTTCTTTATAGCGGTTTTATTTTTTGTTTTACCTGCATTTTGGTATACATATTGGACTAAGTTGTGTTTTTTGGAACATTTAATTACCTGAAAGATAAAAGAGAAAAAAAAATATGAGTTTTAGTGGTTTTCTATTGTAATAAAAATTAACACAAATTATAGGGCTATAGCCAAACACTATTGTTTTATATTTATAGCGATAGAAAATTTTGAATAAAAAATACATAAAATAGCAATAAAAGTCATAAAAAGGTCGGAAGTATTTAAACTGGATAATTATTTGCTGAGAGAATAAGGTGTTTGAGTTATATATTATTATAATAGGCTTTGAGTAAGGTTTTTGTTCTTATTTTTCTGGTGGCAGCTGTGAAATTATTAAATGGTTGTTTTGGAAGCTATTTCTTATAATTTATTTAAGAACGATAATGCACACAGATTAGAGTCTAAAAAAAGGGAAATTTTTTCATTTTGCAATTGCTTAGTTGACCTATCTAGCTACCTTCTTTAGGACAGCTTTTGAGCCTTAAAACGAGTTGAAGATACCTACCGTTCCATTATCAATCTGTGTGTCAAGATAGCAAAGACACTTTCTCCTCACGGATTGAAAAATGAGTAGGTGTATATTCGTCATTAATTAGTTGTGATAATTTCCAGTTTGTCGGTCAATGTTTTCTATGTTTTTTTTTGCTAACTTTAGCATAGCACTCTGTCCAAAACCAGTAGAAACTTCTTATGAATTTAATGGTTTATGGCTTAATAATTTACCATTATTTGGACGTTAGTTAGTTGTGCCAAACTGAATATGATTATGCAATGTTTTCTATGTTTTTTTGATTGATTTTTCAAACTTTATATCAAGCTAGCGAAGAAGCTCTAATGGATAGAAAAATGGGTAGGTAGATAAACTATCTCTTAAATAAGTTGCGGGAATTCCAAACTTAACATTCAATGTTTCTATGTTTTTTTTGAAATGTGGTAAGAACTTGTAAAACTTAATATTTTAGTGCTTAATAATTTGCAGTTAATTAGTTGTGACAAACTCAATCTTGCCATGCAATGTTTTCTATGTATTTTTTCTATGAGTGTCAAATCAGCAAAGCAACTTTCACGAATCCAATAATGGGTGGGCAATTAGTCATTAATTAGATCTTTGAACTTCGAATTTTTAGTTCACTGTTTTCTATGTTTTTTGTGTGACTTTCTTAACTCGAAAAGCAGTTAAAATGAACTAATGAACGACTAATAAACATTAGAAAAATATTAAGGTAAAAATTGTATACATTTGGTAGATCAACAATATTATAGTTACTATCTTAATGATCTTTGATCTAAAATTAAGTTTTATAGAAATTGGTTTAGCAGTTATAGAGAAAAGCAAAAATATATCACAATGTGTGTGTAGTAAGAAAACTGAATAAATACTTACAAAGTTGATTTATAAAGTGTGAAATGTCACAGCCGGAACAAAAAAATTTATAAATGCTTTACTTAAAAATAGAAAAAAAATTACTGAGCCGACATTTTGGGGAAGTAAAAAGAATTAAAAAACAAATTTGGTGGCACAACAGCTCGTGGAAAATCAGGGACTAGTGACTTATAATCAAACCCAGACTATAAGCATGACAGTCCAACGCACTAACCATAAAGCCACAAGGTACTACAAGTTAAAAGAATATAATGTCACCGAGTTTTTTTTAATTTAAAATTTATATTAAGTTCGGATTCAATACTTATTAAAAATGTGTGTCACACCTATAACGGTCGGAAATTAAAAACTTATCGTTTATGTTTTTTTTTCAATAAATTTTAAATTAATGGTGTATATTGCTATTATTTCCACATTTACAAGCTATTTTCTACACAATAAAAATAAAAAATCCTAAATACTTCATTTATTTTGGTCATGCCATGCGTAAAACCCATAGTTGGTCACACCCCTAACAATAATTTTATCATACAGTTCGTCATAAATTTGTTGCCATTTAACTTAACTTAAAAGATATATAAAATTCAAACTTCATGGAATATTTTAAACCACATGAACTTTCTATATGGCCCATTTGCAAGTTACCAGTTTTTGAGTGTGTCATACTCGTAACAAAACTAAAATGAATTCTTTAACTAACCTACGTAAATTTTTAAGAATCAATTCTGCATAAAACTAAATATTATCAAAAACCAGGACAAAAAATCAAAAATAAAATTATGTAAACATGCATCTGCAACATTTGAACATTTGAATAAGTATAATCTATAATAATTTAGTTTATTTAGTGTAAACATAAGTCTTCAGACATTAGGTATTAAAAAATAATAATTGTAATTGTAAAAATTTGACACATTTGTATCAGATGCATTTATTTCATATGCAACAAATGTATATAGGTAAATCACCATCAATTCGTAAAAATATATTCCCACTACTGACAGTATGCACATGTGTCTGAAACATCTCAAACTCTTCTTTCAACATAAAAAATTGTAAGTACCACAAATTACTAGATTCTGACCCATAAATTACTGAATCAAAATTATTGTGCCGATCTCCAAACAAAATATATCACAACATTGTCATTAAAATAAAATAGCGTTAAATCATACAAACATGTATCTGCAACATTTTCTTAAATAAGTCTTATTAATATACAAAAAAAAAAAAACGACCAAATTCTAAACTACTGAAGCACAAGTAATAAGTTATTTTTTTTTAATTTATTACAAACTCTACACCACATCAATTTATTGATATCAATTTCATTTATATTTTTTTGTATCTACCAGGAAATCACACTATCAATGCAAAACTTTAACCCATTAACCCTCATTTCATTCCCGATTTCACTGATTCTACTAATCATTTCTCATTTAAATGCCGTCAATATGAAATCACAAACATTCTGCTTATACCTACTACTGCTGCTGCTGCTGACAGAAGCCCAGCCAGAGTCCATTATTACGGAAATTTCATTTAAATTTTTTTATATAGAAAATAGAATTCAATATATTTTATACCGCGTGACTGTATCAACATTGAATCAGAGCCTGAAAAAGTATAGGGTTAGAGCTTTATTCTGAGATCAAAGTCTCAATAGAAAACAAAAACAAAATGAAAATAAATAAAAATCTCATCATGTCACGGTGTGTGGTATATGAATATAAATCTTCCAACTTGGATTATTTTTATTATTTTTGTATTTATTGTGCGGTCAAGCTCACGTTGGCGTTTTGTTGCTAACCTTATTGATGACCTTTTTCTTTCTTCAAATACCTATGTGTGTATTCTATTCATCCATTAGATATAATAACAATTGCCGGCAAAATCGATTCAACGAAAAACTATTATAATGAAAAAATAAATAAATAAAACATTCTAAAAAAGAAAAGGAAAAAATAGAAAAAAAAAAAATAAACATATAAAATTAAATTATTAGCAGAATGGTAGCTGTTTTGAAATGTTTTTCCAATTATATTTAATTATCTGTTAATAAAGATTTTTTCTACCTACCCTCTTTCTACCTTCCCTCCTCATCGTCATTCTGGGTTGTATTATATTTATTTTCATATTCTCAACCAACAATTTTACCGCGGTAGACAATATGTCTCTCTGGGTTTGTGTATATAATATACCTTCATGGAGATAGATTTTTATTTTTATTTTTTGTCTAGAATAGAAAACATGATATGGATTTTCCCATCTATATTATAGTTACGGTAAACTGAAGTGTAGAATGGAAAAATAACACATTTATTTGCACGTCTTTGATCTGCTACCGACAATCGAGAAATATTATACTCAGTTTTTTTCTTTTTGTTTCAGTGAGAATTGAGACTGCAAATTAAGGTGATAGCTGTATACTGTGTTAATTGAATTTCAACAAGGATTTGTCTTTAATTTAAAATTAAGAAAAAAAATACCTTATTTTCTGTTCCCCTATTTCTTTATGCAAAGAAAATGTTCAATCCATCATCCTTACTCGAGTTTTTATACGTCGTAGTTGCCTATAATTTCCCTTGCATTTGAGACCTTTTTTAACATGTAGGTATTATTATCCTCTCAGGTACTTTAGGAGAAACTTTGAAAATAACTTTACAAGAATACACAACATCACTATACAAAATTCAAGTCAACAACGAACGGTGAATTAATGATAGAGTATATAATTTTATTATTCACGCGTTTCTACCTACACTGTTTTTTTTTCATGCTGACGTATTTCTTAATGAATCATGAACATATGCTTGCGAAAGTAACTAGGAAATTATAACTTTTCTATACCAAAGTCCTTTTATAAAATGTGAGTAGACTCAAAGCTAAAAATAAATTTAAAAAAAAAAGTTGCGGTACTAGTGCACTTCCTTGTGGCGCTCCATATCGATTAATTTAACATGAAAATTATATGCTTTATCGACTAACAGATGGCAACATATGGCAAGTTCCTTTTTCTATAAACATATACATTCATGAAGGTACACTTAGAGCAGATATATATCTTATTTTAAAGTATCTGTACTATAATTAACCCGTCTTAAAGGAGACATTTTAATAGTCTTGATATTTATCAGAGAAAGTACCTATACAGTTGCGGTATATCGTATTAATATGATGGTGAAAGGTATATCTATGTATTTTATTTTACCGTTGAAATGCAATAATTTCAAAAGATACGTAACAAGTCTGATAAACTTATATTATTCATATGCAAGTATTCAGAGTAATTCAGTTGACTTTGTAAATTTAATTCGTTTGACTTGAAGTGAGAAAATAAAAAAAAATGTTTCTGTGTGTGGATCAATTTGTAAGGCATTTAAGTTTAACCAATATCGTTCAAAGAATTTGTAGACAGTTTCAAATTGAGAATGATGATAAATAGCTTTTAGAAAAATGTGAATACTGCAACTGAGAATTTTATTTGATTTGCTACAACGGCTACAAAGCATTTAAATAATGAATTTTTTTTTATAAAGTTATATTTTCACTTGAGGGCAATTATAAGTCAAAACTACAAGCATAACATACTTTATATTGTTATGTGTTTGATTATAATAAAAGCACTAATTTGTACAAAATATAAAATAATAAGTAGGTATGGTCTTAAAAATCTTAAAGAGATTTTTTTTTTTTAGATTTGGAGTACTTTTCTTACTCGAATTTGTAAGAAACTAGGATTTCTGTTAAAAAACTGAAGACAAAAACTCCAGTGACTGGTAAATTCGGTATTTATTGCAAGGAATTCAAACAGACCGAATATGTGCTGCTCACCCGCTCTCACTGATCTTAATTCTGCCAGTGCTGTCGACAAAAAAACTATAATTATTTTGTATTGAAATTTTCACCAAAAAGGAAATTAAAAAAAAAAGGAACAACAATTTGGGTGTGGAAATTTTAACCGAAAACCAATAAGTGGACAACATAACCGAATTAGAGTAAACAAAATAGACTTTCCCCACCAGAAATGGTAAAAGGTTTCAGTTCAAATTAGATTAATTAATAACAAAAGTCGATTAAAGTCCCATGATAAGGCGATTAAGAGCAGTTGATACCCAGTGGAAACACTGTTGATAAGTCCAGTTAAAAGCAGTTGATACCCAATAAAAACTGGCTTGACAAACCGGTTAAAAGCATTTGCTAGCCTGGTTAAAAGCCATTGATAAGTTGGTTAAAAGACTTACTCACAAAATCCAATTAAATTGCACGGTGAGCCATGAGGGTATGAACTGACGACAAGATGTTAAAAGGAGTCGGAAAAAATGATGCTATCAACCTTGACTCAATGTTATTCACTAGGTAAAAACGTAATCTTCATAACGTCATTGCTTAGAACTTTAAAAAATCAACTGAAAGACTTTTTTCACAATAGAATCAAATCTGTCAAGATTTAAAAAAAAAATAGTTCGTTCCCGAATTTATCAGGCGCGGGAACTATTGAAGATCCATTCACGAACCATTCAAATAAGAAAAAAAAATGTATTTTATTATTGCTTATTGAGGCACATAATTATATTACAATAAACAAACCAACGGTTTCAACATTTTTGTTAAAGTTGTGTGTATAGTGTTTTTTGAACAAAATATCACCCAACTGCCCTTGAAATCACCTTTCTTCGGAGCAGTAAAAGAACTGTTGAAATTTCTGATTTCGCAGAGGTTTTTTTAATCCACCAACATCACAACCATCTACTCGTATCTATATAATTTGACAGTTAATGGCTTGACAGCTGAAGGCAGAACTTAATTTTATACGAAAAAATTATATTTCGATCAAAATATGAACGAATTGTCTTAAAATCACCTTTTCCCGGAGCAGTTAGAAATATGTGAAAAGTTCAAATTTTTTAATCCATCGATATCTTAGTAATTAAATTGGACAATTGATAGCTTGACAGATAGGAAATGACTTAAATTTTCATGAAAAAAGTGTATTTTGCACCAAATGTTACTGAATTGCCTTGAAATCATATTTTTTCTTTGGAGCAGTAATAAAAATTCTGAAAATTTCAGGTTTTTCAGAGGTTTTTTAATCCATCGATATCGTAGCCATCCTTTTAAAGAATTTGACACTTGATTGCTTGGTAGATAGGGAACGAACTTTATTTTGAAGGAAATTGGATATTTAGCTCAAAATGGTACCGAAATTCTTTAAATTCACATTTTTTTCTGGAGCAGCAAGAAAACTCTGAAAATTTCAAATTTTTTAGAGATTTTTTTTAATCCATCGAGATCGTTGCCATCCTTCACAGTATTTGTTAATTGATGGTTTAACAGATAGGGGACGACCAATTTTCACTCTAAATAACACCGAATTGCAATAAAATCACATTTTTCCTTGAGCAGTAATAAGAACTCTGAAAATTTCTGGTTTTCATAGAATTTTTAATTCAGCAATAAAGTCGCCATTTCTTTTATGGAATTTGAATGTTAATTGCTTGGCAGATAAGGAAGGACCTAAATTTTGACGGAAATTATGTATTTTTCTACAAATGATACGAAATTGGCTTAAAATCCTTTCTTTTTGGAGCAGTAACAAAAAAATCTGAAAATGTCTGATTTTTCAAAGGTTTTTTAATCCATCGAGATCTTAGCCATCCTTGAAAAGAATCTGACAATTAATTGTTTAACAAATTGGGGATGACCTTTGATTTGACGGAAACAGTGCATTTCACTACAAATGTTACCCAATTGCCATAAAATCAAATTTTTTTTCTGGAGCTGTCATTAAAAAATTCTGAAAATTTCTAACTTCTTAGAACTTTTTTGATTTATCAATGTCATAGCGCCATCTTTCAATAGAATTTGACTCTTTTAGATTAGTAGATGGGGAACAAACTACATTTTGATTATTCACCAGTTTTTGATCATATAAGATTATTTCAAAAATAAATCTCTTCACAAAACCATAGTGAATGGACTTAATGAAGAAAAATTTGTTCAAAGTATTTTTTCAGATCTTTACCATAAGGAAACCATATTCTACCCAAATTTTATTACTTTGATTTCTCACGAACGACAGAATTATTGATTTTTATAGATCGAACAATTTATTGTTCGTGAATTATATTTCCCATGGTTCACGAGAAGATAGATAAAAAATGTAAAAGATCCGTATTTTATGATTATCGCACGATATTTTAAGAACCGTGTTTTTTTCTTTAAAATTAAAAGAAATACAAAAATTATAAAAAAAAATTTCATCTCGAATATCTCCAGAGAAATCGGCTAATAGCACTCTGTTTATACAAAAAAAAACTTTTAAAATTTTTATTTCAGCAAATGTCTCCCTAATTATTAATCCAGTACCAACTTTGCTAAATTTTTTTCGCAATAACAAAAGATTGACTTAAAATCACATTTCAGAAGTAGAAATGCGAAATAATAAAAATAAAAAAAAAGTTCAATTAAAACTATTTGTAATTGACATCTCTTAACACTTTCTCAATTACTTCCAATTGTAATTAAAGAAATTCAAATACTTATTGTTAATGCATTGAATTATATGTAATTGAGAATTGGTAATTGCTTGCAGTTCAATTAGGGTGAAAGTAATTGAAAATAAAAGTAATCACTAAAAATGCAATATGTAATGATTACTTTTTTTCAGTAATCATTACACAAAAGTTTAATCAGTTCATTGGTTTTTCCAGTTACATATAACTTGATTTTAAATTAATAGAAGAATGTGAAGAATAATAATTCATGAAATGAGAAATTAAAACAGTTCTTTTTTTCAATTACTTTTCAAAAACCCTTAACTGTTTTCAATACCATGAAGGTACTTGGGAAATGATTTTTTCGAATTAGGTACAATAACAAGTTAAGACTTTTTTGTTTCAATAACAAATTATATGCAATTAATGGAAACATTTTAATTAGTAATAACGTGTAGGTAATTGAAATAAATTAAAAAAATCATATCATTATTCCTCCACTCTGTTGAGAAATCATCACAAGTTTTATAACCATTTTTTAAAATTTAAGCTTAGCTCTCTGTATATCTTTTTTAACCTGCTTTTATTTACACTGGATACATCTACTTTATCTACATTAGTAAACTACAAGTAAATACTATAAACAAAAAACTCATAATATCTTTGACGTCATTTTAAAAAACAAAAAAATAAGAACGAAAAAATTAAAAAAAATGCCCCCAAAAGTTCCATCGTCATGAAAAAATGTTCTCAATTAAAAATGTCCATATAAAAACGCACAATAATTATTGTATGTACATATTTTCATATCAATTCCTTGCAATGCGCACTTTTAAAATTTTTTTTTTTATTTTTATTTTACAATTTATTTGTTTTTCTTATTTAAACTTGGCACCAAAATCCAATTTCCATTTTATCGTACGGAAATTTCATTGGCATTCAAATGTTGTACTCAATACTTTTTTTTTTTTATTTTGAGAATAAATGTACAGAATGGGTAGGTATGACTATAATCAAGAGTAAAACACAATTTTTAAAATAATACTCGATAGACTAAAAATAAATTAAAAAAAAAACTCCCATCATGGTTTAAGATAGTTGCTGGATCAAAAGATATATTTACATATTTATTTGAAACAAAACAAAAAAAAACAAATAATTGAATTGCAGCTATTAACAGGTCAGTAAGGTAACAAATTTCCAAAAAAAAAAAAAAAAATTATACATATATGTCCGCAATTTGTTTGGTAAATATACGTCTCTACGTGTTGAACAAAATATCATTAAGCAACAAAAAAAAAATGTAGATAGGTACTAGGTTTGAAATATATACGAGTACAATTTTATTATCATTTTCTGATTTAACCTATAGATAGACGTTTGTTGGACGTTTAATTGAATGCAATTTAATTTTCTGTGAAATAAATAAAATTGGCACGTAGTCAAATTGCATTCCAATAAAAAACCTAAACAAATATGTTAAATAATAATAAAAACGACAAAAATAGCTTAAGATACTTTAAACTGTCGGAACTAAAGTATTCACCCTATAAAGATACTAATTTTAAGTATATTTTTTTATTTCTATATAAATAGGATTTTTTGCACAGATACGAATATTCTTATCTATTTGATGAAAAAGGGTGCAACCACCCACCCCGCCTCTCTGATGCCAGGGTTGAACAAATTTATATTATAAATATATATATTTTTTTTTGTTTACTAAATATTTGCATATGTAAATAAAATTTATAAAATAAATATCAACAGAACCGGGAAATGTAATTTTTGTATAATTTTTTTTTTTTTATAATTCATTTGGAAAGATACGACCCGTCCGATTCAACGACGACGACGACGACGACGACGACGACGGATGGGTGGTGATGGCGACATTAAGAACGACGACTACGATGACAACGTCCGACGCGATGCGACGCAACGGACGACCGATGATAGGTTTTAGTTCCGTCATAGCGACAATTTCAATTTAATCACGTGCCAAATGTGCTCCGGCGTGTAGTAGGTATATAATACAGAAGTGTGTGTTGTATAGTTAGTATATTTGTGCATTGAGCGCCGAGACCGAGGAGGTGGTCTTGGAATTATTTTATACTCGTTTAGTATAGAATTATATACGAGTTGCGATTATTGCAGAATAAATGCTTAATATTTCCTTAATAATTCCACGAGAGTTATGGTTATGGGTTGAGTTTTTATTGAATTGTGTTATGGAAAATCTACGCAGAGACATGCGTTTTTGCCATGATGACATGACTAGGCTATGGTATCTTCAAGATACACAAATATGATGTTCCTGTATTAATATTCATGGAGAGATTGAAGATATATATTTTTTTGTGAATTATTATTATTATTTTGTATTCCATTCAATTGCCAGGTCTACGACAGCTCTGTTTTCTCCGTTTCGTACACCTCGAAGATTGAAGAAGCCAAGCGAAGTATCTCTGAGATAGAGATAAACTAGATCTCCCTTGAAATTTCATATTTGTATCTCGACAAGGAATTTATTTTTTTTTTTTTCATTTCTATGAAACGAAATCAAGGCTGAAAGAAGATTATACAACGGAGGACGATGTTGATGATGATGATGATGATGGTTTCTAGTCATTGGGTTAGTAATCACATAGAAAAAAAAAGTTTCTATGGAAAGCTAGAAAGAAGATGATAATAATCTTGTGACCGAGAAACATGCACATCGGAACAGAAGAAGACCATTCATTTCATCATGATGATGACGATGAGCCATGAAGTCCAGAGGATTCTTCTGTTCTATGGTTTTAAATTCCTTTTGGGCTTCTTATTATGGTATATCTATACATATGTATATGTAGATATAGATAGCTCTCTATGGGGTTTTGATGTTGATGTCTAGAAGATACTTTTGATTCACTTTGTGTGGATATTAATTAGGGTTCATTGTGAGGTAGATATAGTTTACTTGAGCATTTTCTTCTCCATAATCTTCTTATTTTGTTGCAATATGTTTTAGAAATGCAGGGCGAGGTCATCAAGGTTGTATCGATGCTAGTTTTAGAAGATTTATTTCTTAAGTGGCTATATATCTACGAGTATATAGACATTGTGTGTTTATTTATTTTTGTTATTTGTTTATTTTATCTTATAGCATAGATCTTATTTTTTATGAACGAGATTTATAATATTTTGAGTGAGAGTTTTAATTTGAATTTAAGAAATTTAATTTATTACTTTTGAATTGATAAGACATTAATTTATTTCAGGATAGTCATGACTGAGCATACCAGCACAGTCAAAATTTAAATTAGACAAACAAGAAAATATATAATAGGTAAAACATGTTCAGAAATAGGTTTAGAAATATTCAAAAGAATTTTTTTTTCAACTTGAAACTTTTAAGTCGAAGGTAATTTCCTTTATCTTACTTCAGAATAGGCTATTGATTTATCTCTATCACATAGAAGAACATCATACATTCTAAAGGTATGTGGGGGAATAGTTAGCAACACAATCTTTCTAAGAAGAAAATGTTTACTAAAGAAGGAAAGATTTAGCTCTTTTAGCAATTAGAATTGGAGACAAAACAGAGCCCTGAGGTACACCAACATTGATTTTTTTTTTTGCTAAACTCGAATTGAACAGTAGGTATTTGAACAAAAGTAGATGTCCATCTAACAAAAAACTGACTATAGTCGCTACCAAATGCACGTATTTTCCATACTTAAAAAAACTAAGTAAAAAGCTGCATCAAGTGGTTTGAAAATATGAAATTGAAAATAACTCGAAAAAGAACAAAACTAAAATTAAAAACAATTTTAAAAACCTATTTGACTGCGTTGTTTTATGAACACACGGCATAAATTTGCAATCTGAATTTTTAAGAAAATTTCTCATCGATGTTATTCATGTGCACATTAAAGTTAGGTAATATTGATTACAAATTTAGCAGAAAATCATTTTAAGAAGAGAGGAAGATAATCCCAAGGTATCATCATCGAGAAAGCACTTTTTATTCACTTTTTAATGAATACAATTTTTGAAGAAACTTGTTTAAAAATTTAATGTTGCAGACACATGTATCAAGAAACAGAAAAGTTTAAGACTGTTTACAAAATATGACACTTATGGAGTTAAAAAATGTATCGGGAAAATGTTGCAGATTCATGTTTCGAATCATATGTAGATATATTTTATATATATATATTATAAATATTTTGTAATGAGTGGTTTTCATCAAGATACTAATAATTTTTAACAAAAACAAAAAAAAATTTCCTAACTAAACTTAAGTTGTTTAAAGAAAATCATTTACAAATCCAATGTTGCAGAAACATGTTATTATTAAAATGTGACCTATTTTTATTTCTTTTTAAAAATTATGTAGATACATATTTTAAGAAAAAAAAGGATATATTGCTAAAAAACTCCTTTTTATTTTTTGAGATTTAGTTTTTTAAGAAAGTTGGTTTTTAAATTTAGTATTTCAGACACATGTTTATAAGGAATACTTTTGAAATTCTTCTTAAAGCCATTTTTTTTAAGTTTCAAGAAGCAGAAATGCTAAAAGCTAATAGAAAGAGGCCTTGTAGTCACAAAGTTTACAGAAAATATGTTGCAGATACATGTTTACAACAATACAAAGTCCTTTTTTAAAATAAGTGGCACATTTGTTTCTTGCTAAAATATTTACTGTACAATTTTTTTTTAATAAATACGTAAAGTTGTTTGAAGAAACACTTAAAGGAATTCATGTTATAGACACATGTCTACAACATGTTGACTCTAATTTTAAGGAAAAAAGGAATGTATTGAAATCATTTAAAAAATATATATTTTTTTAAGAACAAATTACTTGAGCAGTTCTTTTAAAAACTTAAAGAATTCTTATAAAGCTTTGTTTTTATGTATCAAGAAACAAAGTAGAAGAAAAATTTACAAGATATATGTTGCAAATTTATGTTTGAAGCTACATCGCTGGTTTTTTTTAATAGTATAAGTATCTAAAGTTGTTTAATAATGTTGCACATACATGTTTTTATTAAAATGGTTGCATTTCTTCTACAAACCTCTTTATTCAAAATATTTACACAGAAACAAAAAAGGAAAAAGTATAGCTGAAGAAAATTTTTAGTTTTAAATTGTATAGGCAAAATGTTTCTAATGCAAGGTTATTTTTTTTAATAAGTAACAATACATTCAATAAGTTGCGCATACTTTTTTCTTACTGATATAATCATTTTTTTAAATAAATAGATAAAGTTGTTTTAATAAACATTTTTAAAAATTCAATGTTGCTGACACATGTTTATTAACGTAAAATGTTTTTATTTCACTTCAAATATCAAGAAACAAAATGGCTAAGGCTGATTGCAAAAATAATACTCGTATGTAGTTGTTAAATTTTCGTTAAATATGTTGTAGATTTATGTTTACAACCAATACTATTTTTTTTCTTGAAGTTGAATTGAGTTTTTTTTTAATAAAGTACTCATTATAAGAAATTATTTATATTTTTGTTAATAAGGTGCTTAAAGAAAACTTATGAAAACAAATTTTATATCTCCCTAAAGAATCCCATTCTAGAAATATAAAGAAAAAAAAGTAGCAAAAATGTTGCAGATACATGTTTACGGAAATATGTTTCTTTTTTTTTTTTAAGATCTCTCAAACAAATGAGCACAGAATTTTGCATTGACATTTTTATTGAATAGTAGTAGGACTGTCATGCCAAAGGTCTGGGTTCGATTCCCAGCCCCTGCCACCTAAAACAGAAATGTTTTTCCCGAGAAACTGCCTCTTCCGAAGAACTGACAAATCCTCCAAGAATATACTTGTCATGAATAAGTGCTTCTAATCTAGCCGTTCGTTCTCGGCAAAAAATTCTAGGTCTCCTCCATTCCTGCCAACAACACGCACACAGGAATGGTTGAGAGTTGCAAGTCACCAGGCCCTGGTTCTCCATGAGCCGTTGAATGAAATGCTTGCAATTTAAACAAATTTTTGCTTGTTTTATCAGAAAAAATCATAAAAATCTATTCGAGAATTACGCTCTTTGGCAATTTGTTGTAAAGTTTGAATCCAAAATCCAAAATAAGGCTATTTTTGAGAAATATCCAAGTAATCTAAGGTTAGGTAGGTATAAGAAAATGACAATCTCATAATGAATGAAAGTTGAAAAAATGTCTTGTTTTAAATAAAATGAAGCAACTTAACAATGATATATTGGTTGTGTAACCTTAAGCCTATATAAGTAGGTAGGCACTTAAACCCTTCTCCTCTAAGATTATGACAATAAAAATTCACACCTTCTTCACTGTTTTTTTCTCTCACATTTTACCTAACTTAACTCACTTATCTTAAAAAATCAAAACTTATCTCCCAAGTGCTCAAAGATAAAAAAAAAAAAACAAAGACAAACAAAAATCATTACCTCTCCACCTTAAGCTTTAATAATTTACATTATGACTCAAAAAAAAAAAAAAATCTTGTTAACAAGCACATTAACTCTCAAAATCATACTTCATACTGCCAATTAAAGGAAATGATCTCACTGGCATAGAAGAAGAAAAAAATAACATTATAAATCCATGACTTTCACTTCCGTTTCACTGTTTTTCTTTTTTTTTTAAATTGCAAGCTAAATGACAATTTAAAGTAACAAAATTAATTTATTACATTCAACAATAATAAGTTCGTAGATAGATGAGCTATTTTGCATTTATAGATCTTGTCAATATGGTAGCAAAACATCAGCGGCATACATCATCACTGCATAGATATTTATGAATTTACACAACCTCACCCATTTGACCTCCACCAAAAGAAAAGAATATATCTCTGGCAACAACACAAAAAAAAAAAAAAATATTAATTCAATATCACGATTAACCTGCATCATTCTCTCCACCCTGCCCACCACATTAACAATGCCATCATTAGTATAGGAAAGGTACCTTACGTGTAGGTAAAGTATCTATAAATGAATATAAAGTATCTAAATAAAGGTACAGGCGCGTATAGTCATTCTGCCAATATTATATCTTTTTTATAGGAAATTTTAAAATTAAAAACCGAAGGTTTCAATTGTCATGCAAATGCAGATGTTGCCCTTTCGAACAAATAAAATACACCTCCAGTTGTTGCATCAGTAAAACCACAATATCTATGCGAAGAATCGTCTGTGACCCGAAGACTTAAAAAAAAAAATCATAAAAACCAACAAAAAAAAAACCACTTGTCATTTCGAGTGAAAAAGGTGTTAAGCACCTTCTTTTGCAACACCAAGCAGTAAAAAAAAAATACACCTTCCTTACAACTACCCTTTCGGATTAAAGTTTGAAAAAAGTCTATATTAACATTCTCCACTGCGCTCTATAAATAAGATCCACATTTTTCTTTCGACAATTTATTCATGGATGCATCCATGAATAAAAATAAAAAACAAAAAATAAAAAATAAGAAGAAAACTTAGGCACACATCTTTAAACACTCCACCAACAAAAACATGATGCATTCAACAGCACCAGCCATCCAAAAAGAAGTCGTTGCAATTGCAATGGAGGCAGAGATATTGCCATAAAGATAAACATTTTTTTCTTCGGCATAAGATTGTATACATAAGTATCTTCAATATATACTCCTCAAGCTAAATAATGACCACATCTTAAACTATGTAGAGATACATCGGAAAGACACATTATTGTGGTTCACCGATGGAAAACACCATGCGGCAACATGTTGTGGCATGGTTTTGAGTTCTACTTTTTTTTTGTTCATTTTTAATGTCAAGTGCACCGCGCCGCCAGCAACCAGTAATTATCCTTATGTAATTGGTAAAATGTGGTTTGAAATATGATCAACATTTGAGCATATACGAGTATGATGGTTAAAGATACCGCGCACATCGACGTGTATCTCAAACTATCTATCGGATACGCGCAGAATTATTATTAAAATGAAAATGTCATTTATGCGCTGCATGATTTTTGAAGTGCACATTCAATGCATTACAGCTACCGAACGATACAGATACTTACTCTGACTACTGACTCTGACTTGTAGTCGTGTCGTTGTGCATAAATCCATTTAAATTGCCTCAATTGCCGTATCTGTATCTTTTATATAGCAGCTTCGCAATCTGAGCGTGGTGTATCTTTTTCAAGTAAAATTGTGCGAATAGAAAATGTGTGTTTTTTTTTTGTATTTTTCTATCTGGTAACTTTGAGTGTAGAGTGTAGAAACACGTGCAATACTCGCATATATTGCCGATGCTTGCATGCATATTGCAGCGCAAATGAATTGCAAAAAAGCTGACAAGTTTTTTTCAACTTTTCCATCTATAACACCACTCACTCGGGAAGCAGGAAAAGTACCTACATACGAGCCGTTGTATAGCACATCGAAGAAAAAAGTGAATGATATGGAAAATTGTTCACATATTGTTCGAAGGAAGAAAACTAGGTGGCCAAAAAGGAAGAACTTACTTCCTATACATTTGCCTTCCTACATCACCATCTTATTTCTATAGCTTACAGACACTCTACATAGCTAAAAGCTAAAGGGGTTCTCAAAAAGCATTAGAGTGCTGAAAAAGTTTCAAAATGAACACATTTTCTTTCAATAGCGATGCATTTCCTGAAAGTTTTAAGTTACTTGCGTAGGTAAACTTTTCTTCCATGTAAATGGGTTGAATTTAGTTATGGGTGGGTGGTTATTGGTGGGGGTGGTGGTGGTGGGTGTGTCAGAGAGATTGCAAGAATGAGTTTTGGAATGTTCTTTAAGGGAGAAGAATATACAAGTAAAAGCGAAGTATTTTCGTTATTAAATTGGTGGATTTACATACATCGAGAAAGGAGAGGGAGAAATAGTGAGAAAGAGAAATTGGCAAGGAATTCGTAAAATGCATGAAATGAGTTGAATGCAAAAGGATTAAGGATAGGTATTTGGTATGTGTGAATATAGTTTTGCTGAATAAACGTATTTATAACAAAGGATATAACGGAAGAAATATACTAATATTATTTT
Organism: Dasysyrphus albostriatus; assembly: GCA_946251815.1. Taxonomy (NCBI): domain Eukaryota; kingdom Metazoa; phylum Arthropoda; class Insecta; order Diptera; family Syrphidae; genus Dasysyrphus; species Dasysyrphus albostriatus. The sequence goes on along the minus strand of OX276337.1, from coordinate 29,280,929 downwards.
GACGGATTAATGGAGATGTATAGAGACGACACGTGATGTTATGTATTTTAAAAAGAAGGATGGCAACATTTTGATAAGAGGGAGAGAATTTGATTCGATATTTACTGATGAATTTTTGGTAAAAATTCAAGGATTTAATTAAGGGAAGGATTTTCAAAGATATAACAAAATGTTTATATACATTTTATTGATTTGTTGCATGATGTAAAAAATATGTGATTATCTGCTTGCAAACTTAAGATAAAACAAAGATAATTAACATTTAATTTGAAAATTTAAACAAACATTCATAAATACTGAAAAGGAGAAGTGGATATGATATTGATGTAAAAGATTCATGTTGCAATAGATATTATCAATGTTGTAAATGAATAATTGGGACAAAAATATTTGCTAAACAAAAATATTTTTTAAGCATAAAGGCCATATTAAGAAAAGAATTTAACCTACTTTGAAAAAAAATGTTGCAGACTCATGTTGATAGACAAAACGAAAGTATATTTTGAGATTTGAATGAATTCTTGAAATATATATGTAAATAGAAGAATAAGAATTAGTTTGAAATAAAACAATCTTTACAATTCTTTTTTTATTAATGAGAGAATTTTTATTTTCAACATTAGCAAACATTTTATTTTAAAATTAAACTTGAACAACTCATATAAGGTAGTTGTTCCACTTCGTTAAATGTAATGTATCTTAAATTCACAGCTGAAGAATAAGAAAAGGCTAGTTTGATGTAAGAAATATATTAAAAAAAACATTGCAGCTTCATGTTGATTATCAAACCAATCATTTAAAGAAACACTTAATGCAATTTTTGGTTTGATACTTTCTTAAAAATTTAAATGTATTCTTGAAACACACTTTTGGAGAATTAGTAAATGTTAGGTAAGATAAATAATTGTTTTGTTTAAAAAAAATAAATATTGTAGCCTCATGTTGATAAGCAAAACGGAAGCAAATTTTTAATTTGATACATTTCTTGACATTTTAATGGATTTTTACGTATCGACAATTTCCAAGTGAAAAATTGGAAAAGACTCAATCAAGATTAGAAACATGTTACTAAAAAAAATATATTGCAACCTCATGTTTATAAGCAAAACGAAAGACATTTTTGATTTCATACTTTCTAGCGATCAAAATGGATTCTTGAAACAGACAAATGAAGAATTAAAACAAACTAGATTACTTTGAGAATTATATTCTTAAATCAAAATATTGCAGCCACATGTTGATAAGGAAAACAGGAAAAATTTTGAGTTTGATACTTTCTTGATATCTTACTGGATTTGTAGATACGTATCGATGATTCATAATTGAAAATTAGAAAAGGCTTTGTTAAGGTATGAACCATATTACTAAAAAAAAATATATGCCAGGCTAATGTTTATAAGCAAATCGAAAGAAATGTTTTGTTTGATACTTTCTTGAGATCAAAATGGATTCTTAAAATAGACAATTGAAGAATTACAACAGACTAGATTACAGAAAGAGTTAAATTCTTTAAAAAAATATTGCATCCTCATGTTGATAAGAAAAACGGAAGCAATTTTTAATGTGATACTTTCTTAATATCTTTGTACGTATAAACAATTCGCAATTGAAAATTAGAAAAGGCTTGGTTATTACTAAAAAAAAATATATTGCCGCTTTAGCTTATAAGCAATACGAGAGAAATTTTTGGTTTGTAACTTTTTTGAGACTTTAATGAATTCTTGAACACACACATTTAAAGAGTTAAAAAAAAAACTAGATTAAGGTTCTTACCATAATTAAATTACATTTAGTAATAAAAAAAATTGCAGCCTCATGTTGACAGACAAATTAGAGACCTTCTTTTGATTCTTAATACTTTCTTGAAACCTTAACAGATTTTAAAACTACAATAATTGAAGAGTTTTCTTACTCTTTGTTTAGTTTAAGCAAAAAAATGTTGCTTAAACATATTTTACTAGAAAGAAGTAAAATAGAGAAGAAAAGAAAAAGAAAAGTAGACTTGGGATTTCTTTTTCCACCATTATTATTTTCGGCTATGTTGGGTCCTTCTTGACGCTTTTTAAAACTGCTTACTTTCAAACAAAGCAATATTTTTTTCCCAATAACAAAAAAAAACAAAAAAACCTTCTTTTTCTTACAACTTTCTAGTTTCTGTGTAAATGACTTGTTAAATCTAAAGTAAGCTCAAAATAAATACATTAACTCTTGATTTTTATCCACAATAATTATATTTTACTTGAATTCACTTGAAGTTTATATAATTCTCTTAACTTACATACGTAAATACATACATAATGTTTAAATGGGCTTCTATAAGGAAGGATATTTACTTTGAAATTATATGTCAATATCAATGTGGTGTAGGTAGAATACCTGATGCTGTATAGAAAACTCTTCAAGATAAATTCTATTTTATTCAAAATTTCAAACACAGTTACAAATTCTAAGAATATCTATCCCCACATAGTGTTTTCAATTTTCTTTCCTCATATATGTAAAAAAAAAAACAAAAGAGTAATAGTAAGAGAACGAGTATAATTTCTGCAATTCTTATGAAAATGAAAAGCCATTGTTAATAAATTAGACAAAGCTAACAACTGTTTTGAATGTCTCAACCACATTTTCAGTTTAGGAAAATACGAGTATACATAGGTAGGTAGTAGTTACAACACTTTAACCAACAAATCCAAAAACCATAGTACTATCAAAAATATTATATTATTGGGTATGTATTTTAAAACCCCTTAAGCTAAATAAATTATTATAAAAAGAAAAGTAAATTTAGAGTTTCAATTTAACGAATTCAAAATGTTGACGATAAAATAGGAATAAAGGGAAAGTTGAATCGAAAACTCTAAAGTGTGTGTTTTAAGTTTGCCAGCAACAGTAATTGAAATAGGAATAATGTCTAGAATTTCTTTTTTTATGAGCTAAAAGGGGTATACCTACCTTACCTAGACACTCATGATAACTTCTTAAACGAAAAATATCAACCTTTTATAAGAATATAATTTTTTGTTGTTAATATTTCTATGTGGTTGCATATTTGGAAACTTAAACTATGTAAAACTAGACGAACATTACTGTAGAAGGTTCATTTTCACTAAAGTGTTTTTATGATAATTTAATTTCAGAAGAACAATTTTTCTAATTTATTATTTTCTTTTTTAATATTGACTTTATTTGAAAAAAAAAAATAAAGAAAGGATAATTTTCAATTGAATTAGTTTTTTACCAAATTAAACATAGCCCTGTAGCCTTTTTTTATTATTTAATTAATTTCAAAAGCTAAATAAACAATTAATAGAATTTTGCTCAAAAATGTTAATTCCTATTTTTTTCCAGTGAATCTGACCTATCATTCCACAAAGACTAGATAAACAAAAAAAAAAATTACTATGTTTTAATTAAAATCCAATTTGATTTTATAAATATAATAAATTTAAAAAAAAGGTGAAATTTTATGCTAATGATGATTTAAGCTACGAGTACATATACAAATATTTATTTTAGAGGAATGAAGGATTATTTATGTTGAATTTTTGTTGCGCATTTAATTTAACGTATCTGTTGAAAGTACCTATCAACAGTAATCAATAACAACATTAAACATAACACCAAATTCCCACGGCAGTAACAGCAGGCGCAGTATACTGACTCACAGCAATATACCTTAACTGTATAATGTGTTGCATTAAAGCGCAGTGTCATCAATAATTGTATTATTTATGTTTTGATTTGCTTTCCGTGTATTTATAATTTAATCGCTTAATAGGTCAACCAAAAATTATTCATATAAGCAATATGTTGTAATAAATTGGGTCTTAAAATAGTTATAAGAAATGTATGTATTGGAGTTAAAATAAAGTAAAAGTAAGCATTAATTGTAGTATAAATAGACCTAAGTTGCAGACAATAAATCAGAATAAGTTTTATAACCAAAAAGCGTGTTCTCACTCTTTGCTTCGATCCCCCACCCGTGGTAAGATCGATTCAAAGTCAACAGTATCTTTGTTTGTGAATGCAGTTAAAAAATAATTTGTCTAACATTTCAGAAATATCAATTAAATTCATACCTCTAGGGAAGGGAGAGGGTGGAAGAGTTAACTGGCGCTTATTTTTTAATATGTTGCATTTCTATTTACACACTGCTTATATTAAAACAAAATATATTAAAAATGTTAAATTCTGCCTAGAAAAATTATAATAGTCAGTCATATTGTTTTCAAGCAAATCGGTTTCCAAAACATTGTTTTTTTTAGAAGCATCTATTAAAAACCATTTTTAAGGCTGGGTTTAGATAAAAGTAATTTTTTTATCTTTTTTATACGACAAGTTGCGAAATCATTTTTGAGAAAAAATATGACTTTACAAAACTGCTAAAATATCATAGGTAGGTACCGTTATTCTTTTGGAAAAAGATTAAAAAATTATACCAAGTTTGAAGAAAGTCGATTCAGCTGAACTGAACTGAATTAAACTAAACTAAACTGAACTGAACTGAACTGAACAGAACTGAACTGAACTGAACTGAACTGAACTGAACTGAACTGAACTGAACTGAACTGAACTGAACTGAACTGAACTGAACTCAACTGAACTGAACTGAACTGAACTGAACTGAACTGAACTGAACTGAACTGAACTGAACTGAACTGAACTGAACTGAACTCAACTGAACTGAACTGAACTGAACTGAACTGAACTGAACTGAACTGAACTGAACTGAACTGAACTGAACTGAACTGAACTGAACTGAACTGAACTGAACTGAACTGAACTGAACTGAACTGAACTGAACTGAACTGAACTGAACTGAACTGAACTGAACTGAACTGAACTGAACTGAACTGAACTGAACTGAACTGAACTGAACTGAACTGAACTGAACTGAACTGAACTGAACTGAACTGAACTGAACTGAACTGAACTGAACTGAACTGAACTGAACTGAACTGAACTGAACTGAACTGAACTGAACTGAACTGAACTGAACTGAACTGAACTGAACTGAACTGAACTGAACTGAACTGAACTGAACTGAACTGAACTGAACTGAACTGAACTGAACTGAACTGAACTGAACTGAACTGAACTGAACTGAACTGAACTGAACTGAACTGAACTGAACTGAACTGAACTGAACTGAACTGAACTGAACTGAACTGAACTGAACTGAACTGAACTGAACTGAACTGAACTGAACTGAACTGAACTGAACTGAACTGAACTGAACTGAACTGAACTGAACTCAACTCAACTCAACTGAACTCAACTCAGCTCTTTGTACAACAAGTGAGGTCATAAAATTGCTTTTTTAAGCAGAAAAATCAATAAATTGTAATTAAACTAAACAAATTCTTACAAAACGATGATCGAGGCTGATAACTTAAGTTTTAGTTATCAGATCCTTAAGTTTTCAATCTTAATAATAATTCAAAATAATTGCAAAATTTCAAAAACAAAATCATATTGGAAAAACATATTTGTAAAATATCAATTCGATTCATTTCATTCCAAGCTGATAAACAATTTGTACTATGTACTGCACAATCATTTCTCCTAACCTTCTGTCAGCAGTTTTTTTTTTTTTGTTTTTCAATTTAAGATAAGAAAAAAAGAAGTTTTAAGTAAAAATTAAGAGTCACATCTATGTTTGTATTTCGAAATATTATATTTACCTGCGTTTAAGGTTAAGAAAAAAATATTGCGTACATTTTTCTTCAGCTATTAAATTACTCATAAGCTCCAAAAACCACAGAATGTTTATCTTAAACAATAACAACAACATGTTTTGATTTTGTTGAAATCATAAACAAATGCGTAACTTTCTAATCGGAATTGTTTTTATATTTCTAAGTATGTAGGTAGTATATTTAAGGTTGTTTTCATTAATAAGAAAAAAATACACAAAAAAAATATGTTTCAATCTAAATATATACAAATATGTGTTTTTTTTAATGTTTTTTTTCTATTGACAAATAAGATAACGAAAAAATTTTCAAAATATTGTGTAATACTAAATAAATACAGGTATTTATTTAATTTTTTTCTTCTAATCGAATTTGTATTAAGAATAATATTTATAAAAATGGTAAACATTAACACAATTGATTGTTTAAATTAAAGAAAAAAAAAACAAAAAAACAAAACTTAATAAGAAATTTATTTAATTTTTAAAATGGTTGAAATGGAAATTTTTTCTCCACTTCTCATTTGAAAATGTTTAATATTCTTGCTAAAATTTTTTTGTTTATTTTTAATTCATATTTGGTAAAAAAAAAAGGGTAGCCACACTTTGAACTAGAAAACAAAGCCCAGTTTATAATTTTCTTAAGCCTAGTTTATACTTCAAAGCGAAGTGAAATTAAATTTTAAATGAAACATCAATAATTTATGCACTAAAGATTTTCAAAAAAAAAGTTGTCTTCGTCACAACATTTGGTTTGGAAAAGCCAATTGAGTTACATGTAGTTTTTGACAGTTTTTCACGCTTAGGAAAAAAAGGATGTTTTTAAATGAAAACTACACTTCGCATGGATGTATAAACTAGGCCTTACTTATGTTAGATGCCTTTACAAAAGATGATTATGTGTATCTTTTGCCTTCAGATACATTCTCTCAAATATTGATTTTGTTAAAAATTATTTTTTTTTCTTTTTGGATACCGGAAAATACATACATATATACGAAGATACGTTACATTCATTTTAGATACATTTTTGAATAATCTATCTCATAGGAAACTGTAAGATTATTTATTATCCTTTTGCCAAAATTTTCCATTGGGTACTTATCTTGAGTATCATAGATTTTCAATTCCATCCATTTAGAAGCTAAATTTGCTTTTAACCCCATTTCCTCAAGGCATGTTTAAATTTTAAAGTTTTATTTTTTTTTTTTGTGTGTGATTTGAGTATGTATGCTAAAAACATTCAATAAGAATAATCTATATGCGTGTGATATTGCGAGTAAAGTGATTTTTCGTGTAGATTTTATATCTTTTTGTGTGAAATTATACACTTTGTAAATAACAGATAAAGATATGCAATTTCGAAAGCTAAAATGCCAACAAAAAAAAAAACAACTACTTTTACTATCAACATTGAATCACACGCAAAATTTCACAATCTCATTCACCTTTTCGTCTTATCAAAGCTTCGCATTCATAAATGTGTGTAGATATGTTTGTATATACATTTTTTTTGTATGAAATGAACATGTACAATAGTTCAAAAGAACCATTTATCACGTTGGTAGATGAAATGTGTGATTAACTTTAAACACACGACAGCCGACGTGTTAAAGAGAAAGGCATATTCTGGCTTCCAAAAAAAAAAAAAAAAACATCATAACTATAAAAAATAAATTAAAGAAAAAAAAAACTTAATTAGTGTTATATTAGAGGGGCTCGACTCGAATCAGTCTAAATATATCTAAAAAATCTATTTTTTCAGATATCTATTTATGTATGTACCTACATAGTTATTAATTTATCAAATTGCTACATACGTATACATTCTTGAAGGTCGTTCGAAATGTATTTCAAGTTCGCAATAGCGATTTAGATAAATATTTTGCTTCTTGTTTTTTTTTTTTTTTTGCGTAAACATAATGATTTATTTATTATTCAATTTCATTGTATTGGTAAAATTTTATTTTTGTTTAATAAAAATTGTGAAAAGTATCTGTGTGTATAGCTTTTTAGGTGATTGAACCCTTTTTTGACATTATGTATGTATTTTTGTTATTTATAGGTATTGTTTTTTTTTTATGACGATGATAAGTACATACATACATATTTTAGAAAACAACATTTATTTATTTTTTTGTGTACAAAAACAGTATCAAACAGCGCAATTTGTTGTTATTTTTGTATATAAATTCGATAAATAAATATTTTTGTTTTTCAACGATTTTTATTATAACCTACTTTTTTTTAAATTTTATTTACAATTCTATCGATTGATATGATTAGTACTTCCGGAAATTCTGCGTGATATTTTTATATTTATACGAGTATTTTTCATAATATGACTAGACAAATTTGGTTTTCAAAATTAATTAAAAAAAAATCAATTGAGAAAATTTCATCGCAAGAGCTAAATTTTAACTAACTGATAAATTATTTGACGAAAGAGATGTGCACTTTGAAAGAGAACTTCCATTAAAATAACATAACACCCAAAATCGGAAATTGCATCATAAATTGAAAAAAAAAAGAAACAAGATGATAGCAGAATTTTAATATGACAAAATTAATAAGCAGTATTGGTGGCGGCGCAGCACAATATTTTAAAATTTAGACTACACACACAAAATAAAAAACGAAAAGAGACACAGATTCTAAGAAATTTTGATTTGATCATTTTCAAATTACTCATACGATTAAGTCGAATGTGGTGATTAGCGGTTGTCTGTCGGCGGATTTTTTGTTCTTCTATTTTGTTAAATTTGATTATGAGTTTGTTTTTTTTTTTTTTATTGAAAATAGATTTTATTTAATTGTTTTTATCTTAAGCGGAATGAGGTGTTACCTTATTTGTTGCACAAAGGCGGCAGATGTTTATTTCTTTTAAATGTTCAAATGTTTTAAAACAAAACAAGTCTATTAATGAAGATAAATAATACATTTTTTGATTTAAACATTTTTTTTTTTGAAAATCTTAGCCAAATTTTGACGCTTTCTAAATTACTTTTTGTTGATCTAAAATTAAAAAATAATGGTGCAAGTATTAACTCAATATTAATTTTATACATATTTGGTTCATATCAAGACCCATATTATTTATTTCCATTTACAACAATCATTTTAGAATTAAACAACAAACTTAATAGAAGTGGCCCATACACACAACGATCTGGAAAACCATAGTAAATGCAAATGTAAAAAAAACAACAAAAATAAATAAAAGTGGCCCTTGAACACAGTCTTCTTGGACACCATGAAAAATATTTTGAAAAAAAGAACAAATTCGCCCACAATACTTTTAGAACACCATAAAGAACATTTCTGAAGAAAACAAAAGCAAAAAAGAAGCAGCTCCTGCACACAATCTCTTGGGATATTATAGCAAATATTTTTGAAGAAAACATCAAAATAAATAAAACTGGCCCAAGAACACAGTCATCTGCAACACCATGGTAAATATGTTCAAAGAAAATAACAAAATAAATAGCGTTGGCCCATGGACACAATCTTCTGGGACACCATAATATTTTGTTTTAAAGAAAACATCAAAATAAATATAAGTGGCCCATGAAATCAGACTTTCGGGACATCATAAAAATAAAACTTAAGGAAAAGTCCAACATAAATAAAAGTGGCTCATAAACACAATCTTTTGGAACATTAAAGTAAATAGTTTTGAAAAAAAAACATCAAAATAAATATAAGTATCCGGAAAACACAATCTTTTGGCACATCGAAGTAAATAATTTTGAATAAAATAATAAGAATAGGCTTGCTAAAGAACAGAGCAAAATATGTAAAAATGGCTCTTGAACAGATTCTTTTGGGACACCATACTAAATGTTTTTAAGAAAGCATCAAAAATAAAAATGACCTGTTAACAGTCTTCCGGGTCACCAAAACATTTTTTTTTTTTGAAAGAAAAGACTAAAATAAATAGAAATTGCCCATGAACAAAATCTTTTGGGGCACCATAATAAATTCTTATGAAGAAGAACAAAATGAATAGAAGTGGCCTATGAACACAATCTTCTTGGACAACATTATAAATAGTAAAAATATAAAGCGGGTTCTGTATAAAATCTGTTTAGATATTATAGTAAATATTTTTGAATAAATCAACAAAATAGCCAAAAGTTGCCCATTAACACAGTGCTCTGGGACACCATAGTCAGTTTTTTGTTTTTTTCTGAAGAAAATATCAAAACAAATAAAAGTGGCCCATGAACACAGACTTCCAGAACATCATAATAAAAAAAATTTAAAGAAAAGAACAAAATAAATAGAAGTGGCCTATGAACACAATATTCTGGGCAACCATAGAATATATTTTTGAAAAAAACCTATAGAATAAATAGAATTGGCCTGTGATCACAAACTTCTGGGACACCATAGTAATTTCATTAGTCTTAAAGAATACTTATCCAATTATAAAACTTAGATATGTTGTGTTTTCAATTAAATCAAGTTATACAGTTTTTGATCAGCTTTTTCAGTAAATTAGGAGAAAAAATTAACAAAATGTAATAGATGGTAGGACCTCGTAAATTTATTTGTCTTGTTTCTCTTTAAGAATTTCTGCACTCTAGCCCTCGATTTTGAAGAACGAAGGTATCGATTTTTTAGATTTATTTTCAAAACTTATACCATTTTGATTGCATAAATTCTATAAAACTACCTTAAAGCGCATTAAAAAATCATTTTTTGGCCGGTTTTGATGCAATAAAGCAAATGCACATTTTATCTGTCGGTGATTTTTTTTTATTAAAAAGAAGTGAACGGGCAGATATTTCGAAAACATACTGATCATTGCGGTAATATTGTGTCTAGGAATTCACCATTAAAAGCTTCCATGAGGTATGCATTAATTTAACAAAAAAAACGTCAGGTTTTGACTGTTCCTTCAAGGAACAAATCAAAAGCTAAATCGTTTTTAATTGATGTCTTTCATAATTCAATTACCAAAATGTAAGCATTTAGATGGGTTAATACAAGCTGGGAAACCTTCACACAAAACTTTATAGAACTATAAAGCTTTAAAAAACAGGAATATAATAACAAAAAGAAGTGGCCCTAAGACGGAACCTTCTGGGACTCTATGAATTTTTGATTTTTCCTTATTTCTAAACCTCTGAAAATGAGGGAAGATAAAGTAAACTCTCAAAAACGATGTGAATTATAATAAATACAGAAAACCTTACAACTTTTAGATATTTTCTGATGGTAAAAAAAGAAAATTCGAAAATCTAGTTCTTTTTTCATTCTGTAATTAATTCATTCAATTAAAATCGAACTTTGTCTAATTCATTACCATCATATTTTGCGCATATATAATATGTCTGTAATGTCTGTTACGTTACTGGTGCTATTGAAAATTTTTACTACATTCACTTATACCACAGACATGCACTTGTCACCGACATACATTGTCATTGTAATTCGATACTCCACATCGTCGTCATCGTCACGTTGACAGTTCCTCGTGCATAAAACAACTCTAAACTTGGTCTAGTTACACACTTTAGTGTTGGAAGTTGAAAAAAAAAAAAATAAAACCATACACAAAGCAGGTAGTTGAAGTGGAAGAGATATATTACTATGCATATAAACATATTGCAATTCCAGCAACAAATGAAGACACAAAAAAAGTAGTTACAAGAGCACAATAATTACAAATTGATTTCAATTGCAATCGAAATCGTAGTAATTATAATCGTGAGTTTGTCACCACTGCAAACTGCCGCCGGTTATGTTGATGGCTGATGTCGTGATGTCTCCCCCAATCAATCTGAACTTCTTCATTTTTATGTGTATGTAACTTGTCGTGCCTTCATCTTTGTTGCAAAGTACAAGTTTAACTTGTCATTTTCAACAACAATTATTATTATTATTCTTGTTTTGCGTGCAATAATTATGGTAAGTTTTATGTTTTGTTGTCGATTTTTATTTTTTCGTTGAACGTGCCTCATTGTCTTGCCTCGTTGAAGTTGTTTTGCTGGGTGCTGTCGAATGATTACAACATTTCCACATTTAAATTGCATAAAATCAGTAGAGTCAACTTCATATATAGCCATAGAGCTACAAAGATCTATGTAATTATGATGATGACGAAGAAGTTATAGTAATACCTATCCAGCTCCAAAGCATATCTTTCATGCATCAGGAAAACCAGTTGTTGCTAAGTTACTGTGTTTGTAGTACTTCGACGTCAGCGTTGTCCCCGTGGTCGTCAGTCTCGTCGTCGTCATTTGGATTTGCTAATCTCAAATCAAGATCATATAGGAAGTGGGTGTTAACTTGCAGAAAATTACTGACATTTTAATGCTGCAGAAAGTATTATAGCACCTCGAAGCAAAATCTGATTAGAAAGAGAGACACCTAATACGGAAAAGTATTTTTACAAACAGCTGATTCAATTTTGAGGTTGATTGAGACTGGTTTTTTGCAAATGAGAATAATTTTATGAGAAACACAAAATACATTTGGTAAAGTGAAAAAATTTAAAGAAATTGTGAAGTTGTATGGAAAGCTTTTCTTGCAACTTTAAGAAAATGTTATAAAATTTTTTGTGGACTGTGAAAATGACTGCAAGGTTTGTAACTCTTTTTTCAATGCACCATCAATAGCAAACGCAGAAATTTTGTTTGAAAATACTATTAAATAACACGAAATACATGTTGCTAATAATCATCAAAACATCTTTATGTGTTAGAAGATAGACTGAACAAACAAAATCGACAAATGAGGTCTACAAAATTTAAAGGTGAATAGATAAGCTTGATCTTTTTCAACTCCAAAATTTCTAGGAAACTCAAAAATTTTGTTAAGAAACAGTGGTTGCATGAAATATGTACTTAGACGCAAAAATTAAAGAAAAATAGGTCCAAATCCACGCTCAGGCTCTCTTTGTTGGACAGTAGATGAGAACATAAGCTACAAGTGTAAACTTAAAAGTGTTCAATGTTTTTGTTTTGTTTTTTACCACTTTTTAAATTTTTCGACCACCCAAACAAGTATTAATTTTGTTTTATTTGGAAGCAGGTTATCTAACTCAATTATCTTAAATGACTAGCCGTTAATACTGCTTACTCTAAGGGCCGGTTTTTCAGTGCGAGATCATCATCGGGGTTAAGCCTAAGTTACCTCCAGAGACGTGTTTTTTCAGTTTAAGTTAACTACGAGTTAACTCACATACTTTTGTGTCTCACATACGACTTAGGCACCATCTCGATTTCGATAGTCAAAGTTATTGTCGGTGCAATTCTCCAATGCGTGAATGGCGTAGAAAGGTGATATCCATAGTGTCACATATCGAAGGCCCAAGATTTTTGACAACTGAAAGATAAAGTTAATCTTCAACTGAATAACTGTTTCTGAGATAACTCAAGGTTAATTTATTTTCAGTATTAGCTAACTAAGAGTTAACCCTGAACTGAAAAACCGGCCCCAAATGAATTTTTTTATCATAAAAGAAATGTTTCAAAATGCTAAAAAAAAATACTCTTCCAGTTTTTCTTTTCTCAGTTAACTATGAGTTAGCTATTCCTGAAAATAAATTAACCTTGAGTTAACTCAGAAACAGTTTTTCAGTTGAGGGTTAACTTCATTTGTCAAACTTTCAGTTGTCAAAAATCCATTGTCATTGATGTACAACACTATGGATATCACCCTTCTACGACTTTCATGCATCAAACTGGAGATGGCGCCACAACAGAATTGCACTGTTAATAACATTCACTCTCCACTCCAAATCGAGATAGCGGCACAAAAAGTCCCTAAATTTTGTTCCTTAGTTCACTCATTACATTAGGCGAGTTAACTTGGAATTAATTTACAATTTAAGTTGACTGAAAAACACGTTTCAGAAGTTAAATCAGGTTAACCCCCAGTTTAGGATGATCTTGTACTGTAAAAGTTGCCCTTAAGTTTGTCAGTAATATTCAAAATAAGATTTTTTTAAATATATCTTTTTTTTTGATACTATTTACCACACTTTCTTATTTCCTAATCAACTCCAAAAATATTTTTGTTTTCAATTTAAAATTTGTTAACATTGATTTTTATGAGAAATTATATTTTTTTATTTTATTTTGTTTTTTTTTATTTTTTTTTTTTTTTGTTAATTTCGCTAGTCAATTGTCAAAGCTAAAATAATTAAAAATGACTGCCCATTAGAATTACTCTACTTTTCTAAGGGCCAGTTTTTCAGTTCAGGGGTAACTCTGAGTTAAATCAGAGGAATAGTTTATGGAGTTAACTCCGGTTTAACTCAGAGATTAGGATGATCTCACACTGAAAAACTGACCCTAAGCTTATTTTTGTATCATAATAGAAATGTTTAAAAATAAAAAAAAAATTTTAAAAATATTTTTAAGGCTGGCCAGAAACTTTACCCAACTATTATAATAAATAATATTTTTTTTTTTTATTTTTCAATTTTGAAACATGTCAAAAATTGAGTCTTTGAAGAAAAAGACTTGTTTGCAAAAAATGCAATATTTTTTAATTAATTAAAATTTCATAATAAAAAAAAATCTTAGGTGGTGTCAGAAAAAGGTTAAATTATAAAGTTTTATCATTTTAAAACTTAAAAAATAATCACAGATTAGGAAATGACATCAAAAAAAAATTAATAAAATAAAATAAAATAAAATTAAATTAAATAAAATCAAAATAAATAAAACAAACAAATAAATAAAATTATAATTTCAAAATTAAAAAAAAAATATATTTCGTTGGATTGTCGGAAAAGTTAACGTTTAATAGTTGATTTTTGGAAAAAAAAAAATGGATTAGAAAAGATTTCATACTAGATACACAAACGAGTATAAGAATGAAAGTAAGTATATTTTGTTCATATGATAATTAAAACATTTTTTTAATTTAAACCTGCTTCAGTTGCTTTAAGCAAACAGTTAACTAAGAACAGATATTTATTAAACTTAAGCCACTACTTCTATAGTTCAAAGAATATTTCCTCAAGTCAATATGTCAATTAATTAGGTACAACAAAACTACTCTTACTACCATATAAGTGGTATAACTTTTTCTACCACCTGCCCCACCAGTTTCAAAAGAACCCAAACAAAATATTATACTAAAAAAAAAACTTGAAAAAAGTTAAACAACTTCTAGAAACAAGATTTATAAACAACTCTTGTTGACAATAAATATAACAACATTTATAAAATGTGTCATGTTTGCTAAATAATTAGTTTTTTTTTTGCTTTTTCTGTAAATATCTTATTTTGTTTTTATTAATTTATTTTTTCTCATGAGTTTTGTAATTTTTAATTTCCTAAGTCAATGTCAAGTTTTGAATTGACACTTTACATCAACAACAAAAAATAAAAAGTTTTTCCTCCCCAAACTGACAACTCTATATCATTTAACTTTAAGACGTCGCGTCATGATGGCAGTCGATTGTCGACAAGCTTCAAATCAAATAATATGAGCAAAAAAGTTTTGCCTTGCCATTGCCACGATGTCTCCTAACTTACACGTGTCGCTTACAGAGAGAGAGAGAGATCGGGTAGACGTCATTTTTCTTGTTTTTTTTTTCGATTGCAACATGTTGACAAATGTTCTTATTGGTTAAACAACATTTGCCAATATCTCCCTATCTCTCTATCGAATGTGATTTTTTTTATTTGTATTTATTAATACTTGATTGCCTGTTAAAATATCGATTAATATTACTTCATTGAACAGTTTAATTTTTTTTTTGTTAATATTTTACAGACAAACCAGGCAAAAGGCAATTACATTCGTTAACGATTGCAGCACATTTATGCACATAATATCAATGAAAATAATTTGAAAAAAAAAAAAATATTTCCATAGAGTAAATGCCATGCCACCGTCCAGACACAATTTGTGTTTTGTAATAATAATACAAAACTGTTTTGTAATAATGCTTATCGTTTTTGTAAATATTTTACATTTTATTTAAGAGAGAGAGAGAGAGCGAGTTGTTGTTTTGATTATTATGAATTATTTAAAATAATGAAAATATATACATACCTACCCACCTACATTATAATTCTTGTTATCGTTTATACAAACACTTAAGAGTTCGAAACAAATGCAACCAAGTCAAATCGAAAGTAGGGGTATTTTCTAATTATCCGCTTTAAGTACATAGTGCATACAGATATAAAAAAAAATAAAACAATTACTTGTGATAAGATATAAAATTATCTACGAGGCATTTTTCTTATCTGGTGACTTAGAGTCTGGTTCAACTCCTATTCCATGACAATGGAGTCCAATGTGACTGATAAAAATATGCACCCTTTATTTCTTTTATGGCGGTTTTCAAGTGTTGTTATAGGGTAAGTTATTTTTGTTGTCAAGGTTTTTTGTTATTATCGCCAATGACAAGGTGATATTGAGGAAGGTACTTTAAGAAACAACATACATACATACAAAAATAGATATTATAAAAGATCGTTGTTAAGTGGAAACTTTTTTTTTTTTAATTATGACTGATTCACAATGCTGTTTTCACCTAAGAGAAGGTGAGAAAGAAAAATTATAAATTATATATTAACAAGCAGATTCTGAATGGAATATTATGTATATTATGTAAGTCCTTTATTTTGAAAAGTGATCTAAGACAATTGAGAAAAAATCGATTAAATTGACGATAAAATTAATTGCAACTTAATGTTTCTTCCTTTCAAAAAAAAAAAAAAAACACAAAACAAAACATCAATAGACATTTTAATTGCAGCTCTTCCAGTTAAAAAAAAGATAGGTGTATGTAGTTACCTTAACATTGCAGTAATGTTATCATTAATTTGACATCTATATAAAATTTCATAAGAATGGTAGGTAAACCGGAAATTTAAAAACACAGACAGAATGTCTGTTAAATTTTTTTGTAATCGAAATTTGTTTTAAAAATATTATTCTAAGCAACTGATTGTGCCATTTATTTTTAAATAATTTATTAATTTGGCTTGTTGACTTAATCTTTGAGATTAATATTTTTTTTTTTTAATAGAATTAACGTTGTGGTTTTTTTTTAACTAAGTGTAGATAAGCGCAATGATATTGTAGAGAGGTCAAATTGAAAAGGTTTCTTTTTTAATCGAGTAAATAGATAGTCTTATTAAATTAAAGAAATAGAATTTAAGTCTGATTAATATAATTCACATATGTATATTTCAACTAAAATTAAATAAATTAAAAAAAAAATGTTTTTATTTTTTTTATTCAGGGGCATTTTGATTTCAAAACAGTGTACCTAGTTTTTTTTTAATTCCTAAATAAAATAAGATTTTTTTCAATGTAAAAAATATTAAACGTGTTTTCTTCAAGAGTATCTTTAAATGTTATTCAATGGAAACTATACTTAAGAAATTTTCTTTATTTTGGTGAGACATTTCTATTTATTTATTAGTGATAGTCTAACAGTATGTCACTGTGTTAAATGTTTGAATTTTATTAGAAGAGAGACATTTTGTGTGTTTTTGTGTACGACGGGTAGTGTAGGGTAGGTATCACAACTTAAAAAAAAAATGTACTCAAGTGATTTAATTGATAAATGACGATATATTAAACACACCCAGCCTAGTGTAAAAAGAAAAAAAAATATTATTTTTAATTGGACGAATTGTTTGTTTTAAAATCCGACTTTTCTTTTAGTTAAACATGAGAGTTTGGTACCTACATCCTTCTCTGAATGTTTGGAACAACAAGGTATAACCTTTTCAGAATTTGGAAACTAGTTTTTGCTATTCAAAACAAGAGTTATGTTTACCAATTTGCTAAACATTTTTAACTAAAAATAATCGTAAAAATTCTTTAAAATTGTAAAATATTAAGTATGAATAAAATAAATTTTAATTATGTTGAATTTTTACAAGAAGTTTATTTGAAATTTTAATATTGTCATCTTTGTTGGAGAAAGTTTATCTAACTGGTATAAATAATGCCTATGGAAAATGTATTCTTCTGTCCGCCTAATAGTCATGATTTTCTCAATGGCAACTAGTTACTCAGCTTGTGCGTTTCACTGAAAAATTGATGAAAACTTCATCAAATGAAAAGAATAAAAACCAGTTTAGACCAATCAGAAAAAATAATAAATAATAACAACAGGCAACTACATACCTCAGTAAAATAAAACAGTAGGTGCTATTTTATCAAAAAAATGAGAAGTCTGTATTAGCTATGTGTTATAGACCAGTTTATACCAATCAGCAAATAAAAAAGTGAACAAAAATATGAACTGGTTTTTTCAATATATTTGAAACATCAAGGTAATATTTTCAGAATTTGGGAACCATTTTATTATTAAATTCAAAACTGAAATGTTAAAAATTGTGAAACTGGTATAATACTACCTACGGTGAATAAATTCATTTTTCGATCCACTTTTTTTAACTTCAACCCATTTTGTTCTTTTAATTGAAAATTGATGAAAACTTTATCGAATTATTAGAATATAGACCACTTTATACCAATCAGTGATGCTTCCGTAAAATCCTTAGTATTTCTAAACTACTACTACTAATCGGAAAATTGTGAGATATTTATTCGATACCGATTATTAAAAACCAGTTTATGCCAATCAGTAGGTAATTAGCTAAACAAAAGTGAGTATTACTTTTGACTGCTTTTCATTTATAGAACGAGTTGGTACACTTTGGTTGGCATAAATTTTGGTCACTTTTATTTCTATACCAGTCAGAGGCACGTTGCAAATTACAATTACCAATTGTACAAAAAAATACACTTTGCATGTAAATAATTTTATAGTTATCCCAATGCAAATTATGATTACAAATGCTGAAACAAAAAACCCTTGACTAGTGTAGATAAATGAAAATATTTTCTCTAACAAAACAGTTTTTAATGTGGAAATTATACCTTTAAGTACAAACTCATTCAAATTTTTTTAAAATAAAATTTCATGCATGGAACGTAATCGAATGTTTATGAGTGTGTTTGAGAGAGTATAAATTATATATTGAATGAAATTTGTATTAGAAACCTTATGCATATTTGTTTTCACATGTTAAACTGCCTTTTTATTGGGTAGGTATTAATTCACTAGATGGTATAAACTGGTCAAATACTTACATTGAGCTACTCGTACATTTCATATAGATTTCTTGTAATTTGAGCTACTCTTAGTTTTTTAGCAGCATTCCTGCTTGTATATATGTAAAAAAGTCTCTTAAAGTCCTAATGGCCAAATCATTTAAACATGTTTATGATTTTAAACTAATTTTGTTTCTTCTATATATTTTTTTTTTGATTGAATAAAACTGTCATTATCTATTAAAATAAATGACAAAGTGTCAAACAAAAAACAACTTAAATAAATTGTCTTAATTTTATATTAACAAAAGTGTCACTACCTACCTACCAAATAAAATTGACATTAAAAATTCTCAGTACCTAGTATGAAACAGGCAAAGTCTATCCAAAAATAATTATATTCTCACTAATTAATAAGAACAAACTTGCACGTATGAATGTATTTGTTGATATTCAATTTTATGTCTTAAAAAAATATACATATAAACCACCTGATCCAAATGCAACTAAAATCAAATGAAACATGTGAATGTATTAGACAAAATTTTAGCTATAGGTAGGTATATAAGCTACCTATATTTTATACATATAGAAAAACATCGAAGAGATTCTTTATGACAGACGACATTTAGTCTGGCAAAGATAAAATATTTATTTTTGTCATTAGCTGCCAAAATATATCAACTGTGGTGAAATAAGTTTTCATCAGCTTTGTCAGCTTTTTTGAAAGAAAAAAAAAAAAAGCAGAAAAACAGAAAAAGAATTTTAGGAAAACAGATGCTCATGTTCCATT
The DNA here is from genome assembly GCA_946251815.1 of Dasysyrphus albostriatus. NCBI lineage: Eukaryota > Metazoa > Arthropoda > Insecta > Diptera > Syrphidae > Dasysyrphus > Dasysyrphus albostriatus. The sequence goes on along the minus strand of OX276337.1, from coordinate 29,261,388 downwards.
TAAAATTCATTACAAAAAGTAAAAATCAAATCCTTTTAGGTTGTAACAATATTTTCCGGAAGTCAGCTTAACTCAAAAACTTTCATTAAATTTAACAATTGAAATTTTGTATGTACATATTTAAGCAAAGTTCCGGTCTTCCTTTACTCATCATCAAAGACGACGACGACGGTTTATCAAAAAAAAAAAGTTCCCAGTAATTAGTTAAAAAATACCCCCGATGATGATGATGAGGACGACAAGGGATGATAGACCAAAAATTCCAAAAAAAAAAAACACTTTTCGTTTTGTGAATTTAAATAAAAGCAAGCATTGATAGTCAAAAAGTATAATCAATGACTCAAGAAGTCACAACTGATTCGGATATTTATTAAAAAACTTTATCATATCATCAATATATACTTACATAAATGTATGCATACACTTAAAGCAATGCCTGTCTATTGATATCATAATCAAATAAAAAGGAGAAATATTTAATTGAATGCATTCACAGAAAAGTGTAGAGAGATTATAATTATTTGCTACTACTATTGAGCCTGATTTAAAATTTTATTGACACAGCTTTTGAGGCAAATCGCAGTTTATCACTATGCCAACTTCTATGGGTATCTTTTATGGATTTTCAATTATCTTTTGTAGGAATATGTGATTTGGATTTCAACACACACACACACTATGATTTTAGGTAATTTGAGATTATTTTTTGTTATTTATTTTTTGCTGCAAGAGATACGATTAACCATAAGCCCAGAAAAATCGAAAAAAAAACAAGGAATATCAAGTTCTATAGACATTGTACCGTTCGTTCGTTATAGTAAATAAATTCTTTGGACCACCATCATTGAGTGTATTTTGTCCTTCTCATTTTGAAGGTTGTTCATCTTTTGAGATCGTGAAACAAAAAAAAATAGATCCGTGCCTTGTGATGATGCACGACAAAACTGTCAGTCAATATTATTGAAGAAGAGGAAAGACAAAAGACAAACAACAACCAAACAAAAAAAATCTTAATCTAAGCTGATTGATATCTTTTGCTTCTTCGGGAGCCTATATAGTAGCCCATCACTCTCTGGTGGGTAGCATTAAAATTGAATCCATGGAAGTGTGTTGCGCTGAAGACTGACTGAAAAAAAAAGAGTTAAATAAAAACCAAAAAAAAAAAAATCAACAAATTTGGAAAGGAAGAATCATGGGGACATGCAAAGAACATGTAATTTGGTATCTATATCTATTGGTAAAAGGAATTTTTGTATTTGATATTCATCATCACTTAAATGATATTGAATTTCGTAACCGTTAAGATGAAGGTTGATGCGTGATTCATCAAATAATGAGGGATATTAAGCTGAAAAGATGTCGAAAATGTTAAAAGAGTTATAATAATGGTCTTGTAGTTTGTACTTGTTGAAATTACAAAAAATTATGATTTTATAAGCTGACAAAGCACAACAGATTTGTGTTAAAATGCTTCCCAAATTTTTAAGAGTTTTTTTTCGGATATACCTATGTATGTAGGTACTAAGCTGTGTTGAGGTTTTTAAGACCCAAGACAAAATAAATAGACTAGTTTTTTTTTTTTATTTTTAATCATCTTTTTATCAGCTTAATTCCTCCAAACTCCCCTGTTTACGGGGCCGACTTGACTTTACTGTAAGATTTTATTAGAATTTGCTCAGACCTGGGGCCCATAGAACAGAGCAACAAGTCGACTTGTCAACAATTACTTGTTCAACTCTGTTTTTTCATTCCTTCGACTTGTTCAACCAGAAAAAAACATTTCATCTAAAATCAGCTCTTTCCTTGTATGAGTTGACGAACTTTATTTTTAGGAAATACTTCCAGTAAGATAATCAACATTTTGTACAACACACACGGACAGCACGTGTGGCTCTATTTCAAAATAAGTTTTTTCTTAAAATATATTTTTGCATTTTTATCACCACTGTTAGACTAAAAATAAAAACTAAAACACTTTATAAACCAAATTCTTTGCTACTTAATACAAATTCTAAACAATCTTCCCGATACCATTTATTTATAACTTGTTGTCTTTGAACTAGTTCGAAACTGTCAGTCTTAGACTTGTTGTTCCATATTAAACAAATTTTAAAAAGTTGTTGAATTTCACTTGTTCAACAAGCACTTTATGTATTGTGTTAGAGGCCCCTGATTAAAGGATCAACAAAATAGAAGAAGTTAGACTACCCTCCCACTTGTTTAGTTCCATCGCAACTTCTTTCCATTATAAAATAAATATCTAAAAACTTTTCCCACAATATAATCAACTTCTTTACTAAATTTCATTGAAATCTGTTCTGCAATTCTAGTATAATTGCAAGACAAATATCCAAACAAAATACGGTAGGAAGTAACATGACATTTACATACGCTATTACCCTCCCTCTTCCCTGGCTGCAGAGAGAGTTCATTTCGCTATAAAAAGTGTTCTATCCTTTTTTCTACAACATATTCTACTTTTTGGCTAAATTTCATTAGAATCTGTCATTTTTTTCGAGTGTGATTGTAGGAAAATATAAAAACAAACTATCATAAGAAGTAAGTTGGTAATATACGCTATTACCATCCCACTCGTCTGGCTCCAGAATGCCCATTTCGCTAAAAATAGTATTCTTTCCTTTCTTCTACAATCAATTCTATTTCTTTGCAGAATTTCATTAAAATCTGTGCAGTAGTTCAAGTGTGATTCAAGGACACCATATTTCAATACGCTATTACCCTCACTCTTCTGTGGCCCCTTTGCAATCACTTACTATTACAGAAAGTATTCTATAACCTTCTCCACGACATAATCGACCTATACTTTAATCTTTAGTAGAATTCGTCCAATCGTTAAAGGGTTATTGAAGGACAAACACCCCAATAAAGTCAGATAAGAAGTAAAATTAAACTATACTCAGATTCCAACCTTAAATAAAAATTATAAAAATGTTATTAAAATATGTTTCAGTGTATTTATCCCTGTGTTATCTATAAAACCTACCCAGCAAGCCTATATCATTATTTAACTCACTGCCATTATGATACAAATTACATAACACAAAAATAATTTTTAAAAAATTCATAAACATTTTAAAACGTTCTATGAAAATCCAGTTAGTCGTGTGTTACAAATTAGAAAGTAATTTGTCAAAAATTAACTTCCGTCATCACCCAAGTTTCTAAGTTTTTCTTTAAGTACCAACCGATGTCATTTTTAGTGGTATAATTTTAATCTATACTATCGACACTATAAAAAGTCATAAAACTTTTATCCAACAATATCTACCAGTATGAAAACTCATCATCAGCACAATCACTACCACCGTTCGTGAAGCCAGCGAACTGTTCCTTTAACACAACCCAAGTATTTATAAAAGCTACTTTAATGTAAATTTAATTCGCCACCCAAAAAAAAAAAAGAAGGAAGTTATTAAATTATATTCATTTCCAAAATGTCGCCAACTTATAAGCTACTGTTATATATGTGGATAAAATATACTCCCGTTATACTCTCGTCTCGCAGAAGTATGGCGAAATTCCCAGCGATTAAAAATACATTAACAGTTTTGCGCGATATTATATAGGAATTTTTTTTCAAGACAGAGGTTAACGTCTGTATCACTTTAAAAATAAAAAAATACTACTAAAAGTACAAAAAAAAGTGGAATCACTTATGTAATAGTTTCGTCATTAATCATACAACCAGAGGCAATATGCACTTACTTATATATATTAAAGCTTGAAACAGAATTCTTTATTGCAGTAAAAAAAATAAATTAAAGAAAAAATATTAAGAAAAAAAAAGGAACTCAAATATTCGTGTTCATATGAGTTTCAAACAATGATCTTTCGTTTTCTTGCTCGAACAGTTTGAGGGGATTTCGTAAAGTCTAATCCTCCTTGCTTCTGAACTTGTCGTAATCGCATTCGTGTCTCATTAGTTCTATCCTTGAATGCACATGCCATTTGTATGTTTTCCTTGTTATCCTTACGACTTGCTGCACTTAGTTTTTTCTCAACAAAAACGTTATCGTGTGGGCTGCTAACAAATACCGATTTTAATCGCTTCGAAAATCTTCGATTTTCCAAGTTAACCTTGTTGTTGTTTTTCGCCGTTGTCGACAAACCAGTCGGTGTCGTAGTCATTCCTGAATTCTCAGGAAATTCTAGAAGCTCTTGTTTGATGTCTTTTAACTTATGACTTTCGAAATTATTTATAAAACTTTCAATTTCATTTTGGATAAGGTGCATTTCGTCATAGCCAGAGTCTTGAGATATTGCTTGCTTTGCAGAAATCACTGGTGGTTTTTGGGGTTCTATGATGATTTTATCAGAGTTTCGACTTTGATTTTTCTTCGATGCACTATCATCGTCCTTGGAAATTAAAGATTGCCCCGAAATTCTGGCATGACGCTGATTTTTTATTCCTTCTTCGACATCTCGCTGCCGCCGCAGTAATTTTTCCATTTCTTGTCGTGATTGTGCTCTTGGCAGCAATGGCGGCGGCGGCGGCAGTGGTGGCATTGGTGGTGGTGGCGTGCTTGTTGTATGCTCGATGAATGTTTTCAAACGCTCAAATGTATTTTGTACTTCGGTAATTAGCTTGATTACTTCGATTTTGAAGGATTCCTTGGCCCCGATAGCCATCACCAATTTATGTTTCATTTGAATGCGATCGTTACGAAGTGAAGCAATATGCTGCCGCAGAGATATATTCTCTTGGGCTAGAAGCAAATTTTTAGCTTTCATATATGATTCTGCTGCTGGTGATTTGTCGGACATTTTTGCGTTTGCGAAACGATTGATATAATATTGAAATTTGAAAATTTATTTTACTTTATTTTTTTTTTGGAAAGTAAATAAATAAAAATCGATGGAAACTTGATATAAAATTTCCTACTTCTGAAGTAGTTCTTTGCTCTTAGGTAGGTTTGTATGTACATATATCGAACTTGGTAATTCTGATTAACATGAGGAAGTTTTAGCTCGTGTTGGCGGCCTCATATCTCTATCTCTGGGAAAAAAATATGAATAACTAACATAAAATGTATCTAATAATGTATATCTATACCTATCTCCGACTTGATTAGAAGGTGGGTGGTTATATTGATATCTCTATACTATACTAGGTACCTCGTTTGTGAATTACCTATATACTATACTAACCATAACCACACATAGCTTTTTGCATTGCGTTAGTTACCTAATTAATATTCAGATACTCTACTTCATGTTTTTTTTATAGTTTTATGGCACTGTTAGATGAATTCAGGCAGCTTAAATTGGTACTAACGAATAACTTGTTTGCAGTAATAACTAATACCAAGTTTTTTTTTTTTTTGTTTTTTATATCTATGCGGAATAGTAGGTAGATATATATAAAAAATAAAAATAAAAACGCGCGTTAACGTGTGGCTATGTCGCGTGCGTGTCTAAGTTTTTTTTTTTTTTAATTTCATTTTTTTTTGTATTAATTTTATCCATATAAGAAAAATAAAAAAAAAGATTAAGTATGTATAGTTAAAGTAGGTACAATATGAATTTGTTATGTGCATTCAAGTGGGAAATGAAGTTTGTTTCGTAATGCACGAAAAATAATAAAAAAAAAAAAATATTATGCTTTCAGGGTCGACAACATGAATGTCGGTATGTTACGTGTGCTCTGAACATATATGAACGAGTTGTGTGTTGGAATTTTAAGTTTTTTACTGTAGTTTATTTTTTTAAGAAAGTGACCTTAGCTTAGTTGTAGGAAGGATGTTTTTTTTTTTTTAATTTTCAATGAGTGATTTCCAAATAGATTAAGCAGAAAACAAAACAGGTTCACAGAAATTATACTTCTAATGGTTCTAGACCTTGGGGAAAAGTAGAAATGAGTCGGTTGGAGTTAGTCACTAGGAAACTAAGTTAAAAGGAAAAAGACAGTTTTTAAATGAAAGATTAGTTTTCCAAACTATTGAATTATTTAAGTCAATTTTGTAACTGTCAAGAGAACTTTATTTAAATTTAAGGGGGTATTAGTTTATCAAGATATTAAATTTAATAGAACAAGTATTTTGCTATGAAATAAAATTAATAATTTTTTCTTTAGAAAAGGGGAGAGACTGCAAAGCTTCTGAAGTAAAAAAAGAATGTATACATAAAAGTTGTAAAAATTAATGGCGCAAAATTTTAAATAGCCTTTTGTTAAGGGCTTAGCATGATACTAGTTAGCAAACTTTTAAATATTTAGGCAATTTCTAACTCTTCCAAATGTTTAAACTTTTGTTTTTGTTTTTCTAACTAGTTTCGTACTAATTCCATTTTATTGCAAACATTTGTAGGGTTTTACAAACATTTCTAGGGTTTTAAACACATTTGTAGGGTTTAAATTTCATGAACACTGATTTTTTGCATTATTATTTAATTATTATTTGATGAAAAATCCGATATTTGTTGGTTGTTAATAAGTATTTACTGTTAGTTTTATCGGCTTAAGTTTATTGTTCACAAAAATAAAAATTATTAAAAGTTTGGTACACCCAGGATTTAAATCCTGAACCCTTCGGTTCCATCCTGATGCATCGATCAGAAAATTCCAATCCACACAAAATCTTGCTACGAAATTTTTTTTTGTAGATATTCAAAAACGATATCAGACTTAAATGATGGATGAGGGTCCAGGAATAAATTTGTCGGGTGTTCGTATGGATAAAATTTTGTTTATCTTCGTGCATTGAAACTATATTGATCCACACGATTTCTTCAAATTTAATTTTCACAATTCAACTCTAAAAATATTTTTCTAAAATTTTTTTTGAAAAAAAAAAATTAAAATAAGTTTTGGTCGTATTATTAACTTAAGTAAAATATTAACAAAAGATAGTATGATGCTAAAATCGTTTAAGATTATCAAAATGCTCATTTAAATTAAGTATCATATTAAAATTGCTTTAGTATCATACTAAATCGTTTAAAATTTTGCGCCAGTAAAATTTAATTAAAATTAAACCCTACAAATGCAAACATACCTTTTTTCGTATTCTTTAAATGCAGTGATTTCAGGCTTCGTTTAAATTGATTCTTTTTCAAAAAGAGCTTAAAATGACGAAATATATCTTTTGGAAAAGCAATCTTTTTCTCATTTAAAAGTGATTATACCTTAGTTTATTTTTTCTTATTAAGTAGAGAGGGAAAGATATGAATTGGATTCCAGTATATGAAAAAAGAATTATGTCCTTGCGTCGTCTAAAAATGAGAAACAAAAAATAAGAATTCTTAAAAAGGCAAATTGTTACTTGTGTGACACAATACTTTTGAACTGTCAGTTCAAATTCAATGAAATTTCGCCTGACAATTAATCACAGAATATCGATCTTCTAACTTCCTCAAATATCATCAACTTGATACATAATGAGTTTTGTAGTAATAAATTGTATACCTAGGTACCCATTTTTTGTAGCAAATTTGACACCTAACCACTTTATGAAGCAAGTGGGCATAAAATCAATTTGAATTTAAAACTGAAATATGGCTTGTGATGGTTTAAAATTTTTCTCAATTACGGAACTTGTACAGTCCGCACTATACAAAAAAATTAAAAGGAATTATTCAACACAAGGACGAGAGTAAAAATGTCCCAAATTTGAAATGCCTAGTGGCCAGTTTCACAGTGCCGATTAAACCTTTAACTGAGTCGCAGTTAAATTGAACCAAAGTTTAAACAAAAATGTAAGAAATCAAAAATTTGTTCGACAGTCTTTTTTAATTTGCACACAATCGTTTAAAAAGATGGCAAGAAGGCAAGTTCTGCCTGAAGGACTTTATGAAATTCGAAACGAATATTCACAAAACAGAATTTTTCAAGCAAGACACGGAAATCAATAAATACAACATTTTAAAAAAATAGTGCCTGGAGTACCACAAGGAAGTGCATTAGGTCCAGTTCTGTAACTTTTTTTTACACGTTTCACATAAAAGCATAAAAATCAGCTTTAAGAACACGTTAATTCAACGATTTATTGACATTCTTGACGATTCAAATTAAGTACGCCATCATCTGCAAAGAACAAGCTTTCCAATTTGGTAAGGTGAACATAAAACCGCTTTAAATTCGTGGAATAAGCTGAAAATTTCACCAGAAAGTTACCTGCAACACGTAACATAACTTCGTTAAAAACAATAATTGCTAGATAAGTTTCATAACTAAGTTGCAATCGGGAAGTGGAGGTTTAAGTGCAGTAAGAGAGTCTCACACACCTATAGTCAAGCAAATAGAGCAATTTTACTACTGATCAAATGGAAAAAAATAGCTGTAAGTAGGCTGAAATTTTTCAGGTCATTTCGTTTTCTACCCCTTGTAGGGGTGGTGCAACGGCTGAATCGATGTGGATGAAATTTTCATAATTTGTTAATATTACCAGAGAAAAAAATGTAAGTAAGATCCACCCACTGCCACACCCACTTTTCTTCATTTGTTCTTAAACGGCTTCAAAGATTTAAATTAAATTTTTAGAAATTTTTCCTATGGATGCGAAAAAAATTGGGAATTGGTTAATGTTAAATCCACCCACTGTCACGCCCATTTTTTTATTTCTCAATATTAATAAAAATTATAATAAGATGTTATGTGGATGAGTGATGAATGAAAGTTGACATATTAAAAAAAACCACTACCTCCAGAGTGGTTTGGAAACAAATGATGTGCTTAATCAACACGCTTTTAGATTTCCTGCCCCCTACAATTATAATAAATTTTGCTCACAAAAACAATATTTGAAAACTGTACACACATCAGTGATTTTTAATTTAACAGTGAAGCTAAAAATAACGCTATTAAAGAACACAAATAAATGATTTTCTTCAATCTGATAGAAGACTCTAAGGCCTAATAAGAGCTTTAATTTTTTATTTCAAAATCAAATTGTTACTCGTTTCCCAAATCAGTTTCTTAGAAATCAAGATATAAGAAAGGTGGACTAGGTAAATTAAAATAAATAAAACAACTTGAATTGAAATTTATGTTACCTTGCCTTTGAGCTCTAAAAATTTCAGCGAAATATATAATGAAACATTTATTGGTCCCCCATCGCCATTTGGCTTCTAAGAAAATATTATTCGTGCAGAAAACAAGTAGAAAGAAGTTTGGGGAGTCCTTAACCGTTTGGCCTAGAAGAAAAAGTCGTCGCAATATTTTTAAAAAATGCTCTTAAAAAAGATTTTTGTGATTTAAAATCAAATAAAATTTACTGTTTAGAAGTTCCAGTTAGTTTCTTTTCAAATTCCATAGTATTTCTTTATACTGTGTCCATTCAATTTGTATGGAAAAGCCAAATTGTCAACGTGGGGCCTCTTTACCCTATAAAATATTATCTAATATCTTTACTTTATGTTAGAGCCATTTCTAGAAACCCCCAATTAACTAATATTTCATGTTTTTTTAAAGAATTTTAAAGCAATTTTCTCTAATTTTACCCACCCCAAAGAATACACCTTATGTATATTTATTAACTCATACCCTACCCACCACTATCTAATGCAAATGGTAAACACTCAAATTAAATCAATACAAAAAATATATAACTTAACATGCAAATAAATCAGCCGGCTTAAATGGGAATTAGCAATATGCTATCAAGGTAAAAAATATAAAACTTCAATATTAATACTGTACTCACACATAATAATATAAAAAGCCATAACTTTTGTTTTGTCGTGAGAAATTCACTCAATTTAAGTTATAAACGTTCATTATAACACGTGTAAGAGCCCTTACCTGAAATGCAAAAAAAAAAAAATTAATATTTTTGTTTGTAATAATAGAGTCAATAATTATTATTCAACTTATCTTATCTTAAGATTTAAAACAAAACACAAACTTAAGAAAAAGATTATCATATTTTATGGTTTGTTGATTTTTTTTTGTTGTTGTTCAAACAATAAAACACGAAAAATACCGACACAACTTACTATACAAAAATAAAAATTAATAATAATATTCATTTATAGTAATAATTTCTGTATAAAAATATGCAAATTAATTAGCAAAAATTCTTCCTGATTTAAGTTTTATTTTTTTTTTATTTTTTTTGAAACTTATAGGCGCCGTGCGCCGTTAGCCACCGATGATATTTCTTCCTAAATGTAATAATGAGATACTTTTCGATGGCCATCATTATTATTATTATTATCAAACTCGACACACTCACTATCTATACCCACATCAGATTAGGTGATTAATTATCAAAAGAATGTTTGATGGTTTTTTGAAGAGAAAAAATGTATTTTTTATTATAAACGTTAAATAAATAGATGGGTAAAGGTAGGTAATAATGCAAATTAACTGTGAGATTTATTAGAAAAGATACAATTAGTTCTCGTCAGTGCGGTTTAAATGTTTGTTTATTTTGTTATTTTGTTTGTGTTTGTTTTACAGCTTGCCCTTCAAGCTCATTTGATTGACAGATTAATTGCAAAAATCTTTGGTTGAGAGGTCAAAAACAAACATAAGCTAATATTGAGCTTGATGTTCATAGTATATTACCTTCTACTAATGGGCTTTTTTTTCTGCAAAATCATTGAGAGGTGTTTTTAAAGCCATAGCTATAGGAAAAAACGTTATTTTTATGTAAAAAAAAAAAACAAAACTTTAAATGGCAGAGATACACCTCCTACCATATATTTTTTTTTTTTTACAAAAAATAAACCTTGAATTAGTAATAAATTCAAATGACCCAATTTCTTGAAGTCTGCTCCCGCCATCGTATAAAAGAATCTCTTGCCAAATATGATAAACTTTATTCGATTTTTTCGATTTTATTTCAATTTTTTTTTGAAAATAAAACCAATTTCGAATGAAATAAACATCAACTTAATCTTAAAGCTTGAGATAATCTTACTTACTTTTAAAGATACTTTTTATCATCGTCTTCATGTTGTGTGTGTCTTTATAGAAATTGTGTATATTTATTTTTAGGAATTTTATGAGGTTCTTAGTCTTTCCATATAAAAAAAAAAACAAAAACAAAGTCGATTAAATGTGGGAGCGAGAAACCAACTGTAATGTGAGTTAAAAAAATAAAAACCACAACAATACCAAAAAAATACAGGTTAGCTACGTTATGACAAAAAAGATTATATTATTTTCTAAGTAGTATCTTTTAATTATTTTTATCTAAATTTCAGAGAAAGAGAATAAGTACTTTTCTCCATATGGATTTATACTGAAAAGAAGTATAATAAACAATTTAAAATAATTAAGAAATTTTATGTAAATTAAATTTTTAAATATGTACCAACTCAGTTGCATCATATACAGTTACTCTGTTTCTTTTTGCATCGATCCAAGAGGAGCAACAAAAATAAACTTGATTTAATTGCGATGGAAAATTAAAATTAACAATAAAGTTTCAATTTAACGATTGTGAGAATGAATGACGGACCTCTGATGATGATGGTAGTTCGTGAGGTCTGTTATTATTGTTATTGATTTTTTTTTACAAGGTGTTGAAAATTGAAATGTAATTGTTTATAATTTTTGTAGCTATTAAGGAGATTGGTATTAATTTTTTTTTCGTTGTTTATGTTTTTGTCAAGGATAGTTGGTTTAAAAGGAAAAATAAAACAATCAACATTTTTCGATATATAACAACTTTTATTGTAATTGGTTAATAATTTTTTTTTGTAATAAATTGTTTATTTCACATAATCATTAATTAAGATAATGATTATGAGGATGATACCAATCTTGCAATATATTTTTTACAATTATTTTGAAGGCAAACGTAAAGCTTTCAGTTATTTATTGTTTACGGAACAGTTTTTTTTAAATATATATTTTTTCTTGTAAATTTTTTTGTAGGTGGTTTTTTTTGTAACAAAAATTTGTGATGGGGATATTTACATTTTTAATTCAGCTTGTCATGAATTCAGTATAGTAATGGATAAAGTTAAAAGAAATCATAAATCGAATTTGGTAGCACTGAATATAAAAGAAGCTCTTGAGAGTAAAACTCACAAATGGTCACACTCACAAAAATTAGTGTCCACCTACAAGTTTTAATCTCGAGAGTTTAAGAGTTGCTTGCAGTCTTTTTACTCTTAAGTGAATACGCATAAATTTCAACAACTTAACGTTCTTGAGAGAGTTTGAGAGTTCTTTCACTATAAGACTATCAAAAGTGACTCTGATAGCTCAGTCAATTTGCAAATATTACTCTCAAGAGGTGTTTGAGAACTGTTTGTAGTCTTTTTACTCTCAAATTTAATAACATCTTAAAGCTTGGTGTTGATTTGAGAGTACTTTCACTACAAAACTCTCGAAATTGGCTCTCGGATATCTGTGAGCCAATATCATGACTTTCTCTACTTCTGTGTTTTACTCTTGAGAGCTGCTTAAGAGCAGCTTACAGTCTTTTTACTCTCAAATGGAAACGCATCATTAAAAATATGTTTTATGATTGAGTTTCTCGTATCGTCTTATCTACTCATCACACAATAACTTAAAGAAAAAATTTTCTACAAAATATGCACTAACTTATACATAAAAACCAATCGACAACTTATTAAAAATTCAAGGTTCTTTATTAAAATAGCCCGAACAAAATCTATTTTAAGATACATTATAATATCTAAACAAGAATTGAGATTATGGTTATAGCCTGAATGGAATAATTTATGTATTTATCTATTTATGTGCTGAAAGATAATGAATGTGTTAAAATAAATTACTTAGTTAAAATTTAATATACATTAAAGTTCCTGAAATTAATTCTTGTTAATGTGCGATGCTTAATAAATTAATAGAAAACAAATTTCAGTCAATTAATTTTAACATTTTTTTTTTTTTTTGGCTGTCGGTGGAAATATGTTATGTTTTATGATAAAAATATTTATAAGAAATAGGAAAATTAAATTTTGTTATATTTTAGATTTTATTATTGCAGTTGTTAAGGAAAAAATAATAAATTTGACATCGTTAGAGGGTACCATATAAAAGTGATATGAATGAAGTTTCAACACAACACTTTTGATCAAAACTCGAGTTTTATCTTTTTTATGCTAGCTTAAATAACTAAACAATTTTTAAGACTTTCTTAAGCCTCCAAAATGGAAACAAATGTTTATTAAAGTCTCACGGGATTAATATCTTGTATAACATGTTTGAGCGGGGCATGACTATCATCCATTTCAGAAAGATCTTCAACTTTTTAAGGAAAAAGAATTAAGACCTTACTACATTCAATTTATTTTTGTACAGAAGTGAACAAAAAATTTGTCTTTTTTCAATAAACTACTCAATCTTATCTTTTTTTCAAGTTTTACAAAATTAGAAGTAAGAGCGTCCCTATAACTTTTACTTTTGTAGAAAAGTGAAACACAAACACATCAAAATAAACAGTTTAAAAGCTGGTTCATAGATGTCACTCATATCGATAATAGTTTGCCGAACTAGCCTTTTCCGTGTTTGAATGCATTCAGCTCAACTCAAATTTTATACTCTTTTCGCAGGAAGGTGTCGCTAGCATATATTTGTATTTTTCACTTAAGCACTTTTGTCAAAAATGAAATGAATGAAGTTAGGCCATAATTGTCTTTTGGGAAGTTGAATAATGGTCCACAAAATCCAAACAAATTGATTATTTCAGTAACAACTAATCAATAGTAAACATACAAAGGGTCATAGCATATTTTCTGCATAAATAGAAAGGTTTACAAAATAGTATACAATCAAAATGGAAAATGTGGTGTAAAACAAGGTTGTATGTTTTGCCCAGTACTTTTTACTATGGTCAAATGGCTAGAAAGATGTAGAAAGATGAAATCGATAGGCTGAAAATCTAAAAACTAAAATTTATCTTCATTTGAACTTTTTCATTTATATACTCATTTTAGGAAGAAGCTCCCTTAGGAGACAGTAAGTTAAGTGGATTTGAAAGAGCTTACAGAAGATTCCATGCGGAGAGCATTCGAAGAGGCATAGGTACAATATTGAAGTAAAAGAGTTGGAAAGTATTAAAATACATTTCAAGTAAAAATTGTATATGATGTAGGATCCTCCTTGGGTTATCAACTATTTAAAAAAAAAAAAAACATCTTGAATTTAGCTTTGGTTACGTAGGTACATTTTTCTCACTTGAACTCGAAATGACATAAGAAGAAAACTTTAAAAAATAAAATAAAATAAAATAAAATAAAATAAAATAAAATAAAATTAAACTAAATTAAATAAAATAACATCAAATAAAATAAACTTTAAGGTCATTAAAGTCACATAAAAAAAAATTACAATAACAAGAAATTTTATTAAAGCTGAATGAACAAGTTGACTCATATTCATTTTGATTGACTCAAAACAAAATATTAATAAAAATAATTGTTATCAATAAAAAATATTAAAAAATTGAAAATTTTTGACTCGTACTGTTTTTTTGAGGATGCGAAATAACGGTACTTTTAAAAAAAATCTCAAAACAAGAAGCATAGAAAGCCTTAGAAAATTTTTGTTTTATTTCAATACTTACACTTTTTTTATTGAGATTAAGCTCTTCAAAAACACTTTTAAAAAATGAAAAAAAACCATGTTCTTGTTAATTTTTTTTTGGCTACCTATTGTATAATTTGTATCACAGAATTTTCAGTCAATTTCAACAGTTGGCAACTTATAACTTTTCAATGTTTAGTCCATTGCAATGAAGGACCTCTAAATATTTAAATAAAAAGATTATATTGTTATATTTCCAAATAAAAAATGTTCATGGTTTCAAAAAGAAACCAAATATTCTATATTAATTGATGTATGCTTCGCAACCTGTATTGCAACGGAATGGATATCCATTCTCATACAAAAACCCTTTATATAAGATTATTTTATTGACGCACCACAAATTCTTTTTCTGCCAGTAAATGACCTAAGTAAAGTATAAAATACCTAAAAAAAACATTGGAAATTATATGAAACAGTGCAATTTTATAAATATTCTAATTATAAAACCACTAATTGCAAATTAGTTCTTTGTAAAAATCAAAATAATCCCAATTTTGTAAATTTAAGAAAATAATAATTGCACCTACTACGCCTCAAAATTACGCAGAATTTTGTTGCATTTTATAAAATTAAATAAATTTAATAGGAAATAATTCTGCTTATTTAGAAAAACCAAAAGTTAACAAATCGTTACCACTAATTAATTTTTTTTCTTTCTTTGTATATTTAAAATATACAAATTTTATTCAAAGCAATTTTCAGCTAATTACGAAAAGTATGTACCTACTCATTTATACACTCAGTACACCCATGGATAATTATAAAAAAATTTCAGAAAAATTCTTAAAATAAATTTCACAAACATTTTTTTCAAAAATAAAATAAAAACATCTTGTGTGTTTACCATAAATAAAAATATGCAATCAATCAGATGTCAACGCATAAATAACATAACATGGGTGCTTATAGTTTGAAACGATTAAAATGTATTTATTTTATTTTTAAAATTTCTATTTCTTTCTTAATTTATATTTGTTTTTTTTTTTGATGTTGTTGTTGTTAAATCATTCAATACAAACCAAAAAAAAAAAAAACAAATACCATAGGTAAATGTATATACTAAAAGAATACCTGTGAATTAAGTGTGATGCTATATTATGCAAGAAACAAAAAAAAAAAAGAAGGTGTAATCTAAGATGACCATATATTCTTTTATCTTATGCCAAAGATACCATCAATCTAAGCTAATTGATTATTTATACACCGGTGAAGACATCAATTCTAATTTATCTCTAAAATCTAACATACTTGCCTGCACTAATAAATTATGACTTAACTTTAAGAGTCTTGTACGAAAGAAATACAAAAAAAAAAAAACTTAAACCAAACCACATCATTCTAAATTAAATGACGTCAAGAACTATCCACACTTTCTATAGTAGGTACACCTATTCTAATTTTCTAAGATGTGAAAAAATAAAGATTTATCTTTAAAGTTTTTATAGCAATAGATACAGCTTGAATATAGAGAGCAATAGTAGATAGATACTTTCTTTCATTCAGCTTGAGCGTGTGTATTGTAAGCATATCTTGACATTGAATTTGGCCCCGAGGGTGTGTTGTTTTTTTTTTTTTGAAATATTAAAAAAATTGCATTGTTTAACTTGGATAAATAAATTTTTCTGGCACACGGTCTAGCAGGAATATCATCTATTTCTATATAGATACGCGCCATCTATCGTACAAAAATTCGTCACTTTGCCAGCTCTATAGAAAAGTGCATTGTTGTATCTGAATCTATTGGTGGTTTAACTCTCTACATAGAGATGCGTCTGGTATGTCGTATATCTATTGTGAATGTGCTGATTCCATCTTTTCTTTTTTGGCAAATTGTGGAGGAAAAAAATGATGAAAATAAAGGAGGAGGAAAAACAAAGTGAATAAAAGCATCAACAAAAAGCAAAAAATAAGGAGGAAGACGATAAAAATTCACGACTCTGGCCTCAAACAGATTTGTTTTTGTTTTGGTTTATTTTTTGTTTTTGTTGGTTTGTCCATGGTGAATGATATTTTTTTTTTTCTGTCGGAGTTTCCTTGATAGCTTTTCATTTTATGAATTGTTTTGTGTTTACCGTTTTTATATTCATTCCTCTTACGTATTGAGTGATGTGGATGTTTTCCAATTGCGGATGAATTTTACGATATTTTATGATGATTTTTTTTTTTTAATTTTAAATTTATAGGGTAAGCATTGTTTTATATCTCTTCCTGTGCCACCATTCGATAGTCGTTGCTGTTGTCGTTGTGGTCGCCCTTGGTAGTGATGTGATGTCTGAATTTTTATGCCACGTATATAAAGTATTTTTTTTTTTTTCCAACGACATGACTTGATTATTGATGAGAGAAGAAAGATGGTTAGGTTTTGCTTACTTCAAGAATATGCAATGCAACATTTAGGTAAGGTTTAAATAAATTGATGATAATGATGATGATGAGTTTGATGGAGAGGAGTTGGGTATACGAAGGTTTATAGACGCATTCAAAACTTGTTGGTTTTTTTGCTTTTCATTATTTTCTGTAAAGTAATGGAAAAAGGAATAAAATTCACAGATGGAGACATATTAATTGATCATGAGATTTTTTTTCTTCTTTTTTTTTTTATTGTTTGTGAAGCAATCAATCAATAGGAGAATCTCTTTTAGGAATTGTATTGGAATTGTTTTTTTTTTATTGTTTTTTTTTTCAGGTGAATGATAGAGAATTCTATAGAAAAGGATTCTTGAGTAATGTTCTTGGAATGGAAATGGTTATAGAAAAAAACATTGATTAACCCTTAACCCTGTGTCTGATGATAAAATAGAATAACATGAGACTATGATGTCTGGAAATCATAAAGTTGGTGACAAATGGGTAGTGAAGGTGTTTTCATTTAAGGAACTACATATACGTGAGTATATCTTCATTTAAAGACACGAAGGTTGTTCATTAGTTAATGGACATTATCTCTTTGAAGCAGGATTTAAAACAAAATGTACACAGATTAACTATGAATGTTCCCCAAACTTTTGAGTACACTTACCCAAAACGAATGTTAAGTCTTTTTATTTTTTTGAATTAAAAATTTAATTGTGCGTTTACACAAATTAGAAATGTCTTTTTGGTAAAATCAGTTTACGTAAGCTTTTTACTGTACACTCTTACCCCTTAGTACTCTTTAAAATAGAAGTGTAAACCATTTTTTAATATCAAAGAATATTTATAGAACATGGAGGTCGTTTGAGGTTTAAATCATGGACAAGTCAAGTACGCGTACTCTTACCCTTAACGACTCTTTAAAATGGTTGTGTGATCCATTTTTTAATACCAAAAGATATCTAAGTATCACGGGAAAAAATGTATCAAACGTTTAAGTTTAAATCGTAGACAAGTCAATTATTAGCACTCTTACCCTTAAGGATTTTCAAAAACGGTTGAATTATACATTTTTTTGGGGGGATTTATATATCTACCATTATAGTTTTAAATCGTGGATAGGTCAATTAAAAATGAACTTGAGCAATGGTTTGCATGTAATCTATTTATTTTTTTTTTAATTCTTGTTTTCTTCATTTGTTATTGAAGAGCTTATCATCATAAGTATATCCTTATAAGTTTTGTCAATGAAATTCTCAATACCACACCTTAACCTCCTAACCCCGATTAAATAATTTCACAATTTCAAGCAATATATTTTGGGGTGCGACAGAATTTTTTATTTTTTTTTTTTTAATATTTTACATCAGAAAACAATAAATAAATAATAATACGTCAATGATAGCACTGCAGCGCACCATGCCAGCCACCTTACGTCGTCGCGCGCCGCCGTGCGTCCGACGTCGTCGTCAGTCGGCCGCCAATCTGAATGCTTTGGAAATCGCGCATCCATTAAAATATTACACACAAATCCTTATCAATCTAGGTCAAATTGAAAAAAAAAATCATTAACCCATTATTTTTGTATGGATTGCTTATAAATTTGCCATAATGCTGGAGGTCGAAATTTTTTTAAAGCTTACATTCATACGTACGCATGTATTTACAGCATTTATTGAGTCACAGTTGCCACAAATTATTATCAGGCATATTTTTTAATTGATATTTTTCTTTATTTTTTTTTTTTTTCTTAGTCAATCGTTTTGTGATTTGTAAAATTTTTGTAGGTAGTATTTTAGCAATGAATTTATTAACACTTTATCGCAGGTAAATATAATTAAAGAAAGGCTGTATAGAGTAAAAATTATTCACTTCCTCATTTGTGGACTCTTTTGTGTTACGAAATGTGTGTAGACATCATTGTGCTAAAAGAAAACAATAGCATACATAGATGTACTTCAAAAAGGTTGCTAATAGTAAAAGATTTAATAAGAAATTTAATTTAATCAAAAGAAATTATAGAAAAAGACAATGAAATAATGGCTAGACTTTGAAATTCTTGCAGATTGTTCAAAATTCTTGTGATACCTGTGATATCTTGCATATTTTTATTTTGTATCTTCAAATATTGACACAGAAATTTAAAAGGGTTTACGAAAAAGTGACAAGAAATGAGAATTGATATTCGTGGAGATTGTATAAGGTTTTTGTGATACTTGTGATACGTTGGATGTTTCATATACTTGAAAAACATTGCAACTATCAACCGATTTACTAAGTTATTTTTATTAAATCAATACAAAGTATAAAAAAGACATAAAACTAATGACCACGCTTTGAAATTCTTGCAGATTGCTGAAAATTTTTATGATACCTGTGATATCCTGGATTTTTTATTTTAAAGTCTTCAAATATTAACGCATACATACAAAAATGACAAGGAACTCCCTCCAGATTCGTAGAGATTGTTTAAATTTCTTGTGATACCTGAGGATATCCTCGATTTCATTTATTTCCCTTTCCAATAATATTTTATACGGAAGTGTGTAGGATTTTGAAATATAACAGGAAATCAAATTTGAATAAATGGTCAAATTTTGAGAGCCTTGCAGATTATAGAAATTTCTTTTGATAGCATTTCCTTACTTTCATAAAAAACACAAAAATCTGTAGAGTTTTAAATATAAAGGGAAAGTCAATTTATATAAATGAACACATTTTGAGAATCTTTTAGACTGTTGAAAGTTGTTGTGATACCTGTGATAAACTTGATGTTTTCGTTTATTTATTTTCAAGAAATATTAAAGAACTGACTTTAACTTCAAAATCCCAGTAATATTTGTGATATCTGATATTCTGACAAATACGTTAAAAGGCATATATGTCAAAGCTTGGGTTTGCTTGTGATATACACATACTAATATCTATAGCCAAAAAAATAATCTATGTTATACTCTTTTGTGAATGTTCATTTACCTTCCAATAATAACACTTGGATCTTTAATATTTTGCAAGTGTGTGTAAATGGCAGCCTAATAATTTAATTTTGTGATACTTTAATATTTTGTCTTTGGAATAATAACAAATCTTCTTAAATTTGTTGAAAAATGTATGCAAGTGTTATAAAATATTTTCAAAAATTCAATCTTTCTTAATTATCACCAAACCTACAACTTTTCTTTAGATATTTGTAAAATAAATATCTACAATTAGTTTGAAATACATGTGATAAAATAAAAGCTTGAAAATACGAGTATGCTTTAAAAACACTATTTACAGCGATATCTGAGGTTTGTTTTATTCTTATGATATTTCCTATAGATTTTTTAAAATAAATATTATACAATGGCAGATTTTAACAAATAACGATTACATATACTTGCAGACATTTGTGAATATTTAAATGATACTAGTAAATGATTGAAATAAAGAATTATGCTTAATTTAACAAATTTTATAAATCTTTTTTTTAAAGATATATGATAAAAGACAATATAATCTGTGATATTTGACGTTTGTTTAATTTTTGTGATACATAGGGTAGAAATTTTATTAAATATCCATTAAATAGAATCATACTTAAACATATTATACTTCCAATTTCCTTGAGGTTTTAACGAATATTTGCAGTTATATGTGATAATTGAAATGTTTGTGATATTTTTGATAAATTTGTAAAAAACCACTAGATGATTACTATGTAAGTAGGTACCAATGTAAGTATTTTATTTTTTGACGAAAACTTGTGATAAAATCAGCAGATCTTTGACATTCTTGTGATACCTTTATTGGATTAAGCTCATACATAGCAGATAAACTCAATTTTTATATCTTTATAGTTTTTTAAATATCAATGTTTAGATATATGTATTTACATAAAATGGTTAAAAATGTTCAATATCTTTCACTAACCACTGTAAATCGATCAAATATTATAGTGTATCACTAAACCGCAGAATCATTTTAACACAAAAACACAGAGAAACATGCTAAGCTTTCAATCATAAATTTCCCTACACACAGTATTACAAGAGTCACGTAGGTAGGATAGATAGATGTATTCATAAATGTATCTATAGATATCATTATACGTAGTCTCTCTCGCAAATATTTGCAACTTCAGGTGCAATCATGCGTTTACATATTTATGCGCATGGTTTAGTTAAACATAACCAAAGCATGAGCATAAATATATATAATTTGCTTTTGTTTGCATCTCCGCTTATATGTAGATATGTAGGTAGGTATATCACACAACATTCGCAAGCCACTGCATACAATTAGTCTGCAAAATTTCCATTCCAATGGTTTTAAGATACTTAAGCGAGTACTTCTACAAACATATATACATGACTTATACAATTTTCTATATAGACGGCAGATTGGCTAACACGTCAAAAGCTATAAAGCCATGGCACTAAATTAATAAGTTATACTTAAGCAAGGTGAACTCGTATAGTGTTTATTTATTATCTATCTGATGGATCTCTTTTTAAAAACTATCTGAGTATCTAAAGGAAAATCAAAATTGTATTTTTTTTTAGGTACGGGTATGTAATTTTTTTTGCAATTAAATAATTTTCCTCATTCACTCTTTCAAGTGCTTCAGCCAGCGTTTGGCTGTGTATGGTATATTACATAATTTGGATAGAAATAGTGAATGCATGCATTTATGCACTTATTTAAAACTTATGATATAATTGTTGAATCTATATGTAAGGTGATGCGCAGGGGGGCAAAAAGGGGATGGGGAGGGGCAGAGAAGAGTGCTCTTGAATGTGGGAATGGTGATGTTCAAAAAAGAATTATTTCTTTTTATTTTTTGATTCGGTGCCATATCGTTGCGATTTTGCTATGCTGCAAGTGATTTGTAATTGAATTTCAAAGAGAAGGAAATATTTATTTTCGAATTTTCTCAACAAAAAAAAAATGTTGAATAAGAAAATGTAGGTATGGTACGCTTTGCCAGTATACGGGTATTTCTAGTATAAAATTGAATCAATACATTCTGGTTTAAATTAGGGGTGGAAATTCTTTGCGGACAGAATTGTATGATGGGGGGTGTTTGAGGAAGTCAAAATTAAATTTAAGACTATCCCTGACATTAGGAGACTGCTTGGCGATGGCAGGTATTTTTTTTTTGTGCTTTGCTTTGGTTTTATTTTGGCTCGGGTATAGGTACGAGAATACTAGATGAGAAATTTTAAGTTTGTAAGCGGCGAAAGTACTAGTATCATCGTGAAAGTGATTTTGGCTTTGAAAACAATAAAAGGGACAGTTTGGCTATTTGTATCTGTTTTTTTTTTTTTTTTAGATTGAATTCTCTTTTTTTTTAGGAATTTTGCAATTCATTGAGATGCAATAACAATGTTGCTTATCTTACGCTTTCTTTTAGGAAATTGTAAGACAAATGAGGATACATTTTGTATTTAATAAAATTTGGAAAGGTGCCTGAAGGTTGACACTTTAGACCTGAACTTTTTGATCTTTTTTAACCCTATCTATTGCAAGGTATTTTTAAGGTATTCTGTACAGTTTATATACAAAGATGACATGGCTTATAGCATCGTCGTTTATCACCAGGATAAAACCCTACAATATGACAATAAGGGAAAATGCCTAAACAAACTTTTTGATACAGTCAACTTCACTTATCTGAATGTCATAGTTTTACTGAAAAAAATCGATTTTAAAGAAACATAAAGGCTTCTTTTACTGAAGGGCCGTTGGTTTTCAAGTTTTTGAAACCCATATATATATATATTTTTTAAACTTAAAAATTGACCTTACTATAAAAATGTATCTACACACAAATAGTTTTAACATAAATAACAGAAACTAAAATATTATTTAAATTTTAATACAAAACAGTGCCAAGCAAAGTATAAAAACAAAAATTGGAACAATCAAAAGGTAATGATGAGGCAACATGTTTAAGATCGCTGACCTCTAGCAACATATGATTGGCTTTCTATCAACATAGCTCTAGAAATAAATTCTGTAAAAAATGATGATGAAATATAATTATAGTCATAAATCCATTTGTATAAACTATTAAGTTATTTTTCCTATGTTTTAGATCTTAATAGTTTCATAATTATTTTCTTCTGTTATAAATAGAGTTCTCCAAATGTTGCTTCAACACATAAGAAAAAAATAAGTAAATGTGATAATTAATTTTGTTCCATTAATCTTCTTTTTTTTTTTTCTTAGGAAAACCAATTTTATTTCATAAAATAGGAATTCAGAAACACATTCATGCGTAAACAATTTACAATTATTGTTGTTTTTATTTTTCTCTGTGGTTAGTTTTAATCACACTTATAAGAGATAAAATATTAACGACCCGCATTTGCATTTTGCATCCTTATCAGGCCGATTTATTTCAATTAAACCATAATTATATGACTTCAATCAAATAATAAGCCCATAAGAGAGGGGTTGTTGTGTTAGCTGATAAGGCAGAGAGAAGAAACAAAAAATGGTATTGATAAAATATATGTGCCTTGGGTGTATGTCGCAGTAAAATATTAAGAAAAATGCAAATGAGGCGACTTTTACTCTATTTGATTAGTTTTTTTATTTTGTTATAATTTTTTTTCAAGAACGGCGTGTACTTCACAACAAATATTCACTTGAGAGTGTTATTTGTTAATCATAAAATATATATGTTTACAGAAAACTTTGATATTGTGCCGCCCTTTAAAAAAAAAAAAAAATTAAAAAATGCAATTCCAACAATTTTACTAGAAAGTCAAACTTAGATAAGATATCACACTAAGCGCCCTTAAAGCTTTTTGAATCTAAAAAGTTTTTTGTTTGTTTAGTATGTTTATTTTGTAGTTTAAAATGATTTTTTTTTCTAGAAGTCAAATTCAGTGGTTTTTATGTTTGAATTGTGATAAAAATGTATTTAATTTTTTTTCTAAACATCTGCCATAGTAAATATTGGAATATTATTAGGGGATTTTATCAATTATTTGTTTATATATATATGAACCCACATTATGTGCAAATATTAGAAATAGATTAAAATTTCGAAACGAGGGCAAATTTTTCAATCAAAAATATAATGCGAGTATGTATGTATAAACAAGATTTCAATATTTTTATCATTTTATAAATGAGGACGTGAAAAATTTGAAAAAAAAAAACGATAAGAATATGAATAATGTGTGTGTTTTTCTTTAAGTAAATAAAATTGAAAACTTCGTGTTGACATTACGGAAAACACATTTCAAAAATATTAAACCGTTTTGAAAAAAAAAGAAAACATTTTAGAATTTTTTTTCCAATTCGTTTCGATAAATCAAAGTGAAAACTTCAATAAATTTAAAGTGGAAATTGAAATATCTTATGAAAAAAATCAACAAAAAAGACTACAAATTGTCTTTTCACCTTTATTTACATTCCACATCTTCAAACTAAAAAGCAGATGGTCGAAATAATGTAAAAATTTCACACACTACCTAGATTATGTTATTTCATCTGTAGTCGTAATATTGTGGATTGTATTAACTCATAACTGGTGGTGGAATAGATTCGCTTCGATATCGCTTAACTGTTCATGAAATAAAAAATAAATACGTTCCATAATCTTTTTCACGACATTAAAACAAATCCACTTAAGCATCGTTCTTAAATAGCTGTAAGCTCTCGTGAAATGGAAAATAAATACGTTCCACAATCTTTGTACCAGAAAACAACCAATTTCAAATTTCATTGATAAAATTACTATGGAAAAATTTCCTAAGACTGTGTTAAAGGCTTTAAGAACTAAGAGTGAGCATTTTTTTTCCAAACAAAGGCAGTGAGTAGTTCACTAGCACGGAATTCATCAAGACTATGTAAGCATGTCCAAATAAGGAAAGAAAAATATGAATAGGTTCCACAATTTTTTTAACCGCAGTCAAGAAGTTCGAGATGCAATTGAATATTTGAGGTATTTTTTCCATGCTGTCTTTAGTTTTCAAATAAAATTCTAATAGGATACACAAATATTTCATTCCATTATAAGCAAATGAATTCACTCTGTTTTCACATTCTTTAAACGTCAAAAATAGGACAAGGGGCATAACATTAAAAACTTTTGGTCATTTTAAATATGTTATGTCCGTTAAATGTCCTTTATAATAATCAAAATTTGTTCATACTAAGAGAAAATTTTTTAATTTGACAATGTGAAGCGAAATCAAAATCGAAATGAAGCATCAAATAATCTCACGTCCAAAATATTTAAAAAATTTACTTTTTATTTACTTTTTCGCACCTGTGGAAAAAGTAATTTTTATATGTGAGTTTCACTTCACTTGGCTTTTTAAGCCTCAAGCTTAAATAAAAAATCTTTAAGTAAAGAAGTAACATGAATTTATCATGATTTCATTTCGATTTCTCTCATACAAATTTTGAAGGGCACTTCTATTCCTGCGTGGTATTAAAAAAAAAGTCATGCGAAAAATTGTATAAAATTTCTCATTTCACTTATGTTAATGGAACTAAGAACCTAAAACTTGAGTTTTCATTTCGAAAATTTAATTTTTTATTTAGATAGTTTTAGAAAAATTTCTTGTAGTTTAAAATAAATATATTGTGGATTTTATTGAATTTCCATCTTGGGCTGGTTACTAAAGCCTCGTGAAATGAAATATGAACGCATTTCACAATCTTAAAAAGTGGCCGTATTTAAATTTTTTTAGCATGAGGATAGATTAAGGAAAAAAGTTAGTACAGTGCAGATAATTCTTTCATTTGACAATCAATCAATCAGTCAGAAGCCGTGGAGTGTAAAGTTAAAATCTTCACACTAACGATTTTGTATGAATTTTTCGTTTTTAATTGGACTTGTTATTCGGACAGGAAAACAAATTAGTAAAGGAATAACTGGACTTAAAATTATTTTTTGTTCTGCAATTTTCTGGAGATTATTTCGAAATTAAGAAAAATCCGTTTGATTTCGCTAAACACTTTTTACAAGCGAACTGAAAAAAATTTTTGTGATCCGGTTATGATAAAAGCTATTATTATCACGCTCTTGATTTAAACATCAATTTAAATACATCCGTTCCAGTAGCCTTCTTTTTCACTACAATGTATGGAATTTAAATAGGTAGGTAGTCAATTACTGATGTGATTGCATATTTCATCCATTCAACTCCGATTTGACTATAGCTAAAAAAGTCAAAGAATACAAAAAGCAAAGACGAAAAAAAAAACAAAGTTCACAAGCCATCATTTCCTGCGCGCAGCTGATTTTCCACAACAACAAAAAAATTCCATCGAACATAATCATTTCATTTCAAGGAGAATCATATGATATCTAGTCAAGACCAAATTCAAATCTCATCCCATCATATGATCATCGATATAATAATTTCATTTATCCAGAATTCACCTTGAGAATCTTGAAGAAAGTCCCAGAAAATGAATATAGTACATGTGTTTGTATGTAGAGATATGATGATGGAGGAATATAATTCAAAATGATTGCCTAACCAACAAGTCATGAATTTATAAGCAGAAGAAGCAAAAAACAAAATCGTGTAGATATCCTTCTCGTGTATTTCACATCAACTTGTGGTTCATTGCACACAGAAGATCGCCTTCACTCTTGAAATTGCTCTGCAATCAGCAGGTAAATTCATTTCGTACACATCGGAATGATCGATATATTTTGTATTTATTTTTATTTTTTACCTGTCCGCAACGGTGAAAACCCGAAGGTGTTCGATATAATGATGATGTTTTGATGAAATCAGCTGGATGGATCTTAGCTAAGCAAAATCATATTAAGTGAGTTTTCAAAACAGAACTAAGAAAAACTATTAGAAATTAACTTTAATATTTTCGATACAGAAAACGGTAAGAATCATAGACAATAAGTAAAATTCCATCAGGACTGGGGTGCCTCAAGGGACAATATTCGGTCGACTATTTTTTTTTTAACTCAAACAGTTGCCTGACCAGTTGATTGCCAAGTTATCCAAAGAAGCCACTTACTGGATATTTGATTATCTTTATGTAAGAGCTAGCTATGTATAAAAATTACTTCCAGAATTAATACTTTTTCTTCAGCTTTTTTTCTCAATTTTACCACTTAACTAGCGGCTGTAAAGGATTAAAATTACAAGAAGGCAAAAAAGAAAAAGTCTCACCGCTTAAACTCTAAATCCTTTTAAAATATCATATGAGTAAGAAAATGAAGGTAATCTAATTTCTTTTAAAAAGATTCTTTAAACTTTGTATACCAAACATATTTTTAAATTGGTAACTTTTTCTTTATTAATTTTTCGCATGAATTTTGAGACTTTGCTATATTTCCAGCCATAATTTTGATATGTTGTTCTATTTAAAGAAATTTCATGATAATTTTAATACTACATCGAAATAATTTTTTTTTCTATTTTGATGAATTATTTTCAACATTGGGATGAAACCTACCCCTTAAAAAAAAAAGATATGTTAAATCAGTTTATGTATCTACATAAATCTATATCTCTTAACTAAATGGGGGAGTTTGTGTGTATGCTCATAAAACATTTTCAAAATCAAAAACACTACCTGATACCTACAATAAATCATTAACTTTGAAATGTTATGATGTTAAAATAGGTAATAAATTACAAAACAGGTAAAAGAAGAAATATAAGTCGGTTCGAACAATAATTAACAATTAAGCTATACTAATCTATGGCATTGAACATCTAAGTTTTGCTTCTGATTTATTTATTTTTTTTATAAAAATAAAATATTGAATTTAGAAGGAAAAAGAAATTATTATAAAATAACGAATGAATTACTTGGAAAAAAGAATTTGAGATTAAATAAGAAATATGATGACATTCAGCGGTCATAAAAACACTTTTAATTAATTATTTTATCAAAAAAAAAAAATAGATTTGTGTTCTTTTAAGTGGATTTGGAAAAACAGGGTGGTTGAGAATTTGTTTGTGCGAAGACTTTGTCAAAAAAAAATTTTAAAGTTGCATGTGGAAAAATGGGAAATTTTATTATAAAAGATAACCAGCTTATATGCTTTGTGAAAATAAACACGAAGAAGTCTCCAGGTAAGTCTCCAATATTGACTACTTAAACGCTACTGTATTAGACTGAGCACCCAGGCTCAAGTCTGTTCTTTTAATTACTGGGCAAAATTGTAGATATTGCTCTTCTTCAATTTATTTGGCAAAGTAGCTCAGTGCTTTGAATTTTACAGTAAATGTCTTAGAAACAAACAATGTAAAAACTAAGCAACTTTTCTGTAGTTCTTTCAATCTTCAATGCTTATAGTTTCGTTTCATTTTCTCGACTTCTTAATTACTATACTTTATAGTTGCTCAGTTAAGGCAGATTGAGCAAATTAATAACATAAGTTTTTGTAGGAAATTAAGCAATAGAAAATAAAAGTTGCTCAGTTTTTACTAGGTTTTCACAATGTTGCATTGCTTGAATTCTCGTCTTGTGGCTTGTTAAAATGAATGCTCTTATTCTGAACTTAATATATTGCTCACTTTAGTTAAATTAAGCCACTTTCATTATTAAAATTTTTTTGTATTAGAGAAGTCAATCTATACAGCATTAAAGTTGCTCAGTTCTAATTTTTTTTTTGAAATTACCTTAAATTCATATTAAATCAAAAGACTGGGCTACTTATATGTTGTATATATTGAGTTCTTTACTTCTGACTTCAACGAGTTGATTGTTTGATTAATACTAATAATAATTTAACTAGATTAAATGATAAGCTATGGAATATAAAATGAGCTCAGTTTTCAAATGTTTCTTCTTGAAATTACCTTACATTCAAATTACATCAAACGACTACGTTACTTTTATGTTGTAAGGCTTGACTTCTCTTCTTCTGAGATACGTCAATTGCTCAATTTTCTTTAATAAAATGTCTTTCAATAAAGCATTAAAATTTCTTAGTTTTAAGGTTTTTTTAACTAAACAAAATTATAATCATATTTAAAGATACTGCTACTCTTATGTTGCATAGATTGAACTCTCTTCTTATGAGCAAATGCATGGATTATCTTCTCTTTTTCTGAATTTAAAATAATGCTCAATTTTCTTTAATAGAGCAACTTTTTTTATTAATTTATAAGAATACAAGAAAGGTTAAGCTATAAAACATAAATTTGGCTTAGTTTTTATTTCCTAAAATTATATAAATTCTAATTTAAGTTTGAAGACTGAGCTACTTAAACGCTGTTCATAAAGCTTCGGAGATAAATGTGTTGCTCAGTTTTGTTTTTATCCAAAATTATGTAAATGAGAGAAGAAACAAAATTTTTGAATTTATGTATTATTTAAAGTTCATTATAAAGGAGCAGGGAAATTCATTTCAGTTTTTTTTCACATTTGTTAATACTGAAATTATATTACATCAAAATTGAATCAGAAACCTGAGCTGATTTTGTGCTGCATAGATTAACTTCTCTTCTTGTGAGCTAAATTTATTGCTCAGTTTTGATTAATTGAGCAAGTTTATATTTTAAAGATCTTTATAGAAAACGAGTTAGCTATTTTACACAGGAAATGTTCAGAATCTAAAAAATAAATTCACATTTAATCTAAAACTAGATCTAGAGATTGGGCTACTTTTAAGATATAAATCATTCTAAGATAATTGCTCAGAAGTTTAAAAGTTGCTGACACAAGACAAGTTAGCTATTTTACGTAAGAAATATTCCGAATCATCAAATTAAAATCGCATCTAATCTAAAATTAGATCTAGAGACTGGGCTACTTTTTAGATATCAATAATTCTGAGCAAATTTTGTTGCATAATTAGTAATTCAATGCATTAATATAGACAATTAACTACTTTTTTTATTTTCCAAAAAAAAAAAAAATTAGATAATAGAAATTTAGCTTATTTTCACTTAGGTAATTGAGCTAAAATTAGCTAATTTTAAATCTTAAATATTTTTAACCTTTTCACCTCATTGATAATTAGAATTTAAGTCAAATAAAAAATTTGTTACACCTTGTGTATACAAAAAAAAATCTTATCTCTTTCAAGTTCAAATTTGATTTATTTCAAAAAATTTTCTTGATAGCACTGTCGGCGGCCGGCGGCAGTCTTTGTGGCTATTTTCAAAAAGTTACTTAATTTACTTCACCAACAAAAGAATCTATAAAAATGGTTTGAACAACAACAATATTTTTATAATAATTTATATTTTTATATTATACATTTTGTCATCACCCTGTTTTTGCTATCAATTATTATTAGCATGCATTTTTGTGTGGTATACATGGATGGGATGACAAGTGATCATCGCTAAAAGGCAAGGTCAGCACTTGGGAGCATTCTCATAAATTAAATAAATGATGCAAAACATAGCGCAAACAATTGCGGCTTTTGTAATAAATCAGAAGCGACTATACATACGTCTCTTCAGAAAAAAAAAAAACTTCTTCTGATCGTGTCCGTCTTACGTTGTACAGATTCGTCGCATAGCGTCGCATCGGTAGGTCGGTCGTATAGTCAATCTTTTCGTTGTATCTATGGGTTCTTTTCTTTGATTGGAGGATGAAGCAATGGGATTGGGATGCTATAAGGAAAATATATATTATGCATCTGAGTTTTTTTTTTTAGAGATACAAATATGCACACAGCACACATAAATTCGACTTTAATTTTATTTGATGATTTTGATGTTGATGCCAGCAAATATATTATATAGATATAGATCCTATGCATCGGAAGACTGCGACGATGGTGATTCTTAAAATGATGATGATGAAGATGAAGATGTTTTGATGTATCTATGGATACTGTGTTGTGGATACCTACATATTACGTATGCCTACTTTGTAATCGAAAAGGCAAATGACCTGAGAGACTTTTACAGCATCAAGAATTGTAAATAAATTGTAGAATGTAGTAGTATAAAATCATACTTGATTTTGAATTTTGTTTGTTGTTGTTTTGTTTATTGTAGAGAAAAATTGTTTAAGTACCTACCTAACTTACCTACTATAAATACATGGAGATGATTAATTAAAATTTTGTGAGCTGGTTATAAATTTGAAGGATTTCTTTGAAATTAATAGCCGAACTTCATTATAGAATGAAACCATCGTCAGATTAACAGTTTTAAAGCCTTTTAAATTTCATTTGAAGTTAAAGTCAGGTTTAGTGCTGCTTTTTGTTGTCTACTTACTGAACGTTGGTTTTAATTACATTAGGTACGTTGAATGTTTTATGTTAAACTTGACCTCGATGTAACTTACCTGAAAAATAAATGAAAAAAAAAATTAAAAACATGTAGATATAAGAACAATTTGTAATATTACAATTTTGGTTTGAAATAAAGAAAGACTAAGCTTTAAAATTGTCAAATAGCTTATGATTGCAATGTTTGCCTATTGCAAAAATGATCAACAATATTTAAGGATTGGAATGTGAGAGAGTTTCTAAAAACACAGGTTTCTTCGCATTAAGAGATCATGTGTAGGTCACTATAAGTTCTGGTACAAAAGCGGCAAAAACCTTCAATATTTTTAAGATGATAATGGTCATCAGGCCAATATTCCCCCAGTAATGATTCGTGGGCGATTATATTTAAGGTCTTAGACACAACATTTACCTTCTTTTATTGATGCAATAAAATAAAATGAATCAATCTATAAAGTCTAAAGATATTCCATTAAAGCTTACTCATTTTGTCTTGTATGTAAAGTTAATAAACTTTTAACTTACTTTTTTTTCGCAAATATGTTTAATTAATGTTGGTTTATTCCATTTTGTTCCTATTTTGTCAATATTTATTAATTTAATGAATTTAAAAGAGCCAATTCACCAAGCCTTGAGATATTTGATTTAAAGTTTAGTCATTCAGTTTTGTATGTAAAGTTTAACAACTTTTAACTAACTTTTTTCGCAAGGATGTTTATTAATTTGCTATTTTACTTTATTTTGTTAATTTTTGTCATTATTTATAATCAAAACAATAAAAAAATTAATCAATTCTACAAGTTTTGAGATATTTAATTTAAAGTTTAGTTATTATGTCTTGTATGTAAAGTTTACAAACTGTCAAGAAAAAACCCTTATTAAGTTACAGCTTTATTTTTTGGTTTTCTAATAGCAAACCAATTTATTCTTCATTTTCAACAAAGTTTTATTGATGTAACGATATTGAAGAAAAACCAGTAAATGGTAAAAATCTGTCAATAGTATTAACTATTATTGGTGCGATCAATATTGATAGTATTTCTTCCCTTGTGAGTTGTTTATATCCATTTATATTTTTTGATAGTTATAATGTTCAAAATTATTTTATTGCATTTAAAAAGTGCGTAGTGTTTTCAATGATGACATTTATTTCTATAAATTTGAAAAATAAAATATTATTTATTTTAATAGGAAAACTCATTCAAATCCTTAGAGACACCAGTTTATTTATTCACAAGAAATTTCACTCAGAATGATGTCCGTCTTTTTTTAGATTTTACCAGCTAAATGAATGAATATGCGTGTCAGTGAGTAGACATTTTTGTAATAAGTTCTATTTACTTCATTTCTGTATTATGTCTAAAAAACTCGTACAAAAGTTATGCAATTTTTAATAAACAATACACAGGTTAAGAGGAGGAAGAATCCTTAAGGAATTGTCTCATTTAACTCTCATAACTTATAAAATCCTAGTAGAATTCTACAAGAGTACTTCAAGTTCCCTTGATATAGTCCTGTTAGACTATTGCCATTTACTGCCATATTTACTAAGCCATATAACGCTTTTAACAATCTAGTAGAACTCTACAAGGGTACTTCTTAATCTCTTGATATAGTCTTATAAGGCTCTTGGAGTGCCTTTGAAGAGGAAAAAAGTTATTTGAACATTTACCAATTTTAACAACCTTATAACAGTGTAGTAGAACTCTACAAAGGTGCTCCTTATTCTCTTGAAATAATACTGTAAGGCTCTTAGAGTGCCTTAGGAGAGGAAAAATATTATTTGAACATTTAATGCTTGTAAGAATTTTATAACAATGAAGTAACTCTACAAGAGTAATTATTTTTCCCTTAATATAATCCTGCAAGGATCTTGGAGTACCTTACGAGAGGAAAAATATAATTTGGACATTAAACGCTTTCAACATCCTTATAACAATCGAGTAGAACTCTACAAGAGTACTTCTTGTTCCCTAGTCTTGTAAGGATCTTGGAGTACCATGGGAGAGGAAAAATGTTATTTGGGTAATAACGTAGACATAAGACAACATTAACTTTACAAAATTTCAAATAATGTTAATTGACTTTTACTAATTTATTTGAAAAAGACGTCAAATTAAATTTTTAACTTATTCACAATTTATCATAATATTTATAATAGGTATCTCTTATTATTATATGCACCTTTGAATATAAACAGAAATAAAAAATTAAGACATTAAACTCTCTCTCCCTCCACCTAATTTACCATCAAAAATATCTGATCAATTAGCGCCTATCTTTTCATTAAAAATGTAAAGTCTTTAAGTCCCAGTCCCCACAGTTATATGTAGTCTCAACAACAACAACAACAAAAAACCTCATCACCGAACAACACCCACTGAATATTCATCCATTTTCAACAAGTTTCATTTGTTTTTCCTCTCGAGAAAAAGAGATTTAAAGTATACAATTACCTACATTAGTATTTTCAATAAACTTACAACACACGATATTGTGCATTTTTTTTATCTTCAGTCAAGTCGTGTGTATAGAAGAAGAAAATAAAGTCGTGCCACACCCAGATCGACCCATCATCATAGATTCAAAGTCGATCTTTCATTATAAAACCTAAAAAGACTCATAACAACGCTTAAATTCATCGCCATTCATTTCAATGCCTTCCTCATCTCTCAGCACATTTTACGATTGAAAACGTAAAAATAAGAAAAAACAAAAACAGAATCCGTGTTGCCGCCTACACCGTAATAACATTTTATATTTTTTTGTTTGTTAGTTATATTTTGTATCCTTATTTCGACATTACAAATGTAGGATCAGAGCCGGACAAGTTGTACGTGCAAGCGGTGCAAATGCGCAGGGCGCTGAACCCAGTGGGTGCCTTGAGCAAGCATTATAAAGCCACTATCTCTTAACCAGTACCAACCTACTTTTTAATTTTTATTTTAAACTTTAGTTTACAGTATTATTTTTTGTATTCTTTAATTACTAATATTTTTGATAATATTGGATTTCCTTGCATTTAATAAAAATCTTATTTATTTTCGTTAAAAAAAGGCATTGCAAGGTCTACACCTTGGGTAATGAGAAAATTACTTCTACCACCAATAACCGCAATAGAGAGGTGCTAATGATGTAGCTTGCATAGGGCGCTAATATAACTCGGGCCGGCCCTGTGTAGGATGTCTGTATCTTTAGCAGTACTGTACTCTTAAAGTGCATTTTTTAAACTCAAAAATATTAACTAAAATGTCATTAAACAAAAAACCCAAAATTTTTGTTTGAAAGAAACGATAATAAAATCTACAAATAAAGACCATCATCAGTAAAAACAAAAAGACACACACAAAAAAAAGGAATCAACAAAAAAGAAAGAAAAACCTGAAAAATTATGCCGAAATGATCGATGCATGTTTATATAATAAATATCTTGACCTTTTCTTTACTTTACCTATACCAACACTTCTTCCTTTTTGTTTTTTTTTTTTTTATGCATTTTGTATGTCATTTAGTTTTTTTTTTTTGTTTTTTGGGTAGTCTTGTTGCATCTTACGAATGCATCCAGCTGTTGAATCATGCTAAAGCTAGCCATCACACTGCTGGCTGGAGACTATATTTCAATAATTTCCAAACTTCCTTTTAATGGACCCGAGGAAGGAACCCATATTTGGGTTCTTCTCTTTCTCAAATTAACAAAAGGCATTCAATTCGGGGCTATTTTTTTTTTTTTTTTTTTTTTTTTGTAAAGATGAGAAAACAAATGGTTTAAAAAGAATGAGGATAAAAGTGATTGAGAGAGATACCACAAAATTGGTTGTGCCGTCTGTTATTTTTATTATTTATTTATTTAAGTGGTTTTCTTTTATAAACATCACAAACAAAAAAAACGTTTGTGGGGACTAATTTGTGTTTTGATTTCAATTATAATTTTTCATTTTAATTTTTATACTTTTTGTTTGGTTGTGTTTGGGTTGTCATGATAAAAATGAGGACCAAGGCTTACGGCAGTTATGAGCTAATTTTCTATGAGCTGGAGGATTCGGGCATGTGGGAGTTATAATATTGTTTATGGATGATAACGAAACTACTTTAAGAGCATTAAATTGAAGCTCAAAACAGCTACGTACCCTATATTTTTATGTTAAAGTTAAAAAATGTATAACTTCAAACTAATCCACAAATTTTTGATATCTCGGATTTATTCCTTTAATTATTTGCTTTTATAACAATTTTTTTTCATGATACATAGTTGCAAACATTTTTTTATTTTTTTATTAAACCAAAAGTTTAAAAGTTTCAATTTTTAAACAACAAATTTTACCAACAAGTACCAACAGTTAATTCATAAAGTAACATGTGTCACACCCGTAACAAAATTTTGATAAGTTTTACCACTACCAAACGAAATTCACAAGAGGGAGAATATAGAAATTAGGTTTATATATTTGACACTTACTATAGTGAGTATAATTAGAGAGAAGTGCAGTTGATTCAAAGAGTGACAAGTGTCACACCAGTAATAATAAAAGTTTGAAATATTTTACTACAACAAAACGGAACTTAAAAAAAAGAAAAATTGCCATTTAATTAGTAAAATATAGCAAAGGAATTCAAATTGAAAGTTAAAAAGTTGTGTCACACCCGTAACAAAGTGACATTTCAAACTTTATAAAGAATAGAATACACACACATAGGTAGGTAGATACTAACTAAAAATATGTAAACAACTATTTTGATGGCACTTACCACAGATACTTTGATTTGAGACAAGTGCAGTTGATTCAGAAAATGACAAGTGTCAAACCCGTAACAAAAAATAGAAACTTAAACTAAAATGAATTTTTTGGCGCAAAAGCTCGTGGCGAACTAGGGCCTAGTGACTTACAACTCTCAACGATTCCTGTGTGCGTGTTGTTGGCAGGAATGGGTGACCTACAATTTTTGAGCCCGAATGGCTAGATGAGAAGCACTTATTCATTAGAAGTATATTCTTGGAGGATTTGTCAGTTCCTAGCAATAGGCGGGACCTCGGGAAAAACGTTTCTGTTTTAAGGTGGCAGCGGCAAAAGTATGAAATTTTTTAATATTTTTTCACTTACGGAATTCTCACAGCTTACTCGAACGCCACTGAAAAGTTTTTCGCTTACGATAAGTAAAATTTACTGTAAGTTCGTGTTTACTGTAATTGCTATTGTAAGAAACTTCGAAAAAGATTTACGTAATTCATAAGTAAAACTTACATGTGTAATCCTGGCCTAAGACAGGCACAGTTCTCTCATGGAGTGACAAGTGTCACAATTGTAACAAAACTATGAAATCTTTTAGTATAATTTACTAATTTCATTGAATATGAAATCTATACAAGCTAAAATGTTGTGTCACCAACGTAACAGATGCCAATTTGACAGTTTTATACTAAAACTTTTTGTATAAACTTAAATTTTTTATAGAAATGAATGTTTTTAAAGTTTGTTAAAAAAATAAGTAGGAAAACTTAACAAAAAATATTGAAAATCAAATATTTTCAAGCTTTTACTAAAATGCACACAACTTTAAGCTTATTTTTAAATTATTATTATTATTATTTTTACTTGGAAACAAAAATATGTGTTAATTTACTTTGAATCAGCTGAAGGCCAAAAACTTCTCACTATTACTTTAAGGGAATTTTTATATGAAAAGATGCTATCTCCCTGGTGGTGTTGATAAAAACAGTTTAAAAATGTCTGCAAATATATATATATTTTGGGAAAAAAAAACCCTCATTCAACAGAAAACCAACCGCAAACATTTCATTGTTAAGTCATCAAGTTATGTTGGTATATATTTGTACATGAAAGTTCATATGTATGTAGAATTGTAGATACACTACACCGTTCTTTCTAGGGGTTTTTTTTTATTTTAAGTCATAACCACAAAGCGTCAGCAGAGTGAAATTATGAATCCCACTTACATATATTTTTTTAAAGTCATTTTCACCATTAATTTTTATCCTCTTCTTCTTCTATGAGATGTCTCTGTTGTTGAGTAATCATTGCCACTGATGGTGCACAGACTTGTATTTTTTTTTTTTTTATAATTTTAATTTGTCAGACTTTTTCAGAGTCTCGACAACGATGAAACCCTTTTATGAAGATTTTTTTTTGTTTTTTTTTTTTTAATCTTTTAATAATTTTTGTTGTATATTAACTCATTTGCTTATTTTAATATGCCCTTCACGGTTGCTGTGATGTTTATCTTGAAGTCATCAAGTTTCTTCGTCAAAGCCCAGTCTGACTGACATCAGACATCTGAGTTTCCCTTTCTCAAAAACCAAACAATATTTTTTTTTGTATTTTTTTCTTTTCTCCAAAAAAGACAAGAGGGCATCAAAATTCATTGAGGATGTCTTTGATTAAAAAGTGATTAGTTGGATTTCTCTTCTTTTTTTATTTTTCTTCCATACCAGATCTTCCTTCAAAGATAAACACAAAATGTGTGCAGTGAAAATTTTTCAATTCCTCTCAAATAATATAAGAATTTCATATCTGCATCTATGGCCATATATATCTACATACACCCACAACTGTCCATAAAACGATTACAAAAAAAAAAAACAATTCAATGTCCATTGACCAGGCGCGTGTATTCACAATTTTGTGTGTCGTTCTTTTTTTTTTCTTAAATTGGGGCAACACAAGAATAACCTCAAGGAAAAGATACAAAAATTCAAGCAAAATTACAATTTTGAAACCATCCATGGATGAGAGGAGACATTGGTCACGTGGGGATTGGGGATGAAAGATACAAATACGTCGTCGTCGTGTAGGTATCTAGAACTGCAGAAGAAGAACCATATTCATAAGTATGGATATATACATATAGGTACCCTCCAATACCTGTGTATATAATATTGGATTCGTAAAATTTATTGTTGTCATTCTTGGACCGAGGCCGGCTCAGGGTGACTGACCACAAACGATAAATTATCATGACCAACCACCGCATCCCTGTTCCAGAATCGACAAACTAGCTATAGGCATGGACGAAGAATAATCCAGCTGACTGACTGGATGGATGGATACGTTTACGACTTTACATAGTCCGTTTTGTTGTAGTCTCTTATAGTCTACTTGAGTCCCTTTGGAATAGCCTTTTTTTCCAGTCTTTTTTAGCCCCATTTAATTCGTCTTCCCTTCATGGCTATGTTATGTCTACTATATTTCCATCCAGAGTTACAAAATGACTGGAGAAGGGAGCAAGCTTCCCTTATATGTGACTCGTGCAACACATGCCAAACTACGAAAACCATCATCATCGATCGGTGAGATGGTCGGCCATCCTCATCACACACAACACACACAATTCTGAGGAATTAAATTTTTGTTTTTGTATTTTTCTTTCCCACAAACTCTGTCTAAACGAAAAACAGGCATATCGCCATACTATTTGATATGATGTACAAAGAAGAATATTTGTGTTTGTATCTTGTCAATATAAATTTTCTCAGATAGAATTTATTCATTGACGGAAAGACTGACAGAGAGAAGATGAAAGAATCATAAGATAAAAACCATATGATGATGAGCACGAAATATTAATATCGTTTGGTTAAATTGATATGAAAGACTTAAAAAGGTTACTTTTACACTTTTTTTTTTTTGATAATTGTAAGTTTGACTAAATATGACACGAAATCACGTCTTTGTTTCTGAGATGAAGATAATTTTGTTAAACATTAAGTTGTATTACCTTGTAAACAAGTCTAAGGTCGATAAGAGTTTGCATTCCATTGCCAAAGGGTTTAGGTATTACGTGATTATGCTTCGAAATCAAAATTTAAATTTTTTTTAATTTATAAATGATTATGTTTACAAATTTTTGCAATTTGACATTTTTTTTATTTGAATATCTACAAAGAAGACGAAACATAACATCAAACATTGTAGAAAGTGTTTAACTTGTATATATGGATGATTCATGTTACACCTACTTACGCCAGACCTGCCAGATTGGCCTATTTATCAAAAATTGGACTATTTTTTGTCCACAATTTCCGACAACAATTTCTGTATAACAGCCCAATCATACATAATTGAGTTATAAATAGCCCAAATCTAATATTAGATGATAATTTTGTTCTTCCCTTGAATATACTATTAATGCATTCCACAATTTGACAGTTGGCACCACTTTTTTTTACTGATTTTGACATTTGAAATCAACCACAACAATCTTCACTTCAAAATGATTCAGAATTTCTTTTCTTTATAACCCTGAAGATACACGAGCGAGTCTACTACTCTCTAGCGAGTTACTACCAGGGTTTCCAAATTGAGCTATTTATCGGAAATTGGGCAATCTTTTTTTGCGAAATTTCCGACAGCAATTTCAGTATGACAGCCAAATCATAATTGGGCTACTAATAGCCCAAATTCAACATTGGGCCATATTTTTCTTCGTAGAAACACATCATAAATAAAACTCTTTTTTCCCACTAAACATACTCTTTTAACTTTCCACAATTTTGAAAAACTTTTTCTTCACCCATGAATCTTTGCGTCTAACTCAAAGGGTGTGAAGGTGAATTTCCATTTAAATTATCTTTTATGCTTATGAGAAAAAAAATTATTTTATTTTCCGTTGTTTTTTAAAATAAAAAATAAATTGTGATTGAAGTTATGAGAACATTTTGTGAATTGTTACTGGGCCACTTTTGGGCCCGATTTTGGGCTACAAACATATATAAATTGAGCTATTTGTTCAAAACATGGCAACCCTTACTACTAGTAAAAAGAGACTTTTTCAACTCCCTCTTCAACTGAATTTTCACAATTCACAAGCTAACAAGTTCGAAAATATGTACCTAATCATATTGTAGAAAATTCGACATCTTCAATATTGCTTATTTAAAATAAAAATAAATTTGAACTGAAGTTACACATATAAACAATTTTTTTATTGGTTTGGGCTACTGGGCTACTTTTTCGCCTACAATTTGGACTACAAACATTATTAAATTGTTAAGACGAGTAATGATAAAATTCTCTCAAAAATATTGCATTTCCAAAAACAAATGCTTAAACACAGGTCCACAGCAGGGTTATTGCCATGTTGAACTAGTTCGATAGCCCAAATTAAAAAAATTTGTAGCCCAAAATTGAAACTAAGAAAGTAGCCCAATGCAAATCAATTTTCTAATAAAAACAGTAATTCTCAGCACAACAGATATACTGAAAAATATTAATAAAGTGAAGATTGTGGCGGTTGATTTGAAATGTCAAAACAATGAGTGTATTCAGTGAATAATAATTGGTGTCAAATCGTGGATTGCGTTAAGAATATGCTTACTGGAGACATAGCAGCAATAGAAGTTAAAAATATTGCAATGAAAGCTAAATTTGTTCAGCTTTTGCAGCTGCAGGTGCAGCATTTTTGACATTCATTCCAGCTCCGTCTCCCATTCTGTTCAGGCAGTGAAGGAGAGTTAAATAAACAAAATATAGTCCAAGATAAGATTTGAGCTATTTATAGCCCAATTATGATTGGGCTGTCATACTGATATTGCTGTCGGTAATTTTGGAAAAAGATAACCCAATTTTCGATAAATAACCCAATCTGGCAAGCCTGATTCACAGTAGTATTTCATATTAGCTATTATGAATAAATATGGACGATTAGATAGGTACTTGGCATTCATTATTTCAACTGACATTTTGTTAAACAGTGAGTTTTCACCTAAAGAAAATGGCAGATAGGAAGTATTTTTAATCTCGAAATATAATTTACAGAAAAATCGGAGTAATTTGCAGAAGAGATAGTTAAAATATCCCATATCTATGATTTTGAACAAAAATGGAAGTTCTGTCAAAAAATTTGTTTGACGTTTTACTACAAATTCGTCAATATCCACCAGCGTTCCTACAATTATGGCAATGATGTTTCAAATCTTAAGCTAAACATTCACGTTTGAGACAGTCATAAGGGAAGGCACTAGGTTCGTAGAGATTTTCAACAAACTTCAGTGCACGGTCAGTTTTCTATTGAAAATATCTAAAATTCTTGCGATAGTCCTTGCGACAACCTTAAAGTGAATGGCCTGCTTTACTCATTATATTTTTTTATTTCCTTAATGATCTTTTTACAATAGTAATCTCTGTTATTTATTTCGCTGTAACACAATAAGAAATGTAAAGATCATTAAACCCCAAAGTTTTACTAAAATTTAGCCCAAATTAGCCCAATTTACTGAATCTAACCCAATTCACAATTTTATTTTATTTTAACAGGTATAGGAGTTCAAAAGCACAAATATAAGCCTCACACACAAATATAACGAAACAACAACAACAAAAAATCACATCACAACAGATATGTAATTCATTTAGTGTCAAACAAATTTGACAATTAGCCCCATTCCTCCCATACACTTATACTCCCCATGATTTCTTTTCAAAAAATCATGTGCGTGCTTTTACTTTTATGACTTTGGTCTATAATAGTCTTAAAATTGTCTAACTAAGTGATGTTAAAGGTGTGCGTCAGGAGTGCTCTATACGGCAACGACACAGTGTCAGCATTTTTATTTTAGCCTTTTGGGTGCCAACACTATATTAAATCATTTGCAACCCTCACGCAATGAAAATGAAAGAAAGACCAAAAAAAAAACCAAGTCCAATTATTATTTTTGGGGAGGCAGCAAAAGTAGAGGATTAATTTTCATAGAGAAGGGGACCGTGAAAGTTGAACGCATATTATACCGCACACGCAGCAATTATGCTAGCGACAGGCCTATTTAATTTTTGATAATATGGCGCGATGAAATATTTATGTATGCCAGTATGAGAATATGTAGGTTTTTAGTTTTTTTTTTTTTGTAGTTGGTTGCCGGCGCCATGCTACTGTCGAATTGACTTGACTTATTGAGGCGAAATGTTTGTAAATAGGGGATGTTTGTGGTTTTTTTTTGTTATTGTTGTTCTTGTGGTGATAAGGAAGCATGGAAAATATTTTTTTTTTTTTTTTGATTAAATAAATTTATTATCAACTAGTTGAACTAATTTGGAAAATTGTTTGGTTAGGTGGGTTGTTGAGTAAAAAAAATAAAAAAAAAAATATATATGATCATCGGTCTGTGATATGTTTTCCACAAGGGAATAAATAATAATAAACAGAGACAGACATGTGATGTACGAGTATTTGGTTTGTTTTGGTAAGGGGATAGTATACGAGTTGAATAAATACTACTTATGGAATACAATCGTCTTCTTTTATAAAGAAATGAAATCAATCCGAGTGTGTTCATAAAAAAAATAAGTCATTAGATATCAGAATATATGTACATTCAATTGATCAAATATTTGAGCTTAGGCATGGGGTAGATTGCTAACCATCATTAAAGTCCGAAACAACGTATTAAACTTTTATAACTTCATTATATAATGTCCGTAATTATAGTAGTTTATTATTTATTTAAGTCAATAAACTTCAAATTAGTAAAATCTTCTTTTCATCAACAAATAAAGTAAACAAAACTGGTACTTTTATGGTCTAATTACTTTATTGATTTAAATCTTGCAAAGTATTGTACGAGAAAACCTACTAGATTTTGTTGGAGAGGGTGACTGTAATTTAACGAGATGTTGTTAACATTTTGAGTTTAAAGTTCGATGGAAAAACACTAGGTATATAAAAAACAACTTTTATTTTGATCTAAAAATACTAATAAGAAGCAAGCAAATTATGTCCCAATTATGTGAAAATTGTAGGACAAAATTCTAAGATAAAAGTTCCAAATAAAAAAAAATTATTTGCTCTTTATTGACTTGTTAAAAACTACCTATCAAATAAGAATTTTTTGTTTAACGTTATGAGATCTTTAATCATTTTTTATTTTGTCCCACTATGTTGGGACAAAAATTTTAGATGAAAATTGTACCGAATGATGTTCTTAATCATTTGGTCACCAAAAATATTATTCCGTCTAGCAATGCTATTAAATGTATAAAAATTAGTAAGCCTGACAGTTTTGTTTCGTCATTTAAAATTTTTTCACCTCCATCACTATTCGATTCTATTACAAATCTTGAATCATGGCCTGATGGAACTTTAGTAAAGGAATTTTCTTTTCGTAATAGAAATAATATCATTTCTGGATCTGACCCTGTCTCAAAAAACTAAATAAAATTTCTCTCTTTTATCAAAATGTAAGAGGGCTTCGTAGCAAGACTACTGATATCTACTTAAATTCTCATGTACTCCCGCATGACATTTTTATTCTTACCGAAACTTGGCTAAATCCAAGCCATTTGAACACTGAACTTTTTAATTCTGAATATTCGGTCTATCGAAAAGATCGTCATTTGGATAAACCAAATGAAGTAGGTGGAGGCGTTTTAATTTCTATCAAAAATTCTTTTTTGTCCTCGCAGTTAGTTCTTCCATTTTCTACAACAATTGACGTTTTGTGTGTGAAAGTATGTGTGTATTCAAAAATTATTTACTTCATTAATGTTTACATTCCTCCAAAGAGTCCTGTCTCCGCTTATAATGAGGTCTCTTTAGTCTTAGATTTTGTTTCAGAATTATCTTGTTCTGACAACACGATATTGCTTATTGGAGACTTTAACCTACCCGAAATTAATTGGGTTCCTTCTGACCATGGTTCTTTTCTAGTCACTTCTTCTTCCTCTTCTCAACGCGAGCTTAGTTTTCTCGACAATTTATTAACAAATGACTTACAGCAAATAAACTGTATCAAGAACTTTAAAAATCGAACACTCGATTTAGTCTTCTCATCTGACTCTGTTAATTCTGCTGTTTTCAAATCTAATCGCGGCATAACTAACATAGATAACTACCACCCTCCTTTGGATATTGTTCTTAGTGTTGATACCGAAATTTATGATCGATGTAATCCTCACGACTGTGTTTATACTTTTGACTTTCGGAGAGCGAACTTCAGTTTACTTTCTGATGAATTATTGAGAGAAGGTATCCACAAGATATCAACTTTCGAAAATATTGACTTAGCAGTTTCATGCTTCTATTCGATCCTTAAAAATAGTATGTTAAAAATTATTCCCCTTAAAATCCTAAGAAATTCAAGCTTTTCCCAACCATGGTACACCAAAGAACTTAATGCTCTGCGTAATAAGAGGAATAAGGCTTGGAAACGCTATATTATCAATCCAACTTCTGTCAATCATGTTTTGTACAAAACTCTTTTTGAAGACTTTAATATACTTTCTAAAATTCTTTATTCGAACCACTTAAACGAAGTAGGTTGCTCGCTTAAAAAGATCCTAAAACATTTTGGAAGTTTGTTAACTCGAAAAAAAAATCTGATGGCTATCCTGCTCACTTCGTTTCCGAAAATACTCATCTTAATACTTCTGTTGATATCTGCAATGCATTTGCCATTCATTTTAGTAAATCATATTCCGATAAGCCTTTTTATATTGATGCCCATTATTTTGATTATATGCAAAACTGCTCCAAAGTTGAATTCAATATTATCCCTATAGACATGGATAAAATTATTCAGTGCATGTCCACTCTTCATGACGATTTTTCTTCTGGTCCCGATGGAATTCCACCAATTGTTTTAAAAAATTGCCGTTCTATACTTGCGTTTCCTCTCTCATACATTTTTCAGCTTTCTATTAATTCAGG
Organism: Dasysyrphus albostriatus; assembly: GCA_946251815.1. Classification (NCBI taxonomy): domain Eukaryota; kingdom Metazoa; phylum Arthropoda; class Insecta; order Diptera; family Syrphidae; genus Dasysyrphus; species Dasysyrphus albostriatus. Next base: position 29,216,671 of record OX276337.1, on the reverse strand, counting down.
CATTTTTCCAGATATCTGGAAAAGTGCTTTTGTTAAACCAGTTTTTAAAAAAGGTGATAAAATTAATATTAATAACTATAGACCTATTTCCAAACTTTCCTGTATCCCTAAATTATTTGAACAGGTTGTGTGTGAATCAGTTTCATTTTTGTCTAGAAACATTATATGCAATCAACAACACGGCTTTATGAAAAAGAGATCTACTGTAACCAACCTCTTGTCTTTTTATAATAAATGTTCCAATGCCCTTGAAAGTGGCCTTGAAGTCGATTGCATTTATACAGACTTTTCTAAGGCTTTTGATCAACTCTCACATAATGTAATTTTGTTCAAACTCAAACAATACGGCTTTCCCCCAAAGTTCACTGAATGGATTTACTCTTATCTTAAAAACAGGTCCTATATAGTAAAATTTCGTAATACTTTATCTAATCCTTTTGTTGCACTGTCTGGTGTTCCGCAAGGAAGTCATCTTGGTCCCTTGCTCTTCATTTTAGCCATTAATGATGTCATATCTTGCATTTCTTCCAGTGAGATTTTAATATTTGCTGATGACATGAAGATTTTTAAAGCTATACAAAATGATTTTGATCGTGTTGCACTTCAAAATGACATTTCTAACTTTACAATCTGGTGTAATAAAAATGGTCTTATCCTTAATGCTTCCAAATGCCAATTTATTACATTCTCAAAAAAGAAGTTTCCTAGTAGTACCACCTATCTAATATCTAACCATGCTCTTAGTCAGGTTTCCAACTTTCGTGATCTTGGAGTCCACTTTAATTGTAGTTTAGAATTTACCGAGCATATTAGTTCAATAGTTAGTAAAGCTAACTCTATGCTTGGATTTGTCAAGAGATGGTGTAAGGAATTTGATGACCCATATGTGACACTGGCTTTGTACAACTGTTATGTACGTCCTCATCTGGAATATGCTTCCCAAGTTTGGTCTCCTTCCTACGAAATCCACAAGTCCCGAATTGAAGCTGTCCAACATAACTTCATTCGGTTTGCACTTAAAGGCCTCCCATGGGAAGATCCCTTTAATCTTCCTCCCTACCAACACCGTATTCAGCTCTTGCAGTTGCAAACACTCTCCCAAAGGCGTGTAAACAATGATTTAATTTTTTTTCATCAACTCATTACTGGTTCCATCGACGCTCCAGATTTGCTATCTAATATATCATTTAATTATCGTGGGGGATCTTACCATCTACGTAGACTTGATTTAATTAACTGTTCCTATCACAGAACAAATTACGGCATGCATGAGCCGCTTTCTCGCATGAGTAGGTTATATAACACTTACTCTTGCTTATTAGATTTTCATTTCAGTAAGATCTGTATTAAAAATATATTAAAAACCAGTGCACCACCAGCATGATTTATTTGTTTTAGTTTTTTTTATTATATGTTATTTTTGTTTTTTGTTATCTTAGTGTATTTTTAATTATTTGTTTTTTTAATTTATGTATTAATTTTGTCATTTTGTATATGTTAATTTTTATATTGTTCTTATTGTTTAGTTAATATATCTGTATTTGTATTTGTACGTTCATATGTGCTTGTGTTATCTTTCGTTTTTACTAACTACTAACACTTGCACTTATGATGATGAGCGTCGACACCTTAATGCTTGCTTTAAGCCTGGTGTGACATAGTTCTCTGAGGTGTAAAAAAAAAAAAAAAAAAAAAAAAAAACTGTTTTGCATCAAATTGATTGTTAAGTGCTACTATTCGACTACTTTGTTTATCTCAATCAATTGACTTGTTAAAAATAATGTTGAGTTCCAGGGCCCTAATGGCTTTGTACCTTAACTAATAGTAATATTATTTTGGGACAACATTTCTAAATGACAAAACAAATGACATGTTCTTTAAATGGATTACCTTGTTGAAATTAAATTGTTTAGGTACACTTTTCGCTTTGACTTAAAGACTTCAAATACGTCTAAGTTATGCCTTAATTAATGGTGAAATAATTTTGGAACAAATGTCCTAAATAGAAAATAAACCCCTTGTTCCATAACTAGTTAAAAAACAACCTTCGGAATAAATTTTTGTTTTGAGTTACAAGTTCATAATGATATGTTAGCTACTGTTCCAACTCATGGGTACTGTATTATGGGACAACTGTCCTAATTAAATTTGCATACATTTCTGTTTCTTCATAATTAAATTGTCAAAAGCTAACTGATAGGAATAAAACATGTTGTTTTGGTGATAGGGCTCCAGATACATCTATGATATATCTTAACTCAAGGTGAAATAATTTTGGGACAAATGCTCTTAATAGAAAATAAGAAACTTCTTATTTATTTATTTTATATTTTTATTTTTATTATTGTTATGGTTTTGTAGTTAAAAATATCTACCTCCGAATAGATTTGCTGTTTTAAGTTACAGATCCCTTATTATATTTCTTTTAATGTCCCAATTCATTGTGACAGTATTTTGGGACAAAAGTCTACTACTACAACTACTTGTTCTTGATAACTTAGATGCTTTGTTAAAAGCTACCTGTCAAGAACAAGACTTGTTGTTTTGAGTTCAGGGCTCTAAGAACATGTGAAGCTATGTTCCAACTTTGTGACATTCATTTGAGACAAACGTCTTAAATGAAAACACAAACACCTGTTTTCAAGTTGCCTTACTTGATGAACAAAATTTTCTGATAAACTGTTTCTGTTCTGTGTTTCGAGCATCTAATACATTTATATGCTTATGTCCCAATTCATTGGAGTGCACAGTATTTTGGGACAAAAATCACGAATGAAAAAGCAAACTACATACTTTTTTTCGTAAAATTAAAATTTTTAAAAAGTATCTTCACAACAAGACTTGTTGTCTTAAGTCTCTGATAATTTTGTTCGAGATTTGTATTAAACGGTACATTACTATAATGGAGTGGTTTTTATTGCACCATTGGTCGGTCTACGCGTCGTGCGTGCATGCGTCTTTGCGTCTATTCAATGCGTCTGTATCTGTGCTACGAATTAATCCAAAAAGACTGGAGCTATTTCTCCCATAATTATTTGGTATAGATCACTTTTTTGTTTTTCCAATTTTTCAAAAATGATTTTAGGGATTTTGATTAAACTTCATACCCAATGAGTTTTAATAAAACTAATTGTTTTCAAAGAACATCCTTTTATTTTCTATTGAGGAGGGAGGAGCAAAGTTTCTGAAGCGGTATTTCTATTCCACCTCATTTGAATATATGAGGTGTAATACAAAATTTTTTTTCGTCCTTATGTCCCACCAAATTTTTTTGTTTATTTAAGAAATTCTAAAAAAAATCTTTCTGAAACTTAAGACTTACTTAGAATGAAAAAAGTTGTCTATTTGGTTGGATCGTTTTTATGGTTTTCAGCACAAAAAAAAAATGTTTTCAAAACCGCCTTTCCACTTCATATTTCGTTTGTTTATTTAAAAAAAAAAATAAAATCCTACATTTTTAAGAATTTAGATATGCACCCTTTGAATCTAGCTTATTCATGCTCGCACATTTTTCTTACATGTCATAAATACATATCCACATAGATATACATCAGCTTCTTCATGTGTCAGGAAATTTCAAGTAGTTAGGTATATATATAGGTTAGGTAGGTATACCTATGCACAATGCGCTTCACTTGCAAAGATGAAATTCCAAAACTATTCATGTCACATGGTTTTTCTTAAAAAATATAAATTTTCCCTGTGATGTGCATCAATGTATATACCTACCTACTTTCAAAAATCTTAAAATAAAATATTTAACAAAAAAATAAAAACAACTTCATCGCTGGTAAAGGTTTCATACAACATTTGAGTGAGGTTAATAAACCAACTCAATGTCGATTTTTTTTTTAAAACGAGTGCAATACACAAAATAAGGAAAAAGAAAACAAAAAAAAAACATCTTTTCCAAGGGAAGGAAAATATAATAAATGTAAATAAATGGAATAATAAAAAATAAGAAAACAAAAAAAATAATAAACAACATCGCTCAGCATTTTCAGTATAAAACCATCCACCACCATCATCAGCATGAGAGATGCTATTCTAGCTTAAGTATAGCAACAAAACAGCATCAGCAGCCAGTATAGATACACACAGGGAACGATACACTTCATTCCTTGCCATACACAACCTCTTCATATACACATACCTATGTGGTAGGTGCCATATCATGAAGAGGCTGTGCTCCAAAGAGGCTAACGTAAACAAATCGACGAAAAATATACTTTGCTGCTGCACTTATGTTTACCTCAACCATCATCATCGAGAAGAAGAAGATGACACCCCCCGCAGTAGACGCCCCTTGCTCCTTGCACCCGACTTTACAGAGAGTCACCGTGTTTGCATTGAAACAAAATGCAGATTTGGCACTATAATGGTGCATCAGCTGAAGCATTCAATCTGTATGGAGGGAGGAAAGAAGATCCTGCTGGTATACCTATACCTACTGATGCATCTGTAGCTTTATATATAAGAAAATGTAAACAATTGCTTTTATTTCCGTGCGCGTTATTGTGTATAGTCTGCATGAATTTAACCAGCGAGCGATTCACTTGCAAAAGATAACCATCCTTGCGCTCTAGCTGGCTGTCTCGCCCGCCATGAACCAACCAAAAAAAAAAAAGATTTCATGGAATGGGATAAAAAGATACAACCTTCAAATTCATATATACAAAAAACACACCCTTACGCGGGTCAGTGAATTGTTTACACTTTTCCTTCACCTCCCTGGGGGGGCACACACATTATTATCATCATTATTTCGCAACATTACACATTCGCCGCGTACTTAGTTCAGAATTGCAGATACAACATGTGCTCTAGCTAGCTAGCTAGCTAGCTGTTGTGTGTCTCTCTTTCCATAAGCTAACTAGTTGAAGTCTCAGAAAAAGATCTTCTTCAACTTTTACACACTGTGCAAAAAAAAAAACCGAAGGAAGACTGTGATCTTCAGATCGTGATAAATCCATAAATAACAATGAACTGCGACTCTTCGTCGTCGGCGTCGTTGGTCGTCCGTCCGTCCGTTCGTCCGGGTCCGTCCATCGGATTGTTACATTGAGATATTTTCTTGTTGTTTTCTTTATTTTTGTCTCCCTCTGTTATTATCTTTTTTGTTTTGTATATTATAGAATGAATATGTATCTATAATAGACGTTTACATATCTACGTACTATGTACGTCTGTAGGTACCTTCAAAAATGTAAAAAAAAAAAAATGACGACAAGAGAGACCTTGACCTCAGACAATCCCGAGAAAAGTTCATGTACAATCTGTTGTTGGAATTAATACTTTGCTTGATAGTGTAGAAAAAGATAGCAAGTATCAGGTAGATATATATGTACATATATAGAAGTACAGAAAAATACAACTACTATATGCTTCAACTGATTGGACAAAATGTATAATGTTCAAGAATTGAGGCAAGTACTTAATTTAACTGATAATGCAAATGCGCCGCAAAAGGCAGATGTAACTCGTTGTTTGTATTTTTTGTCTGTCTCTTTTTCTCCTTTTTTTTATAAATTTTTATTTTTTTCATAAAATCTCTGTAGGTATAGAACTGATAGTAAAATTGTGTTATCATTTTTGTGATATGTACGAAAATTCAGAACTTATGCAGAGCAGTTTTTGTGATATTTACAATTAATTGGTCAGAAATTAAAGTATGGACAAAGCTAAGGGGCGTTTTTTGAAGTTTCCTTAGATTAAGATCTTGGAAAGTTTTCTCTTTCCAAATATTTCAATAGATTTTGACATATATTTCTCAGAAATATTTATAATGTTCAGTCAGTTCCTGAGTTAACTTATTTTAGAAATAATCAACTCGGGTTTCTTCCGTCTTTTCTTCTCCTTTTATATAAAATGTTTTGTTTTGCATAAAACTTCGTATCGATCTAATAGAAGGTAAAATTGTATTATCATTTCTGTGATATGTACAAAAATTCTATACTTAAGTAGATGAGGTGGTATTGACAACTAATTTGGTAAGATATTCGAGTATGGGCTAAGGGCCGTATTTTTTTAAGATCTCTCAATACTCCCGCCGGAAAAACTGTTAATATTTTCCCAACTTTCGTCAAGATCTCGGAAAGTAATTCCTTTCCGAAGATTTCAACTGATTTTTAGCACTAATTTGTCAGAAATATTCAATCGCTCCATAAGCTTTTAAACGAAATTTGGTAGGTACTCAAAAGTAGTTTGGGGTCTAACTTGACTTGTCTTAGCAATAAGCTCAGGTTTGACCACGAAACTATATTGATCTTGTACAGAAAAACTGAACCTATGGATGAAAAATTTATTAGAATTTATTAGTTTTTTGTTGAAATTAAGAGCTTTATTGAAAAAGCGGGCCCAAAAATTGAATTAGTCCCAGTTTCACAGTCTAAGTAAGTGGCACTCAACTGGTCAGTATATATAGGGGACTTAGGTGAAAACTCCCCCTTAAGCGGATTCAAATCCAAATTATAAACATTTTTTTATTTTTTTTAAGCAAACACTGCCTTAACTAGACGCGAACATGAATAACTTGAACACCATAACTTGTTATAAATTTAATTCTGTAAAGCGGTCAAAAACATTTAGCTAATTGTAAATTTCTTCCCTTCTTTTAAGCAATAATTTTACATAATTTTTCATTTACAATGTATAAAACAATTGTTCACATAGGCAAAAGATATTCGAAGGATAAAGGCAAATAAACTAATTTAAGCAAAGATTACAACTAAATTGCAACAATGCAACAGAGTTTGTGTGGTTAATGCTACGAAATCACTGTCTATTCATAAATGCATTAATGCATTTAACGAATTTTATTTCTACAACAGTTGTGGTTAGTTATCGCATATTTTATATCTTGTTTCTTGTATCTTTATGCTCATTTTTAGTTTGTTTATAAATTTCATGGCCAGTAAGTGCAACAATTTCTTCGGATGCCACATAAACTTAAAACTTTTAAAGAAAAACAATAAATGAATAAATTCTCACTCATTTTTTGTTTTATGCCAGATCAATTTTATTCATATTTTGTTAGCAAATATTTTTAAGGCAGAAAAACAAAAGTAGACGTCACTGAATCACAGCCTGAGAAAGCAGATGTCACTTAATCACATTTGGAGATTGCAGATGTCATTAAGTCATAGGCTGAGAGTGCGAAAGTCACTAAATCACAGTGTGTGATAGTGGACATCACTAAATCACAGTCTGTGATAATGGACATCACTAAATCACAGTTTGAAATAGAAGACATCATTAAATCACATAATTTGAGCTAGCAGATGCAAGTGAATCTAAATCACAGTCACAGTCAGAGGTAACACTGTAGCAGGTGATTAGGGAAATCAATTTGTTAACTTAGGATTTTAATTGACTAAGGACCAGTTTTCCAGTTCAGGACTAACTCTGAGTTAAATCAGAGAAAGCTTATGCTGAAAATAAATTAGCCCCGAATTAAATCAGAATTGTTTTTCAGTTGACCATTAAATTTATCTTTCAGTTGTCAAAAATATAAAGCCATCGATGTGCGGCACTATGCATTTCATCTTTTTACGTCATTCAAGCATGAGAATAGAGATGGCACCACAACGGAATTGCACTGACATTAACTTTCACTATCGACATTGAGATGGCGCCACAGGTGAAAAAGGCACTCAATTTGGTCCCTGAGTTAACTCACCAAAGTAGGTGAATTAACTCGAAGTAAAATTAAACGTTTCTAGAGTTGATTCAGATTTAACCCCGAGACTTGGATAATTTCGCACTGAAAAACTTTCCCTAAAAAACACAATTCAGGATAAAACTCAGTTTTAACTTAGAGAATAAGATGATCTCGCACTGAAGAACTAACGCAAAGAGTACTGTCATCAGAAAAACAATGACATGGAAGAAGTAGTTTCAGCTAAACGATCATAAAATATCATTTTCAAAAATAATGAAAAGTGTCGGAGATAAAACAGAGCCTTGTGGTACACCAGTATTTATTTTGTTGATGTCTTGATTTAAATGTAGGATGTATATCTAATACCATTTGAATGAAACGGTCCGTAAGATAATTTCTAAATGTTAACAAAACTAAGTCAATTGCAATAAAATCTGTTCTGTAAACAGGATTTGTAATTATAACATCTTCCTATAAAAAAAACCTTGTTTCTTCTCAGGCTAAACAAAGTAATTTCTAACTCACTCAGTTCCGTTACAATTTCACAATAAATCAATTCATATTCACCACAAAACCGTTTAAATGTTTCCACTGAAAAATCTCTGCGTAATATCATTGAACTTAACAGCAATTATTTTAATAATACCTTACCTCTACTATCCGCTTTAAAAGAAAACACTCATAAAATATAAAACTAAAAAAGCTATAAATTAATTTAATATATTCCACATAATCCCTAACAATGTCATCGTAAAACTCTACACAGATATCCTATATATACTTTATTTTCGTTTTGCATTTATATAGCTGTGGAAATCTCCCAACTTCAATAACTCTGATTCATCATTTTCTTTCAACAATATACTATCTATGTAGGATGTATAAAGGTACACGTGCATGCATACCTTTACCCATTTCTACATCTAAACGAATAGAGGTACTAATATAACATTAGATATAAAACTTCCCTATTAAACTGGGCATATAAAGATAAAATATATTTGCTGTTCATTGCCCCCACATAAAAATACAAAAACAATATAAAAAATCTTTTTTGAAATGTTCATATTCGTGAATATGATGATGATGCTTTTGATAATAAAATAGAGATGTGCAACACCCTCATAGCAATGAGTCAGTCATTGGCCTCATATTTCTCCCCTCATATATTATGAATGATAAAAGTGTTGACTCCTCTATAAAAATATAGCATACTTGGAGATTAAAGTCATCAAAATCAACTCCCTCGTCATATTCGCATGAATATTCTAATTTTATTAAGTTTGTTCCGCGTAAAATCGAGTTCGCAACAACCAACAGCTGAAATCAATGCTAGTCCCACTAGTATCTAAACTTCAAAACTATAAAACAAAATACCAGTAGATACAGCTAAAGCTATAGATTTAAAAAATAAATAAATTAAATTTTGTGGCGCAACAGCTCATGGAGAACCAGGGCCTAGTGACTAACAACTCTCAACCATTCCTGTGTGCGTGTTGTTGGCAGGAATGGAGGGGACCTACAATTTTTTGCCGAGTCCGAACGGCTGGATGAGAAGCACTTATTCATGACAAGTATACTCTTGGAGGATTTGTCAGTCCCTCGCAAGAGGCAGTACCTCGGAAAAAAACATTTGTTTTTAGGTGGCAGTGGCCGGGAATCGAACCCAGACCTTTGGCATGACAGTCCTACGCACTAACCATTATGCCACGAGGTACTACAAAGCTAGCTATAGCTATAGATTTACATAAATATAAAACTAAAGCCGATTAGATTGTTGATTGCTCCTCTGGGGGTTTCTAGTTTCTGTGTCCGTTCTCCAAAACGACAAACTTGCGAAATTCTAGTTGAAAAAAAAAAACAATTCTCCAAATTGCATTTAGAAGGTCACCTCAAATATACGACTTACAAGCAGCAGTCACAACACCACTCTCATTCATACAAACATATACATGGTGTCCAGTTGGGGCAATTTGGAAATTGTACCCCCAATTGGATAAGAATAAAAAAAAAAAAAAATTGGGCACAACTATGAGAGCCAGAGCGAGTGACTAATCTTTGTAAAATAAACTATCCTATCGAACAACTGGGTTGTTGCCGGTTATTGATGTGGTGGCGCGGCCGGCGGCGCGGTGGATATAAAGCGGTTCGATTGTATGTTGTTTCTGTTTGTAAGGGAAGAACATTGACCTAAATCATTTGCATATACGAGCACATTTTAACTTGTTCTTTTTTTTATTTTATTTAATTTTTTTTTATTTTATTTATTTAGCACACACAAAAACACTCTCAGACCGGATCAATTTGGAGTGTGATCGTTTTGTATTGGAAAAAAATATTTACTTAAATTTTTTTTTGTATTATTATTATTTTGTTTTTGATTTCGAATCGGAAAAGGAGGTCTTTGCGGCAAATTTACAATATTACTTAGCACAGCTTGAAAGTTGTGTTTTGTAATATATTTATTGCTTTGTGGTTTATTTTTTAAGATAAAACATCCTCAAAAAAAAAAACACTGGAACCATAAACTTTTTTGTTTTTTTTTTTTTTCTTGGCGATGATGGCGGTTACATAAGATACTTTTTTATTTATATTGTTCAAAGTTACGTGATATTGTAATGAGATAATTCGGATAAGTGTTATAAAATAACAAAAAAAAAAAAATAAAGCTACAATTTCATATCAACTTTAGTATGACATCAATATGAGATCATTATTCTGATGAATTTTGTTTTGCTGGTTATCAGACAAGAACTACTAAGAATTAAATAGATTTTGTTGTTTTTTTTATTTTGATTCTACACCAACTGGTTATCAATTAAATTAAATTAGCACACTAATCTATTGTGGAGTCAACAAACTTTTAACTGATGTTGTTTTTTATTTTTAATTATTTTTTTTTTAACAAATTTAATGTTTTGTGATTTTTTTTTGTCTTCAGTATGTGTGTATGTTGGATGAATTAATTTTGATTATAATTAATTTCTGGGTGCTTTAGTAAAAATAATTAAACAAAAAAGAAGACTTGTCTAGAGAAGCTTATAGCTGCTTGCTTTATTACCCTGTTGATAAGTAGTCGTATGTATATTAAAATTGATTTTATTTTGTATGTGTATTTGTACCTATATACGAGCAATGATAAAAGATTAAGATTTGATGCGATTTAAAGTTTAAATATGAATTAATTCAAAATGTATTTTTCTTTTTCATTATGAATTATCATAGTTTTCTATTTTTAAAATTTGTAGTTATTTTTATTCAGTATCAAAAAGTTTAAGTCACTACTAGATTTGGTTCTCCACAAGATTTCACACAGTCAAATTTATTTATTTATTCTTATCATAGAGGTTTGAGTACAAATAATTTGAAAGTTTAATGAAAATTTAAGAGCTTATGGATGCCATTATAAGATCGATTTTGAAATATCTAGAAGAAATCATTTCAAAATTCAAAGTTGGTCATATTTAAGTTTAATAGAGCTATTATGGGGTAACCTATTTAGAGCTTTGATATTGGTGCCAGGTTCGTAAATCTACAAGACAGAAATTCTTTACTGTCTTATGACCAGCCTCAATGGGTTATAAGGCCACAAATCAATTTATTTCAATTGTTTGAGAATAAATTGGACCAACAAATTAAGGAGTTAGGCAGTTTTCACTCTTTGCTGATAATTCTATGTTTTTTGCTTGTTTTTTTTTTACTGGAATTTAAAACTATGTAGGTTTTCATCTCCAAGAAGAGAATATATATCTTTTTTATTTAATTTTTATTGTTTCATAATTGTTTGTTAATCAATTGTTACAATTCTTATTTGTTTCTATGTTTTTTTTCTTTCTTTGGTCTTTGGAAACAAATAATCACAGAAGCCTCTCGAAAAGAGGTTTTAGCTTCTTTTATTATATTGCTCCATAATATGCTATTATTAGTTAGTAAGTTGAGAAATTTCGCAATTATTCGTTAAATATTTCTATGTTATTTTGTGGTTTACTCATTCAAGTTAACAAAACTTCTCGAAAAAGATTCTGAACCTTTTTTCTTTTCTTTTTTATTTTTAATTAATGAACTGCGACAGTTTCGTTAAATTTTGTAGGGTTTTTGTTTCTTCATTAAATTGAGAACAATTAAACAAACCAATTTTCCGAAAAGGTTGATAACTTGATTATTTGCTATTTTATTCGTTAATTAGTTGTGACAGTTCTAAATTGTTCGTTGAATTTGTCTGTATATTTTTTTTTTAAATATATTTGCTGATTCGAAAACGGAGTTTCCAAAAACCGTCTTAAACTCTTTTATTTAATTGTTGGCTGTTATATAATGTTATATAATTTTCCATTAATATCATAAGATGTGACAGTTTCAAACGTGTCGTTAAATGTTTCTATGATTTTTGTTATATTGAAAAAAGTAAGAAAACGCATCTCATCTCAAAGGCAAATCACTTTATAATTTTCTATAAATTATTTACAAATCGGTTTTTTAAAATCCTAAATATTTCATTGTATTTTTCTGTTATTTTTTTTTTTTTTTTAATTATTTGAGAATAAATTACTTAAGCATTTCATCTAAAAACGTTTGTTAGCTTCTTTTACTGTTGGTTGCTGCACAATTTTTCATTTATAAAAAGTGAAAATTTCAAATTTTTCGTTAAGTTTTTCTATGTTTTTTTTTCCTTTCTAAATTGGGAAAAGTTTAGCACCTAATGGAAAAAAGTGGTTGTTTCATAATTTGCTATTGATTATCAGTTGTGAAAGTTCTTAATATTTCATTCAATTTTTTTATGTTGTTTTAGTATATCTTTACTAAATGGAGAACAAGTTAGCAAAGCACCCTCCCCAAGAACGGGTCTTAACTTATTTATTTTTGTAGAGCTGATAGCTCAGTAATTTGCCATTTATAATTAATTGTTAAAATTTAAAATTTGTTTCGTTAAGTTTTTCTATGTTTTTTTTTTGTTTCTTCGTTAAATTGAAATTAAGATAGCAAAACACTTCGTCTTAAGGGTTTATTGCTTTATAATTCGCTTTTACATATTCGTCAATCAGTTTTGGTTCTAAATTGTTCGCTCAATTTTTCTATGTTTTTTTCTTCCTTTGCTTATTTGAGAAGAAGTAAGCAAAGAACATTCCATAAACTACAAATTTTTTACTCTTTATATATTTTATTGCTGATTGCTTCGTAATTCGCAGTCAATTAGTCGTTAATTATTCGTTACCAAAGCAAATTTGTCGTTTCATTTTTCTATGTTTGTTCCTATTACAGAAAAGCTATTCCAATAAGAAGAGTTCAAAAAAATTTATTTTAAATTGTTTATTGAACTTGGTATGTTAGTTAGCCATACAGCAACATAATTGAATTACAAATGATACTATATTGACACTATCACAGTTAATTAACTATAAATTAATGGCAAGTAAGCTATCTAAAAGCTGTATAATCGTTCTCAATGTTCATACGTTGATGATTAAAGATATTTTGTTATTCCTTTTAAGGATACATGAAATAGGAATTTAAGAAAAGCGAATAAGTCTTTGATTTAACAAAAACATATTTTAATAGAGACCAATTTCAGTTACAGTAAGAGTATATTGACAAAATTCAAACAAGTTTAAATAAAATATCTTATGTAAATATTCATCGCAGAATAATAATTTTTAATATTCATATAATTTATTTTTGGATTACTTCATCATAATTTGTTGAATAAAAAATATAATTATAGTAATTTTCATAAAAAAAGAAGAATTTTGAATCAAAACCAAAAATTTACTTCATCATGAAAAAAATTCCATTCACATTATTACTCTTCATTATTTTGTAAGACTGATGAGTTTTTAAGTTCAATTTAAGTAACTTACATTGTGTAATACCAAATAATTGAATTAAATTTTTGACAAATTTAATACTTTCGTGCAGATAATAATTCTATCATATCCATAAAAATTACCAAATTAAAAAAAAAAAGTGTCTTAAATTATTTAAGCTACACCTATCATCATTTTTTGTCATCAACGCACTATTATGAAACTTAATATTTATACTATAATGATTATAAGAAACAAATATTTTCTTTAGGACTTTTCTTGTTTATTTGTAAATTCTTAGGTAGCTTTCAGAAGGAAATTTTCAGTAATATCCTAAAGAAAAGCAGCTATAGAGTATGTCTTCCTAGAAAATCACTTCATTGTTATTCTATAAAATATCTATAGAGTAACAATCTTTTTCATAATAATACTACCTACATCTACTATAATATCTCTTCTTTAGTTTGCAATGAACATAACAAAATTAATTTCATTTTATTTCTCTTAAGTTTTTTTTTTCCTATATCATAACCAATTCTAATAATTCTTCTTATTCAGAAGAAAAACTTTCAAATCTGTGTTATAGAAAATTCTCTTAGAGAATTATATTTTGTACTTTTTCTAGGAAAGTATTTTTGTATTTATTATTTATGTTTATATTTTGCTTAGGAGTATTTTATTTATTCAAAACACAAACTAGATGATTTTCAGAGAAAAAAGCAAATCGGATTTCCTTAAGATGAATAAATAATGAATGTTATTACAATGGTAAATAAAGTCGAGATTATACTGAGGAATTAACATGATCGAATACATACGCAGTTTGTTTTGTATTAATTCGAAAAAAAAATTCTCTAATTTTAGATCCACTTATTTTACTTAAGATAATCAAATCAAAAATTCCTATATCTTTCCAGTAATATAGTTGATAATCTTCTCTTTTCATAATATCTTACTCAAACATCAACTAAAATCTTTTTTAAATCCATTAAAATGCTGTCAAAAAATTTACAAAAAAGTACTGGTCTAACAATGGAACCCACATGCACTTGATCGCTTTTCTGTTCCCTATAATCCATCTTTTTCGTATTTTTTTTTTTCTTTTCTTTAAATTCAAAGACCCCCTGCCCCTATTATTTCTTTTTATCGATCCTTTCCCTCTAACAATAGAATTCAAATCCCTTGCATATAATACAGGTCATTGAAATTCAAGAATATACAAAAAAAGGTGGCAAATTGAACAGGTATCTTATAGTTAAAGTAGGTAAAGAATAAAACTGTGCTCAATCATCATCCCCTCTGGATGATAGCATATCAAATAGGATTTATAACAAAAATCCTTAGTAGTTTAAAAAAAATGGATGGGGCATAAAAAAATATACAGAAAAAGATTGTTCAAGAAGAAGTAGACAAAAAAAAACACACACAGAACTGAACGGAACAGAAACTTGTTTTAATCCAGCAGGAAGGTAGCACCTGCTCTTCTCAAGGGATCAATGCCCAGTTTTATTTTTTTCTCATGCAGTTTTATCTCTATCCTCACTAGCTCGCATAATCAACATCATCACCATTTCCATCACCCTCCACGTCGTCATCGTCATCATCTTTTTCATCCCGCATCATCGGAGTTTGGGAATTTCTCTCTATTCAATCCTCAAAAAAAAAAAAATGAATAACAGGCATTAAACCCTCAGAAGCATTATTATTATCTCTCTCTCTGAAAGGCATTTTTAATAAAAAAAAAATATATAGGTATATGAAAACTTGCAACAATGTGGAACATAAAACACCATCAACATCACCTCTAGGGGAACGTACACGTACCTACATACATATTCTCCACATCCCAAGAACAACCAACCAACGACGTATATCTCCATAAAAAGGTCATTAAAATGCATTCACCTTAGGGATAGCAAAATTAGTGTACGGATGGATAGATATAGATAGATGGATGACTACAAGGAGGCACAATATACGAACAAAAAGAAATATAAACGGAATTGAATAAATGAATCAAGATGGGGCAACAGCATAACAAACCCAAAAGGACAACATCAGGACGAACAAAACAGAAAAAAAATGGAGATGCCCATTCTCCTGATGTAGGTAGATAGGTACCTGCTGGGCCTTCTGCTACGTGTCCTCATTCTTGTGATGGATGACAAGCAGTAGGCAGGGAGTATAGGGGAAGATGTGAGGAATTTTCAAGCAATCGGCACATTACCTACCTGTTGTCATATAAAACTCTTGTTCGATGCACACAATACAATGCACTTCATTCTGCCACACCGAGTACCATCACTCAGTATGTATCAACAATTGCCCGATGAGGACCCCAGAGACGTGTACAAGGATCATATTTCTATATAATATGAGAGTGCGTTGCGCACATGTCCTTAGCTATACCCCCACAATTTTAATCCCTATAGGAATACTAAAAGGTTTCTTCTATATTTACTTATAGAAAAACAGGACATTGCTCCGATTTTATGCAGTGTCCTTCTTCCATCATGTGAGAAGGGCTGTTTTTTTGTAATTGCATTTTTCCTCATAAAATGTGTCATGTATCTGATTATTTTGTTCCTTCTGTTTTTTTTTTCAAACTTTAATTCTCTAAAAGAAAATTATTGGAAATTAGTTCATGAAGACCACGCACCGACTTTAAGTTCCAACAACAAAAATAATCGAAACTTGCAGAAAACAGGCATTAAAGAACTTATACTATGCGAATGAAAAATTATCAAAACTTTTCCTAAATTCACTTAGTTTTGTTGGTCGTCGTCGTTGGTTCGGTTGGTTAGATACTTCATTGTAGATATGTACTTCCTTCTCTCTGATGGCAACTACCATAATACTTTCTCTCTGGTACTGGCAACATTTTCGGAAAAAAACTTAAAACTTACGAAAACATATTAAAAAGTAAATTAACACAAAAAGTATAAAGTACTAGACACCAACATAGACGACATCATAGGAGCATCAGGATGAAAAGTTGTAAGACGAAGGAAGACTCATGACGACTATACAACGATATGGAAGAATGTATAAGAAAGTTAAAGTAAAGATTAGACAACTTGAAAGTGCAGAAGGAACTTTATTTTTTGTTTTGTATTCGTTTTGAACTCTCGTCGTTTTTGTTTTCTTCGTTTTGTTTGGAGAGAGCAAAAGTTTTTTTTTTTTTTTTTGAGCACTATTGTCGACCTTCTTTTTGGATGGATTTTTTTTTTAGTTTAGTTTAGTTTAGTTTTTAATTTTACTTTGCGGTGCACTGAGTTGAGACTTTTTATATAATTTATTTATATTTTTATTTTATTTTTTTTTTTTGTATATGAAAAAAGAGTTATTCTTTTTGTTTTTGTTGATGAAAAAGTTAAAATTGGGTTTTTTTGGTTTTTGTTATTTTTGGTAAGAGATAATTTGCTGAGGAATGAGTTTGAAGTTTCTTCATGTGTGTAGTGTAGATGTATGGTCCTTCGAGCCGGATGATCATACGAATTTTTTGTTTAATAAAGAAAAAAAAAAGGAAATTGTTATGTACTTTCTAGGAAGTTATTTAAGTTGTAAAGATTAAGCTAAATAGTTTTTGTTCATCATCATGAAATTTGTCAACAACATTGAAATCTTTGTTTTGGAATCTTTTGACATGAAAATTCTAAAATCAAGTTTATTTAGGGAAAAATAATATACAAACTTTTTGTACTTTTTCTTTTTTTTTTTTTGAAATGTACGAGTATATCTTCATATTTGTATGTTGATTATAGTTTTTTGATACAATTTTTGTGTCAACAACTATTGCATTAAAAGATTTAGAATGGGAAATTGGAATAGAGGCTTTAATAAGTCACAATTTTATATTTGGTGGAGTTTTGAGAAACATTTCGACATTATGTTACTTTATTAATTTATATATTTTTACAAAAATATTTATTCATCTTTTTTTTAATTTAAGATAATAAGTTCCATAAAAATTCTATATTGTTTTTTCTTCAAAATAAGTCTTCAAATCCATTTTGTAAAGCCTCCTTTCATGGCAATATTAAGCGTACCTCAAGAAAGTCACTTAGGACCCATTCTCTTAACATCAGTTTAATTTGAATTGTTACAGGTTACTTACTCCAAGAACAGAAGGCTCACATGTTTTTTTTTAAACTGGCATGTGATAATCATTGTAAAGGTAATTTTTGGCTCTTAATCCAGATCCCTCATTTATTTTTCGCCATCAGCTCTCATTTTTGAGATATTACCGTCATTAAATTACAAGACAAAACCTCATTACTTTTGAGGTAACATATCCAAGGATATGTTGTTTTTTTTTATTTGCAAGCTAAGCTTCTTCTTCTATATTCAGTTTAAATCTTTTCAATATCTGTTTTAGTCTTCCAGAAATTCTTATTTAGCTGCCAGTTTCTCTTATACAAAATAAATTTAGTGGCGCAACAGCTCATGGAGAACCAGGGCCTAGTGACTAACAACTCTCAACCATTCCTGTGTGCGTGTTGTTGGCAGGGATGGAGTAGTAGCTCGTGGCATAATGGTTAGTGCGTAGGACTGTCATGCCAAAGGTCTGGGTTCGATTCCCGGCCACTTCCACCTAAAAACAGAAATGTTTTTTTCCGAGGTACTGCCTCTTGCGAGGGACTAAAAAATCCTCCAAGAGTATATTTGTCATGAATAAGTGCTTCTCATCTAGCCGTTCGGACTCGGCATAAAATTGTAGGTCCCCTCCAATTTATTCCTGCCAGTTTCTCTTACCCTCACATAATTTAATAAGAAAAGTAGGAAATATGCTAAACACATCAATTTCAGCAAGTGGTTTTTAATATTTCAATCATCTTCTCTAAAAAAAAGAAGTTTTTAGTTTTTATTCAGTGCATTCAATTATTGCCAAATCAGGTGCACCTCAAAGAAGTCACCTGGGACGCATTCTTTATATATTACATAGTTTGATTTGAATTTTTACAGACTCACATAGAATATTTATCAAATTTTACATGGGGCATATTTCAGCACTTATACACCAATTACACCTTCACAATGAAGATGGTGAAGAGCATTTCTAGTAGCACAGCAAAAGTCTTAAAAGTAAAGTACACAGGCTCACAATAACCGCCAGCTCTCTAAAATATGTCTCATCAAATCATAGTCAGACTCAGAGACTCTATTCATTGGAAATTCTGGTGTATCTCAAGGAAGTCACCTGGGACCCATTCTTTTTATATTGGTGTGATATCCACGATATTTACTATTTCCATGTTATTTTTAAGCTCAATACATAATTGATATAATACAACTATAATTCTTAGACGATTAAAAAAAATTTGACTATGAGTATGAGATCAATTTCCACAAGTAAATTTTTAGCTGTAACTAAAACAAAGTGGTAGTTGTAGTAACCCGTGCCTAATGATCAGTGCGTTGAACTGTCATTCTGTAGTTTTGACAATTGGTTCCAGGCATCTTTTCAACTTTTTTTTAAGAAACCTTAGAGTAAATAATTCTTTTAAAATTAGTCTCGTTTAAGTTTCTTAGCTTCAAGGTGTTTGGTCCCTTAAATGTAAGTATTTACTCCTAAGAAGTTATTCATTTCAACTCCATTTCTTACACAATTTGTAGATTAAATCAGAATCAAAAACAAGAAAGTCTGCAAAAAAAACTATTCTCCATTATAAAAGGTATTATTGTGTTTTTGAATGCTCTTTCAATATGTTTTCATTGGAGCAAAAATTTCAAAAGGACCCGCATTTAACACAAAAAAAATAATAAATTGCTATCGAATGGAAATTATTTTATGAATAGGTACAAAAGTTTTTCTCTTGTCAATAGGTACCTACTCCCATTGAACAATTTACGATTGTCTTTTGGATAAGAAAACAAACAAAAAAAATATTTAAAAAAAAATAAAATCAAGAAAAACCCACGTCTGACTGCATTTATTATGTATTTTTTTTTATTAATTGATTGTCTTCGTCTCGTTGGTTGGGAAAAAAATGTATTCTACATAAAATTGATTGATTTTGAGTTTCTTGACACTCACAGATGATTTTTTTTTTTTAAATATTTTTTCCTTTTTAGTTTGAATCAATACAAGTTGTAAATGTATTATTACCATTTTGTTGTTATTGTAATATTTTTGTTTATTCAATCTAAAAAGTAATAAAGAAAAAAGAACATCTGACAAAATAAACCACTTATATTGTCGTAAGTAGCTTTTAGGATGATGCATTATATTTTTTGTTGTTGAACGCCTCTTCACAAATCATTAACTCCCTCTTTCGTTGTATTATTATTGGTTGTCCTTAACGTTGACTTTAAAGGCTTCAAAAAAAAAATGTCATCGATAAAAATGCACAGATATGTATTTTAAAACATAAATATTCAAGGAGGAAGCGAGTTTTTATACTTAATCTCCTGTTAAGCTTCATTATTTTTGAGTTATTTGAACTTAATCCGCGTAAGGATGTATTTTTTTTTTTGCTTTCGACGACATAGCCATTAACCAAACAGGTAGGTCATTCATCCTTGCATGGATGTAAAAAAAATTTTTTAAAACAATAAATTTTGTCGATTGATGATGGGATGAGAGGAGGGATACGTATACGTGTTTTGTGTCAGATGAAATGAAACATGACGTTTTCAGCAACCGGCGCGATTTAACACGTGCCAGGTAGGTAGGTAGGTAGGTAGGTAGGTATTTTGTGAGAAAATAAAACAAAATTTTAATCCAAATTAAATTCACAATTTATTTATATACGCGCAAATAATTCGATGAGTATACACACCACTGCGATTGTTATGTGCGTTTTTTTTTTTTTTTTTTAATTATTTTTGCATTACGATGATGTTTTGACAAATGTATTCAGGGTTTTGTGCTGGTTTTGGTTTGGTATAATTTGTTGCCAAAGGGTGATTAAACATTTTGTATTCCAGATGCATATACACATAAGTCGAGTACATTTTTGGTATTGTTAAAATTTAATATACAAGTTATTAATTATGTTAATCATCATTGAGAAGCAATTTTGTGTAAATGTCGGACAACTTGTTGAGTAGATATAATGTAGGTGTATATAGAATGATCGATGATAAACGTGTTATGAGATATTAATGTGAACGTCAGGATTAATGGGGTTGACTGATGGGAAATTTTTTTAAAATATAGTATCAATCCAGATTTAAATTTACTTGAAATTAATTATTTTGCTTAGTTTTCAATATTAATGTAGTTACAACAGAAACAGTTGATTTATTCCTTAAAATAAGATCAAATCACGGTGGAGTTTTAAGGATTACAAATTGCGGTTAATGAGTGTTATATTAGTTCAAGTTATGAATTTACTTTTAGTTTGTAGTTTAGTTTAGTTTTTAATTTTATTGTAGTTACAAACCAAGTAGGTAGTTGCTTAATTTGTTTAACTAAGGCCCGATCACAGAAAAAAATTTAAAGACTTAACATTTCGATGAATACAAGATTAAAAAATATTCAAACGCAGCTTTATAAGATTAATGTTAATAAAAATAAAATAACAAGTAATAGAAACATCTCGAGTTTTAAGAAATCATGGTTAGTTCACAATTGAAAAAATGTGATTAATAAGAGTAACAATAGTTTCAATGAAGTTATGAACTTATTTTCAGTTAAAAATTTTGCTAATTATTAAATTTTACTTTTAGTTACAACGAAAGCAGCTGCAATTTTTTTTACTAAGGCCAGATCACAGTAGAGATCCAAAGATTAAACATTGCGATCAATGAAAGTTTCAAGGAGAGATATTATGAGTTATTTTCAAACGAAGTTAATTTTTATTTTGATACGAAGATAGTAAGAAGTAATAGGAACATCACTTCTAAGGAACTATGGTTAAATCACAATTTAAGTAGTTGCAATTTATGAGAGTTACATTAGTTTCAATCAAGTTATGAATTTACTTTCTGTTAGTAAATTTGCTTAGTAGTTACATTACAAGTGACTGATATTTTTTTTTAATTTGGGCCAGATCACAGTAGAGATTAAAAGATTCAAAATTGCGATAAATGAAATATTATATGATATTATGGCTAAATCACAATTGAAACTTTAAAAATTGTTGTTCTTGCTAAATTTTTATAGTATAGGTGAGCTATTAGCATTGAGACGGTCGAAAGATTCCTATGGATTTTCAAAGGAATTCAAACCACATGAGACTTATTCCAAATAGAAACATTCAATTTTCTATTGAAATTTTTAACTAAACTCTCAATAGTACTTACGAACATCTCTATATGAATTGTCTGCTTAACTTTTATGATTGAGAAAATAGAAAAACTTATATGGGTATAGTGATATGTGATTTCATATTATGTAGATAAATAAATAAGAGATCACAATGGTGATTTTAGTAAATTTGGATAATTTTTTTAATTTTTTGTACTAGAGAAAGTACATAAATCAGTTGAGAACATAGTTTAATACCACTTCAGAGACAAAAAAATAATCCTATACGGTTTTTTTATTACATTTTAAATTAAGTTTTAAATAAATCAAGTTTTAAGTCTAGATCACAATAGAATTCATAACAAAAGTGGTACACATTTTTAAATTTTGAAAACTTTATCAAATTCAATCAACCATTAATTTAATTAAAGCATTTTTAGATGAAAATATGATCATTTAATTCCAATTAAAATTTTAAATACATTCAATTTATGAAAAAGAATCTAAGTCACAATTATGGCTGTAGACATATTTTCATTTTATTTGAAATTATTTTTTTTTGTGCAAAAAGTATAACTGGTTTTATAAGTGAATTTATAGCATACCTACTGAAATATTTTGTATTTGACTTAATCAAAGAGTTCACAATTAAGACTTAAGCAATATCAATTTATTTGTGTTGTTTCAAACGAAGTGTTTTGAAAATTAAATTATATTCTGATTCTAAATTATATATTAATTTCTAATTAACTTTTTAATTACATACATATTTTATTTGAATTTATTCTTAAATTTTCTAAAAAAAAAAGAAATTCTTTACTGTTTCTTTTAAACATTCATAGAAAAACTTCTTAAAATGAAGACAGCGAAAAAAATATGAAATCAAAATATTCCATCTAAACATTTATCTTGGTACAAATAGTATTTTTTGTGAATGAAAATATAAAAATTGTTTACCACCACTTTTTATAGCGCAAGAAAAAACAAAAAAATCATCAAAATACGAAAGTGTGTATTTAAATTGAGAGAAGTTCTCTTGTTTTTTTATTTTTTGTTTTCCAAATACATATTTTATTAAGTTTATTTTTGGTTTGAAAAAGAAAAAAAATAGGTATCTATTATAAATGAGGTGAGTGTTTCCTGAGATATTTTGAAAAAAAAAAAATTATATAGGTACTTTACCTCACCGTCATTGTCACCACTCCAGCTATACAATTCGCATATAAACACAATTCATTTCGCAACAATAATACCAAGACTTGAAAATCGTATAGGTATATATAAATTGTGTCACGTTAACTTGATTATTATGATGAATTCCAAAGTAGCAAACCTAGAAAAACCTAAGTTTCTTCACTTACCCACGTACTTATATGAATGAATGGAACAAAAACAACAACAACAACTGAATTTTTATCAAGGAGCAAATTGTAAATAGTAGAAGTTCTTTTGAACGTTGGGCGCCACTTTTATCCTATCCGCACCAGCTACACTATAAAAAAAAACTCATGTTGTGGCAATTGAGACATCCGTTTTCTTTGCTTAAGTGTAACCTACAACAATATGTGTGTGCGGTTTGTGTGTTTTATTTTATAAAATACATCGCATTTTTTGCGCTTCTTTCCATCAATATTCATAGAATGACTCACAGAACTCTGTGACCACGAATCGATTCATTATAGGGTATACCGGACGATTGCAAGTACTATATTGTTGGTGGGGTGGTGTAGTGTTCTTCGTGAAATTCCTAAAAACTTACTCGATTTTAATTGTATTTTAAGCAGTCAAGCGATTCGTAAAATGAATTAATTTTCCTCGTTCTTATAGCCCGGTAGATTTTTTTTCTTCTTTCATTATTTTTTTTTTGTTTTAATTCAAGTTGTGAATTAACAATTTCAACACAGGAACTGCATGTAACGCATACAAACATAATGCATGGTACTTTATGCCCAAGTGATATGTCTAAATACTACTCGTTCTTCGCATTCTATATACAAAATTTCACACTCTTCTGCGGATTCCTTTTAACTGTAAAATGATAATACAAAAAAAGTGTCTGACTGTTGCTGTATACATATCGACGAAAGAATGTTGTGGGTTTGTTATTATTTCAGGGAGTCAAGTGAAGAAGAAAAGTGCCACCACACCGCCATCACCTAAAATCAAACCATCCTTTATTATAGGAGTGTCGCTTCTTTCCTTCTACTATTTTGTCTATACTTTGATCTTTTCTGAAGGGTGTTTTCATGTTAAGACTGTTTTTTTTTTCTTTTTGTCTCACTTCTCTTTCAGATTTGATGGGATAAAAAAATGTGTATGAAAAAAAATCGTTTTGTATTTAAAGTAAAACAAACACAAATACAATTGAGTCTGGAAATAATATGTCTGCCAGACGAATACAAAATCTAAGAAAATTAAATTCAATTGAAATTTGAAAACATTTCTCTTTTCTCTGCTTGAAAACAAAAAAATCAGTGAAAGGTTTTGTTTGTAGAAACCAAAACCAAACCCATAAATGAACAACAGATTTTTGGTTTATATAAAACAACAGTGCAACTACGTACTATAAATAAAATTATTAAGATTTCAACTTGACTTCTGAAGTTATGACATCTTGATAACAAACAAATTAATCTAAATAATAGAGGTCCTATTTGTCACTGTTGTAGAACTTCATTTTAATTAAATAATTCATATTAAAAATCAAAGATTTTGAACAAAACTATTGCACGACACTTTGACTGCTATCCACTTACAGTGGAAAGTTAACTAAATTCTTAATAATACGGGTTCTATTTGTCTACCTTGCAGGAATCTACGTCAAATGAATTAATAATATTACATATCTTAGATGTCAAATTAAAATTTTGATTTGAAAATTCCTAAGACCTAATTGTCTCTTTTGTGGGGCTCCATGCCAAACACATACATTTTTATTAGAGAATCAACATTTTGAAAAAAAACATGACTAAAAAATTCGCTTGCACACATAACAGTCAAAACCTTTTAAATTCTTAATAATAAAGGTCCTAATTGTTCCTCTTGTATGACTTCAAATTAATAGAATAGAAAACACTAAAATCAAAAATTTTGAACAAAAATATTACGTGAGTATTCAATCAGCAAAAATTGTTGTTGGCAGGAATGGAAGGGACCTACAATTTGTTTGCCGAGTCCGAACGGCTAGATGAGAAGCACTTATTCATGACAAGTATAATCTTGGAGGATTTGTCAGTTCCTCGCAAGAGGCAGTACTTCGAGGAAAACATTTCTGTTTTAATGTGGCAGTGGCTGGGAAACGAACCCAGAACTTCAGCATGAAAGCCCGACGCACAAACCATCATGCCACGAGGTACTACGACATTAAAGTCAAACTTATTTAAATTCTAAATAATTGAGGTCCTAGCTGTCTCTCTTGTGGGACTCCAAGTAAATCAATATTTGACTTAAGGCAACAAAGTCAATTTTGATAGAATTCTTAATAATAGGGGTCCTATTTGCCCCTCCTATGGGACTTCATATTAATAAAAACAAAAACTATGTACACTACTTGTATCAATTTAAACTTAAACATTTTTCCTTGACAATATTTATTTATGGTCAAAAATTTAATAGATATTGAAAATCAATATCTTGCTAACGACAAATTAAATTTAATTTTTTTCTACTTCTTGTCTAACCAACTGCTAACTTAATTTATACATGAAAAATTTTAAAAACCTTTCCAATAACATTAGGTACCTCCTTATACAAATATACATTTATTCCTAGCACTTTAGTAGTGGATATACATCGATATCCATTTTATAATTCATGACTCATGTTTGAAAAAAATCTTTGTAAACAAAGTCAGGAAATTTATATACAAAGTATTAATGTGCTTATCTTAACTTCAGAATGAGGGGTTTATCAATCTCTAGTTTGTTTTTTTTTTTATTTTTCCTCATTTTCAAAAATCGATTAATGTGCTATTTGAAAGTTTACTTAATAAACAAAAATATTTCTTTTTTGCTGTTAGCAATAAACAGCTGCAGCTGCAGATTGCATAATCACAATTACAGATGCAAATAGACCGAAAAGGAGAAAAAAAAATAAATACATAAATTGAAAAAAAAAAAAAATAAATAAAACAAAAAAAACTGAAATTAAAAAAATGAAACCACACCTCGCTTAAAGGCTTGTGTTTTTTTTTTTTTTTGGTTACAAATATTTATACCTACTTATACTTTAAGACCTCTGTGCAGCAGTACCACAAAAGGGCGGAACATTAAAAATTAGTTTTTGAAAAGGCGTTGAAAATGACTGCAACCAATGGCTGAGGCACGTCTCTTACAAAAAAAAAAAACTCAAAGCATAAAACTATCTTAAATGACATGAAGAAATAAATTAGATTTTTTTTACTTGTCTACGGTCACGACTTTTGCCGTCGTTCTTTTAAGGTTTTGATACATAGTGTTGTGGATTTTTAATGTTTTCTTTATGAATACCTTTTCTATGATGAGTTAATAGCGTGACATGACTTTTTATTACTCACTTTCCTTTTATCCTCTTGAAGGCATTATTTGTCGTTTATTTGTTATTTTTTTTTTATTCGATTTGTATCTGTAAAATGATTCAAGTATCTATGGGATGAAAAATTGATTGAATGAGAGTCAGATTTGAAATAATAATAATTACAACTATAATGCACCTATAGGTGGAACTTATCATCGTCGTCGGTGCGTCGTCGTCGGTCGTCGCGTCGTCGTTGTGGTTGCGTTTGGTTTCTTTAAAAAATGTTGAGTTTATTTCCTATCATTTATCATTTTAAATAATATATTTTATGTATATGGTCACTACAACTGGGAGGAAAGTAGGTAGGTATATACATCTTTATTGAGAATGACTCATATGGTATAAGTATTTTATAGATACTTAGATACAATCTGGTTATTTGGTATCATTTTGTGCTGCTTCTCTTTGGTGTTTTTCTCTCCAATTTTTTTTTTTATTTATTTTTTTTTTCTATCTTGTATTCACATCTAAACAATTTTACTAATGAAAAATGGCCTTGAACTTGTTATTCGAGAAAAAGCAAAACGTCTTTGAGAGCAAAGATAAAAAAACAAGAGGAAAATAATAATTGTACAAACATTTATGTATGGGTGTATAAGATAATTGTTGTGTTAGACAGGAATCGGAAAATAATTTAGTATTTTTTTCAATTATTTCTTGAGAGCCCACAAGAAAAGTAAAATTGATATTTTTTCCTTAGAAATATCATTAATTACTTATAGTAAAAATTATTTTAAATAATTAATGTCATCTGTCTAAAAGAGAAATGTACTCGTTTAATTAAACGTTTCACGACAGGTGGTTTACTAAATTGGAAGACCCTTTTCATCAAAAAAAAAAAAAAAAACAGAAGAAGATTACATATGTGTTTTTTTTAAGTTTTTTTTTTTTATTCTGATTGATGAAGTGTAATTAAATATTGTTTCCTTTTTGTGTATTTAAAAAGTATAATTAATCAATTTAATCTTTGTTTGTTTTTTTTTTTTAATTGATGTAATGAGGGCACGATGAGTATTTTTTGTAATTTAGTCTAAATTTACAAATAAATATATCTTTAAAAATATTATGTCAGACATTAATAGTAATTAATAACATTTAAAAAAAAAAATTGGTTAGAAATTAATAAATAAGAGGACAAGTATAAGATCAAATTGTTTTCATTCAAAATTAAATCTTCTTAATTGATCAATGATTTTGATAAAACGATGTTAGGCATCCATTTGGCGGAAGACCTTATGACAACATTACCGTATAGGCACATTTTTTTTTTTTTAATAAAAGTTTAAAATTAATTTTTAGGAAAAAATACCATTAAAAACATAAATGACCTCAGATCCATTATTATTCTAAAGACCTCAATTATTTACTTTTGCTGCATTTCCTTCTTGCTCAGTGCTTTTATTCGTCCCCGCAGCGATTAGATAATCAAATATGAGATTTTTTTTATTTTATGCCAAGGGGTCTTAAGAATTTAAGCTGACATTATTAATCTTGTACAATTTATAACCAAAAGCCTATTTCTTAATAGAGCGCAAGATTTAAATTGTGTTTCTTTTAATATTTTGAGCCTTTTTTAAATGATGATGATTTAATGATTCACTAAGCAATATTACGAGTACGTTGTGGGAAAGAAATTTTTAAATTCTATGCGTTTAAAATTTTTCACTATCTAAGCTCAGAACTTGTGTCTGTGTGTAATTTGGCTTTTTGGATTTACAAGTAAAACCAAATAGAGTTTATCAGAAGTCGTTTCATTAAGATTTAAGAGTCATACGCGTTACAAAATTATTTTAAACAAAAACTTCAACAAGTTGATAATTTGACAGCGGGAAGAGATGGTAAGAACTTTTTTTTTAAATAAAACGTCATGAATTTAGGGATTGTGTCACATACGTAACAAGATTATTTTGGGTTTTGTTGGCAACAGAAATTAATCCATGGAAATTCCTTTCTAAGGAAGTTTTATTTATTTGCATTGTGAAAATATCATTCACCTTTAATGAAAAGAATAAATTCCAATTTAAGTAACAATTGATTCCACATTTAAAAGTTTAAATCTTCATATACTAGAGAAATTATTTGTTCTGGATACTTATCTCATTTGAATTTTGTTATTCATTTTATATTAATGCGAAAAATAATACTAAGTCACATCAATTACATTACCTTGTCACACTCGTAACAATTTAATAAAATGTTTTTTGTACACATTTTCCAAGTATTGTTTCTTATTTCTTCGTGGTACTTGAGATCAGACAAAGAAAGCTCAAAAAAGGAACTATTGCATTTTTCAAGAACTTCCAATCTAATAACAATCTGGCATATACCAATACATTTCGCACTAAAAAATCTCGCAAATATCAACCAAAATCTTGCAATATAAAATCTCGCATATTAAAATTTTATTTATTTTAAGTTTGCAAATTCAAATTCCATCGCTCTTAGTTTCGCGCTAAGAAATATAAATATTACGAACTAAAAAAAGAAACTCTTTAACGAAAAACTTTTTTTTTAAACAGTGGTTTTAAGTTTCAAGATTGAGTAATTACGATAATCTCGAAAAGTAAGATTTTGTTATTGCGAAATTTAGCAAAGCCCGATTTCAAGTGTTGGATTTTAATTACCGAAAATTCGTTCCCAACGCTCAAAGTAGCTTTATGAAATCCGGCAAACTAAAATCGAAAAACAAAATTTCGCAAATTATTAATATATATTTTCATAATCTTAAAATTAAATTTTTTTACAATTTTGACATCTTGCACCAAAAATTTTCGAAAATATCAACCGTAAACTCGTAATTTAAGATCTCACATATATGCAAATTCAAATTTCACAGTAACATATCGCAATTTCACAGTTTCACATTTTGCAAACAAAAACAAAAAATTTAAAAATAAACTAAATTTTTTTCAAAATGTTGAGATTATAATCCCACCCACTTAATTTTGTACTTGCGAGATTTTTAAAAGAGGAGTTCTATTACTGATAGATTTTAAAAAGCGGGATATATTATTTGCAAATTGCAAGATTTCGAAAAGCGGGATGTGAATTTGCTAGATTTCGTAATTAACTCTTAATGATCAACTTTAACGAACACTTTTGAAAAAGAATGAGATATGGCACATTCTGTATTAGGTGCGTTTTACTGGTATTTATAGGTAACGCGAGCAATGCAAGCACCAATAAAACGCTATACCCATTTTTATATTCAATCCAAGCCCGGGGCACATAAATTTAAACTCAACCAAACTTTCTCTCAAATTTTATATCCACTTTCTTACTGATTTTTTTATCGACACTTTTGGGTTTGTTGTTGTTTGCCAAGGGAAATTTTACTGTGCTAGCTCTAACTTTTTCAATAAAACACGCCTATGCAATTCCGTAGTAATTTTCTTATATTTCACGATTGTAGTGAAAATTCTCTCAGAAATCAACGTCACTCAAAGCAAAAGGGTTAATAATTGGCAAGCGCTTAACAAGTTTCAATAAAGTAATCCTTGTTACGAAAAGGAATGTTTTAGAAAATGTCCTAAAATTGTCATTGGCATTTCTTTAATTCTCTTTCATTGATTTCAAACAAAAACAATTCAAACATTAAACTAATTTATGCTAAACTTCATTTATAATAGGTGCTAAGCTGAAGCCTCCTGGCATTAAAAAAGATTTTCTAACTCCATCAGTTCTATGCTAAATTTCATTCGAATCCATCCAGACATTCGAGATTTACGTAAATAAATTTTGTTTAAAAATCCTCTTGAAATTTTACTCAAAATAAAAACAACTTTTTCGCTTTCATAAAAATATGTTTTGTATTTAAAATACACATTTTCCAATCTCAACAATTTTAAAGGGTACTTGATCTTACTGCTATAATAACATGCTTCAGTTTATAAATTGAATCACCAAAACTATTAACTATAGCTATTTAATTGAATCGATGGCGCCAGAGAAAAGAAACAGTTCCAACTTCAGATTTTCAAAGAAATTTCAGCAATTTCTGGTGAAATTCCATGAAGTTATCAGTTCTTTTCAAAATTATAATAATTTTTAGCGTGAAAACTGTGATATTCCTTGTCAATTAGATTTCATTGCCAAATCTAAAATCACCGTTAATTCTCCATTTGCGTGAATGTCAAAATAATTAAATTTTTCATTTTTATTACTGTGATTTAATTTTACAAAAAAAAAAAAGAAGAAAGAATCACAATTGCACGTTTTAATCTTGCCATTATATAGCAACATCATCAAAATCATCATTAAACATTAAAATTTTAAGAACAACAAAATTTTTAATGGGTTTAGTTGAAAATGGTTCACCCTGAAGTCTCTTAACCTTAGAAAATATACTACACGTATACCTTGAAATTGTATGTAAATTGCAAGTTTTTCATACTCAAGCGCAATGACCAACACAGATGATGATGATTATATAAAGTATGTTGAGGGAAACTTTTTTTTTTATTAAAAATATAAAATATCTAATTTCTATTTTGAAAAACACATCAAAAGAATCAAACAAAATATATAATAATTCATAAAACGGCTAAAATTCACCTTAACCTTGACTTTAACCTAATAAAACAAAAATCAATTCGAGGGCAGTCAACTATAATTCACAATCGTATTTCAAAGTCAACTTTTCAAACACATTGATATGAATCATGTTTGTCATTTATCAAAATGTATTTTATTTTATTTTTTTTTTTAATATTATTTTCTTATTTCTTATTTAAAGAGAGCGAGTTTCTATACATCGAAGAGAGTGAGTGAGTTGAACTGATAAGACAAACAAAATAACAGAAAAAAAATAACATTCACAATAATAATAATAATAATTTGTGTTTATCAAAAAGAGTGGTTTTGTCTGTAAGTTCCTGACATTTGTTTGTCACTTTTCCCTTTCAGCTTTATGTTTGTTTGTTTGATTGAGATTTCATTGTTATTTTTTTCTTCACTTTTCATGATAAAAGCAAAGTAAAAGTACATATATATATATTTATGGCTTTTCTATGATTCGATATCTATCTACTAGGTATACCTATAATATAAACATTCACAATAATAATAATTAAGATATATTCTGTGAGAGTTGATTATTATTAATGACTTTTTTTTTCTTTAAATTTGTTGCAATGCAAGTTTTTTTTATTTCAAATATATTTTTTTTGTGGTTTTTTCAAGGTTAATGCGAAAATGTTGAAATGTCATTCACCCTAGAAGAAGTATGTAGAATGTATAGATATTATTATTATTATTTTTTTTTTCTTTTGAATTCTGTATATTTTCTTTTACTCTCACTTCTAAAAATTTAGGTAGGTATACATATGTTCATACACACATAAAGGTTGTATATTAGATGCATTCAAGCTGATAATAATAATATTTATTCAGACATTAGAATGAGTGTGGGGGCTATGAAATGAAATGCGAGTTAAAATTTTGGGTATGAAAACAAAAAAAAAAATTATACCTACCTAACATTTTCATATGTACCTACTATACCTACTCGTATGTATGGTTGGTAGCTCTATCTATAGAAAATAAGAAGTGTAACAAATTGATTTGTTGCGATTCTTTAAACAAAAATATACCAGTAAACCGACAAAATATGTATACATAAATGCGGGATTGAAGTGCAGAGAAATTGTTGTTTATCGATTTAACAATTTCAAGGTTTTTTTGCAATTGAAATGATAATCCCATTTTTAGAAAAGGTAATCAATTTTAAATGAGGTCATTTAGGTGAGTTGCAGAGCTTAAACATTTCTTTTTTTTGGTTTTAGAGCTAATTAAATGTAAAATTGTGCATAACTCAGCTACGGCTTGAGAAAAATTCTCATATTCATTCAAAACATTACTTTAGTTTTTTGGAACCATAATTCATAAAAGAACAACAGTCACCAATAGAAATTCGTTTTTAAGCCGCACCACACTAATCAAGAATGTTTTCGTCGGCTCTTGCCATTGTAATATTCAGAAGTATAAAACAACAGTGAATCAGTAGCTCCTGTAATGATACGAACGGAACACGACGCAGCTGCAGACGCAGCCAACTTTTTACTTTTTCATGCAGTTTTTTTGACGTTTCAAAATTGTGAGCGCAACCAAGTGTTTAAATTCGCACAGCTGCCAAAAATGTCAGAAAGCTGTACAGCATTGTGGGCGAGTTAAAAAAATCACGTTCTGCATTTTTTGACAGCTATTTCAGTTGTCAGTTGTTCAGTTCAGTTCAGTTGTCTACCACATTGTCAATGCCAAAGTGACAGTTAAGACTTTGGTACACTGACGGATGAAACTGCAAACTAAAACAAAAGGGTGTGTTGAAGAAGTTTAGGCTCAATTTTGATTTTAAAATTTTATTATTATTATTTTATTATTAATTATTTCTCACACATTTTGGGGGCATTCACAATTAGAAAGCTGTATGGTAAATTCGAAGTGTAGTTGAATCAGATTCGGATAAAATATTTGTATTTAATTACTTGATTTAATTATTTAAATTATGTCAATCAAGTCTTTAAAAAATAAAAAAAAACTTTTTTAGACATCAAAAGTAAAGAAAACAAGACCAATAAAAACAATTGCTGCGTGGCACTATTGTGAATGTACTTTGCTACTTAGTAAGTGTTTTTGCAGATTATAGTTGTCCTACTATTAAATTCTCGGTGGTATCCTTATTTCAAGAGCAAAATAGACCAGAAATTCCTGGAAACATGACTTTCCAACTTACACTTAACAAAATAGATATTCACAATAGTGAAATTTGAATTTTAAAACAATGAGATACCTATTCACTTTATATTTATTGGAAGCCATCAATTTAAAAAAAGATAAGTTAAATAGACTCAATACAGCAGTTTCATTAAAAAGAAACAGAAACATAGAAAAAGCCAATCTCCCATCTTGGAATTTCTGTGAAATCACAATAATCTATTATAATTATCTTCTTTTTCATAAATAATCAATCGAATTATTTTTAAGGGATTAGGAATGTTAAAAAAAGAAACGAGTAAGAAATTAGTAATTTGTAATGTAACGCAGCAAATGAGTTAACACGTGAGTCGTCTCTGTTTATTGTGATTTGCGAAATATGTCAAAATTTTCAATAATGTCATTTTCGTTTTTGAAGTTTCAAAAACTCCTTAAGTAATCATATTTCACTTTAAATTTTCCAAAAGACTTCAATTGGGTCTTCTAAAATGGTTTTCATATTAACAAACAAAGTTTTTTTTTGACCAGTTTCCAAAACGTCCATTGCACGAAAGATTTGTTTTTTGTATGGTTTTTTGAAAGTCAGGACCCTATTTTGCTTGAGCAAAATGAATCTTTTTTTTTATGAACTATGAATTTAATATATTTCAAATTTAAAATCTATTGTGAATAGTTCCACTGAAAATTTTCATTAATACTCTACAAAACCATTGCGAATCCACATCATTCACAATAGTGAACAACTATGACAAATACACAACGCTAACCAAAACAAAAAAACTGTCGTTGGCGAATGTTTGGTGTGGTTTGGGAAAGCTTTTTTTTGTTTAAAAAATATGTGAAGTATGTATTTCATTGGACACTTGAAATACCTAGATATACCAAAATCTCTATAAATTGATGAATTTCCTTGAGGCATCAATCATTTGGTGTTTATTTGACAACAGCTTTAAAAGGGATCTTAAATCAGTAAAATCACACGATCAAATTACAAGTCAATGTCTTCATACAAATAAACAAAATAAGTACCCATAAAGTCAAAAATTATTAAGGCATATTTTTAAATTTAGCGTAAATGAATTTGACTTTATTATTTATGATCCATTTAAAAATCTTGCGCCATAAAAATACTATAAAAAAAATGTCAAATGTTATTGTACTCACAAAAAAAAAAACATTCACAATGAAAAAATTTTTTTAAAAAAGTCATTGCTCCTAGTAATTAGATAGCTTAGTGAAAAAAATGTTAAATATATTTTAACGATCTAAGAAGTTAACCGTTTATACCAATTTATTATCAGTGTATTTACGTCATTGAGAGTTATCTTTCAAACTCCAATTATTTCAATTCACATTATTATTCACAATGATGATTTATTTTTAAAAATTTTCCACATTCGGTAAACAATTATAACCGCATGATTTGTTGAAATATTTTTACCTGCCTGAAATTGTATCTATCTAATCTTTTCTTTTTTTTTTTTAATTAATACCTTTTACTAATTTCTAAATGCTAATTTGGAAATACCCTTATATCATTCACAATTGAGTTAATCACCAAATTTTTTCGCTCTCTATACCTACTTACTACCAATTTAATTATAGGAACACATTCTTTCCTTGTTTTGTTAAATAAATTCTAGGAAAAATATATTCACAAAAAATTGCATGTCGAATTTAATATGTAAATAACCCTACTCAACTTTATAAACCCAACTAATCTATTTTACCTAAGCTTTTAATCAAGATTTCTATCGATGGAATTTTACTATACAAAACTAATCCAGTATAATAATACACCCATAGTCGTATCGTCGACTCGATAAAATTAAAAAAAAATACTAATTCTAAACTGTTAATATGCGAGAATTTCAATTGAATTCCATTCATTCACAATATCAAGACATATGTAAAGAAGATAAGCTTCATAGTCTAATATCGTTTTAAAACAGCAGTTGTTTTTATATAAGAAAATGAAAAAAAATATTTAACTAAGACTGGATAGAGGATAGCTATACCCAGTGAAATTCTGATACATTTAATTGATTGAAAATAAAAAGTATTTTGTGTATGAAATTTTGTTCGTTTTTTGAGGTATCTACTTCATTTTGCAAACAATTGAATTTAGTTTCAAAATCCTCTCTCTTAGAACAAACGAAAAACTGTAACAATATTCTATTTGTTCGTACAAACAAAAGCAACGCACAGGGAAAACACAAAACTTAGCACGGAATTTTTTTTTTTCACTTTTTATTATACTTTTTTTTTTATTCCATACAACCCGTCCCAGACATTTTGGCGTCGCCGTTGTCGTTGGCTGTTGCCGTAGCTCGTAACTATAGTTGCTTCGATATTTATACAGAGATAGATAGTAGGTAGGTATAGGTAGGTAGGGAAGTAGGTACTTATTTCTCGTATAAAATACAAAATCCAAAGTTGAGTCTCTCAACTTTAGTCAATGTAAATAACATGGGTGGCAGAGTGGCAGCAGCAACAAAGGCTATACAGCAATGGCCACAGAGCTATCGCAGCGACGACGATGGCGACGGCGACTTGTTGTTGCCACTAAAGCTCGTTCATTCGTAGTGGCTCTGACTTTGACTATAGTACACGCGAGTACGTGAATATATCTATCTATCCTTTTGTAGGTACATGATATACGAGTACAACCAGTGTAAGTACTAGTATTATCTCGAGTACAAAATAGAACAGAAATCGATATTATGACATTTGGATGAAAAGCAGCAATAATATACGGTTTGGGGAGTAAAACACAATTGGTTTTGCAATTTGTGTGTTAAATAAAATTGCAAGAAAATTTAAACATGCGATTTCCTTAAAATCTGTTCTCGCACCCAATCTTATGGTTACCTAGAAGTATTTTTAAACTTCACCTAGTTGAAGTCAAAATTAAAAAAAAAAAAAAAAACAGGAGCATGACTGCTAGTGTTTTGTTAAATGGGAGACAAAACAGACTGACGGACGTCATAATTTTCATTAAATTTTAATACATACTTTCATCACTTTGTTTTAGTCGCTCAAGCAGAAAACACACGATAATCACGTACTAAAGACACGCGAAAAAGATACTTCAGATACAATACGGTGTCGCTGCTGGCTGAAATGTCAGTGTAGGAAATACGCCTGGTTCTATTCTATAAAATACTGTCGCTTGTATAGTTCTATTTATTCTATCTATGGAGCTGAGGAGAAACTCATAATTAAAAAAAAATGCTAACAAAACGCCAATCGTACTGGACTATAATAATAAAAAAAATTCAAAACGAGAGCAGAATAGATTAAAAGTAAAAAAAAAAAACAACAAAAAATAATTTATAATTATAAAAATGTACACCGCGTATGCTTAATTGTAATTTTGTTTGAAAAATGATATCAACTCAGAGATTGAATTACATTTTAGCAGAGTGAAAAGTTACTGATGTTTTGTCAGTTTAGTTGGTTGGTTGGTATGTAGGAGGAATGTTTGTCTCTCTATGCTTTTGTTTTAGTGAAAACGTATGGGGTGATGTGGTTTCTGTTTTTTGTTTAAGGGGGTGGTGAATATAAATGGAACTATGCTAGCAGCGAACATGAGGCGAGTTATATATATACATTTTTCAGTTGAGTACATATATAAAAAGTTTGAGTAACAGCTATGTACTTATAAATGCAGTTTTGTCGTTTTTTTTTTATTGGAAATTGTTTACGCACAATATTTTCAACTGTAGTTTTCACACACGGTGGATCAATATATTAGTTAATTAGTTTAATTTATTTTTTTAAGAAATGAGATATCGCTTTGAAAGCTATTTTAAATCGATATGGCATGCATTAGACCAGTTTATACCAATCCAATTAGGGGAGACATCCACGAAACACCTGAGCTTTAGGCTAGAAACGCACTTGCGGTTTTCTGTCGCACGATTATTCAGTCGCAAGAATTATAACCCATGAGTTTAAATGTGAACGAATGGACATGACACCACAAGATCCTACTAAGCTGCGATCACTTTTTTTATTCACTGCGACCGAAAACCGCAAGTGCGTTCCTAGCCTTAATCTCTTAAACTCATCTGAATGAACGATTGCTATTTGAATGCATCAAAATATAGGTGAAAACAATACTTATATTCGACACTTGTGGCGCCAGCCTCAAATACTCATGAGGCCTTTGATAGTTTTATAAGTTTTCCTAGCACAGAATTTCCTTAGTAAGAACTTTCAAGTATTCATAATCGCCTAAGCACGACACGAAGCTCTATCAATTCAATTCTGCAGAAAATTAAGAAGATTAACTTTATTTAGTCAAATAATAGAATCAAAGTTCGGTGAAAGCATTCAAGTTTTGTACGCCTTAACTTTCACATTAAAAACTTCCTTTAACACCTCGGAGACGAAAATGTGTTTAAAAATTATTTTTAACGAAACTTGAAGACGATGGTGAATTAGGCTTATGCAATTTGGTTAAAGTGCATTCACAATTATGTTGGTTTATAAAGTTTTGAAAATACATAAACTTATTTTCAGATTTGCTTTTTGGAATATTTGTCCTTCAATCACACTCAAATGACTGGACAGGTTCTAATAAAATTTTACATTGAATTTGATTCTGAAGTTGTTGAATAAAGAAGGGATGCATTTGTCAGCGTAATGAGGTTTTTGGAGAATCCAGTGATTGGACGTATAATTGTGTGTCTAAACCATAAAATTTAGCAAAACACTGATGTTCTTCAGTTTTTAATCCTGTTTAATTAATTTTTGTGATGTTTTTTAACCTTTTTTTTCTGTGTAAGTACATTTAGGTACCACAAAAAAAAACAGAAGCGAATTCAAATAAAACGTACACTCAATAATTGTAGTAATTAGTTTTTCCCGCAAACGTACCTAACTACTTATTATTATTTTTGATTGGGTATTTTATGACCATTATAAAAACGATGGGAACAAAATTTAAAATAGAAAAATGTAACCTTTATTAATGGTTAATTATAGAATTGCCCTAAAATGCGTCCCTTTTTTTTAGGGATATCACAGGTAGTTCTATAGTTTTTCTTTGCTTTTTGTTGCATTTGTTCATTTCTCCTTCCTATATGTATTGGACAATTAATGGTTTCGTGTATGAAACAATAGTTTGACTGCATCAAAAATGAAAAAGTGTAAGTAAAGAGCTGTTTACGATTCTTCTATCTGTCTTTTTATCTAATTCAACAAATTTCATCATTCGGAAACAGATAACGATAAATAGTCAAACATTGCATAAACTGACTTTTTACATATCTTCTTAGTATCGAATTAATTTCATGTGACACTCTGACATTTATAAGTGTTTAGGTTTGTACACGAACAAATTAAAAAAAATTGTATTTCATCTTTACCATCTAATCATCGATAGTTAAACGTAGTTAAACGTGTTTAAAATTAAGAAAAAAGGGAGTTAGCTATTTTAAAATGAGCAATTTCTTAGGGAATAATATAATCAAGCTCATTCTACATTATGTTATTTAAAATTTTGAGTTTTTATTGTGTTGTTGTCTATTAATAAAACATTACGTTCCATCTTCAAGGGTTAAAAACTTACACATAAGGCCTTGAAGAACAAAACCAGGTTTGTATAAATAATTCATACATAATGCACATATTATGTACATACATACTTATATGTACTGTGGTCCAGTCATGTATGTATGTTACTATTTGTTAATTTTCTTATTTCTTATCTTCTTTTAAATAAATCCTACTCATATAGATTTGGCATGTAAAAAACACATTTTCTAAGAATTCAAAGAAGTGTGTTATTGTGAATATTTAATGTCATCTCAATGTCTGTTTGGTTCACAAAGGAAATACAAAACACACATCGATCATAATTTTGTTTGGGTGACAATGCAATTATTATTCACAGTAGAAAAAAAAAGAATGATTTTTGAATTTTGTTTTAAAATAAAAAATGTTTGATCTTAAAATAAAATTAATTAAATCGCAATTTTTATTTAATTGTTTTTATTTAAAAAATTAACGAAATAAATATTAAAGAATGAAAAATATTGATTTTTACTAGAGGATAATGACTTTGAAGAAAAGAAATATACCATGTATATTTTTATTTCTTTTGTGAACACATTTTACAACGAAATTTTTGAAAAGCTAGGGGGGGGGGTGTTTTTTGATGTGTATATATATATGAATATGTTAAAAATTTCTATAAAATAATAATGAGAAATTGTAAAAACAGGCAAAATAGTTCCAAGTCTTTGACGGAAATTTAAGTGAATATCGACTAAGACTGGAAAAAATTCTAAAACGTATTTATATTTTTTCAAATACTTAGAACAATTTAATTTCCAAATTTTTAAAGATGTTCATTTCAAAATTCAATTTTCAAAATGAAATAAAGGGGGAATATTTTGATCCACCAACACACAAATAGGTACAATGCACATAAACCGTATAGGTTTCCTAGAAATTATTTTAAAAATCATTTTCGAGAATATATTTTTTTTTATTTTCATTTAATATATTCAATAAATATAGTTCCAAGAATTATTTTCATTAATTGTTCATTTAAGTGGAAAATGAGTTCCTTATGAATAATTAATGTCCAACTTTTTCCCCAGAGTTTATTCTTGCGAAAAAAAAGATGACAAATTATAATTCCCAATTTTTTCACCAAAAACTTTAATGTGACATCTTTTGGGTGCGGACAGTGAAATAATGTAAATATTCATAGAAAATCATCAACGATAAAATAACGATTTATTAAATGTCTTAGGAATTAACTTAGTGATAATAGTTTAGTGACATAACCTCATCCCAAAAACTTTTGTATTTTTTTAAATCTTGGTGAAATCGCTCTCCTGGTTTATCAATATGAATCGAAAAATACAACTATGGATTTCTCAAAAAGTAAAAGAGATATTGGAGCGACTAATGTTGAATTTTGAAGATTAAGATTAGTTCTTTAAGAAACATATACATTTAAAAAAATCAATACACATGCCTAGTAACATAACCTCAAAAAATTGCGAAAGAGTTTTTTCTTTGCATTTCTAACGGTAATATCTCGAAAATCACAGCTGATATCGAAAAACGAATAACGGATTTGAGTACAGAGCGAACGTTTCCTACTTTCATGTGTCGAAAAGCTAACCGATAATTGAAAACCTGCACAGTTATGCATATTTTTCAACAGATTGTTGTTCTGTGTGATGTTTCTAATTTTAATCTCACTAAACAAACAATTCTGGTGTGTCTAATAAGTTCCGCACTGAACACCAAAGTTGCTATAGGTATGTTCCATGAGCAAACATTTTGCACAGGACTGGTTCAACATGGTGTGAAGATTGAATTCACATATGTTCAATTTGGAATTTCGCAACTGATAACAACTGTAAGCCATTCACTTTTATAACTTTTCTTGGACAATTTTACCTACTTTATAAATTTACAAGATTACGTGATTTATCGCAAAATTTGGGTGATTTTTTTTTAGGTTTGCGGTTTAAGATTTGATTAAGGAATATTTTGATTTTTTTTTGTGGTTTTCGCGGTATTAAATTTATAAGAATTAGTCAATGGTAAAAATAAAAATTACTCAATTTGCAATGAAGGAAGCAAAATTAAGTGAGAATCCTAAAAAAAAACTGTTATGACTTTAGAATCAAGTTTATTTGTCAAAAATAATAGGTTAGTTCGTTTGATTCAGAATTAATTTTGTTTTATTTCCTTTTGCTATTGTTATAAAAAAAAACTGTAAATATTTAACAATTTTCCAATGACATTCGTGTACTAAATAATTTCATATAACACAATAGTTTTAGAAAGATAGCGAACAGACCAAATGTTTTCAATATTGAGATAAGGTGATGAAAATCTCGAAAAAAAATCCTCTTTTTTTAAATAGAACTTTTAGCAAGATCTACAAATTTTATATTTTATCACTTCATTTATAAATAAATCAGCTTAGCTTATAAGTGTTTTATTTTGAAAAAAAAATATTTTCAAATAAATTTTCTTCACATGATTGTTTGTTTTTGTTTACTTCTTAAATTTTCTTCGAGTTTTTGAGTCAAATATTCAAATATAATATAATATATAATTGAAATTAGAAGATTTCACGTTTACACAGAACCGGAACTGAAAATGATCATTGCCTATGCAGGACACCCAACAGATTTCATCCTCTTTTTCTTTGATAGAATTATTACTTTATTATTTGTTATTTAAACACATCTGACAGTGATTTTTTTTCTATAAAGTAAACTATGTAGGTACTTACTTATACCTACTTATTGTGAACTTTCATCATTTATGTGACGTGAAAACGCATCGTTTCTGTCAGTTTGTTACATTTTGCAACAATTTAGGTACAGCTCATCTACTTGATATGAGTTGAAATATTAATCTCTCAAAAGTCAGATAAGAGCTATTTTTGGAACTGTTTTCTTTTTAATTTTTGTGCGTGCTACCGTGTTTTTTCTACCTATCGGTTCTACCGGTTAAAAAAGACTTATCAAACTTATCACAAAATCTTTGGGTGACTACTTATTCGAAAAACACTATCACAAAGTTTTGCAATGACAATTTAATCTTTTTCATTTTTACACAGTGAAAGTAGAAAAAAGAGGGAAGGCACTTTGAGGAACTGTCATTATTTTTCTGTTAGAGGCCCGTTTTTTTTTTCTTCTTACCAATCTTTAAATTTTTTTATAAGGACTAATCGATCTTCATCCAGTAAAAAGAACTTCATAAGCAACTACAGAGCTATAATTTTTGCTTATTCGAAAATTTTTAGTTTAAATTGGAAATGTATCATTGGTATCATTTCATAAATTTAAATAAGCCCTTGATTTTTTTTTAATTTTGGACACGTTTCAGCAATAATTTAATTTAGGACTTCATAAAGTTATTTAAGGTTACCGATCTGAGCTAGATACAACCAAGTTTATAGACTTAAGTTCTAGATAGACATCTACATCACTTTTGAAAACCTAATCACAAACTGTTTTTTAAACACAAGTTTCCAGTGCGGTTTCGGAACCAAACTCTATTTTTGGATTGAAAAGCCTTTAGAGGTAATTTGGTGAAAAACCAGGATCAAACAAAAGGTAGGTTTATACTTAAAATATTTACTAAGTGATGCAAAACTGTTATTTTATTGAGTTTTGACAGCAAAATGTGAAAATTTTTAAGAAACACAAACACAAACACTAGCTTTCTTCATTTACTTCCCAAAACTTCCCATTTTAGTCTACTGTCCTGTCAATTTTTTTTTATATATATATGAACTTTGACTTAAATTGGGAGAAATTGGCAGATTTTGAGAAGTAAACGAACAGACCTAAATTTCTTTTTCACTTAAAAAAATTCACGAACTTCAATTTTTAAACTTCACATTTCTGACAGAACTAGTATTTGGCATTTCACTTAAGAATTTTCAGAATTTTCTGAGTTCATTTGTCAAATTTTCATGCCGAGCTGATTGATTACACCTTTTGGATACCTAACGAGAATCTAACGATTTTTTACCGTATCCTTAAAACTTGTTGATATCCTTTTTTATCACCGAAAATTAAACACAAAAAAACACCACACAACTTCCTAAAACTCTTTTTTATTTCAAACACCTTTCTAAATCAATTTTAATAAATCAGATTAATAAATTATGGAGCTATTTATCATATTTTCTTTACTAACCTGAGTTGCATCAGAATAAGGTGTTGTGGAATGAATATCCACACGCTGCGATCCAAAAAGGATGCTATTCACAATGTATTTATTTCCAGTGGTATCCATTTCGATGGAGCTTTGGCCAAACAAATTTGCTGTTGAATTATTCATGTTGATTAGATTATTACTAACGGTATTATTGTTATTATTAAAATTGTTTAGTCCAAGGGTTGAGGTGGTGGTTGAGGTGATATTTGAATTGGAGGTGGTGATTTCAATAATAGGACCGGCGCTTGACGGCGATAGCGGTGTTACACTTGATTCTTGTGTATGCTGTGGCACCATTTTGATCAACAAAATGTGTTGAAAAGAATTTTCTTCTTTCGCTTTTTTTTTTTTTGCTAACTTTTTTGTTTTAATGCACTTTTTTCTTCCTATTTATATAAGTAAATGTATAATCAAATGATATAATATAGGAACCTTAAATAAACATTAATTTTCAAAAAAAAAGCGTGGCTATTTTAAATTGGCAGTGAAAATATTATTTTTTTTTTACAGTTTCACTTAACTTTTCTTTACTGTTTTACACATGCAACAGCAATTTTATTTTTATATTTTTTTTTTTTTTTAA
The DNA here is from genome assembly GCA_946251815.1 of Dasysyrphus albostriatus. Taxonomy (NCBI): domain Eukaryota; kingdom Metazoa; phylum Arthropoda; class Insecta; order Diptera; family Syrphidae; genus Dasysyrphus; species Dasysyrphus albostriatus. Next base: position 29,173,454 of record OX276337.1, on the reverse strand, counting down.
TTTCACTTCAAACACTTGTTTGATTTATTTTTAATATTTTTTTGTTTGTTTTATTAATAATCCGGTGGACCGACGTAGAAGAGAGTGTTGGTGGGTGTTCTAGTAGTTTTGTTTGTTTTTAATATTCACGAATTTGTGTTTATAATAATTTTTGTAAGTTTTGAAATTTAAAAATTTCAAGACAGCACCGCACGTGTTTTGACAGAGAGAGAAAATATATCCACTTAACGCGAAGCACAAAACTGTTAACGTATTTTTTTTTCTTTTTATGATTGTGAATTTTGTAGTTATCCAAAAATTATTTTTATAGCTTAAAAGTGACTGCTAACTTTTGGGGGTATAATTAAAAATTAGATTTTTTTTTAAATTAAATTTGAATGATTTTTTTTTGTAAATTCACTTTTTTTTGCCGAGATGCAATCAAATTAAGCAAAGTTACACAAATGATGACACTTCAAATAGGGTTTGCACTCTCCGAGAGAAAAATTAAAAATGTGTGTAAACATTGTCTGCAACATTTTTAATGCATTTCAAAATTCATTGGAGAATTTCTATTTTTTTCTTGCAAGCCGTTGGTTACAAAAAAATTAAATAATATTTATTACAGTGTATGGTGGATTGAAATAATTTTTTTTTTTTTTTTTTATCAAGTTCTTTTAATCGAGAAAAAAATTCTATCTGTTTTGCAATCAATGCAATGCAACGCGTTATAACAAAAACTTAAAACGTCCGCACGGTTTGTCTTCTAGTTTACGACTGAATCGGGTGCTTCGTTCACAGTGAATGTTGTGCGATGGTAATTTTTTTGGTGGCTGTTTGGCTGGTTTGGTTGAGTTGAATTTTTGCTTTTTTTTTTTGTTTTTACTTGCTGCTTACTGCTTCTTGGCTGAACTGGCGTGTATTCATGTATTTTTCGTCTGAGTTTTTTATACGAGTGTATGTGAGATGAATAATATCAGCTGTTGAAGTCGAAGAAGACGACAAATGAGCGAACGAACAAACCAACGAACAGACGAACAACCGAGAGGATGATTTGACAAAGTATAGAAGAATAATGAAAACAAGTAAAATCATATATGAAAAACGGTAGAGTGCAATTGGAATAACAAAAAATTTCTGAGAATATACTGGAAAAATTCATTTTAGTTTGTTCATCCGCTCAGCTGTTTTGGATTGTGTGTTTTTTTTTTTCGTCTGTATAACTGCGTGTGGGTTTTTCCTTTGGGGGTGTGTGTCTAATTGGTATGTTTTTGAATAGAAATTGTTTTTTTTTGCGTTGAGTTGTTTGACAGACGGTCAGCTGTTCCAATTGGTTTAAATGTATGAGTAAAGATGTTTGTTTGTTTTTATTGAAAGTGCTGCTGTGAGACGAAGGTATTAAAGTACTTTTTTGAATGGAAGGAAAACAATTTTTTTTTTGGAAAATGGAGGTCTTTCAGTCAAATCAATTTTGATTTTATATGAATTTTAGGTATATCCTTCATAATTTACAAAATCGATGATGCTTAGTTCACAAGAACATTTTTTGCGAAAACGCACTCCTTTTAGGCAGGAAAATCAAAAAACCTCGGGACTTCTAAAAACTGCTGACACTAGCACTCCCTAACCCCTAACGACACTATTTAGGGGACCCAAAAAAGGGATTCTAATCATTTGAACCCGCAAAGCTGGTACTTTTTTCCAAGAAAACTGTTGACAGTGGTGCTTGGCTGGGGGATGTTCTTCTCCCTTAATTTTATTACAAACATTTTCCTACAAGTGTATTTTTTGGTATTTGATACATATTTGGTGCATATTTTAATATTTTGGAAAAATATATTTTTTGACCAAAAAATTATTTTTGACTCATTAAAAAATTAGTTTTGGTGCAGAAATCTTACTTTGAGGTGCATTCAAAAGAAGACAAAATTGCAAAATATGTGACATAAATCTGTGGTGTTTGGTAGAAACATGATAACTGCATTTTAAAATTTGCTTCTTTACGTCTACTTTAAATCGAGCTAGAGCCTATTCATATTTTCATATTTTAACCTTACAAAAATATCTAAAATTGATGACGTCAATTGATAAAGTCGACACTTCTTCACAATTGTCTTATTTTTTATTAGATAAAATCAATTTTTGGTAAAAAGATTAGTTAAATGCCTTTTCCATCAGTCCCATTGTATTAAGCCATGGAAGAGCACTTACACATTTGTAGATGATGGTTGAGACAGCAGCTTTGTTAGATATAATTTTTGAGAACTGTGAATTTTTTCCTTAACATTTGCATTGTGCAAAGTGAAGTTCAAATTCATTGGGGGTTCTATATGCTCTCAACTAAGAACTTTACTACCCCTCTTGAAAATGTGTATTGGATTAAATAAAAAACTATTATTAAAATACTTTAAGTCTTTTTTATTAACTTTGTCTAACTTTAGACAGCCTTCCAAACCCAAAAAGTTTAAAAAACTTTGTGTACTGTTGTTCTAAACTTGGTTAACGACATCAGCTGCCCAAGATTAGTCTGAATTCACATTTTATTGCATTAAATAATGCATATCTCTAGATAATAAGGAATTTTAAAAAAGTGTGAAGCTCCTAAAAAATTTGATTAAAAGGCTATTTAACTTTGAAGAGTGGAAAATGAGAACTAAAGTTGTTAACTTCCCAAACAATAAATTTTAAGGCTAACTTTTCTCCACTAAAGTTTGTTGATGGCTAAAGAAATATTACTCATTCAAGCTGCCCAGTAATTTTAAAAATAGAGAAGTCATGTAGGATTGGGCTGCATGCAGGCCTTGAGTGTGTTTGCTAAGCTAAGAACCTGTGTTATTGAATTTTGCTCTAATTCAAGATTTTCCTTTTTAAAAGCATAAGTTAGACCTGTTATAATAACATCATCGATGTGCTACAAATTAATGTGATCCCATTACCTCAAGGAGCTATTTATCCATTAGAGGCCATGGATTTACGTTTTTTGCAATTGATCTGCTTCAAGCTTCTAAAATTGAATGAGGTTGAAGATTTCTGAAAACACGTTTTCAGTTATATATAAGTATAGCATAGTTATGCGTTCTTTTTTCCAGTATACAGGCAAGAATGATAGTTTTGGTTTTGTGGCATCCAAATTAGGGGTATTTGTATGCCGTTGACCTTAAATCCTACGGGGCATCATATAAATGCGTGTTAGAAATAAATTTTTATATTATTTTGTTCACTTTGGTAATAAAATACCTTTATTTTTTGGTTATATCTCAGTCAGGATGTGTGTTTCCTTACTTTGAATTTTTAGTCAGAACTTGTATGAAAAAAAAAATGTTGTACTAATTTTGACAGAGCTTTGAGAATGTGTGTTTCTTTACTTTGAATTTTAAGTCAAATCAAAAAAAAATGTGTATACTAATTTTGACAGAACTTTGAACTAAAATGCACAGAAAATCACAGAACTTCAAAGGAAAGGAACAGACCTAGGGTTATACATTACTAACTTACTTTGGATGGCACTCACATCCCATAATGGATAATGACCTCAACCCGAAACCATAAAATTCCTTTAAAATCCTGAATCCTGGGAGAAACCTCCAGTTATTTAAACCATAATGGTTGGGATTATTATCAAATTGTGTGCATCACCTACCATAGGGATATCCATGGTAGTTCTCAGTAGGTAGAGTAGGTACGAATAAATCTGGTAGCTATATCACTCTCCTTGGCTGAGCTTACAGCTTTTTGATCAGATTGACGTCACTGTATTAAAGCCCCTAAGGCTCGTCGTATAATCTTCTTCTCCCAATTGTATCGATACACGCTGCAGTATTATCACTCAAAAAACTCCCTCCAAACCAACCTAGCAAATTTCTTGTCAAACAAACAATGTAAATATAAGTTTAACATTAACATATTTTTAAACATAATTCTTCATTCTGAGTAAATTGCTCGACTGGAAACCATGTTTGCAAACTAAGCTGAAATGATCAATTATTTTTGTCAAAAATAGTACTAGAATATTTCAAATTTAAACTTTGAATCATCAGCATTGGCATCACTAATTCTAGTTAAGGGACCGAATGCGTCATCGCAATTCAAACACACACAGCCACTTCTTTATCATTAAGAACACACACCTTTTCCCACAAAACAAACAACACACACACACAGTTAAATTCCTTCCAATGAGATTACAATACTCTTGCATTCGTTCCATTGGAAGTGTGTCAATTTTGTTGTTATATGCGCTGTTAAACATGTGTTTAGCCCACCAGCTGCGGTCACAGTCACATGCGCTAGTGGGTGTTTGGGGTTTGTTTATTCTTTTGCAGTTTGTGAGTAGGTATAATTTTTTTTGTGTGATGTTCTTGTACTTGTGTATTGTTTTTATGCTATCGCGCTTTGTACTTTTTACTTTCTTCGTTGTCACTTTTTATTTTATTATTATTTTTTTGTTGCTATTGCATGCACCTATACCCTATAGAAAGAAAGGTACTTATGTAGGCTGAGTGTGATAACAAATTATTGCAATGCGATTATTTGTGAAATTCAAAATTTAAACGATGCTATTTTTTCATACTTAAACAAGATATCTTTGTCTAATTCAGCTGAACAAAAAGTCAAAATAAAGTTTTTTGAATAGGTAAACGTAGGCCTTAGTTTACCTAAGAATGAAGCTTAGTGTTGTCAAAGTACCTAGACCTACACACACAAAATTGATGGGACTTAAAGGAGTAGAGATTGACAGCCTTAGGAAGTAAACAAACAAATCTTATGTCTAAGACGGTGTTCACATTGGATTGAAAAACTGGATTTTTTTTGACGTTTCAGTATTCACATCTCGCTCGCGAAGAAGTGGTCTTCGGTGAAGAAAGATGTAAATACTGAAACGTCAAAAAAATCCAGTTTTTCAGTCCAATGTGAACACCGTCTAAGATGAATGAAATTTTTATTAATTTCTTGCTTTTTATCAATTGTGACTTAGCAAAGTTTTGGATTTACTTCATCGGAATTCACAATAATCCTAAAATAAATGAATAAGAGCTTGATTACACGATTCGTGTTTTCGTTCGTTTCGTCTTTTTGACAGGTAGGTACGTAAACTTCGTGATTAAACACAACCAAAAAAAATCATTCGTTTTTCTGACGTTCAAAGAATATGGGGTTCATTTATTAGAAAATAGACCGTAAATATTAATTAACAATTATTTACGAATCGATTCGAAGTCGATATATTAATTTATTCTTGAGATGTGGTGAAAGAAAAAAAGCGAAAGAACGTATGAACGTACAAACGTACGATTCTACAAAAGAACGAATTTAGGGACGTAGGATCGTAGGAACGTACGAACGTACGTATAAACACAGACATCTCTCTAAAAATGATGGATTAAATTCTAGGGAGCTTGAAACATGAAGATATGTCAAAATTTTCTATTCGACAAATCGGACCAGATAAAATACCTTCCAACGCTTCCAATTGATAGAAATTAAGAATTTTTTTTTTTTTTAATATTCTGATATGGAATTTGATTTATAAAATTTTCTGCTTATAAAACACAATATGTTATTGGAATCAGTAAGGTAACGGTTTGGATGCGTAGTCTGATGAAGAATTACTCTGACGTCTTGATGACTGGTTACAGAGCAAAAATTTTGATTTTTGGGCCTTAAAAGGTATCTAACTGACATTTTACCGCTGAAAACAAACTCAAAAAAAATATATCTACCCAATGAAATAACATTTAACATTTGTATGGAAAGTCCGCCATTTTTTTTATAAAAATTTTCTTAGAATACTTTTAAAAGGTGAAAAAAGCTCTAAATAGTGAATTTCAAAATATTTGAATTAAAAAAAATATTTGATTTTGTAGAAAAATCTGAAAATTTTGGTAAGAAAAACCATTTTTATTATTTAGAAGCTTCTGTATAAAAAATTACTGTTTTGAAGAAAATCGAAAATAAAAAATTGTTCCTTCGAAGATACCAAAGGAATTAATTTTTGAAAAAATGATTTCCCATCCAAAGGAAGAGCTTTTACTGGAACAAATTTATTGATTTAAAAAAAAAAGTTGCGGAGATGTTTTTGATAAAAATAAGATTTTGTAAAACAGCTCACAAAAATTGTAGCGGAGCTAAGTACGCTTTATAACGGGTGATTTTTTAGCTGGTTTGGTTTTGGCAACACTGGTTTTAACAGCTGACGTGTGTTTAGTACCTTGTGTCACTGTCAAACAGCTTCAGTTTGGTTTGCAATTTAACCATGGATCGTCTTACAAATGAACAACGCTTGCAAATTATTGAATTTTACTATCAAAATTCGTGCTCGGTTCGAAATGTTCATCGCGCGCTTTCTATCGAAAAATTGTGTTCAGCGATGAGGCTCATTTTTGGTTGAATGGGTACTAAATAAGCATAATTGCCGCATTTGAAGTGAAGATCAGCCAGAAGCATTGCAACAGCTACTAATGCATCCCGAAAAAGCCACTGTTTGGTGCGGTTTATGGGCCGGCGGCATTATTGGGCCATATTTCTTCAAAGATGATGCGAATCGCAGCGTTACTGTCAATGGTGAACGCTACCGAGCGATGATAACAAACTTTTTTTGCCCGAAATGGAAGTTCTTGACTTGCATGATATGTGGTTTCAACAAGACGGTGCCACATGCCACACAGCACGCGAAACAATGGCGACATTGCGAGGCGAGTTTGGTGAACAGTTAATTTCACGTTTCGGGCCGGTCAATTGGCCGCCTAGATCGTGCGATTTGACACCATTAGATTATTTTTTGTGGGGGTATGTCAAGGCTAATGTCTATAGGGACAAGCCCGCTTCAATTGACGCACTGGAAGCCAACATCCATGCATTCATTCGGTGAGATACCGGCCGATATGTGTGAAAGAGTATGCCAAAATTGGACTCAGCGGATGGGCTACCTGAGACGCAGCCGCGGTCAACATTTGCATGAAATTATCTTTAAACATTAAATTGCAAGGTTTAAACTATCGATTCAAATAAATATTTCATTAATTTTTTTGAATTTTTTGTGTTTTTTTTTTTTAAAGTTATAAACCTCTTAAAAAATCACCCGTTATTAAGTTCTAAAAAAATTAAAAATGTGTGGACATCAGAATGGCCAAGAACCACTATGTACCAAGTTTAACCCTTTCGGGACGCACGGTACACATGTGTACCATCAAAAGTTCAAACATCCCTAAAATCTCATGCAACTGCGATAATCAAACCAAATGTGTACCAGTTCGTCTGTGAGTATTTTGGACTCAATATGTAACCGTTTTTTTGACATTTTTTGTAACTGTAAATCATTTTATTCTAAGGTTTTTGCTCGCAGGTGAACTCAAAAACTCGTGTTTGTGTTGTATTTTCGTACTTTACTAAATAAAACATAAGTTTTTTCGAAGAAAACAGTGAAAATATTCTTTATAAATTCGTAAAGTGTGATAATAATATAAAAGGTAAGAGTTGTCGACAAAAACTAAGTAATTTTCAACAAATAAACGTGGGTGGTACAATAGTGTACCATTCGCCCCGTATGTTGGTACTTATGAGTACCGCTCGTCTTTTTTCGCTGCTATATTATGTTTCTTTTGTGTTCAAGACTTCAATGGACCACGAAGAAATTGAAAGATTATTCAATGATGAAGAAGGAAATTCAAGCGGAGCAGACTTTTCTTCTGACAGCGATGATTCTTTTCGACCTGATCCAACCGATGAATCTGAAACAGAAGAAGACCAGGATTCAAACTCTGGAGAGGATTCCGATGAAGAAATGGCTGTTCCTAATATTGAAAGCAACGATCATCATGAACCCAGTTCTACAGGTGAGACTCAAGATGGTGATGTAATTTGGACTATTGTCAACGGAGTATTTGTCCCCAAAAAAACTATATTTCCTTCACGACGTTGTAATATATCAGAGTCTATTCACCGATCGTCCTCAATTCTTCAAATTTTTCACAAGCTATGGCCAAGATCTGTCTATATGTATATTGCACAGTGCACAAATGAACGTTTGAATATCCATCGAAGATCTACTAAAAATAAACGTTGCAAGACCATGGACCCTACAAATGCTGATGAAATAGAGGTTATTATTGGGTGTATGTTTACAATGTGCTACAACCGAGTGCCTAGTCTAAAAGATTATTGGTCATCGCATTTATCACTAGGTAACCATGCAGTGAAAAATGCAATAACTCGCGATCGGTTCCTCATGGTTACATCGAAAATGTATTTCTCCCCACCCGAAAAGCCATCTGACTGTTCTAAAACGTACTACGTGAATGATTTAGTTGAATGCTTGAAGAAAACATTTCAAAACTGCAGGCAAGATAGTGTTTACCAGAGCATCGATGAGTCAATGACCAAATTCAAAGGACGCAGTACACTCAAACAGTACATGCCTCTAAAACCCGTAAAACGAGGAATTAAAATGTGGCTTCGATGTGATGCCCTAACTGGGTACACATATGATTTCAATATTTACAGTGGAAAGGAATTAGAGGTACTCGAAGGAACATTGGGCGAAAGAGTTGTAAATAAATTAGTTACCACAGTCAAAGAGCAAGATGTCAACTTATGTTTCGACCGTTTCTTTACATCTGTGAAATTATTGGACTCTATTGCATATCCATCAGTTGGAACTATAATGTCCAATCGCAAAAACGTTCCCAAATTTGGAACAAAATTGCAAAGGGGGGAAGCAGAATTTAAAGGTTCTTCAGCTGGTCTTTTATGCGTGAAATGGCAAGACACAAAAGAGGTTTTAGTGCTGAGCAACTGCCATAGTAATGAAATGGAAGTCGTCACAAAAACACTGAAGACAGGAGAAAAAATTCAAGTTCCGTGCCCACAAATGATCAAATTTTATCGAGAAATAATGGGAGGCGTTGATCTGCAGATCAAATGAGTGGACTTTACGAATACGATCGCAAGTCGGACAAATGGTGGAAGAAGGTATTCTACAGATTGATAATGATGGCAGCAGTCAACGCATGGGTCATTCACTCTGAAATAAACCGGAAAAAAATGCCATTCAAAACATTCTTGGTAAATTTGTCAGAGGCATTGATTGCTCAAGGATTAGAAAAAACTGCTGTTCGTAGATCAAACCATCGAGGTCGTCAGTCAGTGAGAGGAGTAGGATCACGACATTTGCCAATCGAAGGCACTTCCCGCCGCCTATGTGTAAATTGTGCGAAGGCTGAAAAGCAAACTCGCACCAAAACAATATGCAAGGAATGCGAAATTCCTTTATGCAAGCATTGCTTTGCTCCGTACCACACTTGAGATATATATTTATTTATAGGTTATATAATATAATCATAAGTATTTATGTTTTCGTTATCTTATTTTTACTACCTGAATAAAATTTATGTTTTTGTTTTCAAAACTAGTGCTGTATTGTATTTTGTGTTATACAGGACGAATGGTATGCAATTGTACCACGGAACAACCCGAATTGTACATATATGTACCAACGCCCCCCGGCCACGCCTTTCAAAAATGTTTTCTTTTTTTTTATGAATTATGCTACTGAAAAGCACATTAGCTAATTCCAAAATGTAAAATTTCTATATCTTGATCACCTGAATTGCGTCCCGAAAGGGTAGAAAATCGATCCAGCAGTTTAGACTGTAGCCGAATGGATACACAGACAGACAGCATATTGAGACCCAATTTTTTCGACTCCGTTATGACAAGTCTGATCCAAATCTCGCGATAATTTTTCTTACGAATGCATAACTTGCCATTATAGTACCAATAAATCACATGTAAAAATGATATTTTATCAAAGAAATAACTTTAAAAATAAAATGGACGGCTGAGTCCCACGTACTTGCTTTTATGTTTAAGTTCATGGAAATTATGAGAGACAAATATCATGCTTTTAGCATGCAATACGATATAAATTTTTTTTCTAAAATATAATTTCTTTGAGAGTTTTAAATGAAAAAATGAATGATATCTTAATTCTTGATTGACTATGACTGCATGGAAAAAAAACTTTAAATCGTTGAAGCGGTTTTCTTAAAAATATTTTTATATATCAAATTCTTAAAACAGTTTTTAGAAAAATGTTTGGTATGCAATAAGCAAGTATTTTTTTATGTGCATATAAAAATAAAATTTCCTTAAAATTGTCAGCCCGTTTTTGAGATACAGAATTTTCAAACAAATTGAAATTTTTTTGTAAAAATGCACCATATTTTTTTTTTGTTGAAAATTTCGATATGCAATATTTTTTAATCTTACTTGAAATGTATAAATAAAAATCAATCTAAATCTGCTCAGCTTCAACCGATAGTAGGAAAATTAAAAAAAAAGTTCTACGAAAAAGTATTATTAATAGTTGCTCTTTGTTAATTTTTTATAATTTTTAATAGTATATCGCACTAGTTAAAGCATAAGACAAATCGAAGGACCCGTTTTAAGGTACACAAAATATTTTCCTTAGTGGTTTTGTAGCATATTTGTATCGAAGGTACCATTATTTTTCATAAAAGTACATTTTTTCTTAAAATGTTAAAATACTCTCTAGTATCGAGTTTTATAAAAATCGATCGTTTAGTTTTCATAATATTTGATTTTCCGACAAAAATTTTGAACATTTTTAAAAAAATTTTAAAAATGTTTTTTTTTTGGAAAATTTTGGTAAAAAAAATACTTAAATTGCTTAGAAACTTCTGCATTAAAAAAATTATTGAAATCAAAAATTGATAAAATGATAAGACAATAAGAAATAAAAAAAAATGGTTCTTTGGGGAAGTAGCATTAATAACCATGTTTGAAAAATGGTTTCCTATACAAAGATTAAAAGCTATCAAATGAAATTTATTGAATATTTTCTAAGAAAAGTTGTGAAGCCGTTTTTGAGAAAAATTAGATTTTGTAAAATGGCTCAAAGAAATAGTATGGCAGGTATCGTCATTTTTAGTTATATTTACAAAAAAATCTAAGAAAACGTGTGGGCCGAATACCATAAAATCACTATGTATCACCAAGTTTTAAGAAAATCAGTTCAGCCTTTTAGGATGTAGTCGAACTGACAGACGGATAGAATTTTCTGGCATCGTAAAATATCATGTTTGATTGTTATCTCGATTTTTTTTTTGCACAAATCCATAACTTGCTTTACAAGACCTACATATATCGCAAGTACAAATGTGACTAAGTATCCTAGCATTATTGAAGATCTGTGCCTACGTTCTGAAGCTCTCGTATCAATTAAATCGGTTCAACACACTAGATAGAATTTTTTTTGTACACTTCACAAAACAACAGAATTATTAGTGTTCTATATTTAAACTATTATAATCTCGAAAACCTATTAATTTCCTTTTCTTCCCATTATCTTCGTATAGTCCATCAAATCTAACATACAAATGTACGTATTTGATACCTTTTACCTTACCTATACTCAAAGTCAATCAGCTAAACTCTGAACACTCATCGTTATTTCAATTTTATCAGCAATGCAATTACTAATGTAGTTGTGAAATTTTGTGCATATCTTGAGGCAATCGTTTATGCAAATTAATATTTTTATTTACTTGATGTTATAAAGATTTGGATACATACAAATGAACTGATTGTAGTTAAGGAAAAACTAAAACACAAGTTTTGTAAAGACATTTTCTTTACAAAATCTAGTAACCAAGACAACAAATTGACAGCAAATTATTGTTATTGACGTAAAACCCTTGGAGGAAAATAATAAAAATAAAACACAGATTGTAATAACATTCCATTTATCAGTACCTACACCTTTTCCAAAACAAAACTAAGTCGAAGTAAAATTAATAATGAATCATAATAATTTCTGTATAGCTTCATACATACTTATTATTATTTATGAGTTTAAAATATTTTGGAATGACTGAGTCTCTCAGAAAATAAATCTTCCAAAGTTTAAAATAAATAGGTATTTTCCTTAAACTCAGCTGATTCTTATCTTCTTTAAATTTTGTATTTTTGCTTTAATTTTTGGTTTTAATAAGTTCAAAGTGATTAGGACTTCAACAGTTTGACAGTGGTTTCAGTTATAAGAAGATTTGGTCTTATGTATAAATATTTTAATGTTAAATTTGATAGTTGAAAAAGCGATAGTAAAGCTTAGTTTATTTACATTTTCCGCGAGCAAAACAAAAACCATGCAAATATTTTTGCATGTTAAAAATTATTGAAGTGAAATAAAACTTTTTTTGCACGTTTGGTTTAGAGTGTCATGGAATAAAATCATTGCTGTTATGGAATGTCATGCACAACAATGAACCGGCAGTTTTTTTTTGCATGCGAAAAACAATTTGAGCGAATAAAATATATTTTTTATGATGGTCAGTTTACACTTCAAACAAAAAAATATTCAACTCAAAGCATTATTTGCATTCAAATGATTTTTGCATACAAAAACAATTAATTTCCATTTTTAAACCTATAGTTTATTAATTAAGAGTAAATTTATGACTCAATAGGTGGTTTTGGCAAATTAGGTAGAAAATTATTTAAAAAATTTAATTTTTTTTCGCATGGGGACTGTAAACTATGCTTAATCTAAAACAATTAAGATGTAAGCGTTCACAGAAAAATGTAAGCAACAAATTTAAATCTATGTTTAAATTCCTTATTAATTTTAATAAGGCAGTATTGTGTAGTAGGTAGGTACATTCAAAGGCGGTATAAGGAAGCTATAATTTTGTTAGATAGTTTGCACCGCTTAACCCCATACAAAAACCAATTAGCCATTTTGGCTTTTACACTTGAACTTGAAGCCATCAACATTTGCCCTATATCTAGAACAAAAAGTTATAAAAGCTTAGATAATTTTGCAATTTAAAAAAAAAGGAACATGACAGTACATTTTAAATTGTTCTTTATTTAAATTTTTTTTTGTTTTTAGGATGATTAAATAAATGTTTTGTAGAATGTACATGTGTGCACATAATGCAAATATACCTATACCTTTATAAAAGCAGTTCTTAGTAGAAACTTTAACAAAAGATTTTTTTTTTTTAATTTTCGCCTTTGATTAAACCACTGTGCCTTATCGGCATCTTTATATTTTGATTATTTGTTTAAATAGGTAGGTATGTATTTCATGTTCGAATCAGAATCTTACGTAGGTTCACATCACACATGATTATTCCTGCCAAAGACCACTCAGTAATTTCGTCATAGGAATGATTATTTCTTGACTTACTTGCCGGAGCTTGTTCAAACGTGTTCAATGTTGTTCATCCCTTTGAACTGCTGATAACTATCACATAAATATTTCCAGAATTTAATAACAACAACAACAAACTATAGCTTTTTTATTATTTTTTTTTATTTTGTATTTAAAGAAACGTGCAGCTTTACAGGTGTTTTCATAAAAAGTTCTTCTTAGGTTATTGAGTATATTGTTTTTGTTCCATATATGTGTAAGTATCCACATAATGTGCAAATGTATGTTAATAAAATGCTGTGACTGTGAGTATGAAACATTATAATATCCACAGTGTGGTTTGGCTGTTTTACTTATATTGTTAGATATTATATCTATTAATAATGATGATTGTAAATAATAACGACAATAGGTACTATATTGCAGACCTCTTGGATTTTTCCAGACGCTTTGTCGCCAGTTGAAATGTCTACATATACTTTTATGAGCTTAAAGTATGAGTTATAAATAAGTGATGCACAGTGGGGCCAGAATGATTAAAAAATTGGTAGATATCAAACCAGCAGGGGTAGAACAACAAACCAGAAATTTTGCTAATTTTATTCTGAGTCCAATATAATATTTTATCTTTATGTCCAACCCTCAGCACAATTACCTACTTCTTAAACAAACGCTGTTTTACGTCAATTGTCTTACTTTTAAAGGTAAGAAGTAAGACCGCAATCCACGGAACTGCCCTTCAGAAAAACTGCGTAACACTGCACAGCACACTGTGACACTATTTTGGTATATCACACTTGAACTGCACCTACGTTAAAGTACATAATTTGCTTTAGTCATCAATAAAATAGTCTAAAAGCTAACGTTTTCGAAAAGTCATTTTAGTATTTTCGCTCTAACACCCTAGATTTGCGTAAGAGCAGTCTAGCTGGTGGGATGGGTGATGCTGCGTTGTCCGCCATATTGAAAAAATGTGTTGAAAAATAGAAAAGCATTTCTTGTCTCCTATTGGTATTGACTACAAATTTTTATTTGATTTTGATGGATAAAATATCTTTTAAAATTCTTGTTCTATTTTCATCTCTTTCCACTGAAAGTTGTCAAATTTTCTTTATAAAAAAAAATTTGCGTTTGTCTTGCCTCTTGTTCGTCTAAACGAAAAAATGATTGGAAAAGTTTTTGAAGAATACCCAATTTCATAAATATTTATATTTTAAGATTTTATGTAAAACAAAAATTGTCTTAAATACAGGATGAAACTTGTGGTGTCGGGTTTATCAGCGTAGACAAATATCTTCACATAACCCCACAAAAAAATAACCCTACGACGCGAGAAAATGCGCTTTTCAAAAGTTTCCTTCAATAAATTGATTGTTTCGCGATTCGTTGCGTGAGCCGAACCATTATTTTGGTAATAAATTTGCATAATTTGCAAACCTTGTTCCGAAGTAAGTCTATTCATTATAAAATGACAGACCAAACTGAGCATAAATAAAGTGACAGCTGTCAAAAAGACCAACTGCAGAAAAAGGGTTGCCAGATTAAAAAAAAATTATCTAAAAAAACACCCTTCATAAAAAACGGTTAGTGTAAAAATTATTCCAAGAGTTGTGTAACGTGTGAAAACGATGTACAAACGATTGTCATTTCCAGTTTTGCTCAATTCTATAATTGGTGACCCAACTATGTACATGCAAGCAGTTTTCAACCAATTTTTTTTTTCTGCGTGTATATGATTGCAGAAACAAATTTTAATTAATTAATTTCTCGGAAACGGCTGAAAAGTGCACTTTTCTACTTGAACCATTTATACTCCAAGTCATGACCTACACGTGTACAAAAAATATGTCGAATAGGTGTTCCCTGCATCGCACAGTGGGACCGTATTAGATCATTAGATTAAAATTTTGGTGTTGGATTTATGGCCTCATATTTTTCTATAGTATTTATTAATAATCATACCACCTGATGCTTCAAAATTAAATTCAAATCCACGAACAGAAATTAGAATTTTATGCTTCCGAAGTGGAAAATTAGAAATAAGTCCTCGTTATCAAAATCACGCGTGGCGCTCTATTTCAAATAAGTTTCAGGTCTCATTTTTTTGAAAATAGGGTTTGTATGATTTTTGTATTTTGGTAATATGAATGCTCAAATTAAGGATATTCACTATGTGTATACAAATTTTGTATTATTATTTTAACCACTCCAAAACCAAAAAAGCCACACAAAGAAGGGGTAAAATTTCTTCTTTTTTTGTCTCTTTTTCTCAAATTTAACGATACTTTTAACTACTGAAATCATCCATGAATCGTATACCACAAAATTCATGTGTAAATGTAGTTCAAAAAATAATAACATTATCCAGCAACAAGGTGTGCAGGGCTCTGCTTTCCCTTTAAGTTTTTCCAGTTGTACAGCGAGGTGGTCATACATAGATTCATAGATTGGTAACCATTTTGCTGGTTTTGATGAAATTTTTATAGAGCACTTAATATTGGATGGTTTTTTAATTAAGTACTAACTTTCAAGAAATAAGAAAAAGAACACTAAATCACTTTTTACTAAGATTTTTATTTTTGTCGGTATTTATGTTGAAAGCAATAAAGTTGTCAATTGATTTGAATTCTGTTTTTTTTTTTTTAAATGCTTAGACAATTTTCTTTCCAACAGATGATCCACAAATTTTTTCCAGAGCCACTTAAACGAATTTTCTTAATTTTATTTTCATGATACATAAAATATTTTTATTACAAAATATGAAAAAGAGCACACTTTTTTATATGTAATAAAAACTTTTTTTTTCAATTAACTTGTATAAATGTATTCCAGAGAAAACAAAATATGTAATTAAATTAAAATTTTACACTTGATAAACAAAATACTTGTTGATGTAAAAAAAAAGATATGATATCTTATGTCTAAAATGGGTTGGGGTCGAAACTCTGTAGGGTAATTATTCTGTTTTCAAAATTCTGGATGTCAAAATTCTGTTTTTCAAAATTCTGTATGCCAAAATTAATTAATTAATTTTTTTTAAATTTTAATTTTGAAATACAGAATTTTGAAAAACAAAATTTTGATCCTGCAGAATTTCGTACAACCATTATTATGAAAAACAGAATTTTGACATGCAAAATTTTGAAAGCAGAATAATGACCCTACAGAATTTCGACCCCAACCTTATCAGTGTTTGGTAGAGAATTATTTGAAACAGTGAAGAGTATAAGCCATTTCAGTACCAAATATTTTGGGTGGTGGTTTGGTTTGCTTGTTTTGTTTTCATTTGCTTTTCACGCCTATGAGTTTGAAATTTTGTGAAAGCAGAATAATAACCCTACAGAATTTCGACCCCAACCTTATCAGTGTTTGGTAGAGAATTATTGTAAACAGTGAAGAGTATAAGCCATTTCAGTACCAAATATTTTGGGTGGCGGTAGTTTGCTTGTTTTGTTTTCATTTGCTTTTCACGCCTATGAGTTTGAAATTTTGTCAGATAAATTATTGTAGAAGTTTTCATTGTCCCTAAAAATTTCATCGAAATCAAGGTACTTTGGTTCAGATTCGATCAACCTATGACCACCTCTCCATACAACTGGAACCACTGTGCATCATAGCCTCCCCTTGTTAGTAAATATAAGATCCTCAAGACAAAATCTCTTGAAAATATATTACTATTCGATAAAATCAAAGGGAATTTCACAGCAATTTTTTCTAAAATAGTAGCAATGAAATTTCTGGTATGTTTTCTCAAGATAAAAGATCAATTTTGTTTGGTAATCTTTGCAAAATTACTACATTTTACTAATTTTGTCTTCTTCAAAACTGTTAAGAAACATAATTTTACTTCAGCTGATGTCTGCTATTATTTCAATATTTCCAAATACATAAATAATTTTTTGTTGTTATTAAAAAAAAATCAGATGTTTTTTCAAAACAGATGTCACTCTTTGTTGTCAACCAAACCACTGTTTAACGAAAGGCGATCACATCATGCGATCTATGGTATTTCCCCTTGTGTTCTTATTTAGGCCTATTCGGCGTGATCTTTTATTCTGCTATTCTGTTATTCTGCTATGAATTTCCATACAAAAGTTTAAGATGTCAAATATTCTTTTATCAATTTTAATTTTGGTATTCTGCTGACGTAAATCTGTTATCTAATCTGCTAAGAATTCTGTTATGAACTGCCAAACTTTCGAACTCATAGCAAAATCTTTTACAAATCACATTTTTGGTATTCAGCATGCCAAATTCTGTTATTCAATCTGTTATAAATCATAAAAGAATAGAAGACAAACTTCTGTGACTTTTATCATAAAAGATTTTAATAAGTACACACGTATATCAATCAAAAATTTATATTTATCTTTTATTTCGTCAACGAAATGTTCTTAAAAACGTAAACAAATATATTGTAGATATGTATTTATAAACAAATTATCAAATAAAATAAAATTATTTCTGCAGACGGATGCACAGGACCAGTAAAATCGGCTAAGTGGAGCCTGTTGAGTGTCCTGAGTAGTCCTAGTGTTGTTTCTTTAGCAAGACCGCACCAAAAACAAATTTATTAAACATTTAGAAATATTTTTATTATACTTGTTTTAGTAAATAAATAAAAGATCAATTTAATATTACTTGTTTTAAGCTAATTATCACTGCTCAGAATTTCAACACAAACTACATCTAAATAAATTTTATAACAGAACAGCTGATTATGACAACAGATTTTAGGTCCGTTCGTTGACTGATTTCGTTTTCGAAGTTTCATAACAGATTTTTATAAAAGTTCGAACACCTGAATACAAATCATAAAAGATCTTTTATGTTGGAAATCTTTTATGATTCATAACAAAAAATTCATAGCAGGATAACAGATTTGGCAGAATAGGCCTAATTGTTTTAAGCTAACATTAATATTTTAAACTGTGTACACATTCCTGCCTGCTTGCAGTAATATTTGAACAGGTAAACATTTTGTGACGTTTAAAATGACAACTTTAGTTGGACCACCCTTTATAAATCAAAAAATTCAAAAATGTTCTACTTCCTCACAGTTAGATGCAAAAAGTTAACATGTTGCGTGTTTCATGAAACTTACTACAAATTAAACAAAATTTGATCGTCTAAACGATAAGTTTGTGCGTTTAAGAAAATTGGTTTTAATTGTTGCAAATGTAACTAAACTTAAATCACTTTTCAATCAGAGTTTATTGATTGCATACATTTATTCATAATTATACAATTTAACTGTTTTCAAATAAAAAAAAGTCTATATGAAAATGAATAATTTGTTATATTGAGGTTGCAGTACAATTTAAAACATGAAGATCTACAGTCTCTTTGTATTAACAACTTTTTTTGTCACAGCAGTTAATGCTCAAGTAATTTCTTCTAAATACTAATTTTGAGTTCATAAATGTCTTGTTTAGTCCACTATTTAAGAACATTTTTGTACATTTTTTGAAAAAGATTTTGATAATTGTTTTCACCAATGAAGGAAAATCTTACCACAGATATAAAAGAAGTGTTTCTTTCGATTTGAACGGGTTATAGGTTTTTTTTTAAATTAATTCGCTGAAAATACTGCCCAAATTTCCTCCACCCAACTACTAACTACACTTTTTAAAAAATATTATTTCTTTAGTAAAATAGATTTGGTATTCATTTGTATTCTTTCAGGGTGAAATAGCTATTCATATTCAAAAAACCGAATGTATCGTCCACGATCCACTAGCAGTTGTGGTAGAAATTTGTTCGGTCAAGGCAGTTAACCGTACTACAACTTTAATAAATATTATAGGAAACTTCACTAGACCCTTTAATACATTTATGGTTTGTATTGAGCTACATTTTTTTATTTTAAGATTTAATCCTTCAGTAATAATTTAAAAAAATTAAATTTTAGGTGAATTCACAATTGTTAAAAAAATCTGAAATCAAATATCGACCATTTCTTGTTAATGTCACCGATGACTTCTGTGAGTTTATGTTAAAGAAAAAAGCTGGGGTATATTTTAAAATTGTTTGGCCCATTATAATGCCGTATACAAATATAAATCATAAATGTCCAATGTTTGTGAGTTATTTAACTGAAGGCAACTAGTCTCAATTTATTTATTTTATTTTTATCTCTCAACAGGGCTACAGTTATATTAAAAACCTACCAGTCGATGATAAAAAATTACCAGCTTTTTGGCCAAACGGAAATTTTTTACTAGAAATTTTACTTTTCGAAGCAAATAATAATAAACTTGCAACCTTACAGACATATTTTGAATTAAAACAACGTCGACATCGTTATTAATTGATTACAAAATATTGGTAAATTTATTAAAAAAATACATGTTGTTAAAATTAACGCTTGATGTTTATTTTATTAATTTAAAAATTAACTAAACACTCTTAGGTTGACTTAAAAATTTGTAAACTGGTAAATGTATTAATCTCTTGTTAAATAAAATGAATATAGTTGGAAAAAAATTTCGAAAACCTTTTTGAAATCACTTTGATACCGATTCATCAAATTTTTTTACTTTACCTAACTTTATAAGCAAGAAAAAAAAAATTGATCAAATATGAATGTATGGAAAAAATTTAATTATAATTAGCAGTTTTAAAAAAAATCTTATTTTATATATAAAATTCAGAAAATAATAAGAAAACTAAAAATAAAATAAACTCTTCTCTTATGAGAGGTAGGTACAATAAATAACTTAAGGTGTCGTCACACCGTGCAAGTTAAGCAAATACTTGCAGCAAGTAAAATGATTGCTGCATGTAAAATTTGCCAGAAGTGACGACCTAAAAAGTACTTACAAGCAAGTAACTGCTGCAAGCTATTTACTTGCTTGCAAGTACTTGCGCAAGAAACACTTGCCGGGTGTGACCAGTCCTTGCAAGAACTTGCACGCAAGTACATCACTTCAAACACTTACAGCAAGTACTTTCCACTTGCAGGATTTGCGGAAGCAAGTTTTTTACTTGAACGTATGTTTTTTGATCAAAATTAGAGAAAAAATTGTGTCCATGTACCCGGAAGTCTCTCATATCTGTGCTGTATAGTACTTGTACGGATTTAAGCACCACGCTTTTTATCAGAAAACTTTAATTTCTTACCTTCAAATCACTTGCTGCCAGCGATCGCATTTAAACTTGTCTGTGTAGCTAAACGAAAATAATAATACATATTTGTCCCTGCAACAATCAATTGCCTCCATTCCAAAAAATCTTCTTCTTCAAAAACCATTTTCTCGTAAAAAATTCTTCTTCCAAATCTGGATTATTTCAGCAATTACTTGCAGCAAGTTCTTTCAGCAATTAATTTCAGCTAGTCGGTGTTAAATGGTGTAATGTCCTAAAAGGTACTTGCAACAAGTTTGCTTTACCAGCAAGTACGAGTAGAAAGTCGGTTTACTGCCTGACCAGAATAGAGTGCTGCAACTGGAGCTGCAGCTGCAACTGAACAGCTGTCAAAAAATGCTCTAAGTGCTTTTTTTTACTCGCCCACAATGTGCTGTACAGCTTTCTGATATTTTGGGCATTTGAAGTCAGCTGTGCGAGTTTAATTCAAAACAAAAATAGAAAATAAAACAAAAATTAAAGTGGATAATGATGAAATGGAAGCTAAAATTACTTTACGTCTTTATCAGAGATTAAAAAGAGTTGGAAATTCTCTTCAAACCCCATATAAACACTTGGTTGCGCTCACAATTTTGAAACGTCAAAAAAGCTGCATGCAAAAGTTAAAAGTTGGCGTTCTTGTCCAGCTGCGTATGCAACTCCGTCTGCAGCTGCGTCGCGTTCTGTTTGTATCTATGGATTTGTGTGTATTCAACATTTTGACAGCTATTCCAGTTGCAGCTCCGTCTCCATTCTGTTCAGGCAGTTAGCAGGCGATTTACTTGCCTGGTGTGACTGCTCTCTGCAAGTACTTGCACGAACATTTCAAAATCTAAATTTTTGAAACAATTGCTGCAAGTACTTTACTTGCACGGTGTTTATCAAAATCGTAGAAGCTTGTTTTGATAAAAATAAGATCATTTTTAATTAAATTGAATTGAATAGAATTTATTTGATCATTAAATTTTTCATATAACATATTTTACAAATTCTGTTAAGCAATGGCAAAAGCCGTCAACCAGATTGCTAATTTTAAAGATTAAGCTAAAAAAATGTCTACTAAGTGAAGAGAAAAAAACTGTGAAAATGCCATTCAAACCGTAAGATCCGTTTCCGAGAAACCAATTACAGAAATTACCAGAAGAAACTACAGTTTTTAAAAATATATTTTTTTCTGCCGATACCAAACGATACTACTGAAAGTTTTTTTGTAATTTTCGGTCTTAAAAGTATGGTTTGGTTTCGGTATCGTCTCGGTATCGTTTTGGATGCTTTGGAGCTGGTATCGTCTGGGTATCGCTTCGGTTTCGGATACCTATACCAAACGATACCGAGACTTATCTGGTATCTTGGCCAGCTCTAATGCTGTTAAATACTCACCGAGCTGTGAATTTTCACCATTTAACCCTTGAGTTGGCACACTACTTGAATGTGGAATGCTTTGCCTTAGCCGCCAGTTATAGCTATCGTTGAAACTCATCATTGAAAACTTTAAAATTAATTTTGAGACATTTAGAAAATAAAATCAAATATTATTTTAATGGACGAATAAAGTTCAAGACTTAATTATTTAACTCTTGTCAAAAAAAAATTCAAATAGGCCCAACTTTCCACATAAAATGATTTTAAAGATTCCAATGATCATTGGTAAGGTAGTTCAATCATTGAAAAAAGAAAAGTCTTTTTATGTGGAAAGTTGGGTTTATTTGAAATTTTTTTTTGACTAGAAATATTAATTAAGTCTTGGGCTTTATTTGTTTATCAAAAAAGTAATGGTTTTACTTCTTAAACGTCTCAAAATCCATCATTAAAATTTTCAATGATGAGTTTCAATGATAGCTATAACTGGCACCTTACTCAATTTTTCTTCTCCATTCTGAATTGTGATGTAAAAACATTTAGGGCTGGCCATACGATACCAAACCCAACGATACTTTTTTAAGTATCATCTCGGTATCGTCAAAATCGAAAAATTCGGTATCGGTCTCGGTTTCGTACAACTCATTCTCGTTTGGTCTCGTATAACAAAGTCTCGGTATCGGTCTCGTTTAGTTTCAGTCTAGTCTGAGTCGCAAACCAAAATAAAATGCACGACTTGCTTACATGTTCTTGTTCTAGTAACGAAGTTTCACAATGTCTAAGTAAAGTTTCGATTAGGAATTTGACACAAAAATTTTGACGCAGTGTCATCGCTGAAGAAAACCAAGTCTAAAAATGTCATCCAGATGGGCGAGGCAGTGAGCAGTTTTAATTTTAATTATTGCCTTAACCTTCTCCCTGCTTAAGAAAAAAGCTCTGAAAATGTCATCCAAATCATAAAAGCCCTTTCCGAGAAACCAATTACAAAAATTGATTGTTGGTAATAAATTAATAATAATATTAAAATTTTCTGTCGATACCAAAAGATGCTACCGAAGGTATTGGTATTTCGGTCCAAAAAATGCGGTATCGTTTGGTATCATCTCGGTATCGTTTCGGAGCTGGTAACCGATACCGATACCAAACGATACCGAGACTTTTCTGGTATCGTTGGCAGCCCTAAAAGCATTCTACTTCTACTTTTCCTTAACTATTGGCTTCTTCTCAACATTATAAGCTATTGATATTCATTCATAATCCCTTATAGACTGAGATCCAACGACATAAAAAGTCAAGTCATTTGCGTAGCATTGAAAGCCATATCAATAATAGCTCCTAAGCACGTGTCGAATACGTGTAAAATTTGACGTAAAATGTATACATCAATTTATTTTAATGCCTATTGGTCGGAGGGAAAACGTGTGGACACAAGAAATATTCAGCTTTGCAATTTTGAACAAATGTTGTCTTAGGTCCAACTCTCTGTAGCAAGTCCCAAAGAAGAATTTTCCAAAAATCACTCCGGTAAACAAGTATAATGTCAAGTAATGTCTGGAAACTTCACTCCTCTCTATGTCTTTTAAGGAACTAAATACAGAAAGTTTGACCTAAGACAACAATTGTTCAAAATTACAAAGCTGAATATTTCTGGTGTCAACACTTTTTCCCTCCTACCAATTGGCATTGCAATAAATTGATGTATAAATTTTACGTCAAATTTTTATGACTTTTTATGTCATTGGCTCTTAGACTTTTAAGTCTATAAAAATTATAAAAAAAAACCACTTGATTTTCGAGAAACATTCCCTTCATGATTTGTCTCCAAAATAATTCACATTTAGTGAAGAGGCCCATTTTTGGATGAATATTCATGTGAATAGTTAAAACTTTTTTGATTCTGGATGATACCAGTCCAATCGTCAGGCAGTGGTGACTTAGCTGGCCCTCGAAATCTTGCGATTTTACTCTTCTTTGACTTCTTGCTTTAAGGCCATCTAAAATCACAAAAATTAATTGATGAGATCAAAGTCAACATGAAGCAAGCCACGGTAACCATTTTAATTTAAAATTAAATATCGAGCGTACTTATTGAACCACCCTTTTACTATTTTTTCCTTAGAGTTGACGCTTTCTATGTCATGGTCAATTATTTGGTGTTCTGCTTTCTATGTTTAAAATGCATCTCTGACTTTCCTACTTTAAGAAAAAATAAATTAAGTTTAAATCTAATAGGAATGTCCTACATATAAAACAATAAATAATAATAGAAATACATACTTTGGTCAACAATCTTTTTTTTTGCACATATGCACTACTGCTGAATTAAAATATAAGTGAGGAACACAGTAGAAAGTATTTCATTTTATATAAATTTTCATATTGTTATTAAATTTCAATTTATTTTTTACTAAAAGGTGATTTTAAACTTGATAGTTTCACCTTTTTAAACAAATTGAATTTAATTGCCCTTAATGTTATACCAAATTGATTTATAATAGAAATATAATATGTAAATGTAGAATTGAAATGTTGAAAAAAAAAATACCAATAAAATATATCTGCTTTAAAATTGACTCTTAAGTAGGTTATAGATATAAAAAAATGCTTTTGATAAAACACAAAATAAAAATATAATTGAAACTTGAAAGATTTTTAACTGGATGCTTAGCAAAATCAGTTAAGTTTTATGTGTTAATCGATTTTTAATTATTTTTAAAATAAAAATAAAAATACAGTATTCATTTTTGGATGATTTGTTGTTAGCTTTCAGCGAAGTATCTTACTATTTGTTAAAAAAAAAGTAGAAGTAGTAGCACAGAAAAATTAAACAAAAAATGGCAAGACTTCGAACAAATTTTAATAAAGGTAGAATTTGGATGAGAGCTTTGGTTTGATATCAAAATTAGGACATTTTTTGACCATGGCTAATGTTTTAAATTAAAGGGTCCATATAGGAGGGGGGTGCAAAAGCACCCTTTCGGATTTTGCATATACATTCCCCGAAAACGAAGCAAAATTTCGAATTAATGTTGAAAACCTTTTTGTAGAAAATAAAATTTACCATTTCGATAGTTA
This sequence comes from Dasysyrphus albostriatus, assembly GCA_946251815.1. Taxonomy (NCBI): domain Eukaryota; kingdom Metazoa; phylum Arthropoda; class Insecta; order Diptera; family Syrphidae; genus Dasysyrphus; species Dasysyrphus albostriatus. The sequence continues at coordinate 29,148,742 of OX276337.1, read as the reverse complement.
AAAAAAAAATTGCATTTACCTAAATTTTAAAAAAATGTGAAAATCACATTTTTTGTTTTTACTTTTTTGCCCGTAACTTTTTTATCAGCATATATAAATATAGTTATTGCTCCACATTAAAGACAAATGATTTAATTTTCTTTAAAATGACATATTCAGAAAAAGTTTTAAATAAAAACCACCGGGAAAGGTTTGGCTAAAAACAGAAAAAAATATTTAAAGAAAACGGGAACAGGAAAAGCCACGATTCCATTCTATAATATGCTTTCAAATTAAAGTTTTTATTTTGAACAATTTTTAAAAAAATAATTTTAATCTTTAAAAATTATATTTTTTTTTTATTTTTAAGTTTGAAAATTATTATTTCGAAAACTATTTGAATTAATAACTTTATTTAGAAAGCATATTATAGAATGGAATTGGGGCTTCAAAAAACGCTAAAGCTCAAGTGTTCCCGTTCTTTTAAAATTATTTTATTTATGTTTTGAGTCAAATTTAGAGAAAATTACCCCTCTCGACTTAACGGGGGGGGGGGGGGGGGGGTGGAAGACATCTCCAATACTATTTTTTACCCTTCTATATCGAATCTATACCCTCAGATTGTTTTTTTTTTTCGTTTTATAAGATTCGCCCTTACCTCATAATATGTACCTTAAAGTGAAAAAAGGGTGACCAGGGGGGTGAAATAAAAATCTGAAAAAATTAGGAAAAATTTTATTTTCTATATAGAGCCATTTGATGCATATTCATCTCAGAATTTCAATAAAAAATATTTAAGGACCACCCTAATGTACATTTGTACTATATTGCAAGTTATACATTCGTTAAAATAAAATTAACTCGAGATTTTGATCAGAGTTGTCATTACGATGATGGGGTAAACGAAAAAAGTGCGTCTCACAATTCTGTCTTTTTGTCTGTTTGTCTGTTCGACTACAGGCAATACGACTAGATCGATTTTTTTAAAACTTGGTACATAGCGACATTTGGTGATTCTGCCCACACGTTTTTTTTTTTTGTATTTTATTTTTAGAACAAAAAATAACAATACCTGTCATAAAATTTTTTTCGCAATTTTACAAAATCTTTTTTTTTTTATCAAAAACAGCTCCACAACATTTCTAAAATAAATTCAATATATTTCTTTTGGTAAAAGCTATCTTTGAACGGGAAACAATTTTACAAAGAATGGTTATAAATGGTACCTTCCCAAGGAACAATTTTTTGTATTTTCGATTTTCTTCAAAACGGTACTTCAGATTTAAACAGTTTTTTTCTATGCAGAAGCTTCAAAACAAAATAAAAAGTTTTTACCAAAATTTTCAAAAAAATATATTTTGGATTTTTAATAATAAAAAAAATATTTACTTAAAAATCAAATATTTAAAAAAAAAAACATGATCGATTTTTGAAAAACTCTGTATTTAAAGGTTTTTTAACACTTCCTAAAATTTTTTAAGTAAAAACTTACTTTTATGAACAAATATTGGTATCTTCCATACAAATTTAAAAAAAAAAACGTTTAAAAAAATGTTGTTTTTTTTTTAAATGGCTGCTTCGATGCTTATAAAACTTTTTTTGTATACTAAAACTAGTTTGATCTAATACGATAAAATATAAATTTTAAAAATATTTTAATTATTAATAGGACCTCTCATAGAACGTTTTGTCTCATTTTGAATTTTCCGAATATCAGCTAAGCAGATTTATTTTTTGAAAAAAAATATTGCACATGAAAATTTTCAAAAAAAATTGAATTTTTAAAAAAAGGTTCAGAATTTTTTTTTGAAAATTCGATATTTCAAAAATGGGTTGACAATTTTTGTTAAGATTTTAGTTTTATATGCATATAGGTAAATAAAAATGATTTAAGAATTTTATATTTAAGAAATTATTTAAAAAAAAAAAGGGCTCGAACGACTTAAAATTTTGTGTCCATACAATCATATTCAATAAAGAATTAAGGTGGCGTTCTTTTTTTTTTCATTTCAAACTCTGAACGAAATTTTTTCAGTTAATTTAAATATTGTATTTCATGCAATTTGTTCTCTCATAATTTCCAATTCTTTACATATAATTTTCTTAAGCCCTCAGCATCTTGAATACAAGAGCACGTACGTGCGACCCAGTTCATTCTATTTTTAGATGATTAAATTTTTTTCAAATTTGTCAACCAATTTTTTCGAGCATCAACGGTTAGGAAGTTGTAAAATTCCAAAGTTACTCCCAACTTTTTCCCATTCAATTTGTATGAAAAAATAAAAAATGGCGTAGGGGAATGAGGGACCTCTAAGCGTTAAAATCTTACGTTAAAAGGAGAATAGGACAAAACGGTCTTCAAGACCAATAAGAACGAGACATATGTCGCTGGAAAGGTATATTTATGTAATAAAACAGTTAATATGCAGGCTTATTTCGCGAATAACTGTGTGAAAAAAAGTTATTTGCCAAATAAGATTGTGTTCTGGTGGATTTAAGTATGAATAAAATGCATTTAGTAAGGCCAAAATGTTTTTAAATTTATTGAACCAATATCAACATTGCATATATTATGGGAAAGATATTTTCATTACCTACAATATCTTGCATATCAGTTTAGTTCAAATCATTGTATGAACAATGTTATTTGCAAACTATTACAATATTTTGAAGAATTTTAGTGTGAACAAAATGTTTTTGCGTAGTATGGAAAAAATGTTGTGAACTCCAGCTTAACCAATAACAATGAGATGTATGTCGTTGGAAAGATATTTTTATGCACTACAATAGTTGATAAAGCAGATTATTTCAAGTCACTGTGTAGAAAAAAGTTATTCGCTTATTTTTACTCACGTCACATTAGATTTTCTTCGATCAAAATTCACCAAAACACCTAATGACTTTTTCCACGCAGGGATCTTAAGTAAGTTGTTGTAGTTAATATTATTATTCCTAAAAATACCTTTTCAACGATATATATCTTATTGCTATTTGTCTGACCAGATTTGATAGATTTTTTCCATACTGAAATGCACAAACACAAAACCTTGTTTAGCGAATAACTTTTTTCACACAGTGATTTGAAATAAGCTGCGATAGTGAATATTGTAGCACATTCAAATACCTTTTCAACGACATATGTCTTGTTGTTATTGGTTCTTAGACCGCCTTCCATACATTTTTTCCGATTGTCCTTTTGAGGTAATTTTTTTTTTGATACAATATTTTTGAGCCTAAAGCTACCAACTTTTCATGGTATCATGAAAATCAAAGCAATTTCGTTAAATAATGTATATGTATGCAAATATGTATATGCTCTGCATAAATAAACCTAAATAATACAAAAAAAAAGTTATAATTGTTTTTTTAAACCTTCATTAACAATTAAATTGATAAATGTGCTACGAGTAATAGTTCACAGCTAATTAAATACTACTATGATTAACATTTTATAATTTACAATTTCCTTTCAAATGGTATTAAAATCCAATCAACTATTTAGGTAAAGTAAAGTAAAGTAAAGTGAAACACAACAGTGGCTTACACAGGGGAGCTTAGGGGCTCTTGCGCCCCCTAAGCAATATGAAAGGCTATGCTAAGATAGTGGTGTTTAAAATTTTGTTTTATTTTATTTCGCTCAACTTTTTATTTTGGTTAGTTTTAAATAAACTTTTTGATATTTTTATTTTTGTCAGATGACTTTTTTTTAATTTAATTAATTTCCATTTTGGACAAATGTAGAGAGTGCGTTTTTATAGTCTTCGCACACAGCTGCCCCTAAATTCAAACATAACTTGCAGAATTTTCGACCGTTGAGGAATGGATTTGGAGTCGGGCATTCCGAGGAATAGATCCAAATAAAAAATTTATATTATACTATGGTTAAAGCGATACCCTATAATCTGTACATCAAAATTGAAACCAACCCCACCCTAGAAAAAATTCTGCGGACGCTCCTGGAATAAAACAAATATAAAATGTGTTTGTTATTTTGAACACCACATGATAAATCTAGAACTTTAAGTTCTCGTAACGACATTGATATATTAAACTGACCTGAAATTAAACATACTCCCAAAGAAGATTCTATTAGTGATGAACCAGCAACCATTGAAAACATGAATATCTACAAAAGAGTTTTAATTTGTATCGCGACACTTGGTTTGCTCTTTTATGTTAAAGTAATTTCTCTTTCTCATCAATAGAGAAATATTTTATTAAATTGACCATGTCATATATTATGCAGGCACTTAAGACTTTTTTTTTTCTTTTCAGGCTTCTATAACAATTCGCATTCTAAGAGCAAATTGCATGGTACATGATCCAAAAACAATTCAGAATATCACTTGTTCGGTAAGACCAATAAGTCGGACAAAAACAACTGTGAACATGAATGGCTATATTATTCGAAATGTTTCAAATTTGCTTGTATGATGATATTCACTGCCCTTAACATTACATATACTATTTTTAAATTTTAATTTCTATCAACAGGTAAATGCACAACTATTTAAGAAATCCGAAATAACCTATCGACCTTTTCTTGTAAATATAACTGAGAATTTTTGTGATTATTTTTCAAAAAATAGAGGAAGCGCTTACGTTCGAATGGTTGCTCCAATTATTTTGCCTTATACAAATCTGAATCATACATGCCCGTACTATGTAAGACTATGATTTTTCTACATGTAAGAATTATTTAAATATTTATTTCCTTTTTTTTAAACAGGGTTATGTATTTTTAAAGGATTTGCCTATCGACGTTAAAAAGTTGCCTAAGTTTTGGCCATCTGGAAGTTATCGAGTGGATTTGTTGGTCTATGAAGAGAACTACGGTCGCTTAGGCTCAATTCAGGGTTTTTTTGAAATCAAAGAGTTAGGAATATATTGAATATTAATATCGAGTAAAATTACGACTTGTATTGAGTACTGTACATTTACATACATAATATTGTGTGATTTTTAAATAAAGTGTTTTGATTATTTTTTATTTGGGAAATTGGTTCTTATTATTTTTGATGCTCAAAAGAATAATTTGATCACTCTAAGAGTATTAAACGTATGGCAGCTAAGCATATAAAATTTATCTGACCTTGTATCTAGAAAAATGTCACATTTTTTACTACCTGTCTTGATCCTAAGAAATTTGTTCTTGACTCTTGACCCTGAACCTCCACAAGACATGTTCATTCTTGGTTGCATATATTTTTTATTTCCTCGTGTGTTTTCATGAAATCTTAATACACATCAATCAGGCTAATGGGAAACATTACCTTCTGTTAACAGGCCTGGCAGAAAATATGGGTAGTGTGGGTAACACTACCCATTACTCTATTGTTCGAGTGGATAAAATACCCTGTTTTGTATCTGGTTGTTCAATAAGAGCACTACAAAAGTTTTTTTTAAATAAAACAAAAACGGTTTTGGATATCAATGAAATTTTTTATTATTGTGAAAGTACGTTCGATGCCCTTATATATGGAACTCAATTTCTTTTGCATGGCCAAGACGGGCACGCTTGCAGAAGTCCAGATGCTGAACCCAATTTTCGACGGTATTCAAGCATAAATCGACCGATACTGCTGCAATTTCACGTTCGATATTCGTACGAAGTTCATCAATCGTCGCTGATGGCTTGTTGGCATAGACCAAAGACTTGACGTCGCCCTACAGGAAATAGTCTAACGGCGTCAAATCGCACAACCGAGGAGGCCAAACGACTGGACCATTTCATAAGATAACACGTTCTCCAAACTTGGTTTCCAATAAATTGATTGTGACATTCGCTGTGTGGCTTGTGGCGCCGTCCTGTTGGAACCACATGGCCTCCAAGTCCATATCATCCAATTGGGGCCAAAAATATTCGGTTATCATTGAACGGTAGCGATCCTCATTCACAGTAACGTGCCAGTCTTGATCATCACGGAAGAAGTACGGCCCAATGACGCCGCCGGCCCATAAACCACACCAAACCGTAATTTTTTTGGGATGCAATGATGACTCATGGAGTACGTGTGGATTGTTGCCTGACCAATACCGCATATTCTGTTTATTGACGAAGCCATTCAGCCAGAAATGAGCCTCATTGCTGAAGATGATTTTTCGATGAAAATCCGAATCATTTTCAAGTTGTTGCTCAGCCCAATTCACGAACATACGACACTTCTGGTGGTCAAGCGGCTTCAGTTCTTGCGCCAATTTAATCTTGTAAGGATGTAGGCCAAGATCTTTTCGCAAAATTTGCCACAACGACGTGACAGAGATGCCCAACGCTTGAGAACGACGTGTGAGAGACACATTTGGGCTTTCTGCAACTAAAGCCTCAGCGACAGCAATATTCTCGACACTACGGGCACTTCTTTGTCTCACTGGCACGGGAACATTTTGTACTATGCCTGTGGATTCAAATTTTTCCACTAGACGCTCAATTGTTGATCTGCTAGGACGGTTATGACGACCATAAATTGAACGTAGCGCTCTTAACGTTGAGTCCACTGACTCCGAATTTCGGTAGTAAATTTTAGTAATTTCGACTCGTTGTTGGCTCGTATATCTTTCCATCATGAAATGGCAAACCTTACTAAAGAGAAATGTCAAAAAAACGACAAGAAACATGGCGTCGTTTGCTGTCCCTGTCGCTCTACTTTTGTAGCGTCCCGTTTGAAAAACCCTTTATATATACAGTGACCTTCCATTCATTATTATAATGAACAGTTCTTTATGTGAAGATTGTGTTCATTATGAATTATTTTGTATACAAAAACTTAAAAATGTTCTGTATGTATTCTAAATAAATTCTATAAAACAATAACTTAAACAATAATTCAATTATAAAAATTAACAATCATTAACAACTAACGGGTGATTTTTTAAGAGGTTTAGAACTTTAAAAAAAAAAAACACAAAAAATTCGAAAAAATTAATGAAATATTTATTTTAATCGATAGTTTGAACCTTGCAATTTAATGTTTAAAGATAATTTCATGCAAATGTTGACCGCGGCTGCGTCTCAGGTAGCCCATCCGCTGAGTCCAATTTTGGCATACTCTTTCACACATATCGGCCGGTATCTCACGAATGAATGCATGGATGTTGGCTTCCAGTGCGTCAATCGAAGCGGGCTTGTCCCTATAGACATTAGCCTTGACATACCCCCACAAAAAATAATCTAATGGTGTCAAATCGCACGATCTAGGCGGCCAATTGACCGGCCCGAAACGTGAAATTAACTGTTCACCAAACTCGCCTCGCAATTGCGCCATTGTTTCGCGTGCTGTGTGGCATGTGGCACCGTCTTGTTGAAACCACATATCATGCAAGTCAAGAACTTCCATTTCGGGCAAAAAAAAGTTTGTTATCATCGCTCGGTAGCGTTCACCATTGACAGTAACGCTGCGATTCGCATCATCTTTGAAGAAATATGGCCCAATAATGCCGCCGGCCCATAAACCGCACCAAACAGTGGCTTTTTCGGGATGCATTGGTAGCTGTTGCAATGCTTCTGGCTGATCTTCACTCCAAATGCGGCAATTTTGCTTATTTACTTACCCATTCAACCAAAAATGAGCCTCATCGCTGAACAGAATTTTTCGATAATAACTATAATTTTTCAAGCACGAATTTTGATAGTAAAATTCAATAATTTGCAAGCGTTGTTCATTTGTAAGACGATCCATGGTTAAATTGCAAACCAAACTGAAGCTGTTTGACAGTGACACAAGGTACTAAACACACGTCAGCTGTCAAAACCAGTGTTGCCAAAACCAAACCAGCTAAAAAATCACCCGTTATATGGGCTGTGTGACTTGAAGTTAAGTATTTATAAAACTGTAATTAAATTATTGTTAACCCTGAAGCCACCAGATGGTTATGTGACTTGTAATGGGATTAAATATTGAAACAAATGCTGGCGGTGTGAAATGTATTTTATAGGGAAATTTTGGAAAATTCTATGTCAAACAACACTTGAAAAAGGTGATTTGCAAAATAGCTGATAGAACTATCTATGTGCACGATTTGCAAACGTTGTTTAGAAGTAAGTCTATTTATTATGAAATGGCAAACCAAACTGAGCATAAATCAAGTGACAGCTGTCAAAAAGACCAACTCCGAAAAAAGTATTGCCAGATTGAAATTCATACGTCTAAAAAAGTCTATTTTAAGTAAAGAAATTTGTCTTTAGATGGATATCTATTTAATGGCATAAATAGTTCAAAATTGAGTTGAATTTTGTTTCTTTGTGTTCATTATTCTGCTTTCTAAAATATGGTCACCGTAACTATAAAAAATTGAACTTGAGATTTTGATCAGATTTACGATGAGAGAGAAGACGAATAAAGTGGGTCTCGAAATTCTGTCTGTCTGCCTGTCTGTCTGTTTGGCTACAGCCATACATTTTTTTTTGCAATTTTAGTATAACTTGTTTTTCTAAAAATGGCTCCACAACTTTTCTTTGAACGGGACACCATTAACCATGGTTATTAATATTACCACTCAAGAAACAATTTTTCTTATTTTCGATTTTCTTCAAAACAATACTTCAGATTTTAACAGTTTTTATACAGAACCTTCTTTTAAGGAATCTTAAAAGTTTTTCTTACCAAAATTTTCAAAAAAATTTCTTGGATTTTTAAAAAATGTAAAAAATATTTTGATGAAAATCAAATATTTTCAAAACTAAATGATTGATTTTTATAAAAATCTGTGTTTAAAGTTTTTTTTACATTTTCTGAAGTATTTTAGAAAAAAAATGTTATTTCTTTGATAAAAAAAACATTATTTTCCAAACAATTGTTTAAAAAATCATTAGGAAAAATATTTTTTTAAATGGCTGCTACGACTCTTATGCTTAAATTAGTTTGGTCTGCTACCATAAAATATTAAAATTTAAAAAAAAACAACTATTAATAGTACCCATAGAACGTTTTCTTTAATTTTTAAATTTTCTGAATTACAAATTTGTAATAAGATCAAAAAATATTGCATATCAAAATTTTCTAAAAAAAAATTGAATTTTGAAAAAAAGTTTAAAAATTTTGTTTGAAATTTCGATATTTCAAAAAAACGGATTGACATTTTTTTCAAATTTTATTTTATATGCAGTTTTTCTTAAAAATATTTTAAGAATTTTATACAATAAAAAATTATTTTTTTTAAAAAACCGCTCCGATTTAAATTATTTTGTGTCATATACAATTATATTATAGGAAATTAAAATGGGGATCTTTTTTTCCATACCAAACTCTCAACGAAGTATTTTAAGCTATCGAATTTCCTGCTTTTAAACATCTTTCTCTCATAATTTCCATGTCTTTTCATATAATTTTCTTTGACCCTCAGCACCTTGAACAAAAGAGCAAGTACGTGTGAGTCAGTCGTGCTCTTCATTGTTGGATGAATCAATTTTTTATTCAAAAATATAAACCAGTTTCTTCCAGGTTCTAACCGTTGAACCTAGAAGAAACTGGTTGAAGTTATAAAATTCCATAGTTACTCCCAACCTTTTCCCATACAATTTGTATGGAAAAAACAAAACGGCGTTGATGAGGGACCTCTAAATGTTAAAATTTTGAACTGATTTTTTTTTTGAGAAATTTTTTGCGCCCCAAGCTACCAACTTTTCATGGTTTCAAGAAAATCGAAGCAAATTCGTTAAATTTGTCCACCCTAATGTATGTGTATTAGGGTGGTCCTTAAATTGAACGTAGTCTTGGATAACTCTCATTCGATTCAAAACATTGAAAAACAATTTCCCTTATTTTTTCAGATTTTTATTTCATCCCCCTGGTCTCCCTATTTTCACTTTAAGGTACTAATTATGGGTAAAGGGTTATTATTATAAAACTCAAAAATAAATCGGAATGTATAGATTAGATTCAAACGAGAAAAAAATAGTATTGGAGGGGGGGATGTATTTCCCCCCATTCAGGTGGGAGGGGTAATTTTCTAGAAATTTGGCCAAAAACAAAAAAAAATATTTTAAAAAAACCGGAAACACTAACAATCCACGCCTTAGCTTTAGCTCGTATAATATGCTTCCTAAATGAAGTTTTTATTTTAAATAGTTTTTGAAAAAAATAATTTCTATCTGAAAAAATTATAGTTTTTTGATTTTTGATTTTTAAGTTGGAAAATTATTTTTCAAAAACTGTTTTTAATAAAAAACTTTATTTTGGAAGCATATTATAGAATAGAATCGTGGCTATAAAAAAAGCTAAGGTGGGGCATTGTAAGTGTTCCCGTTTTTAAAAAAAACAATTTTTGTCTGTTTTGATCCAAATTTTGGGAAAATTACCTCTCCCGCCTAAACGGGAGAAAATACTATTTTTTTCTCGTCTAAATTTAATTTGTATCCCCAGATTGTTTTTTTTGCTATTTATAAAAATCACCCTAACCCATAGTTAGTACCTTAAAGTGAAAATGAGGAGACCAGGGGGGTGAAATAAAAATCTGAAAAAATTAGAAAAAAATGTTTTTCTATGCAGAACCATTTGATGCCTAAATCCATCTCAGAATTTGCAAAAAAAAACCAATATAAGGACGACCCTAATGTGTTTGAATATTGTGTATATGTATGTATATGCTCTGCATAAATAAACTTAAATAATACAAAAAAAACGTATTCATTGCTTTTTTAAAATCTTCATTAAGAATTTAATTGATAAATTTGCTACGAAATAATTCACAGCTAACTAAATACTACATATATATATACATATATGATAAAAACTTTATAATTTACAATTTCATTTAAAATGATATTAAAATGCAATCAACTATGTAGGTAAAGTTAAGTAAAGTGAAACACAACAGTTGCCTACCCAGGGGGGCTTAGGGTGCTCTTGCACCCCCAACCAACATGAAACACTATGCTAAGATATTTAAAGATTTGTTTTTAGTAAGCTTTTTGACAAATTTATTTTTTGCCAAATCACTTTTCTTAATTTAATTTATTTCCATTTTGGACAGATGTATACAAAATATAAAAATGTATTTTATACTATAGTTAGGGCGATACCCTACAAATTTTTTCATCAAAATTGAAACTGACCCCCCCCCCCCTTCCCCAGAAAAAATCCTGCGGACGCTACTGGAATACAACAAATATAAAAATAAAATTTGCTTGTTGTTTTGATCAATACATGATAAATCTAAAATTTTAAGTTCTCGTAATGACATTCATATATTAAACTGACCTAAAATTCAACATACTCCCAAAAAAATTCTATTAGTAATGAACCAGCAACCATTGAAAACATGAATATCTACAAAAGAGTTTTAATTTGTTTCGCGACACTTGGTTTTCTCTTTTATGTTAAAGTAATTTCTCTTTCTCATCAATAGAGAAATATTTAATTAAATTTATAAAACTATGTCATATATTATGCAGGTACTAAAGATTTTATTTTCAGGCTTCTATAACAATTCGCATTCTAAGAGCAAATTGCATTGTTCATGATCCAAAAACAATTCAGAATATCACTTGTTCGGTAAGACCAATAAGTCGGACAAAAACAACTGTGAACATGAATGGCTATATTACTCGAAATGTTTCAAATTTGTTTGTATGCTAATATTCAGTGTCCTTAACATTACATATACTATTTTAAAATTTTTTTCTATTCACAGGTAAATGCACAACTATTTAAGAAATCCGAAATAAGCTATCGACCTTTTCTTGTAAATATAACAGAGAATTTTTGTGATTATTTTTCAAAAAATAGAGCAAGCGCTTACGTTCGAATGGTTGCTCCAGGTATTTTGCCTTATACAAATCTAAATCATACTTGCCCGTACTATGTAAGACTATGATTTTTCTAAATGTAAGAATTATTTAAATATGTATTTACTTTTTGTGTTTTTTTTTTTAACAGGGTCATGTATTTATAAAGGATTTACCTATCGATGTTAAAAAGTTGCCTAGGGTGTGGCCATCTGGAAGTTATCGAGTGGATTTGTTGGCCTATGAAAAAAACTACGGTCGTTTAGGCTCAATTCAGAGTTTCCTTGAAATCAAAGAGTCAGGAATATATTGAACATTAATATCGAGTGAAGCTACGGCTTCTATTACATGCTGCACATTTACATAATATTGTGTGGTGTTTAAATAAAGTATTTTGATAATTTTTTATTGGGTAAAACCTATTGGTTCTTATTAATTTTGAAGCTCAAAAGAATAATTTGATCACTCTAAGAGTATAGAACGTATGGCAGCAATAGTGTGATTTTTAAGAATAAAATGATTATCCACAAACTCATTGCCAAGCATATAAAATTTATCTGAGCTTGTATCAAGAAAAATGTCACATTTCTAATTACCTGGCTTAATCCTAGGAAATTTGTTGTAGTCACTGTAGGGGTTAATTTAACTGTTTGTTTTTTTGTATGTGATTCGAGTTAAATGTGACAAAATACTCAGTGTATGAAGTATGTACATTGAAACTAGACAGATATAAAGGGTCAATTTTCAAAAAAAAAAAATACCTAAAACACCAACAGCAATATTATAATGTAACATTCATCTTTCACTTTCACTTTTGTAGTACCTCGTGGCATGATGGTTAGTGCGTTGGACTGTCATGCCAAAGGTCTGGGTTTGATTCCCAGCCACTGCCACCTAAAAACTTAAATGTTTTTTTTCCGAGGTACTGCCTCTTGCGAGGAACTGACAAATCCTCCAAGAGTAAACTTGTCATGAATAAGTGCTTCTCATCGAGCCGTTCGGACTTGGAAAAAAATTGTAGGTCCCCTCCGTTCCTGCCAATAACCCGCACACAAGAATGGTTGAGAGTTGTAAGTCACTAGGCTCTGGTTCTCCACGAGCTGTTACGCCACCAAATTTATCTATTTTTTTTATAACTTTCATGTACGCAAGGGTTTTAGAGGGGGTTTCATGGAAGTACTCTAAAAATTTCATTAAAAAAAAAAACACCCTTTTACTAAAAATATTTGTGTAGTCTTTTTTGATCCCCATTACGACAAATTAAATATGTAGACCAAGTTTCATCACTATGCTGTTAGAATTTGGTAATACTTTACTTGTTTCTCTAAAAATTCAATCATCATTTATGAAAAAGACTATAACTTTTTAAAGATGGTTTTATTGTGTTCAATGTGATTTTATAAGATTGGGCATTAAAAAATATCCCTAAGTCATGTGCCGTATGCTTAGATTACACCGAGATAAATATTTGATTTTTTTTTAATCTTTCATATTCCCCTCTCGCCACACTTTGAAAGTGACTTATTATAACACCTAAGTAGGTTTTTCAATAAACTTTGAATATTTGTCTTACTTTTTTTGCCTTTGCATTTTCTCTTTCCGAATGGCTTTTTTCCACGCTCTTCATGCAAGGGGAGAGTAGGAAGAAAATCATTAATGTGGTCCTATGGTTACAATTACAAGTGTGCTGAATCCAAAAAGAGCTCTCTGGTAATCGTCCAACCTCTGGTTCTCGATTTATAGGCCAATGTATGAAACAGGTGGCAACCCTCTTCTTGTTCTTCTAACAGTGCTGCCAAACTTTTCAAAAAGTAAAGTTAGGACATGAACTATTAGACAGGTTGGTCTCACTAAAAGCCCCACTGCTGTTGTTTTTTTTAGTATTTTTTTTTTATTCAAGTATTTTGTTCATAAAATTTCCCGTCCTGCCGAAGCGGAAGGCGATATAAGCCCCACTTTCACAGAATTTACCTTCATGTCTCGACTCCCGAGTTTTTGTCATATTTTGCATGAACTATTGAGTAAAATAAGTTGCCTGAACAGGTCGCAGGTATTTGCTCTTATACGCTCAAGAAGTTGAGGGCTAAAAAAAATTTACAACCGCAAGGTTCGGAGAACGATAAAGTCAAAATATGATTCGTTCTCTGTTCTTTCGTGAAAAATGTACAGATTCAAATATTTTTGATCCAATCGCGAATCCTATTTTCTATTGAAGATCAATTCATATGATCCGTTCAAATAAGAAAGAAAATGTTTTTATGAAAATGTTTTTTTTTTACAAAAATTGGGTATGGAAAAACAATATTTTCAAAACAGGGTTGTTCAAAAACAAGTCAAAGTTTTGCAACTGCGTTTAACCTTAAGCGATTTCAATGACTTAAATGAAATTGAGAAAAGGGTGAACTGACACAAAATTAAAAAAAAAAAATATTGTTAACAGGAAGTTACTAAAAATGTCAACATTTCGCAACTTCGATGTTTCTTGAGCTATTTCAATGAAATCGACACAAATGGAAGCTGGCATAAAACTGGGAAAACAAATATTTTCAATAGGGTGTTTCAATACGAATTTCAACATGTGGCAACTACGTTGTTCCTTGAGCCAAACAAATTTTTGTCTACGCTAACTTTATATCAGCCATAACCTTTGTCAATTTTATTGAAATAGCTCAAGGAAAAATGGAGCTACAAATTGTTGACATTTTTTTCCAAACATCCTATTTTTGAATTATTTTTTTTCTTTTTATATTCTGTCTTCTTAACTATAACCAGTTTCATTGAAATCGCTTAAGTGTCAAGGAAGGCGGCAATGCAAAATATTGGCATATTTTTGAAACCCATGTTTTGAAAACGTAAACTAATTGCCCTAATATCATTTTTCAGAGCAGTGAAATAACTGTGAATTTTTTTTAATTCTTCGAGGTTTTTTGAATGCCTCGTCATCATATGAATCAAACCTTTAATGGAATTTGACAATAGGTAAATGCCTTAAATTATGGAGATGAACTTTATTTCACCAGGTCAAATTATTTATTATTTTTTTCCCCATTACAACAAGAATTAGTTAAAAAAAAATAAATCACTTGAAGTGAATGGGTATTTGATGATGAATAAGGATTTGTTTTAAGGATCCCTTTACATCCTTGTCGTAACAGAAGTACATTCCTACTGAATTTTATTTTTTAAATCTTTCACGAACGAGAGATACAGCAAAAAAGTATTATGTCAGTTTATTTGTGAGCGAACTATAAGTTTTTATAAATCAAAAATGTTATCCTTCGTATGGTTCCTGAGAAGATCGATAAAGGATGATAAAGATCCGTATTTTTTAATTCTCGAACGATATTTTACGAACTCTGTAAAAAGAGATGAAAATTATGAGAATCAAATGTTTTTTTTTTTAATTCACTAAAACAATTCCTTTAATAGTTTGAGCTGAAAAAAAAGTATGCCATCGGAAATTATGAAAATAAAATTAAAAAAAAAATTTAATCAGTGGAGTAGTTTTTAGAAAACTTTTGAAACGTATTTTAAAAATTTATTTTTTTCGTTTTTTGAAAATTTGGAAAAGCAATATTATTTTTTTCAATGCAGTTCCATTTACACATAAAACTTATTTAAGACCCTTCAGCCAGCAGTGAGCGAATCCCAAATAAAATAACTATTCTATCGGAGGAAGGGTTACCAAC
Source organism: Dasysyrphus albostriatus (assembly GCA_946251815.1). Classification (NCBI taxonomy): domain Eukaryota; kingdom Metazoa; phylum Arthropoda; class Insecta; order Diptera; family Syrphidae; genus Dasysyrphus; species Dasysyrphus albostriatus. The sequence goes on along the minus strand of OX276337.1, from coordinate 29,133,352 downwards.
CGTACTCTAAAATAGAGTATTGTCCTCTATTTCATGAAAGCGTACTCTTTGATCTATGACTCTAATAGAGTACGCTAAAATGTTCTTTTTTTTTTTCTTAAATTATTTTTTTTCCAGTATTCTTCTTTCTTCAAATATTTTTTTTATAAAGTGTAAGTATTTTCAACTCCATTTCATGAACTTTATGTTTCCACACAGACATACCATCCATATACCTGCTCACACAAAATGTTCTAAGTTTTTGTTTCCCACTTGTTTAGTCTGAAAAAATGACAACAAAATAAAGCAATTTACATGTCAAATACAATAACAGCAACTTTGTCCATATAGAGTTAGCTATGTCCATATAGTTTAGTGGATTTAACTTTTGTCCCGATAAAAACGGCATTGCCAGAACACCATTGTCGTTGTGTTATCGATAATTTATACAAATGTTTGCTTATAAGATAGTTCAATAAAAAAATGGTAGAAATCTTTTAACCGAAGTCCATTTGGATATGCAAAAAAACGCTGCTAATGTGAACCAATCCTAACAATCAAGTGTTTCTGAACGCAGCCAAAATGGTCAAACATGAAATGTCAATGGCCACGTTCCGATATTTTAATGTTTAGTGGTGAGAAAAGAAGGGCATGGCTTTAAAATGAAGTTCTAATTTGTATTAACGTAAAGTTACAATGTTAAGACTCATATAATTATTTTAAAAACAATACAAAATTTTTATATTCGGCAAAGAGTGTAAAAAATACATGTTTTAAAATTTAAAAATTGATACTCTTTTTTACTGGACTGTACTCTTTATTTATCCTCTCTAAAATCAAATATATTCTATTTCTTGTTTAAATAGTTGGCAACCCTAATCGGAGGTGCTATTACCAAGTACTGTGTAAATTTTAATAATATTTGTAACTAGATCGCATTAATATAAATGTCCATCAAAGAATAAAATTTTCCTTAAAAATTTGTTAACATGTGAAAAATATTCTTAAAACTGCTAAAAACACATAAGTAACAGGTTTAAAAACCCTTGGCTTTGTTAAAAACAAATAAAATTAAAATATTTTTATTTTTATACAATGCAATATTATTTAAATTTGTATGGTGCTTCTGTATAAAAGTTAATTAAAATGAGTCCATTGTTTTTTGATCTCTTTCAACAAAAATATTCTTTTTTGAAAGATGGCTTTCAACACGAAAGTAGCCCTTGCAAAAGTAATTTATTGAATTTATTCAAGAAAAAATGTGGAACTGTTTTTGGAAAAAATACGCTTATGTTAATAAAATTGATAATAAAATTTAAGGCTGGTATTAATAATTTAAAAAAAAAATTTCTTAAAAAAAATTAGATCCTCCTTCTTTCAAAATTATTCCATAATCCATAAGCATTTACTGATTAAGCAAAATATTTGGGTTTTTTCTTAGATAGAAAAATGGAAATCCTATATAAAAGAGAATGTGAAAAATTCAAAAATTGTCATGAAAAAAAATGTTATTGGATTTTTCCTTTGAAATTAATAGACCTTTTTGAAAGAACGATATTAGGTATTTAATCACAAAATTATTTTTCAATCAGGAACTATAAAATGTTCAGATACTTTAATTTATAAAAATAAATAAAAATAAAGCGCAACAGCTCGTGGAGAACCAGGGCCTAGTGACTAACAACTCTCAACCATTCCTGTGTGCGTGTTGTTGGCAGGAATGGAGGGGACCTACATTTTAGGTGGCAGTGGCCGGGAATCGAACCAAATAAATAAATGGGTTATGGAAGATGAGAAAATCGAAGAGTGCTATTCAATTAGAAGGTGCATTTTGGAGGGCGAGGGGGGTGCGAAAGCACCCTTTTTGAGTTTTTGTATAATTTAAAGATAATATTGAAAACTTTTTTTGTAGACAATGAAATTAATCATCGAAATGGATCATTCAAAACATTTTAAAAAAAACTCTCAAAATAGCCATAAATGCCATATGTTTTACTTTTAAATCTTAAAATCAGCTTAGTCTGAGCTCCCGTTTTTCGGTCGCATTTATCCGAACTTTTTTCTGAATATGTTATTTTAAAGAAAGCTAAAACATCTTTCTTTTGAGCCCATGAAAATCTTAATTTTTTTATTGCCCTGTTTCTTAGGACATAATCAATAGCCTAATGGTGCAGCATCAGTTTAACATCCACATGTTGGGTGCCAACATTTTTATGCTGTGAAAACAAAATTGAAAAAAGGCTTAGAAAAAATAAGTCACAGCTAACTAAATGCTAGCTATTTGATAAACATTTATAATTTTCATTTTCCTCTCAATAGTATTTAAATTCAATTAGCCTGGTTATCAGGCCTTAAAATTAATTAAAACACAATTAATTATATTTTTGTTTTGATCAACACTCAAGATAAACTTAACAGGTATATCGGTACTTTTAACTAAGTCTCTATTGAATTAACTTAAACTTAAATTTGCGTAACGAAAGTAACTTCGATTAGTGTCATTCCAGCTACCATTCAAAACATGAAAATCTACAAAAGGGTTTTAATTTGTATCGCGACATTCGCGTTGTTTTATTATGTTAAAGTAATAGTTTTGTCTCATAAATAGAAAAATAATTGAATAAAATTTTTAAAAACTATGTCAAATATTAAAGATTATATATTTCTGTTTGCTTTTCAGGCTACTATAAAAGTTCGTATTCTTAAAACCAATTGCATTGTTTATGATCCAAAAACAGTTCAGAATGTCAGTTGTTGGGTAAAACCATTAAGTCGGACGACAACATCTGTCAACATGAATGGCTATTTGATTAGAAATGTATCAAATTTGATTGTATGATTAAACTGAGTATCCTTTATGATAAATAATATAATATTTGACTTTTTCTTTCTATTTAAAGATAAATGCGCAGCTATTTAAGAAATCTGAAATAACATATCGACCGTTTTTGGTAAATATTACTGAGAATTATTGTGATTATTTTTCAAAAAATAAAGGAAGCGCTTATATGCGAATGATTGCTCCAATCTTTATGCCCTATACGAATCTGAATCATACTTGTCCGTTCTATGTAAGACTTTTATATTTTGGTGTATATTGTATTAATGCTATAATTATTTAAATATTTTTTTTCTCTAAACAGGGTTATGCATTTTTAAAGGATTTACCTATCGAAGCTGATAAATTGCCCAAGGTTTGGCCATCAGGTAGTTATCGATTGGATATATTGGCTTCAGAAAAGAACTATGGTCGCTTAGGTACAATTCAGCTTTTCTTTGAAATCAAAGAAGCAGGATTACTTTAAATAAATCAAGTGAAAATACGTCTTGAATTTGGTTCTGTACAATGGATGCATTAATTATAAATTTTTGATGGTTGAATAAAGTGTTTTAATCAAATTGCATTTGGATTGGGGTAATATTGTTTCTTATTATTTTGAGACTAAACAGGATACATATTTTGAAAAAGTAGTTTGTTTGTTGTTAGATCATAAAACATTTTTGGCAACAATTTCGTGCTTCAAAGGAAAATTTAAGAACGTCTTCAGTAATTTCAAAAATTTTGTGTGATATTCAGAAATCATTGTCAGATTTCTTACTACCGGCATGACTTGAGACGAACATCTCGTTGAAAAGAAAATACACATTTTTGATATGATATCTACTAAAGCAAACAAAAATTGATACCTACGCCATTTTTTAGTGAACGGATTTTACAATGATAATTCAGAACTATCATCTTTTAAAAATTTCTCTTAATCCATCAATCATAGTTTCGTTGTAAGATTTTTTGAATGTAACTAAACATAGTCCCATTTTCCTCGTTACAAGATATGGTTGTGGAAATTTGTTAGGATAATTCTAATTATAAACAACAAATTTTCGATACCAAATATTTTTTTTATGAGGTCTAAGAATTGTGAATTTTTATATATATTGGACTAGGTCAATGCATAATTTTCACAAAATGAATTTTTAGGAATTTTTTTTTTACTTTAAAAAAAAAATTAGTTACTCTAATATTTGTTTCTATAAAATGTAAGTAAACTAAAAATAAATTTTGAGGGTTCGTACAAAATTGTTCACGAGTCATAAAATACGAATCTTCATCATTCCATATCGCTCTTCTCAGAAACCATAAAAAGTATACAATATAGCTAGTTCAATTACAAACAAAAGTGTGGGACATTCGTACGAGAGACCGATGGAAAACTATTAGTTGGATTTAAAACTATTGAAACGAACTTAAATATTTTTTCTTATAAAGATATGACAAAATAAATTTTACGCTATAGAATAATAATTTTTGAAATATTTGTTAGTATCTTGGCGCAGTTTCAATTTTGCTCAGCGTTACGAGAGGGATATGAACAGCCTTAGCAAAAGTTGAAGTAGGAAATGCACTTAAGAAAGTGGATAAATTGCTTAATAACATCTCAAAACTATAACCCAATAAAAAAATCGAAAAACTTCTTGATAAATTATAATATTTATACGCGAGGGACGAACTTATTACGTGTGAAACTCGTTCGAAAGCAATATTTCAAAGCCTTTCAATTAACAAAAGGTGTCTTTACACTGAAAAATTTTTAATTTCTCTACGAAATAAAAGGAACATAATTTGTTTCAATTTTAGTTAGTTTGAAAAAACAATTTAAATTAAATTGAAATTGTATTAAAATAGCAAGACAAATTGACGCAAGAATAAGCTAGCAACAACAGCAATATTTAAAAGTAAATAAATATTTTCTTTACGCTTTGAGAGTTACCAGTCACCATAGCTAAAAAAAAAACGTTGCAATTTCGTAACTACCAGTGTGTAAATTCAAATTTTCATTTTGCTTGATGCTAATATTGATGACGTTGTTTTATGTTGGCTAGAAGAAGTTTTTTGTATGCCACAATTAGGTATATGAGTCAGAAACTGGCATTATTGTGGTAGTTATCTGTCAGTATTCTGGCAAGTTATTTGACAAAATTCATTCATTTTTCCAGGCGTTTAAATGCGGAATTAGTTGGTTTTTTAATTCATCAATATGAAATTTGATAGTTTATGTGCTTACACATCGACAAATATTATGTTTTGACGTTTTTGCAATATTTCATAACAATTAATACCCAAAGGCCTTAAAATTGTGTTTTTTTTCCGAAAAAAAAATTTTCAGTGGATTTTAAATCTATTAACATCGTATGAAATTTGACAGTTTATAGCTTGACAGAAAGGCAATACTATATTTTGAATTTCACGCAAAGGCTCAAGACTGCATTATTCCGGACCAGAATTAAATCTGACAAATTTCGATTTCTTAGAATAAATATTTCGATTTTTCATAGATTTCTTAATCCATCCAGATTGTTACCATCCTTTACTGAAATTTTACAATTAATGGCTTGACAGATGGCCAAGAAACTATATTTTAAGGCCAAGATAATATTTGTCTCTAAATATCACCCAAATGCGCTAAAATCGCTTTTTTCCGGAGCAAGAAATAAAGTCTCAAAATGTCATTTTATTTTAATCTACATATAATCATTGTGGCCATATATGTATATCAAGAGAATTCTTCTATTACACTATTCAGTGTTTATTTATTTTTTAGAAAATGTATGTACATTAAGCCTAGTACTTAGTTCGAGTGAAAATGGAAATTCCATACAAAAATGCCGGTTAATTCACAGCGATGAAACTTACAACGAGTAGTGAGTACCCAAATCCTTGAGTGAAGTAAGAACCAGTTCAACCACTAGGAAAAAATAAGTGAAGGGAAAGTGTGACATTTGTCACTTAATTTATTTTTATTGCTACCAAAAATAAAAATATACCACAAGACACCAAAATACGAAATAAAAATAAATATTCTTCAAAAACTATTTCAAGATTCAGTCAAATAAATTTCATAAAAATCAGTTTATTTTTTCCACTCAAAGTGATTATTAAAAACTCCAAACTGAGTATCAAAACTTCACGTGAAAAAACAATGATATTTTCATAAAGATAATTCACGTGTATTTTGAACTGGTTTAAAATTTTCATTTCACAAGAGGTGAGTACTAGGCTTTAAATTGACAAATATCAGACATTTCCACAGCACAATCATTTATCCTAGTAGTTGTCGTGAAATACTTTTATAACGAAACGGTTCAAATATCACTCCCGAATTTGGGTACTCACCTCTCGTTGCGAATTCCATTGCTGTGAATTAACCGAAATTTTTGCATGGAAATTTAATTTTCACTCGAACTAAGTACTAGGCTTAAGAGTTTATTCAATTCTTCTTTAGTTTAGCGAATTTTTTCTTTGATCAAAATAAATTAATTGACAAATGTCAGATTTTTATATCTTCTTATTTTTTCCTAGTGGTTGAATATGTCATTGCCCAACAAATAATTTAACTTGCATATGATTCTATACAAGCTATTTTAAGATTGCTCTAGAAATAGTTAAAGGTCTTATGCAAGTCATTTAGGCGCATTTACCCAAGCTAATTAACTGCCATAAGACTTTTGTTTACAGGTCTTATAGCAGCAAATAGCTTTACATGAACTGCTATTAGCTCTGCTGAACAAGCTATAGCTTGCCTTGGATGTTTATATAAGGCCTTACGAAAGTCATTTTAATAGCTATGGCCAATAGCTTGCCTTTGATGTTTATAAAAGGCCTTACCCAAATTTATTTTGCATAAGCAATCCATCGAGAGAAAAATTTTTTTTTTATCAAAGCTGATTCTGAAATAAATAAAAATATATTTGTTTTATCGATTTTTATTTTATTTTTCTGATGTTGTATTTCTTATTGCATTTTATTTTATTGTATTTTTTTTTCTCCTCAGTCAGCTTCCGAAACCTTTTTTTCTGTATTCTGTAATGAGTCAAATGTTAGTAAAATTATATATAAAAATGAAAAGTTTTTTTTTACCTGGGATTTGAACTCGATTCCTTCCTCGTTCCAGTCTAGCACTCTACCACTATGCCAATTTGCTGTTGACGAAAACATAATCAAAAGTGAATAAGTTGATACCATATACTTCACGTTTACGCAGAGGCAACAATCAATTACTGTGCGCATCTAATATCTGTTCTTTGTTCTTCCAAACTTCTTGAATGTTCTCTGACTGTTTTAAGAATTGCTTCTCTGTTTTTTCTTACTTGTCTTTGGTAGGTTCCAGATTTTATTTAAATTTTTGCCAACAGTTATTCATTTTTAAATTTTGCTAAAATGTTCAATGATGTTGTAAGCACTCCTTTTCTGTTTTACGGTGTTCAATGGGTACTTACCGTTCTTATTTATTTGAATCTGATTTTTTTATAAGCACAATATTTTATAAGATACACTTGTTGATCTTCACTGATTAACAGTGACAAGTTGTTTGCAATAATTTGTCGTGGAGAGCCTTATAGCAGCTATTATTCTAAGCATTTTCAGTGAACAACTTTGGAAGGCCTTATAGAAGTCATTTATAACTTATAATTACAAGCCTTGTATAGAGCTTGTGTAACTCATATTTAAAGGCCTTATAGCTGCTATTTGTTTAAATTTCAGGTGGAAATTCTTGACTTGCTCAAAATTGCTTTATACAAGCTCTATAAAATGTATTACTTCCCAAATTCAAAAAATTTTACCTTATACAAGCTAAATTGTTAGTTGAGTGTGAAATGAAAATTCTGGGGTGAAATTGAAAACAAACTGGTTCATAGTTCACTTTCTCATCTCATCATGAATTCCGTCGCTGCAAATTAACGCCAATCACTTTTATATAAAAATTTTGCTTTCGCTCGAACTGAGTGCTAAGCTACAACAATTCAATTTTCTGCTCCGATGTAGTTTTATGATTTATGACATGAAGTAAATTTTATCAAAACAAAAACTATTGTGATATTCCATTAGAAAATAAAAACTTTCAAAACAGAACAATCTTTAAATTAAAATAAAGGTATTCTGCTTGTTCTGCACGTTATCCTAAAAATGCGATTTTTACTTTACTCCCATTTTGTAAAAGTTTCAGAAATATAAAATACAGTTTCCAGTATAACGAATGCCGTATTACGAATGATCGATATTACGAATTATCACTTCTCTTGCAAAATGAAAATTGTAAATATACAAAAATTTATACATATTAATAAATGAATACGAAAATTGATGATAATAGATAAGAAATACACAAAATTATAAATACAAATTTAGTGCAACAAAAAAGTACGTATACACCCGAGTGTACATGTTTTATTATATCGATTTTTACTAGCTAAAATAACAGCCTTGTCTGTCATTATAAAAATGGAAGAAGTGACATAACAACGTTGGCAAATAAAGCAAAAAATGTACAGTTAAACGTTTTTACCAACTGTAGTTTGTTTGCGTCTTGTTTCAACCAACTTAATTTTCATTCCATTCCAGTAAAAAATACACACGATTGTCATCAAGTTGGGAAATCAAACTCACTTAAAACCAATTGTATTGAATTCGATTGTATTTCGTAGAAATTGATATCGATCCGGGGTTAACCTATTGATTTCACAACTTCCGAACAACAAAATATATAGAATTTGTATTAAAAACACATTACGTTTTAAAAAAGTGGGTATATATATTCTTAAGGTTTTCACCTAGTTGGATATTTAAAAAAAAGGTGAGACTGATAGGTCACACATTTATACTTGATCTTATGGAAATTGTATATAAAAGAAACATGGATATAATGGGAACAAAAATGTTCATTGGATCATACATTCACAAGCAAAATTTATCAAAATCTTAGTAGCTGAAAAGTCTCATGTTCTTAAAATATAATTTGTTTCACGTTTGTATAAAAGAACAACTTTTTTCAAGGTTTCAAAAAAAAATACGATGTCGTTTTCGAAATATTGAATTTGTAGAATTAAACATTTCTTGTGTTTTTTGTTATTTTGAAAAATGTTGATATAGCAGGAAACGTTAATTTTGGTCCTCAAAAATTTAAAAAAAAAATGCTCTGTACCATAAAGTTTAAGGAAAATTGATCCCACCGTTTATTTCTTAATATTAGAAAAAAAAAATTGCTGTATAAACGAAATAAATGTAACAAATACAAACATATACCTATGTAATCTGGGTTTTAACATCAATAGATTTAAATAAAAATATAAAAAAACTTTTTTTATTAAAATTTAGGTCTGCCCCTTAATTCCTTGATTTCAAATTCAAATTCCATTGTAAATAACTTAGTCTTAAGATTAAATACATGAACATCCAAACGATATTCTCCAGATGGCCAAACTGATGGCAACATATTTGCATCCATTGGAACACCATTAATCACTAAATCCCCCTGCAATTATTATAAACTTAATTAAAAAGTAATCAAGTTTATTGAATATTTACGAACACTATATGGGCAAGAGTGATTTAAGTTTGAATATGGGCCATACATTTGGTACATAATCCTTAAATATACACTGCCTTTGTTATTTTTAAAGAAAGCACAATAATCTTCTTTGATATTCATCAGAAATGGTCTGTATTTGATGTCAGCTTTTTTAAACAATTGAAAATTTATCTGTAAATATTTTAAAATTTTACTTTTATAAGTTTATTACACATGCACGACAATATACATATCTTACAATAATATTGTTAAAACTTTTGGTTAGATGCAAGCGAACGTATGCTTCGGAATATGTTCGGTTAACTGGTACAATCCAACATTTTTTATTGGTTACTAATGTGGGATCATGAATAGAGCAACGTGTCTTAACAATTTTTATCGAATTTTGTGGCTAAAGGATGTTTATAAAGAAGAAATTAAACACAATATTTCCGTCTGAACGTATAATTTTGTCTTTACTCACGTCTCCATGGGCAAACATTAACGCGATTGTAATTAGTATGAAATATGTTAAGATGTTCATTATAGCAGCGATTTTTTGCTAATAACTCAATTTTTAACTGATTTTATGATTTTGACTGAGAATAGCCTTGTAAAAATTTACCAAATCAGCTCGTTGTGATTGAAATATAATTATTATTATTGATTAAACTGATATATATATTTTTTTTTTACTTTATAACAATCATTAATTTTAGTCAATCAGGTATTTGCTTAAAAAGGCATTAATGAGTTAATTTAAATTTTGTATTTAGTTTTAAAAGTTGTTCAGGAATAGTTGGGTGAGCTTTGGATTTTTGTATCCAAATAAGTTATGGTAAAGTGGTACTACGAGTCAGTAAAGTAATCTATCAGGTCAGGTTTTCAATAAAAAAGGAGTTATAAAATTATTCCTCTTATTTAACTGACCAACAAAAAAACTTTTATTTAGTTCAGTTATATTGTGTTTTTGCAATGCAAATTATGGGGTAGTTTAAATTTTTTGCTTGCTTGAGGTGCTGAATCCGAGTCTGAGGCTTGTGACTAAGATTGTTTGCCGCTGCATGGAAAAATTATGCAAAATGCGTTTTTTTTTTGTTTTTCACTTATGGCTTAAAAACTATCAATTATTATTTAGTTTTATATAAGAACAATTGAAAGTAAACATAAATTCCTAACAAATCTCTTTTAGTGATTTATTTCTGGAGCAATTTGAACTCAAGCACTAGTTGAAAATTGACGTCCTTTCAATGTTTCCAAAAATCTACTTTAAAAAACATAAATTAATTAAATTTCAAACAAACCCGTTTTTTCTGATGGTTTTTAGTTTCCTTAACTTGAAGTTGGCCTCTTAATTACTGTAGAGCGTCACGCTTTTTGAGATGTTCGAATTAAAAAATTTAAATAAGATGCGTTTTAAAGGTAAATTCAAGGTTATTTTATTTTTGAGGTAATTTTTTTTACGTTTATTCTGAAAAATGATTTTGTTTCAATTTTTATTTCTTTTAAATATTATCATGTATCTTTGAAAAATCATTAATAAGTTGTTAGCATTTGTCTTAGACTATCGACGTATTTTGAAAATATGCTTAGTTCATAAATTCCAAATAAGGATTCCTAAGAGAGAGAGAGAGAGAGAGCGATGAATGGGTTTTTGCAAAAAAAACATTTCAACCAAAATGTCTTCCAAACTGTATACTTGCCCATTCTTTTAATGTTGTATTCTAACGTATTTTGTTAAGAACAAAAAGTACTCAAATTATAAGCAAACAAGTACAATTTTTTGCATGTTGAGTCACGATATTTTCGTTGCAAGCCCCAGATTCGGATTCAGTATTCTCAAAAACAAGCAACAGGATAAAATCAAACCTAGGAGTAGATTTTTTATTTAAAAAAAAAAATCAATTACGATTTTGGAATTTGTAATTGAAAAATTGAATTACTTATAACTAGTAATTGTTATTGAAAATTTTAATTTCAAATTACAAGTAATTGAAAAAATGCAATAACTAAATTTAATTACATGCAATTAAAAAGTAATCTTAATAATTGAAAAACCTGGTTATGATTACTTTTTTTCGTAATCATTACACACAAATGCAAATTGATTAAAAAAAATATTATTTACATTAGTGTTGTTAAATGTAATTGATATCTTGTGTAATCAATTAAATTTGTATATAATTATAGTAAATAAAATACACGACTGGGTCGCAAGTACTCGATCTTATGTTCAGGACGCTGAGGATTTCAGAAAATTATGTGTTAGGACATAGAAGTTATGACACAAAAATCTTTAAAAGCTGTAAAAACGTTATTTAAATTAGCGAAAACACTTCGTTGAGAGTTTGAGATGAAAAACAAGGACGCCATCTTTTTTCTTTATTGGAATATGATCATATGGAAAAAAAAACTTAAATCGTTGGAGCGGTTTAAAAAATAATTTGTATATATAAAATTCCTTAAACATTTTTAAGAAATGCTTCTTATCTATTTATTATACTAAGCCGATGATGGGAAAATTCTATAAATAATAAAGAAACACGTTCTATGACAGGTACTATTAATAGTTGCTAAGTGCAAAATTTTATAATTTTTAGCAATAGATCATATTAATTTTAGTGTATGGAAAGATTTCATCAAAATCTTAAGAGTCGTTTTTGAGAGAACATTTTTTGTACGGCTTTTTAACTTTTGTATGGAAAGTTACGTTTTTTCATGCATATACATTTTTTTCTAAGAATAATTTAGAAAGTACTAAAAAACTCGAAAATATCGAGTTTCAAAAAATCGATCATATCTTTTTCGAAATATTTGATTTAAAAAAAAAATTGAAAGACTTTTTAAAAATTCAAAAATATTTTTTTAATTAAAGTACACAATATTTATAGTTTTTGGAAGCCCTGCATAAAAAATTATTAAAATCAGTCATACCGTTTTGAAGAAAATCGGAAATTAAAAAACTGGTAGGTACCATTAATAACCATTTTTTGAAAAATGATTTGACACCAAAAGGAAGCGCTCAATATAAGTAAGTTATTGATTTTTTTTAAGAAAAGATTTCTAGTCGTTTTTGATAAAAATACGATTATGTAAAATTTCTAAAAAAAAATTGTATGCCAGGTACCGTTATTTTTGGTTCTAAGAAAAATGGAAAAAAAAGGTGTGGGCATAATCAAGTTTGAAGTTAAACAATTTTGATCCTTGTTCAGGTAAAGAATCATTTTGAATTTCTTACACGTAATAAGAGACTTGCGTAGATAATCTGTCTTGATTTTTGCAATTCCGAAATGCTATCATTTAAGTCCAAGCGAACAGGACTTAGAACAAATTTATAACGCCTTCCTACTGTTTTCTTTATTTTCATACAATTTTGTTTCACATGGCGTATCTGAGTTTTAATGAAAAGAGATACGTTTGGCTGTGATGACTTCATATAATGACTTCATAAAATATTCAAAGACAGTGTTGGAAATTTAAGTACGATTTTAACAAGATTATTTTAAGATTTTGTAAAAATATTTTTTTTTTTACTCTTCACTATAGTTTAAAAATATTTTGTTTGGTGGCTCTTGCAAAAACCCAATAACGGTTGTGAAAAAAAAATATTTTGAAAATAAATCTCAAAATAAAAATCATAAAACTGCATAATGTTTTGTGTTTCTATTTGAATTTTCTTCTAGGTATTCTTAAATAAAAGTTCTTTGTTTGTGAAATAAGAGATATCATTTTTTGATAAATACTTAATTTGTATATCTATTAATTTTTGTAATTCAATTTTGAAAACGGGTAGATGAATTTTTAATCAAAATAAAAAAATAAATAAACGAATAAAAAATAAAACCTTGTTTTTTAAGAAAACCGCTCCAAGTCTAAGCTATTTTACGAGTTGCTTATGCAAATAAGAAACGATTTAAATGCTATTTATATTTTATATAAATTTGTATACTATAATCCCTTGCATAGGTATTTTTAAAGTTTTGGAGTTTCTGGCAACTTACGTGTGATCAAGCTGTTCATTCACTTAGTAAATGGAATCTAAATCCTTTATTTTTCGTGGAAATATGGTAAGAAGCATTCAAGGACCTATTACAAACTATTTTGATATGCCCCCTTTTTTTACAGATTGACTGTAGGTGCTGGATGACAAATGATAAATATACCAGATGCATTATATAAAAGATTTCAGTTATAAAAAAAAAATAAAACCTCATTCGTTGATATTATAAAAATAACAACATACGTAAAGTAAAATAAAATTAGGATATTGTTTCAGAAAAAAATAGTATAATCCAATCCTTGTAGGAACTTATACCTCGTCAGACCATGACCTGCAAGAGATTTACTTGAAAGTAATATTCCATATATAACATCATACCATACCTGAGGATAACTTTATTTTGAAATTTATTCAATAAGCAAACTTACGTCAATGTTTGACTTGTATAACGTCACTAAGGAAAAACTAAATGGCAATAATGACGCTTCATGCAACCTTTAAAAATTAAGCTAGTAACAATGAATGTGGTTTTGAAGATATTATTTTATTTGCAATTTTGCATATACTATTATACTGCTTCTAAAATATAATCCTATTCAATGTTATTGACGTTGTTATATACATATAAATATGTACATATGTATATTAAGATACAAAGAATAACTTTTTGACAATTGTTATGAACTCGAGTGGCGTCAATGAATCGCAATGCTCCAAGATGTTTTTTTTTACAAACAGCTGTCATATTTAGTGGGTTAGATTTATCAAAAAAGAAAACTCTTAACCACTTGACAGCCATGTAGGTATCAGAAATAAAATACATATTCCTACTCTTTTGATTCTTGATCTTGATGAATTGTCAAACATTTTCACCAACTTTCATCAACGTTCCAGTTTTGATAGGGGTTTCATAGTAGTAGTTAAAAAAATTTCCATTTCATTGAAAAAAAAACACCCTTTCACTGCAAGTATTTTTTATAGACTTTCTTGATTCTTATTACTTAAAATTAAAATTATATACGTGGACCAAGTTTTAGATTATACCAAAATAAATATTTTAGTTTGTTAAACTTTCATATTCTTCCTCTGCAGCACTTTGAAAGTGACATTTTATAAAACCAAAATAGGTTTTTTGATTAACTTTGGATACAATGTAGTAGAATGTTAAATTTTGCTTCGACAATAATCTTCAAATTTTAATAATATAAATTTTTGTCTGACTTTTTTTGTCTTCGCATTTTCCCTTCCCAAATGGTTTTTTTTTTCCACCAAAAAAGAGGGAGGGAGACAATCAATAATGTGATCCTATGGTTACAAGGGCGTTGAATCCAACGAGAGTTCTCTGGGGCCCAACTATGATATTCGATTGTACAGTAAGAACGTTCGAATTTGCAAAAAATTCGCTCGCTAATTATTAAGCGAGCGCTTATAAATGGATCCCACTTTCTTACATATTACCACTCAAAATAAGCATTGAAAAAAACTTTCTTCGAATGGATTCGAAAGTAGAACAAAGTTACACAGTAGGCCCTCTGGTCATCGTCCGAACTCCGGTTGTCGATTTATTGGCAAATGAATGAAACAAGTAGCAACCCTTTTCTCGTTCTTCACAAAGAAAGAAGTGTTTTGCCACCTTGGCAACTAAAACATCTTCTTTGAGAGTTTTATATGAAAGAACACCATTTTTATTTATTTATGCAGGTGGTAACTCATGTGCATACACAAAATACTCAAAATAAATTGTCAACCAGTTTTTGAGATGTCAAACTAAAAAAAAAAAATGGAAACGTTTTTTTAAAAAATAATTTTTTTTTAATTTTGATATGCAATATTTTGTAATCTTATTTGAAATTTATATATAAACAGATTAATCTATACATATTTAGCTGATAATGAGAAAATTAAAAAAAATTTAATGCACGACTGGGTCCCACGTACTTGCTCTTACGTTTTCGAGGGCTTAAGAGAATTATATGGAAATTATGAGAGAATAATGTTCTAAAGCATGAAATATGAGAGTCTGAGATGAAAAACAGGAACGCCATCTTAATTCTTCTAATTGACTACAATTGTATGGACAAAAAAAATTAAATTATACGAGCGGTTTTCTTAAAAAAAAAAAAAAAAATTCTGAAAACATTTTTAAGGAAAACTTTAAGTATGCAAATCTTAAGTATTTATTTATGTGCATATAAAAATAAAATTTGAAAAAAATTGTACAGCCGCTTTTGAAATATTGAGTTCACAAAAAAAAAAAAAAATCACAAACTTTTTCTTAAAAATTAAAAAATAATTTTTTGGTAATGTTGATATGCAATATTATTAAATCTTAGTAGAAATTTGTATATAAAATTTATTATTTAAAGTTCTTATGACCTTTAGTCCAATTGTGTTTCGCCTAGGGAAGACAGTTGGGCTCATACAAAGTAGAACTTATTAATTTTAGTATGTGAAAAAAGTTTAATCAAAATCGTATGAGTCGTTTTTGAGAAAAAAAAATGTTTCCTTTCTGGTTTCTTAACTTTTGTATGGAAGGTACCGTTATTTTTTCATATACATATGTTTAAATTGTTTTCTGAAAATATTTTAGAAAATACTAAGAAACTCTTAGATATCAAGTTTCAAAAAAATTGATGATATCATTTTCAAAATGTTTAATTTTCAAAACAAATTTGGAAAAAATTTTTAAAAATCCAAAAAATATTTTTTTTTTAAATAAGTACACAACAATATTTATAGTTTTTAGAAGGTCCTTTAAAAAAATATTGAAATAAGTCACACAGTTTTGAAGAACATCGAAAAATAAGAAAATTTAATAACCATTTTTTGAAAAATGGTTGTCAACCCAAAAGAAACCTTGACTAAAAGTAATTTATTGAATTTTTTTAAGAAAAGTTGTTGAGACGCTTTTGAGTAAAATACAATTATGTGAAATTGTTAAGAAAAATTGTATGGCAGATACCGTTAGTTTTGGTTCTAAGAAAAAATGAACAAAACGTATGGGCATAATCACCAAAAACCGATCGGGCCTTTTAGGCTGTCGATGAACAGACAGACAGACAGAATTTTGCCATCCACTTTTTTGGTGACATGTCATGTCATGTTTGATTGTTGTCTAAAATTTTTTTTGCAAGAATCCAAAACTTGCCTTATAGTTCCTACATCGCAAATAAAAAAAATCTTCTATGAGAAGTACAATAAATAATTGCTAGTGTAAATTTTTATAATTTTTGGTACTATATCGAAATAATTTGAGCATATAGAATAAGATTAATAAAAATCGTATGAGAAATTTTTAAGAAAGAAAAAATTTTCCCTACCGTTTTTTTATTTTCATAAAATAAATTTTTTTCTTAAAATACCTTAAAGAGTCTAAAAAAAAAACCTTAAATATTGAGTTTAGTAAAAATCGATCGAAAATCAAAATATTTTAGTTTCCAAAAAAATTTTGATTTTTATTTTAAGTCTAAGAATTTTGTTTTAATTTTTTAAGAAAAGCTGTTTATATGGCTAAGAAGCTTCTAAATAAAAAAATATTGAAAGAATGGTTCTTTGGGAAGGTACCATAAATTGATAAAAAATGTATTGCAGGAAGCGTTATTTTTAGTCAGGTATACAAAAATCAAAAAAAAAACGTGTGAGTAGAGTCCCCAAAAACCACTTTGTACCAAGTTGTAACAAAATTGGTCCAGCCGTTTAGGCTGTAGCCTAACAGACAGACGGACAAAATCGTAAGACCCATTTTTTTCATCTTCACTATCATCGTAGTGACAACTCTAATCAAAATTTCGAGTTTTCTTTTCATTTAGGAATGCATTACTTACAATATAGTACCTACATATATATCTGAATTAAAAATAATTGTGTCCCGTTTTTTCATCCAATTACTCCTATGTGCGTCTTTAATTTCTCTGAAAAAAAAGATAAGACTGAGGTCATTCAGTTCAAATAAATATTTTTCCACGTCATCGAACTTTAATAAAATTAATTTTAAATTCCCCATAAAAAAACCCTCCCTGTCCTGAATTTTCAAGCAAAAATCAATTAAATCAGGTTTTTAGAAGTTTTTGAGTTGATTTCGTATATATACAGTTATGAGTTTTCCCGAATCATATTTACATCATTTGTTATAACACAAAAAACCAACTCCACATGTAAAAAGTATTTTTCCCTACCTCATAGTTCCTTATTGTTGATGCCATTAAGGAACTACGTCTCTATTCTAAAATATGAAACAGTATTTCTGAATGAAATAGGAAAAAGGTGATTCTAACAGGAACAACGCATCCGTGCGTGATAGGCAGTTAGTTATGCCATACCCCATACATTACATTATCATAACATCCTCTCACACAGTCTTAAACAACAACACAATGCAAAAAAAAAAACCTCAGTCCTATGATTCAGGATATTTTATCGTTTGATCGTAGACTTGAAGCTGCAGCTGATTCTGTAGAAGAATTTTCTATTCTGTATGTGTTTTCCTCTCTGTATCAAAGAGGGTTGAATTTGATGAATTTAGCTCCTGCTACGGAGCTCGTAGGGGGTGAAAGTCTGAATGTTGAACGTGCCATGTATCGTCATTTGCCTAAAATATTCAATGTTGGAACTTAGAAGGGTGGCAAATAGACCTGGGCTATTGCGTTGTTAGTTAATCCTTCTAAGGGGTTGATTAAAATCTATGAAGAATGTTGGGCAGAATACAACGCTTACATTGTACCTCCCATGGAGTACTGCTATGGTATCAGAGCTGCTATATTATTAGACACTGGACAGAAGAGATTGGGTTAGTAATGGAAATTATGATATTCGGGCATGCATACAAATAGTTCGGTTGGCACATATTTGTTCTTCGTGCAATGATAGGCAAATGACGTATGTACATTTATTTGACTGCATGGCGCTATGCAGAATGCGAAGTGAAATTGCACCACATGAGTCACTCTCTTGTTTATTGAAATATCGACAGTCAAAGAGTATTTTTTATGGAAGGGGGGGGGGGGAAGTGTGGGATTAAATTCAAAAACCATTGACAAAATTGAAGAGTCTTTAATATATCTATTTAGCTTTAATTTTTTATTAAGCTACCAGCTACATATTCAGGTACAGCTAAATCCAACATCTTCATTTTCATAATTTTAGTCTATGTTTTTTTTTTCTTGCTTTCCCTGCTTGCAACTTCAACTGTAAAACACAGATTATGAGTATTTTTTTAAATATATAATAAATAAATAATTTGTACATATAGTTATAACAAAAGTGGTAAAAAAAATGTCCGTACGAAAGCATAATTATTTCAAACTTTTACAATCGAAACTAAACAGCGTAGTAACTGAACGCACCTATTTTAAAGACTTTAACATCCTTATACGCAGGGATGGTCTGTTGCTTGTACTTAACTTTTATTTCCACATTAAATCAAATACATACAATAGCTAAGCTATACATCTTTGTAGATATAAGCTTTTACGTAAATTTAGTGTTAACAATCTGTTAATGTGAATGGGTACTTGCGTTGTAATGTTAAAAGCTGTCGAAGCTGAGACACAGAGTGTCTCTTAGTTCGTCAATAATATTTTAAGGCATAACTGTTGGGTATATTCTAAGAAAAAAAAACGTATGGGGAAAAGTTTCTGGCTTAGACTGCATAAGCAGTAACTAACAAAAAATTCCTATATATAAGCTTTAAAACATGGTTCAGAAAATATCGCTTGCTGATAATAATTACGGAACTTTATCAATCTTGTCACGAACCTTAAGAAATTTAGTTCGAAAATGATAAAATTTTCGATGTCAGACCTGGTTTATAACTACATCCATGCGAAGTGTAGATTTCATATAGGAAAATACTTTTTTTCTTAGGTGTGAACTGTCAAAAAACTAAATCCAATTATTTTGGGCAACAAGGAGCAACAAATTTGGCTCGAAACAAATGCAACTAAGTGGGCGTTTCCAAAAGAAATTTTATGACAAAAACTATTTTTTTTCGAAAACCCTTTGGTGCGTAAATTATTGATGTTTCATTTCAAATTTGATTTCACTTCGTTTTGAACTATAAACTAGGCTTAAGTATTAAAACTTATAGTTCTCTCACGAACAAACTCGTGAAAAGACTCTTTAAACGAATAATTCATCATCAAGTATCCATTTACTTTGGGAAGTGATTTTTTATTTCAAACATTTCTTTTAATGGGGAAAATAAACTATTTGGAATATGTTATATATTTGTCCTGTGATGAAGAAGCTGGTAAATTGTCAAAGTTCATTGTGAAATTCTACTGCAGGATCGATATGTGATGCACTGTGGTTCCACATTCACAAATTCTTCCAAAAACCCTTTTTCTTTTGGAAAATAATTTTATAAAGAAACTTCCATTCAGCATTTTTTTTCAAGCTGCAATACAAATGTATGTAAGAACGGTGAGGCTGTAAAATTGGGTCTTCAAAAAACTCAAATAAAACCACAATCTGTGTTTTCTTTTAAGCTTTTAACTGTTTCATATTTCTAGAAAGGCACATTTATATTCTTTTAAGTAAAAGTTGAATTAGCTGAGGAAGGAAATCAAAATTCCACATCGTCAAAAGTGCATTTTTGACCTTAATGATTCTTATTACTATACGTGATTTTTGTTTTGGTGCACTGTGCATGTGCTTGTGCAAACATAATAATAAGACATAATTTTATAAAAAAAATAATAAAACTTTTAAAAAAAAGTATTTTTATAGTGAAAATTTCTGTTGGGTGTATCTTTTTCAATTTATAGTTAAAGGTTAACCTAGATAAAAATTATGTTTTCTTGAACTACTTGTATAGAGTCATAGCCCGTAAAATTCATTGAAGCCACTAAATACTAAGAAAATCAATATTTTTCAAAAAAAAACATGACGCTTGATGACATTTTTTTTAATCGGCGTGTCAGCAGGCGCACATTATTTTGAATTATTTTTACCTTATTTTTGATCATGCCTTAAAATTTCATCAAAGTCAGTTTAGACGTTCAGATTTAACGGGAGATACTGCAACTCAATATAAGATAAATTTGGTGTCGCAACAGCTCGTGGAGAACCAGGGCCTAGTGACTTACAAATCTCAACCATTTCCGTGTGCGTGTTGTTGGCAGGAATGAAGGGGACCAACAATTTTTTGCCTAGTCCGAACGGCTAGATGAGAAGCACTTATTCATGACAAGTATACTCTTGGAGGATGTGTCAGTTCCTCACAAGAGGCAGTACCTCGCCAAAACATTTCTGTTTTTAGGTGGCAGTGACTGGGAATCAAACCCAGAACCTCCGCATGATAGTCAACGCACTTACCATCATGCCACGATTTACTACTCAACTGCAACTCAATATACAAACAACTGCAACTCAACATACAAACTAAAAAAAAATCTTCAAAAAACTCACAAAGGGTGGGCGTGGCAAGAAAACATTATATGGGTGAATTATTTGAAAGAATATTGTCCTACCAATATTTTTCCAACATAACCTAAAATCTTGCCTATTTTAGGATTAAATTAAGTGGGCGGAAATTTCTTGTAATGATGTATTATGGTATTTTTTTGTCATATCGGAAAGTTTCATCAAAATCGGTTGGGTCGTTGAAATTTGATTTAATTATGACCGCCTCTCCAAACAAACGGAACCACTGTGCGATGTCAAGAAATTAAAAATCGGATATGTTTTTTAAATGCTCCGAAAAAAGGTTGCTTAGGGCAATTCGATTGACATTTAGATATTTACAAAAAAAAAAGAATGTTTCAAAGATTTTTCAATACCTACATACATTTCAAAGCAGATATTGCTTAAATGATTTCAATGAAACTGACACCGGTGAAAGTTGAGATAGAGTTAAAAAAAAAAAATACATATTTTCGTTTCAAAAATATGTGAACATTTACAAGCTTCATTGTTTTTTGAGCGATTTTCAACGAAATTGATACAGGCGAGAGCTGACAAAAAATTAGAATAGAATACAAATATTTTCAACGGGGTGTATCAATAAAAATGTCAAAATTATACAACTTCGTTGTTCCTTGAGCAATTTAAATGAAATTGCAACACAAGTAAGAACTGAAACAAAAAAGCTGTTTCAAAAAAAGGTCCAAATTTTGCAACTTCACATTTTTTTAAACACTGTCAAAAATACATAGGTATTTTCTTCTTCTCTAATTATATATCAGTTCAAAACTGTGTCAATTTCATTGAAATTTCTCAAAGAATAACAAAGTTTGCCAAATATTAACACATTTTTGAAACACCCTGTTATGATTTTTCTTAACTTTGTTTTAACTAGATGTAGAATTAAAAGTAAAACAATTATTTCTGCTCAAAGAACAACGAGGTTGCAAAATGTTGACTTTTATTAAATACACGGTTGAAAATATTTTTTTCTTTTCAAATTTTGTTGCACCTCTCACCTTTGTCGCAATTTCATTTAAATCACTAAATGAACAACAAAGTAGCAAAATGTTAACAGTTTTTGATAAAACTTGGTTTGAAATATTTTTTTTTTCTAATTTTGTATCTGCTCTCACCTGTGCCAACTTTCTCCTTTCGTAAAAATTTGTTTTATTTTATTTGAACGGATCGTGAATGAATCTTCAATAGTTTTTGCATGATAAACTCACGAACGAATCGGATAGCAGAAAACGGGATTTGATCGTGTGACCAATGATACAAAATATAAAATTCATGATCGGATCAAAAATAAAATTCCCTCTTGAATTTATCACAAGAGAACGAATCTCATTTTATCCTTGTTTTGAAACAAATTTTAATAATTATGCAGTCAAAAAAAGCTATGGATTCCCAATTCATCAACTAGCTTGTAAGTTAAATTTTGTTTGATTCAAACAAATCCAACCTTATGATTTGAAATTACGTTAATTCATAAGTCTCTTACTTTGAATTAATTTTTTTCTAATTTATAAGTCACCAACTAGCTTATGATATAATTTTTTTAGTTCATAAGACACACAAATTAATATAATAATAACAAATGACATAAGTAATAATGACTTAATTATTTTGACAATTTTTACTGACTTAAAAAAATTCTAGTTTTCCAAATAATTAAACAAGATCAAATTTTTGTTTCGGATCATTTCTTATGACTGTACTTAAAAAAATGTTCACAAACAAATTTCAAAACAAAAAGCTCCAGAATGCTTTTCAATTCACTTCAACACGACCACTTTTCACAGAAATACAGCTCTTTAAAACTGAAAAATCTTGTTCACTTGTTTTTTTTTTTTTTGAAAAATTAGTGTGTTTTTTGTTTAATATGCTCAAAATGTCTCATTTTGCATGGTTTTTATAAATACATTGAAATGTAGGCCCAGGAGCTTTATTTACAAATTTGCGACACCTCATGAAGAATGTTTCAATCCACTTTCCTTCAAAAGTGTAATTTATTATAGTTAGTGGGTTTTACCTTTGAACCGACGACGCGACGATATATAAAAAAAGTAGGTATTATCAACCAATTAAATAGGTGGTACGTGGATATGCCTTACTAATTTTGTTTTTCACATTAATTAAACATTCATTTCAGACACACCCAACGTCCTTGACTCGTTCTCTAATGAAAGTCTATCATCCCAATCTCAAACTCTTATTCTTTCTGCCTCAAACTTTTTACTTTATCAAAAGCAAACAGTTTTCTAGCCTGAAGGGCAAATTTGTTTTTCTTTTTTTTTTTGCCGAAGTTGGCTAACACCCACTACAGAAACTGCGAATTTAATTCGATTTTCTACTTACTTAAAACATCATCAGCAACTCCAAGACCATAACAACTTAAGATAAATAAAAATTTAAAAAAACGGCCTTGTTCCGAGACAAGAACTTGGAATTTTCCTAAGCCAATGATCTTAAACAAATAAATGAAATAAACACAAGGCAAAACAACACTTCATTCCATTAAACAGGGTGACTCCTTTGCCAAAGTCATCGGCATTTCTCTATCCCATCAGGTGGAGCTTGTGTGGATGAACCCGAAAGATTGTAGACTTTCCCTATTCAATTGTGAAATTTGCTAAAATGAAACAAAAAACTTTTCAAAACGGCAGAAAAAAGGAAGAACAAAAAAAACATAATTTAAATTCATTTAAAGGTGTTCCAGCTTCAAACACACACATAGAGGTGAATCACCTTCAAAGGAGCAACACAACAAATAATAGTAAGTACCCCAAAACGCAAATCAGCAGGGTGCTTCGAAATACATGCAACTTATAACAGCAACGTGTCGATTAAAATGTGAATTTGGCCAATTCAATACACCGAGCACGTAACACAAAATCTTAATGCCCTAATGTCATGTTACAAAAATAGAAAAAAAAATGATACCTGGCAGACGCCTAGCGTATACCTGGTAGGCACCTAGTGGGAATACCTGGCGGACACCTAGCATATGCCTACCGTATACTTGGCGGACTCTTAATGGATACCTGTCGGATGCCTAGCGGATACCTTGCGGGCACCTAACGGAAGACTGGCGGAAGATAAGTGGATACCTGGCTGATGCCTGCTGGACGCCTAGCAGATACCTGGCGGATACCTCACTGTTGTTGTGCTATTCTAGCAACAGCATTAAATAATAACTCTCCTTATCTTCATCATAAAACAATTACGACTTGCAATCGGAGTTGTACTCGGTGTTAATAGAGAGGGAGAAAGAGGTACAGGGTAATTTATTTATTTTTGTACTTGAATTATTTTTAAATAACTCCTAAAACAACCTTTGCCCTAATTGAAACGAATTCCAAAAAACCACTTCTAAATATACTGGTTAGTTTTTGCGTGATGCGAGGACAACGCGTTGGGAATCACAATTTTTTTATATGATAACTCCTATAACATCCTCTGCTCTAATTGAAATAAATTTCTAAAAACCGCATCTAAATACATTGGATAGTTTTTGCGTGACGCGAGGACAACGCGAAGGAAGTCACGATTTTATTTATATGATGATGGTGACGATTACAGTCTCAAAATTTCAAATTAAATTTTATTTCTGTAGCCACATAGTCGAATAGATTTCTGATGAAATCCATGTTTAGATCCAGGATTTTATGATAAAATGTATTTTGATTTTGGACAGAGAACAGCCAAAGGCCCACGACCGACCGTAACGACGAAATGGAATACGAAAAAGTAAAACCCCTCCTGGGAGAGAGAAATTCAAAATCTTTTGGGGTTACTGGCTAAGCAGATCGAATAAGGAGACTGCATTTTGAGAAGGGTCCTTCCTTCTATTGCCATCCAGAGAATGTTTTAGCCGGGGCTGGGATAGGATGATTATGATGTTTTTGGGATTTGGTTTGGGATGTCAGTATGGCAACAAAAAAGGTCGTTAGACGCATATTGCCAAATGTATGAGGCTGAGTTTGGTTGAAAATATATTTATATATAAGTGTACTGTATGTACAATGTACATGCTCGTGGATGCTTGTGTTTGGAAGATTTGAAGTGAAAAGTTTCATTCAACTCTATAAAGTGAAATGGGGGAAAGTAAGTATACATATACATACTCACAACTTTTAGATGTGAAAATTACGTCGTTGTTTTCATTGCCAAATAAAAAAAAAAAATGTGAACCCTCTGAACATCTATGCATATAGATATACTCAGACACATACTTGCTTAACTATGTATGCAAAAGGGAATGGAAAGTGCATGTTTCCTATAACATACTTTAGTCGGATGAATGTTAATGTTGAATTGAAAGGAAGGCATTTTGTTAGGGTCGGTTTCCGAAAACATATGGTAAATGTGCAAGTTGAGAATATCAATATGAAGAAGAGGAAACTAACTCCTCTTCATTGCTGTTCGTTATAACAATTAACATAGGAATCGAAAATGTATTTCAACATTTTATGTCAGAGTCATAAAGATAGACGTTTTAATAGTTCTTTAAAATACACTTTAAATTATATGGAGGTAAATTTGTAAAATAGGAGGAATCAATGTATAGAATTGTACACAGAAGTATTTACAGGGTGTCCGCCGGAAAGGTAAACTACTTTGTTTTGCCACCATTTTGAATCAATAAAAAATTTTATCAAAATCAATCTTCAATTACTGTGATGATGAGACAGTTACGTGAAATTTTTGGGAGAAACAACGTGCCGACAAAACGCACTATTTATCGTGTAGTGAAGAATTTTGAAGAAAGAGGGTCTGTAGGTGATAGGCCCAAGCATGGACCACAACGTACTGCAAGATTGGCTGAAACATTACTGCTGCTCAAGGAAGTGTTCAAAACAATTCATCAACTTCAAATGAAAACGGCGTAACGGTTACTGCAAATGGGGAGCGATATCGTGATACGATTGAAAAAATTTTAATGCCACAACTGCATGCCTTAACCTTGTGATAAACATGTGATATCAACAACACGGTGTCGCATCGCAAACAGCCAGGATTACAATGGAATTACTGCGAGATCTCTTTCCAAAACAAGTTATTTCAAGAAATGGTGATGTTGATTGGCCTCCACGTCGCCTGATTTGACTGCTCTGGACTTCTTTTTGTGGAGATATCTGAAAAGTAAGATTTATGCAAACAAACCAGAAACCAGATATTAATGAAATACCGCGTGAAATGTGTGAGAATATAGTGAAAAATGTCCTCAAAAGGGCTCGCATTTGTAAGACTAACAGAGGCGGACATTTACCTGATATTGTATACCATACATATTTTCTGATATTATATAAAACATTTATCAATATAAGATCCATTCTCTTTCATTTAATCAAAAATTATAAACAAACAAAGAAGTATACCTTCCCGGCAGACACCCTGTATTAATGTATGATAAATTTTCTGCAAACTGTAATTTTTTATTCAAAAACTGGCAAAAATTTAAGCTGTTTTAGTTTTTAAGAATTAACTTTAGCGACAACTTTTAAAAACTTTAAAAAAAAGGAACTGTAAAAATTCTCAAGTACATGGTACTGATATTGCTTTTTATCGTATTTTATTCTTTCTTTTTTAACATTATTTTTGTATGATGCTCGATCGACCTTAAATAATATTTTTAATTTCGCTCGTTTACTTTTAAAATTCCTATTTTTTAGTTTCTAAAGTCTGTTTTCCCTTTATTTACTGTGCTTGATTATTTCATAGCTTTTATATGTAGGTAAATTATCAGAAAGCAAATATTTTAGCAAGGAATTATTAAGGGAGGGTTCAGTTAGAATAAATATACTACGACATTAACATTTAGAATTCTTATATAGCCTCATTTCTCAATGTAAGAAAAATAAATTCTAAAAAAATTTCACCTATGCTTATTAAGGAATGCAAAATTTTTTATAGACAGAGAACTAAAAATATTTCATAACATACTTGGAGTACAATACCATGGTAATGACAGACTTTCTTCGAATAGAAACATTCGTAGGTATCGCTCCTAAGGTATCTTAATATAAACACATTTGTAAATATAAAATATTTCATTTCAATCATTCAAAAATAAAATATTGTCTCTTTCAGAACACCCACACAAAGGAGTAGGTTGGTGGAAAATCTGTTAAATTAAAAAACAATTGAATCTGTGAGTGAAAGAACTGTACAAATGCCAAAAAATTAACTATGAGCTGAAAATGCCAAAATGTTCTAATTTCGAAAGTCGAATTCATACTTTAGCTACACTATACTGATCACACTCACTGAATGAAAGAATAGTACAAATCCGGGATTTATACTGTTCTTTCCCACAATTGTTACTATACTATATGAAATTAAGGTGCAACTTTTATAGCAACCAATTACAAGATTATTATAACATATAACAGTTCGTGGGGAAAAAATACAAAAATTTAGAAAATAATAACTGGAGCAGCTTATGTTGTATACAATAATTTCATTAAAGGGAAAGGACAACTCCAATCCAGCAAATCTCCGGTCGAGCAAGTCTTCTTCCGAGTATCAGCAAGGTATTCGAAATAGTTATCAATAGAGCTCTGTCTAAGTGGGCAGAGGACAATAATATCATACCGGAAAATCAATTCGGTTTTAAGGCGGGACATGACACCATTCATGCCGCGTCTAAACTCGTTTCTGATGTCCAATGGAACAAATCTAAGAGGCAGTGTATGGGTATGGTTAGAGGTACTTTTTCCAAAGCTGACCAGACTTGGCATTAGTAAACCACTATTATAAATGCTTTATGATATGCTCAATGGCAGAACATTTGTTGTCAAGAGTGGCAATGTAACTTCTGCCGCAACCTTTAATATTAAAAATGGTCTTCAGCAGGGAGCGTTCAACTCGCCGATTCTATTCAGCATTTACACCAGCGATCTGATAAGTAGCCTAACTCGGGCAATTGCGTATGCCGACGATCTAATTGCGTAGAGAACAGCTTCAAAAGTCGAGGTCATGAGGATTCTCTTGCAATGTAACATCGAAAAGATTCAGCAATACTACGATGGCTGGAAGTTGAAAATCAACTTTCAGAAATCAGAAATTATCTTCTTTAGGACTCCGTTGCGTGGAGCCACAAGGGATACGAGAAAGAACTGGCGCAAGCTGGTGATCGTAGGGCCAAATGGACATCCACCTGCGAGTAAGAGTATAGTAAAGTACCTTGGCATCTGGATGGATCACTGTTTGTATTTCGAAAGACATATAAATGCTTCTCTGGCCAGGGCTAGGAGAGCTTTTGCCCTGACAAAACGGTTGTTTTATAGCAGCCGGCTTGACAGCAGTGTGAAGGTGATTTGCTACATGGCCCTTATCCAGCCGATGATTGCCTATGGATGCCTGGTTTGGTTCAACGTTGCCCCATCTCAAATGGAAAAGATTCGGGTGTTTGAGAGGCAGTGTCTTCGACGCTACCTTAGATTGCACAGAAAACCAGAGTCGGAGTACAAACATTACTATTCCAACCAGGTTCTATAAAACTGCGCCAACATAAACAGGATAGATAATTTCTTGCTGAAGCTTATTCGGGGTCACATTGCAAGAGCGAGGTCCTCGAGCAACAGCTTAATTTTTGGGGCTTATTACCCGAATAACTAATACTACGAGTGTGCGTTTAAGCGGCTTTATTCCGCCCGATGCATTCCTCCATCTATACAGTCGAGACCACCAGTTTTGGTGGTTGAAAAACGAAGTTCCTTGACCTTGGTATTTTCTTTATCTGTATGGCCGACTTACATATGTTTTGGGTAGGTAGTTTTTAATTAGGGACAGGTTTATGTAGGTAGTTTTTAAGTAGACAGTCAGGGTGGCACCAAAAAAAAAAAATCATAAAAAATTTATAAAACATACAAAAACACAAAAAAAAAATTACTAAACCAACAAAAAATTATAAAATGGAAAATGCTTGCTGTAGCTGTTCTAGTCTGTAAGTATAGTCTGTAAATTAGTTTGTAAGTAGGTTGTAATTAGATTCTAAATAGTTTTAAGTAGTTTTAGGTAGCTTTAAGTAGTTTTAATAAGTTTTAATTAGTTTTATGTAGTTTGTTAGTTTTATATAAAACAAAAAAAATAAGGACAAAGATACTGAGTTTTTTTTGTAAACTCTTCTGGGGAAAAATAAAAACCGATCTGGAATTTTAGTATTAAGATAGTTCTTAGGCCAAAAGGCATAAGCATTAAGTTATTCTAGTTTAACTTAGGACGCCCGATTAGGGCCAGTAAGTTAGTTTCAAGATATTGATAAGTAGGCTAGTTTTTATGAATTTTTGTCTAGCTTTAAGATAGTTTTAAAAAAAAAAATGAATAAAAAAAAACAATAATTTCATTGAACAACTTCAGCTAATAGGATTTCTCAAAGAACTGCCACATCTAGTTTACTAAGATTTGTATAAACTAAAAAATAAAATAAAATTAAATAAAATAAAATAAAATAAAATAAAATAAAATAAAATAAAATAAAATAAAATAAAATAAAATAAAATAAAATAAAATAAAATAAAATAAAATAAAATAAAATAAAATAATGAAACAAATTTACTTTAGTTGTACTTTTTTCATATTGTTTCACTCAATATGAACAGTACAAGTACAGTGTCTTTCTGTCTCAATATTTCTTTTCTGTGTTCAGTTCTATGGGTTAGTCATTCATCAAAAAATAAGTTGCCTTGAAAACTTTAAATCTCTCAAACAATGTTATCTTACATTTTTACTTGTACCTACTGTTCTTCCACTCACCGGCTCAACTTAAATCCTTGTAAAACACACATAAGTGTAAATAATCACTTTAGAAATAGGTGTTTTGGCTTGATATTTGCCATATTTCGTTTTGCAAGCTGTTTTGAGTAAATAGAAAATATTGTCATGAACTCAAATAAAGATTATTGTTAAAAGCCATTTACATGTTATTTAAACCAGAAAGTGATATGAAATTTTATATTGAATAGCAAAAAACACTAGACAGGACGCAAAGAATCACAGTTGGAAAAGAATCACACGCATGTACTCGTATGCTTATGATTGAATAAATCAAATTATTAACATATAAATAAATGCAGGAACATATCGTACCGAACGTAGTTCGTAGCGTACCGTATGAATTGAAGATTTATCTCACTTTTTTTTTAACGGCAGACAGTATTTTATTTGAATTCTTCTGTTTATCATACACACACTACAATAAAACCAGTGTTTGAGTACAGTGAAAAATTAGTATGCAAAAAAAAACTAGTTTTGTAAATAAATATTAAGTAAAGTTGCAGAATGGCAACATGAAAATTTCATAGTTCATACATATTTGGTTTTAGCCCGCAATTAAGGAGTTGTAAATCCAAAAATTAACAGTCTTGAGTCTAATTTTAAGGCAAAATCAGGACTCTTTGTTTTTTTTTTTAATTCTATTTGTGAAATTAGTTCGTAATATTTCTCAAAGAGTCATTAAAGGTAGAAGTTCGTATTCAGAGTCTTATTTTAAACAATTTTATCTTTGTAAGACCATGTGTGACTTGGATCGAAATCGCATTCAATTTGATATCATGCTTAATTTGTTAATGTTTAAATTTATTTGGACTCAAAAGTGAAATTACCACTGTGGTCACTTTTGCCTTTTATCTTGATCATTATTAAGTTTAAGTTTAGGTAAAGTTTTAAGTTAACAAACTCATAAACAGACCTAAAGCTTAAGGTTGAATTGATATTTGGGGGCTCACTTTGGCTTATGTTTAATGTCATGGAACTAATGAAAATGACCTTCTCGTATCGTCATAGGAAAAACGGACACACATGAGGGCATAGTACATAAGTAAAGAGAATCTTCCATTAGTATTACTTCTTGACAAATGAAAGCTTAGCTTGGCAGCCTCACTCTCTTGTATAATAAATAGCAAAAAGAACAGAACTAGCCGAAATGTAACAATCAGCTATTTCACACGATAATTTCAATGGAAAATAAGTATTTTCTTTTAATTTCCGATTAATTTAAGTATTTACTTGGATGAATTCACAATCTTTTGAAAGTATTTGCCAGCAAGTATAAACTAGGTTTCATGCATGCAAAATGCAGTTAATACTTCAATTTAAACCTTCTACTAAAAATTAAGTAATTACTTAATCGTTTTACTTCTAGTAAGTACTTCTGTTTTATGTATATTACCAATTATTTTATAAATAATCGTTGTTCCATTTTCAGTCACTTCTTTTTAAGCTGCACATACCCGCCTCATGGGGGATCAGATAAACTATCTAACTTAACGATGTATGACCCTGCAAATATCAAATACGATTTAGGGGATGCCCTGCATATTTACGATAAATAATACGTATACGCCACAGTGCATCATTTAAATAAGCAGCGTTCTTTTAATTTAAAAAACAACGAAAGTTCAAATGTGAGTTTTAATTGAAAATTTTTAAAACATGGTTAAACTTGGTTGTATTCAGTTGCATCTTGTAGTAACATTATGTAGACAAAAAAATTCTTTACTGCAGAAATGTATTTATTATAACCTTCAGTATGCTCCAACACGGTATTCACTTAATTGGTATATTCTTTTAAGATTTTGTTGTTTAGCTCCATCTGCTTTTTTTTCATAAATTTTTTGTTTCTATTGTTTTGTCAAGCTCAAGAAAAACCTTGAAAGCTTTCAATTTTAGTGAACTTCTCATTTTATAACAAACGTACTGTATCATTTTCTTAGGCTCGTTTTAACAGCCAGTCCAGTAATTTTTTTTTTAGTTTTGTGCACCATCTATCAGAAAACTTCAACTGACCTATACTGAAGTCAATTGAAGAACTCATAGGTTAATTTTTAAAATTAACTTAAATTGAATACTTAAATAATGGGTTGATGATTTTTTTTAATTCAAAGATTTATAAAAACAAAAAAATAAAAATGTTTTAAAAAATTTAAAAACATTATCCACTTTACTATTAAAAGAATTGTATTCACGTAAAGGAAAATGCCAAAAAATCCCATAGTTGATTAACATAAAACATACTATGGGTCGAACATGGACATTCATTGTAATTAGATAAAAATATAAAATTAGTTTCCTTGAAAGTTATCCCAGAGACTGATTATGATGATTTAAAAAACATAAATACTTGATTGTTCCCCATACAAAGTAGGTATCAAGAATGAAATTATTCCCTTACGAATTAACTGTCGCCAATTTTACAAAACAGTTAAATAATTTTCGTAGTTTTAAGGAGTGCGAAATAGAAAGAGACGATTTTTTATAGTGAAGTGATCAAGTATTTGTAAGTAAACTGATACAAAACTTTACTTTAGGATTTTTGTTCTACTTAAAAGCTTATTTTCTACTTTTTCCTCTACGTTAACCATTTATCGAACACAATATTCAAACGCGCAGTAGCTTGCTTTTCAAATTACCCATACCTATCCAGTAAAATAATGCTTAGCACTTTTCGTACGATTTTGCGATTTTTCATTACACCAAAAAGAAATGACGATTTTTCCAACAAAATGTAAACATAAACAGATAAACACATCTTCAAAACCAGTTCGACAAACTTTTGGGTCGGTGGTGCCGATTCTATAAGCCCAACAAAAACACACTCGAAGCCAAAGTCACTCACATGGATTCACATAAGAGAAGAACCCCAAACCCAACACCATCAAACGGTGATGCGTATGAAAAAGTAAACATAAGAAAATTCTGCGTCAGCTTATAGGCATCAACATCAGCCACCTCTAGCAGCTACATTATTATTCAACATGCAGCGTGAATCATAACAAACTCCAAATCCAAACCAAAACATAACTTATGCTGGCTGGAAGGTACGTTTTTCCGTTTTGCTAATGCCCTCCTCCGTCTGACCTGGCAGCTGCTGCTGCTGCTATGAGCCATGTTGTGTCTTGTGTGTATACTGGATGTTGTTACATTGGTCTGGTTAGGAGGCCCCTGGCCTACATAGACTACAGGTTTCTTTGGAGTGGTTGAACTCTCCATCTCCACCATGGGGCCGTATTTCTGGTTTCCCATTTGTATATGTTCTGGTGTGTGAAAACGAAACTGCAACTGGAAGTGGCTGTGGATGAAATGAAAAGCCAGGCCATCAAACAGCTCTTTCTGGTATAGCAGCTATTGAAACAGCTGACTGGAAACAGAACAGCTCTTTACTTACTATACAACTTGCTGCCACAGCTCCTACTGCGAGTTGGTGGAGAAGCCAGCTGGGCGTATGGACTCAACAAGCTGTTATACTATGGAGTCTACAATCGTTCGATAGAGTATTTATTATATACGATGGAGTGGGAGATCTTGGATGAACTCTGTTCTCTGTGTTTGGGGATTCTAGTCTCCATCGCAGGAGTTTCCAGCTTCAGACTAAATTTTAATATCTGGTCAAACTGGTTTATCGTGATGACTGTCGTGTGTTGTGTGTTGCATCTGCTGTTTTTGTTTTGTGTTGTTTTCTGCAAAATCTGCACAAGACTTTTAGGTAAAACTTCAGGCAGATAGGTTAATCGTAAGTCTTGCATCGGATAAGGAAAAGTTAGGTAAAAACTGGTTCCACTTGAATTTGAAAGAACTAAAGCTGGTTTCCAATGGTCGGTCGACACGATGGATTCGTGGTGGGGTTTCCTACTTCCTCGATTGCGATTGCAATATACAACCTCGCTTCAAAAGGAGTTGACTTAAATAAAAAAAGAAAAACATACATTTTGCTTATATGTGTATGTGCTGTGTTTATAAGTTTTAAGTCATTTGTTTTTGTTAAGTAGACATTGACAAAGAGAACCTCTGTGAAATGGGATCGATTAAAATGATGTTAAGTTTTTAGAAAAAGTCAAAACTATTTGCTTTCGAAACTTTAATATTATGTTAAGATAAGTAAAGGCATACAAAATTAAAAACAAAAACCTTCACGAAGTTTAAATTTTTGAAAAATTAAATTAAGAAATCACATTTGGCGCAGAAAATCTCCCATGCGCCATTCCATAATGCGTTGAAGAATGTTAAGAAATTGACTCCAAAGGTTTAATTCCGTCCTTAGATTTAAATTTCCACCTGATGATACCTCAATTATTCTTTTCATTTAATTGAATTATTCCAAAAACAACATTTCCTGATACAAAAATATAGCGTCATTAAAAGATGAACTGTTTCGGAATAAAGAGATATAGGTAAATGGCATCTGGTTTTTCCAAAAAATAATTGACTTTTTATAAAAAAAATAGGGAAGAGAGAAAAAGGTGTAGGGGGGGGGGATAGAGCGATAGAGGATAAGGCAAGTCTTGGATTGGTGCAAACAAAAATTTGAGATAATAATCAAACATAACGTTTCGATAATAGAGAACACCGAAAAAGTGAGTGTCAAAATACTGTTGGTCTATCTGTCTGTTCAGCTACAGTCTAAACGTCTGGATCAATTTTCTTAAAACTTGGTAGATAGTGGTTTTTGGTGATTTTGCCCACATGTTTTTTTCTTTTTTTTTACGAACTAAAAATAATAGTACCCTCCATACATTTTTTTAAGCATTTTTATAAAATCTTATTTTTCTTAAAAACGGCTTCACAACTTTTCGAAAAAAAAAAGATTCAATGAATGGATGGAGAACCATTTTCAAAAAATGCTTATTAATAGTACCTCTCAAAGAACCATTTTTTTATTTTTGACTTTCTTCAAAGTTGTTATTTTGATTTTTATAATTTTTTCTATACAGAAGCTCCTAAGCAATACAAATAGTTTTTTTCTACTAAAATTTTCAAAAAATATTTTTTGAATTTTTAAAAAATGTACTAATTTTTTTTTTTTGAAAATCAAACATTATGAAAGCAATTAAGGTCGATTTTTATAAGACTCTGTGTTTAAGGTTTTTTACACTATGTTAAGTATTTTAAAATAAAATGCTTTTATGAAAAAATAACGGTACCTTCCATACAAATGTTAAAAAAAACCATTAAGGAAAACATTTTGTTCTTAAAAACAGGTACGTAGCACGATATATAATTAATTTACTTAATTTTTAATTTAGTAAAAATTTAAAAATAGCAACTATCTATAGTCCTTCTCTTAGAACGTTTTTTTTGTTTTAATTTTGAATTTTATCATGTTTAGCTGAACAGATTTTGATATTTCTTATACACAAATTTTTAATAAGGTTAAAAAAAGTGCATGTCAACATTTTCAAAAAAAAGGTTTTGATTTTAAAAAAATCAATTTCTTTTTTTGAAAATTCGATATCTCAAAAACGGGTCAACATTTTTTTTTGAAATTTTGTTTTTATATGGACATAAATAAATACCTACCTAAATTTGAAACAAAAAAATTACTTTTTAAGAAAACAACGATTTTAAATATTTTTTGTCCATATAAAATCAAATTCAATCAAGAATTAAATTGGCATTGGAAGTTGTTTAAGCTATTTTATGTACCGTATTACATGCTTTTAAACATTCTCTCATTATTTCCATATCTTTACATATAATGTTCTTTAACCCTCAGCGTGTTGAACATATGAGCCAATACGTGCGACCCACTTATGCATTTTATTTCTGTTGGAATCCATGATTTGCTCCTTATGGAAGGTATTTCCCCACTCCCACCTAAAAATAATCTTGCTGGTGCACATGGTTCTATTTCGATGCAGGTACATACACCCGAATGACCAAGTGAAAAGTGATGACCGGCTAACGCATAGTGTTCCGTTTGTCGAATTTTGGTGACATAAATCTACCTCGGTTCTTTAAAAAACACTCTATGGGGAGTAACGGGGAAGAACATATATGGATTTTCTAAGTAATATTCAACAAAAAATGTACCCGACCTTATTAAACCCCGCTTACCTATGAGTTATAAAAAAACCATCCACCTACTTTCAGCTGGAATCGGTATCTAGACACATAGTCTAAGGCACTAAAGCGATTCCTTCAAATACTGAACTTAAAAATTTCCATTAATTTCCTAAAAAGCAAATTGATTCTTTTTTTAGGTTAAGCAATTCAATGGTTAAGGAAAAGCGTATTCGTCTCAAAAACGACTGCTACGATTTTGAGAAAATGAAACTAGATCATTACCGTAGGCATGCTGTACTTTCAAGTCAAAAAAATTGTTGCTTGCGTTAATTGCCATAAACGATTTTTTACTGTCGCATTTCTCAAAATGGATTGACAGATTTTAATCAAATTTTTATGGAAAAAATATAAATACTATTGTATACCAAAATTTTGGAAATAAAAATACAAATTGTGGTTTTTTTTTTAAATAGGTAGATAAGGGTGTTTTGTTTAGAGGTATAGAACTTTAATTTGGCAACACTTTTTTAACTGGCGGCCATTTTGTCAGCTGTCAAGTGATTTATTTAAATTTTGGTTTGGCATTTCAACCTGAATACACTGAAGCCTGAACAACGCTTCTAAATTGTGCAAATTCATGTTTTGAAAATCAGGGCTCTATTCAAAATACGTGTCGCGCGTATTTTGTTTAGTAATGAAGCTCACTTTTGGTTAAATGGATAAGGCGATGAATAAAACTGCCATATTTGGAGTGATAATAATCCTCAAGAGTATGTTGGAACACCGTTACATCCACAAAAACTTACTGTTTGGTGTGCTTAATGGGTTGGTGGAATAATTCGTCCAAACTTCTTTAAAAATAATGCTAGCCAGAACCTTACAATCGATGGTGACCACTATAGAGCCATGATTACTGATTTTTTCGTTCACCATGTCACACAGCTTACGCCACAATTGATTTATGGAAGAAAACGTTTGGTAACCGCATAGTTTAACGCAACGGACCCGTGTCTTGGCCTCCAAGATCGTGAGATTTAAAGCCGCTTGACTATTTTCTGTAGGAATATGTGTAGTCGCTAGTCAACGCCGATAAACCCGATACGATTGACCAATTGGAGGACAACATTTACCACGTTATTGCCGATATACGGCCATAAATGTTGAAAAAAGTCATTGGAAATTGGACCTCCTGATTAAACTACGTCCAAGCCAGCCGTGGCAGTGATATGCAACAAAGCATATTTAAATTAAAATGCCAGTATCTAAAATCTTTCGAATTAAGTACATTTCATGTCAATTAAAAAAAAAATCATCTCTGTTTTATTCCATTACAAAGTTTTATACCTCAACAAAAAATATGCTAGTTGAACGATTGTCTTACAACTTTTAACTGTCAGAATAACTACTCTGACGTCAGAATCAAATAATGCAACATAATATAGCAATAATGTATAAGTTGAAAGTTTCTGACTAGTTGGTCCAAAATTAGATTGGCAACTTTTAAATGTCAAAACCGCCAAACTTTTTAAGATTCCATGAAATAAGATCTTTTAATTATTTTCTATAAAACGAATTTATAAGAATAGCAATAGTTCTTTTTCCTTAAGAACACTATTAAACCTTTTTGGACCATCTTTTCTAAATTTGCTACAAATATGCATTGAATCAATTAATTAATATATTTCAAGACATTTAATTTCGAATTTTCGAAAATTG
Source organism: Dasysyrphus albostriatus (assembly GCA_946251815.1). Lineage (NCBI taxonomy): Eukaryota > Metazoa > Arthropoda > Insecta > Diptera > Syrphidae > Dasysyrphus > Dasysyrphus albostriatus. The sequence continues at coordinate 29,096,125 of OX276337.1, read as the reverse complement.
AGTTATTTCATGCGAAGAAATCCAGTTGCATTGCGGGCAGTTGTTCATTCACAGTTTTAATATTACAAAATAATTCTATGTCCTCAGTTCTATTTTTCATTGTGAAGAATTAACCTATGTCTTCTTTATAGACCAAAGTTTTGTGTAGTGCTTCATCAAATAATGCCTCTCAAGAACTCAAGAGTCACTTAAATCCAACAAAAAAAATAATAATATATGTATATGTGTTTTACGCCAAGTTATTTCATTATATAGTCTATACTAGTTCAACTTTTAAAATCGCTGTCCTGAAACATTTCAAAATGGTGACTTATGCTGGATTTACACGAGTGACAAATTGTCAAATTGTAATTTCTTCCATTTTGACGACATTAATGACATAATCGTGTAAATGAATTAAAAATTTGCCTTAATATTAATCATAAAATTAATGCCAGTTAGCATTAAATATTGTCATTAAAATGAAGCCATGTAAATGCACACTGACACCATTTTGCAAATAATGACAGTACACAATAAACGATGAACTTGCTCATTCTTTGCCAGTATAATGACAGAGCATCCGAACGCCACTATTTTGCCTTCATCTAAATGCATGTCATTGATGATTTGATTTTACCATTATGTTGCCACTTTAATGACGTAAATTAATGGCAATTTGTCACTCGTGTAAATCTGGCATTAGACTCTAGTTCTGAATTGTAATGACGATTTCAAAAGTAAACTTGACTTAATTCCTAAATTTAGTAGAGCTTTTTTTGAAATTTTGAAATTTCGTACCATATTCTAATCTAATTTGGCCAGCAGTGAAAACACCGATACTTAATTACAAGAACAACATCACTTGGCGATGAACTTATTTAGTTTAAGAAATCGAAGATAGGTTCCTATTTTTTTTTGTTTCTTTAGACAAACTGGGTTGCAATTCCGTTCTACGAAATCAATAAACCGAAATTGTCTTGACCGAAGGCAAATAAATACAAAATATTTATTCCTGTTTTCAAAGTTTACACATAAGCATTTTTGTCATATTTAAAAAAAAAAAAACACAAATTTTGATAAAAAAAAAAATAAACCAAAACATAAACACTAAGGTACTTATCTCTTGGTATAGTAAGGTACCTACTTTGCAACGTACTAAAAATTAATTCCAGAGCAAAGTTTATATACCTACTTCCTATACTTCATCATCTAAAAATAAACACTTACTAATTGACAAATTTCGTCGTCACTTTCACTTCTAATTCTACAACGAAAATATTATTGTTTACATAATTTTATATCAATAACAAAAAACGCCCCGCTTCTCACATCATGATAACATGTCTATCACCATCTATAGATAATGTATAATGTAGATACTTACCTCAAGCATTTAAGCTGATGCGTCTAATCAAATGAATATTTTTTAAATACCAATACTCGAGAGTTCATAATCGGGTGAGACAACAAAATATTTACTCAAAACATTCATCATGAAATAATTCAAGGATAACATTTTGAACTCTCACCAAAGAGGTGAGTTAAATTTTGTTAGAAATCTCCAAAAAAAAAAAAAGAAGAAATAATCTTATGTTTGCAATTTAGAGGTAAACATTTAGATCTCGATATCTAGCTATACAATTTAAAATATTTATTTTATATAATTATATTTTCGAGGTCATTTTCAACAGAAAATGCTTCGTCATTTTTATAAATTCGCCGCAAATTGCCAAAAGACGGATTTACCATTTAGCAATTCTGTGGTGATATTTTATAGATGTAGGTTCCCACTGATAACCAGTTGTCGGTATATAGGAAGCAATCTTTAATTAGGTATTATTTTTGTAACATATTTTATTGCGATTCCCTATTTCAAAACAATTTCATCAACTTATTTTGATACAAAATTTTATTTTTAGCAATTTATTATTACGCCAGGACCTACATATAGGTACACAGGTATCCACTTTCGAAAATTTGTGAAAATCCAAATCAAAAACAAAAACACCTGTGATCGATCATTGATTATAGTTCAATGGCCGTTTTGATGGCCAAACATAGGTGTGTACATATGTAGACACAACCGACAATTGATTGCCATCTTATAATTAAATCAATAATGCCTATATCGAGACCGACAATAATGCACTACGACTACACTATACATAACACTACCTTGTCATTATGGTGATTACTTCGTAGATACGTGTTTACGCAGTGCAAAAACCTTACTCAATGCCAATGCTATGACGAACTTTTTGGTGGTTTGCTGATGGTTCTCTCTATCTCTCCCTTACTCTTTGTCTCTTTTTTCTACTTTTGGCGTTTAACGGTAAACAACAGAAAATCGATTTGTAGCAGAATGTGAAATGTTTTTAGGCATGTTTTTTTAAGAAAAGGCTGAAAATAGGTATAACTGAAATGCGCTCCCTCGTGGAAAATAACCTTCAGTACCAAAGAGAATAATTAATAAGATTGGAAATTTGTTTATTTTCCTTCATACATACACATGTAGATACAAATACAATGCAGGAACACAGAACTTATTTTATCAGTAAGATTTTTTATTATTTTTTGTGATAGAATTTTTTGGAAACAAACGTTTAATCTGCTAACTCGAGATTATTCATAAACAAACTAATGGGTATAGGATATAGATACTTCTTGAAAATCTACTTGTTTCTACCTGGAACTACCCACCATCTAGACCCTTCAAGAAGTTTTCTTAAGGGAAGGGTATTAAGCTCGTGGTCGTAGTTTGATCTCACCAGTAAGTTGTAGCAAACCCAGAAAATAAACAAATTATGCATTGATTTTTTTTTTAAGAACAGCTTCACCAAAAATTATGATGACAATAACCTTCATGATGTTCATGCTCCCAAATTCGGGAAACAAGAATTTATTGATTGTACAAAGATATCATATTAAAAGGTGTTATTCTTTTCAGTTTAGGTTGGCCACGTTTCGGTGGCTATCAGATAAGTTATCTAAGATAACTAATAAGTATTCGATACGTTTGTGAACGACCAAGCCGGATATGTTAGCTGAAAACATTTGACAAAGAAATTCAATTTGAAATTTTATTTATCGGCAGACAAATTGTTACTTGCTTAACGAAGATTATTTCTATTTTCATGTTGAATAGATTGTCAGATGATGAAAATTTGTATTTTAACTTATCCATTTCCCCTTAAAAAATTCGACATGATAATTCTCAACATGAACAACCCAAATTTCTTGACATATTGTCAGCTGCTTTGACATTTTTCCTTCGATTGCTGATGAGTATCCTACAGTTAAAGGGATACCTTCAAATTTATTTTTTGAGAACAGATGTTTTGTCGTCGATTATTTTTAAACAAGGGATTACAACAACATAAAGCTATCTTATGTAGTACCTCGCGACATAATGGTTAGTGCGTAGGACTGTCATGCCAAAGGTGTGGGTTCGATTCCCTGCCACTGCCACCTAAAAACAGAAATGTTTTCTTCTGAGATACTGCTTCTTGCGAGAGACTGACAAAATCTCCAAGAGTATACTTGTCATAAATAAGTGCTTCTCATCTAGCCGTTCGGACCCGGCAAAAAATTTTAGGTCCCCTCCATTCCTGTTAACAACATACACACAGGAATGGTTGAGAGTTGTTAGTCACTAGGCAATGGTTTTTCATGAGCTTGTTGCGCCACTAAATTTATTTTATTTTATTTATTTAAAGCTATCTTATAGCTGAGAAAAAGTCTGATCATGAAGATGTAGAGCATTGAGCATGTACTGAACAATGAAAATCCTCTGAACAAAACGTGTTCTGGGCGCTCTGAATTAATTTTGAAGTTCAAAACTTAACTCTGCCTGCTTAGTCATTTTATTTTTTTTATCGCTCTTAAAACTCTCAGAATTTCTCAAGAAAAAATTAATCGTTTTTGAATTTTTAATAAATTAATAGGTAGGTAGGTACTTTTACCTAGCAATATAACGGGTGATTTTTTAAGAGGTTTAGAACTTTAAAAAAACACAAAAAATTCGAAAAAATGAATGAAATATTTAATTGAATCGATAGTTTGAACCTTGCAATTTAATGTTTAAAGATAATTTCATGCAAATGTTGACCGCGGCTGCGTCTCAGGTAGCCCATCCGCTGAGTCCAATTTTGGCATACTCTTTCACACATATCGGCCGGTATCTCACGAATGAATGCATGGATGTTGGCTTCCAGTGCGTCAATCGAAGCGGGCTTGTCCCTATAGACATTAGCCTTGACATACCCCCACAAAAAATAATCTAATGGTGTCAAATCGCACGATCTAGGCGGCCAATTGACCGGCCCGAAACGTGAAATTAACTGTTCACCAAACTCGCCTCGCAATTGCGCCATTGTTTCGCGTGCTGTGTGGCATGTGGCACCGTCTTGTTGAAACCACATATCATGCAAGTCAAGAACTTCCATTTCGGGCAAAAAAAGTTTGTTATCATCGCTCGGTAGCGTTCACTATTGACAGTAACGTTGCGATTCGCATCATATTTGAAGAAATATGGCCCAATAATGCCGCCGGCCCATAAACCGCACCAAACAGTGGCTGTTTCGGGATGCATTGGTAGCTGTTGCAATGCTTCTGGCTGATCTTCACTCCAAATGCGGCAATTATGCTTATTTACGTACCCATTCAACCAAAAATGAGCCTCATCGCTGAACACAATTTTTCGATAAAAAAGCGGATCCTCGGCCAGCTTTCCAAGAGCCCATTCACCAAAAATTCGGCGTTGTGGTAGGTCGGCTGGCTTTAGTTCTTGCACCAGCTGTATCTTAAAAGGCTTTACGCCCAAATCCTTTCGCAAAATTTTCCACGTAGTGCTGTAACAAAGGCCTAACTGCTGGGAACGGCGCCGAATCGACATTTCGCGGTCTTCTGTCACACTAGCTGATACGGCCGCAATATTTTCTTCACTACGCACAGTACGTAAACGTGTTGGTGGTTTAATGTCCAACAAAGTAAATTTGGTGCGAAATTTGGTCACAATCTTCCGAATAGACTGCTCAGAAGGTCGAGAATGCCGACCATAAAATGGAAGCAGCGCGCGATGAACATTTCGAACCGGGCACGAATTTTGATAGTAAAATTCAATAATTTGCAAGCGTTGTTCATTTGTAAGACGATCCATGGTTAAATTGCAAACCAAACTGAAGCTGTTTGACAGTGACACAAGGTACTAAACACACGTCAGCTGTCAAAACCAGTGTTGCCAAAACCAAACCAGCTAAAAAATCACCCGTTAGAAAGGGCAAGGCCTTAATATAGGTAATTGAAAAATGCTCCCAGAAATTAAAATAAGGAATCTTTCTTCGTTAGAAATTCAATTTTAATTTATAAAACTTCTAGTGATTGAATATTGATTTCGAAAAAGTGATCTTGGAAATTCAGCTGAAAGACTAAGAGAGAGCGATATTAATTCAAGTTTTTTGTTATACAAGTTACACCAGTTGAACAAATATTAAAGTTATTCAATTTATAGAAGTTATAGCCCTTCCAGTTACTTAGATTAATGTACAAAAATGGCATTGGTTGTTTTAGTAAGCGGGAAATTTTGAGAACCATAAATCCATTGTTGTCTTTGCATTCTGAGTTTCTCAGTTTCTTGGTAAAAATTAACAAAATTTTAGGGAAGAAAACTTCAAATTTGATACAAAAACTTTGGATTGTTAAAATTCAAAATTAAAATCCATGCTAGAGAGGACAAAATGAAAAAAAGAACTAGACACACAAGCATTCTTAAATTTTTGTTTTAACAGGCATACAGAACAGAAGTTTTTTGACACATAGACATCTAAAACATACCTTAGAAAAATTCTTCCGGTAAAGAAAGACTTACAAGATTAATGTTAATGTCAATTCATTGACGAACCCTACATAACTGCAGAAGAGAAGACCAGAAGTTCGAATTTCGGCTACTTAACTATACATAGGTATATTACCTCGAGTCCACACGGGCAAGTACTAGTAAGCAAGTTGAAGCCTAGCGGATGCCAAGTGTACGCCTAGTGGCCTGGCGGACACCTACCTGGAGGACGTCCGGTGGACACCTAGCAAAAGCCTAGCGGATACCTAGTGGGGGCCTATCCGACGACTGTTGGACGCCAAGCAGAGGCCTGGCGGGCAATAAAATCCATCTCAAAAATAGTTTTGGTGAATTTCGTATTTTCAAAAATCTAATGATGAGTTTATATACTAGGCAAAAGCTTCTTATGACACAAAAACTTATTACTTATTACTTACTTACTTACTTATTTAATTTTTAGGTACCTGAAATGACCATTAAAAAAGACCTTTCGTTATTTTTTATTTTACTAGTTGTAAATTGTGAGAGTTTAAATTCGGAAATTTTGTTTGCTCCAAAAATAACGGTACTTGCCAAACAAATATCAGGAAAATCCTTATTTATCTCGAAAACGGCTTTAACGACTTTTACTGAAGTCATATTGTACTTTTGGGAAAATAATTTTTTGCTTTTAATCGTACCTGTCATAATATATGTATGTACCCAAAATTTTTTTTAATTTTCGATTTTCTGAAAATGTCTGCATGATTTTAAACAAATTGTTATGCACAAGCTTAAAAAAACAACATACTCTTTTTTTTTGAACATTCAATATTTCAAAAATTGGTTACTGAATAGGTTTGGAACTAGGGTTTTAAATATTCATATATCGGGTTTTTCAATAAGAGCTCTACAAAAGTTTCTGGACGTAGCGCTCTTAACGTTGAAGACACTGACTCCGAATTTCGGTAGTAAATTTTAATAATTTCGATTCGTTGTTTGTTGGCTCGTATATCTTTCCATCATGAAATGGCAAACCTTATTCAAGAGAAATGTCAAAAGAGCGACAGTAAATATGGCGTCATTTGCTGTCCCTGTCGCTCTACTTTTGCAGCGTCTCTGTTGAAAAACCCTTTATTGATAAATATTGAGATTTCAAATAAAAAAATTACAAAAATTTTATATGTACAGATGTATTTTAACAATGTTACTATTCACTTTTTGATTTCTGTTACAATGTGAGTAATCAGTGACACTTAACAGACAAAGTGTAGGAAAAATAAAATGCACGACTGGGTTACACGTATTACAAGGCGCTGAGCGTTTAAGAAAATTATATGAAAATTAAGAGAGAAAAATGTTTAAAAGCATGAAATACGATATGTAAACTGACTTAAAAAAAAAAATATTGAGAGATTGAGAAGAAAAAAAATAGAACGCCATCTTAATTCTTAATTAAGAAGCAGTTTTCTTAAAAAAAATATTTTTTATATATAAAATTCCTTAAACCTTTTTTAAAAACAATTTTGTATGCAAATTAAGTATAAGTAAGTATTAAGTATTTCCTTATGTGCATATCAAAACTAAATTTAAAAAAAAATATCAACCCGTTTTTGACATATCGAATTTTCAAAAAAAAAAATTGAAACTTTTTTAAAAATTCAAAAACTTCTTTTTTTTGAAAATTTTGATATGAAATATTATTCAAGGTTATCTGAAATTTGTATACAAAACAAAATTATCTAAAACCTTTCAGCCGATAATGAGAAAATTCAAAATAAAAAAAACACGTTCAATGACAAGTACTATTTATAGTTGCTAAGCGCAAAATTGTGTAATTTTTTTTTAGTAGATCGTATTAATTTTAGTGTATGGAAAAAGTGTAATCAAAATAGTAGGAGCCGGAAAAATATTTTCCTTTCCGGATTTTTAACTTTTGAAGGTACCGTTATTTTTTCATATACTTACATTTTTTCGAGAGATATTTTGGAGAGCTCTAAAAATTTCTTAAGTATCGAGGTTCAAAAAATTAATCATATCATTTTCGAAATATATGATTTTCAAAACAAAATTCTTAAACATTTTTTAAAAATCCAAAAAATATTTTTTTTAATTTAAGCACACAAAAATGTTTATAATTTTTTGAAACCTCTGTAAAAAAAATTATTGAATATCGTATTGAAGAAAATCGAAAATTAAAAATGTTTCTTTGGGAAGGTACCATTAATAATCATTTTTTGAAAAATGGTTATTCACCCAAGGGAAGCCTTTTCCGAAAGTAATTTATTGAATTTTTTTAAGAAAAAATGTTGAGCCATTTTTGAGAAAAATACGATTATGAAAGATTGATGAAAAAAAAATTTATGGGAGGTACCGTTATTTTTGGTTCTAAAAAAAAATAAAAACATGTGGGCATAATTACTAAGAACCACTATGTGTGTACTAAGTTTGAAGAAAATCGATTGGGCCTTTTAGGCTGTAAGCGAACTGACAGACAGACAGACTGACAATATTGGGCCATCCCCTTTTTTGGTGTTCTCTATAATCGTAATGTTGTGTTTGAGTGTTATCTCAAATTTGTTTATCTTAAGTAAAAATTGTATTTTACAAATCGGGCTTATTAAGTGAAGTGGTAAAACGGAATTTATAGATTTATTTTCCAATTTGATTTGCTCTTTGTTACAAATTTGTTGGAATTGTGTTTGTAGCATGTGAAAAAGAAACTCGGTTCAAAAATTTGTAACTGTAGCTAACAATAACAAAATTGTGATTGTAATTGTAATCTAGTGAAATAGTATACAGGCCCCTCCTTTTCTAAATTGTCTACCGCCATTGATGAGCTTATTTATTTTTATTTATAACCATGAAGTCAAACTTATTTATGAATACTACTTAACTCTGCCTTGTACAGTACACGTAGATCCATCAGGTCATACATATATACCTTCCAACTTTATAGTATAAATTAACCGCATTAGTTAAAAATTTCAACTTCCCTTACAATTTATATTTCCTTTAAAAATTTGAACCTAATGAAGCAAATCGTCATTGCATTATGAATGCCCACAAGAACTGTGTCCAACAGGTCTTCATTACTCAAACAAAGATTTATTCTTTGCGCAGAAAAATAAGACCAAACTAAACTTCCCGATCATATACTATAAACCCCTGAGGTTCATAAATTTCTTAATTTACTGCTCAGAAAATAAAAGTGCATTCAGAAATTCTGTGTGATGCCCTTCTGCTATGTTTCTTATTATTTTTGCATAAATGCAATCTACCTGAACGCGCTCACATCCGTGTCACTTTTTACAAAAATAAAAAGAAATAACAGTTCACATTCTGTCATACCATTGTTATCCCAATACTATACGAGAAAGACTGCATCCAGTCCAGTCCAGAGAGACAACCGCTACGCCATCGCCATGCCATGGCCAGGCCACGGCCATGGCCACCCCTCGTTAACAAAAGAGGAAACATAATTTCCGTTTACCAATTCATGTTTACAAAATAAAAATGTCCAAAATGTCATTTTTAATTATTTCATCCAAAAAATGGGGCGTCATTGAGCCCGCCACCGCTCGCCGCCGCACCGTGGCTGGTTCTGGGTTCTGGTCAGGAACCACACACCACTCACTCATCAAAATGGGAGCAGTGACCAAAAACCACTCGCACTAACATGATGAGTGTTGCGGGCTTGCTGTATACGTTGCGTAGGTCCCGTCCGTCATAGGATTACGGATGATTTTAGAGGCAAATGGCTAACTGACCGACCATCATCAGAGACCAGACCCAGGGCAGGCAAGCACACTCTAAATATATGCCTTCAAGTTGACAGGTTCCATTTCCATTCCATGCAGCAGCGGCAGCAGTGTTAAATTACTCGGCAACGCTAAGAGCTGGAATTAAACTCCAATATTTCTCTTTCTCTCCCTGCCCCTTGCTTCGGGGATGGACAACATGGACACGAAATGTTGGCCAGTTGCAGGGCCAGGAAAGGAAGGATGTGGCAAGAGTGAGAAATGAGGATGACTAACAGATTCTTTTCATCATAATTTGTTGTTAAAATGCTGCTTCGAGTGAATGTGGTGTGCTGATGGTGGCTGGTAGGTTGGTGGTGTGGAGGAGGAGTTCAAGTCAGAATTGAAGTTGAAGAGCCCAAGGGACAGGAGCAGCGCAGTGTTGTGTATAGTTGTTGAATATTCGTCGAAGCTGTCAGAATGAATTAAAATCAGTTGTGGCGTATTTAAGGCTCTTTTTACAGTTAACTGGTCGAAGAAGTATAGTTTTGTGTTTCGGTTGTCTCTTTTTTCACGTTATTCTTGGAAGATGGCATCCGCATCATCATGCAGAGGTGCAGAGAGGCCAAATCAGTCATTCAACCCAATGGAACAAGCACTTTGAGTCTGGGAATGGACACTCACGATTTCACAACATGTGGGGCATATACATTTTCATGCGGGAGAGAGAAATAGAGAACCCATAAATTGTGAAAATTGTGACTTGGACCGTTTTTCTAGTTCACTATGGTGAACTAGTTCACTTTTGGGCTTATCCCCCCAATGGTCCGAGTCCGAGTAAATAAGTTCATAGATTTGGCCTGGCATATCAATTATACGATTGCCACAGTTTGAAACACCTCAAGGCTCAACTAAATGCATCTTTTTCGAACTACATAGGTTTTTTACCTGCACTTAGCCCGCATAGAAATGGAGAACGATGGACGACTACGACGCGCAATTCAACGATGACGATGGTGATGCTGCTGGATCGTGAGGAAGACATTGATCATCGTGCAAATGCGAAAGTATAAGAGGCTGTTGTGGAGCACAAAAAATAGTATAAGGTAAAGCCAAAGAGCAGTGATCATCACATCGCAAAGACAGAAAAAGAGCGAGCGAGAGAAGTATGGAATAAATGGCCGGACTCAACTCACTAGCCCGTCCTATCGCAATGTAATGTTGTTCAATAACATCACGAGGAAGGAAACGAAGACCAATGCGCGCATATATTGATGAATGGAGGAGTTTTGTAATTTATTGCAGCAATTAGTGTTTCCTTTTCGTGCGACTACGCGCGTTGGATTGCGCTATTATGGATGCAATTACTTTTTATTTGTACCTTTGTGACTTTGATAAGGACTTATAGGTTTCGATATAAGAGTTATATAGCCTTATAAGCCTAAGAATTGAAGTATTTGACAGAAGAAAAATGAAAATGTATCCATTGCTATATATTTATTTATATCTAGTTAATGCCCATTTGCTGGAACAAATGATTAATATTTAAATCAAATACCTACCTTCAAGCTGAAAGCGGAAATAATCACAAAATGTAGGCAATATATCATTTCATTTAAATACTCGTACTAATTACAATTTAAAAAAAATTACTGACCCAAAAAATTTTGAAAACTCAGAGTATTTATTATTAATTCTAACAAGGACCGCAAAATATTGGTGTTTTGTGTGATGCACGTAGGTGTATCACTTCGATCTCATCAATAATGTCTGTATCCACTTCTTACTACCGGCCGAATTCTGGATTTCACTTTTGGATGCCAAGGGTCCTTCCGCGGTGAGGAAAGTGATATTTTCCCAGAATTTCAAACAGGCGGGAGGATTCAAAATGCACAACTCGGCTCTTCTTTATTCTGATGTTAACATCCATCTGTTTTGTACCCCAAAAGTCACTACCGTGGTATGTCCTCGACCTAAGTGCCTAAGATTACCTACTATTTCGTTATCTTTAATTAAAAAAAAAAATAAAATTGATTTGTGTTATTTACGTTAAATGTATATCTGCGTCTACAGGGTGTTTTATTTTAGAGGTAAATAACTTTAATTTGGCAACACTATTTTAACTGGTGGCCATTTTGTAAGCTGTCAAGTGAAATATTTTAGGTTTGGTTTGACATTTCAACATAATTAGACTGACGCCTGAACAACGCTCCCAAATTGTGTTTGAAAATCATGGTTTTGTTCGAATGACGCGCATTTTGTTTAACGATGAAGCTCACTTTTGGTTGAATGGATATGTCAATAAACAAAACTGTCGTATTTGGAGTTATGATAATCTTTAAGAGTATTTTAAGACCATTACATCTACAAAAACTGACTGTTAGGTGTGCTTTGTGGACTAATTGGTCTGTACTTCTTTAAAAACGATGCTGGCCAGAATGTTACAGTCAATGGTGAAATCTATTAAGGCCATGATAACTGACTTTTTCATTCATCAATTGAACAATTATGATGTGCAGGAGCTGTGGTTTCAGCAAGAAGGCACAACATATCACAGAGCTCGTGCCACAATTGATTTATTGAAGGAAACGTTTGGTAACCGCATTGTTTCACGTTGCGGACCCGTGAATTGGCCTCCAAGATGGTGCAATTTAACACCGCTTGACTATTTTCCGTGGAGATTTGTGAAGTCGCTAGTCAACGCCGCATAGGCTTGAAATGATTGACCACTTGGAGGAGGACAACATTAGCCGTTATATTGCCAATATATGGCCACAAATATTGGAAAAAGTCATGGAAAATTGGACTTCCAGATTAGACTACGTCCAAGCCAGCCATGGCGATCATATGCCAGAAATCATATTTGAATTAAAATGCCAGAAGATTATCTTTCAATCAAAGTAAATTTTATGTCAATTTAAAAACTTATCTTTTTATTCAATTTCAATGTTCTATACTTCTAGAAAAAAACACCCTTTATAATATTTCATATATATAAACATTAATTCATTTACAAAATTTTTCATTTGAATTCAAAATCTGTTCCCAAATTTTGAAAAATAAAATAAAATAATTCGCTTGTATTTTCGTGTTCGTACAACTGAGTTATAAAGTGGAAAAAAAATATGCATCGATCAGCATATTTCACCCTATATAATATACACGATAAACAAACGACTCTCTCCAAATTGATGTGTATGATATTGAACAGCAAAAATTTGACATCAGTTTGGCATGAAAAAAGTAGATTTTGCAAAGTAGATTTAAGTATGAAAATGTCACTACCGTAGCAAGCAAAATTATCCACTACCGTGGCATTTCATCATTTATCATGTAAAAAAAGTTTTTTTTTAATATGATTCTATTTTTAAAACTGCCGATTCAATCATAGCTTTAAAACTCACCAACTGCACCATATTTACTAATACCATCAATATAGAAACGAAGTTATACAATCTTCAATAAGAATTGTATAACAATTTTACAGGACGACTATTGAAGTGAAAACTCATTTTATAAGACAAATTATAGAGAGAATAAAGATAATTTTGTAAATTGCTTTTATTACGCTGATAAAACTCTTCCGAGTAAATATTTAAGAAATACTCCTATAAAGTATTTACTTTTCACCAGAGGTATAACAGGAGCACTAAAGCAGCAAATATCACTTTTACGTCTGAGATACGAAGAAATTTGTTTTGTTGTATTAGCTGATTATACCCGAGAAATTTCAAAAATAACGAATTCATAATGAGGCATTTCCAATTTACAACTATAGTAAGTGAAAATTATGTTCAAAAAATCAAAAAACTAGGGATGAAAGTTTTTGTACAGAAGAATGTTACAAATTACACTATCTATACAAAATTTTAAGAAACACATTTCAAATTTTTGGCTATAGGAAATTACTCAATATTTTCTCTTGGGAAAAGCCCTTAAAATTTTCTGTAATAAATTTTCGAAACTGCCAAGAATTTGAGAAAGAAATTGAGCCAGAAAATTAAAATTTTCTGCAGATTACCTTGGAAAAAAGATCAGAGAGCGAAATGGAAATAAAGCCTAAAAGATTCTGGGCTAATTTCCGAAAAATATAATGGAAATTTCGTCTGAAATAAAAATAGACTTTTTCTATTCCATTATGAAAAACCAAAATGGGAACTAAGCAACAACAATATTTTCTACCTTTTATTTCCTAGATATGAAATAAAAATCACCCCGGGGGAATGAACAAAATATTTCCGGTGTTATTTTAACTACTTACAAAATAAATTTTACCAGAAACAGAGCGGTCCCAATTTAAAAAAAAAAAAGAGGTTAAACCTTTAATTTCATTTTCGATTTTGGAAATGGAAAGAAGGCCGAGCATTTTTTTTCAAAGCTTTTTCCTTTTTATAAAGGGTGTCCCCCGGGAAGGTATACTACTTTGTTTGTTTTTAATTTTGGATAAATGTTTTATTTAATGTTAGCAATTATGTATGGACAACAATATCAGGTAAAAAACGCGTTGGTTTATCGAATATTTTTTCATAACTGCCAAATATGTAAAACAAAGTAGTATACCTTTCTGGCGGACACCGAGTACTTTGGAAGAACGGCCAGACATTTTTCGGAGGCTTTTTTTTATTTTGGAAAAATGTAATTTTGTTCAAATTTATGAATTTCTATTTTACCACAAATCAGGTTGAAGTAACTCTTTATATGGTTATTTTTACAATATTAACTTGGCCTCATATTAAAAGAACACTCTGCCAGTTAATTTCAACGTAACATCAATGTAAAGGCACACACACACGCCATCCAAACAAAATCAGTTTCAACTTATTGATATTTGGTACAAGTTTCTTATGCAGCAAAGTGGCCCAAGGGATGCTTTCTCCATGTGTGAGAGGTTCCCAGTTCAAAATTAATTAAGTATGACAAAGTATTTTTAAAATAAAACAAAATAGATAATAATAAATTTCCATACTTTCAGAATAATGCGAAATGTTTTGGATGGTAAGCAATCTTTGAGATAGGACCTAGGCGCATGGATTCAAGACAAGGTTGCGTTGAACATTTTATTCATGTTTTTTTAACTAGATTTTCATGTAAAATTAACCAGACTTCCAGGTAAAATTAGCAAGATTTTAAGGTACAATTTACTGTTTTACTATTTTAAGGCAATGTAAAAATTACATGATGTCATGCAGATATTACCTGCAACCTACGTCGATTTCACACGACATTAAAATCAGGTATCTGGCTAACCAGTTAACCTGATCAACCGAGTTGAAAAATAACATCGTGAAAATCAAGTATAATAAACCAGAAATTGGTTAGTTATACCTGCTTTTTTCTCTGAGTCTAATGCTTTATTTAAATCACGTTTAAAAGATTTATTTAAATCGATTATTTGCTTCAGATTTTGTAGATTTAAGACAGCCTCATAATATTAGTACAACTTGAATTAAGGTGTAATGATAAAGCTCGACTGAATATTTTGTAGATGCTACTCCGGCCTAAGCCTATACATGATTACTCTTCAAATAATTTGGAATAAAAAAAACGACAACATGACAGCAGTCATGCTTAATCTGTCAGAAGAAAAACGTTTGAAAAAAATCCTCTAAATGAATCACCAATTATTAGCGTTTTTTGAGTTGATTTAGAACTGAAACTGTTTGTGAGATACCATATTATTCTTTTCTTAGAATCAATAAAAATCTACCTCAACAAAATTGTTTCAGAAGACTTGATGCCGGATATTCAATGAAAAATAACATAACCACTAATTCATCCTCGGAAAAGTAAGAAAATAAAAATACCTAACCTACATTTAACTATATCTACTCATTTTAAAATTTTCCATTGAGTTAATTATTTGAACAATTTAAGTTTTTCGATACGCTTGTAGTAACAACAGTTTAGCCATATTATTGAAAGTTTTACAATTAATTACATGCAACACTAAACCTACGTGCTTTTTTGCATCAAGTTTCAACAATATAAATATAATAATTCTTAAATGAGAATATACGAGGGATTACATACATACCTATACATGTTATATATAGAGGTTCATTTTTATGTACATAAAATAATAATTCCTCTGCTGAAATTCAAAAACTCGTCACTTGCATTGCAACATTTTATTTTATCTACTGCATTAGTATGCTCAGCAAATTAATTATTATTTCACTCTGATTCGAATGACGTTGATACATTTTGCCATCAGCTTAAAACTTACACTGAAAATATAATTTTGAATAAATTTATCAAAACATGTTATGCTAAATTTAAATTAAATTAATTTTTTGAATCGAAAAAAAAATAATTTGAAAGTCACAAGAGAAAGTTGTTCATTCAACTTTATTTTAGTACAAAAAATTTCATTTAAAAAAATATATTTAACTAAAAACATTCGTTTTTTGAAACCTGTGGAAGTTAGAACTAACCGAATACCTATCAGCCTTTAGACCAGTCATTTTGAACTCTGGGGAAATAGGGCAATTGATTTCGGTGTATCATTAAAACAATAATAAATAGTCCTCTAATCAATATGAGCTTGGCTAACAACTTAAGGGGGTCAAAGACCCCAAAAGAAGTTTTTCATTAATATTTCCTTAGTGTTTCGGAAATTTCTTATACAAAAACATTTAAATTTTTTTTCAATTGAACAGTCTTCGGAATTATTTAATCGATAGAGTGAAGACGTAAGTTTTTGATACGAAATTTATCCTGAATTCAGGTGTACTTATAGACTTTTTTAAATTCTAAGAGAACTAAAAAGTTCCCATCAATGAAAAGAGGCCCGCTAAGAGGTTGTTTTTAAAGGGAAAATATTTAGAAACGTCTTATAATTCAATAACTTCTTATGACTTTCTTTTTTTAGAACTATAATTTTTTTATAAAATTCAGTTGCAAAATTTTGAACAAAAATGATATGGCCAATTATTTAACGCCCAAAATATAATAATATCTAAATTTACAGAGTTTAATCACTGTCAGACTTATTAGTTTCGAAAGACATTGACCGATATATTGCGTCATATGAGTACAATCACCGATTCTGGGCGAAATGCCAATTTTTTTTTCTCAAATTAATAAAGTTTTTATTTTCAGTGTACAAAAGTATAATTATCTATCTGTGATCTGGTTCCATATCTATGAGTATTTCTGAATAAATCTCCACTGCTGCTTTTGGTTCACTCACAGTTTTCTGCATAAATGAATTAATTTTTTTTTTTATTAATTTATTACTTTGGTATGTTTCAGTTTTTTCAATTAAATTCTACTCAGTGATCTTGATTAACGATTGACTTATCTGTTTGGATAGCTATGCCTTCCGAGAGTAGATTGTCGGGTTGTATGGATAGAAACATATGTATGTATGCAAGTTATGTAATATTATTGTTATTAATTCCGACACCTCCACTAGATCATCACTCTATCATTCTGTAGACACTCTATAGAGTAGAGCATTAACATAACTTTTCATTAACCAGAACAACCTTGAGGGAAGTGATAGTATTTGTTAACTACTGACGTTTCAATTTTGTGGAGATTTTTAAAAAAAATTATAAAATCATGATGAAGATTGTTGTGAAATAAAATTATAATTCTGAGCAAGCTTGTGATTGACAGATTCTTTTCAATAACACAAATTATTTAAAAATAAAAAATACTTATTGAATTCAGTTGGCTTAGAAGAATTAACGATTAAAGATATTTGTTCAACATTATTATCAGCTAATAAGATATGTATGTACTGTGAAAGTACATTTTTTTGGGCACAAAGGGGGACTAACCTTAATTATGTTTTACGAAAACCTGAAGTACACAATTATGTGTGGGAAAACTTGAGTTTTCGACAAAGTTTTTTTTCAAAACCGCTTTTTGAGTTCGGTGTGAAAAGGTTATTAGGAACTTGTTAACATTTATTCTAAGGTATTTCAAGCTAATTTATTCTGGAAACGTAGATTAATGTGGTACTATCAAACTCACATGTTTTTTTTTTAATTTTGCTGCATTGCGGCTGTATTTGTCTGATTAGGGTCTCTTGAAACTAGAGATTGCAATCCCGAGATGTTTTTTTTTTTTATCCCGGGATTTGAACAAGGTTTTTTAAAAATTTATTTTGAATATTTTCGTCTGTTCGTATAAATTCTTTTCTTTTCTCAAATTTAGAAGAACGCGTCTTTGGCAGAGAGTTGGTACTTCTACTTCGTCCTCAGCTTGGCATTAATAAACAAGTTTTATATAAATTTCTTATGAACAAACAAAAATGATCATCCTAGAGAAATGCAAAATAAATTCTTGTAAGATCACCTTAATGAAACGCAAAATTTTTTCAGACTAAAGGCTGAATTTTTGAGAACTACAGTAAAATATTGGATTTTAAACCCTGCGTGGTAGGAAAAATTAAAAAAAAGTTATTGAATATAAAAAAGAACCAACAAATTTCAAATAATTTTACGCCGATTAAACGGTTTTGAAATAAGATATTTATAAGCATTTTTTGTATTAAACCTTTTTAAAAGTAAATATCATATTCATTTTTCATTCGTGCATTTGAAAAATTGGTGCTCAAGAGCTAAAAAAAAGATAAACCTTTACGAACAAGTATTTTTGAACAGTCCCAATTTTATAAAACTTTACAAAAGAAGCAACCACATTCGTATCGGTGGCTTAAATCAAACTTAATTAATGCCGTTTTTGCTTGGTTTTGTGTTCTGTTTCATTTCTATGGCTTATGGAAAAATTGGAGTAGAAGGAGTGAAAAAGGAGTAGAAAAGGAGTACTCGAAACATCAAATCGAAAACGACATAAGTTTTGCGTGCTTGCACATTGTTGTTATAATATGTTTCCCAAGATTGTATTTCTAGATTGCGAGAAGAGCTCAGTGGTTTATATTAGCCACATAATCCATGATACCAAATATACAATTTGAATTTTAAAAAACGTTCTTATACTAAGTACCTTAATACACTCTTTATAGAAAAACCTGTTTTGAACTACAAAATGTTAATCCGTTAATACTTCAAGAAAGTATAAATGCAAGCAAGAACAAAAATATTGTACCGAAATCTTTAAGACACTAATCCCGAAAATAACACGATCGGAGCATTGTAATCCCGGGATTTCCGGTATCGAAAAATGTATCGGGATCCCGGGATTGCGATTTCTATTTGAAACAGAGGAGTTCCTATTTAGAAGTAGTGTTGAAACGGATACCCCAAGTTTTGCCATAGTAATATTAATACTCGTATGAACTGTGGAGTGAGTGGATCATCGGTTAAGAGGAGAATTATGCCTGAATTTGGGGATTTCAAATAATTGCTGGGGCTTGCCTACTTTTTAAATATTTTCTGTTATGTTTTTGTCATATTTGGTCAAAATCTTGAGCTCGAATATTATTTATATGTATTTTGCGAAGATAAAATTTTCCGTGTATTTAAAGAGGTTATCAGACCAAAACTACAAAAAATAACAATAAAAAATGGTAACACTGGTCTGCAACAAAAATCACCTTTAAATAAAACCGTAAGTATTTTTCTTAAGGATTTTGGTATGCTGAATCTGATTCCAAAGTCAAAACTGCTCTTAACGCTTCGTTTTTGAGAAATTTCGACATAAACATGTCAAAAGCCCGTTTTTTTCGGGTAAATTTGATGTTGAAGTACTTTTCTTCTAGAAATAGATATTTTCACAGAACTATCAGTGAGATCTAAAAGAACTGTATTTTATCTTCCTAAATCATTTCAATTTTTGTCGAAATTATTTTTTTTCTCAAAACAACAAATTTTAGAAAAAAAACTTGGGTACAAAAATGTTAAAAGTAGATTTTAGAGAATTTGCCGCTTTCTATCTTTTAAGGGACAAACTACAGATAGTTGGCTCCATGACAACAATTGTTTAAAATTGTTAATTTAATATTTCTTGATTTGAAATAAATCAATTACTAAAAATAAAAACTTAACGCGGGGGCGAAGCGTCGGGAGGAGGAATATGATAATTTGGCTTTCAGGAACAATAATATGAAAAGTCCAACCTGTGACTAATTTTTGTGAAGTCAAAACCTGGTTTCACTGTACTATCGGTAAATTAAAGAATGGAAAAAAAAACTTTTTTTATAAATCCTTTGATCAAAATCTCCTTTATAGACTTAACTTAACGAATATTGAAGAGAAACTCCCCTATTTCCCTAATCAGATGCTTTTTGTACAGTGTAAGTCATAACAACTACGGAATTTTGAAATTCCTGCATTATTTTTTAAAACAATGGTTTAGTAAACATTGATGAATAAAACAAATCTGATTTTAAGTGAAAGTTAATATTACATGGAATAATATCTCCAAATTTGAGCTAAAAAGGCACAATAGTTTAATTTTTCTACCAGGTCAACCTATTTAATCCAAAAGAACTCTATTCTTCAAATAATTCATATTCTTCAAAAATCAATTTTAAAAAATTTGTGTGTGGTAGAATTTTTCTGAAACCAGATTAAGATTTTCAAAAGACAAGTTGTCATAATTTTTGCAGACCAGTGTAATTAGTTTTTGGAATATGCTATATTAAAGTTTCGAGGCTCTTATTTATTTCATATAAGTGTGGTTTGAGCTTATTTTTACTCAAGAAAAAATTATACCCAATTTATTAAAAAATTAGGAAATCTTTGGCACATCAGCTCGTACAAAACTAAGGCTCTTAAGACTTTTCACCATTCTTCTGTACATCCTTGTTGTCAGTCGGAATGGAGGGGGCCTACATTTTTCTGGCGAGTCCAAAAGAGTAATATGAGAAGCAGCTATCATGAAAAGAGATACACTACACATTAGGTACCTCAAATAGAAGCCGAGGTGCACATTCATGCTTCTTATGCCAGAAGCATGAATGCGCAAATTAAATAATTTTGAAGAGGTTTGTTAGTTTTATAAATTTATTGGTATTTCATGACATTTCAGTACTTTAAATGTACGTTCACCGAATAAAATAAAACATTTTAAAATATCAGCTAAGCCATCATGTTGATTTATAAATTTGTATTAATCCAGAAGAACTTTCAAAAACGATTTTGTAATATTTTAATTTTTGCACATTCATGTTTCTGGCATAAAGAGGGGACGACAAATACTTTCTTTGTTATGAAATCTTTAGGTACAAAATTCCGAATCGTTTGTCAATTCGGAATCCTGAATAGCTAAAATCCCGTTTTTTTTTCTTGTCATCGAATGTTTGCCAAAGTGATCATAAGTCATGCCATACAAAACAGTTTGGTTTCTTTGAAAGTACTAAATATAGTACTAAGAATTGTGTTGAAATTTGGAATTCAATCAATGTATTTGAAATTTTTAGTCATTCGAGATTTTTTGCTCTCTGGATTGTGGTTTTTGGGAATTTGTCAATTCGGGATTTTTTATTCAATAACAAGAAATTAAATCCCAGGAAAAAAAGCCAAAGAAAAAATTAAATCTGGTCCAGAAAAATGCACAAAAGACAACAACAAAAAAAATCCCAAATTTTGGTGGTGCTATTTAATTTTGTCGGCCTTATTTGATTATTATTGTATAGGGCTTAGTGAAATAAGAAGGCAACAAAATTTTGGGGCTTAGTTTAATTTATCGTTTTTCTGACCACTTTTTCGAATTGAGGTTTGTATCTAACTGGCGGTGGGGTCTTAAAATTAAATTTTGGAAAATTTCCCAAAACAAAAACTACTTCTTTCTAAATCCGTTACAAGATCCATGATATCCGTTTTAAATAAAAAAAATTTCCGACACCCACACTGTGCGCAGTTTACTTCAAAATACTAAAAAAAACATCGTGAAAATCTACTAATCGAGGACCCAGAATTCCTATACAAAGTATCGCTTAGTGTGGACCCATTAGTTTTTTGCTAAGTATTTTAACATGACCCTTAAGCTGGCCATACATGACAGAGCCAAATGGCGCCATTCCGATCCAAAAACGGTCGTGTGTGGGATGGATCAGCCACCGATATATTTGGTTTCTCACTTTTGAGCTATTCTGAAATCCACCTGTGCTGAATGGATCGGATGGCTTGGTTGTGCATCGCCAGCTTTATATTGAAAAAACATCAATAGATAAATAGCAAAATAGCTCGTGTTATTTAATTTGTGAAAAAAAGAGAAAATAAGTAAGGGCCTCGTCTTATTTATCTGTGGACCTTTTTTGGTTTTGGTTCATTGGGAAATAATTGGGTTTCCTAAGGTCTCTTAAATTCTTCACTTTTAAACGACTTTTGCTCTACATACTCATATGTGGCAAAAAGACATGTATTCCAATTCCAAATTTAAACAGTTTCGTTATCAACTTTATAGCTTTTTGGCAATTCCTACTTGCCTATCTGCATACATTTTATTCTTAAAATTAAGCCTTTGTTTTTGGGAATCTCGAGTATAGATTTTGGATCAACTTTAGGATACAATTTCTTATCTTAAGTACTCGTATATAAACATGCTATGACTGAATTCGCAATAGATCTTCCATCGGCCATGGTATAACTGAATGGCAAGGTCAGATATAGGCTGAAATTAAGATTACGATATTTTATTTAATGACAAACCTTCAATAATACTTAAATTTGAACGAAATTTTGCAAGTAAAGATAAATCAAATTAGTATAATATACCTATCGCTATCCTCTTGAGGTAATCTGGTGAAAAATTAAAAATTATATAGGCGTAAACAAATACATTTGTATATTTCGTTCCCATCTATAGCCAAAGCCACTGACTCACTTCGAACAAAAATAAATAAAGAAAACAAAAATAAAACTAAAAGAAACATACAATTTAGTTGAAGCCATCTCCATTAGTCCGCCCATAGACCGTGAACTCAGAGAATATGGTTAACCGTCTCATAAAACTTAAAGAAATAGTCTGTTGCAGCTCGGAACTAAATTACATTTTAATTCCGACAACTGCCGCACCGGCCGACTATAGATAGGGATCCTATCATCTTCGCACTCTTTCCCTATAACCTTCAGAGAATAGAGTCCACACCAACAGGCTGACTGTGAACTGGTTTCCACTGCCTCGATGCGTAATGCAGATTGAATGTATCTTAGCTCTGCCTTGACCAACAGCAAATAAGCTCATCTCAACATCCACCAGCCACCACCATTCGAAGTTACCATGTTTTCGTCTATGATTCATCGAGACGGAATTTAAATTTACGATTTAAGACAAACGCGCTTCATGATCATACCCAGCCTATACCCGGCCCCCGTGTGGATATACGAGTAGTATAGCGACAGCTTGAGAGCGTGAGAAAGCAAAAAACTTCCATATTAGGAATGGCACGCGAAGGCCTCCAAGAAGTAGAAAAACTGATAAGACCTCCTGATACGAGATTCTATTGACCCAAGAGGCATGCACTGCCAAGCACACTGTGTTGACGCAAATATGCAAACAGTGAATAATCCAGAATTGGATCTTGTCAATCTGGGTGTTGGGCTGATGGTGCTGCGGGGCACAGCTTCTCGTGCATATTAATCTTATTATGACAATCTAATGTCATTAATTAGCCAAAGTGTGGGGCTCTTTGTGGGGCTCTTTGTACCTTACCCACGATGGCCGAGAAACTTGGGGTGCATTGTAGTTATGGAATAAATTAATTTCATCATCATTATCGGTCCCGGGACAATGACGTGGTAAACCGTTCATTCAGCTGCTGACGCCGAATGCCGACTGCCCAGTCCTGGCCCAACATCCTCTGACATGCTGCGCAATGATTTGGCTTCGCACCTAATTGAAATTGCTTGTTCCAGCGACTTAAAGAGAAGTGTAAGGGGCGAATGCAACACCCAGCAATGGCGAGGTGGATGAATCGCTGTATGAATTCGATTTATTTTTAAATCGAATTTTACAGCAGATTTTGTTAATTTGCCATCTTTAGTCGAATGAAGATTCTCCAAAGGAGAAACAACGACGACAGATGGGTCATTAAACTCGATTCCTGACGACCATAATCCCAAAAAAACATGATGCACAATGTTATGACCTCCTTTTTAAAAGCGGAACCAATTCAGTTCGATGTGAATCCTTATATTCTCGATGCAGAAAAAAATTCTTCGAAATTTCGTTATTTTACATTCGAACAAAATGATTAATTTGAAATTTCGGATTAAAAAAAAAAAAACTGATCAGGAAACTTAAAAAAAAAAATTGAATTAAATTTACACGCTTATGTATGTATGTTATTTGGGGGTAGACATGCCTGTCAGGAAATGTTAAGACTTTTTTTTGCAAGCTTATTTATGGATCTAAAGGGGTGGTTTCGAAATAAATGCCAAAATGATCTTCGAAATCGGAAATAAATTAAATTTTTGTCGCTAATTGGAGATAAAAAATGCTTTTGTTAATTATAAAGCAGATTCAAATCGATGCGACGAAAATGGAATGAATATGACTGGAGTTTGTTGATTGAATATTTATTTTTTCGGTAAGTGGCTTAAATCATGCGATGAAAATACAAGATAATCGGGGGATTTGCTTGGACGTGGAGGGTCCAATTAAGATTGCAGCGTTTTTAACAATTTTATCCTGTGACTTTGAAACTGAATGTACTCACAAATGTTGTGTTAATTAGTATATTAAATTTAAGCTGGTGGTAGCAGAGACGACGCAAGGCATGTGCAGTATTTTCGCCCTAAGGCCTAAGCGGCAGCATCGTTTTTGGTTATCACATAGACACTTATTTATTTTCTTTAGGGCCAAAATATAACCATATTTGACGTACCTACAATTATTAAAAATATAAAAATATGAAAATACAAAAAAGAGTTTAAATCGTTTTTTAATTTTGTAAACAACTAGTAAGCTTAAAGTTAAAAAACAAGTATGCCATTTGATTACTTGAAAATGAAAATATGAATACATATTTATATGCAAAATATATTTCAAATCGTTGGAGCGGTTTTCTTTAAAAAATCTAAAAAAATGTTTCGGTACGCCAATTTTAAGTATATATTAAGAAACAATTTCAAACCTGGTTTCAAAAAAATTCATCAAATCATTTTTTATATTTTTTTAAATTCCAAAGTTTATTTTTTTCAAAATTTGGATATGCAAATCAATTCTCCCTATGGAGAGTTACAAAAACCCCAAAAACGCTTAATTAAGTGGTATTTCTTATATTTTGTTTCTTTTAAGTGAGACCTTCTAGTCCAGTCAATTTGTGCTCAAAAAGGCTCTTAGAGAGCAAATTATGGGGTAGTTCTTATTTTATCCTTCTTCTATATTTTCGAGGTTGCTAAGTCCGAATCTGAGGTTTGTAACTACAATTTCGTGACGCAACATGCAAAAATGATGCAAAAATGCCTTTTTTGGGAGTTTTTCACTAATGGCTTAAAATATGAAAGTTATTCGAAAATTACATCAGAGTACTATTAAAAGTGTATACAATTTCCAATAAATCTCTGTTCAAGGTTATTTTCTGTGAGAATCCATTTGGACTCAAGCACTAGTCGAAAATTGACGTATTTTTTCTGTTTTCGAAAATCTACTCGAAAACACTAATTACATTATATGAAAATCTTTAATTTCTGTCTATGACATGAACCAAGATATACTTTTCTGCTAGTCTTTGATGCGTTAAGTTTGAATCTGGTCTTAAAATTGCTCTAGCATGTCACGATTTATAGTATATAATTTAAGGAAATACAAAACATGCATTTTCTTATGCAAATTTTGAGCTATATTTTTAATAATCATTCTAAAGCATGAACACTTTACTACATAATTCTTTTTGAATTTTTCAAATACCCGTATTCCTTTTTGAAAAATTATTAGTCTTTGCTTTAGACTACGTAATTCAAAAAATTCAGTCGATTTGCATTTTTGTAGCATTTTTGCAAACTTTTGCATGTTGGGTCACGAAATTTTAGTCGCAAACCTCAGATTTGGATTCAGCACCCCTGAAAAAATAAAAAAGAGGTAAAATCAAAACTACCCCACAATTTGCATAGTAAAAATACAATATGATAATTGATATTCTATCTGGTTGCATTATTTAAATATGAAATCAGGCTAAAAATTCTTATGGTTGATGTTTGGAAGCAACCTTTAAATTACTATTACTTTTTAAATAAAAGATTTTATTAATAATTTATAGTTGTTTTTATAATTTTCAGGATTTTTGCTTTTCAGCACTTCAGGTTTTCATGATTATAGTTTCAGGATTAGGACCTCATACTATATATTAAAATAACTCACAAATGAGGTGTTAAAAATGGTGTGTGACCTTGATAAACTTTAAGCCATGAATACAAGTTTTCTAGGACTAACTTATTTCTAAACGTAGTTAACCTTTTTTGACCAATTACTGACCAATAAGATGGCATACTTATTTTGCGAATATTCTATACCGGGTGTTCGGTATAAGTTGCACCATAAAACTAGAGCGAGTAGAGTGGGTTAAGACAAGAAAAAAAAAAGTGTGGGATGGGGTCTATTTCCCACCCGTTTAGGCAGGAGGGGCAATTTTCTAACAAATTAACTTAAAACAGAATTTTTCTTTTTTAAAAAATTCAAAGAGTTAAAAAGCAATACTACATATACCGTTTTGGAAAGCTAGAAATCTCTTTTTAAATATTTATTTAAAACAAAGTTGTGTTAGCGAATAAATTTTGAAAAATTTATTTTCAAACTGGAATTAAAAAAAAAAAATGTTTTAATTTCAAACATTTTATTTTTCAAAATTGCTCTTATTTTATAAAGAACTGAAAACCGGATGCTAAAATGTATCTTAGTTTTTAGAAATTGAAAAAAAATTAAAAAGAACTTTTTGGCCAAAAAAGAACTACACTTTTTTGTTGTTTTTGAAAAATTTATTTTCAAACTCGAAACTCTGAAAACAAAAAATTTTTTTTATTACAATTTTTTTTTAATAGCTCTGATTATTTTTTTATAGAAAACCGGATGCTAAAATATATCTTGGTTTTAGAGAAAAAAAAATGGCGAATCAAACTAAATGAAACAAAATCGACGC
This sequence comes from Dasysyrphus albostriatus, assembly GCA_946251815.1. Classification (NCBI taxonomy): domain Eukaryota; kingdom Metazoa; phylum Arthropoda; class Insecta; order Diptera; family Syrphidae; genus Dasysyrphus; species Dasysyrphus albostriatus. The sequence continues at coordinate 29,069,598 of OX276337.1, read as the reverse complement.
ATATAAACTTTACAAACAAAAAAATAAACAATGTTCCAATTCTTATAAACAGTACAACAGTACCTTACTCCAATACTGCCAAATACCTTGGAATGACTTTGAATGCAAAGCTTAAATGGAAAGAGCACATCAAAAAGAAAAAAAACGAACTAAACTTGAAGTACAGACAAATGTACTGGTTACTAGGAAAGAACTCTGACCTATCTATCCAGAACATACTAATGTTATATAAGCAAGTACTGAAACCCGTTTGGACATATGGCATCCAACTATGGGGCTGTACAAAGAAAACAAATGCTGAACCCATCCAAAAATTTCAAAGCAAGGTGCTTCGCGGAATAATAAATGCCCCTTGGTATATAAGAAATAGCGATCTAAATCGTGACCTTCAAATTGAAATGGTTAAAGAAGTGATTAAAAAACACGCTGCATCACAAAATCAGCGACTGCAAAGTCATACCAACCCCGAAATGGAGACCATCTTAAGTGTACGAGACATTGTTCGGAGATTAAGAAGAACCAAGCCTCATGAGCTGATGGTCTAAAAGCTATGGGAAAGTGTTATAACTTAAACTTCCCACAATGGGATTTATATATTAAGAAAGAAAAATCATTTGTCGATCTTTCATAGATTGGTCCTGATTTACCGGTGGTTTTAGTGCGGTAAGAGTCCCACACTACTTGGTACCGATTCTTATCGAGTGTATTTTGAAGATTTCCATCGGATGAAAAAAAAAGAGAAAAAAAAAATTGAAGAATGTACCTACTTTTTTTTCAAAAAAAAAAAAAACACTTTTTTGCTGTAGGTTATTTTTTCTCTTTAAAATCAATTTCTAAGAAAATTGCCCTTCCTGCCTTAACGGGGGAAATAGACCTCCCCTTCCATAGATTTTTCAATTGGTAATCCTAAAGAATTCTTCTTATTTTGATTGCGAAATAAAACTTAGAACCATTTTTCTTTATTTCAAGAAGATGAATTTTATTTTGAAGTCATTCGCTGCATTACCTTCAGATGGCGCTATTGCATTAGCAACATCGGAAAATATATAAGATTTATTGGTGACCTCTTCGATTCGTGCAGACAAAAGATTTTTAAGTAGGCTCCAGGACCTGTAGCCTACTTAAAAAACCTTTATCTGAATAAACTGAAAAGGCAACTACCAGCTTAATTTACAAACTAGTTTCGTTTGAAATCAATTAATCTAAGCTCAGTACGTGCATCGTGAGCTTAACAAGAAAATTGACCCTACACTTTTGTCTAAAAAATTTGCAACTCACAATAAAATGTAAAACGTATAAAAACCTGACATTTTATTAAAATAAATTCAAAGATAACGAATTAGCTAAGTTGCAAAAATCATTCTTGAGAATTTTAAACGCAAATAAAAAAATTATTCTAACTTCTAGGTATAGATATGTATTTATTTAGCTGCTTATAAGACATACATATCTTTTTTTGAACAGACAGACAGAATTGTGGCACCTTATTTTTGCATCTATTCCATCATCCTAATATAATTTTTTATTAATAATGAATTTAAAACTATACCCAAATATCATTTTTCTATGCATGATGGTTTTTTTTGACAATTAAGAACTAAATCACATTGAACTCATCGTGACCAATTACAGCAAATTTTTTTTTTAAGTCAGTAGACAGAAGTGTTCTTGTTTAATGATGAGCTAGGAAAAATAATAAATCGCAATTCCAAAAACAATTTATTTCATAATCGTCATTTCCATAGAACAATGTGTCATTGTGTCGAGATTTTTTCAGATAGCTGATCTCAAATTGTAAGCTACGATTTTGAAAATAACAAAAGCCACTGGCCTCTTATTTAATAAAAAAAGGCCACCCCCGTTTGCATCTGGAAAAGTTTTGATGGCAGTACCATGGTTGCCAGAGGTCGTATTTAATTTTATGTTTGTTTCTATTTAATTATAACTAACTTAAAGACTTAAGACCTCTATAAATAATTAAAGAAAACATGCATTTTAGGAAAACTTTGCAGATCAGAAAACTTAGCCAAAAGATTTATCATTCAACTATCTTGTCTAACTTTGGACAGCAGTCGAAATTCAAAAAGCTATTAATAAACTTTAATTGAGTTGAAAATAGAGGCCTTTAAATAAATAAACTAATTAATTACAACATTTAGATCTTGAAAAGTTTTCTGCAAGCACAAACCATATATTTAACTATTTCACTATTTAACTAATTGGCAACTCTTTTTATTGTATTTCTGATAATCTCCACTTCCACCTCCCTTCTTAACCACACTACTTTTCAGCTAGTTTCACTTCCACACCCCAGAGATAGTGATCGTGCAATCGCGTAAATAGTGCCACTTTGGATATTATGTATGATTGTATAGTATGTGGGCGATCCGAGGCGCGTGCCCGCTGAAAGTCCATATACGCTAGCGTTTTTTTTTTATCGGGCACATGCAATGCAGCGATCGACGACACGATGGTTCTGAAATTGGGACACGCCATTAAATTACATACATATAAGCTTTTATTTTTTTTTTTTTTTTTAATTTAAAACTTTTATTGCGAGCATTTCAACTTGTGATTTATTTTTCGAATTCGCCTTTGAATACTTTGTCACACATTAACATACAGCCACAAGTATATAGACGAACAGGAGGAGATGTGATGATGGCTCCCATGTTGCCAATGTCTTTCAGGAAAACATTAGGAATCACTTGACACAGTGAGCATCTCCATGTCCACCCCCGTCGCGTCGTCGGTCGTCTTTCGTCGATCGTTGCGTTGGTCGTTCAGAGTTGTTTTGCTGATTGAAAGCACATGGAGACAGGGAGACCCGAAACGAACATTAAGAGTATCTGGAATTGCTTCTAATCGCATTTACGATAATTTATTCCGGTGACACTATTCGGTTGAGATACGTGGCGTAGTTGCAGCAGCACGCTCTTGCAGTTGCTCTTGCTGGTGCCCCCTTGGTCCTGCCTCATAAAGATCGCGTTCCCATTTCTGTGGGGCTTGGGGCGGTGTAAAACGAGGAGTGCAAGTGCGATCTGTTGTAAAGTTGCTCTATGGACCCAACTACGACGTAACACATAGAATTGTGTGCTGTGTGATGTATGTTGCATCACCCTCGAGAGTTCAACTTGGCGGGCTTTCGAGATTTATTCAAATTAAACTGCCCTGGGTGCGATCTGTTGGATCCCATCCCGATGCGCGATGCATGGTGCTGGGTGGGGGAGTATCTAAATCAATTTTATCTCCAAAATTAATTTAAACAGATCTCTCCTGACTTGGTAAGCAAGAGATGCTTGTGTGTCGCGCAATGTGAATGCGCGCGAGAGACACTTTTAAGTGGCCATAATTTCTTTTTTTTTTTTTGTGGTGGAATCTTGAATTCAATATATGGATATGGAATGAGCGAACATTCGAATGAGGGATTATAATTGTGCTTTTCTTCGAGTGCGAACGTTCCTGCTTAATTGGAAATTAGTGTGGAAACCTTTAACCTAGTTTTTCCTTTTGCTTTCTGAGCCACTTTAAATGTTGATAGAAGCGCAATAAATTCGTGGGAGTTGGGATATAAAGAAGAAAAATTAGTTCAACATGTGGGGCTATAAAAAAGATTTGTTTAGAGAATAAAAATTATTACGAGTCAATTGGGTTTTTTTCTGTGTTGTTGTTGTTGTTTAATCACCAACGGATGATGGGATGTTATAATTGAGAGGATTCTTTGAGAGTTATAGTGTGTAATTGGAGAAACAAATGTTGACTGTGAATTGAATTAAATGTGTATCATAGAGAAACACTGAAGCAAAATTCATAATACCTAAAAGTTATTTAAAGTAGTTTATTGGATGCGAGAGACAAATTAATTTCTCTGTTTTCTCTTTCTTTAAAGAATTTCATATAATCTATTTTAAAATAGACATATTATGTATGTGTTTTGAAAAACCAGTCCTTATTAATAATTATAAACAAATATAGTATATCACGTGGTTAATGGCTTGCTATTCAACTTAAAACCTTTATAAATTTTTAACATTTGGTCTAATAGTTCAGTCAATTTGTGCTTAAAAAGGCTCTTATAGAGCAAACTAGCCCACTAGCCCATTAGTTTTGATTTGCCCCTCATTTATGTTTTCGGGGGTGTGGAGTCCGAATCTTTGGTTTTCGGCTAAAATTTCGTGACGCAACATTCAAAAATTAGCAAAAACTGCAAATTGACTAAATTTTTTGAATTACTTAGTCTACAACAAAGACTTAGAATTTCTCGAAGAAGAATAAGGGTATTTGAAAAATTCAAAAAGAATTATGAAGTAAAATGTTCATACTTTATTAAGACCATAAACATTTTTTTGAAAAAAAAAACCTCGACAAAAAATATAACCTCAAATTTGCATACAAAAATGCGTGTTTTGTATTTCTTAAGATTCGAATATCTATAAAACGTGACAAGCTAGAGCAATTTCAAGACCAGAATCGAACTTAGCACATCAAAGACCATCAGAAAAATATTTCTTAGTTCATGTCATTGACAAAAAATAAAAATTTCACAAAAAGTATTTACTTAGTGCTTTGGAGTGGATTTTTGAAAACAGTAAAAATACGTCAATTTTCAACTAGCGCTTGAATCCAAATGAATTGTAGCAGGAAAACCCTTAAACAGAGATTTTTTGGAAATTGTGTACACTTTCAATGGGTTTTTGATGTAATTTTTGAACATCTGGAAGTTTTTGAGCAATTAGTGAAGAACTCCTAGAAAATGCATTTTTACATCATTTTTTGCATTTTTCTCCATGTTTCGTCACGAAATTTTAGGTGCAAACTTCAGATTTGGATTCCGAATCCCCAAAAATATAAAAGAGGGGCAAAATCAAAACTACCCCACAGTTTTCATAGTAATAATACAATATGACTGGATTAAAAAGAAATATTGTTTTAATAATGAAAAAAAGTGCGCACTTTTTTTCACTATAAAAAACAATTTTTCTTTCAGAATTTTAGAATAGAGAATTTTTGATTATGGAATTATAAGAGACAGAATTTAAGCAAACAGAATTTCAGATTTACAGAACTTTCTGAAACTTAATTTTGGCACTTACAGAATTTTGTATTTACATAATTTTGGTAAATAGAATTTTGTTAACCGAATTTCGACATATACACAGAATTATGACCCTAACCCGTTAAGGGACAAATAATTTTTTTCTGAGTCAGAAAGTCTAAGTGGAGAATTAGGGCTGGCTACGATATCAGAAAAGTCCCGGTATCGTTTTGGTATCGGTATCGGAAACCAAAACGATACCGAGGCGATACCAAACGGTACCGCATTTCTTGGACCAAAATTTACCGATACACTCGGTAGTGTCATTTGGTATCGGCAGAAAATTTGAATATTATTTTTAATTTATTGCAAACAATCAATTTTCTCAGAAATGGGTCTTATGATTTAGATGAAATTTTCAGAGCATTTTTCTTTAGCAGGGAGAAGGTTTAGGCAGTAATTTTAATCAAAACTGCTCACTGCCACGCCCATCTAAGTTATGCTGAAGTCCACAATTTGGATGAAATTTTCAGACTTGGTTCTCTTTAGTGATGACCCTGGGTCAAAATTTTTGTGTCGAGTTCCTAATGGGAACTTTACATTGTGAAACAAGCGTTTAAAAAATTGTTAAGTCAACATAATAAACTTGAATTAAAAACATTGTCTTTTATGATAATGATTTTTGTCTTAAATCTTAGAAATACCAAGCGAGTTCAACTACTAGATTAAGAATATGTAACCAAGTCGCGCATTTTATTCAGGTTTGCGACTCAGACTAGACTGGAACCAGACGAGATCGATACCGATACCGATACCCAGACTTTGTTATATGAGACCAAATGAGACCTAATTTAACGAGACCGAGACCGATGCCAAGATGATTATGAAATTTTTCGATTTTGACGATACCAAGACGACTTACAAATAAAACGGTTTGCTATCGTGGCCAGCCCTAATGAGAATAAAGTTGTAATTTAAGTTAAAAGTTCAAATGAGCTCAACTTAAGAATTTTCTTTTCAAATTTTCTTCATATTCAATTATTATAATAAAATTGTAATAAACATCAATGCAAGAAAAATGTATTACGCATTTAAAAATTTTTTACTGTGAATTCGACAGTTTTCTGTATTAAAAACAATAAATTTCAATGCAAACTCTAAGATTTGTAGCAATAAAAAATTGTATTAGTTTGTTGCATTAAAAAAATATTATTGCGAGTCAAAAAATGTCAGTATTACAAAAAAAAAAAGGTCAATAGAATTTGAAAATTTCTTGCACCATATCAAATTTTGGAATTTTTTTCGATTAAATAAAATATTTAAAAGGAATACAAATTTTTTTCCATTAACAATTACATAAGTACCTAATTAAAAAATGTATTAAACATGGTTGTTAAAATTGTAATATTAATTGTAATAAATTGTACCTTTAAGTTTTTGTTAGTTTCTCAAAAACTAAGGAAGATTTTACATTTGATTTTTGGTAAGCACATAAAAATAGCACTTAAACATATACAATTTCAAAAAAAAATATTATTATTATATTTTATATATATATACTTGAAAAAATGAGACTTTTTTCCAATTGATAATTGATCCCAGACCTTTGGATTAACTGTCTAACTCACTCTTAATAACTCTTATGCCACGAGGTAATTAAGTAATAGCCAAAATGCATATGAAAAAAAAAAAACAACATCATTTAAACAGAAACTTGAAAATATTATTTTTCGTATGGATTATGGTCTCACCTTTTGTGGAAAAACCTTAATGAATTTGGTTCAAAATTTTTAACATTTAAAACCAACTCAAATCACTTTTAAAACTGGAGTCCACTCCAAATCCAATTTTCGAAACGATAGTAAATTCTGTTGTTATTTTAAACAATCCTACTTTAACGCTAAGAGGTAAGGCACTCCCCTAACTTTAAAAAATGTATTCGATGAAAATAGTGATTCACTCGGGCGTATACACACTTTTACTACTTATTTTTTTATCTTTAACAAATTTTACTATAATTACAAATCTTAAATCATAATTTTTTGTTTTTTTCATAAAATAAGGAAACCTCCATTTTTGCTTGATTCAGATGTTATGTTTTTTTGCGTTTCATCATTAAAAAAAAAATAATATGAAACATAAATATTTCGATGAATTTTTCATTAAAACTGAGGAGAGAAAATTTTTATAATTACAGAAAATAACTTTTTCGAGTGTGAGTATATCGATTGATTCGGTTTGTTTTTAAACTTCTAACTCATTAGTTGACTGAATTACAATTTTTTAAAACATAATAAGTTATTCTCTTGTCACCTGATTTCAAAAACCAAGTAACTAGATTTTATAAATTTTGGAGATAACAACATTCACAGATTCACTTGAGAACTTGATAACGAGTAAAAGCTTCATTTGTACATATGTTTCCTACACTTCACTAATATCCTTAATTTGTGTATCGAAGAAAAAGATTGGATGAAAAGTCTAAAAAAAAGTATAAAATAAAACCGTTTTTGCCGTGTAAAGATTGAGAAAACGAGCTACTCAGTTCCTGCAATCCAGGGGGCAAAATTTTTCTGTAGTACTCAGAGACAAAATTTTATTTTAAACTAGGCTCTTTAGAAGTGAGATATTGAATTTCGGCTTTCAGGTTATCAAAAACCTTAGAGGAGTCAAAAAAATCAATCAGCTTTCTTCACTGTCACAGCAATTCATCAAACTATTGATATATGAATATGATTTCTGGCAAAGGTACGTATGCATATTAACCTGATGAATTGCGTATTTTTGTCAACAAAATTCTCCGACATGATTAGACAAGCTTTATATGCCTGGGGTGTTATCAAGGTCAAGTCTGCGTCTGCTCCACACTCATCTTGTATCAATAATCAGTCTTTCATTTTTTGTTTACCTTTTAAAAATTCCTTTCATGTGTCAATGAATCATGGAACCTCTATCATGGATCGCCTTCGTCTCTGTCCTGGTATTGGCATGGTAGATTTAACTCTTATATATTTTTTGACTCACCACACCGCCAAAGGTAAATGTAGAATTGTTGTAGATACACGTATAAAATGAATATCATTCAAATTAATCAAATTCTGTCCCAGGGACATGCTATCACCATCCGACCAGAACCCAAATCGACTCTATCAAACCATACATAAGAACCATAAATTTAAAACTAATATTAGAAGACGGACCAAAAAAAAAAAACGATCAATTCAGTCCGTGTTATGCGATTTTGATGATGATATTTATTGCAAACTAATGTTTATATCGGGCTACCAAGCTCTTCTATAGCCGGCCGTTTTTTTTTTATGGGCGATCAGTGATCTCCAATTCCAAGTCACCCGCCGCGCACGTCGTCGTCGTTGTCGGCCTCGGCCGTTTCGCTCCTTCTGTTGCTGCTGTTTTTTGTCGGTTTTGGGTGTTTCTTTCTTTTTTATGTCCAAACTTCGCACATATAGCCATCCCGCTAGCTCAGGTAGACAACCCCATGTGAGGCCGTTTGGGTCTGATATCACATAAAAGTCCAGTCTGTCTGGGCTGGTAAAAGACTGCCAAACAGGTACCAATTAAAAACGAAACAAACGTCAAACCAAATAGAAAAATAAACTAAATAAAAAAATGAAATTGGCTCAAAAAATTCGGGGCAGGAAGCAAACCGACAAAAAACGAAAATCCGACCACAACCACAGACCGTCGAATGGAGTTGATTCGCCTCGTCATCGTCATCGCGTCGTTGTATGTCGACCATCAAGTCGAAACCTTGAACGGGTCAATTATACAGTCTGGCGCAACACATTTGGGTGTCACTCTATATCTACCTCTTTAGATGCTTTTGGTTTTAGAATTTGTTTTGGGATTCTGTGTTCACTTTGCGTGGTTTGTTTTTCCCACCGAACTTCCAGAAAACCAATCTACCATAGAGACGGAGACCACCACATTGCGATCCAGAAATATTGTCCACGCTTGCTGGGTCCCATGATACGATCCGAGGGATGGTGACCGTATTCGTATTATTAGCTTAGGATGATTGGCAGGAACTGGAATTCTCTGTTTGAGTTCGGTGGGCAGACGAGTTAGCATTAACAACCACGACAACGAGGCTGATGACGACGGTGACGATGACGATGACAACATACTTAGCGGACTAAGAAGTAGGAACTTAGCTCCATTTGGATCTTGTTTATTTATCTTATGCAATCGGATATATAAGAAGTGTTAAATAGTGAGAAAGATGTGCATCTGGTGAAGAACGATGTTCTTGTATCTGGAATGTTTTCCCGAGCTTGAACATCATCAAACTCGTATGTGGGTTGGAAGATAATTTACTGCACCACAGCTAGGCGAATGTTTCTCACATCATATTGGTATATCTGTTCATATGCATGTAGGTAACTACTCCTAGTGGACCAACTTGGTAGTATAAATTTTCTGAATGTGTACAGGAAATAGGAAGTTAAACGCAAAATCTGGATTCGGCCGGATGCATGAAGTGTTTTAACAGGAAAAAATTATCCTCACCTCACATTAACCTATCTACCTATTTCATCACTTTGCTTTATCAAATCTTAAAGTTTATTTGAAGTGTTTCTCTTGCAATTTATTTCATTAGTGATAGTTGAAAAAGAGGATAGTCTTACTTCTCTCTAAAAACTAGATATTTGTTAAATATTTAACAATATTTCGAACATGGATGGCTGTTATTCCAATTTTTTTTTTTTACTCAATAGTTTCGAACGACCTATAATCCTCATAAATACTACAAAATATGAAGTGTTTCTGTCTAAGCTGGAACGTTCGAAGAGGAAGTAAAGTGAGCTCTCTTATATGCTCCACTTCTTCAAGACAACTCAGATGTGCTGGCACATATTCTGTTCACATGATATTCAAATATTAATATTCTGATATTGCATTTGTATTGCATTTGTATTGTATTTGTATTGTATTTGTATTGTATTTGTATTGTATTTGTATTGTATTTGTATTGTATTTGTATTGTATTTGTATTGTATTTGTATTGTATTTGTATTGTATTTGTATTGTATTTGTATTGTATTTGTATTGTATTTGTATTGTATTTGTATTGTATTTGTATTGTATTTGTATTGTATTTGTATTGTATTTGTATTGTATTTGTATTGTATTTGTATTGTATTTGTATTGTATTTGTATTGTATTTGTATTGTATTTGTATTGTATTTGTATTGTATTTGTATTGTATTTGTATTGTATTTGTATTGTATTTGTATTGTATTTGTATTGTATTTGTATTGTATTTGTATTGTATTTGTATTGTATTTGTATTGTATTTGTATTGTATTTGTATTGTATTTGTATTGTATTTGTATTTGTATTTGTATTTGTATTTGTATTTGTATTTGTATTTGTATTTGTATTTGTATTTGTATTTGTATTTGTATTTGTATTTGTATTTGTATTTGTATTTGTATTTGTATTTGTATTTGTATTTGTATTTGTATTTGTATTTGTATTTGTATTTGTATTTGTATTTGTATTTGTATTTATATTTGTATTTGTATTTGTATTTGTATTTGTATTTGTATTTGTATTTGTATTTGTATTTGTATTTGTATTTGTATTTGTATTTGTATTTGTATTTGTATTTGTATTTGTATTTCTATTTGTATTGTATTAATTTCAAGTTTGTGTTTCACCTCAGTTCTAAATATTTTCAGAAAACAAAATTGAAAATTTGTAACTAGTAAATGTGTTGCCATTAGCACCTTAGATTAAAGCAAAGTTTCTTCAAACCAAATCGCTCTAAATTCTTTTGTGTCGTATGTCACCATTCCATAATTAACTCCTTATACGAAAAGATCTCATTTGCATAATCTCATCTACACGTTATTATAACACATCTCCCATCCAAGCGTAGTCGCCTTCATGTCTGACTCACCTTCAAGGTATTCATTCTTCTTCTTTTTCTTTGAGATTCAGATTGTTTAACTGCTTTCCGTTCATGCCCCCCCCCCATATGCATAGTAGATATACTAAGGGTCCAACACACATATTACAATTATTTAAGTGAACGAATAGGCCATGCGTCATGTAAAGGCATACATAATTTTTTTTATGGCGAGTTAACAGAACAAAAAAAACTCTGTCAATCAACCGCATCAGCAAACTGTGCTTAGCCAGAGTTCCGTAATAAATCATCCATATGATTCGTCTTAACAGAGATTATGAAGGAGAACGGAGGAGAGGGTTTCTTTAAAAGCAATTTAGCTTGGGCCAGCTTATCAGGTGCTAAAAGTGAGGCAATTAGTCTAGGCCCAGAGTGTTACCTATTCGCTATGGAATGTGTGGAATGTGCAATTAGTCGGATTAGTAAACCCACAGGCGCGAGATGATAACAAAAAAAGAATTCCATAAACTTTATGATTCTATGAGTCTAATTCCTGATGGAGCTACATGATTCATTCTGGCTCGCATGGCATGACTTGTGCTGCCTTTGCTTCGGCTATAGCATGCGGGCCTTATGCAACAGACCCGGCTGAGTACAAATTTATCACTTGGCCGGCATCCCTTTGGGGCAAAAAAAAAAAAACGGGCGACAGCGAAAAAACAAACTGCCAACTTATTTTGTCGGTTCCAAAAAATCCATTGAACTGACCGACATTGTCTGGGGCGCTGGCAAACAGTACCTGCCATGAGGCAGAGCTGGCGCAGGCTCACCATATACTTCCACCATCAAAATGTTCGTTTTGGCTTCGATTTCAAGGCGGCATTAATCAGTAACCTAATTGTTTGACTGGTGGGCATTATTAATTGCCACAAGTTGCTTACAACTTGCTCGCGGCCACCTGGTTGCTGATGGTTGTAAAAAAGTTCCGCGTATATGTGTCGTACACAAGTTTATGCGACAAATGGTGACATGGGGGAACTGTTTTTTCTTTTTACTCCTTTCATCCATCTTACAAACTGGGCAACACAATAATATTGTTTCACGGCAGCGCAGTTTGCACCCAGCAAGTTGCAAACCTATTGTTCCTAAAAAGGATATGCGCCGCCGTTGAAGTGCGTTTTTGTTTCGCATTTTATTTGCGTTTAATTTCTATTTTTTTATTACTTTTGGATGAAAAACATTTTCAATTTCTTCAATAGGTATATTTGTCGTGGGTGGTATTTTAAGTTTGTCGGGTGACATTTAAGCATGAAGGGGCGTGCGCGGAGCAGTATAAATTGATACGTGTTTTTAAGGACCAGGATACACATTACTTGACATATTATATTTATTCTTTTCATATATTTATTGAGGACTATAACATGATTCCAAATATGAGATTTACATATAGCTTGCGCCACTCAGCCCGGAGGTGATGTTTACGTTTAACGTGCGCACAAAATAGAAGAAAGCTATTTATGTAAAACTGAAGCCGCTTTCATGTTCAGTCCTGAAACAAATATACAAAATGGAATCGCTCGATGGCAGACAAAATTGTGATTACGTTCTAAAAAAAAATTCGCCGAAATCTTGAATGAGCTTAACTTCGAAAATAGTGAAAAAAGGTATTTCTCTTATGCTCTTTAGAGCTGTTGAATATTTCATTTAAAAAGAAACAATTACGTGTAAGCATTTTTATAATTGAATTATGTTCTTTTGGCCCAAAAAAGCATAAATATTCTTAGAACTAAAAATGCCTCAAAATTCAGTCATGAGTTTCTAAAAGAATGGTCACATTGGCTTTTTTTTATTTTTTTAAAAAAGTGTTCAAAATTAAATTTTCGATCGAAATTGAAAGTTAACCAAAGACCAATTTTCAAGAAATAGAAAAAATAAGTATTTTTATATTTTTTTTTTCTAAATTGCGCAAAACTCTTTTCGTAGATATGCTCAAGACATGCATACTTTGACAAAATAATAAAGTGTTATTTGAAAGACGTATTTATTGGAAGCCGATAGAGATATACCCAACACTCTACTGCATTCTGCCTATGCATGTCTTGACCCTTTCTTTGCTTCAAAAATGTTATGTGCAATTTATAAAAAATTCACAAATCTTTTATTTTTTTTAATTTTTTTACAATGTTTTTTGTAAACATTTCATGCTTAAATTTTTTTATGAAATTTATACATTTTTATGTCTATATGATGTCAATTCGAGATACACGTCTGATTCAGAATGTGACGAGGGAACGAAACTAGACGAAGACAGTTCACTTAAATATCCCGAGCATTCTTTGCATTTCTATGAGTGTTCCGGAGTAAACAAAACCAGTCATTTGGTGGTAACTTTTTTTCCACTTTCATCAGATATCTAATTTTTGTTTTATAAAACTTTGTATTTTTACTAATTGGTCAATTGTAGGCTTATTATTGTACTAAGGAAACCATTTTGTAAAAGTTGCTAATTTCAACTTCCAATTTTACATGAATCGAAATTTAAAAAGTGTCTCTTAAGAATTAAAAATTTCAGTATCAAATAATAAAATAATGAATGTAAAATTAATTAAAATCGTGAATGATAAATTGAATTTATGCCCACTTAAAAAAAATTGTCAAAAAAACACCATTTGGTGTAAAAATTCAACTATCAATAATTCGTTTTTTTTTTTGAAAATTTATAAGCATTTTTATTTTGTACTATTAAAATTTTTATTTATTTTTCTCTCGATAGACAACTAAATTGTTTTGATCAGATAAGTACACGCTGCATAATCTTATTTATGAAATCACCATTTCACTCTGGAACACTCTGAAGCGGTTTCCATTTTAATTTTGTGTCAAGAATCATTAAATTCCCATTTGAAGTTATTGTATGTCATTGATCCGATTTTTTCAAATCGAAAATTTTGACATATCTTCACGATTTGAGCTCCCTAGAATTGAAATCCATCATTTTAAGAGAGATGTCTATGTTTGCACGTACGTTCGTACGCTTGTACGCTCGTATGTTCGCACGTTCGTACGTTAGTACGTTAGTACGTTCTTACGTTCGTACGTTCTTTAGCTTTTTTTTCGTTCACCATATCTAAAGAACGAATGAAGATATCTACTTTGGATAAATTTTATTTATTTTAGAAAGAGCTTTCAAACAACTTCAATGAGCGGTTTTTTGCTATAACAATTTAAGAAAAACGTTGTTAAATTTTTTTAGTCTTGAACATTTCGAAAAAGATTGAGGCTATTGACTTCAGGTTATTTCTAGAATTGGTAAAATATAAAAACATATAAACTAACAGTTTTTTTAAAGAAAAAAAACTGCTGAAAATTGTTGAAAAAAGTTTTCGGCTCGATTATATTGACTTTGAATCAATAATAATATTTTTTTTTTTAATTCTGAGTTTGAAAATCAATTAAAAAAAATATTCATGAAAATGACTAAATTTAAAAAGTCAATTAAAGAATGAAGTCCTAGCTTTAAAGAAAATATACCGTGATATTTTTGGGGTTGCGTTGTGTTTAAATATATTTTTGTTCTGATACAAATATTTTGTTTTAAGGAAATTAACCCTCCTGCCAAAAAGGGAAACATAGATACCCCCTCCAATATGTTTTTTTTTTTCGTTTTACTCCAGCTAACACGCTATAGCTAGCTATGGCAGTCAAGTGTATCTCAGTCCTATATCTTAAAATATTTTTTTGTAAATGATTATATGATAGCACATTTTCATGTGTTTTCAAATTATGTTTTTCTAACCAAAAAAAACAAAATTTTTCAAAAAAATATTTTTATTAAATAAGTAAGGAATAAGAAAATCATATGCAGAACCTAGACACAAAATTTTTTGTTGACCGCTGTATGTAATTGATAGAATTTGTTAAAATTTTTGTTTGAACAGTTTTTCTAAAGTGAAAAAGACTTAAAAAAATTTTACTAAAAATAATCGATAGTTTTTTGTCTCAAAGATCTTGAGAATAAACAATGATATTGGCTTCGGGGTAACTTAATTCTATACATTTTTTATAATAAATAATTAATAAAATTTTTAAAAACAATAAAAAACCCGGTTTTTTAAAACCTGAAAAAAAACTACAGGAAACTTTACAAAAATAGTAGACATTTTTTTTTTTGCTTAAATATCTTGAGACCTAACAATGGTACTAGCTTTTGGACTAGGTAAGCTGAGTAAAATTTTATTTAAGGTTTATTCAAGTTGACTTGATTTAAATAGGTATGGCCTTTTGTTGTTTCGGAGCAATTTCCCTTGAAAATTAATAATAAGTTCATACTTTGGAATTAAATTTGTGTATATTGGTTTGGTTTAGTTGTTAACATATCTGAAATCATTGGAAATATTTCATTTCTAATAATTCATAGCTTTTTTGATATCAAAAAAATTCCTAAAGTAGCATAAATCGGTTTTACAATGTAAAAATTTCAATTTCAATTTTTCTCAGTTTTGAAGAGCCTAAATCCGCAAAGTTGAATCGAAAAACTTCATGCATTGTCCGCCATTTTGAAAAGGCATTAAAAAAATCAAAATGTGATTTTCTCATGACATATTGGACGTAAAGTGATATTAATTTTTTAATTTTGTAGATCAAAATATTTTAAAAACTTTAATCTACAAAAGTTTTTGACACCTCTTTCCAATGAAAATTTATTGTAGAAAAACTGTCAAAATTTGAGATAAAGAATGGTTTCTTTTGGTTTATCATATCTCTTCTTCATCTGAACTAAAAAATTCTAAATACTTGTGTAGCTGCAGAAATCTGTTTCTTTCTAAATTTTTACAAACTTAACAAAAAGTTTTTTGTAGTACCTCGTGGCATGATGGTTAGTGCGTAGGACTGTCATGCCGAAGGTCTGGGTTCGATTCCCAGCCGCTGCCACCTAAAAACAGAAATGTTTTTTTCCGAGGTACTGCCTCTTGCGAGGAACTGACAAATCCTCCAAGAGTATACTTGTCACGAATAAGCGCTTTCTCATATAGCCGTTCGGACTCGGCAAAAAATTGTAGGTCCCCTCCATTCCTGCCAAAAATACGCACACAGGAATGGTTGAGAGTTGTAAGTCACTAGGCCTTGGTTTTCCACGAGCTGTTGTGCCAAATGTATTTTTTTTATTTTTATCAAAAAGTTAGGAAATTTAGAATTTTACAAAAGTGTTTTTGTATTTTCTAGTTCAGGCGAACAAGAGGTGTAATAAACCATACAAATATATTTTTTACCTCAAACTTTGACAATTTTTTATTGGAAAGAGGTGTCAAAAAATTTTGTAAACAAAAGTTTTATAATTTAACCCCTACAAAATTAAAAATCATTATCACTCTACGTCCAATATGTAACAAGAAAATCACATTTAACTCTTTCCAATGCCTTTTTGAGTGCAGTTTTTTGGCCAAACTTTATGGATTTAGACTCTACCAGATGCAATTTTTACAAAACTGGAAAAAAAATTGAACACATTATTTTTTGTAGACATACAAAGCTAATCTTACTGGACTTTACATTGTAAAGCCAATTTATGCTACTTTGGGTATTTTTGGTATCAAAAAGCTATGAATTATAAAAAATGGGATTCTTCCAATGATGTCAGATATGTGGACAACTAAACCAAACCAATATACAAAAATTTAATATCAAAATATGGACTTTTTTTTTCAAATTTCAAGGGAAATTGCACCGAAACAACAAAAGGCCATAACTATTTAAATCAAGCCAACTTCAACAAACCTTAAATGAGGTTTTACTCAGCTTACTTAGACCTTTCAGACGCACCAAAACCGAAAAATGCTACACGCAAAAAATAGCCACTGTTGTACTGTGTAATTGATATTTGATAGGTTTTATAAAATAATTCAAAACAAACAGTTTTTATTTTAAACAAAAATAATTAAACGAAGATGATTTAAAGTGTTGGTAATTTAATTGTAGCTTGGTTAATTGTTTTGCCTGGCTTCTAGTATTTGTCGGTGAAACCAGAAAAATTTGTAACTCCTAATATAGAAATTTACAGGAGAGCATTAAAAGCTTAGTTTTGAAGTTATTGGCATGTGATTTGTCTGAAATTTAATTTTCAGAAAATTTGCAGTTACCTACTTTTCTGATTTGACCGACAAGAGGTATTGCGGAATCGTAGGTAAAAGTGGCTTTTGTTTGACTTATATCAAGTATAAATGAATAGAACAGAATTGGGCCTAACACACTTTTTTGCAGTACCCAAGCTACTATTTCTTTGAAATTTGAACTACGAAAAAATCTGTTTTTTAGATATTAGTATACTTTTATTTTATAAAGTTCTTTAGGCAGATTTTGTCTTTATTTAAATTTAAGGCCTTCATGTCACACCTTGTCAAACGCTTGTGATGACACATCCAGAGCTCTCTCGATTGAACGACCATTTTCGAAAAGGGTGCATTTCTGAAAATTAAAAAAGTTCAAGAAATGAAAAAACTTAATTATTTACTGAAGTAATTCAAAATTTATAAAATTAATGTTTGCATTAAATTTTGGGGTCAGTAAGCAATCGGTCATTAAAGAAATATTTGTTGTTGCACGTTATTTCATATAGTTTTTTTGATAATTTATATTAATTTATGAGATGTAACCTTTTCGAAAACAAAAGAATAACACACAGAATTTAAGAGAAAATACCATACGAATTTCATGAAACTTTTATTTTAGGTATATAAATCAAACAAAATACTTTAAAAAAACATAAGTTATTGATTTTCTTTTTAAACCTTCTCTTCAGGCTTTCTTTTTTCTTTCATTTTTTAGTATTTTTAATGCAATAAATTCGAAAAGGTCACATCTCTTAGAGCTTTGACATATTTGAAATTATTTCTGTACAAACAATGACAATATCAGAAATTTAAGAATTAAATATATAGTTTTCTTGAGCAAAATAGGAATAGGAAATTGAGCATAAGGATTACATTAATATGAAAAAACGTACTATTCCTTCAAAAACATTCGAAATTATATAACCCAGTAGGAATAGAATATAAAAATGTTTAGAAAAAATTACAACAGGCCGATATTTGGTATACACGTTGACGTTGGTATTGAGTTTACTTATATATTCTGAGAAAATTTCTCAACAAGCTAATGATGGATAGGTCCATTATATGGGGTCAAACGTCACAAAAATAGGTTTTTGCCAAATATACCAACACGTGAAGAGCTCTTTCACGCTTGGAAACATTTTCCTTATCTTGCAACAATTTGAGCGTTTGCGATTAAAGACACGTGCACATTTATCTGTTTACTGCTCATTTGTTTGAAAAAAATGATAAGATAGTTATAGAAGCCCAAAAATTATAATTTTGCTCTAAATTATGAAAATATACATAAAGAGATCAGTGCGATGGTTTTATTTTCGTATGGTTAATGTTTCGAACAAAATTCTAAGAACATTTTTTATGGGAAATTATTTCTTAGCTACCTGTTTGTAGAACAAATTTTTCATCTAGGGCTTCCATTTTCAAGATATTTAGCAAAGACACATTTTTGTGACATTGGATCCCTTATAACGGACCTGGTGTCCATAAGATAGTTGAAGACTTTTCTCTAATTGTAAGTAACCTCAATACCAACGAATATAGCAAAAATCAGCCAGTTAAAATTTTTTTTTTCTTGAAAACCAACAACTTCAAATAAAAACCTTAACTAGAATCTGAGTACCTATCTATAATGTAATTTGTCATTCAATTCGGTTCCGAATACATTACTCAAAAATTTCAAATGATTAATCTCTTCTAAACCACACCGTTCCACCACAACTGTGCCGCTTCTCTCTATAGCAGCTGCTATTTAGAACATTTCAAAAATTACTGCTTTCGAGCTGCTGATAACTCAATCGCTTCCATAAGTTACACCATAAATTAAAACAAAATTTCACGGGTCATTACACTCGTTAATAATCGGGCGGGAATTTGTATAAGCAACAACAACATTGACAAAAAAAAATACAAAATTAAAAATTAGTCAACGTCCATCATGCATTATGCAGAAACTGTATTGTGCTCCCAATTAGCCCAGGCCAATGTTCCCTTATCAGTTGACAAATTTTTGTGTTCCAAAACAAATGGGAAAAACAAGAAAGTAAAGTATAGAATGTAACTACATGGAATTTACACACACCACACGTCCCAGAGCCAAAGGTTAATGAACATAAATAATGATCGGACCGATATTGGAAATTGGGATTACCGCTCGCATTGATTGTCTTTCCCTATCGGAAAACAAAATAAAGTCGAGAAGCCCAATTTGTCCAAAATGTGACCCGAAATGTGAACTTTTTGTTCTGACTATTGCTATCGTCTATTCGAGGGGAATAGAACCGATCGCTTGTAGTGGACGACGTGTTTTTTATGGGCCTTGGGCGTTATTGGTTTTGGTTTGTAATTTGATGTCTAACAGGAATCTATACGCCAGTGACTGTGCCTGTGTCTATGGGAATATTATTAGAGCTCTAGATAAGTGTTTTATTACAGCTCGACATGTGCGTTAATTATTGGTCCTATACATATACGAAGTAAGGGAATTGTCTCTATTTTTGAGTAATCGATTGTGTCATTTTGATAAACCACAATGAACTACCAACACTGCGCCCGCTGCATGCGATGAAGTGAAGGGAATAATCATCATACTCAAAGCGGAAGGCAATTGGAAATTGGTTTTTCGTTTTATTACCGAAACTAGAGGATTGATGGGGCTGCTGTTGCACTTTAACTTGGATTAATGGGGGGTAGAATGGTATAAGTTCGACTACGCTGCGTGACGAATTGATGGTAGCTGAATTAGAGAGAACATCCGCGGTACAAGTATGTACCTACTTCCTTTGTTAAAAGTCAAGAGCGATAAAAAAAAGACACTTGACCATAAAAATACCATAAACATTTTTATAATTGCTATATATGCAGTAAAAAGTTATCAGTTCTAGTAAAAATTATTGATGCACGCGCTCGGTTTTTGTGTGTTCTTTGTTGGATTTTGATTTGAAAATATTTTTTTATAGTCAGTTCGAATGCAGCACTTTTATCGTTTCTATACAAAAATTAACGACACAAAACTAATAAAGTTGTTTTTTTCTTCGGCTGAATGGGGTTCAATGGTACAGTAAATCTGAAATTGATAAAACCTAGTGACGTCTAGGACTTGTTTTTGAAGTGATAGATGTACCGGAATACTCATAACATCAGTAGAAAACCAAATTATATTCTTTATTTTTTTTGAAGGAAAATATACCATCTTTATCAGTAGGCAACTGAATTCAAAGAAGTAAAAAATTGAGAATTATATTTTTATTTATTGTTTTCTTAAGAACGTTTACAATGATTTTGTTAAAAATTTGCTCAAATGGGCTACCGAAATACTTTTGTAGGACTTTTCATTGATGGATTTTTCACTTCCTCGTAAGATGCAGTCCCAACTAACAATTTAACTTGTACAAGGTTCTATACAAACTATTTTCAGACTGCTACAGAAATTTTAAAAGGCCTTATGCAAGTCATTTTGGCGCATTTACGCAAGCTAATTAACTGCCAAAAGACTTCTGTTGACGAGTCTTATAGCAGCAAAAAACTTTTCATGAACTGCCATTAGCTTAGCTGAACAAGCTATAGCTTGCCTTGGATATTTATATAAGGCCTTACGAAAGCCATTTTGACAGCTATTGCCAATAGCTTGCCTTGGATGTTTATATAAGACCTTACCCAAATTTATTTTGCATAAGTAATCCATCGAGAGAAAAAATTTTTTTAGCAAAGCTGATTCTGAAATAATTTTTTTTTTATTTTCTATCGGTTTCTTATTTTATTTTTCCGATATTGTACTTTTTAATGCATTTTATTTTATTGTATTTTTTTGGGCGCATCTAATATTGTCTTTGGTAGGTTCCAGATCTTTTAAATTTTTGCTATGAGTTGTTCATTGAACATTGAACATGTTACTATAAGCACTTCTTTTCTGTTTTACCGTGTTCAATGAGTACTTACCGTTCTTGTTTATTTAAATCAGATATTTTATAAGCACAATATTTTAAAAGACACACTTGTTGATCTTCACTGATTATTTTAATTTGTATAAGGCCTTTACAAACAAGCCTTATACAAGTTGTTTGCAATGACTTGTCGTGGAAAGCATTATAGCAGCAATTTTTTAAACATTTTCAGTAAAAAACTTTGGAAGGCCTTATACAAGCCATATATAACTTAAATTAACAAGAGCAAGAGAGAGTATAGACCTTGTGTAACTCATATTTTAAGGCCTTATAGCAGCTATTTTAAATTTCAGGTGGAAAATTCTTGGCTTGCTCAAGATTGCCTTATACAAGCTCTATACAAGCTATTACTTGCCAAATTCGAAAAATTTTACCCTATACAAGCTAAATTGTTAGTTGGGGTTGGAACCCCTGAAAAAAGAATTTTTTGAATAGGTCAACTATTTTATTCGATAAGTCAAGGAATTGTTTTGGTTATGGCGAAAAAAAAAACAGAACGCATTTAAAAATAAAAATATTGAAATATTTCAATAAGCAGTTTCTAAATACAGCTACACACTCTAATCTTTATCTCTCTTTCCTCCTGAAATTCAGAACAAAAAATCTACAAGAGCAAGACAAAACCGTAGACAATGCTTACACATACTCTTTCCAATTCATATTTGCAGTACAAGACTTAAAGAGGGGCTTTTTCAAAAACCCTGGTGCCTGTTGCTGCTTGCACTTAACTTAAAAAATTGCCACAAAACTAAGAAACATAATCATTGAACCAACTTACAGCCCACCATGACCTTAAAATGAAATTTTGGTGGCCCAACAGCTCGGGGATAATCAGGGCCTAGTGACCTACAACTCTCAACCCCTCCTGGGTGCTTGATGTTAGCAGGAATGGAGGGAACTCACAATTTTTGGTGAATACAAATGGCTAGATGAGAGGTACCTATACATATATTTATGATAAGTATATTCTTAGAGGAATAATAAGTTCTTTCCAAGACCAATACCTCGGAAAAAAACATTTCTGTTACTACGCTGGGAATCGAACCCAGACCTTCGGCCTCTCAGTCCAACGCAATAATAACCATTATACCATGAGGTACTACCACTATGACCTATCAGCTCCCCATTTCTAGCTGAAAATAGACTAATTGCCAATTTTCCATCAGCTCTTAGTTATATTAAGTACTGGCCATGACCCACGATATAAAACCAAGCGATACTTTTCAGGTATCGTCAAAATCGAAAAATTTCAATATTGTCTCGGTATTGGTAACGTGTGTAACTCAGGCCTGTCTCGGTATCATTTTCGTTTAACAAAGTCTCGTCTCTCTGGTCTTAGACTGAGTCGCAAACAAAAATAAAATGCTCGACTATGGTTAAATTTTCTTAAGTGCCTTTCACATAAGCTGCGAATAGCGAACTGCGAATTGCGAATGGTTACGAAATTTTAACATTTCTTTCACATGAGTGCGAGTGGTCGCCGACAGACGCGGATTTTCATACAAAATAAACCCGTAAAATGGGTGCCAAAAAAGAATAAGGTTAAATATGTGTGAATTCTTCATTCGCAGATTTGTGAAATGCGTCCTGATGTTGTGGATTGCGTATAAGTGTTTGACAGTTCACAGAAAATAAATTATTGGTCGTGTAATATTATATGTAAAATAATGCTAAATTTAATAATTAGAAATAATATTGAAGGCGGTGTTTTCTTTTTCAAATTGTAGATATGATTGTTAATTAATTTTGTCGAAAAGTTTAAATAAGAATTTGTTGACATTTGCGGTTGGAATTGCCTTAAGAAAATGTATTCGCATTCACTGTTCGCATCAGCTCGTGTGAAAGGCACTTCAGTTTTGTAGTGTTGTAGTACTCAAGTGAACTCACTTGGTATTTTTTAAATTTAATTTAAAAAAATAGGCATGGTAGTAGATGGATATCAGTAAAGTCACTTCCTTGAGCTTAAAAGAACCAAGTCTGAAAATTTCACCCAAATCCTTGGTTTAAGAAAAACCAAACATAAGAAAGATGGGAGTGGCAGGGGCTGATTAAAATTAAAATCATTCTCCCTGCCTTAGAAAAAAAAATGAGAAAATTTTTATCAAAATTACTGAATCCGTTTCCGAGAAACCAACAACAAGAACTGTTTGTTTATAAGAATTTATAATTTCATTCAAAAAATTAATTTTTTCTACTAATACCAAACGCTACTGCCAAAAACTACGGTACCGGTTTGTTATTGTCTTAGTATTGTTACAAATGCTTTGAAGGTGGTATCGTTTCGGTTTCATTTCGGTTTCCGATACCGATGCCAAACGTTACCGTGAGACTTTTCTGGGGGCTTTTTGGGGCTAGCCCTAATTGACACTGTGCCAGTATTGTCCAAAGTACTAAGTTAGTAGTATTTTACTACATTGGATACTACTCCTACTTTCTTTTTAAGGACAAGAAAATATATGCCACAAGATGTAACTCATCACTTCATAATCTATTTAAGTAGTGGCTGAATTTAAGTTTCAGATCTTTACCTTAATATCTGGCTTATATATATTTAGTACAGAATATTCACAGATGTTGTTTAAGCCAGAAACCAGACCTCAAAATTTCTGGACTTTGAATATCGGGGTCGTTTGTCCAACTACTAAAATCTTTTATCCAAACCAAAGAACTAATATATTCGACTTTTCTTTTTTATAGCAAGCATCGAAAAACCGAAAAGTCTTCTAGCATTCCAAAATGGAAACGTATATGTTTGGGTCGGATTGAGTTCGGTTTTCCACCAGCTCCACATAAAAATCTATCAAAATAATTCATTTGTCTACCCAAAGGATACAAAATATTTGACTTTTCTTTTTTTATAGCAGGGTCCAAAAACCAAAATAAAATCACTACTATCATTGGTACTTTTATTTATTTTGTTTTTTTTTTTTTTTTTTTTTTAGGGTTTGCTATAAAAAAGTTGAATAGTTTTTCCCTCGGCCGGATAAATGAAATTTTGTATTGATTTTCATGTTGAGCTGGTAGATAAACAAACCTAATCTGCCCCCAACCCCCTAAGATGTCATTTGGGAATGCAAGAGGATTTTTTTGGATTTTCAAGGTTTGCTTTAAAAAAAGAAAAGTCAAATACTAAACCCAGGGATATTAGACTTCACTTCGAAAAAAAAATCCGACAAAGCTGAATTTCGGTGAAGTGCTTTGTTTTGACGCCTAAGCGTTTTCTGAAAAGTTCCATAAATTTGGGCAGGGGCTACATTTTTTAGGGGGGTTAAACGGGGTAAAAATTCAGTTTTTTCTTAATTTTTCGAAAATGTTTAAGTTCTTAGAAAAACGTGAAGACAAAATTACAACTTATGTTATTCTAAACAAAAAAGATTAATATACTTTTTTCATACAAGCAATAGATTCTGAGAAAATCACGCAAGTACTTCACGGTGGAGAAAATTTGGTCAAAAAATTTACTAAAATTTCATTAATCGAGGGCTAAAGTTTTTGAAGGATTAGATTAAGGCTACATCGCCTCTTTATAAAACCAAGTTTTTGGGGTGCCCGTGGTAGGGAGCAGACCGCTATCTTAAAAAAGAAAGAGATTAAATATTTAAATTCTTCGAGACTTTTTTTTGTATATGCCATTAGACTTTGGAACTCCCTACCTGTGACGGTAAGACAAATAATAGGAACTAATCAATTCAAAAAAGCACTATTTCTTAATTTTGATTAGAATTTATAATAAAAACAGCAATTTGAAAAAAAATAATAATAATAATATAGAATATTAATTAGGTATGATATTAATTATGTATGTTTATATAAATAAAAAATCTATTAACCTACTTCTAATTTATAAACTTTTTAGTATAGTTTTCTTTCTATCCGATCTAAATTGTATTAGTTTTAAGTACTATAAAAGACTATGTCTTACTCGTACGCCATAATAAATAAATTGAATTGAATTGAATTGATTCGGTTGTTCAACAACTCAATGAAATTTCCTTTTACAACTTAATCATGAAGGAATAACATTTAAACAATAAAATAACCTAAAGAATGAGCTGTTAATGAACTCTGTAGGTTTATTAATCTTACAGTAATAGCGTGTCAAAACAACTTTCTTCATTTTGTATTATCTCAGGAAAAGCAATATTTTCCAAAAAAACTGATGAGTTTATATTAATTTAATTAATTAACATGGTGGCACAACAGCTCGTGGAAAACCAAGGCCTAGTGACTTACAACTCTCAACCATTCCTGTGTGCGTGTTGTTGACAGGAATGGAGGGGACCTACAATTTTTTGCCGAGTCCGAACGGCTAATGAGAAGCACTTATTCATGACAAGTATACTTTTGAAGGATTTGTCAGTCCCTCGCAAGAGGCAGTACCTCGGAAAAAAAACATTTCTGTTTTTAGGTGGCAGTGGCCGGGAATCGAACCCAGACCTTTGGCATGACAGTCCTACGCACTAACCATTATGCCACGATGTACTACGATGAGTTTATATTAATGCTCATAAAATTCTGGATAAAAAAGATTTTAACACTTTTTTTGTACCAGCAACAGACTTCAAGAAAAATGTGCAAAAAAGTTTATTCATTTTTTTTGTTTAGAATAACATAAGCAACAATTTGTGTGAAAACTTATAGTTTTCGAGAAAAATTAAGAAAACACTTTTTTACCAGCCTTTAACCTCTTTTCCTTAAAAATTAAGCCCTGGCTCAAATTTAAGGAACTTCAGGAAATGCTTAAGATGTCAAAACAAAGCTCTCCACCAAAATAAAGCTTAGTCGGAATTTTTTCGCAGCTTATGACATTTTGTTTCCTGGTGGTGGACCAACGAAGTTTTGTGGTGCATTTTGATAGGAAGCCGGTGGACTAGCAAACACGCTTGACTGCATCTCCTTAGTTTCATTTTGGGGGGGAGGGTGTGTTATAGCACTTATTGTTTTTACCTGAAAAAAAAGTTGATTATTTTTTCCCCGGGGGTAGGAAAAATGGATTTTTGTAAAGAGTTTCATCTGGAAATGGTTGGCAAATGCATCCAATCTACCCCAACCCCATATGATTTCATTTGAGGATGATAGAGGAATTTTTTGTTTTTCGAGGTTTGCTATAAAAAAGAGATATTGAATATTATATATTTTCTTAGGGGTAAACAAATGATTTTAATAGTTGGGCAAACAAATCAGGGTCAGGGTTCTTACTTCACACAGCTCCCCAACTATTCTAGAAACCAAGTAAATGGGTCTTAGGTCTAATTTTTTAGTCAGGTATTTTATTTAAAGAATGCATAATAATACTTTCGACTCTTTTTCGGTATTGAAATAATTAAAAATAAATTCCTATGCAATTAATAACTGTCCCAAATTTCAGTCTTATCGGATATGTTTATTAATTTTTTCTCCATACAAACATAGGTTGGTACTAAAAGAACGCATGCAACTTCTTAACAATAAATTCATTACCTGTGAAAATTTACCTGACGATGACGGTGAAGGGCTAGCAGCACAAATAATATAACTTTCAACGACAACAAAAGTGTTTTCACAGTCCATAATCATTAAACTTGCGAGCATAAATTTTCTACCAACCAAAATGCTAATGAATACCCTAAACCCTACCTACCTACCTACCTATCTCTAGATAGCATATCATTATAATACATCACTACATGTGTATATATGTATGCATGAAGAAGTCTCACAAAATCAAGGGTTGGTCAGAAACTCAAAACGAAAGATTATATCAAGCTCCGTTTTATTTCCGAGAATCAAAAACTAATTTACATAATTTATGTTAACACGCAAGGATATTAAAATCCCAAAAATAACAGTATTTGAAGCCATTTGGAAAGTGAACGGCACTTTTATCGTCATTCCTTTTGGTTGGTGTATTTTATTATTATTATTTTTTTTTTTTATGATCAACAACCCATGGTAAATTTTTTCATATTAAATAACTATACACATGATTTGTTAATAATTTAGTAAAGCATAATTTGACAGACAGAATACCTACCAACAAAAATAAAAATCAGCCGACAAGGTTATTTGATGCCTTGTGCTTACACGATATAATGTATACCCCATAAGGGAATTATCTCACTCAAGTCGTCAATTCAAAGGATCAACAAACTCTCCAATTACAGCATAAGTACATACAGATCCAGGACAGGTCTCTTGCCGATTTAGATAGATTTTATTTCTATATAAGCTAGGGTGTATTTCACCAGCAAAGTGAACTCGAAATTTCAAAATACTTTAGAAATTTTAAGGAACGTTTGAGTCACATGAAGTGGAGCTTTAGAGCGAATTAATTAAGAGTTAAGAGTGGAAAACTAATGAAAAATTGCCAAAATCATATTTAGTTAAGTTCCTTAAAGGATAAAGATGCCCTTAGATTAGATGTTTTAGCCTGAACTTTATTTATTTTATCAGAAACTTTCAAAATAATTCAAACCTATTATACTCCTTTTGCGTAAGAAGATTTTTGTCTCCGGGCAATCATGTATCAAGGAAAAAGGGCACAAAGCAAGAAAAGTGAACAAAACACTTTTTTGACTTGTGATATTCACCTTAACTAAGGCGACAGAGTTCTCTATTTGAACAGCCTGTTGCCCTCTGTTGGATCAAACTGCTCTGTTCATTGCTTTACTGATGATTACTAGTTTAAGCAAAGGCGCATCACCAGAACCACACATCAGAAGGTCATTGCTTTGGTGGACTTGTGTCCTTGAAGCAATTCCCAGTTGTTATATTATTTTATGTATTTCTGCCTACCTATAAACTATAGCTACATAGCTGCTCCTGCTGCTGTAATATGTAAGTCACGAAAGATGCACTTTTCACTGATTCTGATTCCACTGTCGCTCGTTTTCAACGTCGTCGTCGTCATCGTCGTGGTCGTCGTTGTTGCATTTTTTGTAGGAGATTGTTTGTTTATATAGTTCTGATGATGGTTCGAAGATCGTTTATAAGGTTATATTATGTGAGAGACAGAAAATGTTTAGAGAAGATCCATTAGGGCAAACGAAAATAAAAAAAAATAAAAATATATATTATAGTGCTCACTGCACATGGTGGGTATAATTTGAACGGATGTTTAGGCGTGAATCAGTCACGTTGAATAAATTATCCATGAGGTTAATACACAACTGATAGTAATATGTTAAATAAACGTAGGTATATTTATGGCTTAAGGAATTGGATTATTAAGGTTTTTTTTTCTTAAAAAATTTCTTGGATTTTAAAATGCACTTCTTAGAAAATAATTGTTAAAATGTAGGCCAAAAAAGTTTCCTGTGATCTTTTGTACAATTTTGAACTTGAAAAACAAATTTGGGCTCATTCTACTTTTGGTAAAATTTCATTGAAAAAGGGTGTCAGAATCCCATCCCCAAAAAAGAATACAATGAAATGCAACAATAAATCAAAGGACACGGGCCAAGTTCGAGGAACTACGCCCACCCCTTTTATAGGAGCAAACTCAGGTGATATATTTTAACCCCCTCTATATTCAGTACTAATAAAGTCAGACATTTCAAAGTTGGATCACTAACTGCATGAACAGAATGGGAGACGAAGCTGCAATAGATGTCAGAAGTGCTGCAATGAAAGTTGAAATTTCCTCAACTCTTACAGCTGTGGCTGCAGCATTTTTGATATCTATTATAGTTCTGTCTCCCATTCTGTTCAGGCAATAAATTTTTTTAGAACTAGAAATAGAGATATGAGACTTCAAAAATCGCAAAAACCGTAACTGACTGACTGAAAGATCATCAAAATTATGGAGTACACCCCCAGTGCTAAGCAAATCGTAAATCTGAAATTTTTAACTCAGGGGGCGTGGAATCCACTAACCTTCCCAAAAATTCATATAAATTATATCTAGCACTTTCGATTGTTATGAAGTTAAGAAATTGGAATAGCGTTTAAAGTATCTACATACAAGGAAAAAGTCAAAACTTTTGAAATTTGCACTCAGGAGGACTGGCATCAAATCAAATTCTTAAAATTGTGGATTTCGTAGAATGGTGAGAATTGGAAGTTGTTTCATATTTCAGTGAAACATTTGTAAAATGTCTTTAAATTTAAAAAAGAGAACATTATAGGAGATTTAAAGTAAGTCCTTGTCGGTCTTAAAGAAGCTTAATAGAGTGCTTTTCGAAGTGTTAAAGAAGCTAAGGTTTTGACAGATAGCTTCAGAAAGGTTTCTATAAAGCTAAGAACACAAGTTTAATGGATGTATGAGTTCTTATGAATATGTTGTATTATTTTTATTTGAAGATAATACAATTTTTCTCACCGAGGTTGTAACCTGAAACTGTATTTCACATACGATTATATGGCATATAATCGTATGTGAAATACAGTTGCATTGTTATTAAATGCATTGAAAATAAGTATACACAAATATTTGTCTAAACTTTCTAGGGATCGAACTCGGAGCTCCAATATACCAGTCCAGAACTCTGCTCACTTGGCAATCACATAATATAATTAAATCATTTAATTCCGCTTGAGTCCTTTTCATGTGCAAGAAGAAATAATGGTTTTAATTTTCTTTTAAACTAGCTTGACCTTTTTCCAGAAATTTATAAATTTATTACCACAGAGGTCAAATATGTATTATAATAAGATATATTCTGTTTTTACACTTCAAACCACATACAAATTATGTGTCGTGAAAGCAAAATGTCACAAAAGTTAACAAGTTTTTCAGAACTATAAGATAATTTTGCCAAAAATCGTTTTTAAAAAGCTTCTTTAAAATGACTTTTACAAGTTTGAGGTTCTGTAATATAAATTGACATTTTCTTTTATAATTCGTGTCTAAGATTTCACACGTTGAAATGAAGTATTCAATAAGACTTCCAAAAAAATTTGTAAAAGAACCCTTTTAAAGACTGACTGACAGCAACTGTAATAGAATAACTTTATAGAAACTTTATTAAGTCATAGTTTCAAGTTTCTTTTTTAAATAAATTTACAGAGGTCTATCCGAAAACAGATGCTTGTTTCGTTCAATTTTCTATATCTAGCTTTGAAACTATTTGATTGAAGCAGTTACTGAAGTCATGACTTCTGTAAAAAAAATTGGCTTCAATGAAATCTGTATAGAAGCCTTATACATTTCCAGGCTTGCAGCCTATCAATATTTTTAAACTAATAGAAACTAAAATGTTAGTTGGTTAAGGGCACTTCCAATTTTTGTAGAATTATAAAAGTTGGAAGAATGATGGAATTTGAATAGTCTATAAGAGAAAAATTAAAAAAAAAAATATTTTTCATTCATGGGCGTAGCATCCACCCTCTTTTTCATAAATACTTCTATTTATATAGTGGATTTTTTGGTTTTTGTAGAACGAAGAAATTTAATAGACCACTAGGGCTGAAAATCACAACAAAAACATAAAAAGTAATGAGATCTAAAATATATGCCAAGTTTCAGGCTTTAAGCTAGAACTCTATAATTTTCAGAAGGGCACTGAAGCTAATGTCAAAAACCAACAAAAAATAGCTTTCCGTATTATTAAAAGGGGAACGCACCCCATTAGCACGCACGGCATTCATATTTCACCAAATGCGCTCGGGAGTGCACCTCACTTCTGTAAAGAAAGTTGAACGAAACTTGACGAAATGCTCCGTTTCGCAACTATAGCCGTAGCATATGCTTTCCGTGTATTTGCTTGTTTTCTTCCGACCACTGAAGTGCCCCTCCGAGCATTATAGTTCTAGCTTTAGAATTCAAAAACTTTATAGTATCAAATAGCTTAAGTAAAGTTGTATCGAAACAAATTTAAATTATGACAGAAATTTGATCTTTATGATTACTGGATAGAAATTTGGTGGGATTAAATTTGCTAGTTTTCTTTTCATTACTAAGTTGTTATACAATTTAAAATGAAAAAAAATTACCAAAGAAGCCACTGAGATCCGTATCATAGAAATGTATGAACTAGAAAAGTAGGAGTGGCTGGATGCGTATTTTACTCAAAACTTTTTTTTAAATATTTACTTGCTCATACAAAAAAATTCATAAAATTTCATCAAAATCATTGCAGTCGTCTCCAAGAAATCTAAAAATAACAAACGTGTGGGTCAAGTTGACGGCATTGGGCGAATTTTTTTCCAGGCATTTTTAAAATAAAAATTTTCTGCTTAAAAATTGAGAAACGTGGTCAAATGCAATTTCATCGAGATTATCTTGAAACAATTTATTGTTGCACGAAGTCTTATAAAAGCAAACATTTATTTAAACAAATTGTAAATAACAACAAAAATGTTAAGTATGTAGAATTTACATATACGATTTTTAATATTATGATAAAATAACGTCTCAAAAAAAATTGAATGAAGTTAATTATTTTAGAGCTGTTTTAAAAAAATCTTTCCTAACTTTGGACTACGACAATTTGAGGTAATGTTATTTAAACTATATTTTAGATTTTTATCTTGCTCGTGCGAAGAAACTCTCAAAACATAATCCAAACCGTAAGAGCCGTTTTCAAAAAAATAAAAAAAGTGGACGTGGTAGTAAATGTGGGGTTTTATTTAAATCTTCTTATTTTCTAAAAAAATACTATATAATTTTCTTTATGTCTTAAAAATAAACTCTGTTTTTGAGAAATCAAAGCATTTTTTTTTGTGATAAAAACAAACTCTTTAATGTTTAATTTTCCTCTAAATCATCCATTTTTAGAAATCAAACAAATATTATATACAAAAGTTTTTTCTTACTCTTCTTTCTCTGAAATTAAGATTTAAATCATTTAAGTTGAATCCGATAAAAAGATCAATTAAAGGCTTTTTCTGTTAACCAAAAACTACCAAAATTGGGAGTGAAAAATTTGAAAATTTCATCCAAATCCTTAGATCCGTTTTTTTTTAAATAAGATCTGAGGCAGTGGGCGAGTTTTATAAAACCAAACATTAATTTTTGTTCTTTATAAAAAAAATCTTGAACATTTCATCCAACTCATACAATCGTTTTCCAGAAAATAAAAAGTGGCCTTGGCAGTGGGCGGATTTTACAAATACGCAATTTTAAAAATTTGTTCTTGTTTATTAGAACAAATTCTAAAAATTTCATGAGCTATTTCTGAGAAACCAAAAAAAAATAAAAATCATTGCTGAGGAAATCACATTAAATTGCTGGGCGACAAATTTCAAGAAGAGAAGAGAAGAGAAGAAGAGTATCAGCCTGAATTTCAAAAGCTACTTTTTTCTCATCTTAATGTCAAAGTTTGTTAAGACCTCTCACTCTTTTTACCCGAAATGGGTACTTTCTCAATACCAATGGAACAAATGAAGTGGTTGCTCAAACTTAATCAGAGGCTTGCGAACTCTGGTTGCCCCGACTTAAAGCCAGTTGTGTGCCTAGAAAAAGTTTCCTTTTTTAATAAATGCTTAATGTCGAAAATATACAAACTTATTTACATTTTTAGTAACTTTTTTCTGAAATTTGAATCCAATAACATAAGTGCGCACTCTTACCCAAATAACTCTTTAATAAGAATCAGTCAATATGTAATGAGTCCAACTGATATCGCTGGGATGAAACACCAAAAATTGTCCGTGGACTAAATGTCATCACAAGCTTTTATTTTGTATTCTTGATATATATTGAGGCAGTCTGTTCATTCACTCATTTCATCAAACTATTATATTTTTCTTCTGCTGATTGATATCTATCCTCCCCATGTTTTCTTCTAAATTTTCAAAACAATCAGAAATCAGAATACAAAAACGTATTAAGAACATTTATCATAACTACAGTCTCAAATGAACAGCTTTTCTGATTTTGATTCCCCTTTGATGCTTTCCCCATCATCCCAAGGCTATCTGTCATATACTATATTCTATGCAACCTTCACAATTACCATTTAGACAGCTGTATTCCTACTGAATACAGCTTTATTATTGAATCATAAAATTAATTGTATGACTGATCATAACTCAAGAGATATTCAACTCGAAAAAAAAATGGAGAAAAACTCCTCTTCTTCATAACACCTTTAGGAAATAACCCTATACAATCGCCAGAGAAGGCCATAGATCACTCAGCATTCATTGTCTCACTGGGATGTTGCATTTTAATCATCTTACATCTTCCATAATTTTTCCAAAGGAATCCACCAAACAATACCCCAGCAGGCATTTTACGACTGTGTCGATCATCAGAAACACAATTTTAAACAACAAAAAAACGCCCAGTGATCATTACAACACCGCAAGATCGATGAATAACACCCCGGGGCAGCTTCCACATATAGGACCGCATCGATGGCGATGCGATGGAGGGATACCTCTACAATATTTAGATACATAGATACACTTTTATCTGAGCGATTTATTTAATTCATCGGGGCAACACAAAATGCATGAGTGTATAGCGTATTCGAGACTATGGAGAGGTTTCATAATAACTACGCACCTGGAGCAGGTGGTCCTGCTTGGTGTGGTCAAGCTTCGGTTTGTAACTCTGATGTGTCTCATTCTCCCTCTATATTCCAAAAAGAAAAAGAAAAAAAAATGTTACAGGAACATAATGAACAATGATATGCACAAATAAGGATCTGCTTATGCAAATGCATATACCCAGGCAGGATGTATGATTTCTGGAGAGAAGCAAAAAGAGTCTGGCTGAGGCTGCATAGACGTGGTGCGTCAATGCGAAATTGCCATCAACAATGGAACATGAGAAGGTGTGGTTCAGATCTTTTTGTTAACCACAATTGGGACTACTGTCCGTGTCTGAATAGGTATGAGAGCTTTGTTCGTTTCCGGCATCAATTGCACAGTCTGCAAATGATCCGAAAAACAATAATAATAATAATTGCTCGCGCTCTAGGGGGAAACTTTTCAGTGTTTTTTTGTTTTTATTTAATGGTCTACTGGCTAATTAAGTGACACTTGTGCTTTGTTTGTAATCCAACAAAAGATTAACTGATTAACAATGTATAGTAGGACAAAACATTAAGGAAACTGGAATTAATTTTTGATTGATTTCAAAAATCAAGAGGTTTTGGAGTCAGCTTCAACTGTATGGACATGGATTTTATCACGGTTTTTCTTTCAATTGAAGTCGAGGGATTTTGAAAAAAAAAAAAAACAAGTTTTAAATTGACAGACAAACTGAAATACTGATACCGGCTCCTTTTAATTCCTTCCCTTCATGGTTATGTCATCATTAATTAGAATCCCAGATTCAATTTTTTTTGTCCATGCAAAATTTTTCCTAAGACTTTGTTCTTTAGGTATACATAGAGTACTCGTATATCTTTAATTGCAGGTTAAAATAAAACTTAAGAATTCGTGAGAAAAGAAATTCCTTTAATTGGTTTCGTGTTGAAAATTTTGCTACAGTTTTCCTCAAACCTAACATTATAATGATGGAGAAGTGCAAGAAAGTAGGAAAAATATATGTTTGTTCCATCCAGGTATGCATTTAATTATATTTTTGGAAACAAAAGAGCATGTTATTAATAGCGTTTTCTTAATAAAAAAAAAAATAAGAACAATTGAAAAGAAAAATTAAACCTAGTTCGTTCTCATTTTATACTTATTTAGTTTCCCCAATAACTTCCATTTTCACAACCACAAATTAGAGTATTTTCAAAGCTTATAACAGAAGGATCCATCAATTTCAATTTTGACAACAGAACCGAAGAATACATTTCAATTTTGAAAACAGAAACATTAATGGTTTTTGTTTGTCTCCAAGTTCTGTGATTTAATGATTTAAATAAAATAACGACAAATTTTTAAAATTTAGGTTTTTGCTTCTTTTAAATATATTTTATTTTTTATTATAGAATCATTTTCACAACTTTAATAATTTAAAGTGAAGAATGCGATGCACTTTGGAGTGTTATCTTTGGGCGGTTTACTATCTACTACTAGGTTTGTGTAGTTCGGGAACGAACTAGTTCAATGAACTAATTCACTTAAGTGAACTTAGTTCATACACTTAGTTCACTAGTTCATTATAGTTCGCTAAATTTTTCTCAAAGAAGTAGAAAAGCTCATCCATTAATCTTTTATTTTATATTTGCTTTCGAGTTTCTGGTTTCTTTAATAGAGCATAAAACCTCAGTTGAAGTAAGTTTGAACAAACGTTTCGACTCTTTATGAACCATTATTGGGTCCATGTTCCGAATAGCAACATAAATTTCTCTTGTCTATTCACAAACGTCGAAATCATTTATTTCATGACTTTGAACCTGGTGTTTGTTTATCTATTTTTGAGAGCAAAACTTCTGCCAAAATTTTTATTTTAAATTTGATAAGGTCCAAATGAATTTATTAGTTTTTGACATTTGCCATAAAATTAAAAAAATTCAAATTAAATAAGCTGGCTGGAAACCTGATTACAACGCGCTTCTGACTGTCACAATCGAGACACAGCAGGCTTGAGGTTAGGAGTTCAATAATTTTTAATAATCATACGCGTCACAGCCGTGCGTCCTTATATTTAATTAGAAATAATATTTTTTTAAGCAACTTGGTGTTTTTTTCATTTCAAATGCCAATTTATTTTTTTTTTTAATAAACTATTGAACTAAATTGAACTAAAATGAACGAACTATTTCAGTAGTGTGAATTGAACTAAATTGATCGCTCACTCAAATGAACTAAACTGCCCAACACTATCTGCTACTATATTTTTCAAATTAATTCACCCGAAGATATAGTAACTTCAAAACGCGTCACATCAACTATAAATTTTTGAAGTTCTGAAAATTATTCTAGAGTTAAAATTATAATTTTAATAAAATACAAACCATATTTTTTTTAATTCTATTTATTTGATTAAAATTATCAAAAAAAATATTAAATTTTTTTATTTTTATCTTTTTAATTGTGCCAAACTCCTTCGTTAAAATTCCCACTTTTGACAGAACTACGCATCTATAAAGTTGTGACTAATAGGTAAGTATATCAGCTTAATATCCCTTGTTAGATGTGTATTTTGTTTATCAACCCAATCCCAATCAGATGAATTATTGTCCTTGGGAAAAATGACCTTAACTGAAACTATAGCAGATGAGTTGTATCATAATGCCATTGACATTCATTACTCATTGACATTCATTACGTAAAATACACGCATTCAATACTAACATCCTGTGAATAGCTACACATGCCGTTATACTAAACAAAAGTTTTATATTATATTTTGTCTTTCAATTTTGCATTATGAAGGATGCGAATAAGTGAATTTCGTAAATAAAAACAATGAAGAGGACAAGGCTATGCATGAAGTTTTATTGCTCAGCTATACAGCTCAAAGCAATGGACATGTCAAAGATGTACTGTGTGCTATATACATGCATACATACAATTATATGCTTGAAGAATATTATTTGTTTTATATTCTTGTTGGACATTTATGATTTAAATGATTAACGATATTAAAGACTGACCCTATAAATGTAATGTTCGACTGTTAAAAAGAAGCTGAGGAAAATATGATTGAAAGAAGAGGATACATCGTTTTGTGGTTAAAAGAATGCGATTATTGGTTAAGTTAAATTTAAAGCAAGATTTCTTTATAAACACATTTCAATATTGTTTAAGAAATTATAGTTACTAAGTTACTTACAATCTTGTTGTTGATTTTGTTCTCTTTAAATTAGTTTCAAAACCAGACCGTATGATCTGATATAGTTGCTGCATAAAATTTTATAATCATAAAACAAACTACTAACTTTTTTAAAAGAATAATTTTAAACACATGAAAATAATAAAAGTGTCGCACGTACTTGCTGTTATGTTTAAGGTGCTGAGGGTTAAACAAAATTATATATAAGGACATTTTAACTAGCTAAAAAAACTTTGTTGATAGTTTGAGATAAAGAAAATGCCATCATAATTCTTTATTGAATATGATCGTATGGACAAAAAAGCTTTTTAATCGTTCTTAATATATAAAATTCTTAAAACATTTTTAAGGACATTTTTTGGCAAATTTTAAGCATTTATTAATGTGCATATAAAAAAAAATTTAAAAACATATTTTTAAGCCCGTTTTTAAAATATCGAATTTTCAAAAAAAAAAAGTTGAAACTTTTTTTTAAAAATTCAAAATCTTTTTTTTGAAAATTTTGATATGCAATATTATTTAATATTATCTTAATAACAAACATATAAAAAGTTATCTAAATCTGTTCAGCCAATAATGAGAAAACTCAACTGTATGGAAATAGTTTAATCAAAATCGTATCAGTCGTTTTTGAGAAAAAAAAATCCGTGCCGGTTCTTAAATTTTGTGTGGAAGATATCATTATTTTTTCATATATGTAATTTTTTTACTAAAAATATTTTATAGAGTACTCAAAAACTTTTAAGAACCGAGTTTCAAAAAAAAATCGTTTACGAGATATTTGATTTTCAAAAAAAAATGGAAATTTTTTCTTAAATCCAAACATTTTTTATTATTTAAGTACACAAAAATATTTATAGTTTTTGGAAGTCTCTATGTAAAAAAAAACTATTGAAATCACTCATACCGTTTTGAATTAAATCGAAAATTTTAAAAAAATGGTTATTTGAGAGGTACCATTTACAACTAAAAGTAATTTATTGAAATTTTTTAAGAAATTATGTCGAGTTGTTTTTGAGAAAAATACGATTATGTAAAATTGCTTAAAATAAATTGTGTGTCAGGTACCGATATTTTTGGTTCTAAGAAAAATAAAAAAAAAGTGTGGGTATAATCACCAAAAACCACTATGTACAAAGTTTGAAAAAAATCGATCGGTCTGTTTAGGCTGTAGACTTAGGCTGTAGACGGACAGACTGACATACAGACAGAGAGACAGATAGCCATAGGCAGACATAAGTGTGCCACCAATTGTTTTTGTGTTCTCCAACATCGTAATGTCAAAACTTGCCTTATAGTATCTACCTACATTTGTTTATCATAAGTAATTAGCATTTAAATCGTTCCTTAAACAATTGCATAAGCAACTCGTTTAAAAACTTAAAGCTTTGAAAAAAGCATTTCAATATTATTTGATTAATTGTAAAAGTATAAATATGTGCAGTAAAAAAATTTAAATCGTCGTTTTTTTAAACTAATTTTTTATATAAAAAATTTTGGTAACATTTAAAAACATTTAGTATACCAATGTTTATTATTTATTAATATACATTTATAAAGTTAGTTTAAAAAACAAAATCATTTAAGAAATATTGAATTTTCAGAAAAAAAATTCTTAAACACAAAAAGTGATATTTTAAAAAAAATTTAAATGCGATACTACTGAAATATTTTTAGTTTTTTGCACATTTTTTTTTAATTCAGCTTAAAATCGGCTTAGCCTAAGGTTCATTACAAATAAAATGCACGCCTGGATCACACGTTCTTGCTTTTATGTTCAAGTTGCTAAGAACTTTTAATATATTAAAGTAATTATTAAAAAAATATATAAGAATATAAAAAGCATTTGAATCGTTCCTTAAATTTGTAAACAACTAGTTAAAA
Organism: Dasysyrphus albostriatus; assembly: GCA_946251815.1. Lineage (NCBI taxonomy): Eukaryota > Metazoa > Arthropoda > Insecta > Diptera > Syrphidae > Dasysyrphus > Dasysyrphus albostriatus. Next base: position 29,031,158 of record OX276337.1, on the reverse strand, counting down.
AACTTAGAGCTCAAAAACAAGTATGCCATTTGATAACTTGAAAAAATGTGAATATATTTCTTAAAAATTAGTTTTTTATATAAAAAATTTGAATACCTAACATTTTTTTTTTATTTAGTGTGCCATTTTTGAATATGTATTAAAATACATTTTAAAACTAAATTTAAAAAAAAATCATCAAATCGTTTTTGAAATATTGAATTTTCAAAAAAAAATTTTAATATTTTTTTTAAAAATAAATTTTTTTTCATAATTTTGATATGCAATATTAATGACATTTTAAGAGAGCTTTTGCAGAATTTTTTTTACTAAAATCGTTTTAGCCGTTAATGAGAGCATCGAAAATTAAATAACCGTTATATGGCAGGTACCGTTAATAACAGTTTTCGGTAAATTTTATTCTTATCAAAATGTACACCATACTTGAAATAATACACCGATTTTTTCAATCAAAATTTGTAGAGCCGTTTTTGAGATTTTCCTTTACGGTTGTAGGGTTACCGTTATTTTTGGTGCTAAAAAAATCAATTTCATCTCTGGAGAGTTTAAAAAAAAAACCTTAAATTCAAAACTTGAAGAAATTGCTTCGGTGGTTTGGGCTGTAGGTCGATAAACGGACAGACAGAATTGTGCCACCCACTTTTTTGGTGTTCTCTATCATCGTTATGTCATGTTTGCTTGTTATCTCGAAATTTTTGTTCTGCACGAATCCAAAACTTGCCCTATAGAACCTATATCGCAAGTTAGAATCAATGCGTGACCAATTACTGAAAATAGTTTACCTTTTATCGTGATCTAGAGATCTTTTGGATGGTATACATTTTTTGTAAATTACGGTGACAGTTGTGGATCCGGAGGTCCGTATACTTGTCAAATGTCAAAATGTATTGTTGTTGTGATATGTGTAATTTGCTCTCAATTAGCCATTTTTAATTACAGAAACTTTTAATTTTGACAACTTGCGCAGTAAATAATGAATATTACTAGATTTGTTCCTATTTTAGGTTTTTGTTAGATTAAATCTTTTTCAAAACATTATGTGACACTGTTACAGTAGGGGTGGTACTGTTAATTGTGGTTATTCACTGGAACTAAAACAGCATAATGTTGATGTTACTGCATATCGTCCCCTGATTGCAAGAACTAGGTAACTCAATTTTAAAATTTTTGGAGATAGCAAGGTTCATAGATACCTAACTATCTACTAGAGAATGGTTGAAATTCTAATTTTTATATTTCTCACACTTCATAAATATCTTATATTTTTAATGGTAGAAAAAAATTGTACGGAAAGGCTTGAAATTGGCCAAAATAATACCGTTTTTGCCGAGATTTAAAAATAAAAATTGAAAATTGAGTAACCTAGTTCTTGCAATCCGGGGACGATGTGTACCTTATTAACATGGATCAACCACAGGAGGTATGCGTCGCTTTCAAACGTGTTGAATCTTAGTAAGCTCGGTTAACGAGTTTGATAGGATTTTGTATTTTGTATTTCTCTGTTTGTGGGTGAAAGTGATAAGGAAGAAGAGAATAAGAAAAAATCAACACTCTTTTTCCACAAACAATTAAATACCGAGATCATTAATTTGATTAAATAAATGATATTTTGTGTTTTTTTACTCTATAAATACTACAGGGTGGGCCAATAGTCACGACTGTGTTTAAATTTTTTTGTTTATTATTATTTAATTTTTTTTTAACTTTGTATGGTATAAACTTCAATTATGCAAAGTAATATTCATCGATGCATAGTTGGGCTCTTAAGCAGCCGTTTTCAAATTTTTACTCGCTGGCATGACTTTTGGCCCACCCTGTATATGTCTATCTGCTGGGTTACAGCCTAAACGGCTGGGTCGATTTTCTTAAAACTTCGTGCAAAGTAGCTTTTGGTGATTTTGTCCACACTTTTTTTATTTTTTTAAGAACTTAAAGTAACGGTACCTGCCAAAACAATTTTTGTTAGCAATTTTACAAAATCTTACTCAAAACTGACACAACTTTTCGTAAAAAAAAATCAGTAAATTTCATTAATTAAGGCTAAATATGTTAAGGAAACCATTTTTCAAAAAATGGTTGCAGATTAAACCTCCCAAAGAACCATTTTCTACTTTCAATTTTCTTCAAAGCGGTAAATTCAATTTTAATTTTTTATTATTATTTTTATTTTTTATTGAAACGCTTCTAACCAATACAAGTATTTGTCTTACCAAATTTCCAAAAATATATTTTATAGTTTTATAATAATACGAGTATGTTCAATAATTTTTTTTTTTTTTGAAAACCAAATATTTTTAAAACTACGTAGTTGATTTTTATAAAACTCAATATTAGAGGGTTTTTTACACTCTCTAAAGTATTTTAAGAAACAAAGTTTTTTTTATGAACAGCACCTTTAACACAAATGTTAAGAAACCGTTAAGGAAAATATATTTCTTTTTCTTAAAAACAGCTCCTACGGTTGTGATAAAACTTTTTCTGCATGCCAAAACTAGTGCGATAAACTAAAAAAAATTATAAAAATGTTCACTTTGCAATTAATAGTACCTCTCATAGAACGTTTCTTTTAATTTTGAATTTTCCTGTTATTAGCTGAACTAATTAAGATAATTTTTATATAAAAATTTAAAGTAAAAAATTATTTGTCAAAAGTTGAAATCTTATTGCTCCTTAAAAAAAAACATACTTGATGCGTATAAATATTTCCTTGCATGCGCGCCCTTGGTGCTTGGCTGCCTCGAATCAGTCAAAAACCTAGATTTGATCGGAAAAATTTGAGAAATCGCTAACAATAATGGATAGCATCCGAATTACCCATATTTCATTCCCAACTTTAATTGGTGAGTGTTTTGCTATTAATTTGACGTATTAAAAAAAAAAACCTTTATTTTTTGAAAACTATATTTTCTGCTACTGCATCTTTTTCTGCCTCACCGCACGTCGCGTCCCTCAACCACCTATGCCCAACCTCTGCTGACATTGTGCATGAATCAGCATCACAGAAATATCAATTGCATTCCCGAATTTTTGGTTGGGGACACATTTGTATGTAAGTATCCTTTTTTTTCAAAAATTAATTTCAAAACATTTCAACATTATTGGAAGTTCTCTTACCATCAAGTTTCGCCCTTCCTTGTGGCCACTGTTGCGTGTCAAAGTGTTGAATTCTTTCTTTTCCTGTTTGCCGTGTTAATTAGATAAACACGAGCAAGCAGTGCAACGAATTATGCAGCGTGTGACACTGAGTCAACTCCGACGCCGCTGTCGCTATCAACGTCTGATTTTCTTTCCTTTTTTTTTGTTTAAGGAATTCCCGGCTACGGCTAAGTAAATTGACGTACTCCGTGGTACCGTCAATCTGAGTGGCGGTGCTTCTTCCAACACACGACGACTCCGACGACCGAGTTTGTTAGACGTTTGGAGGGAGGTTTCTTAATCAATTTTTATGGAGCTCTGGAGCCACTGTCAGGGCATATTCTGCTTCTGCTATTCGGGTCGGTCGACACGCATCGCTTGCAACTTGTGTGCCACATGTGTGCAATGTGCATGTTGTGCTGCATCCTCGGAGTCCCTTACTGCTGCTGATGGTGCTGCTGCCTGTTACCATTGCATTTGACAACGCAAGACAGATGAATGTTGTTCATTGTCGCCGATATGGTTCGGGTTGGTTTCGTTTGTACTTGGATACATATAGTTCACCCCAAAAATGGAAATCGCTATAAGGACTGTCGTTGGGTGGGAGAGGCTAATGGGTGATGGTAATGGCAATGGGAGGTATGTGCACAGGAACACTCTTAGTGGCGGCTATTTACCACATGGATGACTAATATGGTTTGGTACGTTCGTTTGAGTGTTTTAAAGTTATTGTTTTATTTTATTATTTTTTTTTTTTTTCATTTTGAACGAGAATGCATTTGTAACTTTTTCCAAAAATAGCAAATCGGCGACATGTCCCTACACCACACAAAAAACATTCAGCAGGATCACAGTCTCTCTATGGTGGAGATGTGTTTTGCTTAATTAATTTGTTTTATGGTGTAAATGGAGTAATGGCCTGCAATTTGCATCACACGCACTACTGGGATACCTATTTAAGGCGTTGCACTTTAACAAGATGGGCATAAATATATAAATACAATGTGATTCACTATTGCATATTTTTAATTTAAATGCACATCTGTGTTGCATGCTTTGGCTCTCTATATAAATTTTAATCATATAAATAGTAAAAAAAATATTTTATAGCCTAAGAAAAATATGTAAAGAAGAAAAAGGTTAATCTGCGGAATAAAATTCAAGTCAAGGTTTTTGAATGCAATTATCTTTATTTAAGCATAAGAAACACTTACCAAACAGTCTATTGTCAAGTCGTGTGTGCTCGAAAAGTTACGCAAGGTCAAATTTAAAAACTTTTTATTTTTCGCATTTAACGATTAAATGGTAAACGCGATTGATATACACTAATAAATAAATTTAAGAAACAAGAATTTTTTAAATTTTGTTTAGTGTGTTTTAGAGACTTGTAGGTATCTTTGTAGTGAGTGGTCGTTGTGATGTTTTTTTTTTTTTTTTGACATACGATTTATTTGAAAATAATTTTTTACACTGCCGTTATTGCTTTATTGCAAGAAATAACACAAGACAAATTTTTTTTTTATTTTTTAGATTTTGTAGTTTTGATACGGATTGTGACCAGGTGATCGCTAAGACTTTTAAAGACAAAAACTTCTTGCTTTAGTCTTCTTCTAATCACAAACCCACTACCAAAAAGCCGCTGACCTTGTGCCTTTTAGCGCTTTCCGTAGTAAATGTCACATGATTTCTTCCTTCTTACACCCTCATCATCACACTGCAAGGAAAGTACATTCCGATGCACAACACAAAGGAGGAGGTAATATTTTCGCCACATGGACGAAAGGGGCAATTTTATGAACAAAATTATACTAAATAGAAACAAAAATAATTTTAAAAAAACAGCGAAAGCACCTACAGAATTTTGTGTAACTTTTCAAGTTCTTCTAATAAATTGGTACAGCGAAAAATTTGTTCAAATAAAAAAATTGAAAAAAAAAAACAAATTGAAAGCAAAATGTTCAATTGAAACAATTTTTTGCCTAAGCTGTTCTTCAAAAAAAAAATATTTGTAAAGTACACCACAGGAATTAACTTCTGACTTTCTAAAAAAAACGTCAACACTCACAGTATTGCTTTGCAGATACTGTGAGTGTTGCCGTTTTTTAAAATTATTTTCTTTCCTTTTAGATAAATTCAATTTCCTTATAAAATTTCCCCTCCTGTCCTGGCAGAAAGAACTACTTTTTTCTTTACGTTTTTTCTTGTGTACTTCCAAATTTCATGCTCTGAATTTGTTGAAATATTTTACGCATATTTCTAAAAAATTACAGTTTTTTTTCCTACTTCAAAATTTTGAAGTCCTTTTTTTGAAAAAAATTTCATCGACCTGTTGACTTCATATTGAAGTAAATTTTGGAAAAATTTTCAAAAAAAAGGACTTTAAATCTTGAGCCTATCGTTGAAATCCAAAAAAAAGTGTTAATTTTGAGCCTTATTGCAAGTTCCTAGTATGCTTGGTTCCTAAGATACACTATGTGACAGGATAACTTCAATGTGAAGTTAGCAGGTCACTTGATAACAGCTTATTTGGCGACCTGCAAAATCGGGAATAGAAATGCTAAAAACACTGCAAATTCCTGTCGAGGTCCCATTTTCGCGGGTGAAAGTTGCTCTGCTTACTTCACAGACGTACGCGAATCACCTAGTATTTAAAAAGGTGAAATTTAGTTAGCCCCTTCTTAAAAATCAGAAAAAAATTAGATAATTTGATGTCTACATTTAGAGTTCCTCACTTTTATTCCTTACTTTTACTCGTTTCTTATTACTCGTTACTTTTACTCGTTTCTTATTACTTCTACTCGTTTATTTAACTCATTACTTTCAATTTTGTACAAATCAAATATTTATGTTCATTCACGCACATATCTAAGGATATTTCAAACATAAACTTAACTCAGTTCCGGGACTTAGACAGTACATCATTTATTTTTTTTAATTTGGGACCGTATTCTGACCTAAATCGTAAAGCTCCTATTTGAAGAGACCGAAAATAGGTATAACCACTGCATTTAACACCCCTACACCATATAAAGTATACCAATTTTTATTGATTTTCATCAAGAACTGGAATTTTGTTGGCAAAAATTCAACAAAACGGACCAATGTGTGCCCCCTCGAAATGTCAAGTTTTGTCTTTTCATGACATATTTATGGTAATTTTTTGGGCATAATATAAAACAAGCCTATTATTGTGGATTGTGCTGTTCCAATAGGAGACAAATCTTTTATCACAAATGACAGTCTGCATCTGCATAAACGATTTGAAGAATGGTTATCACTGTTGGAGGTGATGTGAATTGGGCACCAAGATCATTCAATTTGACTCCGTTAGACCTCATTTATTCTTGTGGTTTTTTCTAAAGCTAACTAACTAATCCAGACCGTTGCTCATAAAAAGCTGGATCTGTGCCTTAGCCTCAGTAATTAAAAATTGAAATTCTCATCAGAATTGTGCGACTGTGCAACGCCATGGTGGATATTTGAACGATTTCAAATAATAGTAATGTCATACATGGGCCTTTAACCCCGAGGCCACACGCGCAAGTACTGGCAAGCAAGTTGGCTACATACACAGCCTGTCAAATTCGTAGTTTGCATTCCACTTGCCTTCCACTGCCTTCCCTTTTGCATTCCACTTGCTTGTCTCCCAACTTGCTTCTCAACTTGCTTCACTACTGGCTTCGAAAATTACGAGTACATACCAGTTGATGAGCAATTTTTAATATATTTAATCAATACAATACAGCAGCTTCTTTTTTTCCCTTTTCAGATCAACCCGCTTTTATTGGAAACCCCTGTACTTTTTTTCAGCATAGTTTTTCCTAATAATTTTCTGTTGTTCTATGCGATGCAGATTAAACTGTATTTAACGGAGTTACGAGTTTTACTAAACACGAAAAATAGTTACGAGGTTTGCTAAGTAAGTTGTGTTTGTTGAAGTTACGACTTACAAGTTTTGCCAGAGAATACAATAAAAGCGGAGTTTCGTGCAGTGCTGTCGAACGTACCACAATTGCAATATTTTCAGCCTATAACACAATGCATAAAGTGCTTGCTGAACGAGAGAAGTTCAAATTGCAATTGTTGTGAATTTTTCTACTGAATGAATAAATGAAATGAATAATGCACCTGAGCTATATTAAATTCACAAGGTTCACAATCCCATATAAAGTTACAGATATTTCAGAAATTTACCTAATTTTAATACTTGATTTACCGTGTTGAAAATAACAACCTGAAAATCAGGTATAATAAACCAGAAATTGGTTACTTATACTTGATTTTTTCTCTGAGTGTGTTTTTTCCACAAAATTTGACTGCTTTTAAAGTTGTACTTTAACTTCTTTTTAAAAATTTTTTTTTTTTCTGAGTAAATTTTACACCAGCCAAGGAAACATCCTGTAAAATAATTTTCTTTAAAATAACTTTTCTTATAATTTAGGAAATTTACTTCGAGGATTTAAGCAGAAAAAAATTGAAATAGTATCTGGATGCATTCAAATGTTATGATTTTTGCAACAAAAACAGCAATTTTGCATCAGGTAGTCAAAAACTTAAACAAAGAAAACGCAAATATAGCATATTGCTTCTGTCCCAGTTTTGTTTTATAGTTTTGTTTTATATGTATTGTCCTGATCGTTTATTAAACGACAGCACTGGTTACGTGATATGTTTAATTTGAATTTTAATTTACTTAGAGTTTTAGAGAAATATGCATTTGTATGGGTTGCTGTGCTAGCAAATTTTCTATAAAATGGCATTCAAGTTATTTTCAGTAAGAGGTGGAGTAACGAGGTTTGCTTATGAGGCCGACGATATTCAAAAGTTTTCATGCGTAAGGAGAAAATTTTGTTTGTTGAGCACTGCAAACTTTGTCGAACTATAAAATGCTAACTGAAATATGTTTAAAAACATTCTAAGTGCCTCATTTATTGAACAGAGATTAAAAAACCAATCAGTTGAATTATTGTTCTATTACAATATTTCCATACATTTTCAATTATCATCCTGCCTAGCAAATCATTTTTGAAACACTTCTATTACCTATTCTTGATTCCGATTTATAAAAATTTCTCAAGATGATACTTGAGCACTTCAAAGAGAATGTTTCCCCATGACCCTGGACTTCTTCACATCATCACTCCGAAACAGTAGGTATTTGCAAATTCGCAACACAATACACTTAGATTCTTATATTCAGGATCCATAACACTTAAGCAGTGAGCATGAGCATATTCAAGTATCAATAACTACTATCGTTTTCAATTTTATGCTCCCGCCAAATTGGCCTATAATCCCAGTTTGCATGGAATCAAAACTCAAATCGATTATGGGGCAAAGTGAAAAATTAGCCACTCTTGCTGCACTCCAACTAGTTGATACGTGTCATTTGCATCCATGGAACGTGAGTGTAGACAAATGGCCAGGGCTAGATTTGATAGATATAGATCAAAAACTTGAATCAATGGTGTCGTATGTGGTTCATGAGGCTATGTTTTGAATACGAAACTGTTCTTGCAGCAAATCCATCACTATTTCGATCATTTGTGGCTCATATCTCAATTTTAGAAATCATAAGGTTGTCTACCTACCTAGTTTGTTAATGTTAGAAAATCTCTTAAAATAAGTTGTTGTGACATTCCTTAAACTTTTATAGCTTGAAAGTTCTTCGTTAAGCTTGGTTTTTAAAGTTCATTTCATTTCGATTCCATCCACATATTATTTGGCTACTTTAAGAACTGATCCAGCCCTGTAACAAAGCATTTTTCCTCCACTTTATAGCAAGGCTAGATGATATGCTAAAAAGACATAACTAGTGCATAGTGCATGCTATTATCATAATGACTCGGATCTGTAATTTGCGCTACCATGCCCGCCTAGAAGTGGGTGGTGTAATAGCACCTAATAGTCGGTTGCTTACCATAGGAATCGAATTATACTTAAAACTTGTATGTGATGCCCTTTTAACTTGGCAAACTAATCCAATGACCTGCAAGGGTAATTCAAGTTTACGGGTAGCTTGTGAAAGTGTAATTTTATTTAGCTCCAAGGTATTTCTACTCTTTATATATATATAGTGTGGTGGCAAATACATACAGTCTTGTTTAATACTATTTTTTCTCTAGAATCACATCATAGAAGCAGTTGACTAAGAGATGCTTCTCGGGAAAGCCTTCTGTACTGCAATATAAATGGAAGAACTTCTCGCTGGATGAAGTCTGGAATTAAAAAAAAAAAAAACTGACCGAAGTAGTGCCGACAAAAATTACCACAGAAGAACAGGAAATATGCATTTAATCATCATTTGTGAACACCGCAAAAACAGCAGCCAAAGTATATAGTGATGGCAGCAGCAGCAGCAACAGCAGCAGCCGCCACAAAAGCCAGGAGAGATGAAGCACCAAAACATAAGAAATATAAAAATGTAAGTATGTAGGTATAGGAAAAAAAAAGGTACCTAACCTATCACTAAGTATTGAAAGAAGCCTGAAGGACGTTTGGCGGTTAAGTGGATACCACCGCATGGTTATGGATGCGGTTTTGCTGCCAGTAGGTACATTCATTTTTTGCCTGGTTTTTGACATAATTTCCAAGCATCTGGTAAAATGGAATTTTTGTCGTTTTTCCTTAAGATGAGGAGAATTCATTTTTTCGTAGAAGGATTAAATAATTGCTCTGCAAGTATTAATGATGGAATTTTAAGTAAAAAGAACAAGGTAGGTAGGTAGGGAATATACAGGGACCATTGAACGACCATATTATGCGTGCGCACGCTGTTGAAGTGTTGATCCAGTTTGATGAGTTTTAGTTGGAATGCAATTCATTTTGTGAGTTCTTTTGCTGAAACAAATTTTTTGAATGTAAATCCATTAGAGACACGGGAGTAATTAAAAATTTTATAATTATAGTTAAGAATGTGAAATTGGATACGTAATCTAATTTGGGTGGTTCTGTTCTGATGTTCGGAATAAAAATTGTTGGTAGCTTCTTTATTTTGTGTTGCATTTTTTATATTTCTCGAGAAAAAATTTAATTATTGCACGCACCCATTAATTAGAAAGAGCTTCTTAGTTCTTTTTTTAGAGAAAAGGCTGTGACTGGTAAAAATATATTTATACGTATTTCTAAAAGGATACTATGAGTGACAAATTATATTTTTGGATCCTCTAAAAAATTCTTCTGTAATGTAAAGAGAACATTTGAATATCTTTAATTGAGAGGAACAACAAAGAAGTGCTAGAAAATGGAAGTCTAGTGAAAATAAATGACAGGTAGGTAAATCACTTAAATCTCACTTGGTACGCCAAAAAATGTCTTAAGTGGGAAAATTGACCTTTGAACTTATTTTATTTTGCCACTTTATATTTTCCCGTTGTGGCTCCAAAATTCGAGAAATTGCATCGTCTAATTCAATAGCTCCCAAATTTTTCTCATCTTCATGCCTCCTGATGTCGTTCTGAGGAAACTGATGGCATTCTGGGGAAACCCAAACGATATTAGCACCGCTAACAATTTTTGTCAAAAGGTCAAAGGCCTTCCAATTGCTTTTTATGGATTATCTCCCAAACGTTAACCTTTATAGAAAGAGTGTCAAACTTTTGGCACATCTTTTTTGCATAATCGGTAGAGTTAAGGATTTTATGTTCCAATAAAAATTGTACTCTTTTACATAGTTTTTGATGTTGAGGGCAGTGTGAGTTTTTGTGGCATGGTATATAACACAAGAAAATTAAAAAAAGTGTACAAATTTAATACAGAGATTTACTTTAAGGTTTTGGGAAAGCCCTGCAATCAGGGATCCACTATATTACTCATACAGGTTCAAAGATCATGAATTTTACAGGGTGATTTGCATAAAATTTGACAAAAATAAAGAGAGGGCTAGGTGATTTGAGAAGAAAAAAATTTAATGGGAGAGTGTACAAATATACTCTTGGAGGATTTGTCAGTTACTCACAAGAGGCAGTACCTCGGGAAAAACATTTCTGTTTTTTTTAAGGTGGCAGCGGCTGGAAATCGAAACCAGACCTTCGGCATGACAGTCCAATGCACTTACCCTTATGCCACGAGGTACTACAAGAATACCAAATATATAACCATTTTTTCTCAAGCAAAAATATTTAAACTAAATGACATGATTATTCACAAGTTGCACTGCCATTTTTAATTTTCAAAAAAATTGTGCTGTGCCTTAACAAACATCATTCCTTAAATTAGCAAATTATGCCTCATAATTTGGAATGCTTCCCCGTTGAGCTACGGATCAATTTTCTTCAAATTTGGTACATAGCGTTTTTGGCCATTTCCCGAATTCATTTTCTTTCAGTTTTTAGGAAGTAGTAAATTTGTATGTTATGCAAATATAACAATACCTTCCATACAAATATTAAATATAAATAAAATGTTTTTTTTGTATTAAATAAATAAAAAAATAAAAATAAATTTACCATCGAAAATTATAGAAAATTACACCCTCAATAAACTTTTTAATAACCTTATTAACCTGAACTGTGTCTGGACCCTGGTACCTGACCATCTTGTCAGATTGGGCTATTTATCGGAAATTGGCCCATCTTTTTTCGAAATTGCCGACAACAATTTCAGTATGACAGCCCAATCATAATTGGGCTACTAATAGTCTAAAATTTTATCTTGGGCGATATTTTTATCTTGTATAATTAAATCATGAATGAAACATTTTTCTCCCCCTAATCATGCTCTTAAAGTATTCCGTAATTTGGCACCACTTTTTATTCACTGATTAGTGGGGTTTACATGGATGAACATATCGTTCAACATTGTTAGCAACCACCGATGTTAGATCATTTAAACGCAAAAAAAAACAAGTTGTTAACCTGTGTTGCATGGTTTTCAAAATATTTTAAAAACTTGTTCCGATTCCATCAAGCAATGCTGTCAACAAAGTTGATCCATATAAACCCCCTAATAGTCCCCCATTACAAGATGATTCTTTGCGTCTAACTCTTTTCAATGTGTGAAATGGTGAAATCAGAAATGAAGATTCGAAAATAGTCAGAAGCGAAGAATTCTTGTGTAACAGGGGACGTATAGTCGTTGGTTTTGACATTTCAAATCAACCACAACAAACTTCACTTTAATATCATTTTGTTTCTCTGTTGTTCCCAGAATTTCCATTTAATTTCTTTTTTCTTTTATGAGCAAAATAAATAGTGATTAAAGTTATGAAAACATTTTATTTATTGTTATTAGGGTATTAGCATTGAAGGTAAACTACTTTGTTTTGCCACCATTTTGGTAAACATTAGTCTTGACAGTTCATATTTGGCAGTCGTAAAGTAGACTCGTGGCAAATTTATTGTAGAAAGAACCTCGATAATTCGATAATTTTATCAAAATCAATAATCGATTACTGTGACGATGAGAAAGTTACGTGAAATTATTGGGAGAAACAACAAAACGCACTTTTTATCGTGTAGTGAATGATTTCGAAGAAAGAGGGTCTGTAGGTAATAGGCCCAAGCATGGACCACAACGTACTTCAAGATCGGCTGAAAACATTACTGCTGCTCAAGGAAGTGTCCAAAACAATGCATCAACCTGCATCAACCTCAAATAAAAACGGCGTAATGGTAACTGTGAATGAGGAGCGATATCGTGATTTGATTGAAAACTTTTTAATGCCACAACTGCCGGCTTAATTAACATGTGGTATCAACAAGACGGTGCCACATCGCATACAGCCAGGATTACAATGGAATTACTGGGAAACAAACAAAGTAGTATACCTTCCCGGTGGACACCCTGTATTTGGACTACTTGTTCGGCTTCAATGTTCGCCTTCAAAAATATCTGAATTTGGCTATTGAAGTTATTCAAGACATATCAACCCTGGTATCTGACACTATCCGGATAGAGTCAGATCTCAATTTTCCCATCCATATGTATCGGAATACCTGAAGAGTTCAAAGATTAAGATATTGTTTTTAGCATTTATTTGTAGGTACTTTAAATACAAGTTTGGATTTTGGAATGGTCCAAGATTTTTATGTTTACAAAGGACATTCACGTTTCAAAAAAAAAAGTTACAGAATGTCAACTGTTAAAATTTGCACTTAATTTAATATGCGATGCATTTTATATTCCTACTTAGATATGTTCTACTAAGCTCTCCAGATAAGGTCCGCAAACTTCATCAAAATCAGCTTAGAACCTCAAACATAACTTTATATACCATAAACTAATCTAATGAGCACCCATCCTATTAACAAGTCGCATCATCGTCGTCGTCGTCGTCATCGTCGAGGAATGTAAACTACTGAAATGTGTTTAAAAAGGATATACATTTTAATTAATCAACCAAATCCTTTTTTTTTTTTTTGCTCTAAAAAATCCCATAGTTGTAAGTTCTTGCGGTTTTTCCTTTGAGCTCAAAGCTGTATATTTGCATCAAAGAAAAGTTTTTCTTTCTGATTTCAATAGTCCTTGACTACTGTGCTGCAGTAGGTCTTTACAAAAAAAAAATAAAAAAAAAAAAATGGGTATACACAACCATTTTTCTACTCTGTGGGTTAACACTCCGTCACTTCCACTCAGACAAAGTTTTTATTTCATTTGTTGATTCACATGGTTGTGATTGGAGCAAGAGGTCGGCACTCTGCAGTTGAGAGTTGGCTTTGGTTGGGCTGATATCCATCAAAGGTTTTAAAAAGGATTTCAATAGCTTTCCGAGAAGGCTTATATGAGTAGGTAAATTGAATATGCTTGGAAATTATATTTGTAATTCGTCATAAAAGAAAATATTACTTATGTAGGGCAAAAACTTGTATACAGTTGCTATGCACGCTCTTTTATAGATACATATATTGTGTATAGATACATTCACAATTATGTAAAGAACAAAATTTTTCACGCTTTGTCACATCAAAGAACTTTATAATCGAATGCGGAAAGCTTTTTATTTATTTCTTTATTTGTTGTGAGGCCGCCATCACCGCCTTAATTCAGTAAAATCTGTAAGTCTGATAATAATTTTTGTTTTCATTTAAATATTAGTCATATGAATTTCTGTTATATTCGTAGCTTTCCATATTGGATAGTTTGCGATGCACAGTGCATATATGTTGAATATGGAATCATAAGTTTGATAACAATTTAACGCATAACGTTGGAAAATTTCATACTCTTTGATAAAGTTTGGCGCCAATGGCACCGCCAGTAATCAAAATTCGAGTGAATCAGTCTGAGTGCTCGAGGTATGGTAGTCATTACTTTAACTTGAAGCAAAGAACATTTCCTCTGAAGAGACGTTAATGAACCACATGGTCATATTTATTGCTAAACCTTTATTCAAATCTTTTCCTTTCTACGTTTAAGAAGATAAACAATCGTTAGAAGTATACATTATTACCTATGCTTTGAACTATTAATCGGAAATTGAACTTTTGATCTTTTTCCGAAATTGAGGTATCTTTTTTCAAAATTGCCAAAAGCAATTTCATATCATGCCCATATCATAACTGGGCTACAAAAGGCTCACATCTAAACTTGAGCGATAATACTTTATATAATTAAATAAATCATATAAAAACTACGTTTCTGCCCCTTAAGCACTCAACAGTTTGGCACTACTTATTTTAATTCACTGAACATACTCATTTGTTTTGACATTTCAAATCAACCGCAACAATCTTCGCTTTGATCACATCATACAGTTTATTAGTTGTTCTCAGAATTTTTTAATTGGTTTTGGGCTACTATTTGGGTAACTATTTCAGTTCCGATTTTAGGCTACACAATTTTTAAATTTGAGTTATCGAATTAGTTCAAAACAGATAGTTCAAGGCAACCCTGTATCATATTTTGGACTGTCATAAGTGGCGTGAAAATGTTTCAATTTTGAAAAATATAACAACACTCAATTTGCCATTACTTATGACCAAATTTTCATATACATACCCCATTTTTAACTTAATTTAATTAATTTCAAAATTAATGCATTATTACAACAAACTAATTTTGCTCATTTTTTTTATCGGCACTTTCTCCTTTTTTCGTTATATGTCGGTAAATACATAACAAATTAAAAATAGTTTATCTTGATTTTGTTACGACGAATCGATTGCCGCAACATTTTTCAAAATCAACCAGTCTTCTAGCACTGGTGACTGTCCGAAAATATTTTAAGTTTTTCTTATTAATTCCTGCTTTCTTTGTGATAACTTTTCTATTTTAATATTTTAATTTTGTCATGACAAATCGATTGCCATCATATTTTACAAAACCAATGCATTTTAACTGCAGTGGTGTCAGTTCCAAAAATATTCAAAAGTTTTTTTGTAAGCACTTTTTACTTTTTGTGTGATAACTTTTCTTTAGCGGTTAATACCAATTAATACCTATTAAAAAACGGCAAACTGAGATTTTTTCATGACGAATTGACCGCCGTTACATTTTTTAAATCGATGCAGTTTTACGACATTGGTGACAGTTCAAAATTTGTATTTCTTGTCCATTACATTAAATACAAACAAAATCAAAAGTTACTATCGAGATTTTATCACGCCAAATAGATTACCTACTATTACATTTTTCTAAATCGATGTATTTTCACGGCGCTGGTGACAGCCACAGTGACAGTTAAAGTTATTTTGTCGACACTTCTTACTTTTTTCGTGATAAGTTTTTCTATGATTGAAAACACAACACAAGAAAATAAATAAAATGGCGTATCGAGATTTTGTCATGACAAATTGCTTTTATATTTTTTTTTAAATAAATCTATTTTCATGAAACTACAAAGTGGTCCGTTTATTGAATTTCGGCGGCAAACATCAAATCCAACACCAATTATTCTTGATGAGTGTCAAAACAACTTTGACGGATGAAAAAATGAATTGGTGGATAATGTGTCTTTAATAAGTTGTAAAAGTTTTGAATTCGTTGTTCAATGTTTTCTATGTTATTTTGGCTGCTTATTGCTATCTTGATATCAAGCTACCCTCGCGGATCGAAAAATGGATAGGTGCATAATTAGTCACTAATTAATTGTTAATAAGTTGTGACAGTTTTCAATTTGTAATTCTATGTTTTCTACGTTTTTTTGTGAAAAGTGGTAATCATTTCTAATGAGGTAATTACTTCTAAAATTTTATATTTTAGTACTTCATAATTTACCATTAATTAGTCTTTAATTAGTAGCCAAAAAATATCAATTATGTCATTCAATGATTTCTATATGTATTTGGGTTGTTTGTTTTCTATGAGTGCCAAGTTAGAAAAAGCAACTTTGACGAATCGAAAAATGGGTGCCTAGGTAGCTAATTTGCCATTAATTTGCTGTGATAATTCTGAATTCTCATTCAATAATTTCTATGTTTGTTTTGGTGCTTTGCTAACTTGGCAAGGCTTGAAAAGCGGTATAAACTTCTAATATTTAATGTTTTATGGCCTTATAATAATTAGCCATTAGTAAGTCTCAAATCAGTTTAAATTGAAGTCAATAGTGCAATGTTTTCTATGTTTTCAATTTAGCAAAGCACCACCCATAAAAAGGATAAAACTTCACATACCGAATTAGTAGTACGGTCTATGGCTTAATAATTCATGGTTTATAAAAGCTGTGAGTGCAAATTCTTCATCTTAAATACTATTTTATTTAATATTTATGGATTATAGACAGTAAGTCACATTTTTGGAAAGCTTACATTTAAGAATTTAAAATTTTGGCTTTGATGAATTTTGATGCATAAATGTTAAAATACAAGACAAAATATCAAAAATGCCGATACACAATGGGTAACATCAATTTTGAACTCATGGCCTCAATTGGTCGTTAATAATTTTTGACAATTCCGACATTGAGGCAGAAACTTCTTAAACTTAATAATTTTTTTCCTTAATCATTTTGCGTAAATATTCGTTAAGTAATTGTGACAAATTCAATTTTTTCGTGCGATGTTTTCTATGTTTTTTGTTTTATTTTACTAAATTTATATGAAATCAGCCAAGAGCTCCAAAAAATTTCTTAAAAACGGTTGGATATGTTGAAATTTTAATTGATAAGTAATTTGTCTTTAATTAGGCATTCGCTGTATGAGACAATTTTAGCATTGTATTCCAATATTTTCTTTATTGTTTCTTACAATTCCTTAATTTATATGTATGTAGTAATAATATTCAAAAATTATATTGAACTGTTTATTGTTTTATAACATTTTCACAGGGTCAAGTGAGGTTATTTCGTTGAAAAGTACATAGAAAACATCGCACGAAAAAATTGAACTTCCGAGGGAAATGATTTTTGTTGCCAAAATTCAAAAAACAGACCACTGCGCACTAGTGGCAGTCCAAAATATGATACTCAAACTGACTGCAAAGTTCAGGGTCACGATTTGAGGCAAAACGGTGACTTCAATTAGGTTTAGCTTGATATTAAGTTGACGCACAGACTCAAAGACGAATAAACGAATGGACTCACAGGCCAATACCAACTTTGCGAAAACCATTTTCTCGGACTACATCATCATTGATGCTAAATTTGATAACAACCTCGGAAATTTCTTAAATGATAACAAAAAAACAATAGACCAAGTAAAAAAACGTGGGCTTTTCTCTGAATAGGTTAACGAACGGCCAAGCAAAAATAAATCATCATAAAACCTCAATCTGGAATTAAAAAACACACAAGAACAATCGTCTATACACCCTCAAATTGTTAATGCCTCACACATCCCTCTCATAAATTAACGAATTCACATCTTAAATCTTCTTTTAATTAATTGTTTAAAAGCGAACACGAATTCTTTCATCATCGTTTTCGTTGTTGTTGTCAATGTAGATTGGCCAATAAACCCTTAAAACCACATTCGTTTGCCGTCCGTCGCTTACCCGATGAAGGGCACATCGCATTCTGGGCGGTTTTTTTTTTTTTTTTTTTTTCAAGAGCCTATATTCGTTTGTATGCTCATTGCTCATTCAATATACCTACCCCTGATGTATTTTTGCATATGTAAATAATTATTTTATGAATTAAGAAAAAAAAAATACATACCTACTTATATATTTTTAATTTTTTCCCATACAAATTTGTTTATCTGCGGGATTCCAAAAATACCAAAGTGACAATTAAAACTGTCATCATTTATTATTCGAGTGAAATTAATTTTTCATTTAACCATTCGTTTTCTCTCATTGCAAAGAAAAAGGATTAATAATAATACAAAAAAAAAATTAAATACAAAAAGGATACGTATGTAGGTATAATTTTCGTGTTAAAAAATTAATTTCATTGAACAAATTTTAAAACAAAAAAAACTGCAGAAGCAGAGTGTATAGCAGTGCTAAAGTGAAATGACCTCTCAAATTGTATAGAGAGGCTTCCATTATCGCACCGCACCGACCAACCGCCATAAGATGGGGATGTTTTTCCTCCTTTATGCAATGTGACGTTGGGGTAATAAATTGGAACGCAATTTTGTAGGTTGCATGCGTCCATTCCATGTCATGTCCACCCCCATAGGAACTCAAAACTTTATTGTTTATCACGCGAAGCATATCCTAAAATATAAATGCCATCAGGCGCTTCTGCCGCAGCACCAGCCAAGCCGAAGCCAACCAGCGGCTATTCACATCCCTCAAGTGACAATTTGTTAAATTGCTTGTGATATCAGCTCCATTTGGCAGATATGATGGAATATCCTTCAGAAGTATTCATAAAATGAAAATTGTTGAGGTGGATTTAAAATATGTCAACTGAAAATAAAATAATCACCCAATTCCCCTTTGGAGACCTATATACTCGTACACAGTCAGTAATATATCTACTTATAGTGACGTTCTATCTGGTTCGCATCAAAGAAAAAAGAACATAATAAATCAAGGCCCTGTCTTGATCGCTTTCTAATGGTATGGTCTGGTCAGAACGTTATTTACGCATGTCTCAATATTTATTATAATGCCTGCGATTGAGCTCAGATTAACGACTGTGATATTTCTATTTCAGGTTTATTTATGTTTTTCTTATGTTGATGCTTGTTTATGCTAATTATTAGAAGCTTCGTGTTGCAAAGAAACTATATTTGCATTGTAAAAATCTAAGAGATAAATTAAGCTTGAAATATTGCTTAATTTGCTAACTAAGCTGTGGTTTAATTTAGTTCTATTTTAACTTGGAATGAGAATCACTTAGCACGAAAGAACGCACTTGATAGTTGAATGGTAATGACAACAATTTTAATTGTATTTTTAATTTAAATAGACATGGATACTTCTGGGAAGTAGGCCAAAAGAAGTCAAGTGTAAAATGTATGTAGATTAAACTGTCCACAAAACTTTTCTATTTTTAAAAACTAGGTTCAAACTATTTTAAACTGCTTAACTATTTTATCGTTCTTGTTGATTCTCACTTTTTGTGTACTAAAATATCACTCAGTAAAGACGCAAATGAATTCGAATTATACTGGGATCCATTTCCTCTTTCTTAGGCAGGAGGAATGGTTTTCTTAAAAATAGGTTTGGAATAAAAATAAAATTAAAAACAACAGCAGTAGGTAAAGGGTGTTTTTTTAGAGGTTTTAATCTTTGAAATGGTGAAAACCAAAGATAATCTTCTAGAATTAAATATAATTTCACGGGTACTTTACGTGAAACAATGCAGTTACCAAACGTTTCCTTCAATAAACAAATTGTGACTCGAGCTGTGTGACTTGTTGAAACCACAGCTCCTGCACATCATGGTTGTTCAATTGATGAACGAAAAAGTCAGTAATCATGGCTCTACAGCGGTCACCATTGACTGTAACGTTCTGGCCAGGATCGTTTGTAAGGCAGTACGGACCAATTATTCCACCCACCCATAAAGCACACCAAATAGTCAATTTTTGTGGATGTAACGGTGTCTCTACATACACTTGAGGATTATCATCTTATAATTTGGTACTTTTTGCTGATCCTCCCAATAAGTTTTTTTTTTTAACTTTTGTTTACCAAAAATATCGGACCGGCCATACACTTAAAGACTGACTTAAAGCTTTTTTTGTATAAAGTAGCTTTTACAAAATATAAATATTATTTTAACTAAATTAAAACAAACTTTTTTAGATTTTTATAAAATGTTCAACATTTTTTTTTATTTGCAAATCAAATATTTTTTGAAAACTATGCATCGTCGATTTCCTTCAAAATATTACGTATTAAAGTTTTGTTTAACACTTTTTAGAACATTCTAAGAAATAAGATTACTTATTTGAACAAATAACGGTACCTTCCATACAAATGTTAAGAAACCTTTAGAAAAATATTTTGTTTTTAAAACAACTTCGACAATTTTTAAACAATTTTATATGTATGCAAAAAATAGTGCCTCTCATAGATTTTTTTTTTATTTTAAATATTTTCATTATTGGATGAACGGATTTAGTTTATTTTTTGTGAATATACAAATTTTAAATAGGATTAAATAATATTGCAATTGTGAACTTGAAACTGCTTTTAAAATAAAGTAACGACTTTTGTTTGAAAAAAAAAAAACATAAAATGAGATATTTTGCAATCACATATTTACTTTTAGTAATTTTTTTGGAAAAAGTTATGTTAAATGTATCCACTGCTTTATTCACATTTCAACTCACATTTCAAGTTCTGTTCTAAAGTTCTAAAAATATTTCAAGAAAAATCGTTTGACAAACATTTTCTGTAGTTTTAATGATTTTCCAAACAATTTTATTTTTGTGTTCTTTACAAAATTTTGCAAAACAGAATTATGAAAAATACAGTTTTAGAAAGCAGAATTTAGAAAACTGAACCCAAACTTTATTCTTATTGTAAGAGCGATTTTCTTAAAAAATTATTTTATAACTTTATGTATATGTAGAAGAGATATGAAGAGAGTATGAAATTTTTGAAAACAAATGTATATGGTATACGCCAATTTTGAGGATTTACTTATTTTAATTCAAAACCTTGTCTTCAAAAAATTAATCCACCTGTTTCTGAAAAAGTCAATTTTCATAAAAAAATTAAATGTTTTTTTAATCCAAAATTAAACTCAAAGTTCTGGTTTTAAAATTCTGCTTATAAAAATTCTGTCAATTAAAATTTTAAACAATAAAATTCGATTTATTCTTAAATAACTCATGGGACCTTGAAGCTACCAACCTTTTAATAAAGAACAAAGTCGCTGAAGGGTTTTTATCATTGATTGAAGCACGCTTAAAACCCAAAATGCTACAAAATTCAACCTTGCGTTTCTCAGAGAACGGTCATACATACTTGTCAATTTTCAAAATGTTTGATCTCGGAAACAAAAAACTTTTTTTTCTAAATTAAATTTACTTTCGAAATTGATAGTTAAAAAAGTTCTATAAAATTTTTTAGCAGGAACAATTAAAACAAAAAACTAACCAAAAAAATAATAGAAAAATCACAAATTTCTAATTTTTTTACTGCAATTTTCTTGGACCAGAGACATGCCCAAGGCATATCTACTAAGACAAATACACGATCCCCAATAAATGGCGGATAACAACGTGCTAGAGTTTATACACTTTTTGTGCATGAAACAGATTAAACCAGCACCAGCACAGTCAACGGAAAAGGCAATACTTCTGTTTCTTAGTTTTTTTTTCAAATAGCTTCAGACCGCCAGATTATGTGAGGGTCAGTACAATATTTCCAATATTTCACCTGTGGAACGGGTAAATCTGGCGGTCGGAAACTGTTTGAAATTTAGTGAGGAACACACCTATTGTCACCAACACCGTTACTTCAGCTGTTTGACATTTCACAAAGAAACGTAAGTAAAAACAAAAACAACAATTTTCATGTAGACGGTATTTTGTTTTTTTCAGTGTGGTGCCCCTGAAAATTGTTGCGGAAAATTTGCCAGCAATGCAGCAGCAACAGCAAATTTAGGACTTTGACCTGGTGTCACTGTGAACTTTGTTGGCGCTGCAGCTGGTGAAATCTGTGCTTAACGACTGAAATATATTGGCTTTAAAACAATGGCCGCTGTCATTGGTTCAGTCTGTTTCACGATAGAAATTGACAACAGTTGTAGCTGTGACAGTGTTGTCAATTTCAATGAAATATTCAAGGAATATAGAAGTTCCAATATGATGACATATTTTTGGAGCATTCTGTGTTGAAAATATTTTTTGTTTGTAATTCTGTCGCAACTATCAACTGTGTCAATTTCATTGAAATAGTTCAATAGAAACAACGATTTGCAATGTGGTGACCCATCGGATCGACTTAATCCATCCCCATTCATATTCATTTAAAAAAAAAGCAGTTTAACTTATTTAAGGATTATTTTATCGTTTTCGTTTCTATTCTATTGGATTCAGTATAAAAAATTACCTTGAAATAATGTGCCATATGCTTAGATGGTACCAAAGCAATTATTCAGTTTTATAATCCACATTTCTCCCTATCACTCAACCCCCCCCCCCCCGCCTAACGCAAAAATCTACTCTCCATTATAGATATTTTTTGTTTTTTTTTATACTTATTTTGCTAAGTTGCATGAAGGTAACGTTTATTTTGTATTTATATTATCTGTCCTACCTGATCTATACACATCAAACTGGATCTTAATCCGAATACGGATCCATGGATCCGACACTATCCGGATCTTAACTGTCTTATTCAACTATTCTGATGTCCGGGAATCCGAAACTATTCGGATTGTGTCGGATCCCAATTGTCTCATTTATAAGCATACGGATATTCAAATAGTATCAAGATTCGAATACTGTTTGAAGCTCTACTTTTTACATTTGTCACTGCTCCCTTTTGTATACGTCCGAAAAATATGCGCAAAGTTTCTAAAAACTCCTCGCTGTCATGAAGCCACCTACATTTGAGTAATTTTTGACGTTTCAAGTTCTTTATACTTACAATTCAAATTACCACGAAAATTATAAAATTGACAATAAAAAAAGTTTTT
This sequence comes from Dasysyrphus albostriatus, assembly GCA_946251815.1. NCBI lineage: Eukaryota > Metazoa > Arthropoda > Insecta > Diptera > Syrphidae > Dasysyrphus > Dasysyrphus albostriatus. Next base: position 29,008,096 of record OX276337.1, on the reverse strand, counting down.
GCTGAAATTAACATTTTATAAAGTAGTTAATAAATTCATAGCTCCAATAATTAGACATATTTTTTTTTATAAAACTGAAGAACAAATTTTTTAACGCTATTGACTTTTTCACACTTTCTCCTTATCTATAAAATCTGTACTGATAATAATAAAAACTCGTTAAGAATCAGCATTACTTACGAACCCAAAACATATGCAGTGTATCTTTGTGTGTTTTTGTATTTTTATTTGTCCTATGTGCACTTATTTATAATATTAAATTTAAACTTAATTTATTAATTACATTTCTATAATTAAATATCAATTAAATGTATTCTGAAATAATTTTTTTTAAGAAAAAACAATTTAAAAGTAATATTTTTTTCTAGATAAACATTTAATCTGTTTTTATTTTTCATTTAAGTTTAATTTATTTTGAAAGACCCACCAAAATAAGCAATTTCAAACGCATATTTCTGGCAAGCCATGACCTGCAATAAAAACCGTAAATCCCCCGTAATCAGAGTTCAACCTAAATGATAAAAATAAACAATAAATTTCATATAATTAAAAAATTAAAATGCATGACTGGTCTGTGTTGTACGTATTTGTTCTTATAATTCAAAGTTATTTATTAGTGAAAAATTTTGACGTTTTAAATATTTCTATTAAATTTAAATCAAATTCCCAAATAGATACAAACAAATGTGGAAATATGGAAATAATCTAAAATATGGACATTGTAGTAGACATTTCAGCGAAAACTGCTGACATCAATGTTTTATTGCAATTAAATTGAAAATTCCAGAGATAACGTTTAATAGAATTTGTTACAACTATTTTCGAGAAATCAAATCCGTTCTTGATTATTTTATAAGTCGTTCAACTTTTCGAGAACTTCCTACATACAAAATAGTGTATTAAGCTTATCAAATAATTAAAAGCACATACCAATTGACTTTTTTTTTACACAAAACCAATACTAGCCCTAAAGAAACAAACAAAATGTGGTTAAATGGTGCGTTCAAAAGTAGAATAATACAAAATTATCACCCTCATTTGAGTTTAAGCACATGTGGTATTTTTGATTGAACATTTATCATTTACCAAATTAACAAATGCAAATAAGCTATAAGAAAAAATAAATGTAAATACCTACAGACATAAAACAACTATAAAAATCAACCAAAAATTAATAAGAATTACTGCTCCAAAAAAAAAACCCAAAAATCAAACACCGCTGATGCTGCCACTTTGATTTTGTTTGAACAAATGCGCCACACCGAATATATTTTTTTTACTTCCAAAATTTTGAGGTAAAAATTATTAAATAATAAACAAATAATAAATTTGTTTGGTTTATTGCCACGATGTGACTTCTGAGTGTGCTCATCAATGCCAAAATAAATTGTTTGTAATTTCTGCGTTTGCTTTTATATTTTGGCGGAAATTTTTTACTTGAAGTTCGAACTCGAGGTGATCTGGTTTGATTGTTGTTTTTGTTTTGTTTTTTTTTTGTTTTTAATATAATTTTTAACTTTGCTGTAGTATTATTTTAAAATTTATAAACAACAAAATTGCAGGTAAATGCCATTTAAGTCAATCATAAATCTGAATATCATCACATGGGGCTTATTTTCATTTGCATCAAAAATGCAAAATATTCTTTCGAAGTGACACTGTCGTTGCCTTCTCTTAAAACCTCGTAAATTTAAAAACAGAAGAAATTTTAAGGAGACACGAAAAAAGTGATTTCGAAAATAATAAAATGAAATTTTTATAGAACTTAAATACATTTTTTAAAACTGTCTGTGAATGCGTTGATATTTGAATTTTTTGATTTTTTTAGATCTGAATGTAAAAATTTAAAAGTAATTTTCCATCACATTCGGACTAACAAGGTTTTAAAAGAAAGCTAATAATATTAATGGGGATCTTAGACTCCTTTATTCGAACTGTGATTATGTTTTGTAATGGAAAAAGGAAGACACCTTCGGCGTATAAGTTGGTAGCCACAGCCTCAACGAAGAGACAAGAAATGCCACAACCTCCGACTAATAGACTTTTCAGAAGATCGTAATTTGGTGATAAATAGTATTACGTTTCCATGGCCGTAAGAATCCACAAAAAAACCTGGTGCTCCCCAAATGGCATGTGCTTATCGAAGAAATGCAAGCCTCTAACATCAAAGACGTGAGAATATTTATAAAAGCAAGAAACTACGAACCGCCCTAAAGAAGATATCCAACGTAAGTCGCAGATTTACCTGGAGTCACCAGACGCCAGAGTCTAAAAATTTAATCTCATGTGTTCTATTTTTTGCGACTGAATGATTGCACAAAAGAAAATCACATATGCGTTCCTAGCCTTACATTGCTAGTTCTGCTATATAGCACCGAGTGTTGGGCGATAAGCATAAAAGGATAGCTTACTGGGCTGATTATAAAAAAATTCATCGACAGATATTTGGAGGCATGTGTAGTACCTCGTGGTTTACCAAATAGTTAGTGCGTTGCACTGTCATGTCTTTAGTCTGGGTACAATTCCCAGCAGCTGTGATCTAAGAAAATAGAACCTGTTTTTCCGAGGTACTGCCTCTTTTCATTTAGCCTTAGCCTTTCGGACTCAGCAAAAAACTGTAGGTCCCCTTCATTCCTGCCAACAACATGCACACAGGAATGGTCAAGAGTTGCAAGAGTCACTAGGCCCTGGTTCTCCATGAGCTGTTGCGACACCAAATTGTTTTGTTTAATTTTGAACCTGTGTACGAGGAGGGCATATGGAGGAGAATATTTAACCGCGAACTCTGTGGGCTGTAATAAAATGTGGATTTGAATCCTAGCTTCTGAGTCAAGAGAACCAGGAAGATCGAACAAAGCCATTCCGAATGCTAGAAAACTTGGTTAGGATGACTGGAAATAGCACTTTCAGGATCGTTGAGAATGGAAGGCTGCCATGTTACAGCAGACTACGACTCTTAATGGACTGGGAACCGGATAAATGTGTAGAACGTATAGTACCTCCGCATCGATACAGTTGATAAAGAAACCTTAAAAAATAGACCAAAGTTCATGTATTTTATACTTTGTTTCAATTTTTTTTCATTTCTCGATGAATTCAATGATGCTAGAGTCTCAGAATGTGGGGGCAATTATTTGTTTGAGAGCTTTATTTAAAAAACTCATCTCAAGGAAAATACTGTGTTAAAAACAGAATTTTCTTTCTCACAAACAAATCTGATACAATTTGTGTGTACGAAATGCTTTCTAAATACCTACTCAAAAAAGTTATTTGATGACTTTGTTTAATTTTTCTAAGACTTCCTCAGCATTTTCAAATGTGTTCCATATATCAGTATCTCTTTGACTTCCTGAATGAAATCACTTAGTTCTATTGAAAAACACCAAAAGTATTTCTTTTTATTGAGAAAAACTAACAAAATTCAAATGTTAATCTTGTGCACGTATAAAAATTCTAACAAAATTGCATCGAAATGTATACCAAAGCAAGTTATCAAAACAGTTTATTTCTTCAACAATTTCCGCCGAAAAGAAAATAATATCAAACTTTTACAAGTAAGACTTTCAAAAGCAAATTTAACCCCAAAAAAAAGAACGAAGATTCCAAACCAATCTCATCAACTTAAGCGAACAGTTTGAGGAAATGGCAAAAGAAAAATAGAAGAAAAAAACATGCACAATGAATAAAATAACGCTCCGTAAAATACCCAACGACTTTCTATCTATATATATCGACCTCGTCCGTGTACCAAGGACGAACTAACCGATTATCATAAATATTTCGATGCAAAGTCTTTTTCCCATAGTTAAAATCGATGGTGCGAAATGTCTGCAATATTAATTTGATTTGCTGATGGCAATGGCGATGGGCGAGAATGTTCATATTGAAAAAAAAAAATTAACACAGAACTCTTGGAGGTGACTGCTTCCATTTCCAAGAAGAAATTCCCAAGAAAACTTTCAACCAAAACCAAGGCGACCGCCGAACAAGAATATCTGCAAAATATCCTTTTTAACATCCTGAAGCCTCAAATAAAATGATACCATCCCAGAATGTCTGGCTTTGGTGGGCTAAGCCATGCAACAGCAGCCAGTCCGTTGCCCCTCCCAGTCCCGAGTGTGTTGTTCATTCGACTTTTAATTTAAATAATTGATTCTTAGGACAACCGCCCGCACCCCGGACCGCATCGCCCGTTGGTTGGCCACCACAACTCTTACCAAAACACCACCACAAAGTTTCTTCCTATTTATCCTTACAGAAAAGACTCCGGACGCAATGTAATACAATAAATTAGGTGATTGTTTCCTTCCTATCCCTAGAATATACTAGGACGACTGGTCTTGCAGAAATTCAAAGTACGGCGGGAAAGGATAATTTCGACAGCAAATTTGCATTATAAAGATGCTTGTTTTTGCAGTGAATTTAGTTCTATGACATATCCTCGGAAATAACATTTTGATGTTCCATTACGAAAATTAATTGTATCGACTGTCAAACTGTGTGTGACTAAATGATCAATGAACCCATCAGTAGCATCCTTTTTCCTGTCACTTAGCAGGAAGAACAAACAGCAAATACGATAGCAGCAGCAGTGACGGTGGTGGCGTCGCGTCGGTCGGTGGCAAAGACAAAAACTGCAACAAAAAACCAATATAATATACCTTACCTATTCTTACAGTGCGTTTGAATTTGAAAGCGACTTTCCGAACCGAAACTCTGATTTGTCTGGCAAATGTTTCATCATGACTGGTATAGCGTATATAGCAGGATATCACTCCGGTCATAGACATCTTGTTTTTTTTTTCTTCCAGTTTCTTCTTTCATGGTTTCGGTTATAACGAGATAATAAAATCGAAGTGGAAAGGAAACGTAACTCTGACAACACCAGCCAGAGGGAATCCTCAATCGCGAACAAATAAAGATGGTGGGTTGTTTTTTTTTTTTTTTTTGTAAGGACGAAAGTGAATCGCATTCGAATGTGGAAAAGTGCACATCATCATCGATAGACAGACTCGCAGGAGCGGCGCGGCGCGCGGCGTGGCGCTCTGTTTTGTAGCATTGTGGAAGGATATGGAATGGATGTCGTGCGTGGTTGACTAGTTTGACAGGTATAGCGGTTGGAATTAGATGCGTTGGATATGTCAGTATAAGAAACATTCAAACTTTGATTCAAACGAATTGACAAAGCCGATTGCTGTATAGATAGACTGACGTCAACGGTGATGAGTTGTGCAAGTTGCATATTGCCGAATCTGAATGACGATGATATTTTATAGGTAGAAGGGAGAATTTGAAATTGAATACGATTCCTAGACATACCTAGGTACAAAAGGTTTGCAAGCAAGGATACTTGAATTCCTTTCTCAAGGAATGCGCAATTCGTTTTCAAAGCATTTGACATATGCTATTACCTACCGTCAAAGAAATCGAATTGCTATTTTGTCTGTTGTACCTATAGTGTCTATAAAAAGTGGAAACTACTGAAGGTAGGTATAATACGAAGCATCGCACAAATGCTAGACTGGAAATTAAATAAAATGTGTCAAAGTCAATCTGCTCTCTTTTTTTTTTTTTTTGATGAAGTGGATTGATGTATCAATGTTTCGTTGGTATCACATTTACATGTATAGTTTGAAGGGATACAGGTGGAAATTGAAGAAGAAATTTAATTTATTTTTTTGTGAAAATCAAAAAGTGAAAAATAAAAATGTGTAAAACATCGCATGTGTTGAACGTTTAAAAGCTTAATACTTCCGTCAAGACTTTTGCCTTTATAGGGACATCACTTTTATCTGAAGAAGAACTTGTTTTTATCATCATGAGTGATTATTTTTACATGAACATTAAGGAAAGATTTTGTGGCTGCTTCGGAAAAAAATAAAAAATAAAAAAATTGCTTTTGAGGGTTTTTAGAATCATTATTATATTATATTATGAAAAACGACACTCGTTCAAAATAAGGCGTATTCGTTCAATTGCGGTTAGGAAAAACGATTGTAGTAGCACTTAATCGTCAAATTGCGATTAAGTGAAACGAGAATCGTAAAAATGACGATACTCGTATTTTTATTTGCCTTCAGCTCTCGTTCAGGTCTCATTTTGGAGGTAGTTGTCAAAGGTCATTTATTTTTTTTATTTTGGTTTGGTTGGTTTTTGTTTTGTTAAGTGAGCGAAAAAAGTAAGTAAATAATAAATACAATTGTGAATAACATAAATATTGACATTTGTTAATAGGAGTGATGTAAGTTGCGCTTTTAAAAAATTATCATTTTTCGTTTTTGTGTGGCAACTTTTTTTGCTTTCTATTTTCGTATCTTATAATCGCTCTTCGCCATGACTTTCTTTTCTTTGAGTTTCGTTTTTTCTTCCGTTCGTTTCGTAATTCATAATAAGGGCCCAGGTTTAAAAATTTGTGATAGCTTTTTGATATAATACAAGCCAAGAATATTTGAAGGCATACTTTTGGGTGCTGAGCACATATTTGACATCCGTTTTCTGCAATCTGCTCAGGTTTTTTAAGCTATTTTCGATAGAAAATTTAAAAATGACGATTTTTAGTTAAAGCTACAACAAGAAGTGATTTTTCCAACCAAATTTTCCACAGCTTTAAAAATAAGTTACTAATTTTAATAAAATTAGGTTTCAATATTTGTAATATCTCTATTTCGTGCTAGATGTTAGCACTAACCGTCTTTTTCACTATTTTTTGAGATTATATGTTACAGTACAATATCGGGTTTGCAATAAAACTTGTAACCACTCATGTCTTCATTCAAATCTTTTCAGTATTTTGTGTTTTCTCTGAGAAATTCTTTGTTAAAATATACATATGGCGCAAATTTTAAACGATTTAGTTTGATGTTAAATTGCGCTTAATTCATTACATTATTTGTCGTTTTCCCTTAAAAAAAATCTTACCCATTGTATTTCAAAGCGTTGATTTGTGCTTTTATGTTTGTTTTTTTTTTTCTCTAAATATTGAACTTGAGCTTAGGACCCTCACGAATTAAGAGCCCTTTAATAGTTATAAGATGCTTCCAATTGCCATAGATACGGCGAGTTTATGTGGTGAGCATATTAAAACGCATCTTAGCTTTCTTATTTGGAGAACCCTTACTCTAAACTCTAATAAAAATCATATTATAAAACGGCAAACACGAATTTTGTTGTACAATACAAGCCATATAAATTATATATATCGTTGGAAAAGTTTTTTGCAAAATACAAAAATTTATTAATTAATTTCACCAAAACTAAAAAATCAATAAAAGAAAATGTTGATTACAAGAACGAGACCGAGTATTTATTTGTTTTTATTTTTGGTAACCAAAATTTGACGTTTCAATTTTTTCCATCCACCAACCAACCAATTTTCCTCCACTGACTGGCACGATAATTGGAATGTCCGATGACAGCGTCCAGTGCTGCAGAAAATAATAATAAGTAGCTCATATTTATAATAGTTGTGTTTTTTTCGCAAGTCAAAATATTATGGTCTGAAAAAAATGACAACAAAACAAAGCAATTATACATGTCAAATACAACAACAACTATGTCCATACAGAGTTAGCTATGTCCAGATAATTAAGTGGATTTAACTTCTGCCCCGATAAAAATAGTATTGCCAGACTTCCATTGCCAACCAATAATTTATATAGAAATGTCAAATTTTTGTTGGAAAGATAGTTCAAGGAAAGTTAGAAAGAAAGTTCAAGGTAAAAGGTAAATAAATGTTGAAATGTCCCGATGTCATTCTTTTCACCAAAGTCTATATGAACAAGCAAAAAACGCAGCTTATACCACACAGCTCAGTTTATCTTCACACCTATTTAATATTTTACTTTTCCTTCTCATGCATCAATCAGAAGCAAACTTAAACTTGCACTTAGCGCCAAATTCATTTCTGTTTGACTACAGCATTTTGATTTTTGCAGCAGCTGTCACTCCACTTACAGAAGCGCCATCAACCGCGCTCTTCACTTCCGATGGAAATTCTTAATAAAAACTAGACAAAAAGTATAAGTACTAATTCGCAATTATGGGTGCGATATATGACCCTGGTTAGATTGCAAACGTTGAGCCCATTATCACGACAGTTTGTTGGCAAGAAACATAAACGCCAGACCTATGAGTCTCATTTGATGTTGTTTGAAGGTAAACACAAAAATGAGATAGATGATAATGCATTTTGGGTGTGTTCCCTTTTTATTTTGATGATGCCGATAGTTACTTTTCGTTGATTTATGACATAATATAGCTTCAACAATTATAGTTCTTTTTTAAGAATAAAGCGATCAGTTGATTTGACAATCGACAAAGATGGAAGAACAACAGTACTCTCGAAACAATGATGGTATTTTTTTTTTGACTTTTTCTACTAAAGCCTTGCTTAAAGTCCCCAAGCGAAAAAAAATTAAAATTCACTTATTTTGTGCACCAAATTGTATATTATTTAAATCAAGAAATGTTTGCCTTGTCCAAAACCACCCACTGAGTCATTAATTTAACCTAAATTAATAAACTTTGGGCCTAGAAATGAAAAATAATTATTTTTGGATACAAAAACCATTTGCATGCAAAAAATGTCTTGAGGTGAATATATTTTGTTTTTATCGGAAGTGTGGGCCGACCATCAAAAACAAATTTTTATTCACCACACTTTTTTTTTGCATGCAAAAAAATTGCCTGTCCATTATTTTGCATGACATTTCATAACAGCAAAGGTTTTATTTGCATGAAACTGTAAACCAATCATGCAAACAATTAATTTTGCATTTCACCTCAATTATTTTTGACATGAGCGAATATTTGCATTGGTTTTTTTTCGCGCAGTTCCTTTAAAATTGTTCTACTTAAAATTCACCATAATTCACCTACCTCTAAAGATTGTTTTTCCTATTTTCTTCTCCTTCTTCTTCTATATTTTTTCACCAAATGTAATGATTCCTCTGAAAAATCCTTAAAACATGATTCATATTTTCTGATATCAGACGTAGATTATATTTTGTTGCTGCGGATTGCATATCGCATAGTCTCCATTAATGGTATCCTCAAAAGAACCACCAACAAAACATCAAGAGTTAATTTGAAGCTTATAAATTGATCAGCATTTAGCGTATTAGGTATGGTATTACTGATGCGTGAAGCCACACAGGAGCTGAACGTATAAAAGTTCATGGTTTCAATGTTTCGCAACTATTATTATTTTGAACATAGCAATGCTCGAAGCAGACGCATGAACACCTCGGCCCAGCAAAAACTGCACTGAGATAAAATGTTCATGTCATTGAAAGGTGTCATTACACTTGGTCAATGCGTAGATAAGGCGCGACACAATTTCGCCATCTGGTTGAGTCCCCATAGATCCGGAGTATGGTCACTGCTTGGCATCGAGGTGGTCTATTGTGGTTCTAGATGCAGGACTCCAGCAGCAAGATAAACCAAGAGAAGCTGATGATAAATGAAATCATTGAAATGATATGAAAATGGTTTAGTGGTAGGAAAAGATTTTAAATAGCTAGGTATCAGCTTATATAGCTTATTTTTGTGTGTAGGTGGTTATTCGCTCATAGAAGGTAGGTATATCGAATAAATACCAAAAACAAATCCCATTAGAATGGCAGCTATTGTGTGTTTTTGCGTAAAGTTTATGACTTCTGTTTCTTAGCGGCTATTTAGGTAGGTATATCCATACCTCTACCTAGTTGAAATATTGGGTATTGGATAGAGTTTAAACACCACAATGAACGGTAGGTATAAACGATTTGCTGACTGCGATTCATTAATCTTAGTTATTGAGTGGAAAAGGACGTTGTATATTTATACAAAAGTCGATTATTGTAGGTAGATGTATGGGTAAATTGCAGATTTAGATACATTCAGGTGTTCAATGAACTAAATTCTGTTGCGGCACGATATCAAACCAAGAAATTGTTTATCAGCACTTAGCGAGAGTTTTGTTACTCAAGTTCATTTATTAAACGGGATAAATGCTCTGTCGGTGATTGTGCATGGGACAAGAAAAAGTATTTAAAATATACAATTCGTTCATTTATTATAACTTTTTCATTGACATAGGGGAAATGGAAAATTGGTGCTCCAAGGACAGGATATGTTTTTTTTTCGTACTTAAAGAAACCTTTTACTTTGCCACAACACGCTGATTGGTTTATGTTAAATCGCCTTTTTGGAATATTCAACTTTATTTACCTTGGTATTTTCTTAATTACTAATTGCATTAAATTCACAAACACCATAATTTTTATTATTAATATTTATTTCATATCAAATTGTTTTACAATTAAAGTAATGTATAGATAATTATGACATGGTATGGTTGCCGTCTGCCAGATTGAACATTCCATAATTATAAACTTTTAAAAAATAAAATTTAAGTCTTATAAAAGTGTGAAATCTCTTATTAAATTGAACTGTTTCAATCAAAAGTTGTTCCACATTGTGTTGATTGCCACTTTTATCTTGCTGCATTTTTCCTTAATGTGGCTGGCAAAACTAAAATTTGATAAACAGAGTTACCCCTAGGTATTTAAACTCAGAAACAGTTTCTATTGATTCGTTGTTAAGCGTCCATCGTTCGCTTTAGCCAGCTGTACCCGAGACTTTCCAAAAATCAAAGTTTTGGTCTTAGATAAGTTTATATTAAGGTTCACAATATTTTTTTAATTGATTTATCATCAGCTGTAAGCTGTAACATATGTGTGGTCTCGGCCAGTAGGACAAGATCATCTGCATATAAGAGAACTTTTACTGGCGTCCCTGTAAAAGTTACTCCTCCGAATAAGTAGCAACAACCCTGTGGTGCTCACCAGTGGTGCTAAAGTTCTGCGATTTTTTGCCTTCGCTCTAAAGTTGGCCGCTTATATCAAACACCCAAAGACGTCAGTTTGTATATTAAGCTTTTCCGGTTGATTTTATAAAATGCTGGTTTGAAGTAGTTGAAATTGTAGTACCTCGTGGCATGATGGTTAGTGCGTTGGACTGTCATGCCGAAGGTCTGGGTTCGATTCTCAGCCACTGCCACCTAAAAACAGAAATTTTTTTTTTCCGAGGTACCACCTCTTGCGAGGAACTGCCAAATCCTTCAAGAGTATACTTGTCATGAATAAGTGCTTCTCATTTAGCTTTTCGGACTCGGCAAAAAAAAAAAAAATTGTAGGTCCCCTCCATTTCTGTCATCAACACGCACACAGGAATGGTTGAGAGTTGTAAGTCACTCCTGGTTCTCCATGAGCTGTTGCGCCACCAAATTTATTTATTTTTTTTTGCTTTGAAGTCAACAAATACTGAGCACAACTTCTTTTTTCTATCCATAAAGTTTCTGGCTACACAGGTCAGCACAAAAATTGTAATTATCGCACAAATATACTTTCTTTGATCTTAAGGTTAATTTTAATTTTGAATAATCTTCAAATTATATATTTTAAATGCAGATATTCAGCTGCTCAAGTGCTGCCAGTCTTTGGAAAGGTACCTGAGATCGTGCAGGGAACAAACTTCACGGGAACTACATTCTCATGGGAAATAATTCCACCGCTGGTGGGATATAGTTTCACTTCTCATTGGTGAATTTTTTCCCCACTCAACGTGGTACGTAGGAAATAATTTTATCTGAAATTCGGGTGAAGTTCTCAGCTTTTTTATAAAAAGAGAAAGAAAAACAAAAAAAGATTCCTTGGTTAGAATGTTATTTTATGGAAAAGAGCATGGAAGTAGCTTGTTGGTGATTTTTATGACGTTCTTAATTATTTGCAGTGAAATAACGCTATATTTTTAAGAAAGTTTTCTGACGCTCTCGGAATGTGTCTGTAGCCATATTGGCCATAACTTTCCAATGCATTTTCTAACCTAACAAACGAACCTGTGAAGTACTAAGCAATTAAATACAAGCATCAGGGTTTATTGAGACTTTATGCAAATATTTTATCGCCATTCGGACAAAGCATAGAAATTCGAGAAATTTTGTTTCCCAAGAGAGAACCAATTTGGGGAGTGAAAATAATAAAATTTCGAACGAATTTTTGTAATTAACACCCCAAATTGCTTCTCTCTTGGGAAACAAGATTTGTCCGATCGCTTTGCCTGTTTACATTGTTATTTACTTGTTTTCAACATAACTATCGACAACCTATGTCGTATGGTTTTGAAAACTTATTCCATTTCCATCAAGAATGTCTTGGCATGTTGTTCCAAAAAAATTCCTTATTCGCGCAAAGTGTAGTGATCGGGAAAAATGGGAAAAATACTTGAACCCTTAAGACGTGAAAATAACCAAGAAAATTGTAGACATAGCCACCTGTCTGGTGACTGAACATACCCTGAGTGGAACAACAAAGTTTCCCACAAAAGAATTAACGTATTTTCCACATCCAGTGGGAATTAACTTCACTTCAAAAAAGTGGAATTATTTCCCACTAGAGGTGAAGTTATTTCCCATGTGAAGCTAATTGCACTAAAGTTATATCCCTGTACCACCTGAGATACTACATGGGTATCTAAGACTCATGAGTAACCGGGTACTTCGGTACCCAATACACATGATTGAGTACTCGGATGGAGGATACCCGAAGACTCACCACTCAGGTACCCGGATAGTTGAAAAACTGATTACTACCCTGGTTAAATCAAGAGCCCTACTTGATATTATTGAGGCTAGTTGAAAAATACAGCTTTTTCTTCTGTCAGAATACACAGAATCGATGACAAAAAATTGTTCAGTGTTTCGAAGTTGCTTCTTTATCCGGTCAATTTTGTAACCAGGCATTAGTCTGATTTTTATTTAAATCTTTTTTTATAGTCAAAAGTTACTGTTATATTTTAATTTGAAAGCATCGAATCTTTTTCCAAATTAAAGTTAATAAGACAAAAATCGTAACTAAACATATTTATATGTATCAACCCCTATGTTCTTAACATTAAAGTTATATAAATCAATTTTACTACCTCTAGATTTCGTATAGTTTTAAGTGATTTATCCATGCTTTTTTACGGTAATCACTTACCATTATTTAAAACTTCTCTCTTTTATTCTTCCAAGCACAGAATCTATATAATATGCTGACTAGACCCGTATCTCCTTGTCTCTGAATTGGAAACGAACAGCCAACCAACCAACGCCCAATGAAATAGCTATGAGAAAAGTGAAAAATTAATGACCGAACAGAATTTAACTAGTAGTGTTAAGTATATTTGAGCAGTAAAAATGTTCCTCCTCTCTGCATTTAACTGGTCGTAAATGTTTATAAAACATTCTTTTTCGTTTTGTTTTTATTGCAGATGGATGATACGCTTGTTGTTGCATGTGCATAGACATTTGGAAATTAAATAACATTTTTTTACGGCCACCAGCAACGTTTAATATAATTAAAGTTAGTGACGACAACGTCGAGTAAACCTAAAGTTTATCAAATGAATTCAATCAAAAATCTTCATCACGTTGTTGTTTTTTTTTGGGGGGGGGGGGAGGTGGGTAACGTTAAATAGTCTTGTGGCACTCTAATTGGTAATTGTTGTGATTTTTTTAAGTATGGAAGCTGTATTTGACGGAATATCAAATTGATCAAACAAACTTAAAAGTGCAATCAGGGACTTAATGAGCGTTCAATAAAGAGCCCCACTTAAATATGGTTATACAAGTTTACAAAAAAAAAAAATATACATCAAAGTATAATAAATTTATACTGGAAAGCCGGATAATGTATAATGTTAGTCTTAAACTGAGGCGGGGGTGGTTTAATTTTTGTGTTTGTTTTGAGAACTTCTTGGTAGTTAGAATGTTTTTGCCATTAAATAAAAGTAGACCACCTTGGAGTCAATTGAGAAACATGACTTTAAATATATTTGTATTCAATATTTATCAAGCGCGTGTATATAAAAAAATACAAAACAAATCATTGTATACTTAATTATTGTAAACAACAACAAACATTAATTCTAGTATTGCTTATTGACAAGAAATGTCATGCTATAAATGAAACCTGTTCATTTACTTTAGATTGAAAATGAAATTGTAGACAAAATGAAAGGAATATTAAACAAGCATCTTTTGGCCATAAGTACATGTTAAAGACCCATAAACCTTATCTGTATCAAATGTAATAGATATCGTTGTTTGACAAACGCGCGGGTAGACCATTAAATAAAAATATTGGGCCTTTAACTCTTTTCTGAATAAGGAAATGCCTTAATAATTTAGTTAAACTTTCATTTAAGGGACACAATTAGTCCTTAACTATACTCCTTAATAATATTGTAAAACAAAATTGGTCAAGTGTCGCCATCTTAAACTTAAATACCCACTTAACATGACATTTGGATGACGTAAAAATTATAATTTGTTTTTTACTGCCCATAATCCGAAGACTTTTAGTGAAAACTAAAGCTAAGGATTCACAGATTTTCATATCGTTAAAAAGATTTTCCAATTGGTGTTTGTTTATTACAACGCATTCATGTCGTGTATATATATAGAGTATAAAACTATATACAACAAACAAAACAGAAGAAAACAACCCATAAAAAGTGTCAAGAAAAGTCCCAAACCTCGGGAATTCGGACATGCCAGTGATTCATTGGAATTGTATCACAAATAGAGGAGACAGAACTGTAAAACTGTTTAATTACACATTTTTACGATTAGAAATTAGATAATGGGTTGTAAAATATAGTCAGCTAAAATTTAGATGGGTCTCTACGAGGATATGCTCTTATGGGGTTCTGGGGATTGTTTTAATGGGTTTATCGACCCATTTATATGTACTAATTGATGGATAGTGTGGGATTTTCCTTGTATATTTACACAAATAGCAAGTTGTTAAGTCTCAATGATAAAACAATCTGACAATTTCTAACGATCTTTTAAATTTTATTGCAATTTCGATGGTGCTGACGATGACGAAGACGGAATCACAGAGACAATAAAGAAACGTACGAGAAAAAATAAATAAATATTGAAATATTTTTGTTATTCTAGATTGTCTTTTTATGAGGTAACTCTACATGAAGTTATTTGTTTTTTTTTTTTTTTAAATTGATAACTTCGAAAATATTTATTTTTGTCCGTCTGGTCAGGCAATTGATTTCGGTGCGTGTTTCGAACGAGACTTTTTTCTTATGATTGGAATAATTCATTCCTTACTAATAATTGAAATTAGCCTAAAAAGTATTGTTTTTCTCTGTATTTTGAAAAATGGCGCCCAATCTGAGGTCCAGTCAGGAAACCGAAATTCCGCGCTTTTTGTGGAAGGACTTTTTTATATTTGTAATAATTCTATAATTTAGCTTGGAAGTCATTGTTGTAATCCTGTCCCTTGGACGCTATTTTGAGAAATGGGACCCAATCTATGGAATGTGGTAATTTAAACAAAAAAAAAATCGTTAATAACTTGGAAAATTTCCTTGATCAAAATAACTATAGATGTCTTAAGAGATAGTGTTTGAGTAGACGCACCTTCGGTAAGATTGAAGTGTTGCAATGTTTTCGGGAACTACTTTTTTATGTCATCCTCCACTTTTTTGATAATGTTTAATATTTAAAAAAAGAAAAAATAATTAATGGCTCTAAAGTAAGTGTTGAGCCAACACCTTTGATTAAAACTTGAAACTTCCAGGAAAGTACTTTTTTGTATTAAAATGAGGAACTTTCCCCTTTTTTGTCATTTTTAATTCTTTTAGCATGAAAAAAGTTGTGGAAACGCTTTGACAAGCCCAACATGTTTTGGAGATAGTAAAGGTTGATATCTTAAAAGATAGGTGTTAAGTAGAAGCACCTTCGATTAAAGTGTCAGTGATGCCATACTTTTTGGAAACTCATTTTTTGTATGTCAAAGTGTAACATCTCCACTTTTTTGGCAGTTTATAATATTTCGAACTTGAAAAAAATGTAAAAATTCCTCCAGATGCCAAGCGCGTTTTGGGATAATACGGTGCAAGTTTTTTTCCGAAAAAAGTGGGAGTACGACCCTTTGATATCAGAAAAAGACGGTTACCGAAAAGTAACAATAATGTCATTTAAACTAAACCTAGCACCTTACAACCGTTATCTTTTCAAAAAATTATCAAACAAATTTTGAGGTCCAATCCGTTGACACCAAAAAAGATTATGTTCCCGAAGAGTGTCAACACTGAAATTTTACCCTATTTGTTAAAACATCAATCGTTATTTATATCATGGAATTTTTTTAAGAAATTTGCGTTTTTTCCACCCCTGTCAATAGAATTCCTACTTACTTACTTATCCACATATTGACACCAAAAAAGAATTCCTACTTACTTACTTATCCTGTTATCGATCCATCGAGGGTCTCTGCCTGAAATATTGCGGTCTTCCATCGGTTGCGGTCCCTCACACGCTCCCTTCAGCCATTGAGACTAAGCGTTCTTGTATCTGAAACCGCCTGGTTTCTGGAAGCGGAAGTTCGGTCTTCCTTGTCGTCTCCAACCTGGGGGCTGAGATTCGAAGATTTTCTTGGCTGGAGCGTTGTTGTTCATTTGTTCGATGTGGTCGAGCCAGTGTAGTTGACGTGTTTTGGCTCTTTCGACTACATCCACATCTTGGTACAGCTCGTATAATTCACGATTAAATCTTCTCCTCCATTCACCCTCCTCACATATTGGACCAAATATCCGCCGAAGAATTTTTCTCTCGAAAGTGCCCAGTGTATATATTGTGCACTTTATCTTTCGGGAAAGCAGTTTTGAACCCATTTGTTTGGCCAAGCCGAAGTTACAGCGTTTTGCTAGGGAGAAATCGTCAGATTTCTACTAAAGTGTCATTCGTGGGATTGATGTTTGTTCTGAGGTAGGTGAACTCCTTGACTACTTCGAAATTACTGCTACCATCAGATGAAGCTCTGTTTGTTCATAGAATATACTGAGTTTTGTCCTCATTCACTTCAAGACCAACGCGTTTCGCATGTTCATCAATAGTTGTGAATGCTTCTAGTACAGCTCGCATGGAGCGGCCGATGATGTCAATGTCATCCGAATAGCCAAGCAGTTGATAGCATCTGTTGAAGATAGTGCTTTCCAGGTAAACACCACTCTTGCAAACTATCTGCTCAAGGACTTGGGTGAAGAAATCACATGATAGTGCATCTACTTGTCTGGAATAGCTCGGATGCGCTGTTATCCATTTGCACATTACACCGCGTATTTTGTAACGTCATGCGGCATAGCTGGATCAGCTTTTCCGGGATGCCAAGTTCCGACATCGCCAATAGAAGCTCTTGCTTACCTATGCTATCATATGCCGCTTTGAAGTCAATGAAAAGGTGGTGGTGACTTATTTTGGTAATCTTCGTTAATTGTTCTTGCTTCTTTTACAGTGGGTCTCGATTTGAAATTTTTTGGTCTTTTCCAGGATTTGCCTCAATGTGAAGATTTGGTCTATCGTCGATCTGCCTGTCCTGAAGCCACACTGGTACGTGTCGATCACAGTATTGCAGAAAGGTTTAAGACGCTCACATAGAACGTTAGATAGGATCTTCTACGCAACATTTAGCAGGGATATACCTCTGTGGTTTTTGCAGGACATAGGATCGCCTTCTCTTTTTAGGTGGGGAAAAAAGATTATGTTCCCGAAAAGTTTTTGCTCATATGGACATTTTTCAAGTAAATCCAATTTTTTTTACTGCTACCATTTTCTACAGATTGGGCGCCATTTTAGAAAATTGCAACCAAATGACAAGTTTACAACAATGATTTTTAGCTAAATAACTTTCCTAAAATAACAAATACAAAAATAAGATCCACAAAAATCGCAGGGTTTTCGGTTTCCTGACTGCACTACATGTTGGTCACCATTTTTCAAAAAGTTCCTCCCAAAAAGCACACGGGAGTTGTTTTCCTGACTTGATTCACAAGCCTTAATTGAGATCTTATTAAAGTTTTTACTACAGACCTATTCAAAACGAAAAACTTAACTATTTTAGCGACTACATATGTTTTTGTTCAGCTTAAATTTATACTCAATTTAGATCCCTCATATTCTAAGAGTTTTTGACCTCTTAGCTCAATTAATTTAAATTCATAAATTCACTTCTTTCAGAAAAAAAAGAACAAAAACGCCATTGAACTCTGGTTTTATTAAAGTAGTTTCAAGTGAATTTCTTTTCAGCCTCTTCGTTTCAATGACTTTAAACCAGTCTGAAGGAAACAGCTGTTGCCATAAAATTCTTATACTTCACTTGATTTTTTTTTTTTTTTGCTGGCTGTTCTGGAACTAAAATTATAAAATTCCTTTTCGAATGAATTAAGGATTTGATTTTACTAAATATACAAAGGGACTTTTATTGGTTTCTTAAAAAGAAACAAAAAATTTTAAAACTTAGTCATCCGATTTAAAAGTTTTGATTAAACTAGGATTAAGGATTTAGCAAGGTTTTAATTATCTAGTGCGAGTTTCACTTTAATACCAAATTTGACTACTATTTTGACTTGGAAGTTCAAAGGCATAAAGGCACCTCTTCTTTTTTTTTTTAATAAAATTGGTTGTGTATACCTACTGCTAGAATTTGTTGTAATTCATGCAATGGTCTATGCAAACTTGGGTTCTATAATAAAATCAAACTTAAATTTCTGTAAAAAAAGTAAACACATATTTTATTGAACAATATTTTTAATCATCTAATCCTTGAGACGCATTCATCGTCTTTTTCTTTTTTCTCTGACATATAATTGGGGATCTGTCTGGACGTTTTGTATAGCAAACTAAACATATGTACTTATAGATGGATCATGATTGAAATACCTGCACAGTGCGCAGTTACGTGTGCAGGTAGCCAGAGTTCTTGTAAAAGGTTTTTTTTCATCCACTTGAGTTCAGTTTGAAATCCTATATAGGGAAACAGGAGACTTGAATGCAAAAAAAAAAACAAAAAAAATTAAATCATATATTGAGTTTCCTGTAGAAAGGTGGCACCAGGAATTTATAAACGTATAGATATTTTCAAAAAAAAATAATCAGCTGTTGAGGTTTTACTCAGAGGTGATCGTGGAAAGATTGAAAAAGTGGTTATTGGTGCCAGACACGAAGGTCACTAACCGAAATATGAATGAAGAATATTTGAAATGGTTTTGATTATAAAAAAAAAAACATTAATGTAGGTAAAGTATACTCGTACCTTTGTAAAGGTATTTACGTGAATAGGATAGAAATATATTTAGAACGTCAGCTGTGGATTTTTAAGGAAGGAACATTGTGAACAAGTGGCTGGGAGATCAATTTATATTCACTGTAAAAGTAGAACTGTAAATATCCTGAATATAATCAGGGGAATTTTGTTTGCAGTTTATGCGATGTTGATTTGGGTACCTTTATGAAAAAATAAGAACTTTAAAATATGTAGGAACGCAATTAAAACTAATTTTTATTGAAATTGAAATCAAAATGCCTATAGATGCCGGGTAAATGGTATTGGAACTATTACAAAGGTTGTTTTCTTTATGCTAACTGTTCTTCCCAAAGAAGAGATAAAGTTAGATGATGGCAACAAGAGATTTCCACAGTATATTTCTTTTTCCTTAAACCTTCAATTTACATGGTCATCTTAAGACTTCACAATCACATAATATAATCGCACCCAGAATCCCTTGACAATCTTTCAAAGTTACTTTGGCGAACTTGAAAATGTGTTGCAAATTGAATTTTGAAAAAGTAAAACCTTTGAAATGCTCGCCCCCTATACAATTTCTCGTGTAACCTTGATGGTCTCTTACATCAATTTTCTTCACCCCATTTATGAAAACTAAAGGAAACATGCTGCATCCATAACTACATAGAAATGGCATTATAGTACTATAAATATGTATTCACCTTGAATGCATTCCTCAAGGACGTGCGTCGCAAAGACAGTTTAAAAAAAAAAAGTTCCCTGTACAATTGGGGTGCATCAATGTCAGGAACCATTACGAAGTGGAACATCCTCTCCCAACACAGGAAATGAAGATTTTATACCAAGGATCTAAATAAAGTGACCTTGGGATGTACCTACGCAGTGAGAACGTACTCTGTCAAAGTGTAAATGTTGTCCTCCTACACTCATATACATATATAGAGGGGTTGTAATGTAATTGATTCCCCCTTGAGAAAAACACGCAATCCGTTTCACATCCTGCAGAGCAGATTGGCCGTTAGATGATGTTAGAACCTCTTTCTACCACTATGCATTTCGCTTTATTATTTTTTTTTTGTTTTTGGAGGAACCAATGAAGGATCATTTTATTTCCTTGGTCCTCGCTCAAGGTCATCATCGTCATTCCATAAGCACATCACATTTCGTTTGTATGTGTTTTTTTCTTTATTTTGTTCTCAGCATGATATTAGACCGGAACACAACACTTCACTGGGCAACTCCTTCGGGGACGAAAGCAATCTTTATACCAAGAACCTACTGTTACGAGTGTTTCTATGTTATACATATAAAAGTGAAGACAAAAAAAATCCCAATTTCCCTTATCGATTGTTAAAGGAATATATAATTTTGCATGGGAATATAGAGTGGGTAGGTTTCGGTGTCAGTGCAAGTGGTAAGTTAGTTAGTTATGCTCTAAAAAGCTTTGTATGTAGTTTCCCAGAAAACTAGGACAAGGTTGACGAGGGTTAGTTTTCTATGTCAGAGGGAATTTCCCCTACATTATCTAACTGATGATGGTAATGGTTAAGAAGCTTTAGCTATAATGGAGGTTCTCGTTTTTCTGTTTTTTTTTTTTTGTTCAGAGTTTGACAGAGAAATTGTTGTGTCCTTGAATGAAATAAGCGTGGACAAGAATACGATTACATTGAGATTTTCTATAAAACGTTGTGTGTTTGGGAAAAGGTTTATTTATGGTCTTATGAAGAAAGATGATAGAGGTACGCTATTTTGTTTAACTCGTTGAAAGATGAATTTAAAAAAAAATCTACTTACTCGTACTTTGATTTTGTTACGATTATTCTGAAGCTTAAAAGTCTTCTGCTTTTGATTATGAAATCTTACTATATGAACTGTCGACAAAGCAAAGATTGTTTTTAATCTACTCATTTAGACAATTAGAAATAAATGAATAATCTACTGAAATATTGTAAATATATAATTAATTAATTATAATACGAAAAAGCATGATCCTTTTTTACCTGATTAACTTAAAGAAAGGAAATTTAAGATGGAGAAAAAGTTATTGGCTTCCTAGTAACGATTCAAAGGGAAAATATAAAAAGACAAAAGTATTCAAACCAAAAATATACATAATTATTCTGTCGGGAAGTAACGCAGTGTCACATTCACAAAACCTTAAATAAAAACAACGCAATTTTCTTAAAATTTTATGTAAGCCCAATTTTATAAACCTTACTCTCAGCTTCAGTCCTATAATCTCTCACAGTAAATATATGTAGGACATATGTATGTTAGTTAGCATAGCTACTTTGATGAATCTAAAAATAAATAGGGAGATAATTTTGGTTAGTTTTGACAAATTTATATTTTTCGTTCTATGTTTTCTAAGTTTACATTTTGAAAAATGGCAAAAACTTCTAAGATTTAATATTTTAGTGCTTAATAATCTGCCGTAAATTACTCACTAATAAGCTGTAAAAAATACAATTTTGTAGTGCGATGTTTTTTGTGTGTTCTGGGTTGTTTTTTTTTCTCTATGAGAGTCAAGTTAGCAAACCAACATAAACAACTAATTTAAGACAAGTTAACGTCGAATAATTTACGCATAAAACATTCTTTTTTGGCTATTTTTACCCTTTTTTGAGCTGGTGCTTTGCTAGCTTGATATTAAGCTAGCAAAGAACACAAAAAACATAGAAAATATTGGTCTATTTGATTCAATTTTTGACAACTACGACTTATCAACGAAAAATAAGTAAGCCATAAAATGTTAAGTTTAAGTTTTTAAGTAAGCCATATACCCATTAACCAAAGAACCCAAACAAAACATAAAAAAACATTGAACGAAAAATTCGAAATTTTCATATCTAATAAACGAATAATTGATGGCAAGTTCCACCTACCCATTTTTAAAGAAGCTTGACATTCATAGAATATAAACTACCCAAAAAACATAGAAAACATCGCACGACAAATGGAATCAATGTCTAGTTAACAGCTAATTATTGAGTACCAAATATAAAATAGTTTATAATTTTTTACCACTTTTCGAAAAAAACATAGAAAATATGGAACGACAAATTCGAAACTTTCACAACTGACTAACGGTAATTTATTAACCTACCAAATTTTAGATTCGTCAAAATTGACACTTAAAGAAAACAGATCCTAAAAAAAAAGATATAAAACATCGCACGACAAAATATAATTTTTCCAAACTAATTAACTACTTACTAACGGGAAATTATTGAACACTAACGTATTAAATTAAAAAAATGTTTGCCACTTTGCAAACAAAAAAAAACAAATTCATTTTTAGATTCATCAAAGTTACTTCGCTAAATTTTACACTCATAGAAAACAAATCATCCAAAAGCACAAATAAAACATCGCACGACAATATCGAATTTTTCACAACTAACTAACCATTTACTAACGGCAAATTATTAGTCACTTATTTATAAAATTTTAAAAATTTCAAAACAAAATATAGAAAACATAGAACAACAAATAAAAGCTGTCTCAACGAATTTCGAAATATATGATTTTCAAAATAAAAAAAATTGACATTCTTAAAAGTCCAAACAATATTTTTTAGGAAAATGTTGGTACATAATACTATTTATATTTCTTAGAAGCTGCCGTATAAAAAAAGGATTCCTTGCGAATCATGTAATAAAAAGCCAAACACGAATTTTATAATACAATTTACGCAGTTTACAAAAACCGAAGGCACATAAATTATATATCGTTGGAATGGTTTTTTTGCACAGAAATGCAGAATGCATAGATTTATTTAATAACTGCACCACATAAACTAAAAAACAATCAAATAAAATTGCGCAATAAGTGCGAAAGAAAGCAAGAGTGAGACCGAGGAATTATTTGTTTTTATTTTTCGTAACCTTTTGATTTTTTCTACCCACCAACCGACCAATTTTCCAGCACTGACTGGAAGGATTACTGGAATGTCTGATTGCAGCGTTCAGTGCTGCAGAAAATAATAATAGGTAACTCATACGACGTATACATGAGCGGGTCGAAGAATCGAATTCAATCCGGATCGAAATTTATGACAATTCCTGATCGAAAAATTGAATTCAAATGGAATTGAAAGTATCAAAATAAATTTCGACCACAAATAACAAACAACCAAAATAAGCCAAATATACAACATACAACAGTCTGGAAACAAAATACACAATTACGCACGCACACCAACTTACATCTGAAATCTCGATTCTTCGATCCTTCAATCTAGGTATATACATTCTATTTTCGATTCGATCCAGCTTGCCGAGCTAAAGGTCTGCATGGACCTAAATCTTGATTCAATTCGGATTCAATTCTCCACGTAAACGAGGTATCAGTTTTTCTCCACGATAAAGACAACTTTAATTGACAAATAATGTTATTAGCTCTCGGGTTTTGAGGGCTGGATGTACTAGTAACCAAAAATAACCTTTTTTTTTATGGTTTTCCATCACCCAAAGGTAACCTTTAGTAAAAGTAATTTACAGATTTTTTTAAGAAGAAATTTTATGTATGTAGAACCATTTTCGAGGAATAATATGACTAGTTTTGAAAAATTGCAAAAAAAAAATACATGCAAATACCTAATTAATATTAGAAAACAGAAAAAATATTTTTTCAACATTGAAAAAAATATTTGTTCAAAAATCTTGGTGAACCTTTCTGCATCTTTGTGGATAGTAAAAAAATAAACACTTTAACCTTGTCAACCAGACCCATTTGAAAGTAAAGTCTCAAAATAGAAGGTTCCAGGTTTCAATTTTGGAAGCCTGTTGAAAATATCTATAAGAATTCATAGTGCAATAAATAACAGATTTGAATGAAAATTCTGCGTCCTAAGAACTTCCATTGCTGTTTTATATGAAATTTGTTCTCTTTTTAGTCAATTGCTTAGAAAATTTCCTTGTTATTCCTTAAGGAGGGGAAATATACACTTTTGGCGCCGTAAAATTCCATCACAACCGACTGTAGGTACCTACATCTAAATGCCCAGATATATGGATGGACTTATTTCAAATAGAAACCTAAAAACAAATATCCTTTCAAGAATATAAATTATCCAATTTCCAGAAATGCTACCGTTTATAATTAACAAGCCCCATTGTTAACTTCAAACACCAGGCTTAATTCTTTCGAATGTCAGACATCACAATCTTCTTGAAAAATGTTTATAAGTAAATAAAAGTTGAATGTCCCATAAAAATAATACTTATGTACTTTACCTACTTAATTCACTGGTTTATCTTTTATCCAACTCACAAGCCCTATATATATGTATGTAAGACAGCAGTAGAGCCAACTCTTGATCTTGGAATCCAAAAGGCATCTTTGTCTTTTAATTCGCTAATTAACTGACATTATTGTGTCTGTTTAGTGTTTTTGCTTCCAATATTTTTTCAAAGGAGTCTTTTCCTCTTAAGTTTCACATAATTCGTTTCAGCAGAAAGAATGGAAAAAAGGACCCTGAACATTGTATTGTTGCTTTTTTTTTTGTATCTCATCTCATCAACATCATTTCAAGAGAGCAATTTACGGCAAATCGATGTCCATTTTGTGCTATGAATCTTCGGCGCCCTTTAACACACGCTGCTGGTAATCTGGTAATTCGTGTTGTAAAATTTACACATAATAATAATTTTTTCCAACTACGACGACGATGGATGTACAGAGCGAAGTCGTTGTATAGTCATCGTCTTGTCTTGTATAGTCGTTGTCGCTGTCGACTATATCGTCTGTAACTCTGTTTGTCTTCAACAAGCTCCATATATACATTGCCAAGGGTTTTCGTTTACCCTTCTCCCCTCCTCGATCCTTCCCAAAGTATCCCCACGATAGATTAATGAATTACTGTCCTTGTTGCCCGATGTTGTTGTCTAACATGCAATTGGTCGGTGTAAACATTAAAGGACTTGTTTGGCCATTTTTCTGTCTGCTTTAGGGGTTTTAATTAATGTTAGACATCCGGGTGAAAATTATTGAACAAAAACTTGGACTTTACCACGGAACTGAAGGGGAAGGGTTGTTGCGGGGAACTTTCTTATAGAAACAATTCATTTAGATTGTTGCTTGTTTATTCAAAGATTCGAGTCAATTCAAATAAATTTAAATTTTTTTATGACTCATTAAAAAAAAACAGCAACTTTGGTTTTCATTTCTCCAATCGTCTGTTTTGTTGGTCGGTTGTCTTGGAAGCAGCTAAGTCTGGATCAAGAAACCAAACCGTAACCCGCAATAAGTCCCGCCGCCAATAAAAATTAAAGCTTGTGATGCATGCTGTTGCAATATGTTGTTGCGTCGTAAATAAACTGAATTTCTTTATTGTTTGTGTCTTATTCAATGTTGGTCAATTAAATTTTAACAAATTTACAGTTTTTTTCAACGATTGGTTCCAGCACAGGTTTGTTGGAATGATCAGTAGGTAGATCTGCTTTTTTTTTGTGAATCATCATGTAAAAGAAATACACACAGAAAGAGTGAAATTTTATTATAATGTTTTTTTTTTCTTTTTTAATTTTTAATTTCTGGGGAAACCAAAAGCCCATAAAAGTAATAGCTAATTAGGCGATGAAAGGTGTTTTTATTACAGTGCTAATTAAATTATAATAATTGTGTCAGTTTTGATTGCGCATTTTGGTGGCAGCAGTACAGTATTTTGTAACAAGAATTCTTGCAGCATCATTCTGTATATAGGTACCCCACAATGGACACTGCAAAACATTCTCTGAGATTAATAAATTAACTGGCAATTTGTTTCAGAGTCACTTTATTTGCATTTTATTGGGCTTTGTACCAACATATATTTACTGATTTAAATGTCCCAATTTCGAGTAGGTATATATGACAGATTTACGGAAGTCGTTTTTTTAATTGATTCTACTGTGTCAGATGATGGAAATGTGTGGTTTGGCACACAAAAAGAAAGCGATTCAAATGGGGTTTATCTAAAGGAGGTATACCTCCTTTTTTTTAAATACAAAAATTGATAAGGATCTGACATTTATTTTGTTTTAAATATCTTGCGTCATTAGCTTCTGAGGTAAACATTTGAGGTTGGTAAATTGGAACATTGAATTTGCTTATGACACTCATGAAGAAGTCATAAAGATTGCTTTTTTGGGTTAAATACCTTCAATTGATGAGAAAATGATATTCATCCAGGTTATTCCCAAATTTAATCGTTTTATTTAGTAGAATATTTCTGGTAAAATTGTGTCAGAAATGTGCTATGTTGATTTTCCGAGAATTTTGTTCGAAAAAGGGAAATAAAATAGGAAATTCAGGTATGTACTCATAACTATTATCCATCAACAGTTGTACAGAAATTTTGTTCTTTGGAACCATAAGTGCCCGGAGAGAGGACAAGGGGGGCATATATGCCCCCAATCAACATGTTTTTAATTTGTTGGGGGTCATGATTTGTAGTTTTAAGGCTGTGCCTTTGGGAAATACAAAATCGGAAAAACTAGAAGCAACAAAAAAATACTCTTTACTCAAAAAACTGTAGGTGCTTATTCAGGCGGTTTCCTTATTGATTTCGTAATAGGATATAGGAATAGAAAATATGGAATAGACG
Organism: Dasysyrphus albostriatus; assembly: GCA_946251815.1. Taxonomy (NCBI): domain Eukaryota; kingdom Metazoa; phylum Arthropoda; class Insecta; order Diptera; family Syrphidae; genus Dasysyrphus; species Dasysyrphus albostriatus. Next base: position 28,981,378 of record OX276337.1, on the reverse strand, counting down.
AAATGATTTTTTTTAGAATTGAATGAATAGAGAAATAAAACTGAAGCAAAAAGAATGGGCACGTTCAGACGACCCAATAAGGGACTAGATTTTCAATCAACTGAATTCATTGAACACAAATTTAACCAAAGTAATTAGGTTTGTTTGAAATTACAAACTTGGAAATTTACTTCAAACATTTACTTCAATTGATAGTGAAAAAAGTACCGATATTATTTGTATCTAAAATATACATAGCAACAGGTGTAAACCCTTTATGAATTCTAACAAATTAACTTTTTGAAAAAGGTTTTTCAAGTCTATTTGATTTAGATATTAGCAAACCTGATATAAAATTAACAAATCTCATAAAAAACTCTTAATTGTTTCATATTTTTTATTTGTCATACAGGTTTTTTCTTTTTCCAATTTGATAGTGAACAACTTTGCACAAAATGGAAAAATATAAAAGTGAAAAAAAACTATCACAAAGCAATAAAGTTCAGCTTTCAGTTCAATGACAAAATGTAATCAGCTGATATTCTTACATAATTGCACTTGACTTGATATTTAAGGCAGATTTTTATTTTTATTTACTTTCCAATCAAATTTTCAATAAAGTTGCCTAAAATGGAAATAAATATTTTGACATCTGACCAATCAGAGACTAGAAACTTGCCTTAATTTCTAGTCCGTTGGGTCGAGTCCAATAACAATCAGCTGTCAGTGCCAAAGTGACAGCAGAGACTTTGGCACACTGACAGATGAAATTCCAATTTCAAAAATTTGATAGAGAATGATAATAACGAGGAAAGGAAAAAGGGTCATCTACATTACGTGTGCTTGGCCAGACCGTCACAAATGGAGGATCAGTTTACTTTTTGCAAAAAAAGTTTACCTTTTGAAAAAAATTTTATATTTTTAAAAATTTTATTTAAATTACTTTTGAGGCCAAACATCTTTCAAAATATAGTTCTCTAACAAAGCAAGACTTCTATAACACAATTAAGAGTTCCGATTGCCTCAGTATAGACTAGACAGCCAAATTGAGTTTTTTAAAGGAAGAAATTGTTAAATATACCCAGTGCAGTTAGAAATTTGTGTAGCTCAAAATTGGAACCAAAAATGTAGCCCAAATAGCAGCCACATATCATTTAAAAAAATGATCTAAAAACTTCAATCACAATTTATTTTTATTTTGAAAAACACCGGAAAATTAAATACATTTTCTGCTCATAAAAGAAAGAAGAATTTAAATGAAACCAAATGATTTAAAAGTGACGTTTGTCGCGGTTAATTTGAAACGTCTAAACCAATGAGTATGGGTGTTTTCATAAATGCATGGCTGTGAAAGTCTGACGAATGCATAACTTTCATAAAAGCAAATGATAAATATCAGATTTTCATAAAAGCAAAATACAAAAAACAACAAATAAAAACTCACATACATTCTGAATTGCTCTGTTAAAGAAAGAGACGGATATGCTCATCTTTTGACAGATGACGCAAATATAAAAAGGGTTCATAAATGCAGTTAAGAACGCAGGCACAAATTGTTTGTGTGATGTTAATATGATTGCAAATTATCGCATGTAAACAAAGCAACTATGCATTTATGAAAACGCTCTATTATGTCCCCTATTACACTAATCAGTGGTGCCAAATAATGGAATGCTTATAGAGTATGTTAAGGGGGAGAAAAGTCTTTTATTTATGATTTATTTATACGAAAAAAATATTGCCCAAGATTAGATTTGGGCTATAAACAGCCTAATTATGATTTGACCGTCATACTGAAATTGTTGTAGACAATTTCGGAAATAGATGGCCCAGTTTCCGATAAATAGCCCAACCTGAAAAGCCTGAGTGCAGTGTTTTTTTTTTTGAACACGATATTAATAGAAACATTTCAACATTAAAAAATTCCCTTTTACCATAGGTATATTGTTTATATTTTTTGATTTTTCATTCTCGTAGTAAATGAATTATTTTTACTAAGCCTTATGAGGAAACAGTTTTTGTTCTAAGTTTTTGGTTTATAATCCCACGCTTTCTCAAACCTTTTATATATTACTATAGATATTTTAATGGATTCATTTAGTTATACTTATTGAGAGGATTTTTTTTTTAATTTTACAAATATGCAGATTATTATTTAAATGAGAAAACATTTGCCAAAAGCATCATTTTATGATGTGTGTTTGGTAAAAATGGGCAAAATGAAAGTATATAATAGCGTATTCAGTTGAAGCGGGGGTATTTGTCACCAAAATAAAAAAAAAACAAATGATTGTCATTAAAATGTCATTGTGCCTAAGTCTTGCGTTTAACGTTTTGAAAAGAACGAGCTGGAGATATATTGCTGTTTGTTTTAAAGGAACAAACTCAATGTGAATTTAATCGAAAATGTCTTCTTAGCCGAGAAAAATAGAAAAAAATAAAAATAAAGACGAAGAAAGAAAAAAATTTAATAACGGGTTTCATCCCTTAATATAGACTCTACAAACAGCCGTAGCCATCCGTCTTACGCTAGGGTTAGATCATCCAAAAATCTTTGTGAGATTTTCAGGTTTTGCATATTTTGAGACATAAAACAAAATAATTCCTTTCATGCTATCGAATAGACTAGCAACTAATTTTTCCAAAAGGCGTTTGAGATAAGGAGGTAATTTGACACTATTGTTCAAGTGAAAAATATTACAAATTTACAAAAAAGTCAAAGTCCCACCCTTTGACATAATAGAAATAATAATATTAGTTTTCCGAAAATTAATTTTTTTACATAAAAATAACCGAAAAATGGGAAGTCCCTCCTTTTGAGATCTAAAAGAAGTTGCGTCTACTCAACACCTTTTTTCTAAAATAAAATAAATACCTAAATAAATTTCGTGACGCAACAGCTCATGGAGAACCAAGGCCTAGTAACTTACAACTCTCAACCATTCTTGTTTGCGTGTTTTTGCCAGGAATAGAGATATCAATTGTTATTTTCAAACAAGCGTTTGGCATTTAGAGGCTTTTTAATTATCTTCATGTCCAAAATATTAAAAATTACATAAAAAAGTAGAAGTCCCACCCTTTATCATAAAGTATATTACCGAAAAGCACTGAAATTTTACCCTAAATTGAGCTCATACACATTTCTCTTAAAACATCAATCTTTATTTTGACCAATGAAATTTTTCAAGAAAATTTTTAATATTTTTTTTAATTTACCATTTTCCACTGATGGGGCGAAATTTTGTGAAAATAAGTCCTAGCGACAGTATTACAACAATGACTCCCAAGCTAAATTACATTCTTAGACGCTGTTAAGATTGGGAAGATTGAGACCCGGCTCACGGTAGTTTCTGAACAAGACAAGTGGGGGGTCAGGGATGTCATGAGGCATACACAAAATATAAACACTGACCTCACCAGACTCATTTGTTGTTGTTTCAATGTGGAAAGCATTGAAGTTGTTGTTGTTTCTATGTGTTTTAAGGCGCCTCAAATGTTTGAATGTAGGCACGATGAGACTCATGAGTCCACCTTCAATTTTCCCAATCTAAACAAGATCTTATTGTGAATGGAATGGAACGAAATCCAATATTAAAAAAAAAGACTCCGCCCAAAATCAAACGAGATTCGGTTTCCCCACCGGGGTAATAGTAGCCATTTTTGATTACATTATATTCGTTATAAAAACAGCTTTTTTGAAAAATAAGTATTTTAAATAATGAAGATGTGCTCAGGTCAAGAAACTATCAGCATAAATCGTAAGCTTTACTCATCGGTTTGGAAAAATTCTCTTGAAACACCCCAACACCTACATTTATTTATATTCTTACAGCTCTTTCGAAAAAGTTATTTAACCTATTTTTCATTTAATTTTCCGTTAGTATATTAATTTTTAATATTCACGACCTGAATTCGAAATTTAGACTTCATACTATACGTAGGTACATAATGTAGTTTATTCATTTTAAACCAAAAATTTTGTGAAAATATGTTAAGATATAGTTTATTTCTTTAAATTTGATAATGATCGCCTCTATGACATTCTTAGACAAAAATAATGCCCTACAAGGTAGGTATGCTTTTTTCCAACAAGCCATCAGGTGATGAAATTGAAGCCGTCTTTACCTATGCATAAAACAAAAATTAATGGTATCTTAAAAAAAAAAAACAGAACTGCATTCCTTCAACGGTCTTTTTAATGACTCCATTAACGTCACCTAAAATATTGACCATAAACCCTTCCTCACGAAATCTCATTGGTCTCTTGATATTCCACGATAACTACTGGTCACGTTCGTTTAAGTGTAAAAGGGCGAATTCAATTTAACGAGTTATCCGCTACAAAAACCTGCCAAGCTGGGACTTTTCCTCATAAAAACCTAAAAAATTACCATAAAAAAAAAGAGATGAATATCCGTTCTGGGAAGATGTAGAAGTAAAGTATGCATAAATGTATAGTGCCTGTGTGTCTATAACAACAACAGTAACACAAAAACGTCACACTAAAGGTCACTAAAAAAAAAATAATTACAAAATTTACTATCGGATCAACGTAAATCACTTGCATCTCACGCGTTGTTTTGTTGATCTCGCGCGTTCGAGTTTGTAAATCGCTTTAGTTAATTATTGTCCCCCTGAATATAAGAAAAAAAAATAATAATAATGAAACATAATAATAATAATAAGAAGAAGAAAATAAAAATATTTATGCGACTCGCACGGTGTGATCTAAATGATAAATGAAATTAAGTCACGTACTGTGTCGCCTTATACCTATGCAAGACTTAAACTAAAAACATGCACAGTGGGACAAAATGTGTACGAAATTAGAACTTAAATAACCTCTGGAGCTAAGGTTGGAATATTCTTGTTCTTATAATACGTTCACTAGTCAAATTAAGTAAAATGCACGATTGGGTTGCACGTACTTGCCCTTATGCTCAAGACACTGCGAGTTGAAGAAAATTATATGTAAAGACATGGAAATAATGAGAGGAGAGAAAAATGTTTCAAAACATAAAATACGATATTTAAATCAGCTGAGACCGAGATTTTGAGATTTTTGATTTATTTCGTGAATAAATATGATTTTATGGAATTTAAATCGTTGGAGTGGTTCTTTTGAAAAAAAATTTTTTAATATCAAATTCTTAAAACATTTTTAAGGAAAGTTTTTGGTCTATTATGTGTCTATTTCTGTGTATATAAAAATAAAACTTCAACAAAAATTGTCTTTTCAGTCAATAATAAGAACATTCAAATAAAAATATATCCGCTCATTAAAGGGTATAGAAGAAGTTTTGTAAGAATCATAGAAGCCGTTTTTAAGAAAAAAAAAATTCCATAACAGTTTTTTAACATTTGAATGGAAGACACCTTTATTTTTTCATGAAACTAATCTTTTTGAAAAACTATAAAGAGAGTAAAAAACCTTAAATAGAAAGTTTTATTTTACTTTTTTTCGTTCACCATATCTCTAGAACGAATGTAGATATCAACTTCAAATAAATTTAATTTTGTAGGTAGAAGTTTCAATACGTGCAGAAAGGACTTTCAAACAAATTTAATCAGCGTTTTTTTTTATTATAGCAATTTAAAAAAACACCTTGTTAAGTTTCTTTAGTCTCGTACATCTCAAGAAGAAAACATGCTAGCAACTTCGAGTTGATTTTATTCTGCACATATTAATGTAACAAAGAATATAAAAACATATCAATGTGTATTTTTTTTTTAAATAAAAAAAATTGCTAAAAATTTTGGAAACAAGTGTTTTTTCGCAAAAATCTTGAGAACAAATAATGATATTGGCTTTGAGGTAATTGTATTTTATGCACAAGTTTACTAATAAAAATTGATAAAATTTTTTAAAATATAGAATCAACAGTTTTTTTTTTAAGTGAAAAAAAAACTGCAAGTAGTTTTACTAATAATTGTTGACAATTGTTTTTGGTCTCAAATATCTTGAGAACAAACAATGATGTTGGCTTTGGGTTAATTATGGGTTAAATTCATTTTACAGATTTATTTATAGTTAATAATTTATAGGATTTGCAAAAAATATTCGACAAATAGTTTTTTTAAACCTAAAGAAAACCAACCACAAACTGTATACTAAAATTGTTGAAATTTTGTTCTTCCAAATGTCCTGCGATCACATAAAATGGTATCGGCTTGGAATTAATTAAATTCTTTACACTAGTTCATAATTAATATTTCATTGGTTTTGTAAAATAATTCAACACATATTGTTTTTTACCAAAACCTGTTCAGCTTTTGTCTTCTCAAATATATTGTGAATATCCAATGCTATTGGCTTTGGGTTAATTTTATTCTTCTCACTGATCTTCACTTGATTGCATATTGAGTATTTAAGAACTTTTTCGAAGATCTTTAATAGGCGATTTTTAGAAAATAAAATAACACCGGACCTCTAACTTTCGAGGGCACCAATGGGAAGTTACCAGTGTGGGTCGCACCCAGCCAAGAAAGGCACAGCACCGTACCGCAAATGGCACACCACCATGTCATGAAGGCCGACACGAAGGTAACTTACATAACATGACCAAATTGAAATAGATTGGGTGCGATATATTCCAATGCAGCTAAGCAGTACAAAAATCGAGCTAATAAACAAAATATTGAAAGGCGGGGGAGAATGATTGTAAACGTCAAATCCCAAATTTTATCCAAACAGGCCGATTGCATACTTGAGGATAAGAATATCTGCGTTAAAAAACAATATTTGACGTTTTCGAAAAAGATTGATATTTTGATATGTTCATAATTTAGGGAATGATGTTTGAAAGCTCCCTTAATTTGCTTTGGATATTCATCAGTCATATTAAACGATCGAAGAAAATGTATCTTAAACATAATCTAAAATTTTCGTCAGACAAGAATTTATGACTCGAGCTTGTGCTTATTCCATCTCAAAGAATGGAAGACAGAAAAAATTTGTAACTGTTAAAATATCAACAGGTAAAACTATTAATTTATATAGACTTTTTTGTATGATCTGAGTGTTGTGAAAATATCCACAGGTCGATAAGGCAGCAGACTTTTTGTCAAGTCGGGATTTTAAAAGAGCAAAATTTAATAAATCAGTCAAGAAGATTAATATTTTAACTAGTAAGAAAATCGATATAAGCCATCTGACTTCTTTTTGTCTAGTTTATTGAAAAACTGCTTTATTGCGGATGGAACTTTTTATACTATGCCTATTAGATATCACTGAATTGACCATGATCATGTAACCCTTAAAAGAACATTTCCTATTTACTAAAAGATTTTCACTATTGTCAATAAATTATGTGTTTCATCAAATAAATCATTTTAAATCTACATTTATTCCAACTCTAAAATACAATTTGTCCACTGTGTAAATGAATTTGGCCTGACAAGAGACGCAACTGGCGTGGGCTTAGTGGTTTGAAAAAAAAGCATGTTTTCATCACAGCACCGAATTCTACGTTACAGAGTTATCTGTTCGTCTGTACATATACAACATCTGGATTCAACTTGATTTGAAATTGTTTCATTCCGAGTTTATCCCCGGGATTAAGTCATATTGACAAAAAGGACTAATTTTAATTTTGATTTGAGTAAGAAAAAACAAAAACGAATTAATGACTACGATTAAATAAAGTGTTGCGCTCTGTGGTTATCTTTTTTAGCGGTAGTGGCGAGCAATCATTATAAGAATGAAAAGAAGGCTTAATATTTTTATTTGGTTTGCTTTGAGATTTAACGCAGAGATTTATGATAGGATGCAAGGTGATTAATCTACGGGACAGCTTCCTGCATTCCAGATGTTTCATCATTCAGGTGAAAATTATAGATATATTAATGCTACATAAATGCAGTTCAATATAACTATATTGAATCACCGAAATAATATTATTCAAAATGCTGATGAAGATTGTTATTTGATGTGGTTGAAGAGCAAAAAGATGTTTCATTAAATATTGAAGAAAAAAGGAAATGAAACATCGTAACGAGGCTGGGGTCAATTGTTTATCTACTAAAACCATATTGAATTTGCTCAAACACTTCGAAAATTGTCTACACTTAAATATTTCTTTATAACGGGTGATTTTTTAGCTGGTTTGGTTTTGGCAACACTGGTTTTGACAGCTGACGTGTGTTTAGTACCTTGTGTCACTGTCAAACAGCTTCAGTTTGGTTTGCAATTTAACCATGGATCGTCTTACAAATGAACAACGCTTGCAAATTATTGAATTTTACTATAAAAATTCGTGCTCGGTTCGAAATGTTCATCGCGCGCTGCTTCCATTTTATGGTCGGCATTCTCGACCTTCTGAGCAGTCTATTCGGAAGATTGTGACCAAATTTCGCACCAAATTTACTTTGTTGGACATTAAACCACCAACACGTTTATGTACTGTGCGTAGTGAAGAAAATATTGCGGCCGTATCAGCTAGTGTGACAGAAGACCGCGAAATGTCGATTCGGCGCCGTTCCCAGCAGTTAGGCCTTTGTTACAGCACTACGTGGAAAATTTTGCGGAAGGATTTGGGCGTAAAGCCTTTTAAGATACAGCTGGTGCAAGAACTAAAGCCAGCCGACCTACCACAACGCCGAATTTTTGGTGAATGGGCTCTTGGAAAGCTGGCCGAGGATTCGCTTTCTTATCGAAAAATTGTGTTCAGCGATGAGGCTCATTTTTGGTTGAATGGGTACGTAAATAAGCATAATTGCCGCATTTGGAGTGAAGATCAGCCAGAAGCATTGCAACAGCTACCAATGCATCCCGAAAAAGCCACTGTTTGGTGCGGTTTATGGGCCGGCGGCATTATTGGGCCATATTTCTTCAAAGATGATGCGAATCGCAGCGTTACTGTCAATGGTGAACGCTACCGAGCGATGATAACAAACTTTTTTTTGCCCGAAATGGAAGTTCTTGACTTGCATGATATGTGGTTTCAACAAGACGGTGCCACATGCCACACAGCACGCGAAACAATGGCGCAATTGCGAGGCGAGTTTGGTGAACAGTTAATTTCACGTTTCGGGCCGGTCAATTGGCCGCCTAGATCGTGCGATTTGACACCATAAGATTATTTTTTGTGGGGGTATGTCAAGGCTAATGTCTATAGGGACAAGCCCGCTTCGATTGACGCACTGGAAGCCAACATCCATGCATTCATTCGTGAGATACCGGCCGATATGTGTGAAAGAGTATGCCAAAATTGGACTCAGCGGATGGGCTACCTGAGACGCAGCCGCGGTCAACATTTGCATGAAATTATCTTTAAACATTAAATTGCAAGGTTCAAACTATCGATTGAAATAAATATTTCATTCATTTTTTTGAATTTTTTGTGTTTTTTTCTTTTAAAAGTTCTAGACCTCTTAAAAAATCACCCGTTAGTAAAATACCTAATGTAAGTAGGTACCTTACTTATTTGTAAATCAATACCAAAATTTAATCTTCCAAGCATCTTCAGCAACTTTACAACTTAGATACCTTACTACCTCAAGCATAGTACAAAATACACCCGATTAGTATAGCCTCTAACTATCAATAACAAATCTCGTCGAAAAAAATAAAGTTTCGTAATAAATACGTTACTAAAAACAACATTTTACTTTCACACTCTAAGCGACCACCGCGCTGCCCCTACAACCGCACTGTAATATCGCACAATACCACACATGTCACCCATTTCGTCTCTATTCATATAACGGGTGATTTTTTAAGAGGCTTAGAACTTAAAAAAAAAAAAAACACAAAAAATTCGAAAAAATGAATGAAATATTTATTTGAATCGATAGTTTGAACCTTGCAATTTAATGTTTAAAGATAATTTCATGCAAATGTTGACCGCGGCTGTGTCTCAGGTAGCCCATCCGCTGAGTCCAATTTTGGCATACTCTTTCACACATATCGGCCGGTATCTCACGAATGAATGCATGGATGTTGGCTTCCAGTGCGTCAATCGAAGCGGGCTTGTCCCTATAGACATTAGCCTTGACATACCCCCACAAAAAATAATCTAATGGTGTCAAATCGCACGATCTAGGCGGCCAATTGACCGGCCCGAAACGTGAAATTAACTGTTCACCAAACTCGCCTCGCAATTGCGCCATTGTTTCGCGTGCTGTGTGGCATGTGGCACCGTCTTGTTGAAACCACATATCATGCAAGTCAAGAACTTCCATTTGGGGCAAAAAAAAGTTTGTTATCATCGCTCGGTAGCGTTCACCATTGACAGTAACGCTGCGATTCGCATCATCTTTGAAGAAATATGGCCCAATAATGCCGCCGGCCCATAAACCGCACCAAACAGTGGCTTTTTCGGGATGCATTGGTAGCTGTTGCAATGCTTCTGGCTGATCTTCACTCCAAATCGGCAATTATGCATATTTACGTACCCATTCAACCAAAAATGAGCCTCATCATAAAATGGAAGCAGCGCGCGATGAACATTTCGAACCGAGCACGAATTTTGATAGTAAAATTCAATAATTTGCAAGCGTTGTTCATTTGTAAGACGATCCATGGTTAAATTGCAAACCAAACTGAAGCTGTTTGACAGTGACACAAGGTACTAAACACACGTCAGCTGTCAAAACCAGTGTTGCCAAAACCAAACCAGCTAAAAAATCACCCGTTATGACCAAATAAGGAATAAAATTTATTACCAACTATCACGGATCATTAATTATATTGCAGTCAATGCAACAACCGCTGCAGTTGTTTCCGCAAAGCGCAATAATTGCTTAAAGTCCCGCACATACATATAATAGGAGTAAATACAAAAACAAATCCTCTCGCAAGCGTTTTCCACAGTTGAATTATTAAAAAAAGCATCCACTAAATGTAATGAAAATTAAATAGATTAAAAAATGTATTTAAAAAAAAAAATATCTACGTAAATTACTACAAAAGGCATTACCTAGCGCACATGGGTAGTTATAAGCCCCCAGGCATTGCCAATGGTTCTATTTTATTTGATGATGGTGACAAACGAGCCGCACCCTCACGATTCACGCGGTGTTTGCCTCTAGTCTTCACAGCATTTTCTGCTCCCTAATTGTCGCTAAATTGTCATCCAAATGCAAATGGAGTCTAATTTGGTTCTTAATTGTTCTGCGAGATTTTATTTTATATGCCAACTACTTTGGCACAGGTGGTGGCTCGTGACTAGCTGGCTGGTGGGCCAGACCAAGCTGTGTTTGTGCGACTGCTAATTTTACGCCGAATGCACCTTGATAGTGAAAATGGGATTTTAACCTGTTATTGTCACGTATCAGTGAGGTTTTGTAAAATTTATCTTCAGCCAAGCTAATTAAGAATAAAAATGTTCATACCGGGTGTTTTACTATATATGTACCTTCACTTATAGATCTTCTAATAAGGATAACATTCAAACTGTGATGACATTTTTGATAAAAATTTGAAATAAAATTTTGTGTAATCTGAACCCTTGTTCTGTAACTATCGCTTCGATAAAATTCGTCTAGAAACGTTGAAAAATGAAACAAAACTCTTACAATTTATTTCAGTTTCCATTGTTTCTCGACGAATTTTATCGATGCAATAGTTACAGAACATGGGTCCTGTATTTAATGAACAAAACTAGTTCACAATAGCACATCAGAGCAGTGATGCCAGACTTTTCAAACTGGTGTGCCCCCGACTTCGATCAAAAATGCCATTTTCGCCCTCTAAGACGAAAACAAATGCCCACAGTGTTGTCCACATAGAATTTTCTATATAATTTTCTGTATAACAAAAAAGATAAAATTTAACGAACAATTATTTAAATTATTAATTTTTAGGTGCTTACTCAAACGTGAAGAACGAAAGTGTTCAGATGTCATGAAAAATTATCCTGCAGATTCTATTTTCGTAATTTCAAAATGGCGAAAAATTAAATTTTTAGTTCGTATCCACATTCTACAACAGCGCCAGTGCTTACAAAGTAATGATTCATCAATTTACTTCACCGAATATTTTCTAATATGGTTTTTCAAAATTAACATCCCTCTCCCTCATCCGCAAATCATTATAAATCGCAGAAAGTGCTTGAATTCTTCACATGGGTAACAGGGGCGTTAAAATATTTTACATTAAGGGTATTCATGCAAAATCGTAAAGTTGTCGTAATCGCTGTATAGTTTTAAACTGCGTAAATATGTCAAATTTTCCATACAAATTGTGAAAGAATTACAAAGTTTAAAACTTTACAACGTTTACGACGGCTTTATCCTGTTATATGAATACCCATAATATATTTGTATCACGATTAACGAACTGCTCAGTATTTTATGTTAATAATTTACAAGTGGGTAGGTATTATGTAGCAATATTTTAAGCCCTGTGTAGTAAAAATGGATACGAAAGTTTGAAGAACTAAAATGTCCTAATTTTCAACTTAGTGGCATTAAAATGCCTTTCCACCCCTTTCGCTTATTTTTGTTTACAAATGTCTGTGAAAAGGGTTTTTGCCTTTGATCTGGCATCACTGCAACAGAGTTCCACAAATGAGAAAGAACTGTCAGAGAGTGTTCAAAAGAAGAGTCTATACTCGTAGCTTACAATTAATGACGATACCCCCTTAGTAAGCTTTTATGTTACTTCAAATTCAAAAATATGTGAGTAATAACATTTGTCAAATCAATATCAATTAGAATTTTATTAGAAAGCCAACGTGAAACCAAGTCAGCGAATATTTCACATTGGTTTTGGAGAGCCTTTAATCAACAAAGCTATTAGCCTGTTGAATAGACCTTTGAAAATTTAAGCAGGAAAAGCTATTGAAAACCATCTTAAAAAATCGAAAAATCAAAGATTTTTAATATTTTTCTGAACTGCGCATAACTTTTTTGGGAGCAAGACACGCCTAATCAAAATAAAGTAGAGTCTTAAGGCTTTGATATGACGTGTAAATAAAGCAAAACATGAAAACTGTCAGTCTTTCAAACTTTACCATTTCTAATAACTTTTCTGAGTTTTAAAATTTTTGTTGTTATAATTTTTCGCAGTTTTGTCCCGAAAGATTCTTTTAGGGTCAAATTTCACATTTGTAAAAATATTCGAACTCAAGATTTCTATGAAATAAGAATTAAGAGTATTTAAAAAAAGACAAGCCTTAAATTTAGTATTCCGGCTGTTTTTAATTGCTTCCAGACCAACAAACTTGGTACTATGTGCAAGGATTGTATAATTTGGCATGTAGGTAGTATGAAAAAACATAGGTTTCGGAGGCCAAAAAATGCAAAAATGATAAAAATGGTAAAGTTTTAATGGCTATATCTCTGTTAATTTTAATTCAAAACTAATTTTTAAAGATGATTAATTAAGGATTTTTGACTCTTCTTTTTTTGATTAAGTATACTCTATAAGAGATAGGCATCTCTGCTTTGAAAAAAGTAATTCCAAATTTAGAAATAAAATTAAAAAATCTTTGATCTTTGTTTGTGTTGGTTTTTGTTACCTAACTTTTCCTGCTTTTATATTTTTATTAAAAATGTTTGAATCATTCTAAAATATAATTTTGAACAAAATGTCAGTATAAAATTGTCAAATTCAACTTAGTTTCTGAGTTATACCAAATATATTGAAAAGTGGCCAGACACGAAATTTGTTTGAAAATTCCATATATTTATACAAAATAAGAAGTTTCAATAAGGTAGTTATTGTAAGTTTTCTGGATTATATGTATGTACTTGTATCACGCTTTAATTACAACCAAACCCTCTATAGCTTCTAGAAATTGTCGGATAGATTAAATATTGCATACACCATGTCGAGAGTTTATATACATGACTTCAAATAGTCCACCCATTTTCTAGAATATATGCGAATATGACACGCGATCTAAGAAAAAAAAAGAATTAAATACAAAATATACAACAAAACTCCTTATAACTTTACAGGACTAATAAACCCTATACAACATTTATACTATAGTATAGAAACAAAATCATCTGTATGCAAGGAATCCATTGGAGCAAAGAAATTGAATTATTCAACTAAATCATCTTTTTTAATTTTTCTAATAGCCTTTTACTACAAAAGGAATTATGTATACAATAAAATCATGCAATCCATATATGTATATGACTAAGAAGACCATTCAGACAAAGTCAAGGACCTTGCGTTTGAGTTTTTTTTTTTTATTCAACACTCCCAAGTTTTAATTGTTTTTTTTTGTAAAGATCCAAAAATATTTAGCACAAAAGTGCAATAAACTTTTAAACATGAATATAAGGCTTGTTCTCGTGGTTGAGGTTTGAGGATAGCCTTTATTAAATCAAATTCTTTTGGATTTCTGGAGCCATAAACCAATTCCAAACAACATTTCGAAATAAAGCCAAATACCTAACCGAATAACGGGATTAATAAGTTCCATGCATAATATATTATACAAAAAGCAACGGAAAGCTGTCACCGCAGCTCAACAGGGGGTGTATTTTTGGCTTTTTAAGACAGTGATTCCAATTTATTACAATTTAGTATTATATAAATATGAATTCTGAAAATATTAGATATTCTTACTTCCTATTTATTTTAAGGTAATTTCACTATCAGGAAATAACAAGAAAAATTATTTTACCAAATCTATTCCAAAATTAATAAATATATCTCTTTTTAACTAAATTTAAAACTTTAAATAACTTTTTCAAAGCACTTTCAATTGACAGCACAGTGCTGTCAGACTTACTTTGGAAAACAAAATGGATCTTCAAACAAAATATTAACAGAATCTGAAAGAAAAATGTTTCTACAGTGAGTTATTTATGACCAAGAGTTTGTTTTTTAATATATAATAAAAATTTATACACAAAAATAATACATTTATGGCCAATTACATAAAGAAACACTAAAATTGCTTTTACCTAAGCTCTTTTTAAATTTTATCAGAGATTAAAAAATCTCGGTTACACCAATGTTAAAAGGGGATATTTTAGGGACTTCTTAATTTAAATGAGATTGCCTAACATCCCTGGATACAAAAAAAAGGGGTTGTTTCTCTCGCACATGCGAAGTGTATGAAAAAAGGTGAAAAAGCATTATAGATACGGTGACCATCCGTACCGGATTTCCCAAGACTGTCCCGTATTTCTATATACTGGTTTATTTTTTAAGAAACCTTGGACGTATAATTGTCCCGTATTTAGTAATTTATCCCGTATTTGCACATTTTCCGAAGTTTGTTTTATTTCACATAAATAAATAAATTTAAACAAATGTTTGTACACTGGCATGCCCACTGAAAACTGAATGCATTAGTTTTTTCATTGATTAACTAAAAACCACTTTTGTAAACAAAAACAAGTTGAAAAATTGTTTAATGTGCACAATGAAATGTTGTGTTTCTGGTAGCTTTATATAATTTAAATTTAGCTTATATTATTTAAAGGCTAAAGGCCGGATTTTTAGTATGAGCTTGTCCTAGTTCGGGGGATTTAGGACTTAAATCGATTGAAAAAACACTTTTCTGGACTTAACTCAGGTTTAAGTTAAATCCAGAAAAATTTAAATCCCAAGTTAACTCACTTTTTTTGATGAGTAAACTAAGGCACTTAACTCTGTTTAGACACCAATTTGATTTCGATTTTGAAAGGCGTAAGAGGGTGATATTAATAGAGTCATACTGTTCTACATCGAATTCAATAGATTTTTGACAACCGAAAGATAAAGTTAATCCTGAATCGAAAAACAGCTTCTGAACTAACTTAGGGTTAACTTATTTTCAGATGTTTCTGACTTTATCACTGCTTTGAAAAATAGGCCCTTACTTGCTTTGTTAAAATAAGACTGAATTACAATGAAATTAAAAATGTTAAATTCTAATTTTTTAATTGTTTATAGTTTGATATTTTGTGAAGATATTAAACAGTATTTGACTATTCCGTTCTTTTTATAGATTTATTTTTTTTCTGTTGCTTTTTTTATTTTTATTTAAGATATTTCTGAATAAAAATTGTTGAAAAGTCTTTTTGTTTTAACATTTTAATTCTATTTAACTTTTTGTTCCGGGTTTTACTACCAGAAATATGGTCACCCTAATTATAGATGAGATTATTCTGACAGCTGTTATTGACTGGAATGGCTTAGCAAAAAAGACTTTTAAAATTTAAGGAGACAAAACCGAGCTTTTAGTTTATAAGGGCATTTAAAACCTTCTTAAATTTAAAAGCATTTCATGAAACCAAAAAACATCATTCAAAGGCTTAGTGGCTTTTAAAATAATTAAAAGTCTTTCGTGAAATTGGCCATTAATTTATTAGGGTGCCATTTTTAAAATAGTTATTTGTAGTTTTATAAAAACAAATTATTTTAGTCACTCTTAGTGAAATTAAAATACCTCTTAATTGATCTAGGTACATTTTTGTATTATTATAAATTTATATTTGAAAAGACAAAGGAAGCATCACTTTAAAGCCTTAAAAAGGTCACAGAAACAATAAGTTATGAGATGAATTAGTGTTTCTATACAACTTAGGTTCATAAGTTTCAACTATCTAACTGGTCTAAATTTTTAAGCATTCTTAACTCTCTTTTTTTTCTTTTTCGTCGAACTGCAATTAAAAAAAAAAAACTGTTAAAGTGGCATCTCTGACAATTGCACGATCTTATGTTATTTTAATGCGGATAAAGATGAAGATGCTCCCATCATATTGTCACACCCACAACATATGAAATTTCTGCATCGCTGGTCGTCGTCGTACATATTGCATTAGTGACTAATTTCCTTGGCCTGTCCTCCATGGCACCGCAAGTCATAAGTCCTTGGAGGTATAAATGATAACCTTTAACTAGTGATCCAGCGACGGTGTTGTCAATAATTCGTCTCTCTCCCTTTCTTCTTCATCTCTTGTTAAAAGATTCAATTTTGAATTGGATTTACATTTTCAATGAGATGTTCGTTGTATATAGCAAGGGAAATACAAACTTTGAGGATGTGTGCCAAGTATAAAGAAAAGACTCATGTTAAAGCTCAATAAGACCTTGCTGTAAAAATGAAACAAAACAAAAAGACATCATTGAAACTGGCCAAGGAAATAAATTTGCCAAAGATTTATATCCACTTAAACCAAAAAAATTTGCCATAACTTTTGGATGATGTGGCAGTGGCATCCAGTAGCATCAATGGTGCGGTGCGGTGGCAGCGTTGATGATGCTGATGGTGTCCCTTTCTCTATACAAAAGAATTAAATTTCTTGTTCCATTTATATGCAAAAACAAAAACAATAAAAGAATGCATCATGGAATCGAATAATCCATATTCTGTCTTTTAATAGCTGCATGGAATAGAAAAATAAAAATAAAATAAAAATACGTTTTTGAATGTCTTAAATAAAATAAAGGTTGTGATCAATTCAAATTGGTCTTAAATACTTATACATATGTATGTATGTGCATATAATAAAAATTAATTAAAGAGTAACTTTAAGTAAATTCATTTTTTTTAAATCCCAAAATTTAAAGAGTTTCCAAATTTAAAATCATTGGCTTATCCTTTTTTAAATCCTTCTGACAGATTAAAAGCCCAGAAGTCCTATCAGGGCATTATTTGAACTTGTTTCTAAAACCTAATTGAATCAATTGAAAATTGACCATGAGAGGTGCATTAAAACTGTAGAAATTTTGTTCTTTTTTTTTGGATCAAAGAAAAGAATAAATCTTTTCTGACCAAAATGGAGTACAAAAAAACAACATCCTTCTGCAAATAAACGCATATAAATCCGTCTATTTTCAATGAACCACCTCACCATTGTATGCAAATAAGTCCGCTCCCTCATCTGTCACAGAAGCGTCACCATTATTCGTTCGTCTCAAAACAAATAATCAATTTTGTCTAGGTTTCAACTTCTTCACCACAAAAACTCAACCAAAATAACAACAAATCCTCGCCGCCATATCCATATCCATATACATAGCTAGACCAATGTCAATGACCAAACAAAATATCCGTTCAAATGCAAAACATTTCCCAATCAGTTTTGCATCCAATACGATACCTATACACTACTTTGAACCTGATGCCTTCAAAACTCACTTGGAAGTTGAATTGAAGGACCATCATCTGTATATATGCGGAATCGTTAATCTGCCCCAGAACTTGAAAAACTAACAGTCACTTGTTAAGGGATCAACCGAAGACAAACAACCAACATGGCTCGTTCATTATTTTGGCCTTCAGGGTGCTGTATAGCTGTATACAGTGGAGTTTTATTTTAACCATGAATCCAATTTGTGTGACCGAAAATGTATTACCTTATGCAGATCGAGGTTTTGTCGTATAACCATCAGGGCCTTTAGTTGCATAAGGATTGGTTTGGATATTGTCATCCCATGGGATACAAATTTTATTTGAAACATTCTAAAAGAAAATACCTATATGATGTTCCATTTGGTAAATTTATTTAAATTATTTATAATTACAAATAAAATACGTTAAATCGAAAGCCTTTGAACCCTTGATATCCTTTAGAGACATAATCCAATGATTCGTGTTAATTTTTAAAATAGCCAAACTCATAAGGACTTTAAGTGAAAGGTCATGTCAGCCATAATATAAGATTTATAATTTCGTCTTTGGGATTCAGTTTTTTGTCTGATATCTCAATTAGAAAGAATGAATTCAAAAATTATATTTGAGATCGAAAACGACAGAGAGTAGGTACTAATTTAATGTTTATTTGAATCGTTAATCACACAAAGTCATTGAGTTAATTTGCAACAAAAACTCAAAGTACTCGTTTATAAAAAGGTTTACCGAAGTAGTATTTCATTATATTGAAGTATTTGCTCAGAATGAAGGAGAGTTTCCCACCTCTCAGGAACTCTCCAAAATTTTTCCCGGTAGCAGTTTGTGAGTCTTCAATTCAAAAAATCGCTAGTCCAATATTTTTCAAAGTACCTATTTAATTAATATAGTGGAATCATCTTTCTGATCGGATAACAAACGAAGGAAGGAAGGTATCCCGCCTGGAAAAATGATAAGTTCTTGTCAAGTTTAGTAAAGGTCTATCTCTGTATGTATAAGGAGAAGTCTGATTGAGGAAACTTGTCAAATACTTGTAAGGGCCTTACTAGTAAAATCTTGTTAAGCATGTTTTGAACTCGAGATTTTGATGAGAATTGTCATGACTTCATGATATCATGACAATAAAAGGGAAGACGAAAAATGTGGGGCTCCGATTTTTAAAATACTTCTATATGTTAGAATTAGTGCGATATACTACAAAAAAATATCAAAATTTACATATAAGTATAGCATCTAACGGGTGATTTTTTAGCTGGTTTGGTTTTGGCAACACTGGTTTTGACAGCTGACGTGTGTTTAGTACCTTGTGTCACTGTCAAACAGCTTCAGTTTGGTTTGCAATTTAACCATGGATCGTCTTACAAATGAACAACGCTTGCAAATTATTGAATTTTACTATAAAAATTCGTGCTCGGTTCGAAATGTTCATCGCGCGCTGCTTCCATTTTATGGTCGGCATTCTCGACCTTCTGAGCAGTCTATTCGGAAGATTGTGACCAAATTTCGCACCAAATTTACTTTGTTGGACATTAAACCACCAACACGTTTATGTACTGTGCGTAGTGAAGAAAATATTGCGGCCGTATCAGCTAGTGTGACAGAAGACCGCGAAATGTCGATTCGGCGCCGTTCCCAGCAGTTAGGCCTTTGTTACAGCACTACGTGGAAAATTTTGCGGAAGGATTTGGGCGTAAAGCCTTTTAAGATACAGCTGGTGCAAGAACTAAAGCCAGCCGACCTACCACAACGCCGAATTTTTGGTGAATGGGCTCTTGGAAAGCTGGCCGAGGATCCGCTTTGTTATCGAAAAATTGTGTTCAGCGATGAGGCTCATTTTTGGTTGAATGGGTACGTAAATAAGCATAATTGCCGCATTTGCAGTGAAGATCAGCCAGAAGCATTGCAACAGCTACCAATGCATCCCGAAAAAGCCACTGTTTGGTGCGGTTTATGGGCCGGCGGCATTATTGGGCCATATTTCTTCAAAGATGATGCGAATCGCAGCGTTACTGTCAATGGTGAACGCTACCGAGCGATGATAACAAACTTTTTTTTGCCCGAAATGGAAGTTCTTGACTTGCATGATATGTGGTTTCAACAAGACGGTGCCACATGCCACACAGCACGCGAAACAATGGCGCAATTGCGAGGCGAGTTTGGTGAACAGTTAATTTCACGTTTCGGGCCGGTCAATTGGCCGCCTAGATCGTGCGATTTGACACCATTAGATTATTTTTTGTGGAGGTATGTCAAGGCTAATGTCTATAGGGACAAACCCGCTTCGTTTGACGCACTGGAAGCCAACATCCATGCATTCATTCGTGAGATACCGGCCGATATGTGTGAAAGAGTATGCCAAAATTGGACTTAGCGGATGGGCTACCTGAGACGCAGCCGCGGTCAACATTTGCATGAAATTATCTTTAAACATGAAATTGCAAGGTTCAAGCTATCGATTCAAATAAATATTTCATTCATTTTTTCGAATTTTTTGTGTTTTTTTTTTTTAAGTTCTAAACCTCTTAAAAAATCACCCGTTAGAAGATGGAACAGCTTCCCATACATCAATGATGCTGTTTTTAAGAGCTCAAGAGATCTGCAACTAAAAAAACCTTATTGGATTTGCAACTGATAACGCTTCTCTTAAGCGAAGGAGGCTACAAGTCAAGATTTCAAAATGAAACTCGGACAAAAATAAAACTTCAGACAAAATTTGGTTCGTACTTTTACACGCATCAAAATTCATCAAAGGCAAAATTTTAAAATTTTGAATAACTAAGTTTTCAAATGTGTGACTTCGTCCTTAAATCTCAAATAAAATAGTATTTTTCTTCGATTAAAGATTAAAACTTTTATAAAAAAGTGAGTTACACCACTTTTGCACTCACAGCCTCAATTCAAAGTGAGTTTTTTTCACTAAATTGTTATATGCAGACGTCAGTAACCATCGACCAAACAATGCGTCTTAGATTGGGTATGGTATATGATAAGCCCAACACCATGCCTGGGTGAAACGCATTTTGAAGTAAAGGTCGCAATGACCTTTTAGTAAAACTTTTGGTTGAACTTTATACAGTACAACTACGCCTTATCTTTTTCACATTACGATTACTCTACTCCCCCGCATCATCCTTCATATACTTTTACCCGTGTATATGTACTATGTTCTATGTACATTTACATGGGGAACATTTTGTCCTTCAAACTTACTTAACGACCTTGATTCAAGGGGAATATTCAATTTTTCATTGCTTATCCTTCATAAACCTTTAAAAAAAAAATTACACGAGCGTATAATTCTCGAAGGACAGAGGGTAAAACTTCATCTTCCGAAAAAAAATGACAATGGAGTTCTTTTTGTGTTGTCCATGTCCTCGTTGCATTATGACATACTTTTTCAAACGTTCGACACAAAGAGAAAAAAAAACTTTAATGATTCATATATTGCAACAACAAAAAAAAAACAAGAACAAAAAACACTGACTTATTATGGCGCATTTCAGTTTTGATCATGATGAGTGATTTAATGACTTATCAACAAAGCTACCCTTATAGAATTATAGAGTACAGTTAATATTTATCAACTCTTAATGAATTAACCTCGTTTTTTGTTGTTGTTGTTATTGTTGTTGCAGCAGTACTAAAATGAAAATCGTGTCCAATGGTCGTTGAACTGTTATAATAAATCTTTTGTCCCTCGTTAAATAAAGAAGTTGGCTCCGATTTCAAGAGGATTCTCGGTTTAATTTTTGTTTCTGTTTCTTTGCAAAATGAGTGTATGCTGTGTAAAAATTGACATTTTGACGACTTTTGATAATTGTTCTTATTTTGTAAATTATGCACGCTATACACATAATTCTAAGAAGGGCATATACACTATATTATACTCGACGAATGCATCATCCGAATCGTTGTCGTCGTCGTCGTCTGTCAGCATGTCTGTCGCTCGTCGTATTTATTTTGAAAACTAAACAATTTCCCTAATTACCGTATACCGAGCGATGTTCCAACGCACCGAACCGTGCGAAATTAACCGAAAATTTGAATAATTCATCCGAGGAATGCATTAATAAGCCGGGAATTTCCGGGAATTGCATTTGATTGTTCGGCTCTGATTTGGATAATATAGGTAGATTTATATATTTTCTGTTTATGTTTTTTTTTGTTGTTGCTGTAATATATCCAAGTCACTAAAAAAAAAAGACAGACAAAACCTTTCCACCCACATGCAACATGATGTCTGATAGCAAATTATATACATCAACTTTATTTCCGAGAAATCACTGAATTAAAAAAAAAAATATTTATTTAAGTCAAGCAAATCGAAATTAATGCAGTCATCATCAGAGAAGAATAAAAAAAAAACATACTCATTTTGCTTTGTTGTTTAATGAGTTATTCCTGCCTCAGATGTTCTTATAGAAAAACTCTATACTCGTGTTTATTTACCTACAGAGCAGATATTCAGATACCTTTTTTTTCATAAGGTATAGGACGTATAACTTTCAGATTCAGACCGTTGTCGGATGCGTTGTCAGAAACAGATAGAGCTAACCTAATGACGTTAATGGGGTGTTTTAGGGCGTGAAGTTCGTTGGCTATAGAGGAACCAGAAGCCGAAGCCTGGCCTGATGCTGCTGATGGTTGACATGGTTCTATGACCTTCTTGATGACTACCCACCGCGATGTTTTTTTTTTTTGTTTGTTTTAAAGCAATATGTCAGTGAAGAGGTAATTTGCAAGCATTGCAAAAGGTTTAAGCGAATGCTACCACCTGCTGGGGTTCTTAATTAACTTTAATGCTGCAAAGAGTCTGCAACGGAAATAAAAAACCAGTCTATAAAAGCTATATAGTTTTGCAGTCATTTTTCCTACAGAATAATTATACAAATATAAGGATAATAAAATAAATTGTGAACTTCACGAAAATAAAAGTGCAAGTCACGGTCGTTCTTACTTGATTGTAAACGAGGTTTGGATTTAGTAAGAACATTTTTAAATTAAGAAAAATATAAAAAAGAGATGCATTTGACAGAAAACCAACTACATATATAGTAGCACAGATTTAGAGTTTAATAGATATTGTATCAATTTTAGGATCCGATAAAATTTATAAAGAGTTCGCATTATGAATTTTAAAAGTATTTTTTGTTCAGACATTCCAGTCAACAACAGCTGATATTTTGCTGTCAGACTAATTGTCAACTAATCCATAATGCTTTTTCACTTTTTGTCATACACTTCGCATGTGCAAGTGAAACAACCTTTTCTTTTATATCCAGGGATGTGAGGCAAACTCAGTTTAATTTAAATGTCCCTTTCCTACATTGGTGAAAATGAAAAATTTTAAAGATCTTTTAAAATTTAATAGGAGCTTAGATAAAAGCAATTTTAGTGTTTGTTTATAAAAATGGCCATGATACGGTTAAAAGGTAAAGTAAAGTGCAATCTTAAACAAGTTTCTTGGTTTATATAATAAATTCCTTCGTTTAATTGAATCTTCTTTTTAGTTAGTTATTATGTTATGTTTAACTCAATGCTCTACGTAGTTTTTACCAGAGACTACGTTATTTTTAACACATTAACCCACCGAGAAAGCCACTCGGTTAGTAACTATTTTTTGTATATACATATTTACTTGTACCTTAAGTGGCGCTGCAGACTGGGGTGGAACAGGGCCCCAATCAACAGGCTCCTTCACGCCATGTACCACCTATAACGATGCCCTCCTCTCCTGCGCCAGCCACCCCACTAAGCATTGATTTACATTTTCACTCTAGACCCAGTCAGCTCAGTCGTTACCTTCTCACTTTTATGGCTAGGTCACTCCACATCTATGGCAGATGGGAACAAAAATCACGCCCTGAGAATTTTCGTCTCCAAACAACCTAAAGCCTTCTCATCTAACGTTAATATAGTGTCCATGCCAATGCACCATACATCAGGACACTTATGTTGCTTGAGAGAGGGCTTTGCTCTTTCTTTGCGGCCTTGAAATTGAAGTAAGGGCGTTGGGTTTCGATTTGAAAATCCAAGGCTTTTTCAAGATCTGCTTTAATATGAATATTTTATCGATAGTGGCTAACCTAAAGCCACCCTGGTATGGACGTATCAAGTTGTTGACAAATGGCTTCAAGCATTCACAAAGAACGGCAAAAAAGATCTTGTGCGCAATCTTAAGGAGACTGATGCTTCTGTAATTGGTGCTGTCCAGATGATCACCTTACTTGAGGATCGAACAAACAATGCTGAGTTTCAATTCATCGGGCATGCTTTCCTCAGACAATATTTTTCAGATGATCTAACGCGTAACCAATTCATCTCTAACCAATTTGAAAAGCTTTATCACAAGGTCATCAGATACAGTAGAATTATTAGACTCAAGTCTAGACTAAGCTAGATTAAATTATTACCTGTGAGTAGTGAAATTCAATTTATCATCACCGTTAAAAATTTGCAGAAATTATTTTTCCATATCCTCCGCTCTGACTGCACGATTCTTGTACAATATTCCCTTGATCATCCTCGCAGGATTTGTTTTGGACCTTGTTAACTTGGGAAGTTCTTTTAATACCTTTTGGTAAAATTTTCGAACTTTATCCTATGGCGATGGCATCTTTCTTCTTCCTTGATCATGCTCTATCTCTTTTTCATTCTGGAGAAGCCGTGGTTTCACTGAACAATTCTCTTCTGCTCGTAGATCTGGGAAGCACCTCGGGTTCTTCTATGTCCCCTTTCACATGAAGTAACAAGTTGTAGGAGATTTTTTTGACGTTTTGTTTGAATTTCCTTAAAAATCTTTTGTACCTTTCACAAGAGGAAACAAAGTCTTCGCAAATTTTGAGATTTCCAAAAATTCTATTGGTTGAACGCACCTTAACCTTAGATTTGAAAGGAAATGTCAAAAAAAATTCTTAAAATCCTCGACCGGGGAGATTTTGTTCACCCCTCTTTCCTACTGTCCTTCTCACCAAGGAACTGAAAGTTACTGGCAACTCAGTTTCCTCGTGAGAAAGGGAATTATGCAGCGTCACTTTTTATGGCTGTTGTTTTCTGGTTGTGCTTGCCGGCATTCTTCATTGAACTAGGGGTTTTGTTGAATTGGTCGTGTAATTTCCAAGAGCCGACATCTGTGATAACTTCCTGGTAGTACTTCTTGATGCTTTAATTTTGTGGCATAGGACTATTTAGGATGGTGCGAAAGACTCGACCGGAAAGGGATCTGCAGCTATCCAATGCTGAATTTCCTCACACTATTTTAATATTTTAGCTTTAATCTGCGCATTCGTAGCATGGTTCGAGTCAACGATGGCTGCTCGGAACGTTCGGACATCCTTGATACTGAAGGAGTGCTTCGCGTCGATTGCAATGTGGACATTCTGGTTGACGGTTGATTCACCAAAAGATTGCCATATCCCTTTGTAAAATATTGAGATATGTACTTGCTATACCAAAGTTTCATCCCGCAGCAAAGTCGATTAACCTAAGTTCGTTGTCGATCCGGTGGTTCCATTCAGGCTATATCTTCCAATTGTGCCACCAAAGACAATTAACAAATTTTACCTCCTCCGTATGCAATAACAATAAGTTATATTTTGTTTTCGAGCACATCATAAAATGTAACCAATATCTATTGTACGTACTACGCACTTAATCCATTTTTGTTTTTTGTTGATGGCCTTCTAAAAACAGAATAACCGATTGAATCTAAAGTGCTCCAAATTGACTTTACATCTACAAGTTCAAATGGTGTTTTGCTTTATACAAATTCTTATCAATACCATAAATATCTCAAACTATTAAGTCCTTTAATGCTTAAGGATGAAACTTTTATCTTATGCATTCATTTTGTTAGACTTAATCCCTAATTAAGATATTGAGCTAATATAAAATTTGCCTTTCAACATAATACCCTCGTTCTAGAGATTCTGTCATTTGTAGTTAAGTTGTCCAAAATATCCGATATCGTATTGGATTTTAGTTAAACACTTTGTCCCTCGCTTCGTTTGAGATGGGCCAGTTTTTCAAACAATCTATCTATTATGTATCTAATATTTATGGGTTCAGTTTCCATTTACACACTCATACAAAGTTTTCTTGTTTTGTCATAGTTGGACAAACTCAATATCATCCTGCCCAATTCTAAGTAAACTAATATATAAATAACTCTTAGAAGTAAATATTCCCCCAAAACGATGAACTACATATATATACAACTACACATACACATAATACAGAACTCAGCTTCTTGACACCAAGTTAACAGCTATATATTCGATGGAAACCTACTCTATTCACACTGTCTGTAAAGCTATCTAACCTATTCAAATATTTATAAACAAAATTGGATACTTTACCCAAAAACTAGCTCCCCCGTCCGTAGCGTCGTCGAAAAGAACGACGATGGACGAGTTTATTAATCAGCTTTGTCATACATTCTTCAGAACTTTTTCTAATTAAACGAAAGCCGGACGAAAGGCAAGGCAGGAAAAAATCAACAATCCTCCAAAGCGACGCGACGATGGACGTGCAAGGATAAACTTTTCCGATTTTCAAGGGTGTATAAAAATTCGCAACAGACATTTCTTCCTTTTAGCCTCATACTCTTCTACTGCCTTAAGACCTTTGCTGTTTGGTTCATATTTTGTGTGCCTTTCGTCGTCCTTTCGTAGGAATGTTTAACTAAATATATCTTCCCATCAGAGGAATATGGTGGGAAGGTTGGAGTACTAAAATGCAATTCTCCATTGCAACAAAAATACCAATGCTATCTTTAAGGGAGGTGAAACTATTTGCTTAATTACTGAAAAGGCATTTGTATAACATATTATATGTATGTATGTATGTATGTATGTTGACTCTCACCATAAGCTTACACCCTTATCTAAGTGGACTGACATGAATATCTGTATTCCTCTGCCCCTAAACATACCCTCTTTATGAAATGAAGACGGAAAGAAAATTCCATCTCATCGTATTACTTAAAAAGGGAGCAAATAACGACTTTACCGGGACCGGGAGTTGCAAATAAAGATACAGATTTTCATTTTGCTGGTTTATAAGAGGAGTATTTAGTATAGTTTGCAAATGAATATATATTCTGTCTACCTTATTTGAAATTAGGGATAAATAGATAAAATTAAAAAAAATATAAAACACATACAGAAAACTTGTATTAAGATAAAAACACTGATAATAATTTGTCTCTACTTTTTTTTTTAGTTTTTAATGGCTTTTAAGGAGAAGTTACATATCGTCTCCTTTGGGCCAGAAACTTGCGAAAGTGCAAAAATGAAAATATTGCAACAGCGTTTTTGAAAGTTTTACTGGTTGAAAACAGAGTCTTAAATCAACTAATGGCTTAACTAATACTTTAAAAATATTATATTTTCTTCGATATACGCACATTAACCAGTACTGTAATCTCATGGAATAACGATAACTTTCTAAAACTAACTAACCACCTCAAAAAACTTTAATCCGCACATTCATGCTTCTGACATAAGGGAACTATATTTGAGAAAAATAAGATTTGGTAACATTGCAAAAAGAAAATTGTATGGCAGGTACCGTTACTTTTGGTTAAAAAAGTAAAAAGATATATGAGGGGAATGACAAAAAAACCACCATATACCAAGTTGAAAGAAAATCCTTCCAGCCATTTTGGTATTAGTTGAAGGGACAAACAGACAGACGAAATTGTGAGACCCACTTTTTTGTCTTTCCTATCAATTAAAATCTCGAGTTCGACAATGAGAATTCAATTAAGATATTTTTTTCATAAACAAAATTTTCTTTGGACCAAAACATATACATTAAGGTGATCTGAGATGCATAGGCATCAAGTGGTTCTACATAGAAAATAAAAGTTTCCTAATTTTTTCAGATTTTTATTTCACCCCCCTGGTTCCCCAATTTTCACTTTAAGGTACTAACTATGGGGTTAGGGTGATTCTTATAACACGCGAAAAATATAATCAGAGAGTACAGATTAGATTTAGACGAGAAAAAAAATAGTATTGCAGGGGGGTCTATTTTCCCCCGTTTAGGCGGCAGGGGTAATTTTCTCAAAATTTGGATCAAAACAGAAAAAAATTATTTAAAAAAAGTGGGAATGCTTTCAATGCCACGTTTTAATTTTTTTAAAGCCACGATTCCATTCTATAACATGCTTCTTAAATAAAGTTTTTATTTCAAATAGTTTTTGGGAAAAAAAAAAACCTAATTAATTTCCTACTCATTTCCTAAGCATTTTTAGGCTTGATCTTAGTGGGTTTTTATCACACAATTAAGGCATTTTGCTTTTGCATTAAAAGCTTTTTTGAATCAATAAATAATTCACCATGTCCAATCCTTAATTTTAAGTGTTTCTACTTTGCTTATTTATTTCTTAAAATTATTTTTAATTTTAGTTATTATTATAAAAAAAAACTTCTCACAGCTTAATGACTAGGAATTCTAATCTTGCTGGATAAAGCTTTCAATGGTGTTTGTCAGAAAAAAATTCACGTTAGTCAAACTGAACTTAATACAAATTGCGTAGGCCAAAGGACCTCACCATGTTACTGATGAATCCAAGTGAGTAGGCCGGACAAACCCATTAAAAGCTATTTTGAATTTTGTTTTTTTTTTAATAAAGTTCTTATCCACAGATTACCACACACAGGATAAATAGATTTTCTTTATAAGCCTAGCTTAGACTAAAAAACAGTGAACATGCCTTGTTTTAAGTCTTGCCGTTATTTTCAAATATTTTGTTCATTTTGATTGATCTTTTGAATAAGTGTAACTGTATAATTAATATTGTATCGCTGCGTTTTCCTAAGCATTTCGTTGTCTTGTTGTAGACCAACTAAAAATAAATTTTGTATCGTAACAGCAGCGGTACTAGACTTAAGAATAGAAACAACCAAAATAAACACGAAAACGCACAAATTATCATTTTCCGCACCTAACAAATGGCCTGCTAGGTAATTAATTGTGTGCGAAAAAAGAGTGTAGACTTCTCCACAAAATATGCAACAATCATCAATGTCGTTCATCGAACAGCTTACTGTTGAACGAAAAGAAAGACTAAATTTTTCGTTTATGATTTCGTTGTGTCATTTTTGTATGGGATTTTTCGCAAAATTCCCAACACTTTTGCCAGTTTGTACCACTGAGAAATGCCAAGACATCATTTTTCCCAGTGGCGATAGTTTAGTTCAAGACAAAATATGTACTAGGCTTCAACTGTCCCAAAGTTGTTTCATATCGATTCACGTTGGGGCCTTATTGAATTCTCAATTGAAGTTATTGTAACGGGCCCGATTTTTGGAAACCATCATTTCTTGAGAGATGTCTGTGTTTGTACAGTACGTTCGTTCGTACGTTCGTACGTTGCAATATTCTCTCGCTATTTTTCGTTCACAGGAATGCAGATATCGACTTCTATATACTTTTTTACGCATATTGAAGTAATAAAGAAGTGGTGGAAATATGAAAACATACCAACCTAGAGTTTTTCTTAAATACGAAAAAAAACAGCTGAAAATTGTTGAAAAAAGTTTTTCGGCTCGAATATCTTAAGAACAAACAATGATATTGGGATATTTTTTTTTCTATACGCTTGTTTATAATAAATAATTGATAAAGTTTGTAAAAAATTCAATAACCAGTTTTTTGTTTGTCAAGTGAAACAAACTACAAGAAATTTTTACCAAAAATTGTCAATTTTTTTTTGTCTCAAATATCTTGAGAACAATCAGTGGATTCGGGTTAATTAAATTATTCACACTAGTTTATAATTGAAAATTGATAGGCTTTAAAAAAAATCAATATTCATGTTTTTAAACCGCACAAAATTATAAGAGACTTTATCTACCAAATTTTTGTTGAAATTTTTGTTTGTTTCAAATACCCTGAGAACACACAATGGTATTGGCTTTGGGTTGATTAAATTCTATTCACTAGTAACTAGTTCATTGTTGATATTTGATAGGTTTTGTATAAATAAGTATTTTAAAACAAAAAAACTACAAGAAACTTTACCAAAAATTAATAAACTAAATTTATCTCCCCCATATGTCTTTATTCCACTCAATAATAATTAAACAATGTTCTGGTCTCTGTCTTTGGTCTTCTCTTCACTTGATTGCATATTGAGCACGTGAAAAAGTTTTCGAAGATTTAGAATTAGCGATTTTATAAAGTAAAATAGTATTAAGCGTCTAGCTTCCGAGGGCACCAATCGATAATTACCATCCTGAAATAATCCCTCAATTTAAAATTAAATAAGTCGCAAAAACCAATGAATCCCCAATATTTCTTAATGAACAAATTTCTAATCTCCATACATAAACTTTAGGGAGATTTCATTTTTCGTTTTGGACGTTATTTCATTGGGGAGGTATTTTATCGAGAAACCATCTTAATCATATCCAAAATGTTTGCAACAAGCTCAAAAGATGCTCAATTTTTTCAATTTTAGTTACTTTCATGTGTTTTTGTATGAATATAATTGTGTTACAGACCGCCGTCAAAAGTAATTTTACCCTACATTATTTCAAAACAAAACCAAACAAAACAAAATAATATAAACCCAGACATAGCAACACACATGGCTGGGGGCATAGACATTTAGTAAACACTATATATGTAAGTAGGAGGAATAGTATCGAATTTTTTGGGGGTTGTGTTTGTATACTCCCTTTTGTTAAAGTGGTCGGCTGATACCCGCCTTACCTAATTGCTCTCTTCCGGCAAGTATCATATTTTCAAATTAATCCTCATCGAAAAACAATGGTAGTAAATGATGGAAAGAAATAAAAAAACCACTTTAACAGGAAACGAAAAGCTAGCCATTGGATTACAACGAATATGTAGGTATGTAGGTAGGTAAAGGTACTTTACGTTTGCTTGTCGATTTTGCCCAAAAGGAGGACATGAGACACTTTTGAAATGTACCTTATCCTTTATATATACCATAGATACACCCATCAGTTTGAGGCTCAGTTGCTAAAGGATCTACAATATTGTGTAGGTATATCTGTGTGTGTTTTTTTCTATTTCATTAGTTTCTATAGTCATTCTGGAGATGATAATTCTAAAACCAAATGGTCTGACAGGAAACAGGATTGGTATTGAACTATGTAAACTAAATTGGATATGGTTGAACAGGATGTTGAACAGAGTGAATCTCGTATTTTAGAAAGTACATATACGATATGCAAAAGAATTCATACTCAATACCTACACAATAACCTATTCAGGAAGATATTCCTGTAAGTATATAAGATAGTTTAGGTTTATACATAAATGCCTAGTCTTTAAGAGCTAAGCCTTTTAGCATAAATATTTAAATAACTTTTTCCATAACGTTAGTTAAACATTTCAACAAAAAATCCAAGGGACATTTATAAGACAAAAAATGGAGAAACATCTTAGAACCAGACAAGATATAGCGTGAGTATTGGTGATATTCGGTTGTTTCAAAATTTATAGCGGATATTTTAAGAAGGAGTTCATGAGCTTGGGGTTAACAAAACAAAAATCACTTAAATCTTGTCTAATATTGATAGCGAGCTTTCGATGTTAAACATTCGTGTTCTTCAAATTTTGTTTCCCTCTAAGCTATAAAGTTTAAATTTTATGCTTCATTAGTCCTTGGGAATTCAACAATCCTAAATGAATTCTTAACAAAATACTAACAACAAGATATATACGTATAAATTGGTAGTAAGAGATCCGAATCACCCAGTTCTTAAATCGAAAACAAACTAGGTATAGCCCCAAGCATCCTGCATAGGATATTCTTATATACATATACATAGGTAGATACACATACGAGCCAGTATACAATACCAAAAAACTCTTGAAAACAATCAACTCCTGTCCTGGATGAAAAATATCAAGCTACACAACTGAACAATATACTCTATACACAAATCCAATAAAAAAAGCACTTGAAGCAATCTTAGCTCTTCTTTTGGAGAGTATTCTTTTGCTGTTGCAGGATTTTCATTTTATTTTCTTTATTATCATTGAAATGAAATCCGGACTACGATAAGAGCATGAATGGTACTCAACAAAAGCAACAGCTACATAAGCCTGCGAGACTAGAGAAGCTCTCAAAATCAAATCATATGCCAAATATTTATGTGAAAAAGAAGCATACAAAAAAAATAAAACTCTTAAGAGTTTGCAATTCATATAAAAATATGCTACGCCAACATTGGTACATGTCAAGATTTAGCATTAATGCAAGGACACAATTTAAAAAAAAAAACATATACTAAGAGGTTGATTAAATAAACTGATGACAAAATATTTGGCTTGATATAGCTAATTGGAGAAGTAAACTAACATTTCAGTAAAATAGTATCGAAAAGAAGTATAAGAAGAAGCACTTTGTTTAAGAACTTTTGTTTTCGTAAGCACTATAATAATTGTTATGGGATCAAAGTTGTTCGTAACAAAGGACAATGGAAATATGAGGAGAGTGATTTGTTTTTTATTGTGGGGCTTTGAATGTGCTCCAATGAAAAGGTGATGTTCTTACAAGAGGAAAAGTTCATTTTACCGCAACTTTCTGCTTTACATATTGTAATGTCCATAGGGGTTATTTAAGGAATGCATTACATTTGGAAATTATGCGGGATATCTTCAGGAAAACTGTATTCTGAAGGTTGCATACAGTCTTCTTTGTTGACTTTCTCATAGAATAATACTTTTAAATCTAGTTTTTATTCACAATAAAGACTAAAACAAGTTCTTTGCTAAGAGAAAATTATCGTTTTCAAATAATGAGAGAAGTTCACCGTAATGCTTTGAATATTTCTGTAGATTTTAAAACTTATACACACATTTAGAAGATTAATTTTATGTGATTTCGTTGAGGATTATAACATAAACATTAACATTTATTATATTCCTGAGTAGCATTGACTGTAAATTGACTTTGTATATTATCAACAGGATTTATCTGGAATTGTTAATTCTTAATTCTGTTTTCTATAGAGACTTTTTAAATAGTTTCTATTACATGGACTAAGAAAAGAGTTTATTGCTATCAATAAATACTCTGATACAAATACAAAGTAAAAATATAGTTGACCCTTACTGCCGAGTATGT
The DNA here is from genome assembly GCA_946251815.1 of Dasysyrphus albostriatus. Taxonomy (NCBI): domain Eukaryota; kingdom Metazoa; phylum Arthropoda; class Insecta; order Diptera; family Syrphidae; genus Dasysyrphus; species Dasysyrphus albostriatus. The sequence goes on along the minus strand of OX276337.1, from coordinate 28,948,261 downwards.
AAAAAGCAGAGTTCGAAAATAATAGCAAATTCGAAAAAAGTCATTGACTAGCACTAGAATATTGAAAAAACAGAACAAATTGAGCATTTAAGGACCAGAGCAAAACAATAAATTTATGTAGAAAAACAACTTAATTCAAGAAACAAAAAAAGGCACGCAAAAATATTTAAATCTAGTTTTCAGTATTTGACTAAGAATTGTTATGAGCAAGCATTAAATATTAGAAATAAAGTTTCACTTTAATACGCAAAATTTAGAAAAAAAAAATTACAATTTTCTTTAAGAATTTTGGCTTTGAAATTTAATTTAGAAAAAACTATTAACTAAAATAGGAGAATGGAATATGAACTTTGAAAAAAATTAAAGCACATTATTGTATGTGCTTTCGTTTGGGAGATAGAAATTTCACCTTATACAAACTTTTTCTTAAGAACGATTGCAGAAATCATAAAATTCTTAAAATATTCTTTGAGATAATTTATTATTATGTATTTATTAATGTCAATATATAAAAATAAAATTTCAACAAAAAAATTATAAAATTGTTATATCGAATTTTCAAAAAATTAAAAAATTAAACTTTTTTTAATTCAAAAATACTTTTTTGAAAATTTTGATAAGTATGCAATATTATTTCAACTTACTTGAAATTTGTAGCTGATTATGTAAAAATTGAATATCAGAAAATCATTTATTGGGCGTTTTAGTGATTGATAAGTTTAATTTTTTTTTTGTATTTGGTAGTAAGTAGGTGTAGGTGTATACCGCAAAAAATTTGATCAAAACCGAGAGAGCCATTTTTGAGAAAAACAAGATATTCCTTAAATATTTATCTTACATTTATGTGAAAAATTTCGTTATTTTTGTTTAAAAAATTAATTATTTCAAATTTTATTTATTTTAAAATATTCTAAAAAGTGTTAAAACACCCTAATTTCAATGAAATGAAATATGTTGTTTTCAGAAATCTAGTTTTTTTTCGAAAATGTTGGTATACAATAATACTATATATCTAATTGTAAATAAATAATAATAAATTAAATTAAAAAAAAATAGTTCCAGAAAATTAAAAATAAAAAAAAATTCTTCAGGAAGTATTATTGATAATTTTTTTTTTGTGAAAAATGGTTTTTCACCCAAATTTAGCCTTTACCAGAAGTAATTTATTAACTTTTTGCTAGGAAAAGTTTTGAAGCCGTTTTTGAATAAAATAAGATTATATAAAATTGCTTTAAAAGAATTATATTTTGTATTTTTGGTTCTAAAAAAAAATAAAAAACGCTATGTACCAAGTTTAAAGAAAATCGGACCAGCTTTTTAGGCTGTAGCTCACGGACAAATAGGCAGATTGACAAAATTGTGAAACCCACTTTTTTCCATCTTGACTTTATGAAATAATGATACACTGTGGCGTATACGTATTTTTTTCTTGTGTAAAATATTTATTTTTATTTTATTTTATTAAGAAAATTCAAAGTACTTTGACATCTTAATTAAACCTTATTCTTTGCCTACGTATAGAGCAGAATGGTTGTTTCCACGTGATGTTATATCGATTGTATTTCCGTACAATAGCTATAATTTTTTAGACTATACACTTCCCAAAAACCTTTAAGATCAAGGATTTAACACTTTGGCCTCTATCCAACAGCATATTTAAGTGTTTATGAGCTCGTTAATCTATTACAATTTGTATTGAAAATCAGACACATTTACGCTCTCAACAACTTTACTACGTTTACGAAGAATACCCTAAATTTATTTATTTCTTTTTATAGATTCATTAATGTTATATTATTTTTTCAATATTATTATAAAGGGTGTTTTTTTAGACGTGTGGTTTTCAAGAAGAGATTAAATGCATATAAATTAGTGTTATGGCTAAGAACTTAGCTTTATTTTAAAGATATGGGCTTGCCATTATGTTTTATAAATGATTTCCGAGAGGCCAATCTTCGACTACTTTTGCAGCAATTGGGGCCGTATGTCAGGAATAACGCACCGAATATTCTGTTCTGAGGCGTTAATTGTCTCGGGCTTATCTGCGTAGACAAGTAACTTCACATAGCCCCCAAAAAATAGTCCATGCGTCGCACGAACCATTATTTTGTTAATAAATTTCCACGATTTGCAAACGTTGTTCAGAAGAAAGTCTATTTATTATGAATTGGCAAACCAAACTGAGCATAAATCAAGTGACAGCTGTCAAAAAGACCAACTCCAAAAAAAGCATTGCCAAACGTCTAAAAAAACACCCTTTATTATTATAAGGTATGTATTTTTATAAGTTACTTGCCAAAAGTTAAAAACTTTCACTGAATTTTTCTGACAAGAGCCGCCCTTCTAGTTAGTCAATCGTTGAGCACTATCTTAGTGATTTCAAACAAATTACTCAAATATTTACAGTGGTATTTATATAAGACTTTCTTGAGCCAGTTTTTCAGTTCAGGGTTAACTCCAAATTAAATCAGAGTTAGCTAATCCTGAAAATAAATTAGCCCCGAGTTTATTCAGATATAGTTTTTCAGTTGAGGATTAACTTTATCTTTCATTGTCAATGTAATTAATGTAACTGTCAAAGCTTTTATGTTTTGCTTATGTTGATGTTCAAGTTGTGCAGTCGGTGGCAGAAATAAATCAAAAAACAAAAAGAAAAGTTCGTTTTTAGGCTTGATTACATTACATTTTAAATTTTTTAATTTTACAACAACTTTTAAATAATCGAATTTTGACAATTCTTCTTTTTTATTTGCTGATAAGCCCAATGCAGCACTCTTGCAGTCAATTCAAAGAAATTTATATAAAATATAACTGTCAATTTTCATGTTCCGCAACTGAATAGGCACTCAATTTGGTATCTGAATTTACTCACTAAGGGCCAGTTTTTCAGATCAGGGTTAACTCTTAAATCAGAGTTGGCTAATCCTGAAAATAAATTAGCCACGAGTTTACTCAGATATAGTTTTTCAGTTGAGGATTAACTTTATCTTTCAGTTGTTAAAAATCTAGAGCCATCGATGTGTGACACTATGAATATCATCCTTCTACGCCATTCACGCATGAGAATAAAGATGGCATCACAACGGAATTTTCGAAATCGAAAAAGGAACTCAGTTTGATCCCTGATCGGAGCTAACTTAAACTGAAAAACACGTTTCTGGAGCAAACTCAGGCTTAACTCGGAGACTAGCCCTTAGGGCCATATTAACTCTGAGTTAAATCAGAGTTAGCTAAAATGATAAATAAATAAGATAAAAAAAGCTAACTCAGGAACAGTTTTTCACCCGCACTGAAAAAACTGGTAGGCTAGTTAGCTTGGAGTTAACTTTAACTGAAAAACACGGGTCTAAGATAATTGACATTTTAAAGTATGGTGCCTTTTCTGATAAATTTGGTCGAATCTAATCTGTACGGATTAAAAATGGAAAACAAAAAATACCCCAATTGAAAACGTGAACAAAATGGTGGATTGTGGATTAGTTTGTTTGGCAAAACTGTGATATTTTCTTATTTTCTTCAACCCGTAATTTTTGTTGTTCGTTTTATTCTATGCAACAAGTGTGCCTATACAAAATTAAAGCTTTTGTTTAAAGCAACAGACAACAAGTTTTTCCTAAATTTAATTGTTTCGCTGAAATTGTCGAATTTTTGCGTACAAATTTGCAGAATAGGGTTGACATGCATAAATGTTGCGTAACCACATTAAACTATATTATACCCCATTAAAAATTGCTTTCTAAATAATTATATTGTAACCCAATATTTAATACCAATTGAGAAAAGCAGCTCTATTTAATTATCTTAAATTATCCTATCCTAACCTAATTTTATAATAAAAAAATCCATTACTTTTATAACTTGTAATAAGTATATTGCTCTAATATACATCGATCTAGATCATGTTCCAATTTCACACCAAGGTTACCAAAATTCAATACATTTTTATGACTATATTAAAATATCTAGGTAAATCACAGGACTTTCCACTTTGCCAATTACCTACTCATATTATACTGATATGCACCACACACGAATTCCAGTCAGGATATATTTTTTTGTGCAACATCACATAAAAGTATAAAGCTATAGCTAGATGAATATACATAGTTGAATCCACTTAATGCAGAACCAAAACCAGTGTGTGCAAGTCTCTTATAATTAAATCGCACCACCAATTTAGTGTCATTCACTAGCAATCAATGTTGAATTAGTGTTAGCTAAATAGTTTCCACTCCACGCCCACTTAAAAATGCCATTGAGGGGTGGTGAAATGGGGTTCTCGCAGTCGCGACTTCGATACTCAAATAATTCGCCCGCTAATAGCATATTTCCGTGATACGGTCTAATTGTTGATGTTAAATATTTAATTTTATTGCATTTTGCATGAGTGGTGGGTGCCGGTGCTTGTGCATTGTTACTATAGCAAGGACTTTGCCTCTGTAACACGTTTACTTTGCTTCTATAGCTTGTCAAAAAAAAACCTATCCTATCCTGTCTAATAAAAGCCAGTTGAAGAGGTCAAATAGAATAAGCCATCATGCCATATTCATATGGGTTGCAATGTATAGTTTTAATATTGTGATGGTAGAGGTAAGGATAAGGGTTGCCTTCGGGTCACTTAATACCTCAATTGATTATAATTTGTTTGAACCGGATTTTGTAAGCCTACACATCATACTCGTATGTACAATTCTACATTGTACATATGAAATATTTGTAAAGAAAGTTTGTCATCTTAAAGATAAGAAATTGGTCAGAAAAGGTTAACCATTATTAGTGATTTGTCAGTAATATTTTAGCTCGTAAATTTTTGAAGTTTGTCTTAATGTAGTCTATAAGTTCTGATTTATTTTTCGCGTAACTTAAAGTGAAAAGAAAAGAAGACCAAGGGGATGAAATATAAATTTAAAAAAAAATAGGAACATTTTGTTTTCTACTTAGACCCATTGGATGCATATCCAGCTTGGAATAAAAAAATATAGGGACCACCTTAGTACCTATACATGTATATGTATGTATGTTACACCAAAAGCAACAAAATGTCCTTGGCAATAAATTGTGCCTCACAATGTGTGACTCATATTCAGCTTGGCCTGTTTTAGCGTTAACATATGTTTTTTTATAAAAATTTCCATAGGTAACCCTGGATGGAGCTGTAATAATGTTTGTTTGTACATAGTTTGTGCGAATAGATTTTTCTTTTCAAAGGAGTAGTTTATTGTTGGTCGTGATAATAGTTATAGTTTGTGTACCTTCCTAGCTGACTATAGAGCAGTGTCGGATTTGCAAATAAGCCAACTGCTCCTTATTTTAAACAGTATCCTTTTTTATTTTATTTTATTTTTATTTGAAATTTTGTCTGGTTAGACAGTTTTTTATGGAGTTTCCTTAACTTCAGAATTCGATTTAAGATTTATTTTTATTTTCGATGCGAATGGTATTCGATTTCAGACTGATTATTTGTTGTTTTTTCTTATAATTTGTGTCTGTGAAGCTGTAGCCATCCAGACTTGTCAAACTGATTGCTGTCAATTGTTCTGGTGTTAAATCCAAATTTGCCTAAATTTATTTCTGGTAAAAAAAATTGATATTTTCGTCAATTGGAAGGCTTTAATTGTCAAAATCTGTGTATTTTACAGATCTTAAGGGGGAAAAAAACAATTTTTAGTACCAAAATAAAACACCATTACCTCCCTAATAATATTCTAAATAATTGGAAATATGCAAACAAAAATTAAATGCCACTTTAATCAAGGCTTACACAGTTGATTTCGTTTTTGTTGGACAACAACGCAGCAGCAGTGCGAAGCAATTTCTCTTGTGAGCGCTCTCTTCTGCCTAAAAATACCAAATTTTTGAAGTATTAAACGGGAATTGCGCAAAAATGTTTGGAAAAATTAACAAGTGCCTGTTTTGGTCAATGTTTGAAAGAGCAACAGCCATAATACATAATGTTCCATTATTTGTATTAAAACTTTGGATACAAAATATCCTTTGAAATACAAAAACAATAAGTAACACCCCGTAGCGTTTATTTAAATCGTTATAAACCTAGCAAAACCTATTTAAACCGAGCCATTCACTGCAACCCCTGCGTGCAATATTAATTCCATACAAAGTATCTCCTTTAATACATATTACATTGCTTTCAATTTGGGACTCATTTTGACTACAAATTTGCGCCATCAAATCTCATGCAAACTACACTCTATTATTCCCGATTTGATGTCTCATTCTTTCTTTGAGAACAGACCGGCAAAAAAACCACACACAGGTTGGCTTTAATAAAAGAGCCAACCTAGGTAGATAAAAATGCGAACAAAATTTGGTATTTGATTTTTATCTTTTTAAGTTAAAACTATACAAAAAAAATCTATTTTCAAAAATTCAGTTAACGTTTTCACTTCTTCAACGTTTTTATTTTTTAATTATAACATTTTAAGCGCATTATGTATTTATATATTATACAAAAAATGTAAACAAATGCAAGCTTTGCATCATTTAGATATTATTTAACTTTCTGAAATGTACTTATACCATTTTTTTGTTAGCCCTTTATATTTGTTGACATGGTTATTTATGCAATACATTGATTTTATTTTAGAAATGTGTGTAGAAAAATTATTTAAAATATTTCAAAAATGCGAATGATAAATAAATAAATTAAATAGTGACCAAATCTATGTGGTCTTATTATGTTACATTCTATTTAAAATTCCATTTTAAGAGTAAATACTATGAAAAAAAATGGTTAAAATGTAAATTTATCAAGTTTTGTAAAAAAAAAGTTACGGTAAAATATGTACAAAAACCGTACAATCTAATATTAAATGTAATTCCACGTTGTTTAAAGTATTTTTCAAGTCTCTAAAATGTACCGTTATATTTGTGCTAATTAATAGAATAAAATATGATTTCACGATTTTTCTTTTAATAAAATTTTTGTTTACTGAGGGGTGAACCAAAAATTATGGAAAATATACCAAACAATGCGAATTTGTTAGTCAACAAAACTGTGTTTTTTAAAAATTAAATTTTTACGGAAAAAATTGCAAGCAACATTGACGAAATTTCCCTTTTTCAACTTTTCAAAAAACAATTCATACTTTTTTGGTAGTACATACAGTAATCCCTCAGTAAAAGCCAACCCTCGATAAACGCAACACCCAAATTTTGACCATTACTGATTCAGTATTTCAAACTTTAAAAAAAATAAAATGGGACTCAAGTCAATTTTTCAGCTTCTTCTCAGAATTTGGACATTCGTAGATCATATATGTAGGTGTATTGAATTTTCGTTTTGATTTATCATTGTTCACCTTAGCCAAGGCTCTCCTTTTTTGAGACTCGATATTTGATTTTTAATGCTTGCTTTTACAGACCGAGGGTTGGTACTATATTTAAAAAAAAAAAAGTATCCTTCCTTCTTAAAAACTAGTTCTGAATTATTAAAGTTATATAGAAAGTTTATTTGAAATATACAGTTCTATTTTGTTTACTTATTTTTTTTAATCAAACGTTGATTCCTTGGATTCCTCATCAGCTTAGATTTAACTAGGCCTACAACCATACAAAACTTGAATCCTTTTACCAAAATTTAGAAGTTTTGCACAAAATTCCTGGACTAGCTAATAACCTTTTCTACAATGTACATAAATATATCACATTCGTGTTGAGGCTAGGACTAGTTCCTATAAATTTTTGCCCATTTTCCTTTACATATATCATTAATAAAATGCTTACAATCAACTGAGGATTTTTGAGAGAATAAAAAAGATATTGGAACGATTTAAATAGATTAAAAGAAATGAAAATTATTTGTTTTAGAAACCAGTAAAACTTTGTTAAGCCAATTAACCTAACGTGACGATACAGCTTCGGAAACATTTTTTTTATTTTATAATGAAAATATTTAAAACGTGATCCGATAAAATTTTTCTGACCTCAGATTCGAATTGAGTACACCAAAAACCTTTAGAAAAGTATATTTTGCTTCTTCTGTAACAAAAGCCTTGTTCGCCAGTGCTATGGGATTTCAAATTTAGGTCATTTATCTTCAATTTTGACTTAAGGCAATTTTTGTAAAAAACAGCTAAAATTTTTGTATTTTAGTCCTTTTTGGGGTGAAATTTCACATTTTTTTTATTAAGGCATTTTATAGCTGTTCAGCTTTTCATTTTGCTTCATTATTCTTCTCATTAGCCGTTCGGACTCGGCAAAAAATCGTAGGTCCCCTCCATTCCTGCCAACAACACGCACACAGGAATGGTTGAGAGTTGTAAGTCACTAGGCCTTGGTTCTCCACGAGCTGTTGTGCCACCAAATTTATTTATTTATTTAAGCTTTTCATTTTGTGTTTAGAAAATTTTTGTTATGGCTCTATTTTACGGAAATGCAAATGCACTCTCCGGTTTGACTCAGAGGTAGCTCAATCAGGCCTGAAAAACTGCGCCTTTAAAAACAATCACAAATTTAAATGAATTATTAAAGTTGCACAGCTATTTGATGCTAGTCAAGATTCATGAATTGAACTTCATTATAACGACTTTAAAAAGTTTTAAAAATACTACTTGTACTGAACTATTAAAGGCATCTAAGAGACCTATACCGACCCTGAACTGCAAGGCATTCCTCATTCTTCTGATTAAAAAAAATATTTGTTAAGCTCCCTCGTAGTATTATGTCCACACCAACACCAGTGCATGTCTTTTTGCATGAGAGGCGAGACATCTGGGATGCATTCGCCAGGGCGAACGAATATTAATGTTATGAAGTTTACGATCGCCTTAAAATTGAATGGAATTTTATAACTTTAGACATGCGGAGTTCGAGTTCTGGAATTGATGGTCCTCTCTGTTTGCCAAAGCTTTAGCAGGTAGCCACGCTAACGTTTCGTTGACGTATGTATATACTTTTTTTTATGGCCAACAAGTCCTGTAAGTTATTAAATGGTGTTATTACTGTGATCCATGCAACTGTTGCCGTGTTATGTGCCACTAATTTCGAGGACTGATATAAATATATGTACCTCTACCTACATATTATACTATATGAACATACATTTTTATATACTAGTTCTAATGTTGTAATTTTTTGAAACTCTACCATTTTTGTGTACTTACATATTTTGAACTTAGTATGTCAAAATGCATCTAAATGAAATGGAGGGTATGATTAACTCGACTTATGCAATGGATTTAGATAAGTTATTACAATTGACACAATGGTTTGCATGATTTGATTACATCTATTATTATGATAACTAATGACTAGTCATCAACATAAACGTAAATCATGTTAGTTTTGGGTTAAGAAAAGGGAGTTAGCGCTTTCACATCAACTGTCGATAGACGTTTCTTGTAGGAAAAGGTTTTCAAGAAAAGAAAATCAAGTGTCGGAACCTTAATTTTAATGGGTGGTCTCTTCAAAAAATGTTCTCAATTAAGATGCAATTCCTTTTCTGAACTTAAACTCTCTTATGAAATTACCTTCTTTAACTTTATCAATATTTGTATATTAATTTTTTTTTATTAATTCAACATGACTTGAACATTAGAAAAATACTTTTTTACTCCGTGCTTAATACTGTAAGAGCCGACGACGTAAAAAGTCAATTCATTTGTCTAACTTTGTAATTCATATGAATTAAAGCCTTTTAGGCGTTGAACCAATAACCGTTTGTCGAAAAGGTGTACAAAATTTGACGTCAATTTTTTGCATCTATTTATTTTCAATACCGTTTAGTCGAAAAAAATGTGCCTATAACAAATATTTAGCTTGCAGTTTTGAACAATTGTTGTCATACGTCAAACTCTCTGTAGTTAGTGCCTAAGAAGATAGAGAGCAATGGAGTTACAACTGGCTTAAAATTAATTTATAGCTATAAGATACATTGATAAATAAAAAGATTTTGTTAGCACATAATGGGCCTAACGTTATACATAAAAAAAATTAATACAAATAAAATTTATAAATTTTGAAAACTTAATATAAAAGTCGGGTTGACTTTGTCGTCCTCGGGTTGTTCGTCCCGGTTGTCAAGTGGCAGTATTGGTTTAGGGTTGGAATAGGATTGGCGTTTTGCGACGATAATGGGCTGACCCTGGATCAGTGTGGAAGTGTCGTGCTACATAGTTGATTGTTGTACTAGTTGTATCCAGGATCTCCTTAGCTTCTAGGTACCTTGGTTCCGGATGTCGTTGTTGGTTTATCATCGTTCTCATCAATTGATAAAGAGCAATGAAGTTTCCGAAAAATTGTAATGTGTTGTTATGTGTTACCTTGGTTTTGGAAATTTTATTCCTCTCTATCTTCTTAGAGACTAACAATAGAGAGTTTGACCTATGACAACAATTGTTCAAAATTACAAGCTAAATATTTGTTGTATGTACTTTTTTCCCTTCAACCAATAGGTATTGAAATAAATCGATCCAAAAAATTTACATCAAATTTTACACCTGTTCGACACGTATTTAGGTAGGCAGACAAACGTTTATTGGTTCAATCCCTCAAAGGCTATTATATATGACTTACAATGTTACGTAAATGACTTGACTTTTTATGTCGTTGGCTCTCGGTCTGTGGTTGCCCTTAAGTTTTTTTTTCGGATGTAACATATTTCGGTGGAGGTTAGCGATAGCAGAACATTTTTCAATTGAATCAATATTTTTTCTCATAAGGCCAATCGGATTTCTGTCTACTTTCTTTTCAGCTTAACCATTAAAGAAACTTATATAAAAATACAAGAAGTCAACTCTTTTACCATTTAGCACTCAATTAAATAATAAATTAAATGAAACTCAACTCTATTTGGGGTAACAAAAGTTCACCTTTTTATTATTTTGTTTGTATATATAATATAGGTATATGTACAACGAAATAACATTATTACCTTCTTCACACTCATATAACATAAAGCGCTGTGGTGTGGTGTAGGCGCCTTTTTATCCTTTGAATTAATAATTATAATATTCAAAAAAACATACAGCAATTATCTTAGAACACAGTCCAAATAATGAAAAACGACTCTATTTAGAGTTAGTTCAGGGAACAATTAAAGAGAAATAAGAGAAAACATAAAACAACAAAAACTGGTTTAAATTTAATAATAAATGTGGCTTAAGCTCCACTGAGCTCAACACCGAAAAGACATCTTACTTGAAAGTTTTACGCTCAAGGATGCTGTTAAGATGTGTCTGCCGTGCTGAGGATCAAATAACAACTAATCCACTTGAAAAATTGTGCAAATAAATCAAAAAAACAGGACGAAAATAACAGGAATGACAGAAAATTTGTAGTAGAGGCGAACGGGAGGGGCGTGCCTCTATCTATTCGCTAACATTAATGGTTATGGTCTTGCCCTTGGGATCATCGAAACGATCCATCGTATTGATGTCCAGCATCCAGCAAATACCAACGCTCATGATACCCAATAAAATGAACACGACAAACAAACCAGCCAAAATGCCAGACGAGAAGAATCCCACACAATACCAAGGATCTCCAAACTTGAAATCTTTGGGTGTGTTCGCATCGAATGGGGCTTGCATCTGGAACGAGTTCCACACGATGGTTTTGCTTGAATCAGCGGTCTTTGTGGAAAAAGTCTGATTGCCGCAGGTGTACGAGAAATCAGTAGGGGAATTGACTTCTGATGAGACATAGTAAGCCTCTCCATTAAGCATTAAGTTGGACATTTGGTAGTAGCCACCAGACAAAGAGATGTGGAAGCTTAATTTATCTGCCCCTCCGCTCATATTCACGTCGAAATCAGTGCTGTTCTTGTTCGAAAGGTTCATCGCTGTGATTGAAATTGGAGTAATTTTCACCTTATTTTCAACAATTTCCCTGACTCCCAAATCCGTATAAAAGATGAAAAAGTCATTGTCGGAATGGAACATGTTGCCGGAGGTGGCAGTGTCAGAGGCACGACGGCTACGGTTCCTGATGTTGTTAGTCGTGGATGGGGTGCAAGTGTACACGGCGGTGATTTTGCACTTTTCGGCGAGCTTATTTACTGTCATGAACATGGCATTGTCTAGGGAAGGAAGTTGATGATTAATTCGCTCAAAAATTGAGACTTTCTTCAACTTACCAAGCATAGCAAAGACTTCATCGCGTGGAATGGCGAGAGAGACGCCCGTACTTAGTTTACTTAGATCAATAAACACTGTCTCTCCAGGCACACAAGCAACATCGTTTTCCAAATTTCCATTGGCATCAAGATTGACCCATTTATTAGTGGGACTTATCTGCCGCATTGCTTCTACGGGGTTTTGGACGTTGGCGTAAAACGTTTTGGGAAGTTCTCCTTTGAGATTATTGAAGCACGATTCATGAGTGGACGATTTGGAACAAGAAAAGTCCGCGACGCTCAGCTGAATAGTTATGAATAAATATTACATACTACAATAAATACGTTTAGATCTTACATTATCTGTTAAAAAAACAACCATCATCGTTTCTTTGGCATTGAGGCTTAATTCATTTTCAAAATCTTTTTGAGATAGGGAGCTGAAAGCGGGTTTTGGCTGGCTGCTCAAATAATTTAGCTTGTTATTATCCTTTTCTTATGATATTTTATACTTTATTAATCACCCACCTGTTGGATCTCCAAACTAAAGCTGGACACGCCGAGCTATCACCCAAGGCTGCGCCCATCAAGCAGACGAGCACAACTATTAACTTACAGAACATTTTTCTGGTTTTACCGATTGCTTTTTATACCACAAAAAGAATTTTTCTTGGATTGTAATCGAAAATTTACAAATAAGAAGAAAAGAGGATTAACTAAAAATGAATCACAAAATTAAAATTAGGAAAATTCTTTTCTTTTTCGCTAGTCCATTGAAAAATGGTCTGCCCTTCCTTGTCAAAAATTTTCTACGTTCATATGACAGTCATGTGACAAATTTAACCGTAGAGGGGTATTCGAAACTCGAATCGATACTCGAGTGAGATAGAATTGGACTCGAAAGTGGTGCCAATATCATTAAATTTAATTGTATAATTTTTGTATGTCCAATTTAATGAAAGACTTTTTATTATTTTAAAAGACATTAAGGTTGAGCCTAAACAAATTTTTATCTCAACATTTTTCTTTTTCAATACAAATTCTGAATGTTTAGAGACAAAATCAAAATCATTTATAATTTGGTAGTTTTTTTTGACAGCTCATTTGATATTTGAATTTTAAATGTCTGTTAATCGCTTTTTGTTGTTGTTTTTTTCTTTCTTGACTGAAACACACAAAAAAAATTTTAGAGCTTTTCAAACTGTGGCCAGTTGGGTGTGTTCTTTAAGTTTTAAGTTAATTTCCAACCTCATTTCGTGCAAATTTGATTGAAATTATCTCATTTCCAAATGTCAATTTGTATGGGAAATGAGATGATTTCGTATCGAATTTGGAAATTTTCCACGAAATTACCTCATTTGGCCTAATGAAAACGTAGTATTAACCGAACCGAAACAATTAACTGTTTTTTTGTTTAAAAAATATTGTTTTAATAATTTATTTGCTTTAAATCTATTTAAATAGAGGGCAAACACTTCAGAATATTTGTTAAACTCGCCGCAGAATACTTTCAACTCCAGAGAAATGTCATATCTTGCTATAGAGTGTGTTAAATCTATCTGAAATCTTGCTGAAAATGCGGGATTTGTTTTGACAGAGTAAAATCGATTTTTTGGTTGTAAGGAAATCGACATAAGGTTCGGTCGATCTCGCTCCTCTCGACGTACTGGCAACAAACAATAATAAAAAAAACACAGTTTCTAATCCTGTTTTATTTAAAAAAAAAGTTAATTAATACTGAATGTTTTGCTTTTCCCCACTATCAATATGCAGTAGTATCCATTGACCACAATATTAAAAGTGTCAACGAAGACGATGACGAAGCGAAAGCAGACGATGACGATAACAATCACAGCAGCTATGGCCGCACTCCCATCTTTCAACCAATGTTGCTACGATACCAACGAATCCTTCGAGTTGGATCTCTTTTCATTCAGTATAGTAATAATAATATTATATATATTTCACTTTTATTTATAACAGAGAAAAAGCACTATACCTCTCCAAATAATTCATGATCATTCATGAAATATAATAATAAACTGGCAGCTGACAGGTACATAAGCCATGTAGATACTCCAATTTCAAGTAAATGGACTTTTAACTAGAGTTCAGCAAACTTGCTCTTGACTTGCAGTTGTACAACGTACATACAGTTGAACCTCGTTCAGGAAATAACTCCAGTTCAGCTGATCCGTGGTTCAAGTTAAATTTGTACAACTGGTCCTTACTGTAAGGCACTTTCAAAAGTCAGAATTAAGCGTGTAAAAGAATTGTTCGGCACATTATAATTCTCGAGCTAAAATGTGGCAGATTCTTTTGACTTTAGAGTCGTGACTGTACGAGAAAGTAAAACTATATGATCTCACCTTCGCACTCATTGAATTTCAAAACCAGTCATGGCTCAAAAGTCGTCGTAATAGGGCATGTATTATTCAAGATCAAACGATTTATCAATGCCAAACAGAAAAATTTATTTGCAATATGAAATAAAATTCTTTGAAATTTTTGAATACAATTTCATTTCAGAGAACAGATGCTCCCAATCTTCCAAATCTAAACAGCGCCAAAACCATACATTAATGTCGTTTTCGTTTGGACGTTCGGCGTACTCCTTTTCCACTCCTTTTTGACTCCCATTACTCCAAAAGACTTCGATTGGCGGTTCCGAGTAATGTTTTCTGAGTCTTTTTCTATTCCCGATTTCAAGAAGGAGTAGATTTGGAACACACGCATATATATACAGTTTTTCATCGGACTGCTTGTCAAAAGTGATAAATACTTGAAGAAGCCATGGCGTTATGTACCCTATTACACACCGACTTTAGAGTCATGACTTTTTTCGAAATTCAATGAGTTTGAAGGTGAGATCAGATGTTTTTTCTCGTTCGCACTTATTGAATTTCGAAAAAAGTCATGACTCTAGAGTCATCGTGTAATAATAATGACTCTAGAGTCATGACTTTTTTCGAAACTCAGTGAGTGCGAACGAGAAAAAACATCTGATCTCACCTTCACACTCATTTAATTTCGAAAAAAGTCATGACTCTAGAGTCGTCGTGTAATAGGGCACTTAGTAGTGTGTGTGTAAATTTAACAATTTGATTTCATATTCGATTGGACTCAAAAAGGAGTAGAACATTCCGAAAATTAAATCGAAAATGACATAACCAAACTGCGGTGGTAGAGCCTTAACCATTTCAACCATAGCAACTTTTTGGACCAAATGCATACAGGGTGCTTTCTAAAGAAAAGCATCAAATATCTTCCACCGCGGCAGCGCGAGTTCGAAATTGCAATCAATCGAGTATCTAATTTATGTCTAATGTCAAATCTTCGATAACAAAAAAAAAAATTGTCAACAAAATTTTTTCCTCACTGTCATCTTCGATTTTTCTTTGTTTTAAATAATATTTTTGAATTATTAGAATGAACCCGAAAAGTAAAAAGTTTATTTAAATAAAAATGTAACAACCATGCAATTTCTTCTAACACTTGAAAGTAATGTTTCACAAACTAAGCCGCTATTGCATATGTGACGTTCGCTATTTCCTGCGATTCAGGGTGATTCTATGCCTCATCCTTTTGGCAGTGGTTGTCCTTTGGGAGACTGTGAGTTCTTATAAAGAAAAAGGTATTAAATATCAAGTTCGTATCCTTTCCAGAGAATAGATCTAACAAGAGATACCCATGACTCTTCAGAAAAGTGTCCCAACTTTGACGTGGTGTATACCTGGGTTAATGGATCCGATCCAGAATTCACGAAATCCATTCGACAATTTGACCCGCACTATGATCCAGCACGATTTGATGATAAAAACGAACTTAAGTACTCGTTACGTTCTTTGGAAAAATACGCTCCTTGGGTGAGGAATGTCTACATCGTCACAAATGGCCAAATCCCCCACTGGATCGATCTCAGCTACGAAAAAGTCTCGGTGATTCCACACAGCGAACTAACTGAATACCCCGAATACCTCCCTACATTCTCTAGCTCTGCCATAGAAACGTTTCTTCACCGAATTCCAAATCTTTCAAAGAGATTCATATACATGAACGATGATATATTCCTTGGGGCTCCACTCTATCCAGAGGACTTGTATACCCACTCCGAGGGGGTGCGTGTCTATACCGCTTGGACTCTCCCGGATTGCGCTATCGACTGTCCGTGGGTATACATTGGTGATGGAGCTTGTGATCAGCACTGCAACATTCCCGAATGTCAGTTCGATGGAGGAGATTGCCTCTATGAAGATTCCCATCAATCGGAGACAAAACGCCCATCTACTCTACCTCCCACAGTAGAGGTGCCGAAAGTTGAGCAACCCCGTCCATGGAAGAAGCGCAAGCGAAACTCCTTCAAAGACGTCATCAAGAAAACGAATCTATCCACATTCGAGGAAATGAAAAGCATCGTGGAGACTTTCAATAGTGAGCAGCGCTCTAAAGCAAAGACAGACACACCCCAGCCAACAAAGGGGTATAAGTCCAGTGTGGACATTTTCTCGAAGAGCTTAATCCACACAAATCGTCGATTGAACCACGAATATGGTTTCAAGGCGCGAAATGTCCTAGCCCACGTTGGTTTCCTGCTGGACAGGGATACCATCTTCGCAATGCAAAAAAAGTTTCGTCCTGAAATCCAAGAAACCACATCTCGTCGATTCCGAGACGAAAAGGATTTGCAGTTTGCATTTCTATATTACAGTTATGTCATGAGCGAGACTATGAACCTAACGGTGAAGGAGATCTTCGATGAGTTCGATACCGACAGCTCGTTGACCTGGTCTGACCGGGAGGTGAGAACGTTCCTCGCTCGCATTTATCCTCTGCCTCTTGACTGGTCGGCGGTGAGGTACTTTGAAGAGGTAGTGTCCAATTGCTCCCAAAAACTGGGAGTGGAACACAAGGAGCAACTGCCGTTCAGCACTTTGGTCTACGAACGATATGAAGATTCAAGTTTGGTAAGTGAACTTGGTGAATCTATAGAGCAAGCGATTTATAAGCCTCTTTTTAGCCAACTATAACACGTGATCTAGTGAGCCAATGTTCAACACTGGCAGAAGTGATGCTGGACAACTTCGCCCAACGTTCACGATACAAATTCAGTTTGAATCCTAAGCGAGGAATGCACAGCAATTTTATGATGCTCACATCGAATCTAACTGAAGTGGTGGACTCCCTTGATCGCTTACGGAGGAACCCCAAGTGAGTTGCCTTACCGCAGACTTTATTGTTCAGTTTCTAATTGTATACCATTTAAGAAAATTTAATTGTATCAATGACAACTTAGAACCACAGTATCCGGAGGAGAACGAACTCATTCGGCATCTCCTCGAGGACTTTTATCTTTCATTCTTCCCACAACGCAGTCGTTTCGAGCTCCCTGAAAGGTTTCGCAATCGTTTCACCAATCACAGTGACTATGAAGCTTGGCGCTGGCGCAAAGGATTGGCTCTTTGTGTTGGGTATAGTGCCAGTATTTTGTTGATTGTATTTCTATTAAGATTTTGCTGCATGCACAAGGCGAAGTTTGTGCGGCGGTATGTCCAGAAAAAATAACATTGTTTTTGTGAAGTAAGTATGTATGAACCAATAGTAGTTAATGAGGCTTTTTGTAGAAAGTTTCTAAGCTGTAGGTTTTTAAGGACAAATAGAAACTATTCGAATTAAACGGGTTTGTTTTATATTTTAAGAAAAACGTTAATAACAATAACAAAGGTGCCGTCACACCAGGCAAGTAAATTGCTTGCTAAAACGACTTTTTACTTGCTCACAATTAAAATTCCTGCAAGTACTTTTAAGGTCGTCACACCGAGCAAGAAATTAATTGCTGAAATTACTTGCCGCAAGTACTTGCTGAAATTAATTGCTGAAAGTAATTGCTGCAAGTAATTTATTAGTTCTATAGTGTGTGGACGGGTGTGGTTTTTGCCACTTTCAGTTCAGCTACGTTTATTGTTTCATCAGCGACAGATCTAAAATGAATAATCAATATTTAGGAGAAGCTTTTTATGAAGAAATGGTTTTTCAACAGGAAGATTTGTTGGAATCGAGGCAATTGATTCCGGTAGAGACAATAATTCGTGTTTTCAACATTGGACAAAAATATAATATTTTTTTTAATTTCAACTTTTTCATAACATGCAAGTTGAACTATTAGGATAATTACGCGCGACTTAGTCGTTCGTAAATATTATTATTATCAAATAGGTAACATCACGCATTAAAAAAACATCACAAGATTACCTAATACAACACTGATAACAGACTTCCAAGGAGATGGAGGAGATTTTTTTCGGTTATTTTGATCGAAAAACATACGTTCGCTTGCAAGAAAGTAAAAAACTTGCATGTGCAAATCCTGCAAGTGGTAAGTACTTGCCGCAAGCGATTTCAAGTGATTTACTTGCTTGCAAGTACTTGCAGGTACTAGTCACACCTAGCAAGTGTTTATTGCGCAAGTACTTGCAAGCAAGTAAATCACTTACGGCAATTAATTGCTTGCAAGTACTTTTCGGGTAGTCACACCAGTCAAGTTTTATTTGCAGCAATCATTTTACTTGCTGCAAGTACTTTACTTGCACGGTGTGACGGCACCTTAAGGCCTCATCAAAATTATTTAAATTTTCCAGTATCGGTTATTCTTTTATGGTAGATGGAATGAGAAGAAGAACACAGCAAATGAAAAACTGAAGTTGAAGATATAGGAAGAAAAGTTTATTTTAATCCAAATCATTTCATCACACTTTAAGAATCGCATTTGGCGTGAAAGCGTTATCATATTTATCATTTCACGATTTCACAGATCGAGAATTGAACCCCAGATCATCTTTTGATGGAAACGTTGTTACATTTGGCCAGTTTATAATATCTCTTGAGCGCTCAGTATTTTTCCTCTGTTTTTGACAGAGCAGGAGTATAAAATATAAACAGTATTCCTCACATAGAAGTCAAAACAAATCTCTTTTTCTTTTCTTAGGTAATTTACTGCGACAAAATAATTAAGTAAGCGAATCCAAAAAAGTTAAATCTCAGTAAGGGTAATAGTAAGGAATTTAAAAGAGGAATGTTTATATATCTAAGCGCTTTGAGTCCTCTGTGATCTCAGATATATAAACTTGCTAATTGATATTTTTGGTGAAAATTTAGTATTGACACCTGGTAAGTTGCTTTCCACACCACCTGCATTTCAACACATGAACGCTATGAGGGGACACATGTATTTTTTTCAATTTGACTATCAATATGTTTTTCATAAGAGAAAAGCAAAGAAGAGTGCCATTCATATTACTGTTTCTAATTACTTTTATATTAACGGGTGTAACTTTTATGATTGCAACAAAATTAAAAAATATGTGAGTTTATAAATCTAGCAAAAAATAAATCAAAACTGATGCCTCAAACGCTTAAATTTTAAGATGGAAAATGTAAACAAAACTACCTCTATAACAAAAAAATAACAACGCTACTCGTTTGACAGAAAAAAGCCACACAGGACGTAGCCAAGATTATTTAAAACATTTGTTTTTTTCTTTGTGAAATTTGATTGTTTTGAAAAAGAAGTTTTTGAAAGACATGTTTTTCAACTTTTAATATTTTTTCAATCAAAAAAAATGATAACATGAATATGACCTGCACAAAGTGTTTCTATTTATTCAATAAAGGGTGTTACGGGCCCCGTGAGTTCCACAGCTTCTAAGGCCGTGTGCCAAATTGATCCCACTTAAATTTCATCCTCTTTTATAGGGGTGAATAAAATTGTAGGTTTTTGCTGTGCAAATTGAATTAAATGGGATTTTTTCAAACAAATATTTCCCATGAGTTTTTTTGTTGCATTTTTGCAGTTATGACTGCACGCCAAACAAAAAATTCAGTTTCCAAAATGAATGACCATCAAAAAAGAATTTTCAATTAATTTTATTGATTCTTTTGTACTATCAATATAGTTTATCACAGGTAATCCAAACAAACGGCAAAGAGAAATTAGAAGTTTTATAAGCAAATTAGTCGAAATGGCCACACACAATAATTTACGCTTGAAGATTGATAGATACTTTTAAAAAATCACGAGACACTATACCTACAAACAAAGGCCTAAACACACACATATTTTGTATTTAAACAAAAAACGACAACAAAATAAAGCAATTTACATATCAAATTCATCAACATCTATGTCCATATAGAGTAAGCTATGTCCAGTGCCTACGTTCTACAACTCTCGCATCGATAAAATTGGTCGAGAAACGTTGAAAAATGGAACAAAACTCATACAAATTTGTTTCAACTTTCATCGTTTCTCGACTGGTTTTGTCGATGCGAGAGTTACAGAACGTAAGCACAGATAATTAAGTGGATTTAACTTTTGTCCCCATAAAAATGGTACTGCCACACTACTATTGTACTCGTGTTATCGATAATTTGTATAGAAATGTCAAATGTTTGTTGGTAAAATTATTCAATACAAAATGGCAAACCAAGGCAAATGTTGAAATGTTCCGATGTCGTTTTCTTCACCAATGTTGATATGTACATACGAAAACGCTGCTTTTCATTGACAGTAGCAAAATATTTTGTATTTTTCTCAAAAATACAAATACACAAACGCACAATACATGTTCATAAAATATGACTGCAATGTTTTAGTGACTTAGATTTAACTCATAAGAAAACAAAAAATAAACTGTACAAATCTTTATAATTGACTCTTAAACTATTAAACCCCTCTCCCTGACTATACTTCTATGAAGTCAATTTTACTTACGACATGAATCGATTTTGGAAAGCAACAACAACAAAATAGATTTGCTTACATTTTTCATCTGCAAAATAGCGTAAATTATACATGAGTATAGACACATATTCTTCTTGATTATATAACTCAAGGTGTGTTTTATTGTAAAAGTTATAGCAAGCACAGTAAAATTTCCCTTGGCAAACAACAACATACCCAAAAGTGTCGATAAATAAGTCAGTAAAAAATTGGATATAATTGGGAGTGGGGTTGACATTGACCTACTATATATGGACTGCCAGGAGCCAACTTCACTTCTGTTCAGTCTATTATTATACGCCACTAGCGCTGCCGTCGATTAGGCGGCAGACATGGTGTAAGTTTTGACAAATGAACTGAGTGTTTCTTTTGTTTTTTATTTCATTTTGAAAAACAATAACAACAAACAAATGAATTGAGTTTTTAAAAAGTATTGAAACCATTTATTAAAAGATTAATCGACTTATTTAAGCACATATTTGAAGTCTCTTTTTTCTTCTCTGAATAATCATTTATTGCAGCTTGACACTCGCATAGTTTTTTTTTTTTTAATTCGCCTTTTCTTTGGTGAAAATAAACTTAAGAAGAGCTTCCTTTATCCGCTGAAATTTGTTTATTTTTAATTGGATTTGCCAGAAGAATAAGATTGTTTCAAGAGGTTTTTATTTATCTATCACTTGATTTTTGAGTTCGTTTTTGACTTACCATTTTGCAATTCCTTGTATCATGTTGATGATTGGTGATTAATATCAGTAGGAAGGTAAAATACCTATCCTGTATGTTCGAACTGCTCCATGATTGTTTTTAAGTTATTTTTTTTTTAATTAAATGAAATAACAACGACTTTTCAGTAAAAATAATAATACATTTTGACTTTGATTGACAAGTATGATAGAGTGATCGACATATAGAGACGTTAGGATAGTTGTTTTGTTCGCCGCATGTTCGACGGGAGCTCTTATGTTGCTAAGAAGAAGCTGAACCCTTTTCAATTGAGCTTTTGTATGAAAAACACAAACGACTGGCAGTCCATATATAATAAGTCAATGGGGGTTGAATATAAAAACATGTTCATTGAAAATAAATGAGTAAAAGCACTGTTTTTCAGACTTTTTGTTGTTTTTCTCTTATGGGAAATACATTGAATGTCAAAATGAACAAAATATATCCCCCAGATAGAGTTCACGTGCTAACTGCTAGGTGTCGTGACTCCAGTTGAAAATAACGTCTATTTTCGATTGTTTGCCAACTGAACACAGCCATTTGCGATGATAAATTCATAGATTTTCTCTAAACATACTCATTTATTTCGATACTCAAGGAATACAAAACCCTATTCGATGTTGTTCTGGATCTGTCAATTTGAAAGAATTTTTTATCGTAAAGAGCAAATATTTCTGTAGATTGCCGGTGGAAATTTGTTTATTTTTCTCAAATTTCTCCAAAATAGAATAGTAAATTATATTCAATCTCATTCCAAATCAGTTACATTAATTATCCAAGTATGTATGAACTAAAAATTAATCTTAAACCATGTTAAAACACAAAAAATCACCAGAGAAACAAATTGAGAATGACGTGTCATCTTAAATCAACCTTTTTATTTATCTCTTTTTGTTCCCAACAGAAATGATCACCGACGTCCAATTGGCCATCTTCTCAAATGTTCTGGGAGTTTTTCTTTTCCTGCTAGTGGTTGCCTATCACTACATCAATGCTAATTCATCTATATTCCGATCGAATTTGAAAAATAAATAAATATGTAATAGTATAACCTTTTTGTTTCATTATTAGTTTATTGTAAATTAAATGCAAGTAGTTTTTCGTAGAACAAACCAAAGTACCAAAGTTACTGCTCATGAATTAGAGGCCGACGTAGTTCATTCATTAGGGTGTTTCTTATCTGTGATTGCCAGTAGAGCATTTATAAATAGTTTGACCAGAAACTGCAATTGCAGCGATTTTGTAACTGGATAGTTCCAATCCCTGTACCCAATGGAAATTCAATATCGATACAAACCGTTTTATTATTATTTCCCAGTTGCTTTTCCTTCCAATTTTTTTTTTTGTGAAGCATTATCAATACTCATGTCACCGAAATTTATTCCGTTTCAAAATGAAACCTAATAGTCCCAAAAAGCATACGATTTGTTCAATTGGAGAACCCGTAAGCCATTTCAGAAAAAAGGAAAATACAAAAGCTATCCGACGTGCGTTTTGAAATGAGTTACCGCTACCATATAAGACTTGGTGTATTGGTTGTATATCAAAACAGACAAAGCCAAGGCCCTACATAATAAGACCATAAGGAACCGACATCGACAAAGCAACGACTCGATTAAGTGGCAATTATTCTTTATTTTCTAAATTAATTCTTCTGCCTGGAAACTATAAATCGACAAAATTTTTATTGGGATTACATTTGCAATTTTTTTTTTTTTTTTGATATTCATCAATTTGGAATTGAAATGCGGAATCCCAGTTGATAATACTCCAACGATTAGTGGTACTTGTAGTTCCTGTGGTGCCTGATCTTTCCGTAATTGATGGTGTAGAAGAACAGCATGCAAGCAGCTGTCAACTGGAAGAAAGGTGCAATTCCAGCCCTCTTAGGTTGGACATACTTGTGCTGCCAACGCCACCAAGCACGGCTCATGGCTCCGGCAATGGCCGATGGAGACTTATTCCTGCGGCTGATCCATGCACCGATTTCTCCTACTTTGGTTTGGCCCAATGGGACATCAGCTAAAATGAAGAATCCGAATTTTTAGTTAAAAATACTGACATGTAATCGAAGCGAGATAAAAAAAAAATTAGCCTCACACTTCGCCATTACGTAATTGTTTTTTAGACAAATTCTTTTTTTTTTGTAATAAAATGTGGATAATTTTATTTACCTTTGCCGTAATAGCGTGCTGGATCGTAAGGTCCATGGACTTTTGGATTATATTCCGCTGGATAATCACCAAATGCCATTTTTACTTCGTGAGTTTAGCAGAACGAAATGAATTTTCTTTGGCTAAAAAGAAAAATAGCACCTTTGGAGAGTATTGACGGAGGGGACTATGGTTTTCTCTTTCTAGTCCTCATCATGGAGAGAAGTCAAGTTCAGTGATGCCAGAAGGTATTTAGTGTGGAGAGATTTACTACGTTTACAAGCAGTATCGAAAGCTCGAGTTGAAATAGGCTCGAATATACGACCCAGGTTTTTCGTCACTTGGGTTAAGTGTTCCATTTAGAGTTGAGTTGAAATGGTATTGAGATTCGAGGAAAATTAATGGCGTTAATGTATTTATTTCAATGCAATACAAGTTTAATTGAATTAACATAAATACTTACCGACAGGTATATCAATCAACCTCATTTCATCTCGACCCAGGTACACAACGAAAGCTTGAAGCTTGCTTCAACACCACATGTAAACGTAGTAATTATTAATTTTAGTAGGACAAAGTTCAGAAAAAATATCTTTTCTCACCTTCGCCCTATATTTCGAAAAAATTCATGATTTATAAGTCGTCGTTTCATTAGGCACTAAGCAATTTACATGTTAAATGCAACAACCCAGGGTTTAGTACCTGATAATTTGCGGGGATAAGCTTTAAGGTAAGACCGCACTCGACGGAACTGAACTTCAGCGGAATTGCACCGCAACTGAACTTTAAAATATTTTTGTATGAAATTGTATGAGCTATATCGTAATGCGACAACTCATCTTCACGGCGTGTCACCATGTTGCAAAGTTTATAATCTGATACGGCCTGGACAATCCAAATTGAACACATTTTTTTCTTCAACATTAATCAAATCGAATTTTATTATATTCCACTCAAACACATTTTGCATGAAGAATTTGACAGATTTACGCAATTTGCAACTTTACTACGTTTACGACGAATTTACGCTTTTGCATGGATACCCTTATTATTTTGATTGTTAAAATACATGCTATACATAATTTCTGTAGGTAATTTAAATGCAATCCCTCCCACAACAATAATTACTACTTTTTTTTTTACATTACCATTGTTTTGTTTTCTTCATTTATTAGTTTCATACATTAACCACACTGAATTTTATTAAATTCCTTCTAAAAACATGGAAGACAACGTTCTTAAGAGAATAATTTAAATATAAATCTCGCTAATGTTTAAGCTAATTAACATTAAATGTATATTCTTTGAATGGTCTGATTTGTCTCCTTTCGACAATGTACTGCTTGTGTAAGTCAAATTGAAATTTTATAAGTGACAGGCACTCAAAGTTTGAAAAAACGAGTATTTTGAAAAGTTTCTAGTTTTTGGTTGTTCCAATGATTAGAAAAAAATCTGTTTAAATAATTTTAGAACCCCAGGTAAAAAAAAAAATTTAATAAAGATTTGAACCAGTTTGCTTAAATCGGATGAACAAAAATGTAGGAGTTTTATAATAATAAGTGCAAGAAGTGTCTGTTATTTCTCGAAATCATAAGTTAATATCAGACACCCCTAAAATCAAAATTTAATGCCCTAAAATAAAGTTTTATATAATATACATTTATATGACTTTATTTGCAAACATTGAAATTACCTTTCACTTCGTATTTCGTATTTTTTGACTCCTTAACATTTATCGTCCGGTTTTTGCAAACTTTGGCTCAAATCTTTGTTGAAAAGATTGTTCTTCTTTTGACTTTTTAAAATTATTTAAATTGATTTTTTTGTCTGCCCATATGGAGAATTTTCAATGTTTGAGTGCCTGTAACTTATTTAATTTAAATCCAACTTACACAAGCAGTACATTCAAAAATAGATATGCTCAATTTATTGAAAACAAAAATTAGAAATTTCTGATTTTTGGTTTATTTTCCTTTGTTTTTGTATATGTTTCGTCACGAAATTTTAGTCCCAAAACTCAGATTCGAATTCAGCACCCTCGAAAACATTAAGCAGTAGTAAAATCAAAACTATACCACAATTTGCTCGCAAAGGACCCATTTGAGCACAAATTGACTGGACTATCAGAAGCCCATAAAAAACTCCCACCGGGTTGTGTAAGATGTCATATCAAAGTTTAGGCAAAAGGCAGCTTCTATGTTAAGAAAAAAAAAACAAAAAATGGACGGTAACTTCAGGTTTTCCACACAAACTAATCGAGCAAGAACGTGTCCATACTTTAGAATTTCATACGTAAGAACTGGAGGAAAGGACAGTGTGTCTTCTTAGCCGCTATGCCATCTAAGGCCTAGAGACTTAAAGACCTATTCGTCGGTCCTACAACGGTACTACAAAAGCTACTCCCCTTGCATTTCCCCACTAACCGTATAATGTTATAGGTTTGGTTTAAACCTAGGATTTTTCACACGATACAAATAATTATGTTTGCTCTAGTCTAGAGGCTGTAAAATAAGTAGAAAATTTAATGAAGAATTAATTTTCAATTAAATATTGCTTTCAAACATCTATGGAGAACCAAGAACAACAACTAGATATACCTACACACACATTTGCAACAGAGATTCTTCTTAATACTCTGACCTAGATAAAACAAATTTCAACCTGCGCAAAATGCCATATAATCAATTTCTTTGCCCTCCATCAGAGCCACATAATTTCCTATAAGATGTTTATAGCCATGCCTAAGCAATAATCGAAGTTATGAATGAAAAGCTTCATAGGAGCAAATAGATATCTTGTGAATAAAAACAATTCATTCAACTCCAACACTTACACATTATATCTAACATCAGTGTATTCGTCCTTAAAGCTTTTTCGGAAATGTTCAATATTTCCTTGACTCAAACGGAGAAAGCATTGCAAAAATCCTTCAATATTGTGCGAACCTTGCGTCGTCCAACAGGTTATAGCTGGATGTGATTGACCCAATTCGGTATAATGTTTTAGTCATTTCTTTGTCGCGCCGGAGTTATAAGGACCAAGAGTTCCATTAGTGTACGGTTTTTTCGAACGTCCATAGATATAAATTGTCTGTATGATAGGAAGCGGATACGATACTTATTTTTAAATACGGATCCGGGTTTAACGTAACGGAAGTGGGTGAAATTGATGTTATTTATCTTACTTCGATTTATATATACGATAAGGTGCCCTAAAAGGTTTGTTTGACAGGTTACTGAATTCTGTGTGTTTCTCAGCATTATTTTGAAGCATTACATGAGTGACAATGAAAGGATACAATTTTGAAAGACAACATACGAGATACGACAAGACATGCAAAATGAAGAAAGAGGATTAAACTATCAAAATTGCATTTCATGGCAGAATAAAGTATTTGATTGACACTTTTAACATATTTAAGGTGAGATTCAATTAAGTTTTTATTTTTATGACAACAAATAGAAAACAATTAAATGACAAATTGGAAGATGATGGACACTTTAGAAATGTTAAATTTGGTTTTTTTTTTTTTGAGAACAGAAATATCTTTGCACCCAAGTTTGTCTTAAATAAATTTTCAATTAAGTTTTTGAATATCAAATTCATGCAAATATCCGCTTCCTTCAGATGGCCTGGTTTTCGAAAGGAATTCTAGAAAGTTTATAATATTGCTTATTTGAATGAATTTAAGATTTTAAATTATTTAAACTTGAGAAGCGTTTCGAAAACGCTTTTTCAATTTTGTGTTTTATATTAGGTATACAGACTTTTCTATGAAATTTAGGTGTGACTAAACATTTAAAGTTCCTCGGGCTATTTCCATTTAGCATTTTCCATTTTGAGGAGAAAACACAGATGTTTTTTGTTTTAATTTGATAAAAATATGCTGCCACACCGAATCGAACTCAATCAGATTGTAAGGGATATTACTTTTGTTTGAATTTTGTTTTCTGAATAAAAGTTTAATAATGAAGATAATGCTAGTCACGTAGGATATGTAATATGAAAAGTTTTTAAAGACATCAAAACTGCCCAAATATACACTGATATGCAAATTATGTTTATTAAAAAATCATTGAAAGTGGTTTGGAAATAAGTGAACAAATATTATGAAAATACCTATTTTTTTGGATTTAAAAACAAACAAGACTTTTGGTTGACTTTTGATTTTAATCTATGGTAATTTATACAGGGTGTTTCTGTTATGTTTAAATCTCGTATGGAATTCTTTTTGAAAATTAAATAATTACTTCCTATAATTTTTATAATTGAGGCATTAGGAAATTACGATTAAATTAAATAAAAACGTTATTTAAGTTAAATCTTTATAATTTTGATAAGGAAATACAAAGTCCTTATCAAAATTATAAGTAAAAAAACCTCAAATATGGCACACATTTTTGGAACTAGATATGAAATTTTATATTAATAGTGGTATCCATACAACAGCGTAAAGCTATCATAAACGTTGTAAAGTTTTAAACGTCGTAAATCTGTCACAATTTGTATGGAAAATCAGACATCATTTACGCAGCTTAAAACACAAACACGAACAGACATATGTAAATTGCATTTTCCATCGTGATAGCCTAATAAAATAAATTAAATTAGGCATTAGAAAAGTTGATGGCTACCCCACTAATATATAGACTAAGAGCCGACAGCAGATTTTCGGTGTGAATGATAGCAAAAAAAAAAGAAGTATAGGCGACGAAAGCTTCACTAAAAGCTATTTAAAAAAAAATCAAAGCCATGCAGTCCACAACTGGGGCCTTTGTGATTAACCAGTGCATCAAAAAAAAATATGTATGCAACTTCAAGGGTAATCGTGTTAGCCAAAATTGGGAACCATCTCTTCCTAGATAAGCTCCCACGATCACATATCACACGGAATCCGAGACCATTTGAATTAATAGTTCGCCCTGTCCGACTATTTAAAAAAAAAAACAGTTTTTCACTTTGAATTTTTGAATGAACCTAGACGCATTGATCCAAGACATAATAATTACTGGATACATGGTTGATTCAACATTGAATTCTGTTAAATTTACTAGATCTTTATATTAAATTTACAGGACTTTAAATATTTTATTCATTTTTTTTAACTAGATTTTCATGTAAAGTTAACTAGATTTGCAGGTAAAACTAGCATGATTTTCCGCTAAAATTTACAGTTTTACTATTTTAAGGCAGGATTAAATTTACATAATGTCATGCAGATATTGATTGCAACCTACGTTGATTTACCATGACAATAAAATCTGATATCTGGTAAAGCAGTTAAAATCAGCTAAAATAAACTAGAAATTGGTTAGTTATACCTGCTTTTTTCTTTGATTGTAGAATATCCCACAAAAAAATGTTATATGTAACACTTTTCCATAAGAAAAACTAGTTTCAAGAAAATCATGTTAAAATCTTGGAAAAGATTTTTTCTCGCTATCTTTGGCACTAACAGAAAAGTGTTACATGTTATAATTTTTGTGTTAAATTAGTTGAGCCTTACCTTTAACTGGCTGGCTAGGTTCTTGAAAAATTAACGGTGTTGTTGGTGCTTACAAAAACTTTTTTCTGTCCCTAAGACCCATAAGATCAAAAGGCTAATTTTTACCCACTATATTTTTAAGACCGATTAAAAAGCATACACGACATTTTGCACATAAATAAATTTTGTTATAATACATTTTTTTTTGTTTGAAAAAAAAAAAAAACTGAAGAGGATAAACCTCTTAAATGTACGCTGCTGATACGAAACGAATTTTTTTTTTTTGTTTCCAACAACACAAAAACGCAGAGAAAAAATATCCATTGACAGTTACACAAATTCAAAAAATCTAAACAAATGAAAATAAAAAAAACACAGGCAGCCACGCTGTTGTCAAAGAAACAACCAAAATAAACACGAAAAAACACAAATGTCATTTTTTCGAACACAATAAATGGACTGGGTAATTAATTGTGTGCGAAAAAGGAGTGTAGATTTCCACTCCAGACTCCAAAAAATATGCAAGAACTATCAATTTCGTTTATCAAACAGCGTACTTCAGAACAAAAAGTAAAGCTAGAACTATAATGCTCGGAGGGGCACTTCAGTGGTCGAAAGAAAACAAGACAACAACATAACCCCAAACTCTACAATATCAAAAGGAAAGAAATCGGTTTTGACGAGGAACACCAATGTTCTTAGCCCGAAGATAGAGGTATGCACTCCGATATTAAAATAAAATATATGTACATAAAAAAGTTGTGATAATTATTTGGAAATTTTAATCTAAATTAAAAAATTCAAAATTAGAAATCATATATGCAGCCTTATTTATTAGATTTTTTGGGCGGTTGACTTGTTTGACAGTTTTTAAAAGTCCTTAATAGTTGGAAATATGCCTTATTTAATGATATAAAATGTCAAGTTATACAAATCATAGACATCCTTAGCTAGACAACTTTAGGAAAACAGTAAACAAAGTTTAATTATAACTTTTAAAGTTAGACAAAGAAAGTTTTTAAATACGACTGTTAGTGTTTTTTTTTTTTTATTTATTTGATTAAATTTATCTACTTATTAAAAATAATACATACGTATATTTGCAAATTAAGAGAGGAGTTAAAAATAAAAGTTGTATGGGTGAGATTTTTTATTTAACTTATGATAAGCAGATAACCATAAAAACATATTTCCCCTGGTATTTCAAGCAACACAAGCATGTTAACATTTTGTTTTTAGTTTCATTTAAATTTGACCTTAATATTTTATTCTCAATGCTTAGAAATTTCCTATCGACAAAATAAATTTTGTGATTTTAGTAAACATAAAAAAGGAATACCTAAATAAATACAAATAAATAAATAACAACACATTAATAACAAAAATAAAAAATAAAAATAATAAATACAAAATCTTTAATTAAAAATTTTACCTTCTGTTGAATTCATTGAAATCAAATTAAACTGAAAAACGAATTTACTATACAAACAACGATACAAACAAAACAAACAAAAAACAATCGTTTATGTTAGTAAGTCCTTACATTATGTATGTGCCCATGCAACCAAAAATGCGCTTTGATTCAAGTTCCTAAAACTTTGTTATTGAATTTAAGAGTATTATCATATAAAAGTGAAAATTTCATAGACTGTAGCCGATTACATTGTTATTATATTATACTATCAATTATCAATCTGATTTAACTATCTGTTCACCCAAAATTGAAATTCTTCATGTGAAATTCCAGTAACCATACGTGCTATAATTTTATTTCGCCCTAAACGGATATAGTTGAATTGAATTTATCTGCATAGACGATAATATTCAAGGTTTTGTTTTACGGCATGCATTTTAGTTATGTGATTTTTAAGAAGTGACGGTTAAGCGATGAGCTCCTTGAACAATTCAAAATGATACAATTATATAAGTCCCTGGGAAAAGGTGATATTGAATACGAATGGAATTAGTAAGATGAAACTATTTAAATTGAATTGATTTCTAAATAGGGAAAATCTACAATAACGCTTCAAAATTTGTAGAAACATGTTGGCAAAAATAGAATTTAATTCTTCAAATTTTTGATTTTCGGATGGACCAAATAAATGTATCATTTGACCTTATACACTGCCATCCGTTTGAATAGGTTCAGTGATTTTATCACACTGTTATTCTTCTTCCTTAATATTTATTGGACGAAACCCCCTTCGCACCCGAAACCCACCACACACCAGTGAAAAAGATGGTGGTAACTGAAGCTATACTTCAGTGAAGAATAGTGGGGCAAAATGACTGAACCTATTTAAATGGCCGGTACTGTATTTATTTTTTCTCCTTAAGGTTCTCCCAAGCCAACGCGAATCGCTCCGCATTCGCAGCGAACCATTCACAATAGTACAAAATATGACAAATACACAACGCGAAACAACAACAAAAATTCGTCGTCACTCCGCATTAGGGTTGGTTTGGGAGAACCTTTAAACTTGTAAGGATTTTTTTATTTTCCCGTGGGTAGGTGCAAAACCTGCATCAGGCTCTATGAGGACCAAAAAATGCGTGCTCATAGGTGTGTGAGATTCTAATTACACTAAAACCACCTCCACTTCCCGATTGCAACTAAGTTGAAACTTATCTAGCAATTTATTTTCAACGAAGTTAAGTAACGTGTTGCAGGTTACTTTCCGGTGAAAGTTTCTGCTTATGCCACGTTTCTGCTTACCGCACCAAGTTAGAAGGTCTTGTTCTTCACAGATGGCGTGGCGTACTAAATTCGACTCGTCAAGAATGTCAATAATCGTTGAATTAGCATATTCTCATAGCCGATTTCTATGTTTTGGCGTGAAAGTTTTCATTTTGTCCCGAACCGTAGGAATTCCGAGATCCCTGTGAAGGTCTTCGTTTCTTATATACTACGGAGCATTTACAAATGACCTAAGCAAGTTATTTCTGAACGTTTGTAAGTTATTTAAGTTTGTACCGCAGGTACAACCCCAGAGTTGTTTACCATAAGTCCAAACAGATTTAAGTATCTGTTTGCATAAAATCAGTTTATTTGCAATTCTAAGCTTTGAATATTTACCGAGAAACCAGTTCATATCTCTTAATTTACTGTTTTGTCCTTCGCATTTCTTTTTATGTATGGTTTCTATTTTAATTTCCCGTGTAGAATCATTCCTAGATACTTTGCTTCATTTGCATATGGAACACGAGCGGTATCAAGAAAGACGGGTAATTTATTTATTTTTTTATACGTAAAGTCCACGTGGACTGACTCTTGTTCACTGAGTGCTTTTCGCCATTTTTTGTCCACTCATTGACATTATTAAGAGTATTTTGTAATTTAATTGTAGCTTCGCTAATCGTTTTGCCTACTGCTAGTATTGCAGTATCATAAGCAAACGTGGCTACGATAGTGTCTTCTGTTTGAGGGAAATCGCGTGTAAATACAGAACTGGACCTAATACACTTCCTCGTGGCACCCCGGCCACTATTTCTTTGAAATTAGAATAGTCATTTCCCTGTCTTACACGAAAAAGTCTGTTATCTAGAAATCCGTTTAGAATGTTATAAAGTCCTTCAGGCAGAACTTATCTTAATTTTAATTTGAGCCCTTCGTGCCACACCTTTTCAAACGCCTGCGACACGTACAAAAAGACTGTCGAATAGATTTTCTTTTCTTCAAGAGCTCTCTCAATTACGTCAGTAATTCTATGCAATTGATCAATTGTCGAATGCTTGTTTCTAAATCCGAACTGATGTTCAGGTATTCATTTTTTTCTTCTACTATCAGCTGCAGGCGCAGAAGAATTATTCTTTCAAAAACTTTGGATATTATAGGAAGAACTTGTGAATAAAGAATAGACTCAAAGTGTAATTTACTGTTAATATTTTTCTTACTTCTTAAATGAATTCTTTAATATTTTTGTGAACAAAATTATATAAACTTCAGAAAAGTACAATTTTTTTTCCTACTTGTTTGTTATCTATTATTGATTTCAGAAATGATGCAGAAACTAATAAAAAATATTTGTATTTTATTAATGAAAAGTAATATGAAACCTACATATACCTATATATTCCAAATTTCATTAAAATCCGTCCAACCATTCGAGCGTGGTTAAAGATAGACACATTTATTTTCATGTATTATAAATATCATTACATAAGAAGAGAACCCCGTGAAATAGTGGTTTTGGCTAAAACTTAAACCAGTTCAAAATATTGTCCAATAACCACCTAAAAGGGTGGCTACGAACACTAAAACACGTAAATTGTTACTTCCAAATAGTTGCTTTGAGATCAAATTCATTAAGTTATATGAGAGCACTTTTAATTGTCAACTTTTCCAAATAAACCATATAAACCCCTAATTGTCAAATGGGTGAATTCTAAATGTGACTCCCGGTCCTTATTCAAATTATTTTAAATAAGAAATAGATTCCAGCAACAAAAAGCTCATTGGGTACTTTGTAATACAACACCATCATTCAATCGAACTCGAATAGGATAATTAGCAGGTGGGATCTACCAACCCAATTTTAAGTGCTTACACGTTATTAAAGCTTTGCTTGATAACCAGGGGAAATACACGCTTGGTTAGATGCAGGACAATTTATTATACATAATTAGCGTGTTTTGTTCAATTAACACATGCGAGGGTTTTCACATGTGCAAGCTAGTTGGTAATTATGATTTCCATTAAATGGAAATTTAATATCAATCTATATTTTGTGTGATAGAATTTTAATGTCAATGCAACACAGCTTATTCATTTCAGCATTTTTAGTTGTTTATGTATTAAACAATTTCTATCTAATATTTCAGTATCATATACATATGTGAATTATTGTTTTTGTTTTGAAATATGTAATAAATTTCGACTGTGTAAATTTAACTGTGCGTGTTGATCCTATAGGCTTTAAAATGTTGATAATGTAAGGAATTATAGTTTTTTAATGCATAACAATATCGTGCTATAATTTAAATATATATTTTTTTTATTAAAAACAATGAAAAGTATGAAAATACGGAATGAAATATAGATTTTTTGCAAAAAAAAACAAACTATATTTTATGTAAAATTCAACTAAACTAACATTTAACAGAAACATCATAGTTTTGTTATAAACAAGAAATTTAATTTGCATTTTGAACCTTGAATAAGCAATTAAAAATGCATTGTTAAATTTAAGTAAGGATATGTCATTTAAGACTTACTGAACTCTTATTTACATATTTATATAGTTGGCAAAGATTAATTATCTAAATTCAAGGTAAATTTGTAAAAAGAAAACATTTCAAAATCGTTCTCACAACACATTTTTAATTTCGTAGAAATAGTTTTGTTCCAAGAAAAAAAAAATCAACTGAAATATGTATTACGTTAGATAAATTTTGTGCTGAAATAATATTCCCAACTGGATGGCATGAACTTCTTATTGTTGTTCAAGGTTATAAAAATACAGTCAAGCATATAATTAATAAAATGGCACGACTACGTTGCATTTTCATGCTCTAATGTTTAGTAGGCTGAGGTTTATACGATACGATATTTAAACTTGTTAAAACAACTTCTTCAAAAGTTTGAGGTAAAAAAGAGAGTGCTATCCACATTCTTTATAAAATATAATACTGAATGTTCAAAAAAATTTAAATCGTTGGAGTGGTTTAAAAAACAAATAATTTTTTTTATATTCAAAATGGGTATCGTGGATCTTGTAAAGGATTTAGAAAGAAGTAATTTTTGGACATGGCACATTTTCCGAAATTGAATTTTTGACCCCGTGGTGGCGCGGCCGTTTTAAGACAGCATAAACTATAATTCGAAAAATTCGTTAGGGGCGTTAAAATTTTTTAATTTTTAAATTCAAAATGTGTGTCGTGGATCTTGAAAATGGATTTAGAAAGAAGTAATTTTTTTTCTTGGACATTTTCCAAAATTGAATTTTGGAATTTTGAGACCCCGCGGGTGGTTTTAGGTAAAAAATCATTTAAATATGCATCGATATGTGTTCACAGTTACTTAAAGTCATTTTGTTTTTGCTTTTGTAATATGTTGCTGAGAAAATAGAATAAAAAACAGCTCCTAAAAAAGTCATTAATAACTTTTAATATTAAGTCTTTAGGAAAGCCCCCCAAACAATCTATCGATTTTCTAGCCGTTTTCGATTATTTTTTTAATGGAATGCTCGAATTGGTGCGACAACTTTATACAGCACTTAAATTGATAATTGGTCAATACAATTGAGTAAAGAAATCCAAAAAAAAAACATAATAAGTAATTGTGACCACATATCGATGCAAATTTAAATGGTTTTTCTGACCACTTTTTCAAATTATAGTTTTTTTTACATTAAAACGGCCGCGGGATCTCAAAATTAAATTTTGGAAAATGTCCAAGAACAAAAATGACTTCTTTCTAAATCCTCAACAGGATCCACGATACCCATTTAGAACATAAAAAATAAAAAAATTCCGACACCCCTAATGTACATACACATTAGTTTTTGATTTTCATAAGGATAATTTTTACTTAATGCCTGTTAGATAGTTGTGATCACTTGGTTCAAAAAAGTGTCCAATTTTTAAGTTGAAAAATTATTTAGATAAATGTGTTCGATTAGGCTATTTTTAAACATCAATGATCACACTTTTACTTGGTTTTACCAACTTGTAGGCATTTTTTTTTTGTTTGTATCTGCATTTTATATTTGGTATTTTCCCTTTTCATTTTTTTTACTTTCGAGCTTTGAGAGATCAGCATTGTGAAAAACTCACTCTTACTTATCAAAAAGTATTTTTTCTTTTAAATTAATTTTAATTTATTTTGTCACCTTTCGAAATTCGAAAAAATAAATATTTTATTTATGAGGTAAAGTAATTTTAAAAGTTGGTCAGCAAGTAAAATTGATTTTTGGAGGGTTGTGTTGTATTGGCTTAAATATTGCAAACCCGATTTTTCGAAAACTATAGGTGGTCAAAAAAAGTTCAAGGCTTACCAAAAAAGGTAATTTTTTACAGCAAAAAATAAACACTCTTGCGGGCTAAGTTAACACAGGTCTGTTGGATCTGGTGGTCATTTTAGAATTATGCATGTACATGTTTCTTATAACAATTAATGTGTAGTTTATTGTAATATTGATTTGTCTGTATTTTAGTACTTAATTTATCTTGATCAAAATTTTTGGTGGAGATGATTCACTTTTACAATGAATGACACAAATATGTGTTGAAAAAAACTTCATACACTATTAAAGTTCTTTATGTTAATTTTTAGCAAAAAATCTCAAATTTATTTTAAATCCATTTTTGAGATTAATAAATAGGCCGAAAGCCTGATACTTTTTTTCTGCAAATAATTACTGAACTAATTCCTTTGATGGAATATGTTCCCCTGAGTGTAAATCCAAGCTA
The DNA here is from genome assembly GCA_946251815.1 of Dasysyrphus albostriatus. Taxonomy (NCBI): domain Eukaryota; kingdom Metazoa; phylum Arthropoda; class Insecta; order Diptera; family Syrphidae; genus Dasysyrphus; species Dasysyrphus albostriatus. The sequence goes on along the minus strand of OX276337.1, from coordinate 28,911,641 downwards.
CTGGAACAGAGGGGGGAGAGATGCGAGCGTCACCGTCGGCCACCATTTTGGAAAATGAGTATTATCAAATAATCTTGTGAATAAAATAGTAAGTTGTTTGAAAGCTAATATCCCATTCTTTATATTGTTTTTTTTTTTTTTAATTAAGTTTATTTCATGAAAAGTTTTTGAGAAATTAAATTTTAAAGTTAATATGTTTTTGAAGGTAATCAACTTAAAACAAAAATTCAGAGTATTGACTTTGAAATTTAATTCATCAAAAACTTTCTATGAAAACAACTTTACTAAGAAATACAAATTTATAGAGAAATAAATTATTAGCTTTCAAAAGAGTTTAATATTTTTGTCGTAAACTACGCGGCTCACGAGATATTTGATAAAACATGGTTTCCAAGATGAAAGCTGACGCTCGTGACCCCCGTTGACCAACTTGGATTTACATTTGGGGGACACCGTGAACATATTCTATCAATTAAATAAGTTCAGAAATAAATTGCAACCTATGTTTTTTTTTGCTCTTGCTCTTGGACTAATAATAATATAAGAAAATATAAGAAATGTCATATAAGTACTTATTAACTAAATTTGTTTCTTCATAAAATGTTTCTTTTTTGTTAAATTCATTTCATCAAATTAAAGTCATAATATTTAATATAATCTTTTGTTTAGCTTCAAAAGAGTTCAATAAACAAAAAAGTAATATACTTAAGAACTTTTGTTCAAAGCGCAAAGTTTTGTCAATTCGCAAAGTATTCTTTCATTTCGTTTGATCAACCAAATAAACTTTGCCCTTTGAATTTCATATTATGCATAAAGGTTATCAAGGTTGTGTATGCAAAGAAGAACTTTAATTTTTAATTAAGTATTTGCTGTGGAAAGTTCGTTAGAATAATTTGAATGAATCATTTCAAAGCACAATTTGAAAATACATTATTGTTAAATTAACAACGAATTTGAAAATATTGTGGCGTAGTTTTGAATTTGTCCCTCTTTTTTGTTTTCGATGGTACTGAATCTGAACTGAGGTTTACGCCTAAAATTTCCTTAAACAACATGGATAAAAATGCATTTTTGGCAGTTTTTCACTAATGGCTCGAAAACTACCAATTATTCGATAATTACATCAAAGTACCATTGAAAGTATTGACAATTTTTAACAAATATCTATTTGAGACTTTTTTCTGCAACAGCCTTATTGGACTCGAGCGCTTGTTGAAAATTGACGTATTTTTACTGTTTTCGAAAATCCACTTGAAAGCACTAAGTTACTATTTTATGTGAAAAATTTTAATTTTTGTCTGTAATATGAACTTAGATATATTTCATATAAGACAAAGGCTTACGATTTCTCGAAAAGGAATTATGGTATATTCAAAAAGAATTTTGAAGTAAAATGTTCATATTTTAAACAGCTATAATTAACATTTTTCTCGAAAAAAATTACCTCGCCATAAAATATAACCCCAAATTTGGAATTTTTTTGCATATCTTTAGTTTCCAATATCCCAAAAACGTGACATTCTAGAGAAATTTCAAAACCAGATTCGAGCTCAGCGCATCAAAATAATGGCGTCTAATATATATTTATTCGTTGGAGCCGTTTTTTTAAATTAATTGTTTTATATGAAATTCTTAAAACATTTTTGAGGAAAAATTTTGGTATGCAAAAATAACAAAAAAAATAAAATTAATTAAATTTTCTGTTCATTTTTGAAAATGTTCAACAAAAATTTTCAACTATCTTCAAAATTTTTCTCTTTGAAGATTTTGATAGATAATATTATAAAGTCAAAAAACACGAAAAAGACAGAAAATGCCATACAAATTTGTAAGGGAAAAATGGGCTTAAAGCAATGTGTAAATGACTTCAGACAAAATTTTTGTTGGCCAAATATTTTTTGTAGGGCATAAACTTTTCATTTAGGGGGAGTCTGCTATTTAAAAACGATTTTGGGAAATGACGGGCACAATAATATACATACATACATATATCTCAAGAAAAATATTAAATTCAAATACTTAAAGTTGTTTTTTGTTTAAAATTTCAAATGTCTTTTAGCTTCGGTATTAATTTTCTTTTCTTAAGTTTTGTCACATTACAGCATTTTTCTTATGAAAACCCAACTCAACACAGTGAAACTTTGTTGAAAATAATACTTAAAAAAGTGAGTATACGTCACAGTGTACAATTACATTAATTCCTATTTTGATACTGATATTTTGGTTGTATTTTTTGTAAATTTAAAAATATATTCGATTGGATTGCAATAACTTGCTCTTCTGGTTCAAGGCTATAACTTGGCTATTAAATGTAAAAGATGGCGTATTGAGAACAATACAGTCGACCTTCCATAGCTCGAACTTCTTTAAGTCGAAAAATTTTATTGAAAACTTTGGCTTTTCAACTTTATTTTCATAAATTTTGCCCTGCTCCATAATTCGAACTTCTGGACATCGAATTTCTTTATTTTTCGAAGTTTTAAAATTGCGTTTGATGCCGAAAAGTCTCTTTAACTCGAACTTTTTCTCTTATTTAATTTTTTTTAATCACAGTGACTATGATTATTTTGGAAGTTTGTTCGGTGCAAACACTCTTAACTCTTTGCCTTAAATCGGGCAACCCCCTTTTGTTTCAATTTTTTGAAAAGTACTTGAGTGTCTACCGTGATAAATTTTGGAAGTTTTTTTGAGGAAGAGGGATGGCTGAGTTAAGATTTTGTATGTTTTTGATTTGAACCTTGGTTTTGGACGAGTTTTAAGTTTGTATCAGCAGAAGTTCCTAGTTTGTTGGAAAAGTTGGAAAAATTAAAGCATTTGACTTTTGTAAAAAAAATTAAGGTAATCAATGAAGTTGGTAGTGGTGTTAAAAAGAAAATGTGAACATAAAATTTGGTTAACCTCAGAGTCCGCTTTTCATACTGAAGAAAAGAGACAGTACAAGAAAACAAATTCTAAAACTTTACGAAACAAAAAATTCGAAATAAGACAAGAACCTTAAATATGAAATTTTTCACAAAGCTGTCCCCAAATAGCCAGGAATGAAAACCTCCCAATTGCAGGGATAACTTAAAAAAAAAAAGCTAAAAGAACTGTCATGGGAATGGGAGAAACTGACTTGCTGCCAGTTCACTTATTTTTTAAACTTCTGAATACAAAAAAAAAGTGAAACTAAAAATTTTGTCTCATTTCTTGAAATTGAAGTTTCTATAACTCGATTTTTTTTTCTTTCATTTTGGGAGTTCGACTTATGGAAGTTCCACTGTATATTGTATGACCTTTACTTCCTTACTTATAGACATAATATAATGCATGTTAAAAATGAGAAAACATAAGTCTTTGTCTTAGGAGCGTGGTTAACAGTTAAGTAATTAGCTAAAATTTAAGAGACATTTTTTTATTTTTTTGGAAGAAATAAGGTTGACGCGTCATTTAAAATAAAATAATGAACCTTCATGGCTGTAAGATTTATTTAATGTACATAGCTGGTTTGTAGCAGCGCTGAAATAGACCAGAGGAAAATTATGTTTATGAACTCTTTTCTTATTTGCTTTAGGATTCTCATGACATTTAAAGTAATTTTACCAACTTTTACCAAGGAACCATTTTTGGGACATGATTTTCGATGTAATTATTCTTTACCTTGCTCTCCCCATTAAAAAACCAACCTTTCATTATATTAGGCATTCTTGATTGTCTTTTCTAATAACAAATTGATCTATAAATTATTCTAAATCTCATCTAGAATGCTATTATGCTCTAGGGTAGTAAAATAAATAATATTTTAACTGTTTTATTGAAAATATATTCATTCCTACATAAAGAGACTTAAGTTTGTCTTAAGGTTGTGTCGTATCGTCTTGGTTTTGTACCATAAAGTCACGTTTCGTGTATTTTCATAGATTGTACCAAAATGAATTTTCCAATTTGGTAATTTTCCACAAAAAAAATGAAAAATAGCTATTTGTTTTAATGGAATCTTTTTATTACTCAATCTTATGGGAAACTATAAGTTTTCAGTTCTTACTAAGTTTGATGATGAGTGATGAGTTTTGTACTATTTTTATATTTAATTGTTGTTAAGGCTCATTTGTGGAAACATAACTTAAATATTTAAATTCAACATAAACACTACATTATGTGACAGTTTTCCCAAGGAAAATGTAGAACATTATGCGTTTAAGTTAAACATTAATATTTAAATTTCGCATCTACAAAAGGGTCTAAGTAATTTAATATAATGTTTGCATGCATTATTGATGTGTTGTTATTGTTTACCTTAACTGACAAAAAAATGTTGTTCAGAGTTGGTTGTTTAATCTGTATAGTATGACAAAGATGGTTGAAGTGTATGCTCGAAAGTTTTCCTGAGGTGTATAGGGAGCCCCAAACAACACAACATCACTTTATTAAAGCTGCCCCTTTGTGCATTTTCAATCTCTTCATCTCTTCTTTCTTCTCTAAAGCACTTGAGATTTCAAATTTCAATGCATACAATTAAGTTTTGTCATTTGATATTGAAGATTAAACTTGAGTGATATTTAATTTAAGTTCACTAAATAACATTTATTTGAAGAGTATTATTTGTACATTCAAGTTGTGTGACCATTGTGTTTATTTCCGAGAAATTTGTATTTACTGCCGGAAATCTATTTTGCATAAAGCTTTTTGTTCTATCGACTTAGATGTGTGCATATTGAAGAGATTATGCATTCACTTTGCTTTTAAAGCTTCTCTCTATTGTTTTCATTCAATTTCATAATATGTATAACTTGTTGATATGTTGGTTTTCATGATCCATAGAAAGTTACAGGTGAGAAAGTACAGTTGTCAACAAGGTTGTGTGTTTTTGTTTTTTGAGGTTAAACCAATTGTAAATGTCGTATGTGATTTATCATATTGTTAGTGAAGGGTTAGGGAGACAATACGTTTGAAAAGATTTCGTTAAGGCAACAAAGGATTTGATTTTTTTTAAACTAGTTTGTGAATGATCTTAATACAAAATTAGTAAAATTCGACAAGAATCACCTTCTATATAATAGTTTTTGTAACAAGTTGGTGGTAAAATTCTGTCTGCCTGTCTTGCTGTTTACCTACAGCCTTAATAAATGGATCGATTTTCTTAAAACTTGGTACATACTGGTTTTTGGTGATTCTTGCCACACATTTTTCATTTTTTGTTTTAGAACTAAAAATAACCGTTAGCCTGCTAAAAAAATTTTGTTTGCATTTTTAGAAAATCTAATTTTTCTCAAAAAAGGCTCCACAACTTTTCTTAAAAAAATTCAATACATTTTTTTTGGTCTTCTACCCTTGGATGGGAAAACATTTTTCAAAAAATTTCTATTAATGGTAATTCCGTTAGTACCATTTTTTTATTTTCATTTTTCTTCAAACCGGTTATTTTTATTTCAATTGTTTTTTTTTTATACAGAAGCTTCTAAACAATGTTAATAGTTTTTTTTACAAAAATTTTCCAAAAAATATTTTTTGTTCACAAATTTATTTGAGAATGAAATTCTATGAATACTAAATGGTTGATTTTTAAAAAAACTTGGTATTTAGGGTTTTTTAACACTCTGTAAGGTATTTTAAGAACAAAATTTACTTTTATGAAAAAATTGCGGTACCTTCCATACAAATGTTAAAAAAACATTATGGAAAATATTTTTTTTTTTTTTTGAAACCGATTTCTATGATTTTTATTAAACTTTTTCTGCATGCTATTAGTGCAATTAGTGCGATATACTACCAAAAAATTATAAAAAAATACTAATAACAACTATTTAAAGTACTTCCTAGAGGACGTTTTTTTTTAATTTTGAATTTCTCACTATCGACTGAACAGATTTTGGTTTTTTATATACAAATTTATAATAAGTTTCAAAAAAATGCATATCAAAATTTTCCAAAAAAAAAGTTTCAATTTTTTTTGGAAGATTCGGTATTTCAAAAACGGGTTGACAGTTTATTTTTGAAATTTTATTTTTATATGCACATAACTAAATACATACCAAAATCTTCCTTTAAAATGTTTTAAGAATTTGATATATAGAAATTATTTTTTAAGAAAACCGCTTCAACGATTTTAAATACTTTGTTTCCAAAAAATCATATTCAATCAAGGATTAAGATGGCATTCTCTTTTTTCATCTCAAACTCTCAAGGAAAGCTATTTTAAATATCGTATGTTTTAAAACATTTTTCTCCCATAATTTCCATGTCCTAACATATAGTATTCTTAAGCCCTCTCTTGAACATTAGAGCCAATATGTTCGACCCAGTCGTGAATATTATTTTAGAAACTTCTGTATACAAAAATTATTAAATTCAGCTAATGATGGAAATCGAAAATTAAAAAATGGTAAAAGATATACGATTAATAATCATATTTAACTTCCCATTAAAAGTTATTGTAATTGGTCCAATTTGTCGAATCAAAAATTTTGACATATCTTCACGTTTTGAGCTCCATAGAATCGGAATCCATCATTTTTAGAGAGATGTCTGTGTCTGTACATTTCGCTTTTTTTCGTTAACCATAGAAGAATGAATGAAGGCATTGACTTCGAACAAATTGAAAACATTTTATTTCATAGATAGAAGTTTCAATACATACAGAAAGGACTTTCAAAAAAATTCAATTAGGGTTTTTTTTTTGAGAAAGCAATTTAAAAAACCCTTCTTAAGTTTCTTTAGTCTCGAATATCTCAAGAATTAATCATGGTAGCGGCCTTGTGTTAGTTTTATTCTACGCAAATTAACGTAATTTTAAAAAATATAAAAACGTACCAACTTACAGTTTTTTTTTAATAAAAAAGTTATTGAAAATTTTAGTAAAAAGTGGTTTTTCTCGAATATTTTGAGAACAAACAATGATATTGGCTTCGGGGTAATTTTATTTTATGCACTAGTTTATTTAAAAAAACTGATAATTTTTTTAAAATAATGAATCAACAATTTTTTTTTAAACAAAAGAAAACTCAAGAAATTTTACCAATAATTGTTGAAAATTGTTTTGATATTGGCTTCCGGTTAATTTCATTGCACACATTAGTAAATAATTAATAATTGATAGAATTTGCAATTTCACAAGTAGTTTTTTTTTAACCAAAAAAAAAAAACGGCAGAAAACTGCACCAAAATCGTTGAAATTTTATTCCTCCCAAATATCCTGAGATCACACAAAATGGTATTGGCTTCAGGTTAGTTAAATCCTTAAAACTAGTTCACAATTGATATTCGATAGGTTTTGTAAAATAATTCAACCCACATTGTTTTTTTTTTTTTTTAAGTGAAAAAACTATTCAAAAACTTTACCAAAAATTGTTGAACAAATTTTGTCTTCTAAAATATCTTGACAACTACCAATGATTCTATTCACTTATCTTCACTTGATTGCATATTGAATACATAAAAACTTTTTCGAAAATCTTGAATTGGCGATTTTTTAAAAATAAAATAACATCAGGACTTTAGCTTCCGAGGGCACCATTTGGAAGTTACCAGTTTGGGTCGCACCCAGCCTCTTTTTTTAAAAATAGTTTCACACTGAAAGTTTGCCTTTACTAAAGTAATTTATTTCATTATTTTAAGAGAAGTTAAGAAAAGTTAAGGAGCTATTTTTAAGAAAAATGCGATTATGTAAAATTGCCGAAACAAAAAAGTATGCCAGATTTTTGGTCTAAAAAAACGTGTAGGGAAATGACCAAAGAATCCATCGTAGAACCAGTTCACCTGAAAACAAAAGGAATACCAGAAAACTATCTCATACGTTTTTCAACTTTGGATGATCTCATGATGTCATGGTTTTCATCTGAGGCGGTAATTGTGGGACACCCTGTATATACAAATATTTCACCTCTTTTTGCAACAAAAAATTATTATTTTTTTTATTTAAATTGCAACTTCTTGTTGGAACACCCAACATAATAGGTCTTTGGAAAAGTTGCCAATCTTCAAGTCAAAACTTTTTCATAACCTTTTAGCACACCTCAGTTGTTTTGCAAAAAGATCCCATTTCTTAATTTATAGGTTCGTGAAAATTTTTAATGGAATATTTTATCTCCAATCATATTTGAATCTAGAGAATTTTATTTACTGTTTCGTGTAATTTTCTAGTTCAACCATCATTGTTTTTTATTATATTTATATAAAGTGGTCCAGGTTTAATGTGTATATAAACAAGGATAAGCCATTATCGTTTATTTTTACAAGCAAAAGCAAAATGTAAAAGGCTTTATTTGAGTAAATACGAGAATCATATAACAACTGATGATGGTTGATTCAACTTCTAAAGAAATTTAATTTACTTTTTTAGTAAGTTTTTAGAAAGTCTGACGTTGAACCCCTAACATAACTTCTTTTATGAACTACATCAGGAAGTCTTTCAAAGAGGTGTTTACATAAATGGTTTTAAAATGGATTTAAACTTAAATTAAACTGAGATATGAAAGAAAAACCTTTATATGTAGGTGTTCATGTTTATATTTCTTCCTTTACTTTACTTTTACTTAATTTCTCAGAAAGGAGTTCATTTTATTTTTATTGGAACTCGTTTTAATTAATGATGGAGAGATGTAAACGTATTCATTCAGAATAAAATGTATATCCTTCTTAAATCAATTAAGAAATTTCTGCAATCACACATCAGTAAATGAAGGTTTATCCAAAGCTTGTGAGTTTAATTTTTTAAGTGTTAATTATAAGCAGAGAATTATATGTTCATAAGAAGGGAAGAGGTAAAAGACAAATTTTTGAGAAAAACTAAACTGAGTGGATTAATCTGTAAGGTAAAATTTTAATAGGTAAAAGGTTGCTTGATTGGAGGAGGTGGAATAAGTTTAATATGGCTCGTTGCATCCATTAATCTATTTAACATTCTTTTATTGAAATTTTGGGGGTCTAACCAAGGTCTAGAAAGACAAAATTTCGGAAAAAAAGTATCAAAAACAAAAATCTCGAACCAAAAGAACCTGGAAAATCAAAATCTCTTATGAGGCAATGCTTAATACGGGGGAATCTAAATCATTGCCTCAAAAGTAATCATGGTGAAATATTTAACACAACTTAGCTATCGGCGTACCATATCATCAATTGCAAAGGAATAAATTGGCATTGCAGATCTATAAACGAAAATCCTAGCTGTTTATTATCAGAGCTTAAAGTCCATACAAAGGACACAATAATGTAGTTGTAGTTTTTCAATAAATTAACAATTCTTGGGTGGCCCGCTTTGCAGGTTCAAAGAATTTTAACTTTCTTTTTGGGTCCTCTTCATTCCGTTGTTCCGATAAGGATATGTTGAGTTGCAAGGCAGGCACAAATATCAATAAATTTCCTGGACAACGGAATCTCAGTTGGCCTACTTCACGGGCTCTCGTGATTTCAACTCAATTTTTGGGTCCTCTTTCACTTACACATTCGTCAGTCAGGTCAACAGTTTTCTTGGGCAGCAGAATGAAATTTCGGTGAGATTGCAATGCAGTTAAATTTTGTGAGATATCCCGCCTTCTGCAAAATATGTAAATCTAGTGCATTCATACTTTTAGAACACAGAACACACTGTTATTTATTAATTGGAAAATATTAAAAAAAAAGACTTCAAATGTCAAATATTGAAAACTGCAAAGCCTTGCTAAAAATAATTCGCTTGTTTAAAAATAAAATGTATTTAATTTAACAAAATTAAGGAATATTTTTTTCTAAAACATAGTTTGTATTTTTTTTTTTTTTTAATTGTTAAAAGTAATTGTTAACAAAAAAGTTGAAGGAAAAGTTTTCGTTTCTGAGATTTTATTTTTCATTTACAGGATTTTTATTTTTTTCAGTGCGAGACCCAGTATACGATACGTTGCTGCGAGATTTGAATTTGGAATATTTTGATTTGCGAGATTTTAGTTTCAAGATTTCATATTGCAAGATTTTGTTTGAAATTTTTGAGATATATCGGTGCGAGATGTTTATGCGAGATTGTTAAAATCGAGATTTTGAAATAGCGAATTTGTGAAATACAAGATTTTTAATTTGCGAGATTTCATTATTCGAGACTTTTAAGAATATGCGAGATTTCAAAAATCTTTAGATTTTTCTAGATTTTCTTTAATTTTCAAGATTTTGTGTTTTGAGATTTTAGCACGTTGAGATTTTTTCATTCGATATTTTGGAATTGGATATATAAATTCAATTTCGATATTTTTGCCATTTAAGATTTTTACTTGCGATATACATATCTATGTACATGTAAGTAGGTGCTATATGTCAGGTTATGCATTCATAAGAAAAATTAACTCGAGATTGATTACAGGGAAGATGAGAAAAGTGGGTCTCACAATTCTGTCTGTCTGTCTGCCTGTCGTTTTGGCTGCAGCCCAAACGTCTGGATCAGTTTTCTTAAAACTTGGTATAAAGTGGATTTTGGTCATTCTACCCAAACTTTATTTATCATGTTTTTCTTAGAACTAAAAATAACGGTACATACAAATTTTTGCAGTTTAACAAAATCTTATTTTTCTCAAAAACGGCTCCAAAACTTAAAAAAAATAAATTTCTTTTAGTAAAAGGGATGGGAAACCATTTTAAAATGATTTTTCTTATACAAAATTTCAGGTAAATATTTTTTAGATTTTTAAAAAATAATCAATATTTACTTGCGATATAGGTTCTAGGTAGGGCAAGTTTTGGATTCGTGAAAAAAATTTGGAGATAACAATCAAACATGAAAACATGAAAAAAAGGGTGGCACAATTCTGTCTGTCTGTCCGTGTATTAAACTACAGCCTAAGCCACCGAAGCAATTTTCTTCAAATTTTTGAAAATTGAAATTTTTTAGCACCAAAAATAACAGTACTTGCCCTATAACCGAAAATTAAAAGCTTATTTATTTCAAAAACGGCTCTTGCGATTTTGATAAAAAAATCAATGTATTACTGTTGGGAAGGGGTACTTTTTGATTAACGGCACCTGCCATATAACGGTTTTTTCAATTTTCGATTTTCTCATTAACGGCTCAAACGATTTCAATCAAAATTTGTATGCAAAAGTTCTTTTAAAATTTTAATAATATTGCATATTAAAATTTAAAAAAAAAATAATTTTGGAATTTTAAAAAAATATTAAATTTTAAAAATGAGTAGTTGATTTTTTTTTAAACTAGGCTTAAAAATGTGTGTTAATACATACTCAGAATTGGCATACCAAAATTTTTTTTTTAAATGTTATTAAAATTTTATATATAAGAAAATAATTTTTTAGAAGGCCGCTCCAACGAATAAAATTTTTTTTAGCATTTATAATCAAAAGGCATACTTGTTTTTGGCTTCTAAGTATTTTAATTAGTTGTTTAAGCAATTAAAAGAACTATTTAAATGCTTTTTCAACATTTTTATATTTTTTTATAATTACTCATATTTTAAAAGTTCTTAATTCCAAGCAACTTGAACATCTTGAACTTGCGATCCAGTCGTGCATTTTATTTTATTTTTTTGAAAATCAAATATACAGAAAACTATAGACTTTTTGTATAAAACTCAGTATTTAAGGTTTTTTTCACTACGTTTTAAAGAATTTTGAGAAAAATTTGTACTTATATGAAAAAATAACGGTACCTTAAATATAAATTTTAAAAAACCGATATTTTTTCTTAAAAATGACTCCTACGATTTTTATAAAACTTTTTCTGTATGCTACAAACAATTAGTGCAATTTATTACCAAAAATTACAAAAATTATTAAATAGCAACTATGTATCATAGAAGATATTTTTAAATTTTCTCCTTAGATTTAGATTATTTTTTATATTAATTTCTGATAAGATTAAAAAATATTGCATATCAAAACTTTCAGAAAAAAGTTTTTGGAATTTTAAAAAAAGTTAATTTTTTTGAAAATTTGTTATCACATGAACAAGTTTACAATTTTTTTTTGAAAATTTATTTTTATGTGCACATAAATGAATACATATTTAAGATTTGCATACCAAAAGTTTTGCTTAAAAATGTTTTAAGAATTTGATGTATACAAATTTATGTTTTTTAAAAATCGCTGCAACGATATAATTTTTTTTTCGTATATTGATATTCAGTCAGGAATTAAAATGACGTTCTTTTTTTCATCTTAAACTCTCAAAGCAGTTTTTTTAGGTAATTAATGCTTTTAAACGTTTTTCTCTCATAATTTTCATGTATTTACGCACAATTTTCTTAAACCCTTTCGTCTTGAACATAAGAGCAAATGCGTGGACAAACTCTTGCATTTTATTTTATTCGTGTTTTGATACGTGAATTTTCACGTTGTGCTGGTAATAACGGGTGATTTTTTAAGAGGTTTAGAACTTTAAAAAAAAAAAAACACAAAAAATTCGAAAAAATGAATGAAATATTTATTTGAATCGATAGTTTGAACTTTGCAATTTAATGTTTAAAGATAATTTCATGCAAATGTTGACCGCGGCTGCGTCTCAGGTAGCCCATCCGCTGAGTCCAATTTTGGCATACTCTTTCACACATATCGGCGGGTATCTCACGAATGAATGCATGGATGTTGGCTTCCAGTGCGTCAATCGAAGCGGGCTTGTCCCTATAGACATTAGCCTTGACATACCCCCACAAAAAATAATCTAATGGTGTCAAATCACACGATCTAGGCGGCCAATTGACCGGCCGGAAACGTGAAATTAACTGTTCACCAAACTCGCCTCGCAATTGCGCCATTGTTTCGCGTGCTGTGTGGCATGTGGCACCGTCTTGTTGAAACCACATATCATGCAAGTCAAGAACTTCCATTTCGGGCAAAAAAAAGTTTGTTATCATCGCTCGGTAGCGTTCTCCATTGACAGTAACGCTGCGATTCGCATCATCTTTGAAGAAATATGGCCCAATAATGCCGCCGGCCCATAAACCGCACCAAACAGTGGCTTTTTCGGGATGCATTGGTAGCTGTTGCAATACTTCTGGCTGATCTTCACTCCAAATGCGGCAATTATGCTTATTTACGTACCCATTCAACCAAAAATGAGCCTCATCGCTGAACACAATTTTTTTTTTTTTCACATTTCGAACCGAGCACGAATTTTGATAGTAAAATTCAATAATTTGCAAGCGTTTTTCATTTGTAAGACGATCCATGGTTAAATTGCAAACCAAACTGAAGCTGTTTGACAGTGACACAAGGTACTAAACACACGTCAGCTGTCAAAACCAGTGTTGCCAAAACCAAACCAGCTAAAAAATCACCCGTTATATTGATCCATAACTCATAATAATAATTGTGTACACAGAAAGTTTTAACTCCAAGTGCAGGCAAAATTTAATATATTCACCCTTTTTTGATAAAACTTCTAAATTATTGAAATTAATGGTGAATCTGTGTGGAAAAAAAGTAAATTTCTGCACTGGTTCAGGAAATTAGAGTAAGCAACTCAGCTTTCATTCTTATTTTATTACATAATATGTCTGTTCGTGTACTTCCCAAAACTACGAATTTCTACAAATTTAATTTTTTATTTGAACTTTGGCAGAACTTTGAGCTAAATTCGTAAAAATTTGTTGTTTGGGAGGTACGCGAACAGAAATAAAGATTCCATCACTTTGTATATATACGTCAAAAAAAAGTTAACAAAAATTACAATCATATTACAAATCAAAAAATTAAAGGTTTTGGATTGTGGATAACTTTCAACCAAATAGCAGATATTTTTAGATAAAAGTCATCTGCTACGTTTTTGGAAAATGGACAAAACCATAGTAGGACAAGATATATTATCAAATACTAAGAATACAGGTACATGTGGAAAGTTGAATTTTGAGATTTTATGGCAAAATTATACCACAGTAGTATTCAATAGTTATCCGGATTACACATCACTACGAAACAAGAAAAGCAAAAGAGAAGAAAATTTTTAAAATTTCACCTAACATCGATATAGAAAATAATGTGACATGAACTATAGTACCTCCCATAAACTGAATTCCTAGATAACAACTCCAACAAATCTGGATTCATAAAACGCTCGAAGAAACACTAAAATAAGTTAAATATTTCAACATGTCATGTGAGCCAGGTGGAGGCTGAATTTGCAAAATATGGCATTCCGGTTATTGTAGTTCCTTCCAAAGATTCTACTTTTACATAAAAATCTCCCATAGAACATCAGGAAAATATGGCTTTTCTGCCTGAAACCTAAAGCTATGTGAGACATACCAGCATAGAAAACACGGATGGCTGCATTGAGTGAGATACATTATGTAGTTCTTGTTGTTCGGGAAGTAAAAATAAAATAAAATAAATACACTCAAACTTTTTCAGACCAATGACAAAATTATGTATTCTTTTCTTATAAAGGAGTACATATCACAAAGGAGGAAATTCAAGCTCATGAATAAATTTATAAATTATGTACACATATACATAGTATGTGGACTTAACAACGCTTGAAAAGGCAAAGTATCAACACTACAGGTGATGAGGACCATCTGAACTATGTAAATGACCAAGAGTTTTAATTATAATTTTTTTTAATGAAGTTATTAATAATAACATCAGAATTAAACTAATGTAATTATAAAAACAAAATTAAAAATGTGGAAATAAGCAATCATAAACAGAGTATTTCACACAGTCAACGCCTAAGATGGGTTCCTGAGGCAATTAAGCTAAAAAACTTATGAGTTATGAGTTTTTTATTTGGTTCATATTCTTTTACATTTTACTCTGATTTTTTTTTACTTTTAATCCTTTTTTGCCAAAACGTTCGTTACAAGTTCATTTATTTTAATAGAAAATATTAAAAAGAATAAAGACTAATTTTGAGCTATAGTGTAGTGTCATAACACTTCCATTCACTTTTAGAAGATAAGAAATTATGCGCTGCCATTTTTCCGATGATGATACGAACAATAGGAGCCATGATTTTATCGGACTTTTTTTGAAGACTTTACTTTGTTGATTAAAATTTTTGTTTCAAATCTCCAAAAAAGGAATAAGGTTCGTATAAAATGGTTATCACCCCTATTATGATTATCAACTATCAACTTGATAGTTGATACATTTAAAAATCAATGTTTAAAACCCCAACTGATAAAAGTTTTGATTATTGGGAATGATCAGAAAAAGTATCAACATTGTTAAAACTATTATTTTTGATTTTTTTAAGTTTTTGTCCAGTTGACTTGAAATTTTATTCACTACTTTCAGCCGTCAAATTTTGTTCAAATTTAATCAGATTAGAGCTAAAAATAAGCACCAAAATTAGTTCTAATCCCTTGGGAACATTTCTGAACATTTTGTACCATGTTCTCCAAATTCGGTACAAATCAGTATTGGAATCATTTTTATATGAAAGTATACACTCAAGTGCATATTTTAGAACATTTTAAAAATAATCTTCACTCAGTTCCTGACTTCGGGAATACTTTGTTTAAAATTTTGAAATTTGGGACCATGTTCTAACCTAAATTGTGAAGCCCGTTATTGAAGTAAGAAAAAATATATTCCGGAAAAATAATTTCATAAGACCGGGGTCTGTTTTCCACCGTTTTGGGGGGGGGGGCAATTTTCTAAGAAAATAACTTAAAATTAAAAACAAATATTTAAAAAACAACGACAACAACTTAAATGATATGAAAGCTGTTTTTAAAGTAAAAATCCATTCTTTTCAAATTAATTTGTTTTGTGAGTCAAAAAAATTAGAGGAACAAGATTTTTTTAATATTGAGGAGCTGAATGTTTGTGATGATGAGTGGTCGTATTGATTTAAAACATGATAGAGAACAAAAAAAAAGAGTGCCACATTTCTGGCTGTCTGTCTGTATACTTCGATCTAAAGTGACAGCCAAACTATCAAGCAGTTTTCTATAAATTTTGAACTTAAGTTTTTTTTGTAATTTTCTAGATTTAAAAATTTGGAATTTTTGTAAGCTCAAGAAATAACGGTGCATGCCATACAACCGTTAAGGAAAATCTTATTTATCTCAAAAACGGCTCACCAATTTTAATATATAAAATCAGCGTATTTTTGTAGGTATGGTGTACTTTCTGGTAATTTTTAATCAAATTTGATTGTTTTTCAATTAATGGAACCCAAAAGATGCAAAAAAACACTCGCTTCAATGGATTATAACGGACTACATTCCCAACCTTGAGTCACCCAGGAGAGCAGTTTAACTTTCGGAGCTAAGGTAATCTCTCATTAAAAGTTAAATAAAATTGTTAGTTGGTAGTAGTTGGTAACGATTTTTATAGTAGTGTTAGTATACCCATTGGATTATCTAATAGAAGTAAAAGTAAGAGGTTTCATGAGGTTTTGGGTTTTTGGAGGACTTTAGAAAGAAAAAAAATCACATACAAATTGTTTAAATAAAATAATTTAAAATAACAAAGAATTAGTGAAATAATTTTATTGGAATTGATCGTTTTTAATGATGACAATATTGGTTAGCGTAAAAGAAAAGTCTAGGAAATATTCATCCTCTAATATGAGCAATATCGACATTTTAAAAAAGCACTAATTTAGCTTCATAATGAAGACTATTCAAAACCTTCTAAGAACGGGGAATTACAAAAATGTGCATGCAGTTTTACAAAAACAAATACTCAAATTTTTTAGGTCCAGGTATTGACAACATTCCCTGAAAAAAATTCGTTTTTTAGAGAACATTTTTTTTTTGCCACTTTTGGCGCGCTAGAATCACTTCTCATCCCACTGTGCGGCAGTGACTTTGGAATACCCTCTATATTCTTGCATTACAACGAAACACCACAACGAAGGAAATTCAAGCAAGCAATGCAGAGTATCTGAACCATGCAATGTAGAAGTAGATGAGCATGGGCTTAAATCATAATTTTCCTTAATGAAATAAATAAATATTTAATGATCAGTATAATTAAGCTAATGTAACTGTAAAAACTAAGTTATAAAGATCGTACATACTACACAAATTAAAAAATATTATCATAAGCGATTTAATTTTTATTTAATTCGTTAAAAATGGCAGATCCACAGGTCCGTTTACTTGTCATATGGCAAAATAACATATGTAGTTCTGATTAAGTGTTATTCGAGAGGCTCTCAACTTATAGCCATTTTAATTACTGACATTTTCAATTTTGACAATCTGCGCAGTATGTATTTTACTAGATTTGTATACTGTGGCGAATACTTAATATCTGCTACATATTTTACAAATCTGGTTCGTTTTTTGAGCAAATTTGTTTCCCTTTCTTCACTC
Source organism: Dasysyrphus albostriatus (assembly GCA_946251815.1). NCBI lineage: Eukaryota > Metazoa > Arthropoda > Insecta > Diptera > Syrphidae > Dasysyrphus > Dasysyrphus albostriatus. The sequence goes on along the minus strand of OX276337.1, from coordinate 28,894,419 downwards.
AGCATTTTCATACCTGCTGGGTATATCTTTGCTTGCTTTATAACACATTGGTCTCATATTTGGGCAGAAGAGTCGTATGAACTGGATGCGAGTCGTAGAATTGCTCTTTCGGCAGCGGCTGTAATAGCACTTACAGTTACTGTTCCCCCATTTATATTTGTTTCTATAGTTGTACCTATATACACTTTCTGTATAACTCTCACATTGATAAAATTAGACAGGAAACAATTAAAATTAAAAGAAAATACATAATTTTTTTTTAATTTTTAACATTTCTCGACCGATTTTATCGATGTGAGGCTACAAAACGGGCACTAGACACATTTTGTAAAATTGAGGGTATGACTTTGTGGCTTCGTAGATTTTTTTTTAGCTATTTGGTAAAAAAAAACAGGCCACACTTACGTTAAACTTTGTTTTCTCATCCTCTCGATTTAAAGACATCAAAGGACAGTGTTTTAAATTTCGAATAAATACTTGTCTATAGACTTGCAAACAAAAAGTTAAAATATAGAAGGGGGTGCTATTCAAGTGAGCCAAAATGAGACCACGTTTTCCACAGTAATTTTAAAAAAACAAAACTATTTAACTATTTCAAATTTTATTCATGGAGTGTTAGAACTCGTCTTTTAAGTTGAAAAATTATATTTGTATCATAGTCACATAACTGTCCTTTCACATAACTCCAGTGATAGATACACCCAATACTTACACATTGCAATAATTTACAAGAGAGTGCATTGAAAGTCCACGAAATTTTCAAAACTTTAAACTCCGGAAAAATTTCCCCATTTCTGTACTGGATTTTCACAATTCCTGTGCTTTGTGTGTCTGATGGTGGCGTGAAATCTGCATTATTCAACATTTATATTCACGCACAACAGACAGCCTACACAAAACAATAGCGTTAAATTCAAAATAGCAGGTATTAATTGGTTACGCCATAGAAATGCTAAATGAACTTTGACCTTAAATAAGAACTTCTTGCGAAAACAATGGAACCTGAATCTACATTGGTCATAGCAAAGTTACTCGTTGATACCGAATCTTTGAGTCAGGTCATTAATATCTATACATATCAGCTACAGTCAAATCACAGATTCTCTTATTTTTTTGTTAGTGTTTCGTTGCGGGCTTGGCGTTACGAATGGCTTACTTGTTTCGCAGAGAATTAAATTGTTGATGAAAAATTTTAAAAACGATATAACTTCTAGTGTTCGTAATGGTGAGATTGAACTTTGGACTGTGGCATTTATGATTTCATTGCTTTTTATTCTTGAACCAGGGCTGTGGTTGTCAGGAGTTTTTGTGTAAAATGAAACATGGATTTTAGGAAGCAAAAATATATTCCTTTTGAGAAGATCTACCTTGGACTTTAATAGGATTTTAAAGAGAATGGAGAGAAGCAAAGTAAAGTGTTGGTGTTAATCTTAACATTTGAAATTCGAAATTTAAAAAGACGAGGTAATGTTTTTAGAAAACTGGTGCTTGTTTTATGTACATACATACAGAATAACTATTCTCATCTGTGACGAAAAAGTGATCCAATAACGTTGACTGGGAATCGAAAAAATGGTTAAGGAAGGACGTATCAACGGAATTTTTAACGCAAATATATTGTATTCCGATTTTTATTGATTTTTTTAGTTGTACCATTTTGAATGAAGGTCAAACTAGCTTGGAACTCAGAAGACAGACACACCACGCCAATTATATCGCATGATCTTCTTATTCTCATTCAGTAGAAAGGTTTTTTTCATTTGTCACTGTCATTCTTGCATTCGATTAAGCCGACAATTTATTGAATATACTCTGTGTTATAAGGAAGGATATAACAAGATGTATTTGATAAGGGTCAAGAATTAATTGCAATTGGAAAGGATTTTTTTGATAGAATACATTCAATATGTAGTTTGTTTCCACTTTTGTTTCACTAATTAACAATACTGACGTCTATTAATCGAAATAGAATCATGGATTTAATCAAAAAAGAAAATGTACATTAGTAGAATGGAGTGGAGTTAAATATTAAAATATTATAGCATACAAATTAATGAGTGTGTGAAGTTAGCTCCCCTTTTTTTGGAATTTGTTATTTTTGAGATTTGTTCCAGATTGTTCTAGTTGTTCTGAACATTTTTCCAAATTTTTGCACCTCTATGTTCAAATAAAATTCGAAAAAATTATAGCCCCCACTTCTTTTGAAATTCTTACTTTATACATTTTTTTTTAGTTTAAGAAAGTGTTCTAAACATTGTTCCAAAATATTAAAGTTGTAGAATTAATATTTAAAAAGATATAGTCTTTCAAACTTTTTTTTCGAAAATGTAAACTGCGGCTTCCCAATTTTTTTTTTTTTTAAGTTTTTATTTTAAATACCTAATAACATATACATGTTTTGAGGAAATATGGTGTCCTTACACTAGCTAAAACTGCCTCAAACCGAGCTTTAAAAAAACATCTTCAAGTTTTTGAATTTTTAAAGAACTTTATTGGCTCATCTTTTACAAAATTCTAAAATCCAAAACTTGTTCCAAGTGCAGAATCAACTAAATCCAATTGTTCCAAGGATTCATTAAAAAATATTGAAAATTGCAGATTTTAAGCCGAAAAAACACTTTAAATGAAAAAAAAATACTAATTATCCTTACTCTGGCCCCCCTTTTTAAGAATATCAAAATTCAAAAACTTGTTCCAGGTTGTTCTAGGGGTCTTCTAAATTGTTCCGACCTTTCGTTTCTTAAAATTGATTTTTAGTATTAAAACTTTCAAAAAAATGCTCCCCCGGCCCCTCTTTTCCAAAATCGATAATCCAAAAAAGGGGGGCCAGAGCAAGAATAATTAGTATTTTTTCATTTAATGTGTTTTTTCGGCCTAAAATCTACAATTTTCAATATTTTTGAATGAATCCTTGAAACAATTGGATTTAGGCGATTTTGCACTTGGAACAACTATGGGATTTTAGATTTTGGAAAAGGAGAAGCATTTTTTGAAAGTTTTAATACTTAAAACTTAAAATAAATTTTAAAAAACGAAAGCTCGAAACAATTTAGAAGACCCCTAGAACAACCTGGAACAAGTTTTTGAATTTTGGTATTCCTAAAAGTATCATATTCTATACTTACCGGTTGCTGTTATGAAAAAAATGTGTACACCTATACACAGCTGTAGAATATTTAGTCTTCTAATTTTTATAATTTTTGTCTTTCTTTTAAGCCTGTGGTTCGCAAGTTATATTTTTCTTAAAATTGAATCTTCACTATACAGCTAAAACTTATTTCCCTACAATCTGGGAATAGACTTAGAGCTTGCAGCATATTTTTGGGTTGAACACATAACCAAAAAATGAGTTTGAGGGTCTTTAGATGCATACATCTTGACATAAAATTCAAAAAGTTTTTTTTTTACCGCCCGTGGTAAGTACGAGTGGTTGAAAATAGCGGTTGTGTTAGGGCCACATGCACTTCACTTCACTTCATTTTTTTAAAATGGGAAAAAGTGCTGTGAAATTTTCTTTTAGTCTAAAGAGTTAAATTTTCACAATCCGATTAATAGAACTCAAGATATAAACTTTTTAGGTGCACCATATCGAGAGATATTTGGAGAATTAAAAAAATCAAAACTCAAAAAAAAATCCCTTTAATAAAGCTGAAATAGTTTGCCTCATCAAAGCTCATATCTTAAGTTTTATTTTTCAAATCGTTAAAATTTAAGTCTGTGGACCTAAGTAAAATGACAGAGCATCTTTTCCCATTTTTATTAAATTAATTAAAGAACATGTGGCCCCTTACACAATGTTCTGAAAACCACTATTTTCAAACTCTCGTTCTTATTTCGGGTGCCAAAAAAATTATGCCAGATGCATGTTACTAAAAATCTTCATAATCATTTTTTGGTTATGTTTTCAAAACAGAAATATGCTGCCACCTCTTAGACTAGAAAAAGCTTCAATTTTTTTAAAGAAATTACTCAAATCTTTCCCTTTCTGGTTGGAAAAGTTCTAAATTTATCCCAGTCAACACTTAGTCTTCATATATTTGACTTGGAAAATCTTCATCGTCAATCAGAGCGAAATTATTTGAAAAATGTTTGAATATAATGTCCACTTCATTAAGAACAAATAATAGCCTTGTTTTTTAGTGCGAGCCACCTTAGCTTACGCCACTGATCTGAACCAATTGTCATGGTAATTTATCCTTTTCCCTGTCAACCAATAATAATGTTTAACTCTAGAGTCCTTGAAAGTATGTATTTGTTGAAGAATATAACAATTATTTACCAGGTGTTTATTTCGAAGAAGTAATACCACTCGACTTCGTTTTTCACTGACAATATTATGTAAGTCTCAAATTTGAAAGAAAATTTTATTATAGTGTAGATTTATTCCAGTGGTATATTATATAGCAAAATCCAATATCAGAGGATTTTATAAACAAGAAATAATGCTCTCGTGGAGATATATTTGAATTTAAATATACACAACAGATGTTCCTTGATTTACTTTACAAAGAACATTGGTCCAAAATGAATTTTTTCATTGTAAAAATCATAACTTTTGAAACGCATAAAGATATTGCTCCAATTTTTTTCTACTTAAACGAAACTTCCTAAGCCAATTGAGTAGTGACTTCAGAGGGTGATTCAAAATCAAGGGCTGAAGTTGGATTTTCCTATAAAAAGGAGTCAACAAAAAGCGAATTAAAGTTAAACTTTAAAAACGGTGCTTAAACTTCCGAATTACTGGCTAAGCAGAATGGAGACGGATCTGCAACTGTAGCTGCACGTGGAATAGCTGTCCAAATGTTGAATACACACAGATCCAATGATACGAATGCAACACGATGCAGCTGCAGAGGGAGCTGCAGATGGAGCTGTAAACGCAGCTGGACAAGTTGGCCAACTTTAACTTTTGCATGCAGCTATTTGACGTTTTCAAATTGCGAGCGCAATCGAGTGTTTACATCGGGGTTGAAGTGAGTTTTAAACTCTTTTCAATCTCTCATAAGGACGTAAAGTAATTAGAGCCTTTTAAATTTGGTGATGAATTAAACTTGCCCAGCTGACTTCAAATTCAAATGACACAAATGTCAGAAATCTGTAAAGCACATTGTGGTCGGGTAAAAAAATCACGTAAGTACGAATTTTTTTGGCAACTATTCCAGCTGCATCTGCACCTTTAGTTGCAGCCCTCTATTCTATTCAGGCAGTTCAATTAATAAAATTTATGCTAATTTAAGTGTTCACAGGGTGTTCCAAAATAAAATTTTCAACATCAATGGATGCATAAAGTTAATGAACCAATATTTAATAATTTCAGCAGGTTCTAAGCCGTATATATTCTAAATTTTGTTGCTTATATGGACATATTTTAAATATTAACTGTTTCAGTGATTTAGTGTGAAACAGTATAGGAAGCAAGTAAACATACTAACTATTAAGTAAATTAAAAAAAAAAACAGTTAAAGCTACGAAATTGCCCGCAAAAAAATAAAAAGAATTAAGGATTATATATTTTTTTGCCTGTCAGAAAGAAGTTCAATTACAAAAATTCGATGTTTAATGTAGCAAAATCGTAAGTCAATTTTTTGTAATAGTTACCATTTTAAAAACGGGGAGCGGTAGAGGAAACTTAGAATTAGAAAAAAATATTTCACGTGCTCAGCTATTCTAAGAAAGAAAATAACCTAGACAGTCCAAAAGTAAACTTGACTTTAAGACCAAAATGATAGCACATGTTTTTTTTTAACAAATAACAATATCTTTGCAGGTTGCAGCTGCTATTTTGCATATGGTTTAACAAATAAATAGGTTAAAATATCATGATAGCTTTTCATAGCATCTAGCGAGATTTTCTTGTAGCTCTATTCAAACCTTAAAATACTCATAAAAAAGTTTATTTTGTTTGTTTTATTTATTAAAAAGATTAGGGGCATTTATGCAATAGCGTAAAGTTGTTATAAACGTAGTAAAGTTGTAAACTTTGTAAATTTGTCAAATTTTCCATACAAATTGTGACAGAAATTAAGAAATTTAAGACTTTACAACATTTACGATGAGTTTACGCTGTTGTATGAATACCCTTATTATAATTTTTATTTATTTTTTGTATTTACTGTAATATAAAACAAGAACGTAACATTCATGGAATATACCATAACTGCCCAAAAGAAAATAAAGATGTCGGTTTTTGTTATTTTTTTCTTTAGAAAAAAATTATTTCGTTTGCTGTTATTGAAGGTCCCGTTTTTATTACTATTAAAAAGAAAAAGAAAACACTAACACCGGTATTCATAAACGCAAATAAAACACGAATATCTTAAGTCAGTGAGTTAAGTGTCAAATCTTATCAATAAATTTAAATTCAAGGTAATAAACTAATTCACCAAAATATGTAGGTACATAAAAACGAGTAATTAAGTAAAAAATGCTTCTGTCATTGTTGCCCAAAACTAGATAAAAGGAAACAGTCTCTAGTGACACACATGCGTCTTACAACTTCAAATGAGAGAGTGTATGTGTTATAGTTCATATTTTGTGAAAAACTATATGTGCAGTTCAAAAAATAGTCTTTGGTAACAGAAGAGTTCTTGTTGATTGTAGTAGATTTTTGTTAAGATTTTGAAATTATCGTGGATTTGCAGTTTATATTTTTATTGATATGAAATTTTAATTCGTGAACTAACTCCTGATCGACGTTTTAGTTAATTTGTGAATTAAAAGTTATCTAAGCTATTTTTATTGATAGGGCTGTAAAAAAACATCGTACTAAATATTTTTGCCATGACTTTTGGCTTTTTGGACCACAGTGCGACGTGACATGACGGACGTTGCATGGCACCAGCGATGGTGGTTAATTCAGGCAGAAAAAAGCTCTGCTTCAAAATAAACAGCCTTTTATCAAATTTATATTGTTCTTAGTAGGTGTTTAGAAAGATACATACATACATTAGGATGTGTTTATTATACTCAACACAGCAATAAAATATTCAAGAGATACTTATATATAATTTAATTTCAATGTGAAATTTGAAATTATTTTCACATTAAACTGAAAATTCTACATTAAATGGAAAAAGCATGAAACTGGTTCTTTAAATTGAGGTTGAGGTGAGTACAAAAGAAGATGACCCATTTTTGCTTGGTGTGAATTTATTTGGTTTTAATTCTATCCCACACACCATTTATTTAATTTTTTTCTCTTTGAAGAGCTTAGGTACCCATTTAAGCTTCTAAAAATACATTTATAAACACAAATAATCAGATATTTTAAAATAAGTGTTTCATGTCACAAATCCTTTGAACTTTATACTTTGTATAACAACAACCTAAACAAAAACAACATACGCTTACTGATTTCTTTAATAAATATAAAAATGTAAAAGACAAAAAACATAATAAGACTTATTTTAGCACTTATATTCTTATAGAGAAGAGATCAAACAGTTTAAGGAATTCTAAATAATTTGGTTCGTGACTTCGTGTGCATTAGAGTAATCGTTAGAAAAAGTTTATTTTTGATCGGCATATTAGTCCAGTCAACGAAGACATTATAAAATAAATGCAATTTATCATGCTCTCTGGGTTATTATATAAAATGGTTGAGATGGCTCCCAGATATAACATACTCCATTTAGTAAAATATTAGCATCCAAAGTGACTTTCCAAGATTTTAACGATTTTCTGCCTCCAACTACCTACCAGATATAACATACTAAAAGTCCCCACCCCGTGAGCTCCAGGCAGGAGGAGGACTTAAAATGCCCATTGAGAACTTTGTTACTGTCCTACATGATTGATGTTTTTTTTACTAACTTAGCCCCAAATACTGGAAAAAGTTAATTCATACTGATTCATGGTCATTACAGTGACGTCCTGACAGCAAGTTGGGGTGTAAGAAAGAAGGTTTTGTTTAAAATGTCCTATTTTATTTTTTAAATAGTATTATAGTATTTTTTTTCCATATGAGAAACACTCTTTCTTCAAAGGTTAGATATGCACAGGATATGTCCAAGCTATTGGCCAATACTTTGTGAAATAAAATTGACACATGTTCTATCAAAAAAATTATTTTCCTTTTACACAGGAGGGATAAATAGCATATACAATAACAGCAATAACACCAAAATGTACCAAAATGTATAAGACAGATAAATAGTAAAATGCACAACTGCACGCTGAGGGTTTAAGAAAATTATATTTAATGACATGAAAATGAGAGAAGAATATTACACAATGAAATGCATGAAATAAGAAAGAAAAGAAAATAAATGAACTCCTAAAAACTTTTGGTACGTAAATCTTAAGTATTTATTTATGAACATATAAAGGTAAAATTTCCAAAAAATTGTCAGTCCATAATATAAGATATTGAATTTTCAAAAAAAAAATTGATTGTTTTTAAATTCAAAACTTTTTTTTTTATTTTTTTCAAAAAATATTTTGTTTGAAAATATTGGTAAGAAAAACAATTGGTAATGTTAACAGCGTCTGTTTAAAAAAAATAGTGAAATCAGAATCATCGTTTTAAAGAAAATTGAAATAAAAATGTACGTTTTTTTGGGAGGTAATTACCATTAATAACCATTTTTTTAAATGTACTTTCCCATCCCAAGGTAGCCGGGAGCGGGTTGAAATTCTGGTTTCAAAATTCTGCCTTTCAAAATTCAGTTTTCTTTTTCAAAAAAACTTTTTCTTTTAATTCTGTTTTTTTTTCAGATCTGTCTGTCAAAATTCTGCTTTACAAAATTCTGTCATTTAATATTTAAAAAAATAAAATTCAGCTTTTTTCTTAAACAACTTGTATTATTAACGAAAAAAAATTCAAATCTTCGTTAACCATTTGTCTTATTTCTGGTTTTCTCCATGTCCAATTAAAATCTTAACATTGACTTTTTTTCAAAATAGAACAAATAACCAGCCATGCCCAATTTATCTTTTCGTTTAGTTTTATACTTTAACCGGTTATTGAGGCTGTACTGTAACTTTTAATGCATAAATGGCGTAACCCACATTTTTTTACAAATTTTTTAACCAGATCGATGTGTTATAATACTGTGCTTACGCTTAGCCAAAATCTGATTTTTCAGCAATTTTTTTTTTGAGATTTCAGATTGGTGGACCAAGATTTGAAAAATATTTCGTTGAAATCTGGATTTTCATTGAGATTTCATTGAAATTTTCATGAACACTTTTTCCATCAATTAAAAATATTAAAAATCGAATTTCGTTTTGGTGGGAACATAGCATAATATTACTTAATTTGAAATTGAAGTAGGTCATATTTTTGAAAAACTTAGATATTTAGAATTAACAATGGTATCTTCGACGGATTTTGACGATGTAAGGAAAACACAGGAGAATCAAATAAAAATCAAATTAAAAAATCAGCTTCACCACTTTTTCACCAAATAAAAGAAATTTTTCTTAAGCAAATTGATTTACGAAATTCTGCCAATAATAAAAACACCATTTTCCAAACCTTCTATTTATTATTCGCAGAATTTTGTAAAACAGAATTTTGAAAAACATAATTTTGAAATGCGGAATTTTGACAAACAGAATTTTGAAAGCAGAATTTTTAAAAGCTGAATTTTGAAAACAGAATTCAGCGAAAATAATTTTGACCCTGCCAGAATTTCGACCCCAAACCGAAAGGGGAGCAGGTCAAAATACTGTAGACCAAAATACTGTTTGAAAGTTAGTTGAAAATAATTGTATTGCCAAAATTCTGTATTTCCGAATTCTGAATTTCAAAATTTTCTATGATAAAATTCTGTTCTTCAAAATTCTGTATTTTAAAACAAATCGTTTTGATAATGTAAAAAGTCTATTTGATATCAGAATGCATAATACTGTAGGTACTTGTTGGTATGTACTACAAATTCTCATACTTATAAATTTTAACTCATGCAGAATTTTGATCATACCAAATTTTAAAATACAGAATTTTTTTCCTACAGAATTTCGTGGAACTAGAATTATGAAAAACAGTATTTTGAAATATCGAATTTTAAAAACAGAATTTTGACCATACAGCATTTCGACCCCAACCCAGTCGACTTATTGACATCATAAACAAAAAAAATTTGTACACATGAATACTTTTTATTTTAAAAAGTTTAACTTATCAAAGAAAATAAATTAAGAACATTTGTATGTATATGTTCCTATCATTAATTTGTTTCCACGAAACAAAAATTTACCTTTCTATTCATTAGTAAAAAGGACAAACATAATCTTCTTAGTTTTTTTTTTTTTTATATACATAAAATGGAAAACAGCATCAACAGAAAGCGAAAAAGCAAAAGCATAACAAGAGTATTGCTCATGGGGAAAGTACTTGTAGGTACCTACTTTGATAAAATAAACAGAAACACCAACCATCAAACAAACAAGGACAAATAATAATATTGCGTATGTAAGGTTCACGTGCCATATTCTAGTCTGCTGCATGCAGCTTAAATACTATATGACCGACGACAACGGTGCCGACCGACGTTACTCGTGCTGGCAAATTAAACAGAATGCAATTCATTGTTGGTATTTGATTATTAATCAAATTTGCCAACCAAATCCAATTACAATGTAATGTAATTTGTAAAATTTTTGGTTTTGTGAGTAAAGAAGCACGTGGTTCTCAAGAACAAGTATAATAATATAGGCATAGTGAGTTCCTTAAATAAGTGATGGTTAGAATGGGTAATTATTGCCAGTAGAATTATATTAAGATTGTTTTATTCAAGAAAGCATTTATAGATTTCACTTTACTAGATTAAATAAAATCATAAATAAGGTCCACTTGCACGAAACAAAAGGATAAGTGAATAATACTCAGAAGAAAAGCTATCAATGTTTATGTATACATAAAAATAAATGAATTAACTCTTCTTGTTTCTTGCATAAACACTTAAAAAACTTTAACACACTGACTTGAAATTAGATATCTTTAAGTAAATTTAAATTTGAAGGGTAAGTTCAAGTTTCCAGCAACTTTTTTTTGTAATATATTTTTAAAACTATTAACTTAAGCTGTCTGGCATATTGGCTGCTAGTCGAAAAAACTGAATTATTCTCACCTTTATATTCTATTTAATCAAAGTCTAATACTTGTTATTCTTTACAAATTCATATATAACCAACCTACATATAGCTATATGTATATCACAAATAAAAGAGGAACAAGGTAAATAAAGGTTAAAGTACATCAAAAGATTTTCTTTCGTAATAGTAAAATCTTGATATTTTTAATCTTTATACAATTTCGTTGATTGATATTGAAGTCACTTTTAATTAAAACTTTATGTAAGTAAGTATACAAGAAGGAAAATAATTGTATCTATTGAGTTATCGATGTAATGGTTCTTTGGTATAAAGGATCGTAGGAAAGTAGGTATATCATTTTGATGAAGAAAATTAAATAACTCCTTTCAAAGTGTTCTTAAATCAAAGAGCTCTTCTGGGGATAAAGATTGAAGTAATGGCCGTACATCAAAAACAAGTTCAGTTAAATTTAACATTTATATTCCTTTATTTAAACATACTCTACTCACCCAATGCACAGTGGTCACTTTGTTGAATATTGGCTACAAAAATAATTTCTCACGAAAATTTCTGATTAAATTTTTTTGAAATTTTGTACACTCAATGTCAATCCAATGTCAATTTCTTAATTTCATTTTTTAACATATTGGCTTAAAAATGTGGGGCGATTATTGCTTCAAAATAGCATTTTTTTTTTTATTTAAATTCATTTTTATTTTCAATTTTCTTAAAACTATCTTAAAGCTAGACAAAAATTCATAAAAACTAGCCTACTTATCAATATCTTAATACTAACTTACTGGCCCCAATCGGACGCTCTAAGTTAAACTAAATAACTTAATGCTAATGCCTTTCGGCCTAAGAACTATCTTAATACTAAATCCAGGTCGGTTTTATTTTTTACCGAGAAGAAATTACAAAAAACTCGGTATCTATGTCAAAATAGCATTGAGTTACCTAGTGATAGAGCAACAAGTAAAAAATGGTTACCTATCAGTGGCGGGCGTGGCGTCCATATGTCACTTTCTTCCCTTTCAAAACTTCTTTTTTTACTTTTTTTTTTAAGTGAAATCATATAACATTTTCCCGAAAAATAATTCAAGTCCTCCAAATGAACTTTCTTTCCGAATATTCTTTATATTAATTTTGAACAAATTTACGCTCAATAACACGAAGGTCATTCTTCTTATTTTGTCTAAGGTGCCAGTTATAGCTATCATTGAAAATTTTAATGAGGGATTTTGAGATGTTTAAGAAGTAAAACCATTTATTTTTTTGGTGCACAAATAAAGCTCAAGCTTAATTAATATATATAGTAAAAAAAAATTTCAAATAGGCCCAAATTTGCACATAAAAGGACTTTTCTTTTTTCAATGATTGAACTACCTTATCAATGATCATTGGAATCTTTAAAGTCATTTTATGTGGAAAGTTGGGCCTATTTGAAATATTTTTTTCACTTGAAATATTAACTAAGTCTTGAGCTTTATTTGTCTATCAAAATAATATTAAATTTTGCTTTCTAAATGTCTCAAAATCAATCATTAAAGTTTTCAATGATGAGTTTCAATGAACGCTATAACTGGCGCCTAATAATGATTAGCGTGTAAACACAGACAAAAGGGATGCAAACAGTTAAATAAGACGAGAAAGTTAACATTTGGGTAAATTTTTAGTAAAAGAAAATGGATGATATATTGAGACAGAATCATAAGCCAGTTCATTACATGTTTTTTATATCTATAAGTGATTTTAGTTTATTATTAATAATTGTATGGTGTCTGAAAAATGTGGATTGTGTAACGCACACAATTTTATTTAACCCTAATTTTATTTTTGATTCCATTTTGCGAAGATTTACCAGATTCATATAGTAAAAAAAAAAAATTGTTTATTTTTTAGGTAAAAGTAACTAAGTAGTACCTCGTGGTATTATGGTTGGTGCGTAGGACTGTCATGCCAAAGATCTGGGTTTGATTCCCGGCTACTGCCACCTAAAAACAGAAATGTTTTTTTCTGAGGTACTGCCTCTTGCGAGGGACTGACAAATCCTCCAATATTATAACTTGTCATGAATATGTGTTTCTCATCTAGCCGTTTGGACCCTCCATTTCTGTCAACAACACGCACACAGGAATGATTGAGAGTTGTTTGTCACTAGGCATAGGTTCGCCATGAGCTGTTGCGCCACTAAATGTATTTATTTTTATTTATTTCACTTTAACTAAGGTAATCGCTCAAAATCAGAAATCGGAAATAACTTTCAACCATTATTTTCGATCAGTTTCACTCTGACAGTTACTATCTTCGTTTAAAAAGATTTCGTTTTAGGTTTCAGATTTATTTTACAAATATAAAAATTTTGTTTATGGGTTGAGATTTATTTTTATTTTTTTAAATATCTTTTAATGGTTGAATTTTTCACCAAAAAAATTGAAAAGGTCAACCTTTAACCTTTTTCGCTAAAAATAAATCAAAAATGAGTTTCACTGTATTGTAAAAATCATTAAAAATCCACAAGTAAGTATCCACCGATAACTCAAACGAATAATTGACTGCATTTCTTACAAAATAAAAACAATCATATTAACCAGGCTTGTAAACTTAATATACAAATATACCTGCAAGTACCCAGTACCTTGTACCATGGTGGTGATTATGTTCGTCTCGCAGCGTTTCCTCCGTGCCCGTTTACACGGGAATATATGTCGTTGTTTTTTCGATATATTTTTGCTTTGTTCTCACCTAGACATTTACGCGTGTCATTCAAAATGTTTTGACGTCATCTTACCTTGGTCTCGTATGGTGCATTGCCCTGTGAACCAGGCCCAACGCTACTCAGTTATAGTGAGAAGTTCTCAATGATTTGCTGAGGTGCACGCTTGAAATGATTTAAAGCGTTTTCAATTTATTGCTTACTTGAAAAATGTTGCCTAGAAAATAAAAACTTTGGTAAGACTATAGCTAGATAAAAGTGAGATGACAGAAAAACTTTTTAAATTCAAAAAACTACGTGTAAATGTTATAGCGAGACTATAGCGAGAAAACCATGACACAGTTCCCCGTGTAAACAGGCTTGGTGAGCTTATAGCGTTTTGACTTTTAACCACGTTCTCAACTTATTTTAACCTTTCTGAAAAATTTTATTTTAACAAATTTTTGGAAAGCAAAGCGAGATGATGAAAACCATTCTAAATACCAAAAACCACATGTTAATGTTCAGGCGAGACCAAAGCGAGACTAAAGCGAGACTAAAGCGAGAAAACCAAGACCGCAAAATGACCATAAACAACGTTTGACTCTTAACCACGTTTTTAGCTTATTTCAATCTTTAAGAAAAATATTGTTTTGAAAAAAAAACAACTTTGGCGAGACTCGAAACCAAAGCGAGATAATGGAAAAACATTCTAAAAGCGAAAAACCACGTGTAAATGTCGTGGCGAGATCAAAGCGAGACTATAGCAAGAAAACCATGATACAGATACCCGTGTAAACCGACTTGGTGATTTTTTTTCAGTACACAAATGTAGTCTAAAATATAAAAAATCAAAATAAAGGTTTCTCTCAGACCCTGGGCGAAGATTTTTTTTAGACCAAAGGTAAATGAGTAAATTTTATTGAAACTGACAATAATCAAGAGAGGAAGAGCCTTTCAAAAGGTTGAGTTTTATTTCTGGAAACAGTAACTAGAGCAACGAGTACGAGTAGCTGCAACGCCAGCATAAGGCTCTATGAGGACCGAAAAACGCGTGCTCATACAGGTGTGTGAGATTCTGACTACACTAAAACCACCTCCACTTCCCGATTACAACTAAGTAGAAACTTATATAGCAATTTATTTTTAACGAAGTAGTTACGTTTTGTAGGTAACTTTCCGGTTAAAGCTCCAGCTTATTCCACAATTTTAAAGTTGTTTTCTATTCAACGCACCAAACCGGAAGGTTTTGTTCTTCGCAGATGGCGTTAAACTGTTTTTATAGCTGATTTCAATGTTTTCGTGCAAATTTTTGTATGATATAAATCCCGAGATCCATGGATGGAGGATTTTGAAATGACCTGAGTAATTTATTTTCAAACGTTTGTAAGTTACTTAACTTTGTATCACAGGTACAACCCCAGAGTTGTATACGATAAGTCCGAACAGGTTTGAGTACTTGCCTGTATAAAATCAACTTATTCCTTTTTACGTGCGGTTTTCATTTCAATTTTACGTCTAGAGTCATTCCCAGATAATTTTCCTCATACGTGAATGGATTACGAGCAGTATTAAGAAAGACTGCTAATCTATTTATTTTTTATTCGTAAGGTCAACGTTAACTGGCTTGTTTAAAGCTTGCGACACATCCAAAAAGACCGACGAACTACTTTCCTTATCTTCTAGAGCTCTCTCTTCTGTGTACTTGATTGTTGGATTCTTGCCACTAAATCGGAACTGATTTTTTGACAAGCGAAATGGGTTTGTAACAGTGTTGCCCCCCTACTACTACTGTAGCGTTTTTGCTACAATTATTTTTTTTAGAAAGTCACTACGTACATTCGTAAAATAATTCAAAAGTACTATATTTTTATGAAATGATAAAATAATTTCATGTTTCAATACAATATTTGAAAAATTAAATATATATTAATTTGGTGCCGAAACAGCTCGTGACTTACAACTCTCGACTATTCCTTTGTGCGGTTGTTGGCAGGAACGGAGGGTACCTATAACTTTTTGCCGAGTCCGAATGGCTAGATATGAAACACCTTTTTATGACTTCGGCAAGACAGTCCAACGCACTAATTACTTTGCCACGAGGTACCACTTAAATATTTGTAGAAAGCTCTTATTTAATTTCAATTCAAAATGGAGATATTAATCGCAATCAAGGATAATTTTTTACAATTAGAATTTAAATTAGCTCTCCTGATTTAAAAAGTGAAAATTTTATCTGCAATTTTTAATTTTATATTCAAAAACCGAGAAACAAATTGTTTTGCTGGAATGAAATTATTCAAAGTCTTAGCGAAGCAGAAATTTTAAAAATAAGTGAAAAGCACCAAATGAAGTATTGAGGATTATGGGAAAAAAAGCATAAGTAATTTTTGTTGACTTATTTTTTTTTCCTAAATTCATAATCCAAAAATAGTATAACATTTCCACTGCATTTTACAATATTTAAAATTCAAAACACTAACATTTTTCATCGTTTAGGGAGCAACACTGTTTGTAAGAACTATTTTCGGGTGATGGTTTCCCAGGTTTTAACACCATTATAACTTCCACATCCTACCTTTGGCTCGGAACATAATCTAGCCTAAGGGCGGCATTTATTTTAAATATAAAAATAAAATATATTAATCCTTTGTGAAGAAGCATTTTTAACATTTCCGCTGTTATTAAGTCATAACCCGGAGCTTTATTAGACTTTAGTTTCTTTATTTCTCTGTTCAGTTTGGCAAGCATAGCATTTCAAGTTGTGTAGCTTTCAAAGGTTTAAATGTTTTTTTTTCAAGTAATCGGCGAATACCACCGCATTTATGTTTTTAGATATTAAACATCCTGTAGAAGCTCACATAACCATCTACACAAATGCAAAAATGCATATGAAATGGAAAACTGCTGAAAATATAAGGTGGAAAAATACATACAAATGTAAATTTGTTGACAGGTGATTCATTCATTGTGTTGTCTTCTTTTTTCAAATTATTCACGCCACACCTCTCAAAGGCTATTCATTGATATGACTTCCAACATTATACGCAAATGAAACTTGAATTTGTATATGTCGTTTGTAGTTAAACTATAAGTTCCTACAATAATGTTCTTTTACTTTTTTGAAAGCAAATATTCTATTCCGCCTCAGGGAATAGATACAATTTTTTTCTTGGAATGATCCCGGAAATTATCCTATTAAATGTCGGGCACGAATTAGTGGCCACATTTGTATGTTCTATACATGCATATAAAATCAAATTGTGTTGATAGTTTGTTCAAATATGCACATGTATGTATATAAAATTTAACATAAAAGAAGCCTGATATTGTACATTTATTTTAAGATCTTTCATTTTTCCATACCATGTGCAGAAGGTTTTCGAATAAATAATATGGTTCACTGTGGCGTATGTGGAATATTTATTTGTCCTAAGGAATGATAATATGTATGAGAAATAAATCGCAGGTTTCAAGTTTTGATTTTAGTGGGGGGGGGGGGGTAAGTGCACAAAATGAGGGCATACCTGTCATTTTGACCTGACGAGTTGAGCTTTTGTATACTTTTGTATGTTGCCAAGGCGGCAACACTGTCAGAGGAACGAGAAAAGAGGGTTTCCACTTTGCTAAATTTCGTACCACTCCCGATCAAAGCAATATTTCTTGACTAATAGCCAATTTACTTACTTATGTACTTACTTATTAAGGGTGGTGATATAGTTTGGGTTGAACCAGGAGTGAAATCGGCTAAGGTTATTGGTGATTGTTTATGATAGTAAAATGTGAACACATTTTATTTTTTATTTGTGTGAGGTGATCACCAAAAATTATAAAAAAAAATTGGCATCACTTTGAGAGACAAGTACTGAGAGCTGTCAAAAATGTATTTATTTGATTTTGTAACTTGAAGAAGTTGTCTAAAACATTATAATTTGGCCGATTTTAACAGACTATTAAACTAATGGATACCCAGCGGCGGGTGTTACTACATTAAAAAAAAGGACTATATGTACATTTAGTTAAGTTTTTTGAAAAAGGAATTTTTTGTATGTGAAGAGTCAAAAATTGATTTCATAAAACCGAATGCACCTAATGCTTTGTTTTAGTTCGCATTATTGCCTTCGAAAGAAACGGAATATTACATTTTTGAACTTCAATTTTTAATAAATAATTTAGAATTTATAAATATGTATAGTATGTGGACAGAATTATATCCACGGGTTTGTTTCTGGGATTTTTCAAGAGTCGCACATTTCTATTGCTTCTAAATGTGTTTCAGTGTCCAAATCTTGATTCAATAAAAATGATTCCACAGGCACTAATATGTAGATTAGTTTTTTTTTCTGTTTAAAACCTTAGAAAATCAAAATACAATTTGTATTTTATATGAAAATGACAACAAAATAGCATTCACAAGAAAAAGTCACAAATATATGATTGTCACATGACAAGTTGAGATCCTCTTCGACTAGCGTGCACTACCTGTTCCGCTGTCCTCCTCTACTGTGTCATCCCACGGGGTTGAATACAAAGACTTTCCAGGCCGGAGCACTGATCTCTGTCCATTCGCACTGGACCCAGCCAATTCAGTCGTTGGATTTTCACTTTTGTGGGTAGACTGCTTTGAATAGCTCGGCCACAAGGTCATCAGCTTCAGCAGTCTTATTGGACTTTAGTTTAGATATATAGCTATCTATCTCTGGGAAGTTCTTTTTAATTTTTGGTGTAGCTTCAGAACTTCATTTCTGCAATGGCATCCCTTTATTTCCTCAATCGTGCGCTCCACATCACTTTCTTTTTTCTTCCAACCAGCCGGTGTTCCTCTTTCCTCTTCTGCTCGTAGAGCTCTGGTCCTTCTCCGCAGCACTACTTTGAATTTCTGTTGTTTGGCTGCATATATGTACTTGCCGGCATTTTTCATCGAACCAGGGGTTTCACTGTGGTGGTGGTGTGAGGGCCATCATATCAGAAACGGGATCTATGATAGCTTCCTGGTAATTTTTCTACTAGTTGTCTATGCTTAAAGTTTATGTCAACTATTTAAGAGGAAGCGAGAGTATCGTACTAGCTACCGCAACATTTCATCCTGCAGCAAAATTGATGAACTTAAATCAATTATCGGAGGCTATATGTCGTGCAGGCTATATCTTCCGATTGTGCCATCAAAACGTCTTCTCTTCTTAGTTTGGCATAAAAGTCACCCAAGAAAATTTAAATGTCATAACTAGGGAATTGCTTATATGTCTTGTCCAGGAGCCTATAGAACTCGTTCTTGGTGTCATCATGGCGAATCGGAACACAATTTTGAAAGGGAATACCCTTACTTTTTGACGTTTACGATGCAATGGTTTTATATTTATTTTTGAGAATTTGAAGTTTAAAGTTACAAATTGATTACAAATTTTGATTGTCAAATTTCAATAAGATTTGAACAGAAAATTCTTGGAAAAATCACCATGTATCGTAGGAATCTCACTTTAATTTATTATTATAATTATTTTTTTCTTTAGTAGAATGGCGTTGAAATAATATTTTTTGTGCATTTTTATTTTTAACTTATAATAACATTTACCTGAATAAATAAACAAACCTCTAACGTACCAGTGAATGTAAACGCATTAATATTTATGAATTTCTTAATAAATTTAATGCTTTAAATATCTGTGTTTCCCTTTTATTTATAAAAAAAAATATTCCATACAAAGGCTAAAAAAAGATAAAAGGAAAAGTTAACAGAAGAATGATAGGTTAAAGTTAACTTTTTTTGTTTTGTTTTTAGAAATTGTTAATTTTGACCAAAGTGTAAATTGCGTTTACTCTCTGTTACAGATCCGAAAAAGTTAACAAAGTTATTTTGTATCTCTCCAATACTTTTTGGCAGTTTTTCGAAAAGTCGACACTTTTACTTCATTTACCGCCTAACTATTCCAAACAAAGCCCTTGGAATGAAACATACCTACCCTTTTTTCGGAATTCAATGACTATGGACTGTGGAGGAAAGTTTGCGCAAGGTTTGCAATTCAATACTTGGAAAAAAAAATAGCTTGGTTTGTCCTTTTTTTTGTGTTGGCAATCCAATACCATTTCAGTTATTGAATAAAAAAGTTTTACGCTTACCATGGCTGGATTAGGTAAAGTGGTGGAAGTCTGTAAGTTAGACATTTTTCAGGAAGTCCTTATTCTGAATTTGTTGCCTATATTTCTCAGTCAGCAGGTACTAACTCTATGTAAAGATATGAAAATTATGAGAGAAAAATGTTTAAAACCTTGAAATACGATATTTAAAATAGCTAAAACAACATCTTTGAGAGTCTGAGATTAAAAAGGATCGCCTTCTCAATTCTTAATTAAATATGATTTTATGGAAATAAAATTTTAATCGTTGAAGCGATTTTTCTTTAAATAATTCCTAATATAACTTAAAACATTTTTAAGAAAAATTTTTGGTTGCAAAATCATAAGTATTTATTTTTATTTATGAGATATTTAAAAAAAAAATCAGAAACTTTTTTTTTTAATTTTTATATGCAATATTTTTTATCTAATTATTTAAATCTATTCAGCCCAAGAGAAAAAATTTAAAATTTAACAAAAAACGTTATATGAGAGATACTATTAATAGCTGTTATATGTAAATTTTTATATTTTCGGTAGTATATTGCACTAATCGTTGTAAAATCGTCGTAAAATCGTTGGAGCCGTTTTTAAGAAAAATTAAATTTTCTTCAACGGTTTCTTAATATTTGTATGGAAGGTACCGTTTCTTTTTATAAAAATCTTTATCTTAAAATACTTTAAAAGGTGTAAAAAAATATTAAATATCGAGTTTTATAAAAATCGGCCATGAAGTTTTCAAAATATTTGATTAAAAAAGAAAAACTGAACATCCAAATCTTAAAGATCCAAAAAAATTTCTTTTTTGAAAATTTTTGTAAAAAAAAAAGATATCTTTATCATTAAGAAGCTTTTGTATAAGAAATGATTGAATCTAGAAATACCAAATTAAAGAAATTTGAAAAAAGGGCTCCTTAGGAGGTACCAAATCATAACCATTTTCTGAAAAATGGTTTTTCGTCCAAAAAGCTTTTACTAAAAGAAATGTATTGAATTTTTTTATAGAAAAGTTGTGGAGTCGTTTTTGAGAAAATTAGATTTTGTAAAATTGCTCAGAAAAATTTTACGGCAGGTACCGTTATTTTTAGTTCTAAGAAAATTAAAAAACGTGTGGGCAGAATCACCAAAAAACAACTACCAAGTTTTAAGAAAATCGATCAAGACTGAGGCCGAACAGACAGACAGGCAGACAGGAAGACAGACAGAATAGTGAGACTCTTTTTTGTTCGTCTTCTCTATCATCATAATGACAACTCTGATCAAAATCTCGAGTTCCATTTCGTTTTACGAATGCATAAGTTGCCATGTAGTATAGGAGCATTCCACGAAAAATGGTAATCAGATGTGAAATTTAAAACGTTGTTTCCGAGATTAATTTTGTATAGAGATGTGAAGCTCCTCATGCTTCCCTGATAAAACAAGTTGTTTTTTTTTTTTTAAATAACCCTCTTGGTTACTTAATAAGCCTTATCTTTTTTCATATGCATTTTCGGATCAGATTTTTGGTTAATATGGACAGCAATTCAGTTTGTTGCTTTGATGTGGTTCTTATGATTTATGATTTGAAGTTACGAGTAATTTTATCAAACAAGAGGTATTTTAAAATTTCATTAGAAATAAATGCTTTCAAAACAGAACAATCCTCTTTGATTATTTTAAGGTTGGAATGAAGGTACATTGCCTGTCCCACACGTAACGATTACAGTACATTTTCTTAGCTTTCTCGTATTTTAATAAAGTTTAAGAAAAATAAGATTTTTTGTTAAATAGAGTTTATCTACTGTAATTTGAATTTCTTTTTCTAAGTTATTTTTTGGATATTTTATTCTAGAAAATCCCGTAAGCAGCTAATTAAAATTATTGATTAAAAATTGTTCACTTGTTTATGTAATTTAATTATTTAATTTTTAGAAAAAAATACTCCTCAAATAATAGCATTCAGCATCTGAAAACAAAGCACTAAAATGTCAATATATCTACAGTAAATTCATGTTTTATAAAATGGGCTCCAACTGCTTTGATGTTATACTTAATATAACTATTAACAAATTTACGGCTCTAAATAAAAGGTCTTAATATGTTAATTTCTTAAGTGTCCCGGACGTAACAAATTCGTCCTTCACGTAACAGGGTACTTAATGGATCTCTATTATTATTTATCTTGTAGTTTCTAAATTTTTAAATTTGGTAATATTTAAGAGAAGTCTTTAAGCAAATAATCCAAGTTCTTAAGCGCATTTCGAACTTCAGGCTTTGCTGCATTTTGATGTCCCACACGTAATGCTCAGCAAAATTGAGCACCAAGATACTTGGAAATATTTCAAAAAAATATTATTTTTTAGCGTACACATTATTTTGATGTATGTATCTTTTTGGGAAGATATATTTTTGATCGTTTAATCAGTTTTAAATCCAGCTAATCATCTGTCATGGGTTTCTCCTACGAATGTCCCACACGTAACAATGGAATGCTCCATAGTACCTATTCATATATCGCAAGTTAAAAATGTACGACTGAATCAAAAGATATTGCATTTATGGTTCAAGATTATAAAGAGATTGAGTTTTTGCCAACGCGAAACCAAATGTTTGTCATTTTCTCTCTGAAGGATTAAATTAATATAAAGGAAATATGTAATTGAGATTAAACTCATATTTTGATTCATTAGGCCCCACACTAATTCAAACTCCTGTCCTGATTTAACTTTTTATTTCAAATTATTTATGCCAGCCTTAACTAACAACGCTGTAGTGTGAATTACTTCAGGAACAAATTCAATTAATCTAGAGGTTAAACCTATATATAGATAAGACGAGAATCATGGTTGATGTTCATTGTTAATAGTTATATTTTTGATATAAATTATTGGTTGGGTTACAATCATCTGCACTTCGCATCATAGACATTGTGGTTTTTTGATTAAATTATAATATTATGTATTTAATGCTTTCAATTATTATTTCGAGACATTATATCAAACACAGAATAAACCCTCTTATAATTGGAAACTCACAAATTCTTATCATGAAATCCAATAACAACCTCAAAACTGTGTTTTAAGCTATAAATATAAATCTCAATCTCCTATAACTATCTCTCATCCTTTTATCATTCTCAGAAAACTAGTTGAGAACAGGACGATACAAGTTTTGAAGCATCTGAGTTTACCAGGAATTTTGGGTGAAAATAAGCCACGAAGCATTTTCATTGGTAAAAACGTTAAACGAACATAATATATTCAATAAATGGAGGCAAGTTTCTTAGAGCAGATTGGCAAATTATTGTATGAAAAGTTGATTGATCTCTACCAAAAATGTACTTTTTATTTATTATTATTTATTTATTTGAGATACAACGTTTGAACACATTTATTATAAATATTAAAAGCATGTCTAAATATTTAGAGAATAATTAGCTGAATTACTGTTCAAGAGTACATATATTCTACGGAAATTTATTTAAAAAGGCTGTTTATGTTTATGTCTATTTTTAGACAGTTTTTCAACTCCAAAGCCTTATTAATTAACATTTTTGAAATTGTCAAATTCAGACACAAAATTGGTTGTCTATATTAAGTCCAATCAAATTGTATTTTTTCTATGAAAATTGTGGGGTTGTTTTGATTTTTGGAGTGCTGAATCCAAATTTGGGGCTTGTGACTAAAATGTCGTGGCGCAATATGGAAAAAATGCAAAAATGCATTTTCTTTTAGTTTTTCACTTATGGCTTGAAAATTATCAGTCATTCGTAAATTTCATCAAGTAAAATATTGAAAGTATATACAAATTCCAAAAAATCTCTGTTTAAGGTTTTTTTCTATGACATCCCATTTGACGTACTTTTTAAGGCTGGCCATGATACCAGACCAATACTTTTGTTAGTATCGTCTCGGTCTTGTCAAAATCAAAAAAATTTAGAATCGTCACGGTATCGGTGTTGATTTCGTATAAATCAGTCTTTTTTAGTCTCGTTTAACAAAGTTTCGTCTTGGTATCGGTATTGGCATCGGTATTTGTATCGTTTGGTTACGGTCTGGTCTCAGTCACAAACAAAAATAAAACGCACGACTTGGTTTCATGTCTTTGATCTTAAAGTTTGGTATTTTCAAGATTTAATGAAAAAATCATTATATAAAGTATGAACAACAAATGAAAGACAATCTTATTAACTAAAGTTTTGTTTATCGTCTTAACAATTTTAAAAGGCTTGTTTCAAAAACATAAATTCTGCATAAAAATATCATAGCAGGAATAAAACAATGCTGTTACAAAATCACTAGAGCCGTTCTCGAGAAATCAAGATATAAGAAATATTATGGGTGGCATTTGATTTTGGGCAAAAATTGTCAGTCTGACAGTCTGATTTTGTTTGTATGTAAATAAGTGCAAATAGGCCGTGTGTACCAACTAACGGATGAAAATGGCAAAGGAGATAAATAAAATGCATGATTGGGTTGCACGTTCTTATTTGCTTAAGATACTAAGGTTTTATGATAATTATTCTTGTAAGGACAAGGACATTTTGAGATGAAAATTTTTAAAAGCATTAAATAAATTTTTAATAATATTTAAATTAGCCAAGAGAGTTTGAGATGAAAAAAGAACATCATTTTAACTGTTGATTGAATATAATTGTGTGAAATAAGATTTCAAATCGTTGGAACTGTTTTTGATAGTTTAATGGTTTTTGAGAAATTTAATTTTAAAGCGAATATTTAAAAAAAAATTGAATTGCTTAAAAGTTGTTTCTTTTCAAATTTTCACGTTTATAAGTACCACTGTTACTTTGCAATAACTTGATTTGAAAAACAAATAAAAGAATGGTATATTAGCTTTAAGAAAACTTATAATACGTTATTGCATGTGGTTTTGTTGATTTTAAATATTTTTTCCGTGGTATGTCAATTTTTCAAAAATTGCCCCCTTGCCTCAGGGGAGATAGAATTTTCCCCCATTTTCCATTTTCTTAGAATGAAATCAGAAATCATGTCCCAAAATATCAACCATGAATCTGGGGGAAACATTTTTACAAGGGATTTTCTAGCAAAACTTAAGAAAAGGAAGTCGCCGCCTTCCAATATACCTAGGAGGTTGAAATTTGGTGCCAATAACACAATCGATCTAGGTAACTAAATTCTGTGGCGGGTCGGTCATAAAATAAAAATGTATGTTTTTTTGAACCACCCTAATGTGCATACACAAATAAAACTCCAAAAAAAAATGTGTCAACCCGTTTTTGAAAAAACGAATTTTCAAAAAAATCCTTGAACTTTTTTTAAAATTCAATTTTAGTTTGAAAATTTTTATATATATATAGTTTTCATATAATTTATAATTTGTATACAAATAAAATGATCTAGATCAGATCAGCCGATAATAGACGGTTTCCTTTTTTGATTCAGAATACAGCACTGAACAGAGTCCGAGCATATTTTGAACATCCTCTGGTCTGAACCAAAGGGGCTCTGAATTATTTTGGAAACACACCTGAACAGAATACTATAGTTGTCAAATACTTGTATTCAGCATTAAATCTGTCTGCTCAGTCATTTTATTCTGAACGAAAGAAGAAACACGAATTCTTAGCTCTGAATGCTCAGAGTTAAAAAAGAAACACAATTTTTTGTTTGGCATTTCGGGCTCTACAATTTAACATTAACATTTTCATATTTTTTTAAGTTTATAAATGTATTTTAATAGATATATACTTACTCAAAATTGGCATACCAAAACTTTTTTTTTTTTAAATATTACCAAAAGTGTGTTTAAAAAACCTTAAACCACCCTCCCGTCTAAAGCTTTTGAACCTGGACTGGGAACTGGACAGTATGTTATACGTGGGAGTAACCCCTACTACATAAAATATTAACGCAGAGAGCAAGATTTATTGCACCTTTTTTTCTTTCATTAATTGAACTATTAATAATTTTGTATCGTTTTTTTACGTAAAATATTAAATACAGAATATGTACAAGCTAAAAATAAAACATTTGTTTTTGATTCCCCTGAAAATATGTTCGGAAGTGACATAACGACATTTTGAAGTATCAGTACCCATGCCATACCATTGGAATTGGTTATTAGGTCTTCTTTCTTTATAACAAAGTTCGCAACAAAAAGCTTTTGGTGCAAAACATGTCGCATACGATTGGTTGCTCTTTCATTTAATTTTTCTATGTCCATACAAACGTGTCCATTTATTTTTTCTCTCCTTTGTTTTTGAATCCAATTTCAGTATTAAAGTCTCCTATTGTAAAAAGGAATTCAGCTTTGACGTGGTTTATTGATGCTTCATCAAGTGGTGCTGTAGAAAGTTTCTTTTTCTTCTACTTTTATGATTTCATTAAGTTAAGTTATGCAAATATTAGATCATTCTATAATGTTGTCAGAAGACCCTTTTTATTTCCAAAATGTTATTTTTAAGGGTTTTGTATAATCCCTAAGTCAAAGTATAATTTTTACTTGTTTGAAATCAAATAAGAATCTATTAACGTTGTGTGATTCTATAATAGGTTCTCCACGTTTTCTCACTTCAAACAGATCTGTAATACTCCAATTTATATTCTCTGTTTCATTAATGTATCATGTAGTTCCTTAATTTATTTTTTCTGAACATAATATTCTTGTGTTTCTTACATATGTGGAGCAATGTTTAAATATTGTTCAAAGCTATTTATGAATTTTTTTCAAACTTGTCGTTTTTATAGGTTTTATTGAGAATGCAAACTGCAGTTTTGAAAGGGTTTGAAAATAGAAATTGGAAATGGTTATGCCACCTAGTCCAGTCAATTAGTAGGTTTGTCTGGAATTTTTTTTATTTTTGCCACTCACTTTACCATTTTTAAAAATGCTGACCAGTTTTTTTTTGCTAATTTTTCCTTTCCAATTAATCTATTAATCTTACTATAAAACATTAATGAGATAAATTAAACCTGAGAATATTGTTTTGCATTTCGCCAAAATCGACAAAGAAGGGTTGTTGTCTAGAAAGTATTTTAAGTAATCTACATCTTTGTATATAAATTCCCATAAATGAGGTTCCAACTTTGGAACCATTGGTGCCCTCAGAAGCTAGAGACCTGATTTTTCATTTTTTTTTTTACTTAAAAAAAAAACAATGTTTGTTGAATTATTTTACAAAACCAATCAAATATCAATTATGAACTAGTATATAGAATTTAATTACCCCTAAGCCAAAACCATTTTGTGTGATCTCAGGATATTTGATGCAAAACATTTCAACAATTTTTGGTAAAGTTTCTTGTAGTTTATTTTTGTTAAAAAAACTATATGTCGAGTTTCTTTGCAAATCGTATCAATTATTTACTTTAAACTGGTGTGTAAAATTAAATAACTCAAAGCTAACATTATTGCTTATTCTCAAGATATTTGAAAAAAAAAATTGACAATTTTTGGTAATATTTCTTGTAGTTTTTTCGCGTTTAAAAAAAACTGCTCATTCAATATGTTTACAAATTTTATCAAGTTTTATAGAATAAAATTACCCCGAAGCCAATATCATTCTTTGTTTTTAAGATATTGGAGCCAAAAACTTTTTTTCTACAACTCTCAACAGTTTTTTATCTAAACAAAAACCAGATGTTTATATGTTTTCATCAATTCCTTATTACTTCAAGATGCGTAAACTAAAATTAACCCAAAGTCGATAGCATCTTTCGCTCTTGAGATATTCGAGACTAAATAAATTTAACAACATTTTTTTTTTTAATTTCTATAATAAAAAAAAAACACATATTGAATTTTTTTGAAAATCCTTTCTGAACGTATTGAAACTTCTATCTTAAAATAAAATACATTCGAAGTCGATATCTTTATTCGTTCTTGAGATATGGTGAGCGAAATAATAAATAATTTTATAATTTTTGGTAGTATATTTCTGAAGAAAAAATTTATTTTCCTTAACTGTTTTTTTTTTTTTAATTTGTATAGAAGTAGGTACCTTCTACACAAATTAAAAAAAAATTGAATTGAACATTTTAAAAATCAAAAATATATCTTTTTTGAAAATTTTAAAGTAAAGTAAAGTATTTATATTGTTTAAAAGCTTCTGGATATAAAAATTATTGAAATAAAAATTACCATTGAAGAAAATCGAAAATAAAAATGGTTTTTTAAGATGAGCCATTAATAACCATTTTTTGAAAAACTGTTTCCCATCCAAAGGTTGCCTTTACTCAAAGACATTTATTATTTTTTTTTTTTCAGAAAAGTTGTGGAGCCGTTTTGAGATATATAAGATTTTGTAAAAATATTGTATGGCAGGTAGATACTGTCATTTTTGGCTCTAAAAAATAAAAAAACCTGTGGGCAGTATATCACAACATTTTGAGACCCAATTTTGTGTGTTTCCTACCTAGCCCAGAAATGTTGTGCAAAAGTTCTAAATTTTGGTAGTTGGATTGAAATTTTGTGGGGTTGTAGAGCTAGTTAAAAGGAGTATTTGACGAAAAATGCCTACTTCTAGCTGTTAAAAAATATATATATAGCGGTACTTTTGACAAACTGCTAATAAAATTTAAATAATTCAGAACTAATTTTTTTATAAAGATGAACACTTTTTTTTCTATACACAGTACCTAAAAAGTATTATTTTCTTTTTTGAAAGTCGAAAAATGCAAATTAGTTAAATTTTTTGCAATGTCTAATTTTTGATAAAAACAAAAAAAGCATTATTGTTCACTTACAAATTTTGCGTCATCTTGTATATTTTTCAAAATTTTTCGTATATCCTTCAGTAAAAAAAATATTTTATTTAACTTGAAAAATACTTTTAGCAACGCGAAATCGCATTTAATATACGATTGTATAGTTTTTGTACATATTTTACTGTTGAACCATAGAAAATATTTAAGGTTCAAAAATAAAAAAAACAACTGTACTTTTCAGAAAGCTAAATAATATCTTAAATGATGCAAATTTTACAAAAGCATTAATTTGTAAGTATATATTTTTTGAATATTTATAATTCCCTTAAATTGTTAAAAGCGTTGAAGAAGTGAAAACGTAAACTGAATTTTTGAATTTTTTACAAAAATATAACAGCAATTAAAAAAATATTATGAAATACGTTAAATGACGCAGAATTTTGCTAAGCATAAGACAAAAGACTTTTTATTTTAAAGAGTTCCTTACAGTTGGTAAAAATTTTGGTAAGCGTTGAAGAAACTAAATTTATATAAGAGTTTTTTTTATAATACAAATTCTACATACTACTGAAATATATCAGCCAAGTAAAAGACTTAGCATTAAGGATTAGGCTTGTTGAATTATAAATTAAAATATTATTAAAATATAAAATAAAAACAAATATTTTTAGCTAAAATCTAGTTTTTTTCTCAATATTTTATTTGCTTATATTCTGTTTCTTTAGTTACATTGGTTTATTATTTGAATTATTATTCTAAAATATTAATTAATTTCATAAAAATTATATCATTACATATAACTTTCAAACTAAACTACGTCTACGGGTTAATCCATATAATTACGAATTGTATTAAAAAAGGGTACATTTAATCTTATAAAACACACGTAATTTTTTTTTCCCTGTTATTCTAAAAATGAGGTTTTCTGAAAAACTAGTTCCTTAAATGTTTTCAGTTTTTTATTTTTCATAAGTTACAGTTAAACAAAACTAAACCAACCTTTATAACGATTTTTTTTCAAAAGTTTGACTCGATAGGCATTTCGTATTATATTTTTTCGTTTAAGAACAAACAATTACCAACCATTTGATGTATCAAACTTGTTTCTACGTGAACTAAATTCAAAGAAAAAAAAATCGCACTAAAATCCCTTAATTTTTTTTTTCTTTAACACTAACTGTTTCTGAAAAGTTTTATTATAGTATTCACTACAATATATGTAAGTATGAAACCTATTACCAACATTTAGAAGTTTGTATGGAGCTATGTTTTTGTTTCCTGGGCTAACATCGTAGCCAAGTTCAAAAAATTTATTTTTTGGCAGCAATATCTAATAATTGAAAAATTTGATTGAAAACAGTAATTTCACGAGAAAGAAAAATCTATGCACAACTTAAAAATAATTCCAATAATAATCTTTGTTTATGTACTGGTTTTGCGTTTTAACTTTTCCAAGCTAAAATTTACAGCGATAACTCAAATTCCTGAGTCAGAGTCCTGATGGTCCAAAATAATTAAACAGATTCCAATTATGCAATTTAATTGAAAAATTAACCTCTTAAAATAATTCGTTTATCTGCAGGTAAACAAGTTTATAACCTTGAGCAATATTTCATAAACCAAATCGAATATTTTATTTACATAATTAATTTCAAAAGAAATTTGAAAATGTTCTCATTATGAATTGAATTATGTATGTTTTATCTCCATATTCCAATTAGAATAATAATCCGGTATTAAACCTAATCAAAACATGACAAATGACCTGATAACATTTATTTTGAAAAACCTACATACTTTCATATGTATAGGTCTTCCTATAAATGTAAAATACTCGTACCTACACATGTACTTTAGTTCCAATTCCAATCCCAATTCAATCATTGAATTAATTAGATTTTCAATTGAATTTAAATAATTTTGTTTTTTTGTTTTTGTCTCGCCATTTCATTGTGTTTTATTCTTTTTCATTCCAGTTGGATGGATGTTTGGACAACACCAATGTGTGTCCGCGATTGTTGGTGTTGCCTTCGGTGCGAGCAAATAAGCCTAACCTACCAGCAACAAGGCAGTTTCAGTGTCCACTCAGCTATAACTGAGTATTACAGTTATTTTAAGAACTACGGTTTCGACACCGATTTAAAGGTAAACTAGGGAAAAAAAAACAATCGCAGCAGAACGTGCCGGATAAAATATGACAAATCGGGAATATCTGTGAAAATAGAAATGTTAAATGCTGACGCAAAAGCCTGTCTTCCCACCTCCGAATGCAAATTAAAATCAAACAAAAAAAGTTTTATAAAAATCGGTTAAGTGGAGTGTTTTGTTTTTTTATTTATATATCCATTTCTACAATTTTTGTATTATTAATATCCATGATTTTACATTTAACAAAGTGATTATTTTGTTTGACTATTTTGGATTGCATAGAGCTCAATGGGAAAACCATCAAAATAGTGGATTTGTGATTTCAGTGATTTTTTATGTTTAAACAAAAAAATAATTCAATTTAAAGTAAATAACACAGAGCACTGCTTTGCCAAATGAAACACGCGTGTGGTTTTTTTCCAAAACAAAATCAAATTTTGATAAAAGTCTAAAGTTTCCTACAATACCAACCTACCTAGTGAATTTTGTTTTTGTTTTTTTATTTTCTTTGAAAACTATTTTACAAGCATTCCTATAAGCGAAAAATGTTAATTTTATTCGCCAAATATACATTATTTATGTGCTTAGCAATTATCAGTGACAATTCAAATTGTGAGAAAAAACTATATGAAGCCAGCACAAGCGGGGGGGCTTATTGGATGGCAGCATGCACAGCTAAGTGTTTGTCTATTGAGAAAAACAACGTAAGGTTCAATATTTTGTTTTTTTTTTCTTATAAAATTTGTTCTTTTTTGTATAAACTATTTAGGTACTCATACCAACACCTATTATTCAAAACAATAAATAATCAAAAATAAGAGAATTAATTATTAAAACTATTTCAAACTTAACAAAAATGAATGCTCGTTTTTACAGTAGTTTGTAAATTGTTTATTTTTTTTTAAATTAATTCTTAGAAAGGTCAAAGAGGAAATTGTTTGTAAATTTGCATAAGGGCTATCTGATGATAAATGTGGTTTAATACAAATTTTGTACGGGCTTGTTTCACAGTGAAAATTTTAACTTTACTTTTGGTTTAAACTTAACTTAAGTTTTCGTTTAAACCTGATACTTCGTTCAGTCTTCAGTCGAACTGATCATTATTTTGCTCTGTAAAAAGGAAAGAGTTTAACTTCAAATTCAAACTGAAGTTCAATTTCACTGGCCAAACCATTGACATTGACATTGAAATTGACACATATATAATAAATATAAATAATATGTCAAGAGGCCAAACAGAATGGTGTAGCTATAGACGGTGTTCACATTGGATTGAAAAACTGGATTTTTTTTGACGTTTCAGTATTCACATCTCGCTCCCACTTCTTCAGTAAAGGAAGATATCCAGTTTTTCAGTCCAATGTGAACACCGTCATAGCAGTGGCTCGTAGCACTGTCAACGTAGAAATACTAGAAAATAGTATACAGTGCTACAATGTGAAGCCGTAGATGCAGCAAGAATAAATAATTTTCAACTCTTGCTCCAAGTAACAGCTACAAGTTCACATTGGACTGAAAAACTGGATTTTTTTGACGTTTAAGTATTTACATCTTCCTTTACTGAAGAAGTGGGAGTGAGATGTGAATACTGAAACGTCAAAAAAAATCCAGTTTTTCAGTCCAATGTGAACACCGTCAGAGGATTTTATTCCCACTTGTCACAATTTGGCATTTAGTCCGAAATAGTGCAAAGAATTTAAGGAACACACCTAGTTGCGCTAGACGGTGTTCACATTGGATTGAAAAACTGGATTTTTTTTTGACGTTTCAGTATTCACATCTCGCTCTCTTCTTCAGTAAAGGAAGATGTAAATACTTAAACGTCAAAAAAATCCAGTTTTTCAGTCCAATGTGAACACCGTCCTAGAAGTAGGTATTTTTTTTTTAAATTAAAGTTGAACTCGCCAAAATTAATGACAGTTCGTACCAAAAATTTGACTAACAAAATGACACAAATGGCTTTATTTTTAATGAAAGTGTTTACATAATACGTATGCAGGAGGTGTGTTTGTTGACGTGAAATTTCTTGCTAATTTTCAAAAATTCTCACAAACTGTCACAAATTCCTCTTTGTTAAAGCATAGTTTTCAGTTTCCATGCGAATAAGTAATCCAAATTTTAAATACAATTTTCCACCTATTCTGTGCACCAAATTGTGTAATATTCAATAATAATTATGTACCTAATGATTTCTCTTGGCCTAAATTACCCATTGTTTCATTAATTTACACTTAATTAATTTATTATTTTTGCATACAAATAATGCCTTGAAGTGGATATTTTTTTTTAGTTGTAAATCGACCGTCCAAAAAATATATTTTATTCACCACATTCTTTTTCACATGCAAAACAATTAATGGTCCATTGTTTTCCATGACAGACCAATCATGCAAACAATAATTTCTTATTTCACCTATGCGCACATATACACATTTCTGTAATGTGAACACGAAGTTTTATGTCAACTGTCAAAAACCTCGCTGTCAATTCTGTTATATTTGAAAGTCGACCGAGAAAAAAAATATTTTCAATTTCTGTTTTCGCAATCGTTATCTGCCGACAAAGGTATTCATGTACATATCAAGGTACAAATGAAGCAGAAAAATAACAGAAATTAAATTAATCTATCAAAAATAACGGACATCAAAGTGAAAACGAAAAGTTCTCTGCCAAGGTATGCAACAGAAATTACTTCACAAAAGATTTGCATGTGGGTGTTTTCTAACAACGATGACGAGAGGTTATTCTGTATCTGATAATTTGATTGCACATTTGATGTCTTACATACACAACGTTCCCATGAATTGAAAAATTTTACGAAGAAGATTTTCGAAAAATGGGGATATTCAATTTTCTTTGCAGCATTTTACATATTTTTTAAGAACAATAGCAATTAAAGATAACAGGTAATCTATTTGAGCTAACATGATTGCCATCAAAACAAATTATTTGTGAATTGAATTTTGTTGAATATGATAATTTTATTTTTATAAAACCAAAATTGCAATAGATTCGATTCAAAGGCATTAGATTTGTTTGACGAAAAAAGAACAGTAGATCTGCTGAAATTGAGCTAAAAAGGCAACGCTGTTTAGACACAAAAATGACTTATTTATATAGAAAGTGATAGATGGTGTTCAAATTGGACTGACTCCTTCAACTTTTTTTGACGTCGCTGTACTTTATCTCACTGCTACTTTATGATAAGAAAGAGTTGGCCGAGTCAGGCAGAATTTTTTTAATTTTTTGAAAATGTAATGGATTTTTTTTTGACGTTTTCTTTTGTGACAACTGCTTTCTCCCTCTGTACTTATTCCCTGGGAAACAAATACTACAAAATTCAATGTTATTTAATTTGAAAGGATTTTAAACAGATAAAATTTAAGTTTTGGAATGAAAACAAAATTAGTTAATCCATCAATGAGCTCAGATTTGTGTTTTCTTTCAACGACTTCTCAACGTCAAAGTGAGTCTTTTGTGCTTACATTAGTTTGTGTCTGAACAAAAGAAGTTGGATGAATGTCAAAATAAGTCGGAGTAGACAGTCGAATGTGAACAACGTCATACAGTTTATGGTTAAGTGCGTTTGTAATTTTGTTTGATTTTTTCAAGAATATTAGCCTCTTTTATAAATTTGAGAGATTTCTTACTTTTTTTTTGTAAAAAAAAGCTAAACACGCCTAGTAAGTCGGTTTGGCATCACCACCAATTTACGAAAATTTCAGTTTGGCCTGAAATGTCACCTTAAAGGTCTGTTCCAGCTAATGCTCAAAACTGACAATTATTACCTAACAGCTATTACCAATTGTTGCTGAATCCTGGGTTGCTTTATGAGCAGAAAAGAGCGCTGTGAATTGGTAAACTATTGGCAACATATCATATTATAATATTAATTAACAAATTACTGCCAACAACACGCACACAGGAATAGTTGTGAGTTGTAAGTCACTAGGCCCTGGTTCTCAACAAGCTGTTGTTATTTTTTTGTTTTTCAAATTTCTTCATTTTATTTTAATAAATTAAATATGTACATTATGCATTTTTGTATTAGTACCTCTAATTATAAATTTATTTACATTTGTTTGTTAGGTTATGAGTTTTTTAAATTTAGATTCCAATTTTTCATAGATCCAAGGCAACTCTAATCGATTCAAGTTAATGACATTTTAAAAATTTGGCAGACTTTTTTGCTCAGCCCATTTCAGACGATTCGTGTTTTCGTTCATATCGTTTGTCATCTTTTTGACAGGTTCGTACCTTCGTGATTACATTACACAATGTCAATTCATTTTTCTGACGTTAAAAAAATATGAGGTTCATTTGTTGGAAAATAAACAGTAATAATAATTAAAAATATTTTTAAATCACTTCTTGTTCAAATTTATATCAATTAAACCACGAAAAACAATTTTAAAGCTCATTATTTAAGTTTTATAAGCATCCACTGCCTCTACTCGTTTGTCAAATCATAGACGTTAAAGTTCAACCAGGAAAAATCTTAAAATTTTAGTATGTGCCTTCTTTTTTTCACTCCTCCTACATTTCTACACACCTCACCCAATGTGTCAAAAAGACGAAACACGAAACGTCCGAATAAAAACGAATCGTGTAATCAGGCTCATTCTTCTACAGAGGATCTTTTGTTCAGTGTACAGTGAGACCAAATCGTACGTTCCTGGCAAAGTCACACGATTTTTCCTGGCGTATGCATCTCTTTCACACTTTTTCCAGTTTCTTTTGTGTGTTAAGTGTTAACCGGCGTTGCCACTAATCGAAAAATTTTCCTAAGCTGTTTTAAAATTTATATTCGTATTTTAGAAAAAAAATCGGTGTTATAGCTGATAGTTATTTGAAAATACATACATAATAATTATAAACATAAACATTACCTGATAGAACCGTGAATGCAAATAAATAGGTTTAAGCAATTCCAAACGCAAATATCAACTAATTCTTATTGTTTTAACTTTTCCAAGAAGTGAATAAACGATGTTATCTACAATTTAAAAAAGGAACATGACTTTAAATTTGTTTGAATTGTATAAC
This sequence comes from Dasysyrphus albostriatus, assembly GCA_946251815.1. Taxonomy (NCBI): domain Eukaryota; kingdom Metazoa; phylum Arthropoda; class Insecta; order Diptera; family Syrphidae; genus Dasysyrphus; species Dasysyrphus albostriatus. Next base: position 28,858,710 of record OX276337.1, on the reverse strand, counting down.
TACGCATTTTATATTTTCCACTCGACCATCAAGTTATTTTCTGAGAACTACCAAACGCATTCCATAAAGCAGAGAATGAAAAATTCACTCGTTTTAAAATCCATTAACTGGTTTATTTTATTTGACAATTCACGTTATTCGACAACGAAGCAAATAACTCATGTGAAAGCAATGTTCGACTATTCGCAGTTTGTAGTTTGCTATTCACAGCTCCTATGCAAGACACTAAAAGTGTGGGATTTTGGAGGAATAAGAATGATTGCATTTCAAAGAAAGAACTGATAGATTAATTGTGGTTTTAATTTTGTTGAATCATTTTATTTTTCGTAGAACCAAAAAGTATTTTATTTAATTGGAGTAGAATTGTTTCACAAAACACAAAATGCAATAGAACTACTGCGAATGAACCATCCGGTGCAAAAACCAGATAACTCCATAATTTTAAATGTTGATTAAAATAAAAAAAAACTGTTTTATCAAAAAACAAAATATTATCAAAAACTCAATTTTTCTTCGAAAGACAATAGAAAAACTCATTGAATACGTTTATTTGTTTAAAAAAGGTGAATTTTTCAATTAACAAATAAATTGAAGTTATCTGGTTTTTGACCTGGATGCTTCAATAGCGGCAACGCTGCTGTTAATGTGCCGTCTGGCTTTTGAATGCAAATCATTCAAATAGTCTCTAAGTTAATTATATATATTTTGGTGGAACTTAGCTTATAGGTAGATACCTACTTTTGATATTTGGTCTGTTCCAAACGTTGACAAAAACTGCAAATTGTCGTTAATTTACCACCAAATTCCTGTTCCACACATCCAAAATTGGGTAGTTGGGTAGAAGAGAGCGCTGACGGGAGAGTAAATCATTTCTTCTACCTAAAAAGTTGTGCCCAAGAAATTTCCTTAAGCAAAAATGTTTTGGTCTTTTAAATGCCTAGTTGATGTTTTATATACTCGTAGGTTAGATGTCAGACAAATACAAATATTGAGTAATTTATTATTGACCGTTCCACCACCCTTTTTCATCATTTATTTTTTTTCTTAACTGTTACAGCTAATATCATTTTCTAGTTCTATTCGTTGACTAGAACTAATGACTTTATAAATCAATGAGATAAAACAAGCTTATTATGGATATTAAAAGGTGTGTTAAATTTAAAAAATCTTGGTGAATCTAAACAAAATCATTTTAAGGTTGAATATTCTTGTAAATATTTAAAAGTGCATTGAATAAATAAACAGTTTTGTTCAAATTTTGTAAACAAGTACTAATTCGAATTCTGAAAAATAAAAACAAATAAAATAAAATGTTAAGCTGGATGGCACATGCTTGAATGGTCATTAGCTTGTTGTTTTGAACTTCAATAAATTTTCTCTTCTTATACTTATGTATAAATGTACTTTGCTTGTTTTTTTATGGACAGTAAAACTAATTCTTATTCCTAACCAAAGGTGATTTGAAATAAAAATTTTATTGTTCTGAAAAACATTCCCGAAACCATTTATGTGAACAGTACGAAATTTTATAATTTTGGCAAGGATTCTAGGGAAATTTTCAGTGAATGAAAGCAGAGCTGTTTGAAAACTAGTGGGTCTAGATATGTTTCATACTTTCAGCTGTCAGATTAGGTAAGATATAAGATAGGAGATAATAAACATTGCACATGTAATTTGTGTTTTTAGATACAAAGTTTTGGAGCCAGCATTTGAACCTCACTCCAACCAAATCAAATTCACTCCAATTTTGAGGAAGAACAAAAATCTACTCCGGTATCGTTTTTTTTAAGATGTAGTCCTTTTTTCCACAATTAAAAAATGTTTAGGCCAAACCACATGAAATTAACTGATAACACTGTGTTATTGAATTTTCTAAATAACTCTTTTTATTTAGTTTCGAGTATAAGGTATTATATCTGTTTGTGTACGAATTTCTACGAAATTTAGAACAATTTTATTTTATTTAGTTTTAACAGAGCTTAACTTAATAAAATGTGGTACACTTTATTATTTGGGGATGCTGAATTAAGTGATACTGGCTTTTTTTCTTCTTCAAACAGGGGCTTCATAATTTAGGTCAGAATATGTTCCAAAATTTCAAAATTTTAAATAAAGTACTGTCAAAGTCAAAAACTGAGTGAAGTTTATATTTGAAATATCCTTTAATATGCGCTTGAGTGTATATTTTCATATAAAAATGAATCTAATACTCATTTGTACCAAATTTAGAGAAGATGGTCCAAAGTGTTCAGAAATGTTAATTAGAGCTAATTTAAGTGCTTTGTATTGGATATTATTTTAAAGACCTAATCTGATTGAATCTGAACAGAATTTGTCAAATTTGACGGCTAGAAGTAGTGAATCAAATTTTAGGCCAACTGCTCAAAAACTGGAAAAATCAAAAATAATCTAAAGTAATAGTTTTAATAATTTTGATATTTTAATCAGACATCAAGCAAAGAATGCTATTTAAAGTAGACAAAAATTGGCAATACCACTGAGCTCAACATCTCGAAATCATCAAGTGTACCAAATTTCATTAATTTATACTCGTATTAAGAATTGGCGTGAGAAATGATTTTTGTCGACAAAATTTAATTTAATTTAATTTAACAAATGGGCCACTGTGCGTCACCGCCCTCACCATATATTCCAGTAGTATAGCCACCTGAGAGGAAGTTGATTTTGACCAATTACTGAACAATAAGATGGCATACTTTTTTTTACGCATATACCACATATAGGGTGCCTAGATCCAAGAGCCTTCAAACAGACTATAGTGACCACTAATGAATTTAGTATTAAAATTTATTTTTATACTTATAAAATTCTTTAAAAAAAAATTTTATGAAATCTTAAGTAGATATATATCAATGTTCCTATAACAAAAAAAAAACAAACTGTTTTTACGACATCAAATATTAAAAAAAATGAAACATTTTTTAAAAACTCAAAATTTCTTTTTTGAAAATTTAGATAATCGGATAATTCTAAATAAAATAAATCTTTCTATGAAAGGTAATCGTACCATATTGTTAATAATTGTAATTTTTTATAATAATTAATACAAAGTTTTTTTTGTCAAATCGTAGAAAGCATTTTTGACAAAAATCAGATTTTCCTTATCGGGTTTTAACATTTAAATGGAGGGTACCGTTATTTTCCCATTAAAGTAAATTATTTTCCGAAAATATTCGTAGTGTTAGGAAACCCTTAGTTAACGAGTTTCAAAAAATTGAGCATGACGTTTTCGAAATACATATTAGGTTTTCCAAAAGAAAATTTTGTATATTTTTTGAAAGTTTTGGTACACAATAGATACTATTTCAATGTTTAAGAAGCTTCTACAAAAGTTATTAAAAACAATCATATCGTTTTCAGGAAAATAAGTAAAAAACGTATAGCCTGAACTAAATGTAATTTTTAATTTTTCTTAAGAAACGTTTTGGAGCTGAGCCACTACATATACATAAATTGTAAGTAAAATTCAAAGTTAGAAAAATTTTATCCCTGGTTATCAGAATATTCAACGCTGAATAGATAGGGAGAAGGCGGGAGACTTGAGCCACTTTTTGTAAAACTGCTGGTAAAAAATTTTCTATCTATCTCAGCCCGCATGATAGCTACATCTTTATAAGGCTACACTCATCTATTTTAAAATTAGTTTTATTGCCTTCACGCAACCCAGATAAAATTGTTTGAAAAAAGATTTTCAGACTTGAACACCCCCTTGAGGAGACTTGAGCTAAATAAAGTTGCTGTCTGTTTTTTTCATACAATTCAATTGTAAATTTATTTATTAGATTATTTGTTAACAAAAATGTTTTAAAAATGTAATGTAAATGTGTAAATGTAAATGTAAGATTTCTTACACATAATTTTATTTAACGTTATTATCTATGTATTTCCCCTTCTGCTGCAGTTTAAAATTTTTTTTTGCTAATCATTTTCGTATGATCACAGAAAGTGGTCAAAGTCTCCGTTCACGGTTTTTGAGACAAAAGACATTATAAATTCTGTTAGGTAAACTATTGCATTATTTTGCACAGGTATTTACAAAAACAATTATTCACAGAATAAGATCATTTTTAATTATTTAATGTACTAGGAGACAGAAAACAATTATTGAAAAAATATAAAAAATTATTTATTTAACTTTTCATAGCGAAAAATGGATTTCCTCGTCCAGGAACCAAATGGAAGTGTTGATCCTGAAAGCCTGAGACTTTTGTGTTGGTAAATAGAAGGTCACTTTCCTTCTGATATAAAAACACTTTCAGGGGCCAAATAACCGCATCGGTTATCAAGCAATACGTGACTAAATTATATGAGTTTGGCATTACCGCTCACGTTTTGAGCAGTCTAGTATACCAAAATTTGAAGTAGTTACTCACTCATTCGATCACTGGTGGCACTCACTCACTCGATCACTGACGCGGTAATTTGGCACCAGTATTGAGGAGTAAACTGAGTGAAATATTGCGAGTAACTCATGTCCCCCGTATGGTCAAGTCTCTCACTTTCCCCTTACCTACTTCCTTATCGCTTGAATCTAAAGTTTCCGTTTTTTATTCAATTTTTTTTTGTTATTATTTTCCTTGGTAGATTTTGCTCTTCTTGTTTGCACTTTAGGTCAGTGATATTACTCTTTCCTTTTGTCTCAATATCAGCATACATTCTTCATTCTTGGTTTCCCTTTGTTTATCCTATTTATCTATTTAGGTGGGAGGAATTGTTTGAACTGAACTCATCTCATCGACGAGTGATTTGAATATTTTTCTGTTGAATTGATTTGTGTTTTGCATAGGTATGTAGATATATCCAGAGGGAGTTGTCGTTGTTATGCAATTTTCCAAAGAATCTTGAAACATAAATCTATTGAATGGGTGTATTATTTCTCCTTTGACTTTGAATCTCTTTTCAATTTATTCAGGAATAAAAATCCCTTTGAAAAAAAAAAAAAATTTCAGTTGGGTGATATTGTAAATTGTGGTAAGAATGAATATATACCTACTCGCTATTTCGATTTGGTTTTTAGTGTTGGAAAAAAGTGTTGTTCATTTCAAATAATATTTCCTAACAGCTGATGTGAAAGTTTCTATTCTTCAAGAACATTTCTAATTATTATTTCGATGTTGATTAGTTTTTCTTATGAAAAAACCATTAAAAATAAATTTTTATAAAAATTTTACTCTAACATATGGGCACTTCTGACAACTGTCAGAATATCCTAAGTTACCTTCACCCACACCAATATCCAGTTATTCTTTTTTACCTATACTAGGTATTATATTATTTCTTACTGAAAACACAACAGCATTCAAATGATATCCTAAGAATTGTTTGTGAATGAACGAATGCGTTTCACCCAATTTTCATGATTTTTTTCGCATAAATAGGCAGAATATAACTATAGAGATTATATATGTTATTGATGGTTTATTCCATGACCTAGGGAAGTTCCATCTGAAGGTGTTAAACTACTTGAACTAAGTTGACAGTTGACTGATCCATTTCTGAAAATAACTGGTTGACTGAACTTTGATATCAAATTGATGATTGTTTGACCAGCTGGGTAGTTTATTATGCTATCTTGGTGGAACAATATCTCATCCAATGTATACGGTAGTGGTTTTCATCTACGAGGACCAGGACCGCATTTACTTAGGCAGAAATTTGTTTTTAAATTTTTTTTTAGATATGTATACATAGGTACTTATGTATGTATGCATAGGTACTTATGTATGCCGTTCATTATATTAATGGTCTCTATCCATGAAAGATGATCAAGAAAATGTATTTTGTGTAGCTCTGTTTTTTAAAATTAGTTGAATTTATTGTAAAAACTTTTTATTTAAACAAAGTTTTGACTACCCTGAACTTTATTTTTCTATTTTTGTTAATAATTATGGGACCCCACTTTCTTCACTGCCCTAAGGAAGGACCCGGAAACTATAAATCGGGTCATAACTGTAACAGCCATATTAATATAAATCTCAAAATATTAGCACTAGAATTTGGCGGTGACGTGAAATACTTGAGCTAAGTGGACTTATTTCCCACACAGTTTATATTTTGTATGAGAATTGAGTATACATTTTGAAATATGTAGGGAAAAAATCGTGCGAGTTTTATAAACTAAAATTTGAAGTTGACTGTTTTAAGTGTTTCATTTAGAATTCAGTTTGCAATTCCGAAAATAATCTTGATTTTCCTTTGATTATTTTCAGAGTCTTGCAAACTTTATTTCGCAGTGAGGTATTTTTAATTCCGTGAAGTATTGGAGTGTTTTTTTGAGTAAATACTAAAGTATTCTGCATACGCAAAAGTAATTATAATAAATTATTCGTATCACAACAATAATTGCTTATTGTGTATATGCATACAGTTCCCACTTCCCATGCGAAAAAAGTGTGTAAATTTAAGTTTTCATATTCGATTAGACTCAAAAAGGAGTGGAACAGTCATAAATCCAATCGAAAACGACATTAATAAAATTTATCGCACAAGTACTTTTCTTAAATTTTTGTGTGTGAAAATAAGATATTTAACTAAAATTGAATATTAAAGAAAATAAGAACAAATAAATTCAAACATTTTCATATTTGAAATTTCACCGCTAATAAGCAACATTCAATCCCATTAATTCAAATATCCACTTTTTTTTTATTTCTTGTTTAGTTTTCTCAAACTTGTGCTTTTCTGGGAGTCTTTCTCAAACTGTAAAGCTGTGAGTTGATAAAATAAAAATATCATTTTAGTTTTAATACTAATTTTTCATTTTATCATTTCACCAACACACATAATGCTATATTTCCACCAAAGGCTTATCTTCAGTTCAACTTTCGATTAAATAATGCCATTTTGTGTTTCCACCACACAAAAGCATTTAAAGAAGATTAACTGGCAGTACATTTCAAAATGCAAATGGTATTTAATTTTTTCTTACGAAGTGGAAGTGAGATAGAACGTTTCATTCGTGTCAAACAATGAAGAGCTGATTTCAGCCATGATTGAATCCCTCAGCGCCATATAATATAGTTGCTTTCGAGAAGATGTTTGAAGTATTCCTTTTCTACTTCTTTTGGTTTGTTTGATTTGTAAAAGTATTTGTCCTAGGAGGATTTTATATTATGTCTGTTGTTGTACTTCCGAAAACTACGAATTTTGTTTTCTTATATGAGTTTTGATAGAACTTTGGGCTAAATTCTTAGAAATTCGTAGTTTTGGGAGGTACGCGAGCAGACATAGTATTATCAAAATTTAAAAGATAATTTTTTTATGATAAAACATAGTGGGTACGCAGCTGAAGCGAAATGCAAAATTTTGTAAAGAAATTGACACAAAAATTTCGTTGTTGAAGTACCTCGATAGGGAAATGTCAATAAAACAAAACACTTATTTTTCGTTCACAATTAATTGGCCTTAATATTATTTTTGACAAAAGTTTCACAGTTTATGGGTTATTTCGCTGTTTCATTATACTTGAAAATGAAAAGGACTGAAAATAACTTCCAAAACGATTTGACGAAAAAGTAAATGAAGTACACACCACATCAGATGAGAAAAAAATTGAATACAAATTTTACCTTTTTTTTATATATATTTTGACATCTTTCAGATAAAAACTCGCCATATTTTGTTCGCAATTTTTTCGTTTGTGATTTCGTTCTGATGAAAATTTGAGATAAATCTTATTAAATCTCAGAGAAGTGATAGGTGGAAATACAGTATTATGCAATTCTCGATTAATATGTGTGTTTCTTAACTTCGAATTTCTGTGATTTCTATACATTTGTGTAAATTTTCGTGCAAATTATTTTCAAAGTTTGTGATTATCAAAGTGTATATATAACATAGGTTTACTTTTAAGTATTCACATCTCGCTCTCACTCCTTCAGTGAAGGTTTTTCAGTTCAATGTCAACACCGTCAAAAAGTACTAAATTATAAATTCTGTTATTTGTCGGCCATTTTTGAGTTTTTTTTTTTCAGTTGAATTAAATTTCGTTGTGAATAATATTCCAAATTACTTAATGTTGGACTTATTTCAATGTGATACAAAATTTATCATACGATTTCTGTTCAATTTGTATGTTGAGGGTTATATAAATGTAGGGGGAACCAAGTAACGAAAACACATATGAAAATTTTAAGATTTTTTTCGGTTGAACTCTTTGACGTTGACGGGGTGAAGGATGCTTGAACTTTAAATAATGAACTTTAAAATAGTTTTTCAGGGTTAAATAGTTAAAAATTTGACCAAGAAGTGATTTAAATTTATTTTTAAATTATTATTGTTATCTAGTTTCCAATAATGAACCTCAAATTTTTGAACGCCAAAAAAACGAATGGAATTTTTTCGGTGTGTGTAATAACGAAGGAACGTACCTACCAAAAAGACGAAAAACAAAATGAACGACAAAACGAATCGTGTAGTAAGGCTCAAATTCTGTGCTTTTTGAGCCCAGGGTCGATATCTCTGAACTCGCCCTGAAGTAGATCTAGGTTTTTTGCTGGGCCGAGTTGAGGTAAAGAATAAACAACTGTTAAAGTGGCATTAGGTCTGAATTATTTTTTTTTGTGGATTAAGTAAAATATTGCATTAAATTCTTTTGTTTTTGAAAAAGAAATTCAAGGAACACACAAATTTATTTCTATAAAAAATAAACTGTGGCCAGTTTTTATTTATTTTTAAAACAAATTTTGTCTGTTGCAGCATAATATAGGGCCCTTTGGTGTTTTTTGACAACCAAAAAAACTTGGTTTTTTGACAATTCGTGGGGTTGTCAAGAAAACCTGGGTTAACAATCCTGATTTAACTTCAACGAATGAACCTAATAAGTAAAGTACTCTTAAGTCATCGAAACTACGGAATGTTGAAAAAAATAAATCAAAAGCTATTTGAATTGATGAATTTAAGAATACATGGAATATGTCAAATTCCACGAATTATTTTATTACTAACACCAGTGTGGCCTCTTGATCCCAATATTTCTCTTGTGCAATTGAGATTAGATGAATTATCATGTACTGCGGGACCTAAGGATATAACTGCATTCATTCAATTTAAAATACAAATAAGTACGATTTATAACCCATATTTGAAAACTTTATATAAAAGTCCATATGACTTTCGTCCTTGGGTTGTTCAGAGCTAGTTGTCCAGTGGCATTACATTCATTTAGAATGAGTGTTGGGTTGGTTTCTAGCCATGGTAATGGGCAGACCTTGATGGTTCAAAATAGACAACAAAAGGTTTGTGACTGATTTTGTCACCACAATTTTAATAATCAACAGACTAAAATTTGATTACACAAAAAAAAAATTAATTTGAAAACCTTAAAAATAACAAAAATTCCAATCAATTAATTTCTTATTGAATTTTTTGTTCCCATATTCATTTCCTTCGGCCCTTTTTTATTACTTTCTCTTTTTTTTACGGTTTATGGTGGTTATTATTTTTTGTTTTAATTTATATGTTCTACTTCTCACCTACATAATATATACTATCTAAATACGTACTATCTAAATACGTACATTCTTATATACAAATATACATGGAGGTATTATTTTAAAATTTACAAAAAAAGCAGTACAATTTTGGCCTTAAATATTGTCTTTTCTTTTTGAAATCACACCTCGCCAACAATATTTCGTTTGAAGTATTTCTTCTGCTCAATTAGAGTATTTGTAGGTACGTACGGATGAATGAATTCCTGGAAGATAAGGAAAAAGAAATTAATTGATGTCCTAATGTGAAATCGATGTTTTTTATAAGTATACTGCGTGGGATGTGCAACCGTCGATAAATTACATGCTTTTATGGGTCGTATGTACTTGCTCCAGGTTATGGACAACCAACTTATAAGTTCTTATAAGAAATAGATATCATATTGCTTATGTTAGTAACTTAATTCAGGGAGGAGATGACATAACCTAAGACTTTTTCATAAATCGGTTTTCAAACAAAATAATTTATGTAAATAAGGAACAAAAGAGGGATGAGTACTGAACCTTGAGATATACCAAAATTAACATTTTTTGGGTCATTGTAACTCAGCTTTCCAACTTTAACTGCTTAAGTTCTATCCTTAAAATTTGAAGCAAACAGTTTAAACATAAAATTAAGGCAACCAGCGCACATAGTATAAATTAATTTGAAGAATATCCATGATTAACCATGAAAACGTTTTTGACATTTCAACAAAAATACTAGCAGATGACAATTTTTTGAACCCACATGAGCAGAATGGGATCAGCTCATCAGACAAAGGGTGTCAAGATGGAGACGAAAAGGAAAGCTTAACCCCTTTCCTTTGTAAATGTCCTTGCCTAGCCAAAATCAAAAAACAAACCCTCGAAGAATACTTTTTCAAGAAACGGTACTGGGAAACATCTACGCCTTGCACACAATAAAGAACATCCTGAAATGCATTCAGAAGCCAGGATGGTTTAAGTTCACATTTTAACCCACCTACGGGTAAATTCTGAGAAGATGAGATGATGTTGCTTGAAAATAAGCTTAAATATTAAAAATTAAAAAATATAAACCTTTGTGGTTGGTTTTATATTATGGAAAAATTCTTACTAAAATCCTAATTTATTCATATAACATTTTCATTGTACAGTACATAGGTGGACTTAAACAAGTTGCAACTATAGGAATGGATAATTAATTATTACCTTCGACTGCAATTACGAAAGTAATAAATTGACCTTTGAATTTTCTTTTTCCATAGGTAAGGGCACAACAAAAAAAAATATTAACCTTAAGAATTTAAATACTTACTCTCATGATTTCTACAAAAAATTTCAAACAAAAGAAAAAATAATCCTATTACCTGCAAACAAAGCGAAAAATGTGATTTTTTTATCTTTACCTTAGAATGAATAGAAACAATGGAAACTATAATTCTCTTTCCAGATTATTTTTAAATGGTTTAGTTTCTCTATTCATATAATAGTTTTTTTTTTCATAGAGTTTTATACTCTAATGGAGAAAAAAAAGGTGGATTTTAATAGTGGGGTAAAGGATTTTTTTTATAAAATGTAGAATTGTCTAGATTTGTGGAGATTAGAATGGTTAAGGAAAACGTGTTGGGAATAAGCACTGAAATGGGTTGTTATTCTATTTGCCAAATTTGGGTAGATATTATTAACATTCTGTAAATTAATCAAAAATGTATGTTAAAGGATAATTTTAAATGACATTATTCTACATCAAGGATCGATAATTGGCGAACCACGAAGGATTTAAATCTGAACAGTGCAAAATGAATTTTGTTTTCGTCATGGTCTATGAATGATTAACATTGAGAGATCCCTAACAGATAGAAGCTGTCACATGCAGATGTCATAAGCCAATGAAAAGGAGCTTTCAGAATATACAGGACCAGAATAGAGCTATAAAATTAAATTTGTCTCTCATTTTTTTTGTTCCTACCTCAATAAATTTCAGTTTCACTTCCACGAGAAACACTCAGAAGTCAACATAATGGGCTCGCCAAATGATTTATATATTTTCATTCGCTCATTTTCATCCGACCACTGCCGTGAGCTTGCGACTATTGTGATTCTACCTTAAAACGTGACGTACACTTCAAACGTGATTTAAGGCTCTTCCAAACCAAAGCGAAATCATTGCGCATCATTCACAATGATAGAAAATATGATAAACACACAATGCTAAACAACAACAAAATAGTGTCGTCCACGAATGTTTCGCTTGGGTTTTGGAGAGCCTTTACTGTCGTATATCTTAAGGTTGATAGCTCACTCAAGTAGTCGAGTTGGATGAAAATGAGCAGATACATTAAAAGCATATGACGCTCCCATAAGGCGTTTTTCTTTTTTATTTCAGAGTAGAGCCCGAACTGTGAAACAAAAAATTGTGTTTTTATTTTAGTTTTGCGCGTTCAGAGCCAAATATTGGTTTTTCTTTTTTCGTTCTGAGTATGTTCTGAGTTTGTTCAGCGAGCGCTCTATGAGCTCAGAATAAAATGAATACGCAGGCAGATTTAATGCTGAACACAAGTATTTGATAGCTTGTATTCTGTTCAGGTGTCATTCCAAAATAATTCAGAGTGCTCAGAGCTCGATATGCTCGGACTCTGTTCAGGGCTCTTTTCTGAATTAAAAAAGAAAAACGCCTATAGATGAGTTTTTTTTAATTTTCGTCAGGTTTCGTTAATTTTTGCTTTTGGTCACGAGCAATATGGAACGCACCCCACGGAAATGAAACTGACATTTGATGAAGTAGAAACGAAAAAAAGAGAGAGGTAGAGATGATTCATTTTACGTAAGTGGAATATATATGACGCTGTTAAGATAGGAAGATTGATACCAGTCTCACGGTAGTTTTTAGACAAGAGAAGGGAGGGGTCAGGGATGTCGTGAGGCATGAACAAAATATAAACACCGACCTCATGAAGTTGAAGTTCTTGTTATTTCTATGTGTTTTAAGGCGCTTCATATGCTCGAATGTAGACACGATGAGACAGACTCACGACTCCGGACTCAAATTTTGGCTCTATGGCTCACTTCTCATTTTGTGCAACTTTTCGTTGGTTTTTAACATACGCTTTTTTTATCGCTTCGACTTTCCAAGACTCCAATTTGGTGTTGGTTTGGAAGAGATTCTTCATTGAAATTAACTTCGAAATCGAATAACGTCTAATCTATCACACACCTTCATACTAAAATGACTTCTTTTTCGACTTTGCTAGCTCTCGTACTAAATGGTCCTGGTACCTACCTGCTTATATAAATTTTGCTCATCGATTAATGCAGTTTTAACAAATTTATGACGACTCTTTCTACACCATGAGGTTCTTGCACGTTTTCCCTAAATCTAGCTAGTTGTATGAAAAATAATGTTCTAACATTTTTTGTGTTAGATGATGCGAAAATAAATCGATTATTTTCGAAAAATAAAAAGTCTTTTATCCCATAGCCTCTGCCACAAAATTTAGGCAATTTTATGGAAATGCCTACGACTTCAATGAAGCTCTCCAGCTAAATTCAGATTTGTTGAAATATTTTCGAAATTTTGCCATTTTTCGTCTAATTTTTCTGGACTGGCTAGAAAAGTCTCGGTATCGGAAACTGAAACGATATACAAAGACGATACCATACTTTTTGGGCCAAAAATTTACCGAGATTCTTGTTTGGTGGTATCGTTTAGTATTGACAGAAAAAAGGAATTTTTGAATATTTTTATTTAATGTTTTAAGCAAAAAATCTTGTATTTGGTTTCCCGAAAACGACTTTATGGATTGAAATGAAATTTCATAGTTTGTTCTATTTAGCAGAGAAAAGGTTTAGAAATTATTAAAGTAAAAACCGCCCACTGCCACGCTTATTTTCTTATGCATGATTTCTCAAAAGCCAAAGATTTGGATGAAATTTTTCTTGAAAACTGATCCAACGATTTTTTGTAACATTTATATCAGACTCATTGTTTGGATTTGGTCATTATTGGCCACTGATATGGATCAATTTAATTATCTAGTTTTAGCTTGTCGCTTGTGTGTACCATGTCTGAGAAAAGTTCTGGTCAGCTCTTTAACATATAATGTTTGTACATTTCAAGACATACTCCACAGATCAAGAATATTAATTTTTGGATTCAAACGGGCCATTAAACAGGTATGAATGTTTTTACCTGTATTATGCGGGCCTTACACCAGACAATATTGTTACCCAAAACTTGTTGTGTCTTTAAACGAAAAAATGTCATTGCCCACATCAAAGCATTTGTGTAGATTCAGTGTTTTTTTAGCTGAAATGAAAATATTGTCAAAGTTTCAAACCATAAAAATTGCGCAAAACAGCCCTAAAAACTGTCAATATCCCTACCCAATATGTGATATTTTGCAATAATATTACCTGGTATTAGGACCGCATAAGTTTACCCTGTGTCAATATCAATGTGTCAGATCATCATCGTTATCGTATCCTGCAATCCCGGCATATGGCATGAACAAAACGTCTCCATCCTTCATGGTATGCAGCAATGTATTTTAACTGTAGTTATGTCTTTCTCTGGAAGCTTCAGCTTCTGCTGAATTCTGCTGAATGCACTCATCGTGCACCCTGAGGATACTATTCAAAGAACTGCTTCCTATCCATTGCTAGTTGCGCTTTCTTATGTCGACGTCCAGCCGCTCTTTGCATTGTCTTGCGCCATGATTCCTCATTTGATAAAATTTGTACCCAGTGAATCTTCAGGATGTAGCGTATACAGCGATTCACAAAAGCCTCGAAATGGTAAACATGCCCTGCCAAATTTCGCAAGATCGCAAGCATATAACAGCACGGAATTGACATTGGATTAAAAGAATCTTAACTTAGTGCTTTAATAATTCTCCTTTTAACACCCGGATCCCTACCGCCATTTGTAGAAACAATACTGCCAAGGTAGTTAAACTTTTGACTGGCGTCTCCTGTAGAATAATCCGCTAGTGTGTGGAGCAGTCTGTGATTAAAATTATCAAAATAAATAATGAAAGATGTTTATATTTATTTGATAATGGTATCTAATTTCGAACTCTAGCAGTTAACATTATTTTGTAAAATTTATCAAGAATTGTTGGTGTGAGAAGTGATTTTTGCTATCAAAATTCAACAAATGAACCAATATTTGGCATGCCATTCTAATTTCTTCTTTGATTGCTGAAATTTTACCTAATTCCCAAAAATGAATTTCATTTTAAACTCAACATTCTCGTTACATTTAAGAAACCACCTTTTGACCTTAAGATTCTGGGCTCTTATTACAAATGAAACATTAATACTAAGATTCATAAACCAACAATTAAAACCTACAATATCTTTGGTCTCATCAAAGCGAGTATTGATATTTGGTTTGATAAAACTCCAACTACCTCCTATCACCCACAAAAAAACCATCCTTCCACCTTATAAATATATTGTTCATGGTCACATTTGATTCTTCATTCTCATTGCAAATAAAACGTTTCCAGTTTCTACCCAATTTGATAAGGGTAATTATTTTATGATGTCCTATATTTACCTGTGACTTTTGAACTTATCTGTAATAAATGTATTTCATTTGTTTCGTTACCCCACAGAATTTTGAATATTGCTTTGATTCGTGCCAGTCCGTCGAAAACTCAAATACAAATATTGTGTTGAAGAAAATTAATGAAAATCATGACCTTGAACTGTTGTGTCGAGATGATCGCAGTATTACGCTTAAAGTAATTTTACCCTCCCAACGAAAAATTCTACACCCTCACCATCGTTTGGCAATGAACTCGAAATTATTCTCCCACAAAGGAAGCACCCACAAACCGAACACCAGCAATAATACTCAGGAAATTTACATAGTTAATATTTCCTTAGCTCACGAGGCAAAAGATATTTCTGTGTATTTGGTAAGTTTATTTGAAATCCATAATTTCTAAATCTTCCTTCTTTAAAATATTATAAAATGAAATAATTTTTTGATACATACCTTAACATATACACACATAAATATATTTTATTTAAATTTTCTGAATTTTCCATTTTTTATTCGCAAAAAAACAAGTCAAATGAAAATATGATAACAATCGGAAATTTAAGCCAAAACACCAACTACAGTATATCTGTGGCTGTAGTTTACTCAAGCGAAGAATATTCAATTATTGCAAAAGGAAGACAATTTAAGACCCTGGGACGAGGCTATAAGCCAAAGGAGATCCAAGACATATCTTTGTTGAATTTTGAAGTAGACGACTCTGATGAAAAGCTTGTAACTGCTTCTATTTCATGGAAACCATCATCTGGTAAGTTATTCGAAAAGATTTACCGCTGGCCGCCACCGCTCGACGACGTCAGTCGGTCTTATCGAACGAATCACCAATTATTTTAGTGAATACAATTTGTTTTTTTTCGTTGGATTTTTTTCTTTTATTTTTTTTTTTATATAAACATTTATTTATTTTAAATGTTTCTGTTTAGATATGACGTGCCACTACGGCCTTGTTTGTTATTCACCCGAACATCTGGATATGGAAGCGACGTCAATTGATATTCGAGATGTAAGTCCTAATGTATGTGTACATTGTACTTATGTATTTCTGTGTAAAGTTTTTGTCGGTTGTTTTTTTTTTTTTTCATTTTTGTTTTGGAATTTTAATGTTTGATATATTAAAAGGATATTCACACTTCGAACTTGATTTGTTTTGGAAAGTTTTTAATTTATTTTGTCTGTTCCTATGAATGTACATGACTTTTATCTACTTTTTATTAGAATTGGCTAACAATTTTATTGATTCATCTAAGAACAAAAGGCGAGTAGATTGTGTCTTAACAGACTTCAGTAAGGCGTATGATAAACTATCTCATCGAGTTCTTAGACTAAGAAACTAGGATTAGGATTATCTTATTTATTTGATAGATTTTATTCGGCACTTTTTCAACGGCTTTGAATCAAATAACTTTAAAGTTAATTCCAAAAAACCACATATGGACTAGTCCTTTTTATTTTAGTTATTATTATTCAAACTGCATAATCGATTCGGCATTTAGATACGCATTCTTTCAATCACATGAGGATACCTTTCACTTCCCTTGCTACTGCCAATAGCACTCCGTCATTTAAGAAAGAAACGTCTAGGGAATAATTTCTATGACAAATTGAGAACTTTATAGAACTTTGGCTAATAGCCTTCTGAACTTCATAAATGCCTTTAAATGGCTTAACTGAGTGGAAAATAAACTTCTTAGGGTATCACAACAGATCTACATAGATCTGACGGTAACAAAATCAACTGTCAGTCCTTTTACCTAACCTAACTTACTCATTTGTTAATTTTCAGTTTCAATCATTTTTTATAGTAAATAGCTTTTGAAAAATTTATTCTCGAACATAAAATTTTGAAGAATTAATTTTTTTTTTTCAAACTACCTTTTCTTAAAAATTTATTTTGCTAAGCTTTGAATATTTACCGAGTAACCAGTTCATATCTCTTAATTTACTTTTTAGTTCTTCGCATTTCTTTTTCACGTGCGGCTTCCATTTTAATTTCGCGTCTAGAGTCATTCCCAGATATTTAGCCTCATTTGCAAATGGAACACGAGCGGTATTAAGAAAGACGGGTAATCTATTTATTTTTTTATACGTAAAGTCCACGTGGACTGACTTTTGTTCATTGAGCGCTATTCGCCATGTTTTCGTCCACTCATTAACATTATTAAGAGCATTTTGTAATTTAATTGTAGCTTCGCTAATCGTTTTGCCTACTGCTAGTATTGCAGTATCATCAGCAAACGTGGCTACAATAGTGTCATCTATTTGAGGTATATCGCGTGTAAATAAAAGGTACAGAACGGGACCTAATACACTTCCCTGTGGTACCCCAGCCACTATTTCTTTGAAATCAGAATAGTCATTTCCGTGTCTTACACGAAAAAGTCTTTCATTTAGATATCCGTTTAGAATGTTGTAAAGTCCTTCAGGCAGAACTTGTCTTAATTTGAATTTGAGGCCTTCGTGCCACACCTTGTCAAACGCCTGCGACACGTCCAAAAAGACAGTCGAACAGATTTTCTTTTCTTCAAGAGCTCTCTCAATTACGTCAGTAATTCTATGCACTTGATCAATTGTCGAATGCTTGCTTCTAAATCCGAACTGATGTTCAGGTATTAATTGTTTCTCTTCTATTATCGGTTGCAGGCGCAGGAGTAGTATTCTTTCAAAAACTTTTGATATAATAGGAAGAAGCGAAATCGATCTGTAAGACTTCTTTTCGTGAGATGGTTTGCCAGGTTTCAATACCATTATGACTTCCGCAACTTTCCATTGGCTCGGAACATATTCTAATCTTAGGGCGGCATTTATTATGTAAAGGAGGTTAATAAATCCTTTACGAGGGAGCATTTTTAAAATCTCTGCCGTTATTAAGTCATATCCTGGAGCTTTGTTGGACTTTAGCTTCTTTATTTCTCTTTTTAATTTGGCAAGTGTAGCATTTCTCGTTATGTAGCTTTTATTTGAGGTAAAATTCGTATTAATATTTTCGTTGAGTTCTTGCCCATCAAACGGCTTTCCTCTAAGTAATCGGCGAATACCGTCGCTTTTTCTTTGTCACTTGTAGCCCATTCATTTTGGCTTTTCTTAATCGGAGGCACTGGAAGCTTTGGTTTTTTCGTTGTTTTTATAGCTTTCCAAAGTGAGTAGTTGGATTCTTTCTATAACTGAACTGAAAACGAAAACTGAACTTAGAAGAAAAAGCTGGCGAATCATTACAATATACTTTTCCTCCCATCTGTCATCTGCCTGTCAATAGATTAAAAATGTGCGATAAACTGCCAAATTCTATAGAAAGATGGATGGAAAAAACGAGTAAAATACCCTAAATTTTCTGGTATTTTACTGCTCTGAAAAAAAGTGATTTAAGGGCGGTTGGATGGCACTTGGATCGAAATTGATTATACTCTATATTAAAAAAAAATGAAGCAATACCTTCACTTATTGTAATTAATTTTATGCATGCCAAAGTACCTAAATGAAAAATTAAATTTTTCTTTCTTATTTGAACGTTCTTTGAATGGATCTCCAATAGTTCCCGTATGATAAATTCAGATACAAACCATATTTTACAAATCCTAACAGATTTAATTCGATCGTGAAAACAAATTTAATTTTAAAGGAACCAAAAAAATAAGATTCGCAATCGAATCAATACGAAAATTTCCTTTTAAATTTTTCACGAGAGTATGAGTCATACACGCACCTCGTTAAAAATCTTCTAGTTTCCCTCAAAAATTTAAAATAACAAAAACTTCTTCTGCTTGTTTTATTTTTATAAACATTAATTCGTAAATACATATAGAAAATATGTCAAAACGAGAGATTATTAAATAAAGATGGCAATCCTCGGCTATTCATTTCAGCCTTCAAGCTGGATTGATAAGATTTGCAAAGTATTAGTAAAAATCAGTGAAACATGCATACATCAAATCAACTCATCATTCAGCACAGGTTTTGTTGTTGTTGCAATTCACATCATTTTTTTGACATGAAATGAAGTTACAAATACAAAAATGAAAACAAATGGGCTTTGGAGTGTAAAACATACGAAGGATTGCCATCTTTATACTGATAACAATTCTTGTTTAAAACTGTAACACTATGCATTTATTAACAGCAGTATTAATAAAAACTGGTATCCGCTCCCTAACACACGTGTTAACTGGCACACGCATACACAACTTGTTCGTTTGATAACTTTTCTTATTTAATGATACTTTTTCCAGTATTTATCACTTCACCAAATTCACCACTTCATCAAATTGAGGGGATTTTCTAATACATGTGTCACATGCATGCACTGCTTTACGAAGTGTATACTGGTAGTAGTAAATGGTCCTATCACACGTGTGCGTGAATGTGTTAATAAGTTATCCGTTCATTATACGCGAAATTTGGCGAGTTAAAGTTTTCCGTACGTTAAACAAACAATACAGACTATCAGCCCGATTCTCCCCCTTGGGAGGAGTCACAAGTCACAAGTTATTGTGACGACTCCTTGTCAGGATTGTTGTGATTCGATAACATTTTGGTATTCTCCCCCTAATCGTCACAAGAAAACTCAAAACGAAACTCACCACAGCATTTTGTTAGTAGATTCTTGACCGTGACGCGCACACTTTAGCAATTCTATAAGCAATCGCAGAGAACTACACTAACACACCGACACACACCGTCCTATTCTTTTGCTTAAGAAATAAAAGAACATATACATTTTGTTCTCTTTGGCACAGCGATCATAATGTCCGCTTTCAGAGAATGTAATTCCATGATTTGTAAAATTTGTGAATTGTGCCCTGCTCTAGAGGAGATCACAATTTTTATGATTTTGTGACCCCCTCACAAGTTGTGATTTTAGGGTGAAAATACAAAAAACTGACAAAATGAGATCCCCCACTACTTGTGGCTTGTGAGGTGTCAGTGATGATGGGGAGAAAAGGGCTGTATTACTCATATGTTAATAATAATTACAAGCTAAAAAATTTATAAACGCTAGCGCGTTGCTATACTCCGTCTATTAATATAGGGGTAAATGCACACATTGAATCAAGCCACTTTGTTTTTATTACTTGTCTCTTCTCTAGTTTCCATTTAGAAGTTTTCGTAAAAGCTGGCGTTATTAAGAATACAAAAATATCTGATCAAACAAGGGGCCTCATTTAGCATTGCCGCCCCGGCCCTTTAACAAGTTTAGTCCGCCACTGCGGTTTACATCTTCTCCTTGTCTAGTGCCAACCACCTTAAAATAAATTATTTATCTTCCAGCTTGTCCCACCTTTTTAGATTCTCTTAGAATCATTGTGCAAAAAGACTGGTGCATTTGGAAAGCAACTGCGATCCAGTAGTGCATTTTATTTTTTTTTTTTATTTTATGATAAGGGGTAATATTTCCCCGGGTTGTTCAGACGAATCAATTTTTTTCAAAAACTGGAAGTTCATTTATATGGTTGTAGCATTTGAAAATCTTGAAGCATAATATCTTCGCTTACTAAATCTAGACACTGAATGATACCAGCATGAATCAAGCTCATAAAAATTCTGGTTCAAATAATGTTTTTATAAATATGTAAATATTTCATTAACGATAATACAATACTCGTATTCCATACCATGTACAAGTGCATACATATGAATTAGTAATTTTTAAAACCAAAATTGTATACAAAACAAACAAAATTCTATTCTATTTTTTTTACTATTCTTTCTTTCTAATTTATTTCAGACTGAAAAATTATTCACGTATAACTTAGAAAATTTAACATTTGCAACAGTTTATAATATTGGCATACGTGCAATGCACACAAACGACTCATCCAAAGAGAGCGGAATGAAATGGGAGACAATTACAACACCATCATGCATTGAAATGCATAACAAAAATTTTAATATTTGTGGTAAGTGATTAACTAATCAATAATAAATTAAACACGAAAACCTATATAATGTGCATTAAATTCATCAACAAAATGTCATATAAAATTGATTTATAGAACAGATATTTTTGTATGTCTTTAGGCCTTAATTTAAAATGTATTCAGTATTAGGCAAATTGTTTATATTGTGGCAAAATTTTGGCATTTTGTTTTTAATATTTTTGGTGTGGTGAATATATAAGCATCAGGAATTGAACCAGTTATGGTAAATTATGTTGCCAGAGGATGTTATGGATTTTGATATAAAGCTGTGGTTTAACAGTCAAAACCAATATTGATATGCTTTGGAAAAATTATCAATCTTCATCATCATTTTTATGGCTAAAAATAGATTGATTTGGGTTTTAATTGAAGTGAATTTATTTATAATTTGGCTACTGAAAGCTGGATGTACTTATTCACGAAAGCAGCATTTGACTTTTAAGTTCAGGCCTTCATGCCAATATTGTTCCATTACATGAATACGGATCAATGAAATTGCACTGGGCAATATATGAAGATTTCTTTGGGTCAGCGCAAAATGATTAACTGATCACAAATCCTATAAGGTTTAATGATTCGATATTGATTTATTAAAAGGCTTTGCACATTTTTCTTTTGTGACATTATGTTTTGAAGAGCTACTGAGTTACCTGGTTTCTCAAAATTTGCTGTTCAAGAGATTCCTTCTTCAACATAAAAGGTGTTTTTTTTAGACGTGTAGTTTTTAATCTGGCAGAACTTTTTTCGGAGTTGGTATTTTTGACAGATGTCATTTGACTCATGCTCAGTTTGGTTTGTCATTTCACAATGAATAGACTCACTCCTAAATAACGTTTGCAAATCGTGCAAATTTATTACCAAAATAATGGTTCGGTTCACGCGACGCATCGAGAAACAATCAATTTATTGAATTTATTTATTATTTATTGATTTTTTGGTGAGTGTATTATTTCTCGTCGTGGGGTTATTTTTTGCGGGGTTATATGAAGTCACTTGTCTACGCAGATAAGCCGGAGATGATTGAAGAGAATATTCGGTGCCTCCACCAGAAGTTTCCTTCAATAAATTTATTGTTTCTCGATGCGTCGCGTGAACCGAACCATTATTTTGGTAAAAAATTTACACGAATTGCAAACGTTGTTCAGGAGTAAGTCTATTTATTATGAAATGGCAAATCACAATGAGCATAAATCAAGTGAAAGCTGTCAAATACACCACCTCCGAAAAAAGGATTTCTAGATTGAAAACCACACATCTAAAAGCAACACCCTTTGAATCCCACAGTTTTCCAATTTGCACTGATATAGACGGTAACTATCCAACATAGAAATGGATTTTGAAGTTCGGGAAATTATTTTCCAAACTTTGATTTGCAAAGAAGTTCATGGCAAAATGTATTTATGGTTTATATATATTATATAAATACATATATTGTTTCGCTTATAAAATTTTGGAATCAGCCAGTTTATAATTTGTGTGCTTTTAAAAAAAATAAGTTTCCTTTTGCTGAGAGCTTGTAGCTATTGGATTGGAACCAGCTTTCCAAAACCTTCATAAAATGAGCTATTGTTTTGTGGGCTTGCTCAGTGATTGCTCATAAATAGAGCATGGGTTGTTATATCGAACGTCTTTGGCAGTATAATATATAGCGTCTACCTTTGACAAAGATTATGTGTCATGAAGAGTCACTAAGTATAGTGAACGTTGTATCCATTAAACGTCACAGTCGAGAAAATTCACTGTTATACATGGCCTTAAACATGTATTCTTGAATTGCTATATCTTTTTTTAATAGGTTTAGGAATGATTATCATCAGATAAACCATATGCTTTATAAAGCCATTGTGGCTCTCTAATTAAATTGGCTTTTAAACTGAACATCTTTTAGCAATTGAACAAAAATTATTTAAACAATTCATGAAACTGGAGCCCACTTTAAACAATCGTAGTCGCTAAAAAATTTCAGTAGAACTACATAATATGTTCAGCAGACTTATATTTGATATGCTGATGCTAGATGCTGGTGTTGTACCAGTTATTAGCAAAAATAACAAACACTTGATTTAAATCTTCTTTTAATTCAATGAACTTGACAAGTTCAGTCACTTGTCATTATTTCGCAAATTGAATACTGATTTTCTTTTAATTTGTGCACTTAATGTCTTCGTAGTGTTTTTTTCTTGGAAACCATTATATTATTTTGGTTCTTCAATGTGCCTCCCATTTTCGAATACCATTTGTTGTGAAATAATTCATATATGTTATGTATAAATTATTAAAGAGATTTCCTTCAAATTTTGAATTTAAAGCTTTTTTTCTGTTATTCCCAAGAAGGAATTCCTTAAGCTCAAAAAATAACGCTACTTGCCATACTTGCCATGTTAAGGAAAATCTTATCTCAAGAACGGTTCCAATGATTTTAATAAAAAAAAATTGGTGTATTTTTGTAGGTATCGTGTAACGTGTAGGCACTTTATCATATTTTTGTTAAATCAAATTTGAGTGTTAGTCAGTTAAAAGAACCCAAAAACTGCCAAAAAAAACATTCGCTCCAACGAATTATAACGAACTATATTCCCGAACTTGATTGGTCAAGCAATCTCCCCTATGAGAGAAGTTTGACTTTAACGTTATCTCTCGTTAAAAGTTAAATAAAATTATTAGTTGGTGGTATTTGGGAATGATTTTTATAGAGGAGTTTTTTGCTGTGTATTTAATATCCCATCTTGCTCAGTAAAAAAAAAAAGAAAATCCTCTTCAAGGAATGAATTTAATATTCATACGACTACCAAGTACAAAATCTAATGGAACCTTGGACAAGTTCATCATCGTTTAGTTTTTTGCTTAACAAAGGCCTTGGGGAACACTTAAATTTTTCTGAAAAATAAATTCCTTCTGATATTATTATTAACGCAAAGTTTTATGATTCATTCAGTCTTATAACATAAATACAAAAATCTCAAGGAAATTGTATTATTTTGTTTTTTAAAACATATTTTTGTATAATCTCAGAAATTGATTTTTTTTTTCTTCCAAAAGTAAAGTTTCGGCTCACATCCTTCGAGAATTTTTAATTAAATTTTGCTGATTGAATTCCTTTGCAAGTAAAAGACAGAATTTTATCTTTGTCATTGGACATACATATGTAATTGGTATGTTATGAATTAAAATTATTCAATTATTTTCTTTTGCAATGTTCTTAAGAGGCCTCCACCCATAATTTCAAGAAAAACAAGAAATTGGGCAAATCGTAACATCGGTTGTGAAGTCCATACAATACGTATTGCAAAAAACTTAAGTGCTTATGAAAGAATGACATTTAAACTAGAAAAACGTCGAGCCACTTTTTTATTTTTTTCACTTTTTTTTTACTTTATTTTAATATTTCGGTAACCTCTTTCGGAAAAATACTCAAAACTGCTTAGCTTTAACAACGGTTCTGAGAAATTGAAGTGGAAAACACATATTATATTTACGTAATTTTAAAGCTAATGAACAGGGCTAGGAAATCGTCGGAGTGGATTTTTAAGTTTGGGCTCTATTTTTGAATAATGATCTCTTTAAAAACATCAAAATTGGTAATTTTCTAATGCATTTTTGAATGTGTAATTATATAAAAACAATAACAAAACTTTCCCCAAATGACAAATATGTTTTCTAAAATTGTTTCAATACAAAAGAAATGCCAAAAAGTAACCAATTATTGCAAAATAGCACAATTTATAAAAGTCTTTATTTTCAATCAAAAGTCGTTACTTTATTAAATTGGCAGTTATTAGTTAACATATTCGCCACAAGATGGCTTTTTTCGAAGATACCTTTTTTATGTTGGAAAATAAACAAAAAGAAGTATAACCAATATGAAAGGAGAGTCGGTATTTGTGTGTATGGCTTAGGCAGATGGGTGTAGAAGGAAAAGAAATAAAATGAGAGTGGTTGGTGGCTTATGCTTGATGATATTTCTGTCTGGTTTTGATATTAGTTTTTGGTATTTGGGTATGAATTTGTTTTTTTTTTTTGCTGGGAATGAATTTTATGAATGGTGGTGGTTTTTTGTCTTAATTTTTGCTCTACCGCGCGGTTGTGTAGGTACACTTGCAGGTTGTCGATCGTCTCGATCCTTGGAAAGATTTTCTTTTTTCTGTTCTTATTTCTTTTGAGAGTTTTTGTAGGTCATCAAAATACATATGTTTGTATGTACATAGGTATATGTTGGTAGGTTTCAAGGAAAGTTTTTTCTTTGAAGGATTTCTCTGTTCTCACGTATGAGGGTCGAGAATATATTTGTTTGTAATGATTGCAATGCTAGACTTGGTGTCGGTTGTTTCTTTCTGTCATTTTTTGCTGAGCGTGCAAAGTGCAAAGAAACATATTTTTACGTTACTAATAACCTATGTACGGATTTTAATTCTTTAATAATGTTAATAATAAATAAATTTCAGAAATGTTTTTATGTACTTTGTAGGTAACTATTTGTCTAGATTTATTTATATATTTGTAGTTGGGAGAAAGCCAGATTTAGTTGATTTGTTTTTAGATAAGAATTTGCTTTTTGGAGGAAGGTTCCTATAGGTATACCTATTTTAGGACAGTAAATTAATGGTACCTACCTACTCACATTTAAACTCGAAGAATTTACTTGTGCTTTTTGAGTAAAAGTTTATTGATCTGTATAGGTATAATTATATATTTAAAGTGAAACTAGGTAACCCGGCAAACGTTGTTCTGCATAAAAATTCGCAACTTAATTTGACATTCAACAGCCAACATCTAATTTCAATTTAGCAGCTTTGTGCCTAAGTTCTGTTACTGTTGCAGCAATAAAATAGGCAGAGTATCAATGAAATTTGAAACAACATATCTACATGATTTTTGTTTAATTTTTCAACGTTTCTCAACCAATTTTCTAGACAGTTACAGAACATAGACACAGTTTTTTTCCCCCGAGCACACATCAAATACAGTAAAAATAAACTGGGGTAAAAAATATGTGTCATATAAATCAATTATAAAAATAGGATATGTAAAGGAAGGAAGACGAAAAATACCATAAACTTCTATTTGGAAATCGAAATTGGAACTGTAAAATCGTTTTTATTTTAGTTCGTACCCATATTTTTTTTTAAATCCAATTTTTTTTCAAATTTTCGTCTGTAGTACTATTGAAATTCTAAAGGAGCTTTTGTATAAAAGTTTTGATTGAAATCAGCTGAGCTGTTAATGAGAATATTGAAAGTCAAAAAACCATTATATTGCATGTACGGTCAATAAAAGTAACCATTTTTCTATCCAGAAAGTAGCCCATACAAATATAATGATAGGTACACTGATTTTTTTGTCAAAATCGTTGGAGTGGGTTTTGAGAGACTTGAAATTTTCCTTATGGGATGTTTGGCAGGCAGGTAGCGTTATTTTTGGAGATAATAAAATTTCAATTTCCCCTCTAGGGAATAATAAAAAAACTTTTAGTTCAAAATTTGAAAAAAATCGATTGGTTTAGGCTGTAGGTCGAGGAACAGACAGACAGAACTGTGCCACCCACTTTTTTCGTGTTCTCTATCATCGGTATGTCATGTTTAACTATTTTTATCTCAAATTTTTGTATGCACGAGTCCAACACTGGCAATAATACCAACATATATGTACATACATGTAGTACAAAATTCAACACTCAGTTTTCAATAATTTTTCTTAATAAATGTGAATGTGCACAAGAAAATCTGAACAAAAAATTTGATGGTAAATCCTACACATGTATGGAGATCTTTTTTGTTTGTCCTTATTGCTTCTTCCTATATATAGGGGTTATCAGTGTTAATAAAACATCGATTGTTGGAGTATTCGATAGTATCGATTGCTTAAAAAAAAATCGATTAATCGATAAACAATCGATAGTGTTTCAAAGTTTATAAAAACAATTTCAAATTATATAAAAAAACATTTTTCAAATCTTTAAGAAAATTCAAAATTTTTAAAAAGGCAATTATTTTTCTTCAAGACTGTTTGTCTTTAATAGGGGTATTCATACAAAAGCGTAAAGCCGTCGTAAACGTTTGCAAAATTAGTAAATCTATCAAAATTTTAATGGAAAATTGACAGATTTACGAAGTTTATTTACGAAGATTTTTTATATTTATATTTTATATATATATTTTACGAAGTGTTTATATTCCTGGCCACAAAATTTGCATGTGCAAAATTGCCCTTTTTTGTTCAAAAAATTCCAAACCGACGATTTGTTTTTTCTATTCATATCAATTATTAAAAATAAACTGGGAAGGGAGACTGAAAAGCACGAACAACATGAAATTTTTGTTTTGCAATGAAAAATGAAATGCCGATAAGGGATTTTCCCTATTAAAGCAAAGTCAACGTAAACGTAAACGTAAGGCGAACTGAACTGTCAAAAACGGAACAGCGTTAATTGAGTATAAGGTGCGTCGCACACCAAGTGAACTTAAGGTCTGTTTAGATTTTTGTCATCCAAGAATAATTCTCAGTAGTTGAAAACTCATTTCTAAGAAAATTGTTTCCCAACAACATAAATACATCTACTGGACGACTATCGATATTTTTTTCAAACTATCGATTGCCCCGATAGTTCAATACAATTAATCGATTAAACTATCGATGTTTGATTAACACTAGGGGTTATTATATCAGAAAATTGTTGAAGCAAAAGTTTGCTTTCACTAGTTTACTTTAACTTTTCAATTTTTATTAACTTTTTATAATAAAACTGAAAGTGCAAAAGCAAATGTAAATTAGGATCTTGATGGATTCTCATAAGGATTTTTGTTCTTCCTTATGTCTTTTCCTTCCTTATGATGATGATGGGTCATTTTCGCGACAAAAGTTTTGTTCAGGTCGTCAATTATCATTTCGTTTTACCTTTTTACAAAGTTTAAATGAAAATGCAAATTGTACCTATACCTTCAAAATTAACGATAAATTCAATGTTATGAAAATCTCAACAAAAGGAGGGTAAAAAAACTTGTTTTTTTTTTCATAAAAATATTTGCCAATTTTCCCATATCAGTCCCTTCAGTGATCTTATTCGATAGGCAACCATTTTACCTTTATTTTTAAACATTAACCAAAATAATGCGACCAACCGCATACATAAATTTATGTGTAGTATTTTATCCAAGTTATAAAAAGTGTGCATGGCAGCGGGTGAATTCTGATAAAAAAAATGTTTATGTATAAAATTTTGTCTTGCTAACACAAATCAACTTTGAACATTTCATCCAGATTTTCAAAGATGTTTTCAATGCATTTCTATAAAAGTGGACGTGGTTGTCGGTGGATCCCAAAAAACAACCTACGTTTTTTTCTTACGCATACAAAATATTTTTGATACCTTTAGTAATCTCTGGTGCCATTTCTGAGAAATCAAGATTTAAAAATCGGGGTGGCAGTGCGCGGATTTCTTTTTCTTAAAAACGATAAAAGTAGTGCGATGCTGTGGGTGGATTTAAAAAGCTAACTTCATTTTTTCTTAACTCATACAAACTATTTTTGATGCCTACAATACTCTTTAGAGCCGGTTTATAAAATTCAAGATATAGGTACAAAGTGGGCGGATGTTAATAAAAAAAAATCTAAAGTTTTTTCTTGCTCACACAATCAACTCTGAAGATTTCATCCAAGTCATTACGGTTATTTTCTCGATATAGAGACATGATAAAAGAGCGAAGCAAGGTTGTGGGGGGATTTCAAAAAATCACCTACCTAGTTAGGTATGTATACCTAGTCACGTATTTTATATGACAGCAAAATAATCAAAACATAAAAGAAACTAGGTAAGTATGTATTTAATACCTATGGTATTTTACTATACCAAATTAGTCGAATTGCGCTACGAACTGCTGCCCCATCCACCGTATTATCCAGATTTGGCCCCGTGGCCCGTACGACTTCTCACTCACAGGGCAGAGATTTCAGTCAAATGATGAGGTCATCGCCGCCACGGAGGCCTACTTTGCAAACCTCAAGAAAGCGTATTTTTCAGACGTGCTTAAGAAGTTGGAGCATCGCTGGGTCAATATTGAAAAATAATTCGCCACGACTAAGTAGGTACTTAAAGGACCACCCTCATATATAAATATGCTTACATATACCTATCATATTCCTACATAAATTGGCATAGCTTAGCCGACCGACGACGATAGCCCCGAAGTGACTATGTATCTACCACAAAATTGGCAGTGAATTAAATTGGATAAAAAACTTAATTAAAAAAAGTTTGTATTTTTTCCTTCCAATAAGTTTTCTTTAGTTTATCAAAATGTCGAGTACCTAACAAAAGCAAAAATACAATATGTTGCCAACTAACTTTGAAATTTCAGTAAAAACAGTAAAGCATAATGCATCTACCTGCTACAACAATAACTCTAGATAAATACGATTCAAGGTCAACATCACCAATTTTCCATTTATGTAGTGAAAATATATTTTTCGTTTTTCAAATGTTCCACGATCTCGCTAGGAATGAAAAAATAACAACCCAATATTTCATACCTAAAACACAACGAAAACGTAAAACGTACATGCCAGTAAGTAAACACATATCACATACAGATACAGAAGGCAATATAAACTAAAAAAACAAGCAAGCAAAAAAAAGAAGCTTGTGTGTGTATATTACCTACTCTTATAACTCTGTGTATCGTTTGCCTTTTTCCTTCTCTCATGCAGAGTGGCTTTTTTGCTTTTATTTTTATTCGAAGTTCCGATCTTCGAATCTGAGTTCGACATTTTGGGCAGAGGCCTCTTAAAGTTTTCAATTATGATTTTCAATGAAAGCTGTAACTGGCGCCTATAATTAGTGATTGGACTGTTGCAAAAAAATGTTGACTCGAATTCAATGTCCTATCTCCTATGCATTAGCTAAGATTATGTAAGGAGGGGCGTGCACAGCATATGCATATACCGACATTTATACTAAGCCACCCACGTACAAGTGCCTGAACTATTCGGTTCGTGTACATAATAACCGTGTACACTAAAAACAAACGATCAATCTCTATTTTGAAAACATTTAAAAATATTTACTCCTTCGCAAAAATAAAAAAAAAAATAATCACATCTGACGTGGTAAACACAACAACTAAAAATGGATAAGGAAATACGCTGTGGGAACATTGATTGTTCTCTAAATGAAAAAACAAATGATTGGATAATTTGTAAGGGTATTTGCGGCAAATTTTTTCACCCTGTATGTGTTGGTTTAAGCAAGCGTGCAAAATCTTATCTAACTGAATATTTATTACATTTTAATTTCTATTGTGTAGAGTGCAAAACTTTAACAATCTCACACATATTACTTGCATTTAAATGTAATAATGAACGGGTAGACCAATTATCGGATAGTATCGCTGAACTGAAAAAAGAGATTCGCAACAGCTCTAGTAAAACTAATGATCTCATGGCCGAAAATAATGAATCCACCACAAGAAGTCTCGAAAATCATCACTTTGTATTTACTTCCCAACTTGCTAATATCGAAAGTCTATCCAAACAGGCCCTTAACAAATTTACAGAATGCGTTGATAATATTAATTTGGTCCCAAACCACCTAAATACCCAATTTATAAAAATAAAGAACGCTATTGCTGCAATAAATCCCTTACAAGAATTGTCGACCTGTATCCAATCAATAACCACGATGAAGGAAAGTTTGGAAATGATTGAAGTTTCCTTAAATAAGCAGTCAAATGCTATAAGATCAATTGGAATAGACTACACAGCTACTTACGATAAAATGATCGGTGATTCGTTAGCACTAGCTGACGTTTTGATAAGAGAATCCACTGCCATTCGTATTGCCATCGCTGATATATCTGAAGAAATGAAACGTGCATCCAATCAGAATTGCTTACTCCAACCCCAGCTACATAACAACAACAACAAATCCTTACTCAGGGAACTTCAAGACCTGGATACCTCCGTCGAACATTCAAGCGAAGACTGCAGTTCTCCTTCTTCAACTGTTCTCCCAGTACCAACACCAAACATCACTTCACACCAACTTCCAGCACCGACGCCAACCATCGCTGCACAACAACCCCCAAAAACAACGCAAGCCGTCACTTCTCAACATTCTTCCAACTTAATTAAATTCAATGTGGTGTGGACTCCCGCCGAATGGAACAATCGCCTGAAAAAACTTAAATCTAATCAACTTTCAAACTATATCATCAAAGGTGCACCTCTACATGCAAATAAACCCTGGATTCAAAGATACTTTCAAAACACCTATAGATTCCTCCCAATTAATTGTGACCGTCAAAAACCAGGAATATTTAAAATTTCTATACCATATTCTTATAAATGGTTATTCTCTAGTCATTCTTTGTGTCTAAGAAATAGTTTTATGAAAATGGTTCCCGAGTTAGTTGCAACATCTTCAAATAATAGCTTTAGATCTAAGTCTTATTCTAGGAATAGTTATAAGTCTAAATCTCTCCCTAATTTCGATTATAGATCTAATCCTAAATCTATACATAACTTTAAATATCCTTCTTCAAACAATTTACCTAGCAAATCAAACAATCCCCCTTTATCTAACAAAGCTATAACTTCTTCCAATTACAAATATCCTAATTTCTTTCTCTCACATGTTCTTAACCCACCTGTACCAACATCAAGCAAACACAATGTTCCACCTTCGTATAATCTTCCTCTTAATCATGTTCATGTTAATTATCCACAAAATAATAATCACTCAAGTACACTACCTGCCTCTAATCCCTCTTCACATAAACCTCAATTTCTCGATTCACTTTTCCCTCCTAATGTTAAATTAGCCATGCAAACTTCTGACTCGACTGAATCTCGATACACAATGGCTAGATTGAGAGATCGCCGAATCTACGATAACGTCCGACTTTACTTAGCTTATCTACATGATAAGCCTGATTTTGTCTGCATCGATGGTAAAACCAAAACCAATGTCTTGCTTTCTATTCACCAAGAAGGTCTTCCTACCAACACCTCCAGCCTCCGTAAGATTTTCAATTCCTTTCATGAAGCTTTTAACGTTACCAATCAAATGGTCTCGGATGACCTGGCTGCCTATTCTTCTTATGTAAATTCTAGGAGTAATTTTTATCGTCATCGTAACCACCATGGTAATAATAGTTCTCTTTAACATTGAATTCCCCCTTCGTAATCCCCTAAAAAATCATCAAACGTGTCTAACGATCTACTACCAAAATGTAAGAGGGCTTCGGACAAAAACGTCAACTATCTTTTCAAATTCTCAAAAACTTCCTTACGACATCTTTGCACTGACTGAAACAAATCTTACACCTGATTTTCTCAGCAGTGAATTATTAACTTCTGACTATACTGCCTTTCGATGTGACGGTCTAAATAAAGATAATGACTCCTCCGGTCGTGGAGTATTAATAGCAGTTAATAATAACCTAGATGCTTCCTT
This sequence comes from Dasysyrphus albostriatus, assembly GCA_946251815.1. Classification (NCBI taxonomy): domain Eukaryota; kingdom Metazoa; phylum Arthropoda; class Insecta; order Diptera; family Syrphidae; genus Dasysyrphus; species Dasysyrphus albostriatus. Next base: position 28,826,307 of record OX276337.1, on the reverse strand, counting down.
TTTTAAGTCCTCAAATACAACCGATTTTGAGTTTGTCTCCATCAAAATAAAGCTACATAGTCGGTGTATATATGTCATGTGTTGCTATATTTCGCCCCGCACAACCAATTAGTTCTTATCAACTCGCTGTCGAATCAATTGATCTTCTCTTTGAAACCGCTGATTCAAATGATGATATTTTCTGCTTGGGTGATTTCAACCTTCCTAACATCAAATGGTGTCTATCTGATGATGCAACTTACTTTTCCCCAGTAAATGTCAAAAGTGAAAAAGAAAGCTTATTTATGGACTGCTTACAAGATTCCTGTCTTTTTCAAGTGAGTGGAATCACAAACAACCTGAATAGGCAGCTTGACCTTGTCTTCACTTCTGACCCCGCCAACTCCGTTGTGACTGAGAGTGATCAACTACTATCTACTCTTGATCAATTCCATCCACCCTTGTTAACCTCTTTCTCTTTTGATGCGTCCTTTAATAATATAGCCCCAGAATATAGTTTCAATTTTCGTAAAGCTGATTTTCATAATCTTAATTTCCTTCTTAGCCAAACCAACTTGAATATTTCTTAAAGATCTATTGAGGATGAGCTGTCAACCTTTTATTCCAAAATTTTCAATTGTTTTTCTCAATCTGTGCCTTTTCTGCCTCGAAGAAACTATTCTTCTTCTCCACCATGGTATACTAAAGAGCTTCGGTCTCTTCGCAACGTCAGGAACAATTTGTGGAAAAAATATTTGAAATCAAAATCGGACTACGACTACCAAGTTTTCTCTAACGCTTTTATGCAATTCTCTGTTCTCTCTGAGCAACTCTATAATGAATACATTGTATGCATGCAATCCTTCATAACTTCCAATCCTAAACGTTTCTATGAATTTATAAATGTGAAAAGAAAATCCGATGGCTTCCCTCCTTCGCTCGTGTACTTGAACAACTCTTCATCGGACCCTACAACAATAGCTAATTTTTTTGCCAATTTTTTCAAACAGTCGTTTTCGGATTGTGATACTGAGCCTGATACAAAATACTTCGAGTACTTAAAAGATTCTCCGCAAACATCTTATTCATCTCTTAATATTCTCCCAACCATGGTAAGTGCAAAAATTGATAAGTTAAAAGAGGACTACTCTACAGGTCCTGACTGCATTCCAGCAGTTGTCCTCAAAAATGCTCAAATGCTTTTATTCACCCACTGACTTCTCTCTTTAGGCTATCTATCTGTCAAGGTGTTTTTCCTCAATCTTGGAAAGTGTCCTTCATAGTTCCTATCCATAAAAAAGGACCAAAAAATAATGTGTCTAATTATCGCCCAATAGCCAAACTTTCTTGCATACCGAAAATTTTCGAAAGTATCCTCTATGATGCACTTGCTTTCTACTGTAAACCTATTTTGTCTCCCGTTCAACACGGTTTCTTAGCTGGCAGATCTACAACAACAAACCTTGTGGAATTTGTGTCTGATACGCTTTGCACTATGGAAAAAGGGGACGAAGTTGATGTTGTATCCACTGATTTTAGCAAAGCTTTCGACAAAATGTCTCACAAAATAATTACTTTCAAATTAAAAATACTCGGCTTTCCTTCACTTTTCATCTCATGGATTGACTCATATTTGTCTAACAGAAATTACATTGTCCACTTCAGATCATCCCTTTCCTTTCCTTTCAGCGCCCCTTCCGGTGTTCCACAAGGTAGTCATCTAGGCCCAAGGCTATTCATTTTAGCAATCAATGATGTCGCTAACATTTTGGATTGTAACCTTTTGATTTATGCGGACGATATGAAAATATTTAATCGTATATCATCACCCACTGATTCTCGCTATCTGCAAGACAACCTTGATAGATTTTCTCTTTGGTGCCAAAAAAAACTTCCTGGAACTTAATGTAAGCAAGTGCCATACTATTACTTTTTCCAGAAAACGCCAACCTGGGCCACTTCGTACCTATTTCATTCAAGGGGACGTAGTGCCTTATGTTACTTCCTCTCATGACTTGGGGGTCATAGTCGATAGAGAGCTTAATTTTCACTCCCATATTGACAACATCATCAATAAAGCCAACTCAATGCTAGGGTTTATAAAACGTTGGTCAAAAGAATTTCCAGACCCATATGTGTCTAAAGCGCTTTATGTTACCTTTGTTAGACCTATTTTCGAATATGCTTCTCAAGTTTGGTCACCGCATCAAGTTACACAAATTAAACGGATTGAAACTGTTCAACGTAGATTTCTTCGCTCTGCACTGCGTAGCCTTCCGTGGGACGATAATTATCGTCTCCCTCCATATGCCGATCGTTTGCACCTTATAAATCTGAATTCCCTAGAAAAACGACGTGAAACCTCAGACATCGTCTTTATTCACGATTTACTTACTGGTAATATTGACTGCCCAGCCTTACTGAATGCTATCTCCATCAACACCAACCCGCGTAACATAAGGACAGTACCCCTTTTTCGTATCCCTTATCACCGTACAAACTATTCCTTTTATAATCCTATGTCTCGTATGCTTCGTAATGCTAACAACTTTTCAAATGTTTTTGACTTCAACATATCCAAATCAGCCCTTCGCAATACCCTCCTCTCAAGCCATCCATAGTAATGTGTTTAAATTCTTATTTTTCTTTCATTTATTTTCTGTTATTATATTTTTGTAAATCTTAGTAGGTACACATGTACATATATAATGTTAACATTGTATTTATTGTTATCTAGTTTTTAAGCTCTACTTGTACTAAGTATTGAATAAAATAAAATAAAATAGCATTAATAATATCAAAAAAATTCTTAAAAATATCTTACATTATTTGAATTAAACTTTACTATATACATGCCAAAAGTTTTATATTCTCAATTAAGCATTCGTATTCATTGATCATATCAAGATACAATTTTATAATTTCAGCTCCACTTAAACCTGAAGGTCTTTCGGTGACAGATAACTTTCTAATACCAAATGTCTTTTCTCTTAATATAAGCTGGCAGCTACCTATATACAAACCTGACAATTATACTTTGCGATTGCTTGACCTGGATCAACTACATACGAAAAATGTCATCAAGTACGATTATAATATATCAAAGGTAATTTAATAGATTTTATATATCTAAACATAAGCCCACAAAAAAATACATACATTATGATTTATGTATATGTTAAGAGGCTTTAGAGTTTTATGCATGCGAATATTTATTATATTTAACTTCCATAAATCTATCGTGTCCTACAAGCATGGTTAGAGAAAAAGCACATTAGAAGTCTTTTCTTGAAAATGGAATATAAAAATGACACCAATCTATGCATACACTACGCAGCTTTTAAATATAAATTCCAGGAGCTTTTTACAGGAAGGTTCTTAAAAAAATGAATCATTGCCCTGGGGCATTTTTTTTTTTTGCGATAAGAAAATAAATAAATAGTTTGATTTTTTTTGTATTAAAATGAAAGGATTATTCAAACAAAAGCTAAGGATGGTTTAATTGGAGGAAAATATGCTTAGAAAACCATATTACAAATAAACAAACAAAGGACAACAGTCCGGCTTAGACTCCAGCAGGTCATTAGGAGAGTAATATTGGTTTCGTGTGTTCATAACTTTGACGTTTTAATCAAACTTAACATTCTTAACTATGATATCGATGTCTAAAGAAATGGTTTTGTCATACCTTCTGTGGCGGTCTGTGCGTATGCATGTACAATGTACATCACTGTAGGGAGGTATACACTAAGCTAGAGTGTATGCAGGTTGGGTACGAAATCCCGAGTCCCGAAAATGCAAAAAAGTCCCGAGTGCCAAAATCTCGAATTACAGAATCCTAAATGGACAAAATGTTGTACCTCGTGGCATAATGGTTAGTGCGTAGGACTGTCATGCCAAAGGTCTGGGTTCGATTCTCGGCCACTGCCACCTAAAAACAGAAATATTTTTTTCCGAACTACTGCCTCTTGCGAGGGACTGACAAATCCTCCAAGAGTATACTTGTCATGAATAAGTGCTTCTCATCTAGCCGTTCGGACTCGGCAAAAAATTGTAGGTCCCCTTCATTTCTGTCAACAACACGCACACAGGAATGGTTGCGAGTTGTTAGTCACTAGGCCCTGGTTTTCCATGAGCTGTTGCGCCACTTAATTTATTTATTTTATTTTTTAAATGGACAAAATCCCGAATTAAAAAATTACCGAATGCCAGAATCCCGAATACCAAAATCCCGAATGGTACTGTTTTTGTGCGTGCGTGATTTATAATGCCAAAAACAGTACCAAGCCATTTAAGCTTACAAAATATCTCTTGATGCCATGACGTTTTTGTTTTTTTTTTTTTGCTTATTGAAAATCTAGTTAATTTTAATATTCAAAATGGGTTTTGGGGATATTATTTTTCATGGTATTATTTCTTTTGTTAAAAACAAACTGGACACAAGTCAAGCCAATACAAAACAGTTTTGTTTCTTGGAAAGTATTAAAATAGTACTAAAAATAAGCTAACACGCAAGGAATTTTTCCATTCGGAAAAATTTTCCATTCCATTCCATTTGCCCGTGGGAAATTGTTTGCCATGTAGGATTTAAACATTTGGGATTACATTCGCATAACATTTATTTATAAAACCTTCTTGAAGCGCAAAGCAAAGGCCAGTAGGGTTTCAGTAAAGTCTTTGTATTCTATATAAATGTTTATATACAAAGATAGAGTGTAATTATTCGGAAATTCTCCGTCAGCTCAAATCACGAAATGCATATACATATTATGGTTCTTATAGTTCTTCGCATTTTGTCTAAATAACTGATAGTTTTTGAGAAATCTCTTTCAATTTTCTCTCCTTGAGAACTTAGCCTATCTAAAAGGGAAATTCGACAGTATTAAATTTCCAGGAATGGCGCCCAATCTGGACAAATGGTAAAATAAAAAGGAATCTTAAATTACTTGGAAAATTTCGATTGTTAAAATAACGGTGGTTATCTTAGACAATAGGAGTTGAGAAGACGCACCTTTGGCTTAAATATCAGTGTTTCCACTTTTCGAGACCATACATTTTTACTTGCGATTGTAGGTACTATAAGGCAGGATTCGGGCAAACAAAAAATAGTGAGATAACAATCAAACATGACAGTACAAAAAACACCAAAAAGTGGTAGGCACAATTCTGTCTGTCTTTCAAAATTTTCTTTTGTAAATCAAATACTTCGAAAACGATACAATCAATTTTTTTAAAACTCGATACTTCAGAGTTTTATTGTACTCTAAGAAATATTTTTAGAAAAAAATTTTCATTGATGAAAAAATAAGCATACATAAGTTAAAAAACCGGAAAGGAAAATATTTTTTTCTCAAAAATGACTCCTACGATTTTGATTAAACTTTTTCCATATACATAATAAACCTAATAAGATCTACTACAAAAAAATAAAAGAAAAGAATTTTATATATAAAAACAATTTTTTTAAGAAAACCGCTCCAACGATTTAAAATGTTTGTTGCCCATACAATCATATTCAATAAAAATCAAGATGGCCTTTTTTCATCTCAAACTTTCAACGAAGTTTTTGTTAACTAATTTAAATATCGTATTTCATGCTTTTTTTTAGTACCCAGAACATTGATTTTTACCAAAAGTACTTGAGCATTAAATTTTATTGTTGAACATTTAATTAGCACTTAATACGCGCTTTATAATGCCATGATAAAATATATATAAATATACGTTTTTAGTTAATGCAACTTCAATTAAGATGTCAGTATTGGCACTTTTTGGGAACACGCATTTTTTAAGTCAAAGATTTTTTGATAATTTATATGTAATTATATATATAAAATCTGAGTCACATCTGAAGCAGTTTCAGCAAATTTTTTCCTGGTTTAAAATATTAAAAACTACCAAAAAAGTGGAGGTCCAACTTTTGGCATACAAAAAAGTATGCTCCCAAAAAGTGGCATCACTGAAATTTTATCCGTAGGTGTTTCCACTCAACTCCTATCTTTTAAGATATCGATTGTTATTTTAACTATGGAAATTGTCCAAGTAATTTACAAGTTTTTTTTAACTTCACCATCTGGCCTGCATTGGGGGCCATTTTTAAAAATGGCGTCCAAGTGACAGGATTAAAAAAAAAATTACTACCAGGCTGAATTTTATTCTTAGTATGTAAGAAATGAGTTTTAATCATAACATAAAAAGCTCCTCCAAAAAAGCACGGAATTCGGTTCCCTGACTGAGCTAATGACATCGGAATAAAGCTTTCCATCAAAAAATTTTATACTTACCAATTTTTCTTAGATAAAGTATATAGTTCGCGCCATTAACAAAGTTTCAATGGTTTAAGACCTAAAGCCCAAAATCAGGGCGTAATCGGATAAGGTGACATTTAAGTGTGTTCACATTTAATTCTCCACCTGATGTGTAAGGTGTTGCAGACTTAATTTGTTTATTGAACTGTCAGCTATCACAAATTACCTTAACTGACGCCGCCCCTACATTTGTTCGTCCAATACCCCTCGGGAGTGGAAAAAATACAATTTATTTAATTTGTTTACTATTAGGGAAATAGACCCTAACTCACACGATTCCACACACGCCAGTAGACAGACTTGCTGTTAGATTTAATATGAATCATAACGTGTTACGTGTGTTTATGGGAAGATGTAAATAGATTATTCCCCGTTATTATAAGAACTTACAATAGCCTTAAGGTTGTTAACACTTTATCGCCCCTGCAACTGTGTAAATAAATTATTGGCTATGCATCAACAATGTTAAGTAATTTCATAGCTGTATAGATTATAGCCTTAACAACCTAATACAATGGATTCACTGGCAATATTCGATATAATAAATTATAGCATCAAGATCCTGGCACCCATTATGAGGGACATTAAAAAATAAGTAGGTATCCCATTTAAAGGTTACTTATTGGTCCTTTTGTAACTCGCAAAAGCACTTTAAGAAAAACAAGAATACTTCTTAGAAGTTGCTCAAACCTTTGACAAGGTTTGGCCCTTGGGACTTAGATACAAAGTGAATAGGGACCTTCCCAGGCAGTACTATACGATGTACTGAAATCCTACATACTTTACTAACTAAATAAAATTGAAGCTGATGTACAACGCGTCGTATCAATTTAAACTAAACAAATTCGATGCATATGTATAAGCTTTACAAACAAATACACAATGTTCCAACTTTTACAAACAGTTAAGCCCTACTGCCAATACCGCCAAATACCTTGAAATTACTTTTAAGAAATTTGTTTAGCTTGTAGAAATTTTCAGGACCTAATTTTTGAGATATTCGAAAAAAATATTCCATTAGATGGTCAATAGACGCTTTAATTAGATAGTAACTGACTTTTTGTGACCAATTATTTGCATTTCAATGACCATCGCAGTATTACCCATTTTTACAAAATGGTGCAAAGTTAATTAAGAGGGAAAAACGTACGGAAATAATGTTTGCATGTGTTTTGTTGTTTTTCTATTTAAGTTGAAATTCCAAGGGAAGAAATGGTTACCCGAACAAAAAATTGCCTCTGATATTGCCTCTAGTATAGCCAATAGAACCAAAGTGTAAGTTATCTCTAGAACGATTATTTTTTAATATTTGTTTGATATCATGACTTATTTGTAAGAGAAGAATACTTACTTCTAGGAGCATGTTTATATAAAAAACTAACTTAATTAGAACGACGATATCATTTGTAAGACAAATTGATAAATTTATCATTCAAATCAAATAATATTACGAGTATCCAACAACCGTATCATTAACAATAATTCCAACTTAAATTAATGACCTAAATTTATATAGAATTGCGAATCGAATTTTTTTTTTTTCAGGACGAAACTTGGTACTTCATTCCAAATCTTACCTTGAATGGAATGTTATTCGAGGTTCACCTTACCGCCCATACACCAGGTGGATGTTCAACGGCAGTTCTTACACAATCAACCAACAAACCCCACTTAGTGTCTGGTAAGAATACTTTCCCGGAAAATCTTAATAAATCCTGATACGATTATCCGATTTTCATTTGTTCCTATGTACATTTCTCTTGCAGTATCCCCAGATAGAAATTACATTTTGAAGCTTGGTATAGCAATTTTTGCTCCATTGTTTTGCATTGCGATATTGTCGCTGGCCATCTTCATTGTGTGTCATCGAAGGGCGAAGTTGAAACGCTTCCAGGAACGTTGCAAGTATTTCGAAGTAAGGACCTATAAATCTCTGCAAACACAAATGTCTCAAACTAAATTAAAACAAACAAAAAAAATAATATTTCTTATTTATTCTCATTATGTGTTATGCTGTTTTTTTTTCTCTATTGTTAAAATAAAATTAACAACAGGAGTTGGAGAAAAAGGCACCAATTGATCCTAAGTCAACATTCGAGTTTCCTACAAAAGCGCTGCTTTTGCCACAGTCTCAAGATGATATCCATCAATTTCAATTGGATTTGGAGGAGAAGCTATTTTTTAACGATAGCATGGAAGTCAATAGGGACGATGTCAAGCTGTACGAGATATTGGGGGAAGGTGCCTTTGGACTTGTGCGAAGAGGAATTTTCCACAATAGCAAACAGAATGCTGTAGAAGGAGGTGGCGTTGGTATTAATGAGAATACCAGAGAAGTAGCTGTGAAAATGCTTAAAGGTAAAAACGAAAAAGGCATTTTATTGTAATATATATTTGTTTGACACAAATCATGATAGAAGATTCTTTAAAATTCACACACATATGACGATGATTCAAATGAAGAAAAAATATTTTATTTATCAAACGTGTCGAAAGCATTTGCTGTTTAGGTGTATTTTAATATCAATGAGATGGGATACAGATACACAAGAAATAGATACATATTACATTAAAGAAATGGACGATTGTTAAATTTTATACACTTTTTTTCTTGCTTTTTTTTGTGAGGAAAAAGAAATTGAAATATATTGAAAGAGGATTTAAGTTTGAGGGTCAACTGTAGAAAGACATAATCCATCCTTATTTGAACAAATTAGAGTTCACATATACAAAATTGATGAAGGTACATAAATCGATCTCTATTGGATTGTCTTTAGCCTTGAACTTGAGATGACTTAAATGCAATAATAATTTAAAGGAATATCATAGAAATAATTATATTTATGTAAACGAGTATCATTGAAAATTTATTAATATTTAGATACTAATTGGATAAGAAACTGTAATTCGAATTACAAGAACACAAAGTATCTTGTTTAATTTGCGGGGCTGGAAGTTATTTCGTTATCAAAATTAGGATGATGCAACTTTTCTTCTGACTATTACCAATTTCAAGTTTAGTTTTTGAAATCATGTTTTCTAATTTTGTATTAACCGAAGAATAATTAAAGCCCAAACAAAAACAGATTAAAAGACCAAATTTCATCTTTGATTTCAATGTACAGAAATCAGTTTTATTAGCACTACTGTTATTTTGCACGAGGATATGTATGGATGGTAAAGAAATTCTAAAAATGTACTCATTTTTTGTTTATGTACTCGTATTTAGCATGGAAAGAAGAATTTCAGGACTTGCGGATAATATTTGAGACAAAATATTCTATTTGGAACGAAACTACTTGTATTGTTCACATCTAGATTTTGTTTGACATTTCAAAAGAATGTTCATATGAACTCTAAAAAGAAAGACCCATTGCAATCAGTTAAAGTCCCAAGACACAATTTCAAATATTTCACTTTTTCCTTAAATAAAATATAAAAAGGACTACAATCTGCTTACACTGTACTCATAAATAATAAATATAAAATCTATTTTTTTTATGGGCAAACTGTTGTACGGGAGAGAAAAATTGAGTAACTAAGTGTGATTGTGAATAGACCAATTTGATTTTAATAGCCTTTCACACCGAACCGAAATCTCGATTTTGAGTAACCAGATTTCAAAATCTACTTCCATTGTTCACACTACATCATAATGTAGATTCTGCCTGACATTTCAAAAGAATTTTAGTGCTCATAGCAACTCTAATAAAAAAGACCCATTGCAATCAGTCAAAGTCCCAGGACACAATTGCACATATTTCACTTTTTCTTTGAATAAAACTAAAAAAGGACCACAATCTATTTACACTGTACTTATAGAAATAAAATCTATTTTTTATCTTCTCTCTTTTATGGAAAAACTGTTATACGGGAGAGAAATTGTGATTGTGAATAGGCCAATTAGATTTTAAGAAGATTTGGTGGAAATCTACTAGATTACGAAATCTTGAAATGTATGGGAAACCTCATTGATTTTGATGAAATTTTGGGCTTTTGGCTTGAAATCTATCTATCTATTACTCAATTTCACAAATTTTGGATATAGCAGCTTTTATAAAAACTTTGCTACTGGAGAATGATGAAAAGTTCAATGTATGTATGTATATGTTCCTGAAACTTCAAAAATATCCTATATTTGTCTATGGTAGAAAACTATAGGACAGAAGTCTTTTGAAAACTGTACAAAATAATACCGATTTTATAAATATATAAAATTGAGTTACCTAATTCGTGGAGTTGCAGTTAATGGGCGATATGTTAACAGGATTAATGCTTTTTTAAAGTCTTGAGGCTCTGCACCTCATATATTGGAAATTTGAAAAAAAGAAAACATTATCTAATGGGACAGTTATTGGTCAGAATAGGTCAACTAATCCTAGAAATTGGCTAGTCCTACATAAAATAACTTGTATAAAGGCTTTAACTTTCTCAAGGTCATGTGCGATTTATTTATTTTGGTAATTTTAAAAAAAGACTATCATCATTATCATCTAATACGTTACAAGATTATTATAAAAGTTCAGTTGCCTTCAATAATTAGTCAGCCATAGTTTTATCTTTTATGAATTTTTATCCTTTGTCAAAAGTCGTTGGTGACCTTGAAAAAAAAACTTTAAAAAATCATAAAAATAATCTATAGCTGACCAATTACTGAAACTAGCGGACCTTTTATATAGATCTTAGGGCCTTTCAGATAGTATTATTTTTTTTTGCAAATTTTTCATAAATTAAGTGCCAAGAATCGCAATGACCTTGAACAAAAATTTAAAAATTCATTTAAAAAAATAAATGGCGAACCAATTACTAAAACTAGCTGACATTTTATATAAATCTAATGATCCTTCAGATGGTATAAAATTTTTGCGAATTTTCCCATTAGAGAGGTGCCAAAAATCGCGCTTGAAAAGTTATCTAGGGCTGATCAATTTTTCGATTTTTTTAACTGATTTTTGTTAATTTGTACTGCTTACATTTTAATGTTTTTTTTTGTAATCTTCCATTTTGATATGAAATTTTGATATAAAAATTTATAGGTGTTAAACTGTCGAATTTGGCTTAATTTTCAAGCTATACAAAACATTTTGAAAAGTGACCATTCTATCACAAACGCAAAAGTGAATTTAGTCGCCTTTGTTGGTAAAGCCTTCAGTTTAAAATTAATATTTGAACAAATTCGCCCAAAACGTATGTTAGAACCAAGGCGTAATAGCCAATTCAACCAATATTTATCTCCGTCCTAATTTGAAGCAGGCGTGACACGTGCAGTACATGTATAATAGAAATAAGCTTACAGAGTAGCTGTTGTCGAGGAAACTCAAACAGCAGCTTATACGACTTTCACTGCAATAATATTGTTAAGTTGAGTTTTTCAGTGCTAAGTTAACTGTGAGTTGAATCAGAGTAAGTTAATCCTGAAACTAAACTAACCATAAGTTAATTTAGATTTAGTTCTTTAGTAAAAGATTAACTTCAACTTTAATTTGTCAAAAATTTAATGATATCGAAGTGTGATACTATTGATATTTCTCTTTCATGCATTTTACTTCAGAAGTTGAGATGGCGGGGTACAACATAAATCTCCCTCTCTAAACATTTCCATAGTTACCTTAAATTAAGTGGGTCAACTCAGAGTTCATTTGAATTTAATCCCGAGATCTCGCAGTGAAAAGCCAGCCCGTCTTTATATTACCATTTATGCTTGAAACTTGTATAATGTCTTTTTTATATATATACTCGTAAACGAGTTATTTCTCGAAGAGTTTAATTTAAAATTTTCTAGTTTATGGAAAGTTGGATTTCTTTATAACAATAATCAATCATTTTATGAAGAGCATACTAACAGTAAAACTGGTTCCAATTATAATAGGATTTGATGCAGATACTCCAAAAAATCTCCTCAAAGTGTATTTTGGATTACCTTTATTTCCAAATCACTGATTTGTTTTATCCACATCAACACTTTATCTCATCATGAAGAAAATGGTTTTCCTCTTGTTTGCCATTTTGATTTCAACCATTCAAAGCTTTCATCAATCAATACCCTCTCCATAGTTGAAGTGTAAAATGGAACTTTCAAAATACATAAATTCAAATCAGTGCCCTTAATTCTTGCATGAAATTAAAGAGTTTCATATTTTTGTAGTTATGTTTACCATTATAGTGATTCACTGGTGAAGTTTTTTTTAGTTTGATTTTGAATTGATTTAGATCAATAGTTGAAATTTTGATATGTGCTCTTATAATTTCGGGAAATGCTCAAAATTCAAATTGTTTAGCCTCATTAGTAGAACAATGTAGGCAATAAATATAACTACATATGCATATTGCACTTTTGTTAAAAAAATGAAATTGAACTCAAAAACCATTTCAAACATTGATTCATTCTTCGTTAAAATTGTCTCTGATCCTAATGCACCGTTTTTCTTCAACTCTCCCCAGAATTAAAAAAAAAAATTGAAAATACTTTAATTTTCGATACATTTTTAAATAAACAAGTATTTAGGAGTGTATACATAATTCAGGCAAAATGAAAATAAAATTTATTAAAAGGCTTTGTCTATAGTCTCAACATTCAAACTATAACTCTAAATAAACTATGAAGCTATTCAAACCAAATTATTATTTGTTAAGATTAACACAACCCTAAACAAGTAAATCTAAAAGTTTCGCATTGTAGACTCAACTGAAAATTGAATTATGTTAGCAATTTTTGCCGAAATGGGCCAATATGTAGGATAGGATGTTTTATTAAAAGGTTTTGACACGGGTCAAGAATTAATTTAAATTGAGAGGGACTTTTATTTATCAGTTTATTTTTAGTCTGAATGGTCCATAAAGAGTATTTCAATATAAAAAGAGCATAAGGTCCCACTACCACTTAGAGTTACGGATTATCCCCTGAGAAATAAGTCTACAACTTTATGACAATCTCAAGTAAAGGTGGTTTTTTGTATGTTTTTTTTTTTAAATAACTTGACAGTTTTTTTTGTAATTTTATTATAATAGAAAGGCATTTTAAAATATGTACAAGTACATTCTTCTTAGATCCATACCAAACAATAAAATTCATATTATTATTTGTTGTGTCTATTAAATTCTTCTTGCGGAAGCAAATGCCTTGCCAGCCTTCACTGAACACCACACGTACGAGTATATAATTATAATAATCATACATTTCATTCTACATTTAATTGCATAATTTATATTATAATCCAGCAAAAGCAATTATTCAATCCACACCTGTTTATTGTCCTACTTAATTGTATTTATTATTCATATTCACAGATCAGCCATCGGTGGATGATATACGAGCTTTCAGACGTGAGATTGAAGTTATGAAATCCGTTGGCCGTCATCCGAATATTGTTGGGATTATTGGACACTATACAAGAAAATGCAACGAAATGCTGTTATTAACTGAATACTGCAGTTTTGGAAATTTACTATTTTTTTTAAGGTAAAATCAAATTATTTTCTCGTCAGTCTATATATTTCCAGAAATTGGTTATGAATTGGGAAAAAAAAAATTATTTTGTGGCTTTGAATGGAAGGGTTTTTTTGTATATCAAAATTAAATTGACAAACAAAGAGACTGATGCAATTACATTTTGAAATATTTCTTGTACAGAACAAAAAAAAATGAAATATGGGAGTTGTTAGCATTAATTGAGTCTTTTATGTTTTTTACACGTCCGGAAAGATATTTTTGATCATGCTCTCATTTGTAGTCTTTTGAATTGACAGCTTTGGTGTCAATCTAAAATCATTTTGATTGGAAAAATTCTCTTTGATTTTTGTTCGATGGTGCTGTTATAATAATATGAATGTTAGGCCTTTGTGATGTTGGATAGAAATTTAATGGTAAATATCTTTTATGTCATAGTAGAGATTTGATATATGTATGTACATTGCACATATGTATACTTATTTAAAAGTAGTTATTCTAGAAGATAATCCAAACACACTTCATATGCTGTGAAATCAATTAATAAAAATATTTTAATATCATCAAAAAACTAATTTTAGACTAAACAAATTTGAATTGATAGTGGAGATTTTTAACGTGTTTTGTCATGAAATTGTTTCATAAAACCATTCGAAAATTTGAAAAATCATTCAAATAATTCCAAAGAGTTTTTTCCCATAGTAAAGAAAATAAATGGCTTGGCTTCCAAAAATTACGCCAAAGGAAATTAAGCCCGATTTTTGTTTGTAAAAAAACTCCAAGAAATTCGGGGCGACTTTCCTTTACAACATCCCGATTTCGAAGTTGATTTTTTTTTTGAGGGGTAGGTAGGTATCTCAATAGAAAATTTTCCAAATCTTAAGGTGAGGAAACCCCCCTAAATGCAATTAAAATTTTTTTAAAAGTTTGAAAATCGGTGTTTTTTTTACCGAATTGCCCTTTTTACACCTAAAATTTGGAAACGCGTATATCCTTATTGGATAAACTATTACTAGAAAACACTAAATATCACAATTTTATGGAAAGCCAACATTTATAAGTATTTTTAATTAATTTTAGAACTTTTTGTTTTGCAAAAAAAAAATGGATGTGACAAATACTCCATTTCAATTACAAATCAAAGAAATGCCAAATGGCCTGTTTAGTATTGCCAGACACGTATTTTTTTCCCTTGTGTTTTTATTTTGAGAAATTTTGCGGGAAATTTAGAACTTGTTTATACGAGTATAAATAGAGTGCTAGCAACCAGCATTACTGCGTATAAACAGTGAGGTATGTATGTATGTATGCAACCCCCCTGCTTGGGCTCATTATAGGATTTGGGGTGGGCAAGGTCTGGTGTATGCAAAGTTTCTTTTGCATTTAAAAAGCATGGACTAAAAGAAAACATCCCAAAGCCAAAGTGTACATCTGGCAGTACTTAGCATGCAATGACATTTGAGTCCTTATTTATTTTCCATGCATTTTGTATGGAAAAAGTGAAAGTTTAAAAATTAATTAAAAATACTTAGAAATGTTTCCTCATCCTAAAATTGTGATATTTTGATATTTGGTATTTTTTAGTGAATACCTATCGAATGAGACCATCCGCGTATTAAAATTCGGGATGTAGTAAAGGAAAGTAGAGACAGAAATTCTTCATACAAAATTCCGGCTTTTTTGTATAGAAACTATTCAAGGAATTTCAGGCAGTTTTTTTTCAGTTAAATACGAGTATATAGCGCTTTTTTCCAATATAAAAAAGGCTTAAAAATATGTCGGACAAAAATTGCAGGACAGACAATTTCTGGCGCTTTTATTTTTTTGTAAAATAACCAGAAAAATGTACTTATTTTTTGCAAATATCAATTATTATGCTAAGCAATATTTTGGGGTTACCTACTGCTACTAGGTACATATATTTTAAGCGAGTAATTCAGTTGGACTATTTTAAAATATATAATATATTTAACTTCCGTATATTAACCGTGATCAATTTGAAATCATGTTCTTTTATATTCCACGTCTAGCAGGAACCACATCATTGTTAAGTAGTTATATATAATCCCCCATATTAATAAACGGTGGATAACAACTAGCTAGCGTTTATACATTTTTTGTTAACTTAAAATTCTTATAAACAAATATTTAATTGTCTGTGACGTGTGTTATGGTCGTTATGAAAGTCCACTTTCACATGAAAAAAACAAGTTTCTGGATATTTTTTTAACGTTTGCTTTTAATTTCCTTAAAAATCTCTCTTACCTTTCACACGAGGAAACAAAATCTAAGCAATTTTGAGATTTCCTGAAATTCTATTGGTTGAAAGCACTTTAACCTTATATTTTGTTCCCACCGGAGTCAAATCTCGGATTTCAAATATTTCGGTCCAAATCTTCACATTTCCCCATACTGTTTTGAGATTTCGAAATGTGAGATTTTGTTGAAATTTCAATTTAACCCTGTACCTACATATGTATGTGAACTTTTCTTTGTGAATAGACCCATTTTCAGCCATTTTTAGCTTTCACCATACAAAGGTGAAAAGATTTTTGATATAAATTACGATCTTTCACTCCAACGCCAAGCAGGCAAAAAGAGAGAGAATGATATTGAATTTGACATTTTGCCTGGAGATATACACACACATAAGAACACAAAGGTTGTTATTTGTGATCATATGAGACGAAATCTTTGGTTTTTGCAGTGTATACACCAATTTGAAATCTCGAAAGTTTTCAGCTGAAATCTCAGATTTCACATTGGTAGGAAAATAGTAATAGATGTGAAAGAAAATATCAAAAATTCTCTTCAAATCCTCCACCAGGGAGAATTTGTTCAATTCTCTTTCCTCCTGCCTTTCTCACCAAGGAACTGAAAGTTGCTATCAACTCAGTTTTCTCATGTGAAAGGGGACATAACTTCTAAATAAATACAACATTTTAATTAATTTCGACGAAAATTTCCAAATTTGATACGAAATCATCTCATTTTCTATACATACAATTTCACATTTCAAAAAAGAAACTTGCACGAATTCAGGTTGTAAATTAAGTCAAAACCTAACAAACACTACCGTTAGGACACAGAAACTGTGTTTGTTAACGTGAAAATTCTTGCAAACTTTCACAAATTTTTATAAATTCTCACAAATCGTCACAAATTCCTGTTTGTTAACTCAAAAAAGTTGCATCGAGAGAGCAAGTAATTTCCCCTTCGTTGGAAAACCTGCAAATTTCTGCTACACAAATTTCTGTGTACACGAAGGTGTTACAAGTACTGTCAAAATTCGTGGTGGGCAGCTTCTGTCACAGTGTTGGAAAATTTTCCGAATTAGGTTTCACAACAAAAATGCAGTATATTAAGTTTTCCTACAGAGGATCTATGTATTCCAGTTTTTACTTTTATTTTGAAACAAGAAGAACAAAAGAAATTAAAAATAGCGTATAATAATTAATGATGTTGTCATGATTCTTATCGAAGCAAGCCATTAGCCGGAAACTGTAAGAACAGAATTGAAAAATTAGTGCATTGCATTTTGATGAATGATAATTTTCTATTCTGAAAAATAAAAGTGCAGTAGACTCGATTCAAAAGCAGTAGGTTTGTTTTACAAAAAATGTGCATTAGATCTATTGAAATCATGGCAAGGTGGAAACGCCATTTATACACAAAAATGACGAAGTTCTTGGTTCAATGCATTTTTTAACTTTTTTTCAAATTTCCCCAACTTTGATAGAACTTTACCCTTCTTTTTAAACTTTGACAGGTTTTACACATTTTTTTGAAAAAAGATATCAAACAAACCTGGTTTTGAAGAGCTCTGAATAGGCTTTGTACAGAAATGTCAAAGCAAAGAAAACAACAAAAATCAATAAACTGCCAACTCAAATTCAAAAATGAAATAAGCTGTCAAACGAAATTACCAAAATACAAATGAAAACACTTTTTCTGTCAGGAATCAGATAATTTCGCAAATTATTTCTGACGTATGTTAGGACCGTTTACTACTACCAGTATACACTTCATAAAGCAGTGGATACATGTGACACATGTATAAGAAAATCACCACAATTTGATGAAGTGGTGAATTTGGTGAATTGATAAATACTGGATCTTTTTTAATAAGTAAAGTTATCAACGAACAAGTTGTTAACTTTATAAAGACTTTTCCAATAGGGAAGGTTAGGTGGATAGATGGAAGGTAAGTTATGTGTGAAAACGAATTAAGTGTTTTTATTTGAAAGGCCTCAGGGGCATAGCTAGGGAGCGACCTCCATTAAAAAAATTGGACTTCAAATAAACACACGAAAAAACTGTTTAGGCTTGGTGCTTCATCGATGATGGTTTGGAGATATTTCACTTTATCTGAGGGGGTTGATCCAATTATTTAGATCAATAGTCCTAGTTTGAATCGAACCTCATCCAAGTTCTGGAGTGGCCTCTGGCCGGATCAGAGCCCCAATTTCAGCCTCAAAGAATTTTTGGAGAGTAATAAAAAGGGCAGTTTCGACTTGAAAAATCCTTTCATAATGCTTGTCTTTGGAATAAACCTAACAAGAGTGAGGAAAATAACCCCTTCTTAATGTGCAGCGCTGATCAATTAAATTGTAAATAGATAGAAAACGTATTCCAACAAACACCAGATTCAATTTTAATGTTCTTGATTGCAGATGGCTGAGTTACATGTCCACTTGGTTTTATGCCATGTAAACAATATTTCCTTAAATTAAAGTTTGTGAAAGAAAATTGTTTTAAAAAAATATTTTGAATTCCTAATATTAAATACATATTTTGTAAAACAAGTTTATTTAGTTAAAGGACTAAATTTCTTGATATTGAACTAAATGTTTAGCTGTATTTCAGTGGCTGGGCTTATACCCTAAACAAATATTATTCAATAATAAAAACCCTTGAATGTAACTGTTCCTTTATTTTGCTAGCCTAGTCCCTAGAGGTCCAATTTCAAATGTTTAATGAAATGTTCGGAGAAAAAAATGAAGCAAATTTAAGCCAAATTAATTTCTTCAATACTATTGAATTATTTTACGCGAATAACACTATATCATTATTTAATTAATAAAAGCTTTTAACCTTAACTCATACATTCGTGTGACTAAAAACTCACCACGATATTATATTACAATTAAAAAAAAATAAATACTTTTCTCTTTTTTTTTTGTCTCGATAGAAACGAATGGAAATATCTTCATGAACTTTCATTTTGCACAATGAAAGACCCAGGAAAAACCTTAAATTGGTTACAAAAACAACAACAACAACAAAAACATTATCCCATACGAGAAACACCAGTCACAGCATCAGCAAAAACAACACAAAAACCAACCGAAAACGAATTTTGTTTCGATTCAACTGCAGTAGAAAAAATAAAACTAAAATACAAAAATTTCAATTCAATATCGAGAAATGCATCCACGGCTTATGCTGGATCCCCGGCAAATGAAGCCACGCAGTTACATTTTGCTCCACCACCTCCCTCGCCACCACCCTCACCACCGCCTTCACCACCTCCTACACCACCACCCCCTCCACCTCTAGCACCATCAATGGATGCTGGAACTGCCGTAAAGCAAAGCATTAGAAACCAACTAAAGCCAACACAGCGCCTGGCAAAGTTCAATAAATCGTATGGATACGAAGATATATGTACAAATGCTTGCAAGTGCCGCGTGGATATCCTCGCGCCGCACAATACAAATAAGTCGTGCGGGGGAGTCTCTAATAGTGAAACTGCAAAATGTGGACAAATAAAAATTAGTTCTAAATGCGAGTGCAGACACAAAAGGAACGAAGTGTTGTCAGTCGACAATAAAGGCTATTATAAAAATCTGACCACACAAACCCTAACGACTGTTTCCAGGGACAGGGATAAAGAACATCCACTGCCAATAGTGACATCAGGAAATGATGATAAAGAGAGTCACATCGCAGCTAAACGGGAACCATTGAGAACTACAGACTTATTGGATATAGCCAAGCAGGTGGCAATGGGAATGGTAAGTAAGGTATTTGGTTTTCAACACAATGTGACATTTTATTATTGTGATGTGGATTGTTTTCAAGCATTGAATCATTGTTTTGTATATAGAAAATTAATTATTCGTATTTTGTTCCTATAAATACATTTTTTATGTGACTTCCTGTTGTCTTTCATACGATGCGAAAAAAGATTGTCATAAAACATAATTGAATATGCTTTTATTGATCCAAAGTAATTAAGATCAAAGTCAAAGTCTAGTCTGCGGCGGAACGCGTAATTAAAGCCCTTGTCTATAATTTTCCAAAAAAAAAATAATAATACCCATGCTTAAGTCCCCCGCAGTCCCCCGCAGTCTAATTTAATTTTACTTTAATTTCATACAAAAATAATTCAAACCCATACAAAATGTTACCTTCGAAATAGTTCCTAGTATAAAGACATATGCGTACGGTTACTTAGGCGTATACGTAACTAATTTCAATCAATAACATTTAACCAGATTTACTTTAAATTTTCCATCTTATCCTTATAACTTTTGTTAATTAATCAAAATGTTTGATGTCTTAAATGATTTATGTTTTAATTCATAACTCAATTTCTATCTAAGAGATAAATCAAATGCCAAGAATTGTTTATAGATTACTTGTATCCATTTAGCATTTTCAAGTAAGGAGAAAGTAAAAGTAGCAATAACATCATGTTTACATTTTAAAAATTTAATATCTTTTACTGGTATTTCAAGAAAGTTTCTCTTTAATTCTTTTCATAGAGTTTTGAATTAGAATGATTAATATAACTTCAAGGTTTTGTTTATGAAGAATTTCTTAAATTAAATGAAAATGATAAGAAAAACTCGTTAATACGCGTTCATAAAATATTCATAGGAAAAAGAACAAAAACAATTTGCCACGTTTATTGTTTTTGGAATTAAAATGCTTGATATAAAATATGTTTCTACATATTTTTTCAAGTTTACACAATTGCAATATTTAAAACGGTTTAACTGTTAATTTTATTAAAGAAATTAGGATCAAGAGTTAAATACTCGTATAATAAATTATGAGCACTTATTTTTTTTTAATGTATTTGAAGGAACTAAAACTTTTTTTAACATTCATTTCATAGACACCAGAGAAATATCTCTTATAAATAAAAGCTTAAGCAGAAGATTGTTGTCAGTTAGAAAGTCATAAGAACCAAATTTTACCCAATGACCTCCACCTTCAAGCAAAACAAAATTTCATCTATATTTTCATAAACGTTTTGCTGTTATTTTAGATGTACAGTACATACATTCATCCTTCTGCTTTTAAAACATTAGTTTGAAAAATATATATGTATATATCCACGACATTGGTGCATTTTTGATCACGTGACGTCATATTTTTCTTTGTCAAACTATCTTTAGTTCAATTAGAATAAAGAAATGTTGATTTCTTTTAAATTATTAAGAAAACATTTTTTTACGTCGCGTCGGTCAAACGGATGGTGGCTGTTCTGATATTCGATCGAATTGAATCCTTACGGATTGAAAACGGCCAACAAAAAAATACCAGAATTGAAAATGACAAAAAATGGTGGATTATGGGGATCCATTTATTTTGTCTAACATAATATGATTCATAGTTATTCAGAAAAAACGAACGGAATGACGTTTTCAATTGGGGTTTCTTTTTGTTTTCTGTTTTAAATCGATTATATATATATAAATCAATCGAATATCAGAACAACCGTAAATATTTATGTTTGTATTAAAAAAAAACTAAAAATATAATTTTTTTTCAATGATATGCAATATCATCAACATTTTAAAGAAGCTTTTTCATAAGAAAAATTGATATAATACGGTTAAGCTTTTAATGAGAAAATCAAAAATTAAAAGAATGGTTAGGTACCGTTAATAACAGTTTTTAATAAATTCTTCTATTACCAAAAAGTACACCAAATCAACAACTATACGTACACTTATTTTTTTAGGAATATCATAATTAAGTCACTGCGCGAAAAAACACTGTAAATTCCAATAACATTTTTGTGTGTAACTTTAACTAAAACTAAAATAACTAACTAAATTTGGTTATCTCTGTCAATTGAACATGTCAATTGAAGAAGAAAGTTCGTTTTAAAAAACTAAGCACTGTTATTTACGATAAGGTTGCAGTGCAAGTGGTCACATATGTAATTTAGCACTGAATACTTGTAATATAATTAAATCCTTTGACAATTTTTTATTAAAATGAATTTACATCACTTGTCCACTTATTTGAAGCTAATTTTTAATAAAAAAAATACGTCTTGATAGAAATGAATAAAAATGGGAGCTACACTCCATCTGAGATAAAAAATTGTCTAGAAATGTCTACAAAATGACAAAATTAATATGAAAGTTACACAAATCATATATTTTTTGGGAGCTAAAGTGACGAACGTAGTTCAGTATACTTAAAAAAAAAACTTTGTTTTCCCAATAATGAGCCGCATAAAACGATTCCTGCTTAAGATAGGAATCTCATCAGCTAGCAATTTGGATCCTTTTCGAATATCGGTGCAATTACTACGGATTGGATTAGTATGTAAAAATATTGGCAAAAGCCACATGGAAGATATCTTTATGAACAAATAAAATTGATGAAGAATTACGAAACGTAGGCTGAATGTGTCGACAAAAACATATTGCACGAAGAACATTTGAACAGTTGAAATGCACAAAGATATTCTTTAAAATCATTTTAATAGGGATTATTCCAATAATTTGCGGCTACCATGGTCATTTTAACCAACCACCTAAAACATGTATGCTCTGATTGTTCTCAAGTCCTGGTTCGAACTTCATTTGAGACTCGTAGAATTTTTGGACCATAATAAAAAGGGTATTTTCATTTCGAATAGACCTAACAAAAGTGAGAAAAAAACTGAGAAAAATAACCCCTTCCCTTCCCTTAAGAAGCACTGATTAATAAAATAAAAAATGTTTTGGGGTAATAAGACGAAAGGATTTCGAATATTGACTGCAAAAAGGTTAAAACGTATACAGTAAATTCAATTTTAATGTTCTTGATTGCAGGTGGCTTATTTACAATGTCCACTTAGTTTAACGCCATTCAAACAGAAGAATTTCCTTAAACTAAGGTTTAAGTAAAAAAATTGTTTCAAAATAAAATATGTTTAAAATTCCTAATATTAAATGTATATTTCATTTAACAAATTTATTAGGTTAAAGGACAAAATTCATTGATTTTGAAGTAAATGTTCATGTTCAGCTTTATTTTAGTGATGGCCTAATTGTTTACCCACAAGTGTGTAAGCTTTTCCTTAACGGTTGGATGGCAAGTAGCGATATTTTTGGAGCTAAAAAGATTGTATTTCCCCTCTGGAGAATCACCAACAAGTTTAAAGCCCAAAATTTGAAGAAGATTGCTTCATTTGGCTTAGACTGTATATCCAGATATGTACATAAACATACAGACAAACAGAAAGACAGACTGACAGGTAAAATTTTGCCACCCACTTTTTCCGAGTTCTCTATCATTGTAATGTCATGTTTGATTCTTATATCTAATTTTTTTTCTGCACGAATCCAAAACTTGCCCTACTACTAGTACGTACAGCATATCGCAAGTAAAAATTTTTTACCTCATTTTGGAATGACAGGTCAGTTATAAACCCATCTTCTTATCTCCTTACAGACAGATGAGCTTTGTATCTAGATATTAATGTATGAAGTTTCATATACATTTTATACTTATCCATCACATAACCTTTCGCCTACACCCACTGCCATTTTTTCTTGCTCTCTGGTCAATTAAATGCGGATGAACTAATTTCCTACCAATTTAGTCACATTTTTTTTTTTTTTGCAACTCCCTCGAGAATAAATTCTAATTATTCTTTTAGCTCATCAAGAACGAGTTTTTCATGTGTTGCTGATGTTGGCACTACTCTATGCTCTGATTATTGTTTGCAGTTTTCTAATTATTCTCGGTTTAATTTAGTGTAGATATTATTATTCATATTAAACTTACTGACGATGGAAGTATAGGTTCCGAAATGCATTTAAATAAATAAATAATTTTAAAAAAAAGTATTTTTAAGTTATTCAAAATAATATATAACAAATTCAAAATAAATATTTAACTAATGTTCCCAATTTAGTGTGCGTCATTAAACTGTTTTTTTTTTCTTTTTTCTTGTTAAATAATAATAATATTTTTTTTTTAATCATACACATATTCTCATATATTCTATTTATGAAAGTATGTAATATTATATTTATTTGTGTATATTTATTGTATTCATTTATAGTTACGTGCAATTTTTACTCATCTGTGAAATCTTCTTCCGACTCATCTGTTAAATCTTCTTCCGTTAACAAAATGATACAAAAAATTCATAAACAAATAATTTAATTCTACTCTTCGTTCTGCAGAAATTAGTTTGTGCATTTTTTATTGTTTTTGTTGTTTATTTCATAACAGCATAGATGCGTGTGATGTTTTTTTGCATTTGTTTTTATTTTTTGTATTGATAAAATTATTGATGAATATTTTACCACTGTGTTGTTACCACACTGTTGTTGTCTATTTTGAAGTTTACACGAAAACACCTATCGTGGGCCTTTAGGTTTTTCAAAAAACAATTACATTTCGCCCGTGGTAACACCGTTCTTTAGACCTATATTAAAGAAATTAATCAAAAATTGAAACCTTAGATACTTAAAAATAAAAAGAAAATACTGCCAAATTTTATAATTTGTAATGGGTGTCCACCGGGAAGGTATTCTACTTTGTTTTGCCGCCATTTTGGTAAATATTAGTCTTGACAGTTCATATTTGACAGTCGTGAAGTATACTCGTGGACAATTCGTCATGGAAAAATATGTGATAAACCAACGTGTTTTAATCTTTAAAACATTTTATCAAAATCAATCATCGATTACTGTGACGATGAGAAAGTTACGTGAAATTTTTGGGAGAAACAACGTGCCAACAAAACGCACTACTTATCGTGTAGTGAATGATTTCATAGAAAGAGGGTCTGTAGGTGATAGGCCCAAGCATGGACCACAACGTACTGAAAGATCGGCTGAAAACATTACTGCTGCTCAAGGAAGTGTTCAAAACAATCCATCAACCTCAATTCAACGCCATGCTCAGGAGCTTGGTCTTCAAAGAACAACTTTGGCCACAATTTTGCACAAGGATTTGCATTTGTTTCTATTTGAGATTCAGTTGACACAAGAGCTTCTTCCACAAGACCATTTACGGCGCCATATACATATATGCCAATAGGATGTTACAGCTAATTAAAAGTTAAAGTCTGGTGTGCAATTTAGTCAGGAGGAATCATTGGAGCTTACTTCTTTGAAAATGAAAACGGCGTAACGGTAACTATGAATGGGGAGCGATATTGTGATATGATTGAAAACTTTTTAACGCCACAACTGCATACTTTGGGCTTGATTAACATGTTGTATCATCAAGGCGGTGCCACATCGCATATAGGCAGAATAACTGCGAGACCTCTTTCCACAACAAGTTATTTCAAGAAATGGTGATGTTGATTGGCCTCCACGGTCGCCTGATTTGACTGCACTGGACTTGTTTTTGTGGGGATATCTAAAAAGCAATTTTTATGTAAACAAACCAAAAAAACGCTTGAACAACTCGTTCAAAATATTCGTGACGAAATTAATGAAATACCGCGTGAAATATGTGAGAATTTAATGAAAAATGTACTCAAAAGGGCTCGCATTTCTGAGGCTAACAGAGTAGGACATTTACCTGATATTGTATTCCATACATAATTTCCGACATTAAATAAGACACTTATCAATATAAGATCCATTCTCATCCATTTAATCAAAAATTATAAACAAACAAGGTAGTATACCTTCCCGATGGACACTCTGTATATAAATTTTGTTTGTCGCCCGAAACGTAACAATTTAAAAAAAAAATTAAAAAATAGAAACAAGATAGACCTAAAGCCCACGATAGGTATTTAATTTACAATTAAATAGGTCGCGAAAAAGGATATACATTAACACCAACATTTCGTTTCACATTAACAGCGTACTAGACCTTATTCACCTTGACTTGCAAAGCTTTGCTCTGGGATCTTGAGATATTCACAAAGAAAAATACAATCTAATTGTCATTAATTGGTCAAAAAGGGTCAGATAGTCTTAGAAATTGGTGAGCAATATACCGTTTTCGCTTGATTTTGTGATCTGTTCCATTCCTATGGCTTATGGAGAAATTGGAGTAGAAGGAGTGAAAAAGGAGTAGAAAAGGAGTACTCCATACATCAAATCGAAAACGACAATAGAAAACATATTAAATTATCAAATTATGCAATCGTCAATCATTTGACTTCTTTCCCTATTAATTTAACTACAATCAAGTGAATGCAATCTTTTATCTTTATTTTTTATCTTAAGTTCCAAGCAAGTACATGCGATCCAGTCGTGCATATTTTCATTTTCTTTTTCAATCAAGAATTTTCAGATTGATATACTCGTTTATACTTATACTATATCTTTTTATTCGTTTAAAGCAATTGAATATGTTAGACAGGTATGATGTTCTTACATCACTCTTAACTTAAATATTCTTTAAAATTTAAAACCGCATTGTGATCGTATCTTCATAAGAAAAAGTACCACATAAGAGCAAGTACCAGGTTCGACTCAGTCGAGGACTTTATTTGATACAAAATTGTTTAATGTGGTATACCTTCTCACAGCTGTAACCTGTTAACTTTCAAGTATTAGAACTAGTATTTGTACTTGAAAACCACAAAACATACAAAAACATTTTCTATGGAGGAATTATATTTCATAGAAACCAATACTCTATAAACATATAATGGATTTAAAAAACCCCATAGTTTGGAATTGTTCATTTCCTCTTTAGCTAAAGAAATTAAATCAATAAATTAATAAAAGGATTCAGAATAAATTAAGTTGAGTTCAGCTTCTTTTAAGCTTTATTTTCAAATACTGTATATGTTCCTGCATTGTACAAGGATTGGTGTGCTACGCATACCTACTATTTGAACACAAATAACTAGGTACATTCTTCCATCAATCCATACATAAATTATTCCGGTGAATAGAGTATTTAGCTAACCATATCGTTTAACACTGTTGCGATGAAGCAAATTAATTTTAAATCCCACCTCGTTTAACATAACCCTGCAAGTTAGTTTTTAATGAAATACCGCTGTTTTTTTACTAAAAGTTCTTCCATTTGATTTTTGGTTAAAAAAATCTATATAACACAACTCCTGCCAATCTAAAATTTCACTTTGAAGCCAGAAGCCATGTTTAAACGAATAAATTTTTCAAAAGTAAATATGAGATTTAATTACAGGTTTTGTCTGGCATTAATTGATATCTCTACGGTAAAGTTAGTGGGTGTTTCATGTGTAATTTTTTGTCTCTGGTTTTTTTAAAGACCTTTTTGTTTTGTGGTATACTTTGAATTGTACTTTGATGTAATTTACATAAATTTTTTTATAGGTTTCACCACCTCCCGAAACCTTTACTCGGAAAAAGACGAGCTTAAATCAAGGATATCGGTGTTAAATTAAGCCGATTCGTTGACAAAAGTGTGTTAAGGTCGGAAATTCTTTATCCAAGTCCGAAATTCTTGTTTTAAGCCCGTTTTTATAAACTTCCAATTTTTAATTTAAGACTAATAAAGTTGTATACAGCATCAGAGAAAAAATCAGACAGCATCAGAAAAAATCAGAAAAATCATTTGGGGCAATGTTTTTACTCGTGGAACACATCAAAAATGTGTACTGTGCAACTGATACCTACACTAAAGGTGCAAGGATACCTATTTATTAATAAAATGGGAGTGATTCAGCTTCAGCTTAATAACGAAGCAATTAAGAGAATGTTTAATCTTTATTCGACTATTTTATGCAAACAAGACAAAAAAGAACTTCTTTTGAAAATTCCAGAATCATCACAACCATTTGAACAATTATAAATAATATGAATTTATTGATATACCCACTCCAATAAAAATACCTTCGTATATATGTAGTTCTTCTAGTTCTGTTTAAATACTTTCCAAAGTTCCAACATACTGATATTTGTATCACGTCAAAATATTCAGCGATTTTCCTTCTGATAATGAAAACTACACAGAATCATATCAAAAGAGTCTATTTTAAAGATAAATAAATGTGTATGTATGTACCCAGAGACCTACCTCTGCAAATATCGACTTTTCAATTATTGAGAAATTGCCTTGCATGTCTCATGAAAAAATCAGCGAATGCATGGTTAATGGTTGCACGAAACAAACTGTACGCTGTAACCATCAACATACGCAGTTACAACACATATCGAAGTTACCATTTATTGATCAAGTACTGATAGTCTAAGAGCCGAAAGCATATTTTGGGGTTGAACGCATAACCAAAATATGAGTATGAGGGTAGGTGCATATCCTGCATATATGCATCTTGACATCGAATACAAATAAGTCTGACAGGATTTTTTGATGTCTGTCGTTAGGACGATGCGATGGGTTGAAATAGGGGTTTTTCAATTTTTTTTTGTCAAACTGTGCAAATACTAATTTGTAAACACGCGATATTATTAAGTCTTGAACTTGGTTGCTTTTTGCAAACTTTTTCTGGAAAAAGTATTTATACAATTGAAGGGCCAATTTCGAAAAGGTCACATTTTTGAAAATTTAAAATGTCCTGACAATGCAAAGAACTAACTACTCTTAAAAGCCTAGTTTGAAATTTAAAAAAATAACGTTTGACTTGACAAAAAAACATAGTAAGAAGTCCTTTAGTCCTTGCATAGTAGTTGCAAGGAAGCATTATGATTACATTGATATGAAAAAATGTATTTGTGAAAAAAATTGGAGATGTGCATTTTCGAAATTGCTGGTTCAATTATTCAAACCATCCATTTCAAACAGTTTATGAGTGAAAAGTCTAATTCGGTTTAGTCTCCAAACATATTGAAAAGTGGCGAGTGATGGTACCATTCTCTCAGAAACAAAACGGTAAATAAAGATGAAATTAAAGTTTTAAGCTAAGCATATGCTTATGCCTCCAATCAAAAATAAAAAACTTGTATTGACGCTTGAACGTAATTTTGTCCTTTATTTCCCTCATTCTCATTATTCTCTATAAAGGGTGTTCATTCGTGTTCGATATTTTAAGAGATAATTTATGGGATCATTCTAAGAAAAAAATTGTGAAGCGGGAAAATTCTATCTCCCGCTAAAGCGGGGAACAATTTCTGAAAAAAACCACTTTAAATACAACAAAAATTATTTAAAAAAAAAGAAACAAAAGTACATACAATAATGTGCTTTAGCTTTTTTGAAGGATTTTGAGAAATTAAATTTCAAAGTCAAAAATGTGAATTTTCTAGTTGATTTTTTTTTCAAAAATTTACATTAATAGATGCTGTTTTTGTGTTTAAAATTCAGTGCCCTTATATCAACTTTTAAGTCAAATACCGAAAAACTTGTTTTTTTTTGTTACCAGCTTGTTTTGTATTCTGGTATGTTTATTATGAAAACAATAAAATTACCATTTTTTCGGGGTTTTTAGGAAAAAAGTACTTACGTACCTCTCGTTCTTTGTAATCTCAAAAACTAAGAAAGATTTTTGAATCTGGTTTTTGGTATTTATCTAAGAATTTATAAGGTTATTGAATTTTAAACACAAAAATATTCCTTTAATATACAAATTAAAAAAAAAACCGTAATTATTGTCAAAAAACAACTTCATTTAAACAACTTCCTTAAACATACATAGAAAGGAATGAAAATATTAGCTTTATTAGTACCTACATTATTTTATTATCTTTCCGTTGATTTTAAATATTTAAAAGAAAATTTCCAGAAACTCCCCTCTCTTCCTCAGGGGAGATAAAATTTTGCTGCTATACAATTTTTTTCTTATAATGATACCAGGAATCCCAGGATTTCCCAAAATATCGTTCAAGACTTCGGGGACACTCTGTATATGAGTATAGTGATTAAAAATACATACATTGTTCGTAAGGAAAACTTAAAATTTGTAAATAAAAATAAATACCTACCTGCAACAAAATTAGTTAGTTTGGAACGTATGTACTTCTTGAGTACTAATCTGTGGAGTCTCTCGTAGCACTTCAATGTATTTTTATAAATATTTTACCCTTGTACCAATGTGACGTTCGCTGTGTTTGGATTTTACTCAGGCTGCTC
Source organism: Dasysyrphus albostriatus (assembly GCA_946251815.1). Classification (NCBI taxonomy): domain Eukaryota; kingdom Metazoa; phylum Arthropoda; class Insecta; order Diptera; family Syrphidae; genus Dasysyrphus; species Dasysyrphus albostriatus. The sequence goes on along the minus strand of OX276337.1, from coordinate 28,796,337 downwards.
AAATATTTTCGTGCAAGCTTGTAGAGTGCACTATGAAAAAGCTCTTTTCACTATCAATGACACAAAAACGAAGCTCTGCTCTCCTCTGTAGGTACTGACAAAAAACTTTTATTATAGTCATCCCAACAAAATGTACACTAAGGTGGTCCTTATTTTAGGTTATTTTTAAACTCCGAGCTGGATGGGGATCAAAAAACTCTAAGAAGAAAACAAAAGTTTTCCTCTTTTTCAGATTATTATTTCACCCCCCTTCGTCTGCTTCTTTCCTTCTTTCACTTTAAGTTACTAATAATGGACTTAGGTTAGCTTGATTCTAATATTTCGCGCACAAAATATCAGAGGTTAAAGAGATTAGACTTAGGCGGAAAATATCGCGGTTTCTGGCTTTAAAAAAAGCTATAGCATGGCATTGTAAGTGTTCCCGTCTTTTTAAAATTTTTTTTTTCTATTTTGAGTCATATTCTAGAAAATTACCCCTGCCACCTGAACGGGTTTTAATCTTCGATACTCCATCAATTTAAATTCAAATGCTTAAAACCAAATACTGTTTTTTCTTTTAATAATTAAGAAGAATGAAAATAATAAAAATAAAGTAACTATAAAAAAAAATAGTTTCATCGTCATTGTTAAATTGTACATAGACATAAAAGCATCTGTTTTTTAACATTACAATTAAAAAAAAAAAAACAATGCTACATAAAATTATGAAAAGGATACTTTAGTAATGTAGGTATAAATTATTTATTCCTTTTTTTCAGTAAGCGAACTTTTCAATGAAATAACTTGATTTAAAAATTTAATAATTTCATTATATTGGCTTTAAAGCCATTCATTTTGATACCTTCGTTGCCTTTTCAAGAAAATTAAACTATAAGTAGGATAGTGCTATTACTAGGGCTATGATTAAAAATGGAAAATATCCGCTTAAAATATTCTCTTAAAGATAGGTAGTTTTCACTTACGCATTTAAAACTATATAAATATTTGTCCTTATATTTTTATTTCTTTTCAATAAATATAAAAAAATTACTACAGTTTTATGCAAAAAAAAATTTGTTTTATTATCATAAGATAAACTAAAAATAAACACTAAAATTTAAAAGTTTGTTAAACAAGATTTTCAAATTCAAAAACAACACTTCCGTGTCGTCAATGATTCAATAATTAAATAAAAATAAAAACATTATTAGGTAACCCCCAGAAACTTCAAAATAGATACTAAATAATCCAAAGACACCAAGATATTCTTTCGCGCTGCCCACTCCTGCTGCTGAAATTTTATGAGTTTTAATTCCTTTTTTTTTCAAATTTATGTTAATTTTTTTTTTTGAAAAAATATCCTTTTACGGATAAGTAAACATTAATAGCAAAATAGACAAAAATAGACACTAAAGATTGAATGCCATTTTAAGGGAAAATTAATGATTCGTAAAGATAATAATGGTATCTTATGCATTTGCATGGAAATCCTATCCCTAGTTATTACAAATCCAATTAAACTTTATAATTAGAATTCAGATCTAAATAATAGGTACATAATTGATATTTCAGGTTGCCTTACTCATAATTCTAGAATAACACAGTGATATACCGTTGGCATTCATTATTTTAAATTCAATTTTTGTTTTTTGCAGGAATTCCTTTCCAAAAACAAGATTGTCCATCGGGATTTGGCTGCCCGCAATGTATTAGTATCATCAGATCGAACTGTAAAAATAGCTGACTTCGGGTAAGTTCATGCATTTAATTTTAAAATCAAATATTGTTGCGTAATGGAATTATTCAATTTCTCAGTCTCAGTCGGGATGTTTATCAAGAGAATGTTTATAAGAAAACTGGAAATGGAAAGCTTCCTATTAAATGGCTTGCATTGGAATCGATGACTCATCAGGTTTACACTTCCCAAAGTGATGTGTAGGTTTTAATTAAAATTAAAACTTTTTCAATAGAACTTTAAATTAATACAAAAATAATTCATACAGATGGTCTTTTGGCATATTGCTTTATGAAATAATTACTCTGGGTGGTATACCATATCCTTCAATACCAACGAATCGACTAATACATCTCCTTAAGACTGGCTACCGCATGGAGAGCCCAAAAAACTGCAGCCAAGGACTGTAAGTTAAATACTATTGCAACTTCTATTTTGGTTGAATTTAAACAACAAAAAAAAACTTTGTTTTTTATTTTCTAAGCTACAATCTTATGATGGCGTGTTGGAATGCAAATCCATCAGAACGACCAAATTTTACAGAGATAATAATCATTTTGGACTCTTTATTGAGTGAATCACCGCAACTGCCGATTGAAAAATTAACAACTACACCGAAAGAAAAAAATAGGTAAGTACTTTTTTGTTTTCATAGAATCAAATTTAATATCTACTTATTTTCATTTAAGTCCTGAAACTCCATCATCGGATGAATCATATTTAAAACCTCTTTAAAAGTTCGATGTTTAAAGCATACCCTGGAACTTACAAGGAATAATTAAGCAACTGTGACTAATAACAAATATGATAACAAATAAGCAGCAACTGTGACCAACTAAATTGGATTTAGCTACATAAGAACTTTTATCTCATTTTGTTATTCATAATTTTGTTATTTTTAAAATGCCTTTGAGTTTTTTAGATAAATTATGCATGTAAGTATGTAAAACAAATCTTTGACATTAAACATTTTATAAAAACATTTACATAGTTTTTTTTTTGTTTTATTATAAAATGCTACGGAATATCCTGAAGGCATTTTCCCACTTTAAATTTCCCACGAAATTGCGTTAATGATAAAATATTATTATTAGGTTTTCTAAGCTCCCATATCAACGATTCGGTTGAACGGCTTGACAATATTGGGGTCTCACAAAAAGAAAACCAATCGGTTTTATACATTTCCTACTGTACAACTTCGAACTGGGACGAATCCTAAAAACTAACAATAAATGTTACGAATTTCTAACGAAGATAATTAAAAGCTGCTTTTGTGAATAATAAAGCATTTAGACCTATCATGAATTCCGTAATCGTAAACTTGTTGAGAATCCCAAAAAAGGCTATCACGGATCATACAATGAAAATTTTAATCAGAAATTGAAAATTAGTAAAACCAACACTTTAGTAATTTAGCCAAAATGAAAATTTGTTGGTAAATAACTTCATTATTAAGACAACATTTTTTTTAGCGCCATAATTTAAGGGGATATAAAATCAAAATACATACAGTAAATAAAATATAAACAAATAAACTTCCTCTTCAATTTTGCTCACAGCAAATATGCCAAAATAGCATATTTCATATTTTATTAGTTTTGTTTTTTAAGTATAGGTACATTGTATAGAAGTTTTTAATAAACATTCACAATAATTTAAGCTTTTGGTTTAGAATTTATTATTATCTAACATTATAACATAATAAAAATAGTTCCTCATTTTTAGATGGGTGGGTAAGTAAGTATTTTGTTTTTTATATACTAACTGGGCTAAGTTTAGTGACTTTTTTTTTTTTGGTTGCATTATGTTTTTGTCCGTTGCATAGCTAAACAAAGTTTTCCATTTTTTAAAACTTTTCCACTCATTTATCTTCGGTTATAGTTAAGCCCTAAGATATTTCGTGCCTAAAAATGAAATTTTTCATGTAAAAATGTTTGAATTTGCAAATAAATCAACTCACTGTGACAAAGGCAGAATTAAACGATCTTTGAAAGTTATGTGTCATGTCACCGGTCTGTGAGAGAACCATTTGTATTTGGGCAGCTTCTTCCATTCGATTTTTTAAGAATGTCCAAGTTTCTTGATGTTCTGGTGATGAGTCTTGCAACATGAATACTTCGACCATTTTGAAAATTGTCGCTAATCCAACACGCCTCGTATACCAACCGAACTAAAATTAAAAAAAGAAAATTCGAACAATAAGGATTAACTTGAAGTTTCCAGATTTACTTACATCAACAGATCTATCACCAGAATAATAGCACATATCATCCACCATTGTCAGGACCTGCGCAAGTGATGTCGGAACATTAGGAGGAAGAGCTATCAATGCCATCGCTTGAGGCCAATGACTTTTGTAAGGTTCTATCATCTGCAGTCGGAATTTGACCGAACGGATAAGGAAATCTAAAGGATCTGCCACTTCTTTCTGACCATTGTTTGTTTCAGCCTGCATATGCTTCAGTAGAGCATCATTACACTTTCCAACAAAATGTGAGACCAGCTCATAGCCACCATTGGCAAACATTCCATGCACCTCACTAGGATATCCAGCCTCTTCGGCACCTTGAATGATCGCCTGACGTGACCAACCTTCTACAGGAACATGTTTTAAGGCGGCATCGAGTATTTGAATACGAACTCCATCGGTTTTGGCTTGTCTAGCACTCTCCTGTTCCTTTTCGTCGGGAGGTGTTTCATTCTGTTGTTTATTGAATTCTTCTTCTCGTTTCTCTTCTCGAGCACGAAACTCATCGAGATTTGTCGATTTGGATGTGCTTAGAGGGCCAGTAGTGAAGTTTTTGCTTAAAGTGGTATATCTAGTGCAATATGGCTTTGTTAACTTGTGACTTGACGGCTGTTGTTGCTGTGTGTGCTGTTGTTTGTGAAAGAAGGCATTTAATGCTGTATTGGTAGCAACTGCAGATGTTGGTTGGAGGAAATTATTTAAATCTGCAAAAGCAAAACAAATACATAAATGTCATACATAACTAGTGTTTTAAAAAGTTACTTTGAAGCATCTAGTCCAGTATATAGAGCAATATTTACTACTGATCAAATTGTTAAAGTAAAATCCGCTTACTACTACGCCCACTTTTCTTATTTGTGTCTCGGAAAGATTTGCATGAAATTTCTAGAGTTTATTCTTATGAACGACAAAAAAATGTAAGAAAGTTGTTTCATTTAAATCCGCCCACTATCACGCCGGGAATGACTCTTACATATTAAATGAAGTTTTCTGAGTTTACATTCTAAGCAAGAAAAATGTTTTGAGAAAAAAAAACATTTTTCCTAGACGTGAACAATTGTCTCGAAACAATGGTTTTCCAAACCAAATTTTATGGCAAAAACAGTTTTTTTGAAAACCGTTTGGTGCATAAATTATTGATGTTTCATTTCAAATTTGATTTCACTTCGCTTTGAAGTATAAATTAGGCTTAAGTGAGGAAAATGCTTTAAGAAATCTTTCAGCAAAGTTGCGAAAAAAAAAATTAGAATGCCTTTTAATAAAATTCGCCTATTCCCAAGACCACTTTTATACATATGTAATGTATGTATATCATAAACGTCCATGTATCAAGGGAGAATAAGCAAATTGGTCCATATAATCACCACGAACTAATTAGTAAATTAGTTCGTTGTTACTAGGCAAAACTGGAGTTTACCTGATGAGGTTTCTATACAATAATATCCAGGTTAACCTGGTAACAGCTTAAACAACATCTATGGCTATGCCCTATATTATCTGATAAAACCTATAAAAACCTTTTATTAACTGAATCTTATGAAAGCAGTATGTTTTTGCATAATGTTCAAAGAATTAAATTGATGTTGATATTTAAGAGACTCGTTAGTCACCCCAATATCATATCAATGAGAACTTATGAATATTATACATGCAAACCACTTTCGTCATGACTTAATAATTCAGTTAATTCATTTATCGCTCTGTTGACATTTTTAGAAATTCACATCAACACCGCCATAGACACCGCCGTATATCGGTGCTCAAACAAAAAGACAATTTATCAAGATGATACTTTGATATAAATTAATTATTTATAATTACAACAAATAACGAATGTTTACCATAACAATCGAGTCAAAGAATATAACTTGAATGACTTAGCACGCTTATGAAATATAAATACAGTAGAAACAAAATATATTAAATTAGGCCAATCACGTTTTGGTGTCATAAAGAGGTGCTGGTTGAGTTTATTAAGTATGTAGATGATGCTTGATTTAGATTAAAATATTAATACATACTACAGAAATGGAAATCATTGTTTTCTTCAAGAACAAGTTATGAATACAGAAGAGTAGTAGAATGATTAAGGGACTTGGGAGGCTGATTTTATAATAGTTAAGATCCAAAAGATAATAATTGAATAGTAAAATTTAATTGCAGCTTCATCTCTGTTTATGGAAGTCAGATTACATAAAATCAATGAATTGTTGGCGAACTAGTTCCTTGAATGTATTTATTTTTGTTTTATCCGAATTGAAAAGTTAACTGATTTTACTTTTTCAGACAATTTTTAATTTTATGCAAAAGTCTCTTAAATGCTGACAAAAAGATCATCTACATTAATTCCTGTTTATAAACAGATTAAATAGTCAACAAATTTAAAAGAATTTGAATATTTGTTGTTTAAAAGTTCGCTGATTGACTTTGAAACAAACAAACAAGTAACGTTGAATGAACGGTAAATACTGTCCATTCTTTGAAATATTAAAAAAACAGCTATTAGTTGAGTCATATTGTATGATTTTGTGGGTGCTGAATCTGAATCAGAGGTTTGCGACTAAAAATTCGTGATAGAATGCATTAAATGCCTTTTTTATGAGTTTTTTACTTATGGCTCGAAAACTACTAATGGGTTGCAGAAAAACATTTTAATTAGAGAATTGTAAGAGATTGTGAAAACTTTCAATTATACTTTGGTGAAATTTAAGAATTTGTAGTAAATTTCATAAAAGTATAATTGAAATACAAAATTTCCAAAGTATATTTACTGCTTTCGCAAATCTACTCGATGTTTTCAGTGAAAATTTGAATTTTTGAATTTAACATGAATCAAAATTATGTATGTATACTTTTCTGTCGTTGATGTGGTGAATTTTAAATCTGACCTCAGAATTACTCTTGCACGTAATGGAGATAGTTGAATATGAATCTTAAATTTCGAAAAGAGAAATTTTTTAGCAAATTTGGGATTATATTATTAATTTAAGTTGGTGCGCCCCTTGATTTTTCCCAAATTTTAAAATTTTCTAAATTTTAAAAAATCCTCTTAAAGTTTAGCGGCCCTGAGGCGAAAGAAGTTTTAAATAGGAAAAAAATATTTGAAAATAGGTTTGTTCGTTGAGCCCTGAAGATACCCTGGGGTCGCCCCAAAGCGTTTTTTTTTTTGAAAAACTTGAACTAACCCTGACAAGCCAATTCTATGTTTTTTGAAACCTGGGGTCGCCCTGAACTCGCTCTGTAGTAGAACTAGGTTTTTAGCTGGGGCGAGTTAAGGTAAAGAATAAAATGCCAAAGTGGCAGAAGCTCTGATGCATTTTTTTGCTGTGGATTCTCGTACTGCAGGTAATACTTTTTTTTTTTAATTCAAGGAATACACCAATTTACTTAAATAATAACAAATAGAAATAGAAAATGGAAAGTGTGGTTTCCTTTTTTTCATTTTTAAAACAAATTTTGTTTCTTGGTTATCTTAACAACACAATTGAGAGCCGTTTAGTGCTTTTTGAGAACCGAAAAACCCAGGTTTGTTTTGACAATTCTTGGGGTTGTCAAGAAAACCTGGGTCAAACTTGGGTAAAACGAAAAAACTTAATGTTTAATCAGCGCTGTTGAAGTAGCAATATTTGAAATAGGCCCTTGGCGTATATGTACTTAATATTTTTACTAAAAGGAATTGCTTTCAGCAGGTATTAGAGTAAATACGGCCAACTCATTTTTTTATCATTAAAGATTAGTTCAAAAATTGCTAAACAAAAATACAAATATCAATCAAATCTATTTAATTTCACTGAATTTATTAATAACAAGTGCATGAAAATACTCTGTATTCTTGGATTAATTCAAATAATACAAAAACTTTTTTTAAAGTTGTAAAATAATCAAAATACGAATTAGCTGTTTACACTCTAAGCCGACGGTATATGCCACACAGCTCATGAAACAATGGCTCTATTGCTTGACAATTTTTCTGGACGAGTGATTTCTCGAAATGGATACTTCAATCACACCATTACTTTTTTTGTTTGGCTATGCTCCACTAACGTTTTATGTATGTTACTCTCAAAATACAGCCACAATCATGCTAAAATGTGATTTAAATATTTTAAAAACAGTTTTTTGTTAATGAAACTTCTTGTTGAGACACCTTATATCATCGGCTTTCTATCAAAACCTCGTAAGTTCTAAAATGACATTTTGATGTACATATTTCAGAACAAAACAAATCACTGAATTCAAATATCAATGTCTCGTAACTGTATTATGGTTTCTCTTGGATCTATCAACCAGTTAAAAACACGTTCATATCTAAGAAGTTTTTAATTAATTCCATTTTATTACCTTTTAAGCCTGTTTTTGTGTCTTCTAAGCAATTTTTTTAATTGGACTTACGAGGTTTGTAAAGAAAGCCGACGATATCTTAATTTGTAGAATTTCAAATTTTTTCAATATGTTTCAGCTTTTGTCGGTATGCGCGCCTACAAAAAAAGTTCTTTCAAGTATAATTTGATTTATATATCTCTCATGCTATATAAAATATAAGCTATGTACCGAAATAGCTATTATCTTGTTTTCTTAATCAGCTAACAATAAAAAAAATTATTTTGATGATACAACAAAGCTTTTGACTTTTTAACTATTTTTAGCCAAAAACAATTTCATTTTGATCGTAATGATTAAACTATTTTACCAATGGTCATTGAAATATTAATAGCTATTTTATGTAGAAGGTTGTGTCAAAATGAAATTAAAATAATTATGTAAGTCATAAGCTAAATTTGTATATTTTTGCATCGAGATAATATCGATTGCTTTCCAAACGTCTCAAAATTAGATAATAAAATTTTCAACGATGAAACTCATCTGATTGTTATAACTGCCGCCAAAACAAAATAGCAAATAAGCTAAAAATTGAATTAATTTAATATTAAAGAGCTACAGAATATGACGAGGCATTTGAAATTTAGCTCTACTAACATACATACTTGGAATTTGTACCTACGATCTTTGATATCTCAAAGTATACCAAGTTGTTGATTTGATCGAGACCACGTTTTTTTTGATTTGTTCATCCAGTATAGTTTATACCAAAACAACGTAACAGTTTAAACAGGTTATTCCACTCATAAAGTATTTCCCCTATTTGAAATGTGCAAATTCCATAATTAAAGAAGCTATTCTACAATTTTATGTACACACCGATCAACACCTCTCCAACTTGTTCTAAGCATCTTTTGTTAAAATGAAGGTAAACATTTTATTTTATCCATATTTTACCTACTTAGCATGCCCCTGAAATCAATTAACACTTCTGAGTCTATTAAAATGAATATCAACAAAAAAGAACACCAACAAAATTGCATTACAAAAATATAATATTTATTAAGAGTTTTTCTTTTAAGTTTGAATATTTATTTTTTCTTGTGTCTCTTCTCAACACATTCGGTGGCACGTGCCAGTAGACATTTCAATAAATCAAGTGAAGTCAATCCCTGATCTAGTATTTCTACTTCCCTTCCGGGATCTAGAGCAAGAGAAGCATCCGATCCATTCAAAGCAGAGACACTTAACATCTGTGCCATGCGATCGTAATCTTCATTTCTACCCTTGTTGTTCTTCACTGTATTTTTTTCCAGTTCGTAATGGGCCACCGACATATTGATGGCCATCCTCAGAGGATCAAGGAAATCTTTTTCGATCTTTTTACTCAAATTCCAGAATCCAGTTAAGTTTTTTTCATCGGTAATAGCAAAGAATCGAATTGCATTTAGAGCTGGAATAATGCGATCCGAATTCTCAATGAGATCTGTTTCGACTCCATTTTGAAGGACGCAGATTTGTTTTAAAAGAAAATCTTCAAATTCATCGCCAGAATAGCATGCGGGCAGTTGCTCTATACCGCTGGTGGCTAGTTTCTCGGCGACAAGGTCTTTGTACATTGTTCCGAGATAGCCTTGCAGTCCAGGATGCTTTACACTCAAAATGAGAGATTTGATGGTAACGCATCTCGATTCGTCACTAAATCGGAGAATATACTTCTTAAGAAGCTGAACTGCCGACTGACGAGAACTCTTCATTGACGAGTATCCAATTATCTGGGACAGAACACGCGTGAAGTTCTGGTGAGTAGTCTCGAAGAGGCTCTTGTCGGGTATTTTGAGATCACCCATGTTATCGATGGTTTTGTGACAGAGGAGAAGTCCGCGCTTCTGAAGAGTGGGGGCCTTGCGTGATAGGAAATCAGTGACCAGATATAGACACGATTCGAAGATGTACACTGGACAGTAGACCTTGGGAGCAGATTCGAATCCTATCTCCTCAACAATCAGTAGATAGTAAAAGATTCCCATTGATTCAATCGGCAATTTTTCTTCCATCTTGAAGATATTCTCCGAGGCAGTCAAGTCGGTGGACTCACCAAAATCTTCTGGTGGGTGGGACTTGTTTTTGACCTTTTCCTCAACTAAACTGAGCAGATAAAAAGGATCCTCGAGAATTTTGATGGCTGCTTTCACCAAGGACGCTGCACACTGCATGGTGTAGGTGTTAGTCAGCTTTTCATTTTTCGCCAGATCAAGGTAACACAAGGGTTTGCCAAGAAGCTGCAAGAAAAAACAGCACAGGACATTCCTTCGGTTGGTCTTCTTTGATTCATCATCATTGTCCTTAAGGACGTCCTCCAGCAGAGGTTCATAGAAGAGTGCCAGAGTGATATAGTTGGCCAATACTTTCAAGACATCATCATCCTGCTCGAGGAGCTTCTCTTGACGCTGACTATAGCCACTTACCACGTAGCTGGGAAGCTTGAGTTCTGTGATTCGATTGACTATCGAATTCAGTGTCCATTCCAGAGCTCGCGATTTGTCTGACTTTAAACGAAGGAGGCAGATTTGGAGACACTTCAGTGCTGTTGTGAAGACATTTTCCGATGGACTCTCCTCGACGATCTGGAGCAACTCGAAAAGCACTTCCTCGGCTTGAGAGTGTGTTGCCGCCAATTTCATAACCTCCTCACAACAAGTATACAAATCAAGGTTATTCTTGTAATTTTCGTCATTGAGGTGAACCAGTAGGATCTCTAACAAATCTGCGGTGATAAGTTTGAGTGTATCAAGGTTTTCAACTTGTTCGGAATGGAATAGACCAAGGACTTTGTCGTACTCTTTGTTTTGTAAACATTTTTTCACATTTTCCAAAAGTTTTTCTCCTTTTGCGGCCATTTTCAGGATGATTCACTCGCGATTGGGAACGATTATATCACTGGATGGAATGAGTTTTTTATGATAATTATGCACGCAATTGGATAAAAAGCACAAATAATTCGACTTTTCTCCTTGAGATTTCTAAAATTAATGAAAAATCAAGAGATGACACACATACCGGCGCAGCAGCTGTCAGTTTTTTTTTGACAGCCAAAAAGGAGAACCTACTGAGAGAAGAGTTAAGAAAGAAGCAGGAGTGGAGGAGGAGGCTAATTTTTTGCATATCTTTTTCCAAAAGTGGTGTAATAGGTTTTCGTTAAGGGATTTTTGCGCGGCCAATTTGTTTTGTAATCAGTGGTCAAGATGAATTTTTGTATACTTACTTGAGTAAAGAAGGATTTTGTGTAACTTGGTTATTCGATTAAATGCGCTTAGATTTGCCATATTTTGTGTAATTTGTTGAGAGGTCGAGGATAAACTTGCGCACACTTTTTGAATTCCTTTTTTTTCACTTTCGTTTTCCTTCAGCGAAGTGTCATCGATGACAACCGTTGAAGAACTGCTGATGTGAACAGGGATGGTGGTGGTTTTTGTAGGGGGCATAAACTCTGCGGCTGTGTTCGTGTGGTATAGTATACATTACATTTTATTGATCGATTAAATTGTAATAGATTTATGAATTCAATTCCAACAAAAAATGCAGGATTGGATTGCATGTACTTGCTCTTATGTTCAAGCTGCTTGGAACTTAAGAACTGTTTAAAGTATTAATTTATTAATTATTCAATTATACCTCTATTTATTTAATTAACATATGGGTTTGTTAAAGCCATATAAATCTATTATTTTATATTTTTCTTGAACAAAGTTTTTTCTTATTAATGCAAGCTTTTTGTCTCAAACGAAACAATTCAAGAAAAAAGTGATTCCAATGTAATGCATTGAATTATATATCTGAGATTGGTGGAGCGGTTATTGAGCAAGACAATTGGTTCAGAGGGACACGGGTTCGATTCCTGGACCAACCAATTTTTTTTTTTTAATTTAATGTGGACTTCTTTAAGACTCTCATAATTAACTCCATAAGGGTACAATAGGAGTTAAAAAAGGTCGCCTTTTCTATGGAGTTCTATGCATTGGTTATATGCGTAGGTTGAATGAAACCGAAAAGCATCTATGGAGGAATATAGAAGCGAAATTGTTAGTTGGGAATAGCTGCATTTTGTTATCCCCCAGATCTAATCTGGATTTAAATATCATTACATGCCGGCTCCACTAGACATGAGACATGCTCGGATTATGAACCTGTTGAGAAAAAAACCAATGGAGTCAGAAAAAACCATGTCTTACAGACAACATGGTGAAAAAACCCAACCTTCGAACAACCAGCTCAAAGCTTAGCCATGAGATTTGAGGTGCGTGTGAAATTTTTTTTCTGATTTTTGCTGTATGTGGACTTTAATTTTTGTTGCAAAAGATGTCATTTATATACATGACCTATTTTTCTATAATTTGAGTTGAATATTATTGCAAAAGATGGAAGTAGTGATGAGAGAGGAATGAAACGACATGAAATTAAATGTCAACTTTCTTTTACCCTTTTGCGAACAGTGTCAAGTTTCCCACGGGAGCAGCCAGAAAAAAAATCAGTGATAAAATTTGTTCTTGCAAAAATTGTATATGAGAGTTGTCTCAATCTAGGCTTTCTATGGTCTGCCACGAGTAATAATCTTTAAAATAAACTTATTTTATCTGAGGGCAATGTTTTCTCAAAAATATAAATACGATTCCTGACAACATTTTTTATTTTTGCTGTTTGGGTGGGCATTTTCATTGCTAGACATTTTCAGTTGTAAAAAATGTGTATAGGAATATAGTTGTCTTCAAATTCTTCTGTGATGTTAAAATACCCAGTTTATATAATATGGAATTTGAATTCATTATATTTTTGCTACGGGCATGCTTATTTTTTCAAACCACGGGGAACCCTATTGCCTCGATAATGGAAATAAATAATTGCTTCTCATCTATTAGGCAATATTGCCATTGCCATTGACAATGCATCACTGTTTGCATTGTTGAAGGTAATAACAAGAAGTTAGGCAGTTTACTGCCTCAAATGGAGTAATGGGTTGATAATCTTATTTAAGGATGTAAATACTTTCGAACAAATGTTTTTTTGAAATAAAATAAACTCTACAACAACCCTGCTTAAGTTTAATCAGAAAAATCCAACCAGAGCTTATCAAACTACAGCAGTATACTGCTTCCCAACCTTTATATTTTTTGATTTTCTACACATTCTCTCATTTTCTTCGTCCACAATTCCATGCAAACGAGGAAAAAAAACAAAAATAAAACACCAGAATCGACCATCAAAGCGTAATCCCGTTCGTTCAATTAAATTAAGATGAAAGAAAATCTGAAAATTCGTTTGATTTATTTTTTATTCAACTTTTCTCCAGTCGACTTTAAACTTTCACCGAATCTTGGCTGTTCGTTAACGCAAGTGTTTTTTCCCTCATCTTCCAGATAGTGTACTCTTCCTGCAATTTGCATATTGCTATCGGCGGAATTATCCAATTCAAGCTATTCTTTTGTTGATAGAAATATAAAGTTTTGCAAATAATCACTAAAATCAGCGAGTGAACGTCAATTCTCATATGTGAAAATCCTTCGTGCATCTCCAAATCCAGCCAAATGCTGTGAAAAAAGGGTGGAAACCCAGTGAAGCAAAAGTGTGAACGTGAAGTTGAAGTTGAAAAAAGTGCGAAAATGCACAAACAAATTTTGTGGTGAAAAAGAAATTAAAAAAAAAAAAAACTACAAATACCCAAATAGGATGAGAAAATAATAAATTGTATATTTTTTCAATTGTATGTGCTACTGCCGTGCGTTGTTGTTTTATTCACAAGAAAAAAGGATATTCCCCTCTCCCCCCGCATTAATCAAGTGAATTAAAATTATTCCAGAAATAATTGAATAAAAACAATTCACATCTCTTCGTAGATGGTTCATTCATCTTCGGTTGGTCTTTGTCTTTTCAATTAATTTTTTACCGAATTAGATTTTCCGGGACTTGAATTGAAAATCGGCAGAAGGAGCAGAGAAATTCGCAACAAAATGTCGACGCGGTCTCAGTTGACAAAGGATTTGAACGGTGAGATGAAGAAAAGTGTTGACACTTTATTAGAGATTTTAGTACTTTTGTTTTGAAATTTCATATTTTTGTATTTGAAATAAAAAAGTTAATAAATTAAAAGTATTTTTTGGGATTCTAATTAAAACTATAAATATATACCTACGATAGGTGCTTTCCACATGCTGACTTAAGTTCAACCCACCTTTCATGTCTGAAATGTATTTGTTGATCACAAGTATGTAGCTAGATAGGTCAGTTCTTATTCTTTCTAGTTTGTTTGACAAAAGATCATTATTTGATATTCGTTTCTAAAAATTGATTAAGTCTATAACGCTCTCAATCTGTTCAAGATGGAGTAGGTATACAATTATAAACAAAATGCTTTTGCTTTTGCTGCTGGCCAGGTTTCCTGTAAGACTTTTTACCTGACAGTTTCACATACATGCTATTTTTGTCTGAACTTGCATACCTAGTAGAAAATTTTTGTTAAGAATTTATAGTTGGTGACCACACCCTTCTTTTTTTACATACATTTATGTATGACATATAGTGCAACTTTTTCACCATTGTTGGCATTTATAATGCATTGTCCTTCTATACTACAAACAAATTACTGACTTTCTGGAAGTCAGATATTGTATTGTGGGTTCGTCCGCCTGTTCAGTTCATTCCACTCAATGCCACCATGCACAAAAACCTAGTTTACCGTTACACTATCGCATCGATAATATTCGTCAAGAAACGGTGGAAAATGAAACTAATCGTATGAGTTTTGTTTCATTTTTCAACGCTTCTCGCCGAAATTTATCGATGCGATAGTAACAGAACATGGGCAATGGTAGCAAAATAAATTTCTTGGAAAGCTGCCTGAATGTATAGTCTAGAGGTCCAGGTTTCGACGTTATACAGGGTGATTCGTATAAGATGCACAAAGGTTGGGTTAACACGAGGGAAAAAGCGTATTTTCCCCCTTGTTTAGGTGGGAGGTGCAATTTTTTAAATAATTGACTTAAAACAGAAAAAAAAATATTTAAAAACAACGGTTAATTTAACAATGCCATGCTATACCTTTTTGGAAAGCCAGCTTCTTCAATTTTCATTTTTAATTAAGTTGTGTTTGGCTAGGAACGCACTTGCAATTTTCTATCTCGCGATCATTTAGTCGCAAAAAAAAAGAGCACATGAGTTTAAATGGGAATGAACGCACATGATACCGAGGAATTATAATGGGCTGGGATTAAAATTTTTAAATCGCAACGACAGAAAATCGCAAGTGTGGTCGTAGCCTAAGTGAATAGCTTTTAAAAAATTAATTTTCAAACTCGAAATTTTGAAAAAAAACATTTCAAACAAGTTTTGAATTTTTGTTTTCAAAATTCAATGTTCTTGTTATTTTCAATAAAAAACTGAAAACTGAATGCTTAAATGTATCTTAGTTTTTGAGAAATAAAAAAAAATAAAAAGTACTTTTTTCCATAAAAAATACTTTCTTGTTTGTTCTATCGTTGTATTAATAACACTAGTTTTATTAGCAAGTAAAAAAAAATAACTTAGTTAACAAGAAATTTTTTTTTATCCTGTTTCATTGCAGTCAAATCTAACAAAAATGTATGATATAAGAAATTTTCAATATGGTCCCTACTCTTCAGAAGTCAGAGGTTGAATTTTCTTATGGCTGCAGATCAATTTAAGTCCGCCTAATTCTCTTGCTATTTGACTGGAGCGACTTCAATGCATTGTTTAAGTTGCTCCAAAGTAGAAATTTTAACTTCATATACAATGTTCTTCATGAACCCCTAAGCGTAAAAATCCAAAAAAGTTAAATCTGGTGATCTTGGTGGCCATTCGGTTGGAATTCTCATCGGTTGTTGAAATGATTACCTATTCAGCCAGTTTCTCGCAGCCCTGCTAAACTGTACTGGAGCTAGATCTTGTTGGTATACTTAATTATCTGTTATAGCCAAAAAGACATTTTTTAATAAATCTGGCAAAAGATTTCTTAGAAATTGCAGATAAGATTCTCCATTGAAAACCGTATTCAAAAAACCGTGGTCCAATTACCGTTCGTCCAAAAATGCCAAGCCACACATTGCCACTCAAGCGTTTTATTTTGTTTTTAGCATGTGGGTTGTTGTAAATCCAGCAATGCAAGTAGTGATAATTGGTAACCCTATCTCTGGTAAACTGTGCTTCATCTGACTATCCTTTTAAAGTAATAGCGTTCTGTTTCTGGTTCTGGGATAACGTTGTATCAAATCCAAAATCTGTTCCTCTATGTCTGTTGATCCACAAGATGACTTTTCTCTCCTTCTAGTCTCCAGCACTCCTTGGTCCTGAAGACGATTTTGAAGTCTTGGAAAAAGTTTATAGTGGGGTCATCTCCTATTGGGGAACCTTTCAGAGTACAATCTCCGTGCTTCCCGACTTCATTCATAAGCTAAACCGTAGCAATATTGCAAGCCTCTATAAAAAAGATGAAATCTAATTAATCCAGTTTCCTTTTTTGTATTATTTGCTTAAAAATAGATGATATGTAATAAAGAATAAAAAAGGATAATCCGTTAATTTAATAATTGACCAGAGCAAATCAAATTTGGTAAAACCAAAAATAAAGTGTTTTTCTTTGAAAGTATTTTTCTTTTTTGCTATTTCTCAAAAATGAACATACATTTTAGCATCCGGTTTTCTGTTGAAATTTGAAAACAAAAATTATACTTAATTACCTAAAATTACAAAAAAAAATTCAATTTGAAAACTAATTTTTGAAAAACTCAACTAACTAACACGACTAATTTAACCAAAATGGTATAGCATGGCTTTGTTAAATAAACCGTTGTTTTTAATCAGTTTTTTCTGTTTTAAATATTTTTTTTTTAGAAAATCGCCACTCCCGCCTACACGGGGGAAATAGACCTCCTCATGTATGATTATTTTCTTGTCTTAACCCAACCTACTCGCTCTAGCTTTTTTCTTGCATCTAATTTGAATTATCCTGTATATTCAAAATTGTAACAATCAAAGTTCTGAACACACCCACATTACATCATTTTGTTTCTTTTGGGGTAAATTAGAATAAAAAAGAAAATAAAAGGCTTAAAATAAATGCGGGATATAGTTTTTTTGTTTTAAGTTTGGATAAAAGTGGAAATTAATTTAGTTAAAAAATTGTTCATAAACCACTAAGGGATAAAATCAATACGCTTTCTTTATCAATAAAAACGTGAGGAAAATATAACAAAGCTCTCCATTCTTTGTTTAATTTAATAATATTTCATTTTGCTGTATGCACTTTTCCACTAATGCCCTTAGTTTTCAAAATATACCAGAAAAACTTCAAAAGGAGACCTTTAAAGCCGACATAAAATAATAACCCAGGGAGCATGATTAATTGCATTTATTTTATAATTTGGGGTCTTCGTTGACTGGATTAGAAGACGCAAATTCACGTTGAGACAAGCAATCATAATACTCTTGGAGATTTTCAAAAAAAATTTAATACTCACGAAGCTCACTCATAACAGAACCTGTCAACTTTGCAAAAAAAATCATTTCGATCATTGTGACAGTCATGACGATCGTCTCAAAGTAAATGGCCTCCGTTCATTTCGGTCATTCCATTTTAATGTACCTAGTTAGTTAATTAGTAAGTACACACGCTACTGCAACTGTAAAGCCTAGAATCCACCCATAATCTAGATTTGACGGCATATTGCGCTTCATGCCTAAAGTTTAAAAACTTCCATTTCTTAAACTTTGTTTTTTAAGCTTGAAAATAAAGCTGTTTTTAAATATTCCCTTGTACCTAATATCTATAATTTGGGCCGACCGACAGAAAGTTTGTTTTGCAAACACAAGTGTAAGCTTTAAAAATTTACAAACCATTTTAAATAAAATAAAATTATGAATTAAAAATTGCTGAAGAAAAACTAAAAGTGGAATCACTGTTTCCCTTAAAGAAAGATATTCTACTATGGAATGGAAGTAAGTTCCTCTAACTAACAAAACCACAACAGGATGAGAATAAAAGTAATTAATGGAGAAATCAATTTTGATTTATTACAAATTAAAGGAAGCAAGGAAGGTTTGTCGGGAGGAATTTAAATCATATAAGGGTGCAGTGTTATTTGTTAGTCCAATGTAATTGTTAGCCTAATTAGGATCCATTTGGAATTCTCTTGTTTTGTCACTTCTTATGGGAAATCATTGATCCCTGTGTAACCAGCATTATTCTGCTCACTAAAATGTCGATTGTGAATATTGTGATCCATATCCATTTTATTTTTTCAACAATGTTGTGTATTAAAGTCCAACCAAAATGTGACACGGCGCATGACGAATCAAATGTTCTGCTGTTTTCTCCCAGATTCTCTGTGTCTCTGGTCTTCTTCTTTCGGTTACATATTTTTGATTGTTTTTGCTGGTTTTCGTTGGGAGATTTTTTCTTTTTATTTTTCATCTTTCATTTATTTTATCGTTTCCTTTGTGTTGTTGTTGGTATATTGTGCTGGTCCTGGGCCCACAATCGAAAAAGGAATACAAACCGGCATTTTCATCTTGATAATCGTTATTCCACTTTGCTCTGCATCTTCATCATGTTTATATGTGTTGTTGCCATTTTAAATAATTTTTGCTTGCATAAGACGGTTGGAATGTATTTTTTTTTTGTTCTTATTCAAATAAAAATTTTGGGAATGAGATTTCTGACTATGGTTTTCTGGTTCCATCCAGCTCCCAGTACAAGTCTAAACCAGAAATCAGTGAGTCAAATGACACTTTGCGCTTCAACCATCAGCCCCAGAGTCTTTTGTTATGTCCGTACTGCCACCTGTATATGATGTGTACTTTGTGTTGGCTCTTGATGAATTATTTCTCATTTATTTTTCTTCATCCTTTTTATCTTCTCCACTCTTGGTTTCAGGTGTGGAAACAAATTATAAATTCTTAAATCTCTCTTAGATGGGTAGATCCTTTTGAAACCCTGATGACTACGACGACAAGTTTTTATACATTATACCTCCTCCTACATATCCATTTCAAGTTAATGGAAATCTCGTGGAGTATGGCCAATTGTTTATTTATAAATTTGTAAGGATTCGCCTGATGATGGGTGTATGTACCAGAGTGTAGGTACCTGTATTTATACATTTTAAAGCAAAAGAAATACAAAATTAAAATAAAATACCGTTGGATGGAAAAGTGGATGAATTTTAGAACAAAATCATTTCCCTCGTAGGTTTGTTTTGAAGAAAACCGAGAGAATATAAGTTAGGAACCTATGGATGGATAGCTTTGATTATGTTCAAGGGGGGAGGGGGTTGTTTTTATTTATGGGAATTGTTTATTTGAATAAAATGATATACCTACCTACCTACACCATGTCATGGACTCCACAGAGAAAAGTTATATAGAAAATAAGATACATTCCATCTTGGTGAAGGTAAGTATGTATTTCTTTGGTTTATGTGAGTTATGTTGGGGTGTTTTTTCATTACGAAATGACCTTGGAAAGAAAGACATTTCAGGCGCCTTCGTCTTTGAGATGAATAATAACATTAAATCATAAGAATAGAAAGGTATAAACATTTCAAAGAAAATTGAGAAATCTTAAAAGTTGGGTTGGATTCCTACCAGTAGAAAAAAGATTTAAAATTCAATTTTTTGAGGGTTGTCGTCTGCCTTAAATAAAAGTTTAAGGTCGCCAATTGATTTACAAGTGTATTAATAATTTCAAAACTTCCAATATAACGATAGACTATTCTTGATAAACATAGTAGTAGTCAACAAAATCTTTTGGCGAAGCCTTTAAAATTCCTCCAACGTAGGTACATAGGTACATATGTACCAAACCTACCTATTTCTTCAAAAGACTAGAAATACACTTTCAGTTTTATTTTATTAGCTTTATTTTTGTTTTCTCCATAAGGCTTAAGCTGTAGTTACAGTGGATGCGTACCTAGTCTGCCGAAAAAAATATTCTGATGAATACTTAAAAATTGTTCGTCAGAAACGGGTGATTAAAAAGAATTCATTAAGAATTATTTTATTTTGTTTAATTCTTGTCTCGAGTTAGTTTTCCGAGTCATTTTCTGTCCCGTTTTTTATGAAAAAAAGAAAAAAACTGTCGTCCAGATTTAGCCTCAAGCCAATGTCATAATTTGTCGTATATATATTGTGAAGGAAAAAATAGTTGCATTTATTTTTTTAAACCCCGGTAATGCTAACTTGACAGTGAAGTTAACACTCCAAACCCTTAAAATAGGGTAAAATGAATTCAAAAAAAGGAAAAGGAGTAGGTACCTAATATGTGAGAATTTGTCGTTCATATATCGTGAAAGAAAAATATTTGTTGCCCTTGTTTTATTTTATTTTTTGACACAAAACAAATTTAAAAAAAAATGTTTTTTCAGTTAATTCAGTTATAAGAATCTTAAAAAATTGAAGTGGTAGTGCTAACTTGTTGGACATGGTAGGGCGATGTCTTGTTAGGTCAGCCTTCTCTAGTGGTCAGCCACTTCTTTTTAAAAACAGCATACAAATACTAAAAGTCTTGTCTAACTTTCAAAAAAAAAAAAAAAAATAAATTTTTTAAAAGCCTTACTATTATATTATATTATTCTGTGTGTTCAAAATGTTGGTTAAATGCGGCTGATGGTTTTCTGTTTAAAAATTGAACTTTTCTTCAAGTTTAAAAATTTTTTAATGTGACGTTTTAACAAAAAAAAAAGTTAGTGGAAGTGCCTTTCGTAAAGGTCTCTAACAACTAAAATACTGAAGAGAAGTGTGTCTTTGGTTTTGTGTTATTTAAAGTCCATTTTACTTGCTTTTTGCAAAAAAAATATTATTTTTTTTTCAATAAATAATGATGAAATGAATGAATGAAAAGGGGCTTTAAAGGGGGAGCTTTAAAAGACAAATTTTATTCAATTCTTTTAAGCTATGTAGTCACATGTTCCATCTAGAGTAACATACGTAGAACGGTCAATTATGAATAGTATTCCTCCATTTGTTTGTCAGGAGTTTTCAGGAAAAAAAGAAAACAAATCGCAGGAGATAAATTATCCTCCATCTTGGCAGGGCAAGTTCTCACACATCGATTTAAACAAATGCATTTTCGGGCATTAACATAACGTCCAATTTGATAGTTCATCCGCTGCCACGCTCTGTACAGTCCTGATTTGACATCCAATGGTTTCTTCTTATTTTCCGCAGTTTAAAAACAAAATGCGAGAACAAAGTGTAACCAGATCTTGGTATGTCCTACCAACATTTTGCTCATAAGCTTATGTTTGCTTGCTTGCGTTTTCAAAATAACTTCATCCAAGTTTCTATCAAATTTTGTCAAGGATCTGGAAAGTTTTTCGTAGGAGAAATCTAGTTGAGCAAAGCTTGTCAAATACTCGTGGGGCCCTTGCTTGTAAAAGAAACTTGTTACGTTAATTTTGCAATACCATCACAAATACCCCGTATATGCATAGCAAAAACTTTATACCCATAATACAAAATGGTATGAATAATTATTTACTCAAGTAGTAAACATATTGGACTTGCAGACAGAAAATTTCAAATAAGTAAACGAATCACAAAGACTACCTACTTATTTTTGTTGCACCCTCGTATAAAGGGAGAAGTCAAGGGCTTAACGAGTTTCGATTGTAATCCTTGATAGCCCCTACAAAAGTATCTAGTTCCCCATCGAAAACTATATTGTTTTGTTCAAATTACCCACCTGGAAAAACTATTATTTTTTTTTTAAAACGAGGGCCTAGAAAGTTTTACTTTGATGCTTTGCAAGGGTGGGTAGCTATTTAAATTTTCTAGGGCCTCGCCCGTTATTAATTAAACTTAAAATTTAAAACAAAAATTTTGTCTTATGTGGGATTCGCTCCTAGGATCTTTTATTTATCAGTCCAACACGCTTACTAATTACGTAATTTATTATTCATTCTATTTTCCTGATGATGGGTAGGTATACATTTTTTGTTTTTGTTATGTATATGTTTTGTTATGTTATGTTATGCAAAACACACTTAGGAAATTTTTTCTTCAGTGATCCCAGTGACTTAAATAAAATCGACATTCAGAGTCTCCATCGCTTTATTAAAAGCTCCAACTGGTTTAATTAACGAGGATTACCTCGCATTCTTTATGTGGTATCACAATGGGCCTATTCTGGCCTAAGTGTGTCAGCAGTTTTCCTGACAGCCACCTTAACCTAACCTAACCTATGTATGGGGTATTTGTCATGGGATGATGGCCGCTGAAAAGCAATCTGGTTTTTAACGGGGTACTAAAACCTTTTACACTGACCCTAACATGGGCCTAGCAAGGGTAACTCTCGATTTTGTCTAGAGCCTCAACCTTAGTGACCTTTTGAGAGACAAACAAAATAAAAAGTTATAGTTTCAAGATTCGACCCTGCGATCTGGTTTACAGTCCAATAAGCTAGCTACTGAGCTATTTTGCAATGCAACTGTCTATAGCTGAAAATAAAAAAGTGTACCTACTTCGATTTTTCTTACTATTAATTGTATCATGGGTATAAAATATTTTTGTTTTTGTTATGGGGTACCTATTTGTGATGCGATAAAAAGACATCCAATAAGTTTTTTCTAGCGAGCGCGTCACTAATATTTGTCAAGTTTGCCTCGTTTAGATTGCCCCTTCCCAAGCCTCTTTGGGGCCTTTACTAAACGAGACGAAAATTTGCCATTTTCCTAGGCGGGTAGGATAGCAAAACTAACTCAACAAGTTTTAATTAGCAAGGGTCATACGAGTATTTGGTAAATTTTCTTTGTCTAGATTTGCCTTACGGAAAACTTTCCTGAGCCTTATCAGAACCTAGCAAATACCTACCAGTCATTGAATCAACTATAGTATAGTTTTCAAAGGAAAGGTATTTTAAATACACCTAACTTTTTTCTAAAACTATCTAAAATCGTGAAATCGATACCGCAGTAATTTGAGACAAATCTTTGTTTATAGATTGATTTCCTGCCCAGTTATACGGAAGCCACTTATGAATATCAAAACAAAACCATCTTATCAAAATTTAATGATATAAATAAATACTCGTATATTGTATAATTTTAAAATGTTTCTATATTTATTATTTTATGCTTGAAGCATTAAGTATTTAAAAAAAATAATAAATCAACATAATGCACTTGTCTGTCCTGAAAATCTTAAAAAAATTAACGAAATCAATTTCAATCAGTGACACAATCTACTCGGGGCTATTGACATTAAATACGTCTACTTCCATCACAGTTGACATTTAAACACAAAATAAAAAACAACTGATTAAATGTTAATATCTTATGCAATTTAATATTAAGTTTTCTTCTTTTTTCTTATTTTTCCTCTTCATCATCAAGATTGAATGGGAATAAAATTGATTTTGACTCGGCAATTAGCATAAGCAAATAGTTTTTTTTTTCTCCCACCTTATCGTAGATACAAGTATTTTGTTGTTTTTGGTTTATTATAATCTGACTTGCATGCATGCATGAATAAATTTTGAAGTAAACAACATTGTCAAAGTGTTTCACATGCATGAGTAAATATTAAGAGCTATTTACATATTTTAATACTTCCTCTGTGAGAAAATTGTCTTCTTTGGATAGCCCAAGTTTATATGTACATATGAACAATGTACATAGTATAAAGGAAAAATTACGTAATAATGTTGTAATACATACATTTTGTTTGTGCGGTTGGCATAAAGTAGAAGGTGGATCATATCAGCCCCACGCAGTTTTGTTTGATTTGTTTAAGGTATCGGAGTTGAATTTTTATACAATTTATTCAAAGCCCTGGGTAGTTTTCGGTGGAGGAGTTGAAAATGAGAGAAAACTTGTCAAAAACTTGTTTGGCCCTCTCTAGGTCGAACTTGTTGGGTTAATTTTGATACTTAATTTAACAAAAACAAAAACCTTATACCCATCATACAATGGTATGAAAAAAATATTAAACCATGTAGTTAGTATTTATTTTTAACATGGCGCAACTGTATTGCAAATTAGGCGAGAAATTTTTTTTGATTGTTTCCGGGAAAAAAGTTGCAAAACTGAAACATGAAAATGAAACATGAATTTTATATTGAAATTCTTTTGATATAGATAAGTTAGGTATGTATTGTTAAACAAAAATCAAAGAGTATGATAAAAGTTCATACCCAAATGTCTTCTCTGAGAAAACATTTTTCCATTGATCCCAACCTCCCATGTTTTCGAATCAAAAAGTCAATCACAGTTCCTCTTCATTTTTGTTTGCAAATATCTGACAATGCAAACTCCAATCTTCAACTACAATAGCCAACTTCTTTTGAAATACAAATATCTCTGCCATGCCGTATTGGCATCAAAATAATTCATCTCTATCGCACAGCCATTCTTATTAATTGTTGACTATTCTTCTTTTTTAAACAGCAACCAGAAGCAAAAAAAAAAAAGAAAAACAATAACATTCGTTGATTACAAAACAAAAAAACGCCCCTTAAAATATATTTTTGTTTTGTTTTGTTTTCTCTACAGAAATAAAAGATATTAAAAAAAATTCAGTTGATTCAGTTGGATTTAAATAGAAGAAATTCAAT
The DNA here is from genome assembly GCA_946251815.1 of Dasysyrphus albostriatus. Classification (NCBI taxonomy): domain Eukaryota; kingdom Metazoa; phylum Arthropoda; class Insecta; order Diptera; family Syrphidae; genus Dasysyrphus; species Dasysyrphus albostriatus. The sequence goes on along the minus strand of OX276337.1, from coordinate 28,771,437 downwards.
GAGAATAAAAATTATATTAGCTTGAAGGAGGCATTGCTCACATTGTGTCTACGTGTAAACAGACAAAACAAAATAAATCAATTGATATGCAGAAGAGGAACCCACTTCTGTGTGTTGTTCAATGATGACTCATCTAGTATTGTAGTTCCTCGAAGAAAAAAAAGAAGCGCCCCAACCGAACCCATTAAAAACCAGCTGGCGACATTTTGCTTTTATTTTTGTTTGATTTTTTTTGTTGTTGTTTGATTATTTAATTCTTGTTTTTTATATATAACTAATTATAACTTTAAATACCTACTTGCTTTTTTATAAGCTATGGTTGTTTGAAATTAATTGTTATTTGTTTCAATTAAAGCATCAAGTAATACACAAACTGCCCGAGTATTGACTCCCTTTAAAATCCCGGTTGTGTGTGCAGACTGCAGAGATATCTCTGGCTAATTGTTGAGTCAACTCCCAAGTTGCTCCCAAATGACATATTTTTTTTTTTATGGTTTTCAAGATTTCCCTAGAATTAAATTGATGAAAGCAATCATGACGATGACAAACGAATGTCTGTAATGGTGGTTGAATGATGATGGAGAGTGAATAGTGATCTTTCATGCTGCAATTGACGTCAATTTAATAACAATTGAGTCTATATTTCTAGTTAATTTTTTTTTTAAGTAAGGTTTTTTTTTTTTGAAGAAGAATATATCCATATTGTGTACAATTAATAAAATTAACAATGAACTCGTAAGTAGTTGCTCTTAAAGCTAATATAGGTATTTAATTATTATGGAAAAATTGCAAGCTTTTTCAAGTTCTGGTGGGGCCCTGGAAAGTTATACGTAGTGAAAATCTAAACGAGAAAATCTTGTCATATACTCGTGAGGTCCTTGCTGGGAAAAACTTTTGTTGTAGTATTACATATTTTCCATCAGGAAAATAACACAACACATAACAAAAAAGAAACCTCAATAGCTATCAGTCCTACAATCGTATAGAAAATTTTAGTAAAAGGTTAAAAATTTCAACATAACACAATTCACAAGAATTGGCTAGGATCGAATCCCAGATATTTTTGAAAGTTACTCTTGCTAGGCCCTTGGATAGCATCAATGTTAAACTTTCTATGGGTTGTATTTTAAGAGCAAATATGAATAATAAAAAATATATATATATAATTTTATATATTAAAATAAAGAATTTCATGCTTTTAAACTTTTTTTCCCTCATAATATCCATGTTTTGTTTATGTACCTATAATTTTAAAAATTCTTTAATACTTGAACATAAAAGCAAGCCAGCCATGCATTTTATTTTGAATTTTGCTGGAGTTATTTAGTGTTTCAATTTAAGACTCCTCATAACCTCTGCTTTTGCACAGCCTTTATATAAACTATTGAATAAAAAGAAACAATAACGTACAAAGGTTTTTATTATTGAATATGTTTGTTTGATCCATAAGCATTAGTATCCTTAGTTCTTAAAAAAAAATGCAACTAATGTCGTTTTCAATTGGATTTTGGAATTATTCCATTCCTGTAGAGTATGGAAAACCTCCTGCTCCAAATTTTTTATATTGGATAGGAATGAAACAATTCCAAAATCCAATCCAAAATGGCATAACTTAGTAGGATTTTTTAGTGTCATGCGCGTTTATTAAAATTGAAACTCGTGTGTTCTATTTTTTGCTACTGAATAAAAGTGCGACAGAAACTCGTAAGTGCGTTCCTAGCCTTAGCCGAATGAGACAACTTAACACTTGAAACTTTTTAATTAAAATTTAATTTTCTATGGAAATGCATGGCTTAAAACAAAAACAAAATTTTAAGTTTTTTGTATAAAAAATGTAGATTTTTTTTTTTGTTATTTTTGGAAAAATGTAGTTTTTATTTCGTTTCAAGTCAAAAAATATCTAACCAATGCGAAATAGTGAAAAAAATCGATGAAAATTTTGTTTTTAATTAATTTTTATTGGCTTGTAAGACTTTGAAAATTTGGTGAAGAAAACGGTTCGGTGAATCAATTTAAAAATTTACAGAAATATTTATGCTATTGCGCCACCAAATTTAATTTTTTTGTTCATTGATGTAAAAGTCTACAAATCTGCATATCAATGCAAGTCCTCAAATCAAAGTTTGAAAAGTAGCAAAAGATTTACCGAAAGACCACAAAAAGTCGTTTTTTAGTACTTCAAAAAAAAAAATAATTTCTACAAAATCTTAAAAAAAAAAACATGTAAAAAACTTATTCAAATTTCCAAAACTGTGCTTGAATTTTTTATGACGTAATTTTTCGCTAAGATATTGGTAATCGAAGCTAAAGTGTTTTTTTTTTCATTAAAAGTCAAATAAACCATGCAAAAAAATTGTACACCCACAAAAAAATTTTAATTGAAGATGAATAAACAGGTCAGATAACTGACCTTTACATTTTATTACCAATCAAAAAAATTATCTTTGAAAATTGGAATCTTCAAAAAAACACAAAAAACAAAATAAAATTATTTGGTGTCTGTTCTTACAATAACGCAATAACAGTACCGTCAAAAAATTGTTTGCAAACAAATATGGAGACAAAAAACATAAAGCTGTATAATGGTTTTTCTTTCAACAAAATACGACCACTGACCACAAAGATACAGCTTTTCAAAAATACTAATAAAAATGTGTTCCTTAATTTCCGTGACTAGTGTATTTAGTTGTTATATACTTATAAATTTTTATAATTCTTGGTAGGTAGTATATCGCTTTTATTTTAGCATACAGAAAAAGTTTGTTAAAAGTCGTTAAGGCCGTATTTAAGAAAAAAATATTTTCCTTAAACATTTTTCAACATTTGTATGGAAGGTACCGTTATTTTTTTCATAAAAATAAAGATTTTTATTAACATACTTTAGAGAGTGTAAAAAAACTCTTAAATGCGGAGTTCTATAAAAATGGACCATATAGTTTTCAAAATCTTTGATTTTCAAAAATTAGGTACCTATTAAACCCTTTTTTAAAAACAAACAAAACTTTTTGTTTTGAAAATTTTGGAGAGAAAAAATATTTTACTACTAAAAACCTTCTGTATCAAAATAATATTGAAATCAGAAATACCAATTTGAAAAAAATCCAAAATATAAAAGTGGTTCTTTGGGAGTTACCCCTAATAACCATTTTTAAAAAATGGTTTCTCGTTCAAAAGTACCTAGCTTTTGCCAAAAAGAATTTATCGAATTTTGTAAAAGAGAAGTTGTGCAGCCGTTTTTTAAGAAAAATAAGTTTTTGTAGTAGTACCTCGTGGCATGATGGTTAGTGCGTAGAACTGTCATACCGAAGGTCTGGGATCGATTCCCAGCCGCTGCCACCTAAAAACAGAAATGTTTTTTTCCGAGGTATTGCCTCTTGCGAGGAACTGACAAATCCTCCAAGAGTATACTTGTCATGAATAAGTGCTTTCTCATCAAGCCGTTCGGACTCGGCAAAAAATTGCAGGTCCCCTCCATTCCTGCCAAAAATACGCACACAGGAATGGTTGAGAGTTGTAAGTCACTAGACCTTGGTTCTCCACGAGCTGTTGTGCAACCAAATTTATTTATTTCAGTTTTTGTAAAATTACTAAAAAGAATTGTATAGCAGATACCGTTATTTTTAGTTCTAAAAAAATTTAAAAATATAAAGGCAGTATCACCAAAAACCACTATGTACCATGTTTTTTAGAAAATCGATCAAGCTGAAATTTTTTATGTGACATGTTCAAAAGTCAGTTTTTATTTAAAATTGATAGAAGTAGGTATAGCTCTTCTATATTTACCATTTAATATCATCGCAGTTTTTACCCGAATTCCCGTTTTCTGGTACTACATGAAAAATTTAACAATCTTTGCCTATCTTTGCTTAGTACCAAGTTTTATATTAATCGGCTCAGCCGTTCAATTTATATAGGTCTGAAAGCATTTAAAAACAGTCTAAAAACAAAATTGGAAGCTTATCTTCTTTTTAAAGTATCGTCAATATACGTTATGCCATTTTGCATCAAAATCTTGAGAACGGTCTAAAATAGCGAACAATTATAAGAAATGTTAAAGTTTGAAGAGGCAGGTATCTCACAGTTTTGAATAAAATTGACTTTTTTAACATGCTATAAGTCTTGGGCCTGTACTTTATATTGTCTGAGCATGTGTTGAGTCTACTGTTGCTCCAAACAAAATTATTAAAAAAATCAAGAAATCTTAAATTTTTCGATTGTATTTTAGTTAATTTTGCATGCCAAAATTTCTTTATAAAATTTTTTAAACCATCCTTTTCGATAGGAAATTAAATTTTGAATAAAAAGTTATACCAAACAAATTGAAAAGTGGCCAGTTTGATCATTCAGACACGCATGGGTGAATTTTATAGAATTTTCGGTTTTATGTAGGTATGAATATTTTTAGTTCATTTATAAACGCGAAAATCACATCGATCACTTTTTAACCATTACAACTTAACAGCAGTTTTTAGGCAACAATATGGAACTGTATGGATAAAAAGTCTTGACTTTCCACTGATATTATGTTTCAACCCAGCACGAGCCTGCTTAGAGAGCTTCCAATACAAAAAAATCTTTTCTTTTGATGTCTCCTCAAACCAAAAATTCCAAATATAAGATAAGAAATAAACATACAATTTCAAAACTCCCCCTTTTTTGTTTTCTCAATCTTTTAACATCAATTTTAATTTACTGATCCCACATAAACCTATCACAAGTTAAAAATTAAATGGTATTTTAGTTATGACAAAAAAGAGAACTCATCACATATTAAAGACTCCCCCAAGCAATTAAAAACCCCAGAGTGAATCTTCAATTTAACAAGTTTTTGACATCATTATCTGTGCGTGGCGTCGACTTTGTCTTACAATTCGATGAGATATTTATCTTTTAATTAAATTTAACCTGAACCCACTCAACACAATTCTCAACCTAGTTTTATAATTAAAAAATTAAAATTAATTGTACGTATATTATTATTTTTTAAAAATTTGAATTAAAATATTCTGCATTTTGAGATAAAAAAAAAACAATTATTGAAATAAATATTTTAATTAACTTGATGAATTATTCATTTGTCTTCACTTTCTTACTCTTAATTTTGTATATATGCCTAAGACAAGAATAAGAAGAACAAAATGACTGTCAGATAACGTCACCATCATCAGCTAAGGATATTATGTCGATATACGTATATTTTTATCGATTTTTCATAACTCATGTGATGGAATCTCATGCTGTGTGGTTCATTATTTTCTTTTTTATCGTTTGTTTTTGTTGCCTATGGCATAGTGTAAATTGGTTTTGAGTCTTCCTATTATTATCATTATGACATTATCTGATGGTTTATCAACTGACAATAATGTCTGGTTACAGAATGAACAATTTCAAATTCATCCGGTCCCTTAAGGTATATTTTTATTTTATTTATACTATAGGGCTTGGACTTATGGTTTATTTCGTGAAAAAGAATTGCATGGTTCGAGGTTCAAATTTAATATTACGATAATGGAAACGTCCAACAGTCATTGTTTTTGTCACACAGTCTTGCTATACGGAATACGGCATATGTCTGCAACTTTTCTGTACATCGAATAAAAGCCATAAAAGATAGAACAACTGCCTTCAAATTCGGTACAGAGTATTTTTTTATTATTTTTTTAGTGGACAAATATTTGAAGTTTTGTTAGGTATATTATGATTTTAAACTTATCTAGAACGGGGAGCTCCGATATAAAAGTTTAGGGTTTTCAAATATTCTACAAAACGGTGGTTATTATTTTGATTATATTTTTACTTTCAAATGTTGAAAGTGCTAGAAATAAACATATTTAAAACTGATTTTTTATCTGAAATTTGATTTTTTTTTTTCATTCAAAGTCGCGATAATTCATTCGCCACAAATTAAATTCAAATTTCTTAAATAAGTACTCCCAGCTAAAAATTTGATTACGATGGAACAAATTTCAACTCGACAAGTTGCTACTTTCAATAGCGAAAGTGTGTCACAACTAATTAAAGTTTTAGTAACGAAGAATTTTTGTTTTCTTAAATACGAGTATTTTAAAGAGCTTTGAAATTTTGTGATGTCATCAAAAAAATTCAAAGATTTTGATGTGTAACATCTTAATATATTATTAAGGGGTGGAACTAGAAGGATGAAATTTTGACTGATGATAGAAATTATTGCTATGAGTATGAATTGAAATTAGAATCCTAGAATACCGTTGAGATAGCGGTAGTAGTTGAGTGCTTTAACTTATGAACTCATATCTCTTGAGTGCATAAATGGATTACTTTGGATTTTTTATGAGTGCCATTTAAGCGAGCGGGGTAATTGACCCTTATTTTTGTAACCAAGATAAGGCTGTCACTGCTCCGGTGTATTGCCGTATGATTGATGAATTTCTGTTACCGCAATTGCAGCTGTATTCAGAGTAAAACAACCGAACACAATTTCAACAGGAAGGTGCCCTCCGTAGCCGTAAGCAGGTAGGTTGTCGATGGAACGGCTAAGGACAGTTTTTCCGAATAAACTGATAAGCAAGTATGGATACATTCCATGGCCACCTCGGTCGCCAGACTTCACAATTTGCAATTTCTTTTTATGGGGATACCTCAAATCAAAGGTTTACAATAACAAATCCCGGACAATTGGGCCCAGCAGGAAAATATTCCCCATGAAATTCCAAGAATTACTCCAGCGCTTTGCCGTCGCGTAATCGTAAATGTGAGGGTACAGCTGCAACAGGGCTTTGGAAAAAAACGGTCATCATTTGGGTTATATCGTTTTTAAAAAATAAAGTCCACATTGTTACTCTACATTTAATTGACATAAAAAGGGATAAAAACGATGAAGTTTTTTTTATATTGAATTTTAAAGTTGAAAATATTCCACTGGACACCTTTTACATACATGATTAATAAATTTAATAAATTTTATTGCAATGATCAAATTATTATTTGCAAATAATATTAAATGAACTAAGGGTGTTCATCCAAGAGCATAAAGTCGTCGTAAACGTAAATGAGTTGTAAACTTCGTAAACCTGGCGGCCATTTTGACAGCTGTCAAGTGATTTATTTTTTGTTTGCTTTAGTATTTCAACGTAAATAGACTGTCGCCTGAACAACTCTTCCAAATTGTGGAAATTTATTTTGAAAATCATGGTTCTGTTCGAAGTACGTATTAAGAAGGCGCACAGTGGAAAAACACGTTATTTTTTAAAAATAGAAATTCTAAAATTGGTTAAAAAATAATGGTAATTTAACAGTTTTTTCAACTGTCAACTATTTATCAGAATTCTTAGCCTGATGATAATTTAACTTATGCAACCAGAACAAATATCAATACAATAAAAACTATTATTTTAGACTATTTTTATTTTTTTTTTTTTTTTTGAGTTTTGAGTAATTGACCTTAAATCTGATTCGCTATTACCAGCTATCAAATTTGTCAAATTTCTTTCAAATTCGAGCAAATTAAGTCTTAAAATAATTTCCAGCACAAAAAATTAAAAAAACTAGCACTAATATTAGTTCTTATATTTTAGGAACATTTCTCAACATTTTGGACCATCTCCTTTAAATTTTGTACAAATTAGTATTGAAGTCATTTTTATATGAAAGAATACATTCAGCTGCATATTTTAGGATAATTCAAACATAAACTTGACTCAAATTCTGACTTCTACAGTGCCTCATTTAAGCCATGCTCTGACCTTAACTGTGAAGCCCCTGTTTAAAGTATAAACAAATTGGCAGTACCACTGAATTCGGCATCCCCAAATCGTTAAGTGTACCAAATTACATTAATCTTAATACATTAAGAACTGGCGTGAAAAATGATTTTAGTCGCCAAAATTCAACAAACGGAGCACTGTGTGGTGCCACAATGAAAACTGCTCTCAGTTTAGTCCCTGAATCAACTCATCAAATAAGATAATTTAACTCGCAGTTAACTCAGGATTTGTATTGACTGAAAACTAGGTAGACCTCGCATTTAAAAAAAAAAAAAAAATTTGCCCTAAGTTTCTTAGCAGAGTTTTATTTTTTTAATTTTTGTTCCTCCATCCACTTTTAATCTCAACAAAAGCCTGAAAGTTCATTGCTGCAGACTTTGCATTATTAACATATGGTTGCACGTCATAACGATATTCTCCGTCCGGCAGCAAGAGCCTTAGATTGCTTAGATCCAATTCCATGTCCTTAATAATCCACCAACCCTACGAAAAATACCAAATAAATATTTTTTTATAATAACTAAAATTTAAAATTCAATCCAAAAAAAAAATTATTTTCAAAAGTACCCCAAAATAATACAAAAAAGGAATTTGGAGTTTAGGATTTTTAAAATTAATTTTTAAACTTTCTGGCATAGAAGTCTTTTAAGACTCCCAAAAAAGATGCAATTATTATAAAAATGTATCTGATTGAGAAAAAAAACAAAGAAAATTACTTCATAAGGACAAGAGTGATTTAGATTCGAATATTTCTGTCCAATATTCAAAATTATATTCATATACGGTGATCTCGTTTTGGTTAGAAAAGTTTTACAAAAGTCTTCTGTAACATTTACCAAAAATGGCCGATAGATAACATTAAATTTTTTGTACATTTGATGATGCACCTTAAAAAGAAATAGAAAAAAAGAAGATTTAGATTTTTGTATAATTTAACGTTTGGAATAGTGTGTCTTTACCATAACACTATCAATTCGTTTTCCAAGAAGAATATAAGCACTTAAAACTGTCTTATAACGATTTATTGGTTTCGAAAAGCAGGAACAATTTGGACTAAATGTTTTGTCGTGTACTATACAGTTGATTTTCTTGAAGTTTGCTGAAATTTGTCCCTATAAAATTAAAAAAAAAATCCATTAGATTCTATTTCAATCTTGTTAAATTTTTACTTAAAAAAACACACATTAATTGCTAATATTGTTAAAGTAGAAAAAACAAAAACTCCTACAGCGATTAAGGGAAAATTTAGCTTCATTATTGTGACCCGTGTCTTTAGTTTTATTTGAATATTTAAAATATTAATTATGTCTTCATTTGCTTATATAGAATTAACTTAACAACAATTATTTAGTTTAATAGATTGGCACTGAACAAAATGTTTTTTTAATGTCAAAATAATTAAATGATTATTTTAGATCTTCAATTATTCGATAAAAAAACAAAAAATAATGTTGATAATTACATAATCTAATGTTTACGCATGGTTGGCAATAGTTTATTCAAAATAATTAATAATTTAATAAAAACACTTTATCAAATGTAATTAAGATCTTTTAAACAATAATAACTGCATCGAAAATATTTTTAAAGTCGAACTTCGGTAATAGTTCAATTTTTAAAGAGGTTTTTTTTTTGTTATGAAAAATGGGAACCTTCACAGAGCAAAGCATTTTTATGTGAATCTTTTGAGACGAAATTCGAAGTTTTGTTAACGGTTCATCTAATTTTTTTTATAAAAAAAACACCCACTATTGAAAAATAGGTTGCAAAAATCAAGTAACACGAAGTTCCCAAAGAAAAAACTACTCCACCATCTCTGTGAACCGTGAGGCAAACGACACAGCGAACTTTTCATCTCTCGTTTAAAATGTAAAAAATCTCCGCTTTAAATGTCATATCGAATATGTATGTATAGTATACATTATACTTCGTGGCCCCTTTTCGCATTACACAAAGGACACACTTTTTCATACATTTATAATGTAAAATTATTTAAGCTTTACTTATTTTTGTTTCCGCTCAAAATCCTACCGCCCAATCTACTTGAAATAATATTAGCAGTTCAACCAGCAACTACTACTACAAAAACAACAAAAAGCACTGAAAAAAATAAAAAAAAAAAATCTAGGTCAGAACATGAGAATTTTTCATTCTTAAAGCTCAGAGCGGTTATTGCCATTGCTCTGGAGCCAAAGGGGTTTGTTTTTTTTTTTCTCTTTATTTCTTTCTTTCATTCATCTAAAATTTACCACGAAATGAAAGAAAAAAATATAAGAATAATTTATTAAAAACCACAACAACAAACCACTGAAATAAAAAATGTTCAATGTTACACCTGGAGCCGAAGTGTCTGTCTTTGGTGAAACCATTATCATTGCTTGTACTGGTGTTGCTTCTGCTAGAATTGTATAATAATCTTCCAGCTGTATGAGCTTTTGTGGTTTCTGTTTCTGTTTTTTTTTTTTTTGAAAAAAGTTATCTAAACTATTAAAAATGTAATCACGTATCAAGTTAGCACAGTAAAGCAGAAGAGAGCTCATTAAAGAAGTATCCATGAACCTACGTGATGGTAGCACCTCAGACATAAGTTAGCAGGGTTTAGTTAAAGTGACCGACCATCAGGTGATAATCTATCAGTCTCAAAACACCACCTACACTATATCCACCATCCAGGGAAGGGAAATCAATTTTACAGGTGAATCAAATTGGAAGTGATATCGATTTGTGAGTCGTGGAAGTATTTTTTTTTTGTTTTTAAGAATTTTGACACTAATGGCGATAAATGGAGTGACAAATTGTGTTTACCCTTTCTTTATAAATGAGTTGCTCTATACGGAAGTTGAAACGAAACAGATTCCTCTTAGGCAAAATTATGTTGAGGATAATGGAGCAGTTGACAAATTAATTCTGAGTCGTGCCACCCGCCGCGCCGACCTGCTATAAAGGTGGTGTTTGGGAGTAAAACAACTAAGACCGGAGATTAAAAAAAATATTCTAGTGCTTAACGTATTTTGCGACAGATGATGATTTGGTGGTGGGTGATGGTCGTTTTAAGTTTTACCTAAAATTTTTAATGAATTTAAAGTTTTCCTTAAATAGGTATCTATTGGCAAGTTATATGGTTGTATGTTCGTAAAAAAACAATCGAACTCGATGATAAGTAAAAAGTGAAAAGTTGGTCTCACAATTATATATCGCTGAAAACAAAATGAAATTATAAAACGCTTATCCCTAAATTTTTAAATTGAAAATGTCAAATAACATGAGTTACCAACTTTTTGTAACGTAAGTTACCATGTATTTTATTAAATTTGTATAAAATGTTTTAAGTAATTTAAAGTTTCCTTATAGTAATAAATAGACTGATATATATTCTTGTATATCTATAATTTAACAAATTAGTTAAACTTTATTGTTTTTTGTTTCATTTTAAGAATATGTGCAAGGTACTCCCACAAAACCTGGTGTCCGAAACGGGTAACCTTAGTTACCAACGGGTTTTTATGCATTTTTTTTACTAAGAAAGTATTTTGTTTTCCCAAAAATTTTATTTTTTCCTAGCTGTTGATATCATTACCATGTATAAAGTGAATATTTAGTTTGATTCTTATATTTTAATAATGAAAATTTAAATAAACAAGCTCGTAAAACTCTCGCAAATGTAATGTGAGTTACCATAGAATTGCCCCTCTTCACTTGCCTACAAATCTTATCCTTATCATCCACAGCTTCTTACTACCTTACATGTACGTTCACTTGGAAGTTACCTGTTCGGTGCTCACCCCTTAAGGATCACGCTCATAATCTTTAATCAAAGGAAAAGAAGCAAAATTCATGGAATGCAGCAATGCAACTGATAAGACATTGTTTTCTTAAACTGTCTGAAGTCGTAAAAAATAAAAATTAAAAAAAATTAAATTAAACAAAGAAATACAAAATTAAAAAAAAAAAACTAAAAACAAAAATATGAAAAATAGAAAAAATAAAACGTAAAAATATTATTTTTTTTTTTATTTGATTCATAAATTTAAGCGTGCCGCAGTGAAGATGTGAAAAAGGCCGGAATTTTTCTTTTCTTCATTTTTTTAAGAATATGCACTTGAAAAAACGCGCTCCCTTATTTTCTTGAAAACTTCTATCACATGAAACAAAATAAAGGCTTATTCAAGTTCTTTAAACCAACCTAAAAAAAACTAAAATATAAAAAATAAATAAAAACAAATAAATAAAATAAATAAATAAATGAAATAAATAAATTAAATAAAAATATAAAAAATCAAACAAAAAGAAGTAAAAAAAAATTATTTGATTTTGTTTTTTTCATATATTTAAGCGATGTCCACAATAAAAATGTTCAAAAAGTGGGAATTTTTCCTCTCTTCATATTTTAATTAATAAGTTCTTAGAATCCACCTTTAATTTTCAGTGCAATCAGAAAAGCAGCCCTTTTCTGTTAAAAACTGATACATCTCCAGTCTCAACAAATTGAAGTTGAATAAACAAGTTTTCCAGCCTATACCTAGTAGAAAAATTTCATGATTTGGATCAAACATTTTATGACGATGACAGGCCTGTATCGATTTTTTTTTGATTTTTTAAAACCAAAAATAACGGCACCTGTCATACAATATACTTAATTTTAACGAATTTTTCAAAATTTCATTTTTCCCTCAAAAACGGCTCAACAAATTCAATAAATTGCTTTTAGTAAAGCAACCTTGGGATTAAAAAAACAATTTTTCAAAAAAATGGTTTTTAATGGTATAGGTAACCATTATTTGACTTTCTATTTTCTTGAAAATGGTAAGTGATTTAAAAAAAAATTTATTCAGAAACTTCTAAAAAAATTAAATAGTATTGTGCAGCTAAATGCTCAAAAAAAAATGTTTTTAGAATTTCAAAAAATATACACATTCTATTTTTTGTTTTGTTTTTTAAACTTAATATTTCAAATATAACATTTTTTCTTTCTCAAAAACAGCTTCTAATATTTTGATCAAGGTTCGTAAAATATCGTTTGTGAATTATAAAATACGGATGTTTCTTCCCCCATCGGTCAAGCCATCACTGTCAAATTTCCACAGTGATTTGAGGACAATTCGTTGACAATTTGATATTTCTAATAACATCCTGCAATTTTGTGTTGATCTTTGAGCGATTTCAATGAAATTGACACAGGTTATATTTGAAACAAAATTACTTAAATAAGAAAAAATATTTTCAACGGTGTGTTTAAAAAAACTTGCAAAAATTTCACACACGGTTGGCACAATTCTCTCTGTTCATCTGTTTGTATCGACAGCCTAAACCAATAATGCGATCTGCTTCAATTTTTTAACTTATGGCTTTTTGGTGATTCCCTATATGGGAAATTTATTTTTTAGCTCCAAAAATAACGGTACCTGCCATACAACCGTTAGGGAAAAGTTTATTTATCTCAAAAATGGCACCAACGATTTAGTAAGTATGTTGTACATTTTGGTAATTTTTTTTTTACCAGTAACTGTTTTTTTTTATTTTCGATTTTCTCATTTACGGCTCTACCGATTTCAATCAAAATTTTTATGAATACGCTCCTTAAAAATATAAATAATATAGCATCCCAATATGCTGGTAAAAATAAATTTTGGATACATTTTTTTTTTGTTCAACATTCAATAGGCACATATGTATTTCAAAAACGGGTTCATGTTTTTTTTCAAATTTGTTTTTTGAATGTGTATTCATTATTTAGAGACCATTTTTTTTAATACTTCCAATTTCGTATATATGTACATAAATGTATTTATAAAAAAAAATAGAGTTCCTTAAAGAAACAACGTGGTTTCAAAACTTTGAGATTTTTTTTTGAAACACTTTATTTTCAAAACAAATTCAAAACATTTATGTTCTTTTTACTTTCGATACAGGTAGATAGTATAAGGCAAGTTTTCGATTCAAACATGACATTACGATGATAGAGAACACCAATAAAAAGTGGGTGGCACAATTCTGTCTGTCTATTCGACTACAGCCTAAACGGCCAGATCGAGTTTCATCAAATTTGGTTCATACTGGTTTCTGGTGACTATGCCCACACCCTTTTTCCTTTTTTTTTAGAACCAAAAATAACGGTACCTGCCATACATTTTTTTTTTAGTAATTTTCCATAATCGTTTTTTTTTCTCAAAAACGACTTGACAACTTTTCTTAAAAAAAATCAATAAATTACTTTAAGGCTTCCTTTGGATGGAAAATAATTTGAAAAAAAAGGTTATTAATGGTACCTCCCCAAAGAACCATTTTTTTATTTTCGATTTTCTTCAAAACGGTATGACTGGTTTCCATATTTAAGAGTTTTTTAGTATTCTCTTAAATATTTTTAGACAAAATTTTACATATATGAAGAAATAACGGTACCTTCCATACAAAAGTTAAAAAACCGGAAAGGAAAATATTTTTTTTTTCTCAAAAACGACTTCTACGATTGTAACTAAACTTTTTCCATATACTAGAATTAATACGGTCTGCTACAAAAAATTATACAATTTTGCACTTAGCAACTATTAATAGTACCTGTCATAGAACGTGTTTTTTTATTTTGAATTTTCTCATTATCGGCTGAACGGATTAAGATAATTTTTTTATCCAATTTTTACAAATTTCAGATAAAATTAAATAGGTAATATTGCATATTAATATTTTCAAAAAAGTTTTACTTAAAATTGTTTTAATTGTTTTAAGAATTTTAATATAGAATAGAATATATAATCACATTCAATAAAGAATTTAGATGGCTTTCTTTTTTTTTCATCTCAAACTCTCATGCGTTTTGACATTTTTCTCTCAAAATTTCCATCTCTACATACCTATATAATTGTCTTAAAACCTCAGCGCCTTGAACATAAGAGCAAGTACGTGCGACTCAGTCTTGTATTTTATTTTATTTTGTATCAGCTATAGAGTGTGGTAATTAAATTGAAATCGCTCAAGAAACAACGAACTTCTCAGGTCTTAAAATCTTTTGTCGAAGCATTGTCTTTCGATACTTTATTTTGCGTAACTTTGGCTTTTCGGAACTTTCTCTCTTCTTTTATTTACATTTTTCTTTATTATTTGAACGGTTCATGAATGGATCTTCTGTACGTGGGACCCAGTTGTGCAGTTTATTTTTTTAAGAATCCTATATTTTTATTTTGCATGTCGAATGGCATCTGACTCTTTAAGCTTTAAATTTAAGTTTTAACCACAGCCAAAAGTGTCAATACCACATCTTCAATTTTGTTGATATAAGGAAAGTAGATTAATATTCATTGCGGTACCATATACAACAAAAAAACACCATCATGACGAGGTTTTGATTGTCACTGACACCTTTTCTCTGCGGTTGGTGGTAATTTGCTTCCATTAATTCATCAAGAACATCACTGCTAAATCTTTCATCTCCTGCTATGACACGTGTTGGTTGGAAGCCCCGTGTTCCAAAACATTCGTGACCTGCCACTTAAAAAAGAAACTTAGTTTATTTTTTTCAAATTGACACACAATCGTGTGCAGCTATGGGTGCACCATTAATCGCAAACGAAATCTTCAAACGATAGTGTAGTTGCAAGATATTCCATCTGTGTATATGTATATCGGATTCAATGCCATCATGCGATGATGTAGGTAAACATCTACTTTAAGAGGCGCAAAGCACACAGTTTCCAAATTCGTAGAATTGCACTCTTCTCTGATGGGTTTGTTGTAGGTGATGCTTCTACTTTAGCTGCTTTGTTGCATAGTCCCCTCCGCTGGAGCTTGAGATCTGTGTTATGGAAAAATAATTGGCAAATACAGATGATGATGATGATTCAAAGTGAAACTTTTTGTGGCTGACCTATATTTACTAATATTTTCTTCTTCGACTACATAATAAAATTTATGGCTAGAATTTGCTTTTTTGGCAGAAGACATCCACATCATGCAGGCATACAAATAATCCACTTAGGTCTTGAAGTGCATTAAAATTCCAGAAATCTACAAGTGGTTTTGTTTGCTTTACTTTTTTTTTTTGGATGACCTAGTTTAGGAATTTTATTTATTTTTAATGTTCAATGTTATTTGGAAATGTGTGTTTTTTTTTCGGTTCTATTTATCGTTAGTGTGGAATTTATCTTAAATATTAAGTAGCTTAAGAAGTTGACAGTTTTTTTTTATTGTTGTTGAGGTGAGGAGGTTGTTTGGGTGTTTTTTTTTTAATGCGATCATAAAATTTGGAATAGATAAGGTTTGAAGTGTGTGTTTCTGTATTTGTTGGAAGAAATAAAAGGAACAATTTCGAAGTATCTTTCCTTGGAGATGTGTTTTTTTAATTGCATTTTAATGGATCGTTAGTGATTAATGTCTGATTGATAGAACAGCAGATGTACATATACATCAGACAAAAGCTGTCTAAATGAGTATCCAAGTGGAATTCCAAAAATAAGGCGCTTTAATCTTAAATGGAATTTTTAATTTAAAGAACATGTTTTTCTTTATGTCTCATAATAATAGTAAAAAGTTAAACAAATAAAAAATAATAAAAACTATTGTTCAACTTACAATCAAAACAAATTTTATTTTATTATTGTGTGTTTTTTTAAACTTTTCAAACTACATTCACAACAGTAACTTTATTTGAAGATACATACAAGGAATTAACAAAAAAAAACACGTTTTATGTGAATTGGCTGGAAGTTTACAATTTTTGATGCTTGGATTATAATATCGATGTTTTTTTTACACAATTTGTTTTCATAAAACGCACTATGAAAACGCCCCCACTTTTTAATTTTTTTTCGGCAAATTGTCGGAGATTCAAATTCAAGCCGATTTTTCAGAAAATCTTAGAGCCCTCAAAAAAAAAAAAAACGTACGCAGTGCGTGCGGTGCGACCCGTTTATTTCTTTTGAAAACACTGTTGTTGCTCTTCCTTCATTTTGGTGGTGTTTTGTACCAATCAAAAGAAAACCTAAACTCTGAGTCAATCTAATTCCCAAAATTTGCCGTATTTTGTTACATAAGCACTCACCAGAGAGCCGAGTCTCTGGTCGATTCCTGGCCTTTTTGCCACGCAGAGTGAATCGATTGTTGGAGATTTAAATTTAAAAGACTAAAGCCGTAAGCCGCAAAACAAACCCCCGGTAAAGGGAATTTTTCTTGTTTATTTTTATATCGTGCTTTTTTTACATTCAACTCTTTTCAACTTAATTGGATGCGATTTTAGTCACGTATGTTTGATTTGTATTTATAAGTTGGATATAAAATTTAAAACAACCTCATGACATCAGATGGTTAATTGAACTTATAATTCAATAATTGTACGGAGGTCCCGGAGCCCAATATTTGCCAATTTTAAAAAACGTGCCCTCTATATAAGAGACGTCTGTAAAGTTTATAGAAAACTTTCACCCTCGCAAATGGGAACTTGACAGGAATTTGGATTTTTTTTTTTTGCATTTCTTTTCCCGATTTTGCAGTTCACCAAATAAGAGTGTAATCGAGTGACCTGCTAACTTCAGAGTGAAGTTCACAAAGTGTATCTCAGGAACCAGCATGCTAGGAACTTGCAGTCAGACTCCAAAAAGACTCTAGGAACTTGGAATAAGGTTCCAAATTAGCAGTTTTTTGCATTTTTAGAATAGGCAACTTCAAAATTTTGAAGTCCTCTTTTGGAAAAAAAATTTCATACTGACCTGTTAACTTTACTGTGAAGTTAGCTGGTCACTCGATTACACCCTTATTTTGCGAGCTGCAAAATCGGTAAAAGAAATGCAAAAAAAAAAGCAAATTCCTGTCAAGGCCCCATTTGTGTGGGTGAAAGTTGCTCTGCTAACTTAACAGACGTATTTTTTTTTTTTTTTTTTTTTTTTTAATTCTTTTTTAAATTATTTTTCAATTTTCTTAAAACTATCTTAAAGCTAGACAAAAATTCATAAAAACTAGCCTACTTATCAATATCTTAAAACTAACTTACTGGCCCCAGTCGGGCGCTCTAAGTTAAACAGACGTATTTGAGAGGACAGTCCTGTGTTTAGCAATTATGAATGTCCTACAAGTTAAATTCAAAATTTTGAGAGTCTAATAATTGGATTAATCGTCGTAAATAGAGAAAAATTGATAGAAACAGATTTATCGCACTTGTTTTTTTTTTTTTTTTTTAACAACCCCTGGTGAGATGAGATCTCGCAAATCTAATTAATAATTCCACTTTCAAATATCTCGCATTTACATCTTGCACTAAAATACCTATTTCTCGTAAATATCAAAATCTTCCAATTTTAAATCGCTCATATCAAAATTTCGCAAATTAATATTTTGCAAATTATAGTTTCGCAAATTCACAATAAAATATCGCTTGATTTCGCATTGAAAAATAAAAAAAATTCCTGCAAACCAAAAAAAAACATTTTATTTGGATTTCATTGTCTTCCAAAACAATTAAAAAATTATACCGGACATTGCAACTGAATATACAATTTCTAGTTCTATTCAGCGTGCAAAATTTGAATTTGAGAGATTTTGATTAGGTACAAAATTTTTTTTTGTTGCGATGCAAATAAATTTTGCTAGATTTTAATTTGAGAATTTTTAATTTGGGAATTTTTAATATGCGAGATTGCTAAAAGTGAGATTTTTTAATCGCAATAAAAATCCAGATTTCTTAATTTAATTTTCCAAAATTTCGAATGTGAGATTTTAGTTTTCGAGATTTCATTTTCAATCCCCTTGTTTTCCCTTTTTTTTTTTTAGATTTCCGAATATAATTTCTTTAACCGAACTATTTAGAGCCTTTTAAAAATATGTAAACGTTTCAGTATTTTGGAGTACTTAAGTCTTTCAAGGACAAAAATGTCATTGATAAGCATCTAAAAATTGTTCGAAACACATTTGATTTTCTTCCACAACCTCCGTAATTCCAATGCTTTTGTAATGATTATTAGAAAGATCTTGTTTCTTTTTTGGATTTTTTTTTACATACAGTGTTTATTATTTGCTTTGTGTATTTGGTTTTAATTGATTCTTTAAGACTAAATAGATCAGAATTTCTAACCGTTATTCCATCTCAAAGGGTTGATTTCAATTACATGAAATCAGTAATTGTAATTTGTAATTGGATATTTGCAATTACAATTGCTGTAATTTGCAATTACAATTGCATGTGATGATTTCATGTATTTGGAAAAAAAGTAATTGAATAACCCTGTTATGATTATTTTCTTGTCATCGTAAGACACAAATATCATTGATTACACAAAATATCAGTTACATTTAACAACACCAATGTAGTCGATATTTTTTGTAATCAATTACATTTTTTGTGTAATGATTACAAAACAAGTAATTATTACAAGTTTTTTAATAACTTTTTTTGTTCAATTACTATTTTCCAATAATATGGAATTAATTTAAGTAAATATTTTTTTTTAATGCATGTAATTTATTGTTGAAATTTCCAATTACAGTAATTGAACTTTTTCAATTACAAATTACATGTTATCGTAATTACTTTTTTTTTTGTAATCATAACTACCCAACTCTGATCTATATATATCCTCTGCATTTCTCATTCCTCAGACAATACTGCTCTTATTCGCCATTTTTTCATAACTCCCAACGCCTTTGAAACTTGAATGTTTTAAATATATACATAAACTTTCTGAATAAATTCTTATCTGTTGCTGTTACTGTTATCTTACTATTTCTTCCAAATCAAGATTATATTGCCAATTCCTCATAAGCCAATACTCCATTGTTTACATATTAATATCTTATAATATTTCATTTCAATATTGTGTGCATACAATAAAATTCTCTGTTTCTTATTTTGATAGCGGCTATCCAAATCAAACAAAGTAGTCTGCTTTTACTTTTTATCTTATCAATTTTTAAAAAAGCTCAATTCTTCGTTGAACAAAACCTATACTTGAACAGGGAAATATTTTGTTATAAGTTATGGAAAAAAATATAAAATAATATAAAATAAATTTAAGTAATTTTAGACATACATATTTTAATAATTTTAAATAACATAAAGTTAAATAAAGTAAAATAAAATAAAATAAAATAAAATAAAATAAAATAAAATAAAATAAAATAAAATAAAATAAAATAAAATAAAATAAAATAAAATAAAATAAAATAAAATAAAATAAAGTAAAATAAAATAAAATAAAATAAAAAAAATTAAATAAAATTAATTAAAACAGAATAAAATTAAGTTAAATAAAATTAGATCAAATTAACTTAGATTAAATAAAATAATAAAGAATAAAAATAAAATAGAATAAATATAAAATACAAAATCAAATGAAATAAAATAAAATTAAAAAAAAATTAAATATAAATCCAATTAGGAACTAAAACAGCAGAATAAAATAAAAATTTAAAATATATTTAGCCTGTATGCTGGCTTATTTTTCAAAAACAAATTCATTTTAAATTATCATATGTTTAGAAATTTTGTAGACATATATTTTTTTAAAGAACAGACTGAGTTAAAAAAAAGCACAATTACTCAATTTTTAACTCTTTATTTTCATAAAATTTAATTTTCTATTTGAATTATATTATTGTTTTATTGCTTTGTTTTTCTCAAGACGCAGCACCCCTAAAAGCAAACAATTTAAACCGAAAAATTGATGTTATTTAAAATTTCAAACCATGTTTAATGTTCAAATATCCTACTGTTATTGTATAGCCGATAAGAAAGAAACTTATTTTGTACACTGAGAACCCTGCCTTCAATTCTACTTAACACCAGTTATTTTTTAACGTTTAATGAAATTAGTTGAGAAAGTAAAAAAAAAGTTGCTACGTCTTTGTGAAGCTTCAAAATATTATCTAATAGAACGTAAAACCAACTAACATCTGTTTTAGCCAAAATGTATACAAAAGAGTTGATGAATCATGTCATAGATTATATAAAAAATATAATTGAGATACAAATTGTTGATGGTAGTAGAAGCAAACAAGACGAAGGTAAGAAAAAATTAATTTTACCAGGTACAAACGCCTTTCTGTTTCCACTCCAATTAAACCAAGATCATAATCCGATTGTGATAAATTTGTAAATAAACAAAGTGTGTGAAAGACGAAAAGAACAACAATTCAATTTGAAATGCGTGTAGTGTACCAACATCAAATGAGTATGTACAATTTGTACATCCGTAATTACTCATTAAACAACACACATTTCATGTCTTTCACACATTATTAAAGTTTTGTTAGTTTTTTTTTTATTTGCTTCGAACTTATAAATATATTTTATTTGTTAAAAAATGAAAGTTACATTCAGAGAAGAAGAGAAACTTTTTAAATTGAACAACACGCAAATTATGTGTAGGCAAAGAAAAAGAAATAAAAATGATTACACACGAATTCAATTTTGTTTGATTGTTTTCAATAATAATTCGATGGCATTTGAATTTTAATTTATTTAATTAAATTATTGCACAATGTTTGTTTTGTTTAAGTGAATCATTTTGCATATCTTAAGATAAGTCTGAAAGTATTTAACGTCACACAATTTAAAACATATGTATGGAGAGCATTTTCTGCTCTTGCGGTCAAATATTCATATTATTTTTGCAAAACTAGGTCAACAAATTTATTTTTCTGTGTATAATTTATTCAATCGACCCATTCAGTTTATATTATTCAATTGCTTTTGCTGAATAATTTGAATAATTTAAAATAGAAACAATAATATTTTGTCTGATAAGTCAATTGACTTATTGCGACGAGATTGTACAGTAAATAAAGAAAACAAAAGTAATATACGTATTTATTGATTCTTTCTGGAACATAGACCATAGGCTCCACCAAGAAGAAGAGAATAACAAAAAATCCTTACACGACTAAATCAAACGAATTTTATCTTTTAGTTCAAACCATTTAAGGGCATTCAGGCATTTAAGATAAAAACAATAAATTTTTTTATACAATAGCATTTTTAATAGAGATTTTGAAGTACGAGTTTGTATTAAAACAATGAGTTTTTTCCTTTGATTTTTTTTTCGGTACAAGAAAAATCAGTTTTAGTTTTTTGATTTAGTTTTCAAATGAAAACTGACGAACATAGTAACATGACAAAATCCACTTTGGCGAACTCATCAATCATCAACCTTGAAATTTGTATTCACCACGAAACCAGGAAAGTAAAAGTAAAAAAGGAAAATAATTATTGTAGTGTTTTCGGAAACTAACAAAATAATACTGTTGATACTTAAAAATTTGGTAAAATACTCGTACATAATGCATAAAAGCTTCTTCAAGTAGATTTGTCTACAAAAAAAAAAAAAACAAAGCGATGACAAGTGACGTCAGCTTAATCTACCGGGTTTTTCAATAAGAGCGCTACAAAAGTTTTTTTTAAATAAAACAAAAACGGTTTTGGATATCAATGAAATTCTTTACTCCTGTGAAAGATCGTTTGATGCCATTATGTATGGAACTCGATTTCTTTTGCATGGCCACCACGGGCACGCTTGTAGAAGTCCAGACGCTGAACCCAATTTTCGACGGTTTTCAAGCATAAATCGGCCGATACTGCTGCAATTCGTACGAAGTTCATCAATCGTCGCTGGCTTGTTGGCATAGACCATAGACTTGACGTAGCCCCACAGGAAAAAGTCTAACGGCGTCAAATCGCACGACCGAGGCGGCCAAGCGACTGGACCATAACACCATAACACGTTCTTCAAACTTGGTTTCCAATAAATTGATTGTGACGTTCGCTGTGTGGCTTGTGGCGTGGCGTGTGGTCCTGTTGGAACCACATGTCCTCCAAGTCGATAGCATCCAATTGGGGCCAAAAATACTCGGTTATCATTGAACGGTAGCGATCCCCATTCACAGTAACGTGCCGGTCTTCATCATCACGGAAGAAGTACGGCCCAATGACGCCCCGCCGGCCCATAAACTACACCAAACCGTAATTTTTTCGGGATGCAATGATAACTCATGGAGTACGTGTGGATTGCTGCCCGACCAATACCGCATATTTTGTTTATTGACGAAGCCATTCAGTCAGAAATGAGCCTCATCGCTGAAGATGATTTTTCGATGAAACTCCGAATCATTTTCAAGTTGTTGCTTAGCCCAATTCACGAACATACGACGCTTCTGGTGGTCAAGCGGCTTCAGTTCTTGCGTCAATTTAATCTTGTTAGGATGTAGGCCAAGATATTTTCGCAAAATTCGCCACAACGACGTCACAGAGATGCCCAACGCTTGAGAACGACGTGTGAGAGACACAACTGAAGCCTAAGCGGCAGCAATATTCTCGACACTACGGGCACTTCTTTGTCTCACTGGCACGGGAACATTTTGTATTGTGCCTGTGGATTCAAATTTTTCCACTAGACGCTCAATTGTTGATCTGCTAGGACGATTATGACAACCATAAATTGGACGTAGCGCTGTTAACGTTGAGGCCACTGACTCCGAATTTCGGTAATAAATTTTAATAATTTCGACTCGTTGTTGGCTCGTATATCTTTCCATAATGAAATGGCAAACCTTACTGAAGAGAAATGTCAAATGAGCGGCAAGAAATATAGCGTCGCTCTACTTTTGTAGCGTCCCTGTTGAAAAACCCTTTAAAAGAGATTCTCAGCAAACTGATACTTTTATGTCCCTCGGTGACCTTAGGTATTTACTAAGTACTTTTCCTACTTTTTACAACTGCATTAGCTCTAGTAGATTATGTGTTCGATATATGGTAAGTTCTATTCCGAAAAAATTACAAGTTTAAATATATTTTTAAAAACTATTTTTTACCCGAAATGTCCCTAAGGCGTCAGTTATAGCTATCATTGAAAATTTTAATAATCGATTTTGAGACATTTAGAAAGCAGAATCATTTATTATTTTGGTGGAAAGGTCTAAGGTCATAATTGATATCTCTAGTCAAAAAAAAAAAATGTCAAATATGCCCAACTTGTCCCATAAAAAGACTTTTTTTATTTCAATGATTAAACTACCTTACCAAAGATCATTGAAATTTTAAAAGTCATTTTATGTGGAAAGTTGGGCCTATTTGAATTTTTCTGTTGGCTAGAAATATTAGGTAAGTCTTGAGATTGATATGTTCATCAAAATAATAAATGATTTTGCTTTCTAAATGTCTCAAAATCAATCATTAAAATTTTCAATGATGAGTTTCAATGATAGCTTTAACTGGCGCCTAACGTGGCATGTCCCAACCCATAAGTTATATACTATTTCGTTAGACTCGACTCTTATTAAATAACAAATTGATTTGAGTTATGTTTACGTAAAATATATAACTGCAGCTTCTATATTTTTTGTAGTTATAACTCATTTACAGAATTTGCAGTTTGAGTTCAAAATCTGTCCAAGAGTTTTAAATAAAAATAAGATCAAATAATTTACTTTTATTTTTTTGTTCGTACAGTTGTGTAAGAAAAAGTGGATTGTAATATAGGTAAATATGCGTCTTTTTTCATCAACATACGTCACCACAAATTTACAGTAAAAATAAACGATTCTCTAAAAATTGGTGTTTTTGATATCGGGCATCAAAAATTTGACATCAGTTTTGCACGAAAAAATGGTCACTACCGTGGTATGCGTTATTTCGAACACTATATATACTTTTATTAATAGATCAAAAACCCTTTTTGAATAGTGGTTGCTAAACTTATCTCACATTTGTTCGGAAAGTATTTTGATGTCCGTCAAGTTAGCATTACCACTTCAAAATTTTTACAATCCAATAATTGGATAGTTTGTCGTAAATTTGCCGTGAAAGAAAAAAAATTTGTCGCGCTTGTTTTTTAAAAATTAACCCCTGGTTATGCTAACTTGACAGTCAAGTTAGCACTACCACCCCTCAAAATAGGGTAAAATGAACTCAAAAAGGAAAAAAGACTATGTGTGAATTTGTCGTAAATAAATCGTGAAAGAAAAAATATTGTCGCACTTGTTTTTTTTTCAACTAACCCAATAGGGTAAAATAAACTCAAAAAAGATAAAAAAAACTATGTGTGAATTTGTAGTAAATTTGTCGTAAATATATCGTAAAAGAAAAAAATTTATAAAAAAATTCCTTGTATTTGACAATAACCCTCAAAATCGTTAACGCTTTTTAGAATATTTTACAAAATAAAATTTTACTTTTATACAAAAGTAAGTGTAATAACAATCCAAATGTGAAAAAAACATTGAGGAAAATCTTGTATATTTTCGAAAACAATTTTGATATAAAAAAAATGTAATTAATGTAATTTTTTCTGGCAATTTTACAAAATTATATTCTTTTTCGTTACTTTTTTAATTATAAATTAAATGCCTATAACCTTAATCTCACGATAGGTACCTATTTAATTTAACAAAAGTTTATTTTTCTCAAAAACGGCCTTGCAACTGAAGAAATTAAATAAATTTTATTCAGTACTGAATTTCTTTACTTAAAGAAAACCCTTGGACCATTTAAAAAAAAACCATTTTTTGCTTAAGATTTTCTTAAAAACGATAGTTCGGATTTCTATAATTTTTTTCCAGAAGCTTCTAAGCAATAATTAATAGTTTTTCTTACCAAAATTTTCAAAAAAAAAAACATTTTTTGGATTTTTAAAATAATAAAAATTAAAAAAATATTCGATCGATTTTTATAAAACTTAGTATTTTAAGGAAAAAATATAATTTAATGAAAAAAATAACGGAACCTTCCATACAAATGCTTAAAAATTGTTAAGGAAAATATTTTTTGTTCCTAAAAACGTTTCCAACGATTTTTATAAATTTTTTTTCTGCTAAAATTAGTACGATTTAAAAATTATAAAAATTTACAAAGAGCAACTACATTATTATGTCAAAAAACGTTTTTTTTTTAAATTTTGAATTTTCTTACTATTGGCTGAACAAATTTAGATTAATTTTTATATATGTATACAAATTTCAAATTAAATTACAAATATTGCATGTCAAAATTAAAAAAAAAAAAATCTGAATTTGTAAAAAAAAGTTTCAATTTTTTTTTTTTTAATAATTTTCTTAAATCTTCAGCGTCTTCATATAAGAGCAAGTACGTGCGCCCCAGTTGTGTATTTTTTTATGAATGTTTTTGTGTTTTAGATGTGAAAGCACGTGCGTATTTAAGAAAATAATTAATCAACAGATTGACATTATACATAAGTTGTTTTACAGTGAAACCTCATTTAGGCGGACTGCGACGGTCGCAACAGTTTTATCCGTCTAAGGGAGAACAAATAAAAAAATACCTTAAGAAACAAACTTAAAAATAAAATATTTTAACTAAAAAAATAACAAAAATTAAACTATACAAATTGTTCTTAAGACATTTAACAAAATAAATAATGGTAAATAAAAAAATACAGAAAACAAAAGAATTAATTTCATAATTAAAAATTATTCCTTTGAATAGGAAATTAAAGAGAAATGATGCCATGAAATTCATTAAAAAACGGGAGATAAACGCGTTATGCAATTGTTTGTATGAAATTTCATGTTTTTTTGTCCGTCTAAGAGAATTAGATTTTACAAATTACGGATAATATTCTTGTCAAGGGAGTGTCTGCTTAAAGGAACATAATTGGTATAGAATTATAATCCTAGATCCACGGTCATGAGAATTTGTCTGCTTAAGAGATCTGTCCGCAAGGGAGCTGCCCGTTATAGGAGGTTTTACTGTATTGCCCTGTTTTGTGCTTCGTACTAAAATTAAGATCCTGTTTTAAATTGTGTTGTGAAGAAGTTTAAGAAAAATCAAAATCAATTCTTTGCACAAAGACTTCACGAATTTATTTCTTTGATTTTCAAAAGTCTTTTCGATTTTTAGTCAAATGTTAAAAATCATATCGTTTTTTAGTCTCCACACATTTTAATTTAAAACTAAATATTTCCAAATCAAATAAAAATAAATGCTTCGTTCTCCTCCAATAATAACATTGCCTTTTAATGCTATTATTTTTACTTGGAAGCAGAGATACTCTATTATTATAATTTATTATCTTTGCTTGTGAGCCCAAAACTAAGTTTTTATAAAATTATTTTCATTTATATTGAATTTTTATTTTTTTTATTCATTTACATTAAAAGCTTTTTAATTATGATAATTGCAATATCTTACTAGATTATTTATATAAATAAATTAATGAAGTAACCATTCCAAAACAGTTCTTCCATCTACCGAAATTATTCTATTTTATTGTGTTTAAAACATATTTAAATATATATTCCAAATAATTTTCTAATGAAATTTATTTTTCTTTTCCATTTCAGGTAATTAACATAATAAAATCCATGCTGTAAAATGTAATCATATTAAGTCAACAACGAAATTGTCTTCGAGTCCAAAAAAAAAAAAAAAAAAACGATGATGAAATGTTCTAATTCCCTTGAAATGATTGCATTAATTAAATACACCATACTCAACTCATACACTACAGCATCACTATATGTCATGCTTATGCTGATGAAAGTAATTTGTAAATCAAATACAGGGTGGTAACAAAAAAAAAAAAAGTCAATATTTGTTTCGATTATAACATTAGTTTTTTTTTTAATTTTCAAAAGTATTTATTTAAGGATAGGACATTATTGTTTTTGAAAACTATTGGAAGAGAATATTCGGCGGCGGGCGAACGGAACCATTATTTTGGTAAAAAAATTTGCACGATTTGCAAACGTTGTTCAGCAGTAAGTCTATTCATTATGAAATCGCAAACCAAACTGAGCATTAATCAAGTGACAGCTGTCAAAAAGACCAACTCCCAAAAAAGTATTGCCAGATTGCAAACCCCACGTCTTAAAAAAAATACCCTTTAGGTATAATTTGTAGAACAATATACTCGAACACTTATCTAAGAAAAATCTATACAAGAAGCTTAAAAAAAAACCACACCAGAAGAAGCAAAGTGCTCAATTTTTATACACTTTTTATTTCAAAAAAGATAAAACTTATTTTTATTATAACAAAATTCTGCCATTTTAAAAAGCTCCATCGTCTCCAGATGTATGTATACGTCAACTTGACATTTTACATCAGAATTTATATTTCTGTTCAATAAATTTTCAGACAATATTGTCAAGACGAAAGTTAAAATATTTATACTCTTTGGTGGCGCCTAAAAAAGTACAATAATGATACATATCTGGAATAAAAAACAGTCTAAAAATTACTTAGTAACCTGTTCTATTTCTTAAATTAAAAAAAAATCATAGCAGACTGTATTTTATTTCATTTGTTATAAAAGCCAAACCAACAGTAATAATTTTTAACTTGATATTTCTGCAGAGATACAGAATTAATCCCTGCCGGCTGACGCCTAAAATAAAAATGAAGGTCGACATTTCTGCGATAGACTTCTTAATTACGTCAGTATTGCGTCTGTCCTACTCTTCTCTCGGGGGAACTCAAATGGTTTGTGGAAACATTAATAATTACTTTCGACCTTAAAATGTACTGGTACTAATTCTATGGTACTTCAGCTATTCGAGTCTTAGGTCAAGGTTATTGAAGAAGTTCTTTTTATTGAGCGGATTTTAAATGACACCATCAATTTTTGTTTGTTTGTAAAACCAAAAAAAATCGTCCACTTGTACAAGTGAATACAAATGGGGTCTAATCCCAATAGAACGAGTCTACTTTTTATCTGGAACACATCAAAAACATTATCTCCTTACACATTTCTTCTTTTATAATTTTCATTTTGATGCTGTGTGCCAAAATCTGTGTTTTTGTATTTGTTTTCATTGTGGTCATTTTGTGTAATGGAATTTATAATTAATTCTTAAATTATGAAGATGAAAGACCTTATTCGAAATTCTTTCATCTTCAAAATGAAAACAACAAAAAAAAAAAACACAAAAACATCAACCAACCAGGGAAAACGAAGTTTTTTAATATATACAATTGGATATTAATTAATTAAATTCGTGGATTACTCATTCGAATAAAATATTCTTTGTATATACAGTTGTTGTAAAGTTAATAACCTCAAACTCTTTGGGAATAAAACTCTATAAGGAGGTCAAGGGGTTTAATTTTGTTATTGGTCAGAAAGAATGAGTGATGGATGAGTTGAGTATGTTATTATCATTGACGTTCCTATACAAAAATGAAGAAGTAGCGTTGAATGCGAAAACATGATGAGCTAAATAACTGTGCAACTTCTTGAAAATGAATTGTGTTAAGCAATAAAGTTCTGACATTTGAAAAAGTTGGCAGACAGACTTTTATTTAAGTATTTATTGACTTGGCATGAGTTGTAATCCTATTTAGTCGGATAGACCACATGTATGCACTTCAAGCTTTATACACTAAATAAGGTAATTTTTTTTTTAAGTTTGGGAACATGAAAATGAGCGTCTGTGTGAAAATCATAAGGGAAAGTTAATTTTATGCTAAAATGAGACTGAACAAAAAAACTTAAAAGTTTAAAGGCTAACAAGCGGTCAGCTGGTCTGAGAGGATAATAAAAGAGTGTTAAAGAGTTATTGGAAAGACTTATCTAATAAAAAAGTTTTGAAGAAAAAATATTACCTATTGTTTTTAGAAGCTTGTACTAATTTAAAAAAAAAAAAAAAAAAAAATAAAAAAAAAAAAACTACCTCGCTTTGCTATAGAACCTCAAAATTAGCAAAAGCACTTGCACTTGTTGGAAGACGAATAACGGTTTTGAGTTCAACCCCAAAAGTATGCTCACTCATTAAACAAAGTTTAGTGGAAGTGCAGTGATCATGGTCTTAGGCTAGTCGCGCACATGCAATTTTCAGTTTCGAAACTGTTTGGTTGCAAAATTGAGTCCTATGGACTCGTATGAGACTCCGCGCACATGCAGAAACTATTCCGTCGCCGCTTCGAGCAGCTTTTCAGTTGGTGTTTTAGCACAAACTAGACGATTGCCCGAAATCAGTTTTTCAGTTTGTGTCATATGGAATAATATGTAACCGCGCGGACATTCAACCAAATAGTTGCGGATATTTAACCACATCCTTGAATTTTGTTCACTGTGCGAAAGAGAACAAATGTATTTTTTCTTTGATTTGCTGAGCAAAAGAATAGGACGAAGGCGATAATATTTTTCTTTGAATGTATGAGATAGAAAAACTGCATAAACATTGTCGGTGTGCTGGTTAGGTTCGTTGCGATTGCTTGTGGAGTTGCTCATGTGCGCGCTAAGTAGTCAACTTGTGACTGAACTATTTTGTTGCGGTAGCAGTTGCATGTGCGCTACTAGCCTTAGAGTCTACATACACGCGTCTGTGTGGGTTGTGTTTGAAATCCCGAACATCAAAATCTTGCAAGTTGAAATACCGCGTCCCCGACGATGACGACGATTTCATTGCGTCATCTTGCCAATTGCGTTTACACATGGTTTCGTCGTTTGTTGCCAATATATTTGTCTCGCCGTGGCCGTTTAAACATGGTTTTCTCGCCGTTTCATCTCGTCGAGGTCTCGCCGTATGAATCTTTACGATATTTTCTCGTTTATGGTTATAGTTTCATCTCGATATGTTCTTATTTCACAAATTTGTTAAAAGGGATATTTTAAGGATAGTCAACAGCTTTCATTAAGGACAGTTCCTTGGGTGGCCAGCTTCACGGGTTCTCATCTAGATTTTATAATTCCTCCATTGACCCGCGGGTTTGTTCAGTTGGCAGGCAGGTGTCAAAAATAACAGTTTTCTTAGGCCAGTCAGGCACTGTTGTCAGCAGCTGAAAAATTTAGCTTAAATGAAACTCTAATTACCTAAATAGACGGACCTTAGCGAGAAGATAATAAGACAATGACAAGAACCACGTGTAGATATCACAGCGAGACCAAAGCGAGAAAACCACGACACGGATTGCCGAGAAAACTAACACAAAACAGGCACTTCGAGACTGCAGCAAGCCTGGTGTTTGTGTCCATGACACTCAAAACAAAGTTTGGAATTTTCAATCATGTTTTTAGCTTATGCTTACCTTTTTAAAAAATGATTTTGACAAAAAAGAAATTTGGCTAGACTAAAGCGAGACCAAAACGAGATAACGGCAAACTATGCTAAATGCCAAAAAATTTTGTAGGAATAATTAACAAAAACTTACAAAAAAAAGTCGAAAAAAAGATTTCTAAATTGTTTACTAAATTGCGCATTACTTTTTTGAAGATAAAATGGGCTCAAAACATGGTTGGACAAATTTAAATAGAAACTGTAGCGCATGTTAAAAAAAATTAAAAATATACGAAAAAAGCTTGCGCAATCTTGAAAAAATTGTTGGTTTTTGTTAATTTTTACTCTTTAAATTTTTTTGAACCATTCATTTTGATAGAAAATTTAATTTTGATTAAATAGTTCAAAAGTAACGGTAAAAAATTGCCAATATGACCATTCTCCCAAAAACACAGGGGTGAATTTAGTAGCATTTTCGGTTTAACCATGTTAGGGGCAAACAAACTTATTCCATAATAAAAATCGTTTCACGAAATAGTTCCTTAAATAGTTTGTATGCCCTTCTAGCTAATACCTAAGGGCCAATTTTTCAGTGCGAGATCTTCCTAAGCTCGGGGTTAAACCTGAGTTAACTAAACTATAGAAACGTGTTTTTCAGTACAGAGTTTACTTACCCACTTCGGTGAGTAAACTCAGGGACCAAATTGACTGCCTTTTAAGTTGTGGTACAATCTCGTTTTCGATAGAGAAAGATATTGTCAGTGGAATTCTGTTGTGGCGCAATCTCTATTATAATGCTTGAATAGTGTAGAAGGGTGATATCCATAGTGTCGCACATCGATGGCCTTAGATTTTATCACAACTAAGCCATAAAGTTAAACCTCAACTGAATTAACTCGGGGTTAATTTATTTTCATGATTAGCAAACTCTAATTTAACTCTGAGTTAACACTGGACTGAAAAACTGGCTCTAAATAAGGATTTTTTTTTTGGTTGGGAAGCACTTATTTAAATAAGCGTCTGTAAAAATCAAAAAGAAAACTAACGCTAGTAACACATATCCTTAGGCCCTGTTTTATAGTACGAAATCATCCTTGTCTTTCTGTTAAATCCGAGATAACTTCTCAATCAAATTTGTCAATACCTTTAAATCCCAAAATTTAGTGAACTCAGGACTTTATTATATTTCTGACAGATGGATGATATGAAATCTATTGAAATAAAATTGGAAAATGCAATTTTGATAGTAGCGCTATCTCAATTTCGATAATAAAAGTGCGATATCCATTTTTGAAAACTTAAAGTCATAGCTAGTCATAAACCAAAAAACTACTTTAAAGTTTACTGGGGGTTTCATTTATTTGCAGGATTAATTTAGTATGAATAAACACCTCCAGAATTAATCCAGCACTGAAAAACTGGCCCATATGATTTAAATTGTAAAAACAATTCGAACATGTTTGCCTCATGAATTCAGTTGAAAAGTAAATAATCGAAATGATGTGGTTGGAAAGTGTGAAAACAATTCGAATAAACCCAAATGACAGAACGTGTGTGCAAGTTCACTTTTGGTAAGAAAGTTTATGTTTAGACAACATAGTTCTTGTTTATTGTAGAAGATTCTTGCTAAGATTTGCTTATTCATGGGAATTAGCTATTAATTTTATATATGAGAAATATTCATACGAAATTTAATTTTAGGAATTGAATTTTGATCGAAGGCTTAGTTTATTTGTGAATTTTTTTTTATTAATAGGTGTTAATTTCAAAGTTTAACGAAAAGATGACAGGGAGTGTTTCTGTTGTTAAGAGTGTGACACGGATACTTGTATCTTTCGAAACCACTAATGCATTATTCTAAATAATAAAAAAAACAGTTGAGTAGTCTATAGAAGACGTGATATCTCTTTATTGTGACTTAGCTACATCAAATTAATGAGTGTCAAGTTAGCAAAGCAACTTTGACGAATGAAAAAATGGATAGGTGGACAATTTTCCGTGGGCAGCACTATAACTTTTGAATCGGTAAAAGTTGTCGAGAATCGATCCAAATTAAAACTAAAAACATGAGTTTTGTTCAATTTTTCCACGTTTTTTGACTGATTTAATCGATGCCAGAGATACAGAACGTAGGCACTGCTAACAAACAAGTAGCTGCCTCTGTAAAATTTCTTATTTATGGAGATCAATAAAATACGTCTACTAACAACATCTATCAATGTTGTATAATCGATTTTATTCATTTCACGTTTTATCGGTAAAGCTATAATATTCCCACATCTTAAAAGCTATCTTAAAGTCTATATTCAAATTGCTCTCAATATTTATCTATCAACATCAATATTTGTATTCATAATACAAAGTATCCACTTAAAAGTATTAAAAAAAATATAAAAACTTACAACTTTGAAGTTACAATTAATCATTTGGAATCTTCACAGTTTTGACCTACTTATTATACCCAGGTATGTATAGACATAAAATGAATATTTTCTACTGCATCGAATTAGTCAAAATCACATCGAGAAGTCGTAGCCTTAAATGTAAGATAATTCAATTTGTTCGTTGTACGCGCTCAGTAAAATTATCTCAATTGACTAATTGCTGTTCTTTGTATACTCTTTGTCCGTCTTCCATATAAAGATGGTAGCTAACCCAATATTATTGATTCCACGTATAATCGTGTGACGAATTAAGAACAACCGTCTTCGACCGTCTTCGACGTCTTCAGCGAATGACCGCAATAATAAAAGAGGACTAAAAAATAAATTAAAATTTGATGTCGTGATGACACATTGCCACACTACCGAGATTTGTATATTAAGTACTAAAGAACGCCATGCCATATAATAACTTAATGATAATAATATGAGGCACACCAACATGTTTTTGTATAATTCACCATAAAAGAATTTATTTTTCGAAATAAATTTATTTTATCATAGCTGTCGAAATCATTATCATGTATAAAATTTACTTATATTTTTTTCACTTTTATTTATTTTTTTTTATCAAAATTATAATGAAAAAAGTTCGTAAATGTCTCAAAAAATGTAATTGGAATTCCCCAAAATTAAATTAAAAATGTCACCTTTTGTTCAGAAAGTGCGTTTTAAGTTGAATTTTCATTGATGCATTTTATTATTCTTAACTAAATCTTCTTGGCAATTAAAAGAAATCAGGATTCTATACCCGATTGAAAAAAAAAAATAGCTACAAAGTACCAAAAGTGGAAATGTCACATTTTTTTCCTAAATTCCTCAATTTTAATTAATAAGTAATTAATTACAGTTCAATTGCATTACAAGTAACTACATAATGTAATTAAATAATGTACTCATTACTTGCTTTCAAAAATTCCAATTACAATTACACAATTCAGTTGCAATAACTCGCAATTACATGAAAGTAATTATGTATATTCTGACTAAAAATGTAAATCAATAGTAATTGAAATGTAATTACTAAAACTTTGTAGTTAATTACGTACTTAATTATTCTTTTTTTTTTATTTTTGTAACCAAAACAAAATTGATACCAAAACGAAAAAACGCACATTGTTCCATCAATTTATTTTTATATAAAACTAACTGACGATGGAAGCATAGCTTCCGAAAAACATTTAAGGAAATAAATAAATAAAAAATGTTTTTAAATTATTTAAAATAATATCTTTTATTTACTATCAATTTAGTATAATATCACTGTAAAACCTTTGTTTTGTATTAAAATGAAATTAAAAAAAATACGTAATTACTTTCGTGTAATTGCGAGAAATAACAATTGAATAACAGGTAGTGTGTAATTGTAATAGAAATTTTTAATTTAAATTTCTCAGTAGGTAATTTTGAAGTAATTCAATTACATTGCCATTATCCTGTTATGTAATTGAAATTTCCACTACCCAACTCTGTTCTCAACTCATCGGCAAGCAGGTATAACTCAATTATCCATTTAATTATTCTATAAAATAAATTTAATCGGAATGTGACCAGATCTGATGGCATTAATAAATACTTTATTTTTCATATTACCAGAAATTGATTTGATTTGCATATTAAAAGGTTTTTGTGAGAAATTTTATTCTGTTTCTCGCATTACTCTTATAATAAACATTTTAGTAGATTAACAATTTCTGTGTAGAAATGACCATATTCAGTTGAAATACCATACATCAATTTATCTACATATATACAAAATTGCATACTTTCATTTACAGAGGAAATATTAAGAATAATTTAGTCTGAATAGTAATCGCTTAGCGAAACAAACAAATTACCATCATAAAACAAAACAAAAATCCCGTTGATGAAAATGTTTATATTAAGACATTGACATCGACAAATTTGGCGTTGTCTTTTTAATATCTCCATATCCAAAATGAATAGTTTGAACTCTTTGTGTAAATTATTGTAAACTAAGTTATTTTGAATATTTACGATTCTAAATCCGAGTTTTACTACCTTGCGCATCCCTAACTATGTATAGAAGACCGAAGATAAACAAAAGTTCCACTATTATAGTAAAATTTCAACTCTTGCCAAGTAATAATCCTTCATGTGTCATTTAGTCAGCGCAAAAAAACACATAGCTATAGCTTCAAGAACAGTATAAGCTATAAGGAGTAAAAGAATACAAAATGTCTAAGTCAACATTTCACATAAATCCCTGGCGGCATGCAAATAAAATACGAGCCTACAGAAACTACTAAACTCATATAGTCTGAGATTTACAGTTGCTCAAAATGAGAATCTAAGTTTCGGACAGAAAATAAAAAAATTGAGATCTTAGCACCAACAACATTTGTGGAATTAAAAAAAAAGAAACAACATGTACGTTATATGAAAGGTCACAAAAGGTCAACTGGATTTTCCGTCGTTATCAGAAATTGGTGGAATCTTCAAAGCTTTCAAGCAAATTGGCTGAAACTTTTTGGCAAAGAGGTATTAATTGAACAAAGTGTGTGAAAAAACCTTCATTATATTAAAATTTAAAAAAATTGAAGAACGTGATTTTCCATAAATCAGTTAACGAAAATAATGCCCTTTTGTAGAATCTTTATAAAGTCTAGTCATTTGAGGTTTTTGTATCTGAAAAAATGGTAGAAAGCTGAATTTTAATGCATAGCATCACCATGACATTCTAAAAAACTGTCCAATGTTCTCATCGATATGAGCGCCTCTTTAAATTTGGCGGGGGTCAAAAGCCCCCCAAATTGTTCTTAAGGAATATATTCCAAACGGTAACTCTTACAGAAAAAATGTCAAGGACTAGGTTGTAGCTTAGAAAATTTCAGACAAAAAATTTTAAGTAACTTTTTTTCATAAGAATATTTCCCTCCTTCGTGACCTTTCTGTATTTACAAAAAACGCTTTTCATAAAGTGGGTCCAAGGAAAAGCTTTTTTTCATAAGAGTAACTGCTTTCGAGATAATTTAATCGACAGAGTTGCGGAACTTTTGTTTCTCTATAAAATGTACCCTTTTACACCACATTTGAAGTTGACTACAAGTGATTTTTTTTGCGTGGTACTCTTTAGGATAGTTAGAAAAAAGTATAAAAAAAGTTCTGTTATATTTATTTACAGGTTTTATGAAAGTTTCCCATCGATCCGGGCTCCATTACATGGAGTCGAAGGTCACGAAACATGATATTATGTTTATACAGGGTGTCGCGTAAAATTTGATAAAAAGCTAGAGCAAGTAAGTGAGTTGAGAAAAGAAAAAAAAATCATTTGAGGGGGGTTCTTTTCTCCCGGGTCGGGGTCGAAATTCTGTAGGGTCAATTCTGTTTTTCAAAATTTTGGCTGTACAAAATTCTGCATGACCATATTTGTTCAAAATTCTGTATTTCAAAATTCTGTTTGTTCAAAATTCTGTATTTCAAAATTCTGTTTTTCAAAATTCTGTATTTTAAAAATTCTATATTTATGTTGTAAAAGAGAAATCGTTTTGATAACGTAAAAAAGTGACACTTTTAGACAGAATTTTAGTCTAGTCAAATTTTAAGAAAAAAAAACTAAAAACTAATTAAATACCATTTTTGTTTTTAAAATTCAATGCTTTTATTAATTTATAGTCAAATACAGAAAATCATTGAATTTTGAAAACAAAACGAGTACTTAATTATATATTAAATTAAAAAAAAAAGTTTAAAATTTTTTTATGATTTTTGACTTTACATAAAAGTATAGCATTGCATTTTAAGTGTTACCGTTTGTTTTGTTTTCTGTTTTACGTTGATTTTTTTTTACAAATCGCCCCTCCCGGCTGAAGAGGGGAAGAATAGAACTTTTCCTCCCATACGATTTTTCTTTTATCAACCAATCCTACATGATCCGGCTTTTTCTCACATTTTATATGAATCGCCCTATATAAAAAATAAAATCCGTAATTCTGCCGATTGAAATATCCCAAAACGGTTTATCTTATGAAAAAAGTTACTGAACATCTTTTGTATGAAATTTGCTTGTCATTTTTTCTGCAAGAGTTATGGGTCAGGAGATCTTAAAAACCGTTTTGGGGGCCTTTAACCCCATGTGAAATTGTTAGTGGACTTCAATTCCATGGGAACTTTTTACAGTTTATCAAGAATGCCATGGAGATGCTTTGTACCAAAACCCAGCTTTCCGACAATTTTAAAGTAATTTTACTGATTTTTCGGCTAATATGACAGGACTATAGTTATATGAATTTTTGTCTATTTTCAACTACTTTAAAAACTACACAAACATTCGGTTTTAGAGCGCTTAAATATAAAATATAAACATTTCGCCCTAGACTATAAAGCATAATGAATGTAGTTTTGTATTCAAAAGCCATGTTATGCGGCCTCGGCATTTTCCCATAGACTCATCGAGATTTTTGTAAAAAAAAACCTTTACCCGTCACAATTTCTGCCGTTCATCCATCGCATCGTTCAAACTCCGACTAGGGCTGGCTGCAATTTTGTGTCATTGGACATTGTGTCACTATGGCATATAAACAACATGCTGAAATACCAGGGATAAAGAGTTTGTTCCTCTTAATGCCTACCACAGCTCATTTGAATAATTCGCAACATAAACTCAGGCGTATAGGTACCTACACTTTGTGTATGTATAATTCTGAACCTTCATCCTTCCGGTTGTTTCCTATTTTTTTTTTTTTTTTTCATTTTATTCCCTCAGATAAGTAATGTATCTCTGTGTGTATGTGTGTTTTTTTTTATTATAATGCTGATATGATGTAAATGTAGTTAAAATCCTTACATGACCTCGTATTTATGTAACAGAACCGAGGACATTTTGGAGTTATAATTTGTTCAGCTAAATGTTTGTAAATATTTATGAATCTTTGTTCTTTTTTTTTTTTTTAAAGTTTTGAGTTTCTCTCCAAAATCCGGTGTTGTCAGCTGAAGTTAAAAAAGGGTAAATTAATTTTTTATCAACAGCAACAAAAAATAAATAATAATACTTTTGTGGGGACATTTTTGTCTATTGTTATTGTATTTTTTGGGGATTTAAGTTATGGATTATGTTTATGTTAAGGTGAAGAAGATTTTTTTTTTGCAGCAGACAGAAAGCTAATATACATTAAAAAATATTTCTTCCTTTGTGTGGGTTATTTACGTACATATTATATACCTACCTACATCAAATCAGGAAATTGGGTCGGCATTGTTGCTTATTAGATCTTCTTTGTCTGATAAAATGATTCTAAATTTGAGTGACAAGTTTTTTTTTTCTCGGCGTCGTCTCTCAGTAGTTCTTTTTTTTTTATAAAAAAGACAAAATGAAAATGACAACTTCGCATAGATGTTTCATTGGAATAGAAAAGTTTTTCATTTCTGCAAAGTTTTGTATCTGTATCTGTATTTGCTACACAAGAGGAAATCGGTCATTGAACTTGCAACTCGCTTGCTCTGTAGTTGCAGTTTTGTTTTTGTTTGTTTGTTTGAAAAAATTACAGATAAATTATTTTAAAAGTTATATCAACTAAAGCAGTTTGGTTTTAGAATAAAATTTGCAAATTTTTTGTATGTATTTGAACTTATTACGGCTTAATACTACGTTTTCGCATTAGAGTCGAAATGAGGTAATTTCGCAAATCACAGAAAAAGTGTTTTCATTTGTAATTTGGTTATTTCGTTTGACAACTCATTTCATTTTTTGAATTTCAACTGGCTGTCAATTGCTTTTTGATGTTTTTTTTTTTTCTTTCTCCTTCCATTGAACTTTTAATTTTCCATACCAAACGTTTTCAGAGCTCTTCAAACTGTTGCCAATTGGGTGTGTTCAATAGGTTTTTGACTTAATTTCCAACCTAATTTCGTGCAAATTTGGATGAAATTATTTCATTTTGAAATGTGAATTTGTATGGGAAATGAGATGATTTCGTATCGAATTTGGAAATTTTCAACGAATAATAAAAACGTAGTATTGGGCATTTAAAGATTTTTTTTAGATATAAATAAGTCCTGAGAGTAAGTATGTTCCCACTGAGCTTATAGGCCTGCAACTCTACCCCGAAAAGCTTTCATATAAGGCAAAGGGAGTAACTGGCAAAGCACAATAAAAGTTTCTATCGAAGATTATTAGAAAATATATAATATATTTACAAGAGTACTATAACCAAAAATTCCTAAGAATTTCTTTGGCAGAACATGCTCAAATCGTGCTTTAAAGGTCCGTGAACACTGTTTGTATATATTTCATTATTTACTCATTAAAATAATAACTTGATTAGACTTAAGGAAGATGGGAAATCTAAAAAAAAGTGGATCTCGCCATTTATTCTGTCCATCCAGACAATACACTCTAAACAGCTGGATCGATTTTTTTTTAAACTTAGTAGAATAAAGTGGTTTTTGAACATTGCTCAACACGTTTTTGTTCATTTGCTTAGAAGCAAAACCATACAATTAATTTAAGCAATTTTACAAAATCTTATTTCTCTCACAAACTCCTCCACAACTTTAATCAAAAGAATTCAATAATTATATTTGATAAATGCTACCTTTGGGTGGAAACGCATTTTTCAAAAAAATGGTTATTAACTATTTTTGTTTTTATTTTCCTGTAAACGGTGCCCTTGGTTTTAATGAGTTTCTTCTTTGAGCAAAAGCTCCCAAAAAGTTTTAATTGTATTGTGTACTAAAATTTCCAAAAAAAAATTTTTTGGATTTAAAAAAAAACTTTCAATTTTTTTAAACACAATACATGTTTCGAAAATCACCTAGTATATATTTTTAAACTTTGTACTTAGCAGGTTTTCAACACTTTTTTCTTTTATGCAAAACTAACGTTACCTTCCATACAAATGTTTGAAAAACCATTCAACAAAATTTAATTTTTCTCGAAAACGAGTACTACGATTTTAATAATATGTTTTCTGTATCCTACAATTTGAATAGTCTTATATAAAATATAAAACAAAATTACCCTTAGCAACTTTGAACAGTACGTAAAAGCTTAAAAGTTCAAAGTTTGAGATGAAAAAAAAAACGCCATCTCAATTCTTTTGTTGAATATGATTGTTTGGACAGAAAAATTTTTAAATCTTTGGAGCGGTTTTCTTAAAAAATAGTTCTTATAAATAAAATTCTAAAAACATGTTTAAGGAAAACTTTTGGTACGCAAATCTTAAGTATTTATTTATGTGCATATAAAAATAAAATTTGATAAAAATTCTCAACCTGTTTTTGAAATCGACTTTCAAAAAAAAAAATAATTTTTAACTATCTTAAAAATT
This sequence comes from Dasysyrphus albostriatus, assembly GCA_946251815.1. Classification (NCBI taxonomy): domain Eukaryota; kingdom Metazoa; phylum Arthropoda; class Insecta; order Diptera; family Syrphidae; genus Dasysyrphus; species Dasysyrphus albostriatus. Next base: position 28,731,039 of record OX276337.1, on the reverse strand, counting down.
CAAAAACTTTTTTTTGAAAATTTTTATATGTAATCTTATAAAAGTTTGTATATACAAAAAAAATTAATCAAAATCTGTGTAGCCAATATTCAGAAACTTCAAAATTAAATAAAACGTTCTATGAGAGGTACTGTTAATATTTCCTATTTGTAAATTTTTATATTTTATGGTAGTAGATTTTATTAAAATCGTAGGAGCCATTTTTAAGAAAAAAAATATTTTCTTAAACGAGTCCTTAACATTTGTATAAAAGGTACCCTTATTTTTTCATAAAAGTAAATTTTTTTGTTAAAATATTTTTGAAAATGTTAAAAAACCTTCAAATACAGAGTTTTATAAAAGTCGATCATGTAAGTAGTTTTCAAATATTTCAAAACATTTTTTTAAAAATCCAAAAAAAAAAGTTTAATTTAAGTACACAAAAATATTTATAGTTTTTGGAAGCCCCTGTTTAAAAAAATATTGAAGTCAATCATACCGTTTTGAAGAAAATCGAACATTAAAAAAAATGATTCTCTGTGAGGTACCATTAATAGCCATATTTTGAAAAAATAGTTTTCCACCCAAAGGAAGCCTTTACTAAAATTAATTTATTGAATTTTTTTTTAAAGAAAAGTTATCGAGCCGTTTTGAGAAAAATACAATTATGTTTTGCTAAAATTGCAAAAAAAAAATAATTGTATGGCAGGTAGGTACCGTTATTTTTGGTTCTAAAAAAAATGAAAAAAAGCAATGGGCATAATCACCAAAAACCACTGTGTACCTAATTAAATTAATTGCTGCATTGTTGACTTAATTTTCGAAAATCTGTGGCAAAAGAAAAATCCATTTTTAATACATTGCCTTGTTCTGCCAACTTAAACCCGATTTTTTCTCAAAAAATTCAAATATCTTAAATTTGAGGTGATATCCTTTCTTTATGATGTCTGAAAATTTCATCCAAATCGGTTAACTGCCTCAGATTTATACCGTATGTGAAACATTTTTTTTTACGTTTTTTTTGGGATGATGCAGGTTTTATATTATTTTCTTACACATTTTTTAAAATAAATATTTCTTTTATTTTTAGTTTTTTTTTTTGTTTTTTGTTATGAAAAAGCTGAGGTATATTACAAAATTACCCACATATATTTGACCCAAAATTAAAAGTGTCGTGCTAACTTTACCCCCAATATGTACGTTATTTTATTTTGAGAGCAAACTGTATAGGAGTGACAAATTTCCACGGCATATTTACGACAATTAATCAGGAATTACTGGTGTTTCCAAAAATAATTCTATATTTTTATATTTTTCTTTTAAAGTGGATTTAAAGTAACGTTAATGGCAGTTAAACGGCGAGCATTTAACTAATAAAAAGATATGAAAATGGAATAGTTTGTATGTTGTCTCAGATCTTCGAAAATTGTTTCGAAAACAGGACATTTAATTACTACTTGGCTTGTATTTAATTAATCAAAAAGATTTTAGCCGAAAATTCTAAACAAACATGATTTTTTGGTCTCGAAATTTTGACAGTTTTTTTGTTGTTGTTGTTAAAATCAAGCTTTTTTTATTTATTATTTTTTATTCGTAGAGCATTTTAATAGCGCATTTATAAAGGCCCAAAAAGAATTTTTTTACTTAATGTTTCAACCATTTAAGGAACTTGTTCTACTAACTTTGAATTAAGTTAGCAGAACATTGATTTTTACCAAAATTCAATAAGCATTTAATGAGTACTTTATAACACCACCATTGTTCTGCTCACCTTGCTCAGCTAACTTGAGGGACATCTTTTTTAAGTTTAAACTCTTTGGATAGTATAAACAACTTTTTGAAACAAGGCGCTTCAACGACCCAGTAATCTTCCTTATATTCAAAAAAGGAAATACTTGAAGGGGAATATCGGTACTTCATTGCATCAAGAAATATTTCCGCACAAAAAATGTACACAAGACAAATTAATGAAAATAATTACTGGTTTGGTTTATTCTTCCATAACTTGATAATCAAGATTTGGAAGAAGTTTTTTTTAACGAAAATATAGGTTTTTGAACAAGAAGTTAAAAAGTTGCTTCCACTAACCTTGCAACTGTCAAGTTCTTGTGACAGGTGATTTACTTGCTTGCGAGTGCTTGTAGGTACCAGTAAGACCCTGCAAGTGTTCTGGCGCATGGACTTCACACAGGCAGATCTTACTTGGTGCAATCATTTAACTTGAACGGTATGATGGCACCGTTTTTTTAAATTTTTTTTCTATTGAAAAGTGTTAAAGATATCAATTACAATTAATTGATATTGACATTCATCCATGATTTAAAAAAGCAAAAGTCTTAAACGCACATAATAATTAGATTTATTTATCAAACAAAAAATATAACATAAATAGGTAGTTTTAGTTGAGAAAGAATCTGTGGATAAATGTAATAGTGCAAACGCTACGTCTCTGTTTTTCTATGAATATTTCATATTTTACTTTTCAACTTAATAACCCGTCTTCATAGCCAATCCATTAATTATTTTTGTTTAAGAACACATATTCGTTTTCTAAAAAACAAATATTTCAAAAACTTTTTTGAACAATATTTGTAGGGCTTTACTTCCATCAGTACTAAATAATGAATTATCAAACTGTGAAGTGATTTTTTTTTTAATAGAGATTTTTTGTAAAAAAAAAAACAAGGAAAACTGAAAGTTCTATTTCAGTTTTTAATTTTAATATATTCACCCTAGCGTATTAGAGAGATTACTAATATGATTTACGATACCACCCACTTATATATAATTTTTCAATTTATTATTCGAATTAATAGCTTTGTTTCAACATTTTCTACGATAAAGTTTATTGACTTATTTCCCAAGTGCCCTTAGAGAAAATTCTACAAAACAAACAAACAAAAAAAAAAAACAACTAAATCAGCATTTATACCGTATCTAGACATACTTTTGCATTTCCCAATGTAATCCACAATAAAATTGAATATAAATAAAAGCGAAACCCATTGAAGTCCATGAACCACTTCACAAATCCGATCTCCTCCGATTGAAAGCAAGAGCAATGAGTGTGTGTTTCTCTCTTGAGAAACCACTGACCGGCATAAAAATGTGGCAAAGAGCCATTAACGTTAGTTATAGCTAGTACCTAGTATAAAAACAAATACCCCTTCCTCCGTTTGCTAATACTAGAGACCTCTTAGACTTTTATAGCTTTTTTAGTAGCACTACCAAAGTAAGCAAAGCATCAGCACCATTCACTCACTTTTTTTTTTGGATCGTATTAACCCAACTAACCCATAACGACATAGAGAGAGAGAAAGAGAAGAAGGTGAATTGCAAATCGAAACTGGGTTAAACATTTGGCCTGCTTTTGATTTTCTAGACTAAAAATAGAACCGATACTTAGGGCCCCTATTTGACGGCTTCACATTCCACTGTGAGTAGTGGTTGTGAGTTCTATATCAAAGTTCAAAGTAAGAGCTTAATGGAATGTTTACACCACAATCCACTTTCAAGTGTAGTTTATGTAGGCATACGGTATTTCGGTTTAACGGTGCACTTTTTTCCCCTCAGAAAAGTGCTTGTGCTCCTGATGATTTGCTAAGCATGTTGTTAATTAGCAACACTTGAACGGAACTTATTATTCGTTGGATAGTGATTCTATATGTTCACACAAATTGAACGAAAAACGATCCGCCACCCCATACCCAGTGACGGAACAAGTGAGTCATTTGAATGGTTATGGCCCATTATTTTTGGCTAGACAATGGATAGACGTAAATAGGTAGGTATAAACATTCAAAACGTACGTATGAGCACTTTACGGACGTGTTGGCATTTTTCAAATATTCATGGGGGAATCGAAGACTTCCAAACAAAAACAGGGAACACAAAACAGATGAGAAAAGACTGATAGAGCTCTTTTTTTTACAGGGTGTCAAGTTCAATGTTAACGCCGGCAATTGTGCCGGCAGCTATAGGTATTATGGCGTCGTTCTTAGTATCAGCGTGCCAGATTGACGTAACTGGTGGCGATGATGTGTGTGAGTGACCCTTTCACAAAATAAAATTGAAAAAAAAGGTGCAACCCAATAACAAAAGGTGGAATTTGACGTAAATATGAAAATATGATACTCATTATAATAATAATGCTTTCACAGAGGAGAAACGATTGATGTGAAAACTGCTTATAGGTGCAGCAATTTATTCGATTTTTTCTTCTTGATTTTTTTTTTGTTGTTTAAGTTGATGGTTCAGTGGGCTTATTGCATTTCCGCTGTTGATATAATGACCGGAAATCATTGATATAATGTGATTGTTGTCGGTCTATTTTTATGAATATTTTAAATAATATTGATGATTGATGTTATTACAAACAAACTATTGTCTATTGTGAATTGTGTTTTATATACAGGTTTATATTGTGTGGATAAATGATTTATGTGAATTAGAAAGTGCGATGCGATTATTTATATCCATCTGTCTAACCGTACAAATCTACCACTAATATTTACATTGTCATTTGAGTGTGTCAATATAGCTTTTGTTTTATTGTATCTTTTTGGCAAGAATAACAAATATATTTTCACTTAATTATTCGTTTATCCACATACATGGGTGAATTAGTTAATTAACATCAATTAATTCGAATTTTGATTTTAGGCTTGAGACTATAGAGATAATGACAATTCGCGCTTGATTTGCATTTTGTTAATATTCAAAGTCGCGGTTGCGCTTAACTAAACAAAATACTCTTCCATGTTTTATTTTGAGCTTCAATTGCCAGACAAAAATACAGGTTTGCATATAGTCTAGCAAAATAAAATAAAATAGTTCAAAATATCTACAAAAAATTCTGCGTCGATTTTTACTTGCGATATAGGAACTATAAGGCAAATTTTGGATTCGTGCAAAAAAAAAAATTTGGAGATACAATCAAACATGACATTACGATGATAGAGAGCACCAAAAATAACGGTACTTGCCCTACAACCGTAAATGAAAAGTTTAATCATCTCAAAAACGGCTCCAACGATTTTGATTAAAACAAATCAGTAAATTACTTTAGATATGGTGTACTTTTTGATAAAAAAAACAAATTTACCAAAAACCGTTATTAACGGTACCTGCCATATAACGGTTTTTTTAATTTTCGATTTTCCCACTAACGGCTCAAACGATTTTAATCAAATTTTTATGCAAAAGCTCTTTTATGATATTAATAATATTGCATATCAAAATTTTGAAAAAAGAAATTTTGGATTTTTTAAAAAATATTATTTTTTTTTTCAAAATTCAATATTTCAAAAATTAGTTGATGAATTTTTTTGAAACTAGGTTCAAAAATGTATTTTAATACATACTCAAAATTGGCATACCAAAACTTTTTATAGAAAATGTTTTTAAAATTTTATATATAAAAAATTAGTTTTTAAGAAAACCGCTCCAACGATTTCAATTTTTTTTACATATTCATATTTTTTCAAGTATCAAAATGCATACTCGCTTTTGAGCTCTTAGTATTTTAACTAGTTGCTTATATATTAAAATATCAATATACAATGGAAAATTTTAATTAATATATAGGCTAAGAGCAAGACAGCAGCAAAGGCTTTCGGCTTTAGTTTTAAAAATTAAATCATATAGAAATTTTAAGGTTATTGAATATATATTTTAATTTTTAAATATTGCTTTGCTTTGGTTCCTTAAGAAGTTCCAAAATGTTAAGGTAGTTGTTGTGTTGTTGAGGTTGTCGTGATAAAAAACATGGACTTGGAAGTTGTGGCAGCTGGGGCAAGTAGGTGAAGTTTCTTTCCTGAGCAGGTGTTGGTGGTTGAATTCAGTGTGACCAAGGCGTAGTCAGATGAATATTCTGAGGTCAGATTTTTTTTTATATATTAATATTTTTTTTTAAATTACTTTCATATTTTAAAAAATCTTAGCTCCAAGCAACTGGAACATAAGAGCAAGTACGTGCGATCCAATCGTGAATTCAATTTTTTTCGTAAAGGGTTCGTGGAGAGTTTAAATTCACAAAGTTCGAACAAAAAAATTGTATGCGTTGTCTGCCATTTTGAAAAAGCTTTAAAAGACCTTAATGCAATTTTCTCGGCTCCTTTTGAACGTTAATCAATATTTTTGACTTTGAAGGTAAAAGTATTTTATAGAACTTTTGCTTATAAATATTTTTTACATATCCTTCAGATGAAAAGTTTCTGTCGAAATATTTGAGTGAAAAATTGTTTTTAGAGTTTATTTCGCCTTTTGTTCACCTGAGCGAAAAATAACCTACTTTAATAATTTTTTATTATTTCCTACATTTTTGTTTTGTATATTTAGATTTTATGTATAATAAAAAAGTGTCTTAAATACAGCATTACACAAAAACTTAATATACAAAAATGTAGGAAATTACGTGCTCTACAAAAAATTATTAAAGTAATTTTTCACTTAGATGAACAAAAAGCGAGATAATTTTTTTTGTTCAAAAATTTCGACACATTTTCTACAAGAACTTTTCATCTAAAGGAGTCATCAAAAATATTTGCAGGCAAAAGTTCTATAAAATACTCTTACCTTCAAAGTCAAACAAAAATATTGCTCTTCGTTCAATAGGAGCCGAGAGAATTGCATTTAGGTCTTTCAAAGCTTTTTTTCAAACTGTCGGACAGCGACAAAACAAAGTAAAGAAAGCCCAGAAAAATTAATGGCTAGAATGGCAAAACTACGAAAAAACTTGGGTAAAGTTGAATTATGGTGGCAAGTGTTGTTCCGACGTCATCAGCATTTGCTTAAAAGTGCCCTTTATTTGAGGGGGAATTAAATTTTAAGAGAGAGTGAAAGGGGGTTAATGTTTCGCTTATTTATCGAAAACTATCAGTTTTTTTTTTTTCTCAAAAAATGTGAAAAGCAAAATTGTAGCTTATGTGTGATTCTACAAACAAAGTATTGAAATATTTTTGTTCATAAAATATAGATTTAAAAATATTTTCCTCATTATAAAATCAAGTGCCAAGCTAGGATTTCTTTTTTATTTACTGATTAGATCAAATTTAATTTATTAACAAAATGACTTAAGGGTCTCTTTTAGACAGTTACATTATCTTTTAAAAAAAGGACCTATTAACGAATTGGTTAGGTTAAAAAGTCTGAGTTAGGGGTAAAAGAGAGGAAATTCAGTTGCCATTGCCAATTAACTTCAGCGAGCAGTTTTTGTCTAGGGTAAATTCGGGTGATATGGCACCCAAGAAAAAAACTTGGGGGGCTTTTTGTCAATCTCAAGGAATTTTTGTAGTTGCCATTTTAACGATATATTTACGAAAAACTCACACATACTCCTTTTTCTTTTTTTCATTCATTTTACCCTATTTTGAGGGGTGGTAGTGCTAACTTGATTATCAAGTAAGCCTGGTAATGGCTATTTTTTAAAAAAACAAGCGCGACACATATTTTTCTTTCACCACAAATTTATGACATTCAATGCCATTATTGGATTCTTAAAGTTTTGAAGTAGTAATGCTAACTTGACGGACATGCACTTTCCGGTTTTTTAAACTTCTATTAACTAAATGATTTTTACAATAACAGACTGTGAACGTCCTGGTTCCTGTGTCCTGTTTTTTTCGGGTTGGTTCATATCGTCCCCGCCCATATGCCAGAAGCATGAATATGCAAAATAAATTTTGTCGGGGTGTTTAGTTACCTAGTTTTATTGATACATTTATCTGTATTCCCGGACATTACAGTACCGTTAATGTGCGTATATGGAAGGAAATATATTATTTTAAAATGTCAGTAAAAAGCTATAAGTTGGTTTGAGACTTTGTTTTCATCTAGTAAAACTTTCAAAGACCATGTTGCAATATTTTCATTTTTGAACATTTATGTTTTTTGCTTAAAGCCTAGCTTAAAGTTCCCATCCGCAAACAAAAATCTATGCAATTATTCTCTCAAGTCAAAAATAATTGAGGTGAAATGTAAAATTAATTGTTTGCATGATTGGCTTACAGTTTCATGCAAAAAAAACCATAGCTGTCATGGAATGTCATGCAAAACAATAGACCCGCAATTGTTTTGCATGCGAAAAACAATGTGGTGAATAAAAATATTTTTTTTTTGGATGGTCGGTTTACACTTAAAAAAAAATATATATATATATTCACCTCAAAGCATTATTTGTATGCAAATCGTTTTTGCATCCAAAAATTATTTTTTTCCATTTTTAGGCCTATTATTTATTTATTTAAGGTAAATTAATGACCCAATGGGTGGCTTAGGCCAAGGCAAACGTTTTTCACCTTGAATATTATTCAATATGGTCCACAAAACAAGTGGAAAATCGTTTTGAAAACTTCAAATCTTTTTTCGTATGGGAACTATAAACTATGCTTAAGGTGGACTTTTATATTCAATTGCCAATATTGTAAATTCAGCTTTAAGTTTAAGATTTCATCTTCTTGACAAATTTTTGATGTGTTTATTCCAAGTAATGGGTTGTTGGAATTACAAAAGGATATAACACACTTAATTCTATGTAAGACGAAAAATAGGCCTCCAAACTATGAAGGTTTTCCTTTCATATTAATTCTCCCTCTCATTATGTTAGCACAAATTTTTAATTTTGTAAATTATATAAATGCACATGTTATAATAATACTCGTACTCTACATAAGTAATAACTAGTTTACTCTATTTGTGTTCTACATTTCGTGTTGAAAAAAAAATTCAAATTCAAATTAAATGAAGTGCAAAATTGTTATGACACATTTTTTCGTAAAATTTTAATTACACAAGCATAACAGGATTCACATCCTTTTTTAATGAGAGATAGATGGTATCTTTTTGAATAAATGTATCATTCTTACAACCGCATATTCTGCTGAAATAATTATTATGATAGTCGCATATGAAATGATGTATGTTATATAGGTTTATAATTCTACTTTTTTTTACTTTTTCAAATAAAAATAATCACATCCACTGTGATGGTAAAAAAAACCTCTTTCAATTTCTCCACCAGCATTTATCAAAGGTTTTCATTTTTTTTTGTAACTCTCATAGTCTTAGGATTTCCTTTACTTTTTCTTGTTTTTACACTTGGCTGTTTTTTTTTTTGTTTTTTGCTTTCCTTCCTCAAAAGATGTCACTGTCGTCGTTGGGTTTTTTTTTTTTTGTTTTTTTGTAGGCAACGTTCTGTTAGTGATGGTGTCCCAATTCGAAGTGCCTACAAATTCACAAGTGCAATTGATGTTGTGTTCTACTACAACGAGCGACCACGATGAAAGAACAAGGCGCACATATGCTGGCCTGGCCTGGGTGACACAATTTCTCCTTTATGGCTTCGTTTTTTTCTGCTCGTTACTCTGCACTTTATATGATACCATATAGCCAAGCCATCATCGTGGTTAAGAGATTACATATACTAAAGCATCTTTGAGGTTCCTATTCTTAACCAGTCTTTAATTCAACTAGATGACAACTGGCATATAGAGATACACGACGAACAAACAACAAAAAAGTTGGTTGTCTTTTTTTTTTTTCTAATTTTATACTACTATGGTGACCATCTCTAGCTTACCATTTCTTAGCGACCAGCGGGAAAATGATTGATTTCGTGGGTAGATAAATAAAGTTTTAATAAAACTTAACCTTGCGTTGGAATATCTTTGAATCCATCCATTGTGTACGAAAAAGGTTGACTCAACCAAATTTGCATGCGAAACTGAAAGAGACTGAAAGAAGCTTTGTGGTTGAAGCCACATCAGACTGTAGGACGACAACCTTCTAAGTAAGTAATTAGTTTGTAAAAGTCCTTACTTAGAAGGCAGTTTTGGAAGTCAGGGTGAAACATCAATTTTCTTTAAACTTCGAGGAGAAATCCTTGCAAGTACAACTGAATCCCTGGAAAGTAATTCGAATAATCAAAACAGCAAGCACGTTTGACACAGTCGTACACTTAATTTTTCTATTTTAATGTTGCGGCTGTGCTGCTGCTGTGGTTGGTGGATTGGATGGTTGGTATGCGGTTTTTAGCACTTGTCCATCATAATGTGACATAGTAGATATATTGAAGCTTGCACAACCACCGCAGCCCCTTTTGTAAGATCAAAGTAAAGCAAGCTTTGAGTTAATAGTTGTTCTACACTAAAGGAATTACTTAAAGAGGCCATGTTAGGTTGTGCATTTTTTTTTACTTATTTTTTTTTTATTCATCAGATTCTCCGACCTCAGGAAAAGGGTTATGCTATGCTGCTGATGCAGATGCAATTTACTTTTGCATTATAATTACAACACTTGTCACTTTTGAAAATCAACATGTTTTTTTTGGCGGCGGAGTTTTTTTTCTATCTTTTTAATATGTGACACTCTTGACAGTCGGTGGTATACTTACATAGGTGCACAAACATAGTCATATCATTAAGTAACAGGTTGCGCAAATTTGTGTCTCTAAAAAAAAAAAAACACTACCTCAAAAGGGATTTGAATTCGTTTCATATAAAAGCTTTGTGTCTTTTTATTTTAAGTTTGGTATTTATTTTTGTTTTATGTAAAAATGGTGTGGTTTTAATATTATGAGGACAAGAAAGAAAATGTCAGTATAAAGTGTTGGTAGACAAAGTCAACTAATGATTGAAATAATTAGAATTAAATGCTTAAAGAATGTGCTTAGCAGGAATCTAAAACAGGTATTTAAGACAATTTTTAAGGTAGGTACATTTGTTTTTAATATTTAATAAGTTTGGATTTGGTAAACAATTGTAGTTTCCCTCTATTTTTGCCGGCGAACAACACGCTACCAGAAATTATTGAATGTTCAAATCACTGATGATATAATTTTTGCCACAAAAAAAAATATGGAATGAAACCGTTGGCATGTGCGTAAAGTTAGCACCGCCATTTTCAATTTCGTAAAAGGAAAAAGTTGTGTTGTAATTTATGCTGCTAAGATCTTAGAGGATAGGTACCCATTTTTAAGCGTAAATCTACGACTGCCATTTTCGATTTAAAAACTAAATGTTGTACAGCATTGTGACCTACTCACGCTGCCTTGTATCAAAATTTCCTGTTTTGTGCTCAGTTTGTGATGTCATGCGAAGAAAAGTTTGATGCAATAAAATCAAATATTTCCAACTTTTACGGCCAAAAATAAATTTTGAGAAATTCTACAGCGTTTTGCAAAATTTATTTAAGAGATTAAGATTTTTAAAATGAAAAAGTTTCACCGTATTGTTCTCAACTTGTGCTACCTTGCGTCGTTAATATTGAAAAATAAACTGCACGATTGGGTTGCACTTGCTCTTATGTTTAAGACGCTGTGGGTTTAAGTTTTAAGAACATTACATGTCAAGACTTGGAAATTATGACAGAAAAATGTTTAAAAGCATAAATTACGATATTTTAAATAGCTAAAACAACTTCTTTGATAGTTCGAGATGAAAAAAATACAACGCCATCTTAATTCTTGATTGAATATGATTTTATGGAGAAAAAATATTTAAAATCGCTAGAGCGGTTTTCTTAAGAAATATTTTTTTATATATCAAATTCTAAAAACATTTTTGATGAAAATTTTTGCTATGCAAATCATCGTAAGTATTTATTTGTGTGCATATAAAAATATAATTTCAAAAGAAAAATGTCAACCCGTTTTTTAGATATCAAATTCTCAAAAAATAAATCTAAAACTTTTTTTTTTAATTTAAAAACTTTTCTTTTAAAATTCGATATGCAATATTTTTTAATCTTATTTGAAATTTGTATAAAAAAATAATCTAAAACTGATCAGCCTATAATGAGAAAATTAAAAATTAAATAAAATAGTTCTATGAGAAATACTATTAATAGTTGCTATTTGTAATTTTTAATAATTTTTGGTACTTATTTAAGCACACACATAAAGTTTTATAAAAATCGCAGGAGCCTTTTTAAAAAAACAAAAATATTTTCCTAAACGATTTTTTAACATTTATATGTAAGGTACCGTTATTTTTTTCTTAGAAGTAATATTTTTTTCTTAAAATACCTTACAGAGTGTAAAAACCGATCATTTAGTTTAAATAAATTTAAAAATCCAAAAAAAATTTTGTTTTTTTTTTTTAATTTTGGTAATAAAAACTTTTGACATTGCTTAGAACCATCTGCATGCAACAAATTTGAAATTAAAATAACCGTTTTGAAGAAAATCGAAAGTAAAAAAATGGTTCTTTGGGTAGGTATCGTGAAACCATTATTTGAAAAATGGTTTGCCATCCAAAGGTAGCTTTTAGCAAAAGAAAGCTATTGGAATTTTTTCTAAGAAAAGTTGTGGAGCCGTTTTTTGAGAAAAAATAAGATTTTGTAAAATTGCTAAGAAAAAAATGTATGGAAGGTACCGTTATTTGTAGTTCTAAAGAAAGTGAAAAAAACGTGTGGGCAGAATAACTGAAAATCACTATGTACCAAATTTTAAGAAAATCGATTCAACAGACAGAATTTTGCCACCCACTTTTTTGGTTTCTCTGTCATCGGAATGTCATATTTAATTGTTTTCTCTAAATTTTTTTTGCACGAATCCAAAACTTGCCATATAGTACTATATCGCAAGTAAAAATTGTAAAGGGGAATGGATTTTGTAACACTTTCTGACCTATATAATTGGAAAGATCTCAACGAGTGCTATTATTTTGTATGGGCATAAGTCTGTATCTAGGGCCGGGAAAGCGTTATAACTCATTAACTGTTGAACTGCGCTATAACACCTATAATAGTTATTGGGATATATCACTTTCCCTGCACTAGATACAGACTTATGCCCATACAAAATAAATGATGTAGGATAGGTCAAAAAGTGTTGCAACGATGGGACGGAACTCATAACAATTATGCCCATTTGCAAAGGAGCAAATTTAATGGATTTTTTTTTTAATTTTTGAATTTCTCAAAACTCAAAACAAAAAAAAAAGGTTATGTTGTTTTGTGCACAGCTTATGCTGCCAACAATTTGCATTTGAAACTTTTACAAACAAAACTTTTTTTTAAAAAATCGCAAATTTGCTAATTTTACAAATGACATTTTTTTTTAATCTTTGAAATTTCTTCTTTTTTATCGGAACTAATGGTGCTTACTAAACGCTTCGCAAAATTGTTTTTGGTCGTTAAAGCTGCAAATATGCGAATTTTATTATTTATCTTTTCGGTGCATAGCAAGAAAAGTTGAGCACAAAAAAGTATGTTTCATTTTTAAGAAATTTAAAAAATTTGTTAAATTTGCAAATTTTCTTAAAAGCATTTATGACTTAAGGCGCAATTTGTTCAGCACAATAAACCGCAACTTTCATTTTTTTTTAAATCGAAAATGGTGGTGTTTTTCGGCGCATAGTAGCACAAACAAATTTTTTTAATTTTTAAGAAATTTCAAAGTAAAAAAAAAAAAATGCATTCGTAAATTTGCAAATTCGTGCTGATTTCATGCTTCGCAAAATTGTTCTTTTACAGTGAAAAGATGCAAATATGCTAATTCTTTTTTACATTTTTGGTGCTTAATTTAAAGGTAAAGTGACCTTCAGTTCAAATGCGTTGGCCAAGGACAACAATTGGGCTCATCAGTTAGATGTTGTTGTACCCTTCTAAGACGCATAATTTTAGTCGATGATTATCGACACGTATTAAATAAACAGCGCAAATGCACTGTAAATTATAATATTGTCTAGTGGAATTTGGTTAAATTCAGACAACTAGAAATAAATGATGGTAAAGCCCGTGGTGTGGCTGGTATTAGAGTTAGAATAAAAACGTAAATAATAGAAAATTTATTATTTTTGTTTTCATTTTTGTGAACTGTTGAATGTAATTCAATTTAAAGGTAAAGTGACCTTCAGGTGCTTAGCAACCCAAACTAAACATAAAGCAGTCCATTTTTTATTTTAAAGTAATTTCAACAAAATTTCATTCTTACAATTTGTAAATTCACGAAGTTTTCGCATTCGCATAATTTTTCGAAACGTTAAACTTGCACTTCCTTTCCGATTTTCAAATAAAAATATAAATTTTGCAAAATTGTTATTTTTTTTTGTATATTAACGGTTTAAGGCGGCACAACCTTAGCACACAACCTATAAACTGATGGAGCTATTTAGAGGTCGGATTCAAAAAACTTTTAGAAAAGTGTAGTCTTTTTTCAGTCGAAATATTTTCAAAACTTCATAAACTTCAATAAACCAATTCAATCTATTTTTATTTTGAGAGCATTTTATGAAAACATTGTAACTAAGTTTTAAATTGAATTTTCAAATAAAGAGTTTTGCTTTGCTTTGCTTTTATCTCTTAAAAAAAAATCGTAGTGGATTTGGGTTATCATAACATTCTGTTTCTCATATTGAGAGGAAAGAACCATAAATATCCAAAAAAAAAAGTACACATTTCAAATAAAAAAAAGTAATCTATAAAATATTATTTCCAAATTTATCTACTACAAACGGATCCTTAACAACATGTCGTTGTCGATGTTGTGTGAAAAAAATAACAATTTAACTACTTTCAATAAATAATGAAATCAATTCCATGTCCGTTTCATAACTTATTGGCTGTGAATATAGCAATTCGTTACAAATGCTGACTTATTCGAAAGTCACGCATCATTTCCAATCGTTTTTGAAAAGCTATACTGACTTTATATAACTTTGCGTAGCAAATACAAAAAAAAAAATATTTTATAATGATTTGGCCTTCACGCAAAAGATTTAATGAGGTATGGGTTTATAAATTGTCATATGAATACATATACAAGGAGGAGAAATGTATATTTGAACTGTAAATAAAATTTAAATGATATGACTATACATATTCGTTATACTTTTCTTATTTGATTGATTTTAATACTTGGTTGGGTTTTATTATGTTTCAAAGTTTGAAATGGATTTTTTTTATGCTCAACTGAAATATCTATTTTTAATAAAAATTGTTTTATTTTTTCTATTTAATTACAGAAAGCGTCAAATCCATTTTGGGACGACACACAAAAATTTTAGTTAAATACATGGTTAAATTGGAAACAAAAGGGGACAAAACAGAAAATCGTGTTTTGGTAAGTAAAGATTACATAAAAGTATTCATAATTTGATTTTGTTCTATGACATTGCAAGTCGAGATTATAAATATTATGAATTTCAACATTTTTGGCTGACTAAAGGCCGGTTTGTTCATAATGGGTTAAATCTATCATATGACTTACACAAGTTCTGATTAAATGGGGGTTATTGTTAATGAAATCGGTTGATTAAAATGTTTAATAATAAACAAAAACATTTGGAATAATCACTGACTCAAGATGATAATCTGTGAATACACTCTCTCTGAGTTTTGGATGGCAAAATTCTTAGTTAAAAATTAAATTCTGAACGACTAGTTTCTAAATGAAAAAAATTATAAAAGAACAAAGTAATACAAAATTTAACTCAGGAAATTATAAATCATGTAATTTATTCATGGAAAACCAACAAGTTTTATTAATCTTAAACACCGATATGCCAATTTCTTGAAATTGGTTTTTTACCATTAGAATTTGGTCTTTGGTCAAAACTTACTCTTGTATCCCATTTAGATTCTAGAACTAAATGAGAACGAATGAGAAAAAAGACACACTTTCGCACTCATTTATTTACGAAAAGTATCTGGACTCCATCTTGACGTTCGATTGTGACAAATTGTGAACGTATGTTGCCTTCTATTTAGCAAAGAACAAAATGAAGACCATGATAAGAGAATTATACTACACATTGAAAAAAGGGACAAACCGATACTGAAAATCTGAAAACTTTCGATGGTAAGGTATTTGTGAGTTATTTAGTAGATTTTTTCGAAACCTTGAACTCTTTTCTTCATTTGCTCCAAAAATATGAAGTGACTGATACCGTTATAAGTGCAATTGTTGATCATCTTGAAAATTTATCGCTATATTTAAAAAAAAAAAAAAAATCTGATTCTGGTTTTTTAGTAAACATTTCAATTTTTTGAGTGTTACAAATTGTATAAATATATTGTTGGGGGGATAAAAAAATTTGGAAAAAGATTTTGTTGGGAAAACACTGTAGCAGTACCTACCAGGGTTGTAAAAGAGTGCAATCTTTTGTAAATGAAATCTTTTGTGACTTTTATTAAAAGATTGCATTAATTGACTTCACTTCGGGACTGTGACTTCCAATTCTGAAATCACAATTTATTTGACTTAAAAAAGATTGCAATCATTTCTTGCAATCAATTGCATTCAATTATTAGAGAATACATGCATTCTTTGCATTCTTTGCATTCTTTGCATTCTTTTGCATTATTTGCATTCTTTTGCATTCTTTGCATTCGCTGAACAATCCTTGCATTCTTTGTATTCATTTGAATTCTTTTCCATTCATTTTGATTCTTTTCATACACTTAACAATCTTCGAATTTTTTGCATCCACTTGTTATCAAATTTATGGAAAGAATGCAAATGAATGCAAAGAATTCAGAGGTAGTAAAATGAATGCAAATGAGTGCATATGAATGCAAATGACACAAATGAATGCAAACAATTCAAAAGATGCAAAGATTGTAAAATTAATGCGAAGAATGCATGCATTCTAAAATGATTTCATTCAATCGATTGTTGTTAAATGAATTGAAGAACAAAATTTTGCCATAATTTTAAGGTCAAATTTGAAGTCAGAGTCTCAAACTGAAGTCAGTGAATATAATTTTCCAATTGAATTCAGTAAATGATTGTATTCAAAAAATATTGCATTCTTTTATAACCCTGAATTCGGCAAATGAGCTTTAGACACCATCAATTCATTTTCGAGATTGTAGCTATTAGTGAATTCGCGATAGAAAATTAAATGAATGTCGGTAACATAACCTGCACCACCAACATTCTGTTTAACTTATTTGATATTAGCGAAACTGTATACCATTCTCCATAGAAACATTCCCATTTTATATCCGCACCAATTGTGTTGCGAATCTGCTGTTTTTTTTTTTTTCTTTATTCCCAGAAAATCATCATGAATGACAAAAAACTGTAAGTTAAAACTTATAATTCTGAATATAAAAGTATAGTATCGTTAAAATAAAGAATTTACCATTCTTTTTAAAGAAATAAATTGTTTACAATTTTAAGATGGTGTTCAGACAGGCTTCACGTGAGGCCACTTATTTTGAAGTGAGGTCTGTCTGAACACCCTTCAAGATTTTAGAAGTGTCAATAAATGACAGAAGCGATACTAGTTCGGAAAATGATAAGGAAGTTCAGGAATGGGTAATATAGTTCATCCGTAGAGTTCACAAGTAAAAAAAAACACGAAAGCGAATCCAGCACGAGTCTGGCAACTCTAGGGGAGTAGAATATTGCGAATTCACTAATCGACATGATTAATTTGATTCAATCGCGATGTCGCAGATTGTCAGCTTATTATTTTTTTTGTATTATTGAATATACAAGGTATGCCATTGTAAGAATATGCCATAATCTTTGTAAATGGCGTCAAATGTCACTCTTTTTATGAGTCAAGTAGTAAAATAAAATTTATATATTTGATTTGGTTCTGTTTAAAAACTGATTTTGAAAATGTGTGCATTTTATTGGATGATAAAATTGATTATCTTTATCTTTACGGATCTTAAGTTTTCAACAGAATTGTATTAATACAAAAACAGTTTGCTGTCAGTTTGTAATTGTGGTTTTGATTTGCTTAATTTATTTGAAAATTATGCTCAAAATATAAAGGAAATACATTGCACGCAACTTCAATAAAAACAAACATTTTTACATTTTGTTTGCTATCGTGAAATTTCTTGCAAATTTTCACAAACTGTCACAAATTCCTGTTTGTTAACTCAAAAAAATTTTGCATCGAAAGAGCGCAATGACAGATCAAATAATTTCCCCTCCGTTGAAAAACTTGCAAAATTCCTGCTACACAAATTTCTGTGAGCACAAAGTGTTGCAACTACTGTAAAAAATCGTAAATTTCTCTCACAGTGTTGCCACCAGAAATTTTTCCGAATTATAGATTTTCAAACAAAAAATTCAGTTTATTCAATTTTCTTACAGAAGATCTGCATATTCCAATTTTTTACTTTTGTTTTCAAAAAAGAAGAACAAAATAAAATAAAATAAGCATAATATAATTAATTATTATGTCACGATTTTTATCAAAGTAAGCCAGCCAATAGCCGGAAGCCGTAAAAATAGAATAAAAAAATTAGTGGCTTGAATTTTGATGAATGATAATTTTCTTTTCCAAAATAATAAAAGTGCAGTAGATTCGATATAAAAGCTGTAGATTTGTTCTACGAAAAAAGTGCATTAGATCTATTGAAATCATGGCAAAGTGGCAACGCGCCGTTTAAACAGAAAAATGTCGTTTCTAACAAAAAGTTGTGCAGTTCAAGGTTCAATGCGTTTTTTATTATCCGATTGAATTTTCCCCTCGTTTCAAAATTTGACAGGCTTTACACATTTTTTTTTGAAAAAGATACCAAACAAAACTTGTACATTCGAGGAAACTAAAAACTTGCTTCCAGGGTACTGTACTTCGTGAAGCTGAATGGTTCACTAAGTATACGACTCCAGACAACCGTTTCAGAACAATATAATCACTTTTATTGCATTAAAAGAAGCATGAAATAAAATTTCTTTAAACAATAGAAAGGCACCATTTTAGTATTTGACATCGTGATCTGCTATCTTCCCCGGGATTGCTTAGGTTTGCCTGAAGCTTAGCTCAGTTCCACAGATGAATTTTTACAAAGTAAAGATCCGATTAAGAGTTAGCTTTGGAAACCGCTGCTTTTTCAGTTTCGTTAAACATCACTTGTAAGATGAAGTGCAAATGTACAACAATGCCTCGAGCCATAAGAGAGTTTTTGAATATCAGCCCCATGTTCAAGGCGACAAGGAAGATCGAATCTCCGGCTTAGGTACTACCGGAACAGAATGTGTGACAGATCTGAAATAGATGTCAAAAATTCTGCAGTAGATGTCAAAAATGCTGCAGTAAAAGTTAAAAATTGTTCAATACTTGCAGCTTCGACTGCAGCATTTTTCCCAGCTCCGTTTTGCATTCTGTTCAGACAGTTAGAGACCAAAGCAATAGCAGATGTCAAACCACTGATGACTGGAAACAGTGCGCCCAGGATCGGAAAGAATGGAAAGCCACCGTCACTGGGTCTCAGGTTGAAAATTATTACATATCAATTAAACGCTACTCAGGCCCAGTGAAGTATTTAATTGTGTGTTTAATAGATTTCAAAAGCTTTCAAAATTACTCCTTGAACATTGAAAGACTCTTATCAGTGCAATAACATTTCATAATCCTTCAAATTAAGTCTTATCTGTTCACCCATAGATATTAGCAATTAGTTTCCTTAAAAAAAAACCACCTGCCCCCTCGTCTCGTGTCGTGTCGTATAAGTTTCTGTCTCCTTCAATAAATCCGCATTAGCTCTTAATACAAAACCAGGTGAAATGTTAAAACAATTTTCCATAGAGTTAAGTTTATTTGTTCGTGGAGGTAGAAAATCCCTCCTCACTTTTACAAGGAGTATTGTAAAGGCGGTGAGGGGGGTGGGGGAAACCTTAACTACAAGCTCTAATGAAATTCGAAGAAGAAATAACTTTTGTCGTGTCGTCGTTCTCTATAAACATAAATCCAATACTTTATAGTATTTCTCTCTCTCTCTGTATACTTTACAGTCCTCACTTCCCTTCGCAAAAGAATATATACAGTTCCTTCTCCCCCTCGTCATGCAAAGCACTCAAATAGAAAATGTTTTCGTAAAAGCATATAATCCTTGAAAAGAAGAAGTCCTTTCATTTAAGGCTCGTGTACTTTTATTGGTAGAAAAGGTGAAAAATTGCACTTAAGCGTTTTGTCGGAGAAATGAGGGAATTTCAAAAATCGTTTCGAATTACCGTAAAAGGAGTGTTTTTTTTTACTTCTTGTGTAAAGACTATATAGAAGGTACAAGCGTACAAGCTTACAGGTAGGCAGGCAAAGGTATAAGTTACAGAATTATTTTACTTTAAAAATTCAACAAATTGATGTGAAGCACCAAAGGGGATTTTTTTTTCTGTAGTCAATATTAAATTGAATTAAATTGTAACTGATATTTCTGATATCTGTTTGTCGCAACTTGAATGCTGAAATGAAATTTAATTTAATTTTATTTCAATTTAAATGTTTTGCATAAAGTTTCAATGATTCCGAATGCAATAAGTTGAGTAAACTTTTTTTCAATAAAACAAAAATAAAATAGCAGGAATATCCTTCTGTGACTTGTCCCTTGATCCTTTGAACTGTCAGGTTTTTTTTGTTGTTGTTGTTGTTGTTTCTTGTCATAAGGCGACGATGATGCTATGAAAAATGATAAATATTTTCTAAAGAATTTCTATTTAACAAAGAGCCACTACAGTTATCACAAGTGGGTTCTTCTTCTCTGCAGGAAAAATCGAAAGTGTTGAGGGCTTGAACTTTTCATTGAATTTGGAGGGGGATGAACAAAATATACAATTCTGACCCTTGCCGCCCGTTTGCCTTAAGAAATCCCTTGTCCTTTCTGTGTCTGCATTGTCCTGTTGTCGTGTCAGCTACCAAGATTTAGATTCTCTTTTCTTGTTCTTATTGTTGCTGGTTATGAACAATGGCGATGAAAGTTTTCCCCAAGTGCGAAATTTATGTTTTTATTTAATTTCGCACTCTGATTTATTATGAAGGTTAATTAGCAGTGTTTTATATCAATTTATATAATTATGATTAGATAGAAAATAATTATTTGTGTATGTCTACCTCAAAACACCGTCGCGTCGCATTGATATCCGATATCGTGTTGATTAACAATTAAAAAGTAAGCGCGTAAGATAAAGACGCTTCGAGGTTATATTTTATAAAAGCTTGTGAAGTCGAGTGTTGAGAGCAGCAATGTTGACATTTTTTTATTATTGTTTTAATAATAAATTACGACTTGTGAGTTTTTGATGAGTCGTTTATTGAAAAATGACACCAAGCGGGAAGGTCTTCGGCCAGCTTTATTGTTTGAATAATAACGATGTTAATTGAAATTCGATGATGCATAAATGACAAAGAATTTTTTAATAAATTTATTTGATTTTAATATGTATACTATTTCGCCCAGTATATGAAGTATAAAAATGATGATTTTTCTATTTGAATGTTTAGACAAAAATCAATTGAGAATGAGGGGTAGTCGATAAATTTGTTTAAACAAGTCGAAAATTAAAATAATGCGTGTAATGTTACGACTTTTTTCAATAAAAAAATGATAAGTGAATAAGTTTAGCTGAAAGCGATCAATCTATGGAAGCAATTACGTTTTCCCACAGAAAACTAAAGTGCAAAATTAATAAAAACCTACACATTTTTGCCTTGATTTATCTAGATAACTTGATGTACGAGTCAACAAACTTTTTTTATTTTGACATTTATAAAATTTGCCAAGCGTTGAGTTGGCTCTTCTAAAAATATTCTTGTCAATGTTGAAGTAAAAGTTGAACTTCTTGTTCAAAAAAAAGAATTTCAAACAACCCAACCAACTTGAGGACTTGACCAAGTTTACTTGTTCGAAGAAATGAAAATACCTTTTAAGGCTGAGCTCAAGAAAGTTGTTGAGACTAAAAAGAAAAATTAAATAGTTTTGTGGAATACAAAAATTAGTTAAAGGAATTTTATTTGAACCTTGAATTTGAATTAAAAGCATTGTAACACTAAAATAAATAATATTGGGCCTAGATGGCTTCCTTGTGGTACACCGAAAGAGGAAAGTGCCTTGATGGCTTCCTTGTGGTACACTAAAAGCGTAATATACATATATATACAAAAATGCGTTCATTTCTTTAAAATTCGCAATCGTTTTTCCTTTGACAGTCACAGAGTTTTGCCGCAGCAAGGAAATAGTTAAGTTAGGTGAGGTAGAAGTGCTGACAGTTGATCTACTAAGATCCGTTGTGATACCCAAGGAAGTTTTACTCCACTTAAAAAACCTATGTGTTCTGTTAGCAGTCAAGCCATTTAGAGGCATTGATGAAGTTCAGAAGGCTATTAGCCGAAGTTCAAGAAAATTCCTCTTTGTTTCTTTCTTAAATGACATAGTGCTGGGCAGTAGCAAAGGAAATGTAAGGTATCCTCATGTGCTTCTTCATCGCTGCACCCTCTGCAAAAGTGCTCACTACTGAGCCTCATTTTCTTTTTATAGTATCTCATTAGGTTGTGTCCGGTGATTATGCTGACAAAGGAACGGAGATGTTTCTTGTTCATTTGCATAATTTTGTCTGTCCTCTGCTTATTGTTATTTGGCCATAAATTTCTAGTTGTGCCGCATGTTTCAAACAGATTCCATTTCTCATTGGTTTTTCATTGGTTCTCGGCAAAGGAAGTAGTTAGAGTAGACTATTGCTAAGACCTTAGATGTTGAACGCATAGACGATTTGGTTGAATGTTCTATCATCTGAAAAATATAAGGTTGGTTTGTGAGTCCTTAACCTTAGTTAACAGCTGCTGTAAGGCCTTTTAGTCAGAAACCGTTATCTGTTGTCATTTCGTGGAGACTGTGCCTACTAATTAATCTGTCGAGGATGTCTTCCCTTCCGAATTTGGCATTGAAGTCTCCAGGCACTCCCAAATCCGTTGGCTCCCCACAAGTATTATTTAAACTTACTTACTAACGTATCCGGCTCCAAACCAATGAAAGGTAGCCTTTAACAAGACAGCCTTCCATCCTCTACGATCCTGAGCACGCTGCTTCCAGTCATCTAGACCAATGCCTCTTGCATTCGTGATGGCCTGCTCTTTAATTCGAAGTCTCAGTCTTCGTTCTTCTTTCGATTTTGGGAACTGGGGTTCAAAGACTCTGGTTGGAACATTACATATTGTCCTTTCGTTTGATGTGGCTGAGGCAAAGTATTGAACATGTTTCAAGTTTCTGACCTACACCGACATTTTGATTTTGATATTTATCATACAATTCTTCTTCTCCTCTTTTCCCACTTCTTGCACAATTCAGGACCAAACATCCATATAGTAGAGTGTAGTATCAATATCGCTCGGCACCATAAAGCAAGATAAGCGTGTGCATCGTCTTACACTTCATGTGTTTAGAACCCCTTGTTGAAACCCTGTTCATGTTTGGAAGAGCTTTTCCCTTGTTGCACATTTTATCGCGTATTTTCCAATCTCACGCAACACTATTGGATCATTTTTTCCGAGGTCCCAAGCTCAACCATCCCCATATAGCTCTTGACAATGAATGATATAGGGCTTTGAGGTCTATGGATGGATAGTTAGCCTCGAACTGAAATTCTTTTATCTTTTCCAGGATTTGCCTCAAAGTAAATATTTGGTCTACAGTCGATTTGCCTAACCGGAAGCCATGCGTTCTAGGTTCATACTGTCAAATCGTCGCCGGTCTTCTTCCCATTTGATTGTAACCATTATCTTACACTCCTCTCTTTCACAACTTAACCCTTTTTTTACGTAGTTAGCTGCTAAACCCACTGGTGGAGGGCTGAAATTTATGGGTCAATCGACTTTTTCATAATCACTTTTTCAGAAAGCTTGGACTGTTCTAAAAAATCGTACTGACTTTAGTTTTAAGTATGTATTTACCAAGTCCTTCGTCCTAGCTTAAATTGGAGATACCACCGTTGATTCTTTTACAATGCTTTCCCTCAGTGTAAAGAATTCTTCCTCTGAAGTCTTTTCTAGATCGCCTTGGGAAGAAGAATGCTTCGCTGCAGGGTAATTAGAATTGATATCCTACTCGACTGTCGGCAAAGGATGGCTTAATCTAGCTTGACAGTATGCCCCCCATGAAACCAAATTTTCCAAAACATTTTGGATGGTTTTGGCCACTATTTTATCTTAAACAACACCCCGCAAAAACTTATGATTTGCACGATTATTGAGCTGAGCGTGCAATTAATTGGATGGCTAGCCTGATACTTAGCCCTATCTTTCTGAAACAATAATTCGCTTTAGTCCAAAGCCCTTATATCTGGCCATCATGAAGAATCGGTTGTAATGCCTCGGTAGCGCTCTCCATTGACCATTATGTATTTATTTCCAATTTTTCCTTGAAGAAAAATCCAAAAACCGAACCAAGCAGTCACAACGATACAAGCTCCAAACGCGGCAATTTTGCTTGCTAGCGTATCAATCAAAAAATTGAAGCGATTGTGATTCGGAGCCAATTGGACCTTGTAAGCAAATAACCCGATTTCTTTATGAAAAATTCTCTTCAGACGTTTGGTGTGTTGAGGTTCTTGGGCTTGTGTGAACACTTTAAGTATCACCTGGAATATTTTCCCTTGAGCGTACAGTAAAAAACACGGGAATATGTACAGTTATCAATCAACAAACCAGTCTTACTAACTTTCTTGGAAAACTTGCATACATGAGCTGCAGTGTTTGCATTATTTTGATCGAAATTTCCATTCAAAAATTGCAACTCAGCAACTAGCTTTACAAAATTTCCCAACACTCTTCATTTACGTTTCCATTTCTTTCAAGCGTATACTAGCTGTCAGTTTTTAAATACCAAACGAATGTCTAAACCTAGGAACATCGGACATGTCTTCTTCAAATTGATTCCTTATGACCGCAATAATTGCTTCGATCCAAACCGCAAGTATAAAAACTCCATATTCTTGAGAATATTTAAACCCCAGAAATGGTTGAAATTTGTAACTAACTTCTCTGGTTCTTTTCGAGCTGTCGCGCCAGTAAAATTTGTTTTAGTAATTTTTTTTTTAGTCAGTTAACCCCATAGAATCCTTATACGTACAGCCATTTCAATTTCAAAAGCGTGTTGCCTCCGATTTTTTGTTTATCTTCATGCTGTCTGCTCTTTTATGCCCCCAATAAATCATAATTTTCTAAATTACACCCAACAGTCTCTCTATAGACCGTATGAAAATAAATAAAAAAAATCTACAATTGTAACAACAATAACATTATTTAGTTCCTGAATGGCTGATGGCTATACGAGTACGCTTCGCATCGCTGATTTCATGAATCTGTTTTCCTCCATAACACCCATGGTAGCCATTTCTATGGCAAGTGCAATATAAGTTGAGTAATTCATTAATCAAATAACAAAACATTATTCATATCTTTATGATTTCTAATAAAAAAAAACCACATACAACGCACATAAATATATAACGGCTATGCTCTGCTACTGCGCCATACTGCCTTCTAGAAACCAGAATCCGAACTTAAGTCATATATTGCTCACCCCATAATATTGGATCCCATATGATACCATCCCTTCCTCTTCATGATAGCTCTGGCATAGAAAATTGTTCATTGGACTCTTGCAACTGTTTGATCTATAAAACTGAAAGAATTTCATATTTAATTTCTGAATCTAGTCAAGCTCAATGGTTGATGGTGCTTACGGGAGCGGGACATGTCCCTCTCTCTCACTGTTTCTTTAATAGATGACATAACCTAGTAACAAGGTTCTGCATACTGTCCCTTCCCGCACAGAGAAGGAGGAATATGATGGAGAACATATCAA
The DNA here is from genome assembly GCA_946251815.1 of Dasysyrphus albostriatus. NCBI lineage: Eukaryota > Metazoa > Arthropoda > Insecta > Diptera > Syrphidae > Dasysyrphus > Dasysyrphus albostriatus. The sequence goes on along the minus strand of OX276337.1, from coordinate 28,705,518 downwards.
TTGCTTGATGTATCGTGTCGGGTCTCGACTCGGGTGATATAAAATTCATTCAGCTTGCATTGCAGCTCTAGTAGGTTTCATCATAGCAAGGAAAAATGTCTCTGTTTGTGTTTTTTTTTTTTTTTTTTTTTTAATTTGTCATTCACTTTTTATGCGGCCCATTTTAAAACCGGGGGTGTTGACTATCGTATGTCCATTCGAACAGCTTCAAGAGTCCGCTAGGCATCAGCAAAAAAGATGGAAAAAAAAAACTTCTTCATGTTTCTCCATTCGAATTCACTGAGCATTAAAATCTAATTGACTTGACGAGAAAGATGCGCTTTCACTTAATGTGCTGTACATTAACCATGGAAGACAACGAAGAAGCTCTTTGAGAATGGTACACTGAAAAAAATAAATATCGGAAGTAAAATTTCGTATTGAAGCAAATATGCGATGTTTTGATACTCGTATATTTAAAAAGCATTTGCTAGCAAATTTTTTGAACTCCTTCTCCAAAAGATTTGTGTACAGTTCAGTTCAGTTCTCAATTGAATCGTACAGTACAGTTCTCAATTGAATCGTCTCCTCCATGCGCCCTCTTCGCATTTAGGACCAAATAACTGCCGAAGAATTTTTCTCTCGAAAGTGACCAATATCAATTCCCCTTTTTTTTACTCATCGCCAAGCACTCGGCGCCGTTAAGTAGAACTGGTAAATTACCGTTTTGTAACGCGTGCACTTTGTCTTTCGAGAAGGGAGTCTTGAACCAATTTTTTTAGCCAAATTGAAGTAGCAGTTGTTCGCTAGAGTAATTCTTCGTTTCATTTTCACATTTTTCGAAATTACTGCTACCAACAGTGATGTTTTGTCCTAGGCGATGTACAAAAGATGTGGCCTGGTTTTTTGATAGCATATATTTACTTTGTTTTGTCCTCACTCACTTCAAGACCAACGCATAAGCGTTCAATAGCTGTGAATGCTTCAAGTGCACAGCTCCCGATTCAGAAAACCTGTAGAATTTAATGCCTTCCAGGTTAACACCACTCTTGCGCACTATCTGCTCCAGGACTTGGTTGAAGTAATCACATGATAGCGCATCTCCTTGTCTGAACCCTGTTCACGTCTGGAATAGCTCGGATGAGCTTTTGGATGGATTTGCATGTTGCACAGCGTATTTTGTAACGTCATGCAGCATTGCTAGATCAGTTTTTTCGGGATTCCGAATTCCGATATCGCCAATAGAAGCTCTTGGCAACTTATGCTATCATATTCGGCTTTGAAGTCGATGAAAAGATTTTGAAACTCAAGTTGAAATTCTTTGGTCTTTTCCAGGATTTGCCTCAATGTGAAAATTTGGTCTATCGTTGATCTGTCTGGCCTGAAGCCACACTGGAACGTGCCGATAAAAGTGTTGCTGAAATTTTTTAGACGTTCACATTACGTTGGAAAGGATCTTGTAGGCAACTTAAGCAGGGATATTCGTCTGTTGTTTTTACAAGACATAGGATCTCCTTTTTTAGATTGGGCATATGGAGTTATTTGACCAGTCATCAGGCATACTTTCCTCCTCCCACACTTGGTTGATGAGCTGGTGCATGCACCCTACCGGGTCATCTCCATCCTTAAAGAGTTCCGAAGGTAGGCCATCTGGCGTATTTGCTGCGTTCTTAAGCTTGTGGATGGCTTTCTTAACCTTTTCAGTACTGGGGTCGATTCTCTATTTGTGAAACTGTGAAGTGATAAATATGATCATGCTTTCACGCCAAACGCGATTCCCGAAGGGTGAAAAAATGAAAGTGCCAAATTGTTTTCATATGATAATTCTTTTATCACAATCAATTCATTTAGTGAAAAGCTGTGAAAAGATAAATGATAAAGAGAAACAATTTATGCTCATTAGGTACACCCTAGTCGCCATCTTGGTCTCTTTATGACACAACAACCATCTTTTACTATGAGAGATTAAGAGAGATGAGATGCATTTCTCATTTTAGTACTTTTAAGTACTTTCTTTGACAGTTGTTTTTTATAACGAGTTCGGGAATCGCCTTGGGCGTGTTTGTGAAGTGATAAAATGATAAAACTCTATGAAAACTGAAAAGATACATTTTTTTCACTTCACGTTTTCACAGTTATTGAATCGACCCCGTGGGCGCTGGACCTAGATCTTCGTTGACTGGTCTCATACTTCTTTGTTCTCCTGTCGCTTCTTCTATACTAAATGTCCATTAAGCAGTTGCTGGCAATGAACAGGCATTATTTGACATACTCGTAATTTCAATTTCATCACATAAGTACCTACTGAAAAATTTAAGAAAATTCAAGTATGTACCTATTTTCATAAAAAATAATAAGGTACCATCTATCTACTTCTTGATTTCTTGATCTTTAAGAAAGGTACTGTAAAAGTTCAAAAAAAGTACTTAAGTTCGTTATAAATTCTGAAAACATTTGCAATTGCGGAAAATTACGAGGCATTGGGTGGATTCTACAAAACCTAATTTTTATTTTGTCTCCTTTATTAGAACAAACCTTTAAAATTGTTCCCAATTAATTGCATAAAGGTGTTTCCAAAAATGGAGAAAAGTAGGCGTGGTCATTGGGGGATTTTAATAAAACCACTCTCTTGTTTTCTTATTGCTGATACAAACAAATTCTGATAAATTCATATAAATAGTTAAAAACCTTACTTAAGTTACTCTCTGTTAATATTAACTCTTAAAAATGATTTTCAAATCGGTAAATCTTTCTCCAAAAAATCAGGAAATAATAAAAGTGAGGTTGCAGTGGGCAGATTTTACTCAAATTACCTTTTAATTTTTTTTTGTGTTCATAAAATCATACTTATTCAGTCATCCAAATCGCTAGATCCATTTCCAAGAAACCAATAAATAATTCATCTGGGCGTGGCAGTGGGCGGATATTCCTGTAACCATGTTCTTCTCATAACGTAATATCCAAAATATTTGAGGGTATTCTGAGAAATAGACTTAAAAATATTTTTTTTTTCTAAATTCCAAGAACTAAGAAAAGTAGGCGTAGCAGTGGGTTTATTTTACAAACAATTTTCTTATACTTTTCTTAAGATCTTGAATTCTTGAAAATGTTATCCAAATCTCTAGAACCATTTCCTAGACTCTGTTTTGTGTGTTCTTACCAAGGCTCTCTGGTAGAACTTTTTTTCCGCAACAGCAACCGTCTAGGAGATATAAGTCAAAAACTACAAAAAGCATACTTTAAGGCGCTTTTGCTCTGACACTATAGACTTTAGGAAAAAGGAAAGGAAAGAAAATAAAATTTCCTATGAAAAAGGTCTAAACGTTTTTTTTGGGGGATGAACCGTTCTCGAGATATTGGCTAAAACACGTTTTTAAAAATGGCGGCTTACGTACAACACCAGTTTCTAAAAACTCGCTAATTTTTTATACTCAGAAACGACTCATCTATCAATTCCAGTCATAAAATTTGATCATATAAGTTTTGCACTATGGAAAATCTTTTTTGACTTTGCCGACTGGTCTAATGGGTATTTGAATTCCATTCAAAACGTGGCCATTGACGAAATATCCACCTAAAAGTATTTTTGGGAAATCAAAATGTTTTTAATTAGTTCTGAAGCTGTTGACAAAAAACTTCTGTAGGCAGTCGAAAATTGTAAAAAGTTGAAATCATTTACTGAAATCAGAAGAAAATCTAATCATTTTCTTTGTTGTAAACTTTTTTTTTACTTGTCCTCCTTAGAAGTTGAAATTTTTAATTAATTTTATTTTCACAAAAATAAAATGTCTTATTTCAAGACTAAAATTAATTACACTTTCATTCAATTCATAATATGTTTATTTTAATAAGCATGATTCAAAATTCTGACACAATAAAGTTGTCTTATAAAAAAACAAAAAAAAAATTCCCTCACGCAAATAAAGGACAACGAACTGAATGCTACCGCACACGCAGTGTATCAACAAGTGCCGTGTCGCCCTTTTTTTATTTATATTACTCACTGATGCAAGTGATGACCAAATGACAAAAAAAAAAATACAACCAAAGGGGATTTTTTGTTTGTTTTTTGTTCACAAAGTAAATAAAGGGTAGGTAGCTCACTAACCTTAGATGTCACTGTATCAATAGCTAATTATTCCCAAAGGATATTTATGTACCTATACTCGAATATTTCAACATCAAATTAACTTACTTCCAAAAAACTGTGGAGGTCTTTTGGTTTGAAGCACCAAAACCAACAAGCAAGACAAAGAAAAAATTGTGTAGCAAAAGGATGAAGGACAAGTCATAGAAATCGAATTCAATACCACATCCCACCCAGCAACATCACTGAAAGTAATCAACAATACAAGGAGCGTGTTTAATGTGTTATTTGTTAATCCTTTAGGGACGAGTATCGTGTGAATAGGGGATTACGTATATCAAAACCAGACAAGATGCGGGACAAGCGAATATTGAATTACCTTCATCCACATTGTCATCAAGCTTTTCTGATTGTGAATAATACCTATACCCAGACCAATGAAAATATATAAGTTTGAGGGAGGAAAACACAACAGAAACAAAGGATGTTATTTTCAAACGAAAGAATATGGAGAAAGTTAGAAACCAATAGCCTTTTTAGTTTCTATACCTACGTATATTAACTAAGTCTAAGTTTGAAAGTTTCACTAGGTTTTAAGAAACTTATACGATAGGGATAAAAGTAAGCTTTTATAACTTTTTAATGTACTTTACATCACCTCCCCTAAATTAACTCTTTATTTCTTTTTTTTTCTTACAAACATATCAAATTTCAATTTATATTCTAACAAGTTTTGGAGAAAAAATGAGAGCTGCTTTCAGCGACCGTCTGTATTTTTTTGTTTTTAAACTTGTTCCAAGTCATTTTATCTTGTATGCATTTTTAAATAAGTAAAATTTAACTGCTTAAAATCTCTCATCAAAAACAGGGTGATCCATATACAGTTTCCGAACTTAAGAAACAAATTGAGGAAAATCAAAGATTTGTAGATAAAAAACCCTTTGAGAGGAACTATTAATAATTGCGTAGGAAAAAATAAGGCTATCCTTAACGTATTTTAACATTTGTATAAAAGGTCTCGCAATTTTTGCATAAAATTAAAGTATTTCCTTAAAACATTATAAGAGTGTTGAAAAACTTCATTTTCGAAATATATATTAAGTTTTCAAACATCAATTTGGAACAATTTTAAAAACTCGAGAAAGAAATTTGGGTAGGTACAAAACTCGTTTTTTATATTAGAAGCTTTCGCGTTTAAAAAAAAAACTTAAAATCAATCATACCGTCTTACAGAAATTTTAAAATAAAAAATGATTCTTTAATAACTATTTGTTAAAAAAATTGCTTTCTATCCAAATTAAGCTTTAACTTAAAGTTAGTACTTAATTAAATTTCTCTTAAGAAAAGCTTATTTTGAAAAAAAAAGTCAAATGCACGACTAGGTCGCACTTACCCTATAACCATTTTTTTCGTAGGAGCAATAGATTTTGAGAAAAACGCGCACAAACGCTCTCATTACCTAATTTACTAAGGCAAAATGAAGAACAAAAATTAATAACAGCGAAAAGCTCTTTTTATAACGTCTGTGCACTTTTTTTTTAAATCTGTTGCTCTACGAAAAAAAGTGTGATAAGCTTTTTTGTCCAGAATTTTATGAGCATTAACATAAACTCATTAGGAAAAGTGTTACTTTGATACGCTATAACTTCAAGATTAATAAACGTACCGAGTTCGTTAATAGCTCATTTTTTAGATAATTTTATTGTCTAAATATAATTCCTTTATAATTTTGTTGTAAAAGGAAATTTCATCGAGTTGCTGAACAAAAACTAAATCATTTTCTTTTTCAAGATGGCGGTGTTCCCCTTACCCCGGGCACCCCGAAATCTTGGTTTTTATTAAGAGGAGATGTAGTCAAATTCAAATCGTACAAAAATTTTAACCCATCGATTAAAGGAATTTTTATAAATTTTTCGACAAAATTTACTCCACCGTGAAGTTCTCGCATGATTTTCTCACAGTCTATTGCTTGTATGACAAAAAGTATGATAATCTTTTTTGTGTAGAATGGCATAAGCTACAATTTGTACCTTCACATTTTTTCAAAAAAACTTATAGTTTTTAAGAAATTAATAAAAAACTGAATTGACCCCCTTTAACCTTACCAAAATTCAGCTTTGTCGGAGTTTTTTCGTAGTTGTGCCATTTTTTTGTCTAATTTTCCTGAGCTACCTTTAAATTTTCAATGAAAAAAATTATTTTTTTTAAAATCCAAAATTGATTTCTCTCAAAATTTGTATATCCAATTTTATTGACATTTTAAAGGAGCTTTTGCATACAAATTTTGATTTAAATCGGCTAAACTGTTAATAAGAAAATCAAAAAACAAAAAAAGCGTTATATCGCTGGTACCGTTAATAACAGTTTTTGGTAAACTATTTTTTACCAAAAAACACTATACCTATAGTAAATATCCTGATTTTTTTTATCAAAATCGTTAAAGCCGTTTCTGAGTTTTTGAGTCCACAACTTGCCCTAAAGTACCTATGTACATTAGGGTGGTCCTTAAATTGAACGTAGTCTTGGATAGCCCTCATTCGATTCAAAACATTGAAAGACAATTTCCGTATTTTTTTTCAGATTTTTTGTTTTATATATGTTGAGGAGGAATGGTCATATAGGTAAGATCTCTCTGCAACTCCGGCTCTGGTTGTCGTTGTTGTTGATTGGCAGCTTCCTATTTGTAAAATACGTTTTAATAGAGAGCAACTGTAAAAAGAACTCGACAAAAATCATTTCCCACGCCAATTCTTTACTAATGAAATTTGGTACACTTAGTGATTTGAGATTCGGTGGTACTGCCTATTTTTTTTCTATGTACTTCAAATAGGGACTTCACAATTTAAATTAGAACATGGTCCCAAATTTCAAAATTTTAAATAAAGTAATGTCGAAGTCTGGAACTGAGTGAAGTTTATGTTTGAAGTGTCCTAAAATATGCGTTTGAGTGTATACTTGCATATAAAAATGACTCCAATACTGATGTGTACTAAATTTAGATAAGATATTCAAAAAATTTCAGAAATATTCCCAAGGGATTAGAACTAATTTAAGGACTTATTTTTAAAAATGTTTGTATTGGAAATTATTTTAAACGTAATCTGATTGAAACTGAACTAAATTTGACAAATTTGACAGCTGGAAGTAGCGAATTAAATTTAACGTCAACTGCTCAAAAACTGGAAAAAAAAAATCAAAAAAATACTTTTTTGGATGAATTATTTTAATCTAACATCAGACTAAGATTTTTTTTTTTTAAATAAGCACTAAAATTAGTTTCCCTTGGGAAAATTTCTGAACATTTTGGACCATCTTCTTTAAATTTAGTACAAATCAGTATTGGAGTTATTTTTATATAAAAGTACAGATACACTGCCCGTGTGCGTTCAGGTGTACTACATCTAAAAGGGCCTAGATCTAAATATACAGACGGATTTTCTCAAATTGGGTGCACATAATTCCCTTTTTGTTTGTCATATGAAGCAGTTTTTAAATTACAATTTAATTTCCAGGCTTAGGCATGAAATTGTGAATAAAATTATTATTTCACAACTTCACAAAACGAAAATTAACAAATTAATTCTTCTAAACGAGTAGTTACAAAAATTGGTAAATTTTTTTTTTTTAAATTTTGTATGTCAATCAGTATTTTAAACCATATTCTTATTTGTTATTTGAAAAAGTTTCACTTTTATAATTTTTGCCAACATCTGTTACATTTTATCCATGAACAATAAACAAGCCCTTTTCTTTGAATTTTTTTTTTTTGTATTTAATTTTTCTTTGTTTATTATTATTTATTTTTGTTATTAGACAGACAGACAGACACTGATGACTGGGTGCATAATGTAGCACCATTTGAATAATAAAAACCAACGAGGAGACGTGACTAAGCATATTCTAGTGAAAGACAAAATACAACAAAAAAAAACCGAACGTGACTTATTTTATTTTAATAATCCTGCCAATTAAATTGTTATGTTTGTATATTTTTTTTTATAGATTTTTAATTGAGATACCGATACCGAAAACTACTATAGTATGTGCGGTAGGGCAAATCTTTTTTTTTACTGAGGTTATGCTCTTTTTGTAGGTATAGGTTTAGGACGTACATGGAAAGATATCTAAGTTGAGGTTGTTATTTTTTTTTTCTTTGAATTGAACCCGAATTAAAAAAAAGAAAAAGAAATTTTAATTTATTTCTGTATAGTTTCAACGAATTGGCAATTATTTGCATGATTTTTTTTTTTCTGTCCGGAAGTCAATATAATAGAAAGGTGCAAATTTGCGTAATTCAGTGCGTTTGGAATAATATCAAACAGAGATATTGTGTATGGGTGGTCGTTGCGTTGTGTAAAATGTTTTGCCATCGATTGTAAAATTATTTTAAATGAAAATAAAACTTTACAGGAAATATCATTCATCATTTAGTTGCTAATTCCATAACTCGAAAATTTTAACAATATACCCGATGAACTATTGAGATGAAACTAAGGCTAGGAACGCACTTGATGCAATTTTCTGTTGAGTGATTATTTAGTCCAACAAATTGAGTATGAACGAACGTACCTCATGGGTTGCGTTCACTTTTTTTAGTCACAAAAAACCGGAAGCGCGTTTCTAACCTTATGAAAGACAGAAAATGGAAAGTGTAATCCTAGTTCGAATTAGTTATAATAAAGAATAAGAAACACGAAGAAATATTAAATAATTTGTTTTAAGTTTTTTACTCTGAAAACTACTGTTAAGTCCAAGTGTATTTATTAGAAAAGTTTGTTTGGTTTATTATAACTTCAGCATTAAAATCTTAGTTTTGATAAAAAGTGAATTCCGTTAGTCCTTGTTTTAAAATTATTGAATCAACAATCATCAACCTTAGTAATCTTTGCCTTTTCTTCCAAGAATTTTTTCACGTTGTGCCGTTAATTCATCTGCAGTTATCTGAACTTGACATCTATTTGCATATTTATGGCATTTTATATTATCACAGCATTCACTTGATGTAACACACTAAAAATTTAAGTACAATAAAATTAATCATAGATTTTTTTTTTTCATTTGTAAATGATTAATAAACTCACAGGATCACCATGTCTTCCGCACTTTGTTTCATTATTTGCTGCATTAATTTGATCTAGAGCCGAAATTGTTATAAATGCCAAAAGTGCCACAAGAAATATTTTAGACATTTTAAAATATTTTGTTTTGCCAATAAATTATTCAAATTAAAAGTGAACTTATTATGAAGGTAGTTATATCAACACTAAATTATTATTGGAAAGCAAAAACAAGTTTCAGCTCACTAACACAATGTTTAAATCTATAATTTTGGATGATTTAAATATAGTAATTAAATACAAGTAAATAAAACAATTAAATAATTATCATATATACAACCAAAACTACCTACTACTTATTAGATGCACCTAAATTGAAAAACGAACTTTATTCCACTAGATCAATTTTAAGATAAGCTCACTACTTAAAGCTGTCCGCGGTGATATAGCTCAATTGTACATACTTATATACGGTTTTATACATATTTAATTTAAAAGGCAAATAAAAAGTTTAAGACATGTAGTGGAAACAGTTTTCAACTGTTCACACGTTCTATACTTTTTCTGAATTCTATTTACACTTGTGGCAAATATAAAAAAATTAAAAACAAAATGCATTTATATTATTGATTACTCAGTAACAACGAAAACCACATCAACACTTGTCTTGAATAAATAAAGTGCGCTATACCTACTTGGTTCAAAAGCACTTCCTCATAATTTCATATCAAGAGCTTTTAATTGTGGCAAAATAAGTTTCAAATGAAAATTGGAAAAATAAATTGCAATGTAGAAGATTCATCATGTCATAAGTCATCATGTCAAATGACCATCTAAACAAATTGCTTGTAATTTTATTTTTATGGATTCTTAGGAGTGTTCCGGAGTGAAATGGCGATTTCATAAAAAAGAAAAAGAAAAATGGCTCCTATATGTTTCTGAATTTGTTTTTTTAACAACATCAATGTGTCACAAAAATAAGAACACATTGAATACTGGAAATTGGTACTCTCTGGGGGGCTCTGGACCTTTGACACCTAATATATTACTAGGCGCTCAATTGTTGATCTGCTAGGACGATTATGACGACCATAAATTGGACGTAGCGCTCTTAACGTTGAGGCCACTCACTCCGAATTTCGGTAGTAAATTTTAATAATTTCGACTCGTTGTTAGCTCGTATATCTTTCCATCTTGAAGTGGCAAACCTTACTGAAGAGAAATTTCAAAAGAGCGGCAAGAAATATGGTGTCGTTTGCTGTCCCTGTCGCTCTACTTTTGTAGCGTCCCTGTTGAAAACCCCTTTTTATAGAAAATTTGAAGAAAAAACCATATAATTGGTCTGTAATTGGTTAGAAACGGTCAACTAGTCGTAGAAATTGGTCAGCCCTAGATAACTTGTAATTAAGGCTCATAGTTTCTCAAGGCAACGCGTGATTTTTGGCGATATTTTCAGTAATTAGTCAGTCACAGATTTTTTCGGGTTGGGTACGAATTCTTGAAAGCCAAAATCCAGAAATGGAAAAAATCCCGAATAGACAAAATGCCAAATGGTTGAAATCCCGAATGGCTTACAACTGTTTCTGTTATTAAAACCAAAAACCAAAAACTGTACCAAGCCATTCGAGGTTCTATCTTTCAAATTGAATTTTGTTGTGCTAATTAGTAGATACAAACGTACATAGATACTTTTTGCTGATTTTGATATTCAAAATGGTTTGGGAAAATTGTTTTTGATGGTATACAATTTGTGATTTTTGTACATTGTAGATTTTTGTTCTTTTGAAATGTTTGCATTTGAGATTCTTGTTATTTGAAATCGTAAAATGAAAGGAAGTCAAGCCAAAAAAAAGCAGTTCGGTTTCTTTGAAAGTACTGGAATATGTAGTTACTAAAAAAGTACTAAAATTCGGAATTTTATCTCGAATGGATTCGTATTTTTTGGCATTCGGGATTCTGTCCATTTGGTAATATGTCCATTTGGGATTTTTTCCATCCGGGATTTTGTCCATTCGAGATTTTAGGCTATCGGAATTATGGCTTTAGGGATTCAGTTTTTTCGCAATTCGGGATTTTGTAGACTTCTCGAATTGTTTAAGTTCGTTTACAGGTAAAAAGAAACGATTTTTGGCACCTTATGTATTGGAAATTAGCAACAAATTGATAGCACCTAAAAGGCCCTTAGAACTTTATAAAAGGTCAGCTATATTTTATAATGAATTTTTAAATTTTCGTTTAAGGTCATATAGATTTTTGGCCCCCATTTATGGGAAATTTGCAAAAAATTATAAGCTCCTGAAAGGTTTTCTAAAGATTTTTTTCAAGGTCACAAACGAGAAAAGTCAAGGTCATAAAAAGAATGCTATGGCTGATCAACTACTGAAACTAACTGACCTTTTCTGATGATCTAGTTTTTTTTTTTTTTTGTAAATTTGCCCAAATGAAGTCCCGTAAATCGTTCGTGACCTTGAAAAAAAAAAAACTTTAAAAAATAGTGAAAAAGAATCTTGCTGACAAATTATTGAAACTAGCTGACCTTTTTTTTTTGGCCTTTCAGGTGGTATTATATTTTGTTGCAAATATCCCATAAATAAGGTTCCAAAAATCGCTATGACCTACTTAAACAAAAATTAAAAAAAAAAACATTAAAAAAAACAATGGCTGACCAGTTGCTAAAATTAACTGACCTTTCCTAAAGTTCTAAGGGGCCCCTAAAAGAGGTATCAAAAATCGATATGCCCCTGATTTCTTTTTTTATTTAAGAGGGTGTTTTCTTAGACGTTTGGTTTTCAAGAAGAAATAAAACGCATATAATTTAATGTTATGGCCAAGAATTTAGCTTTATTATAAATATAAGGGTTTTCCACTATGTTTAAAAAATGATTTTGGGCAAATGGCCAATGGCGGCTAAAAATAAAAATAAATTTGGTGGCCCAACAGCTCGTGGAGAACCAAGGCCTAGTGACTTACAACTCTCAACTAGGCAGGAATGGAGGCGACCTACAAAAAAAAAATTTGCCGAGTCCGAACGGCTAGATGAGAAGCACTTATTCATGACAAGTATACTCTTGGAGGATTTGTCAGTTCCTCGCAAGAGACAGTACCTCGGAAAAAAACATTTCTGTTGTTAGGTGGCAGCGGCTGGGAATCGAACCCAGACCTTTGGCTTGACAGTCCTACGCACTAACCATCATGCCACGAGGTACTACGGCCGCCGCGGCTGGCTCGTTTAAATTCCAGTCGAGAGGTCCAATTTTCGACCACTTTTCGCAGCAATTGGGGCCGTATTTCAGCAATAACTCGCCGAATATTCTCTTCCAAGGCGTCCACTATCTCGGGCTTATCTGCGTTAAAAAAACGATTTTTGGTACCTTATGTATGGGAAATTTGCAAAACATTGATAGCACCTAAAAGGCCCTTAGAAATTTATAAAAGGTCAGCTAGTTTTAATAATTGGTCAGCCATATATTGTTTTATAATGATTTTTTAAATTTTCGTTTAAGGTCAAAGAGATTTTTGTCCCTCATTTATGGGAAATTTGCAAAAAATTAATACCACCTGAAAGGTTTTCAAAACCACCACCAACAAATTTTTGGCATAACAATAAAAATTCATAAAAAGAAAACTCTGGCTAACCATTTACTGAAACTAACAGACCTTTTCTGATGATCTGATGATCTAGTAACCTTTCAGGAATGGCTCATATATTTTTTAAAACGTTTTGTGCTTCACAAAAAATTTAAAATAAATGTGGCGAACACGGGCCTAGTGACTTACAACTTTCAACCATTCGCGTATGCTTGTTGTTGACATGAATGGGACCTTCGGCATGACATTCCAACTTACTAACCATTATGCCAAGAGGTAACTTCGCACTACAAAAAAAATTTTAAGCAAGTTATTGCAAAGTGCAGGTGATATTTATGTATTAAAAAAAAAAAAAGTAAAATAAAATTCAAAATTTAAATTATATTGATTTTGTTCTTGTTGCTATTTTTGTATTAAAAGAGAATTAGGAAGATGCCTTTTTTTGTTTTTAACTTGAAGTGTTTTCAATTATATGTGTATTTTTATCTTGAAGTGTTTAAAATTTTAGTATGCGTTCGGTAATAGTTATGATAAGATAAAGCTTGTTTTTACTTACGATGGCAAGTTATGTATTCGTAAAAAAACAAAGTCTAAACTTTGATAAAACTTTTTCTACGATATTATTGTTTTAAATAATTTTTGTGTATGCAGAAACACCAAAAAGTTTTATGTACCAATAACTGTGTTTTGGATTTAAAATATACTTTTTTTTTTGAAAACTCAATACATATTTTGAAATTTAATGCACAAAAACTTCCAAAAAATTGTCTACCAAAGCTTAAAAAAAAAAGAACATATTTTGAATTTTGAAAACAAAATCAATATAGGCTTTTCAAAATTCGATAATTCAAAAATTCGTTTTTTTTCTAATGAAATTTTTTCCTTATACTCATTATTAAAAAAAAAAGCTTATAATATGCATACCAAAATTTGTCCATACAAATATTCTTAAAATTGTATATAAAGTGTGTAAATATATTGTTAAAAAAACAACTCCGATGATTTTTAAAAAATTTTGTTTGCATAAAACTGTGTTGTCATGTCAAATCGCCACTACATTGAAACTGACAAAAAAAGGATAGAGTACCGAATACATAAGCTTTCAGAACACAATCCGATGCTTCGTTATTAAATAACTACTAAAAACTACTGCTCAAGTGAAGTCTTTCCGAAACTTGACATGATTTGTCTGTACGTGACAAGACATTCAAAAATAGTTTGAAAAACAATGATGTGTTATTTAGTTTTTTTTTTCTTGTTAATACAGCTCTTGATCCATTCTTATAAATAAGTTTTATAGTTTCACTGAAATTTAAACGTTAAGGTAGCTAGAAATTTGTTCACGCGACCCGTCTGCACGTGAAAGCTCTCTTTTTCCAAACTCAATTTCTTCATCAACCTCCATTGGTGAATTTTTAAAAATATGGGCTACAGCACTTTTGCAACTTTTGCAATCTTAAATATCGATGACAAATTAAACACGAATAATACTCTCCTTTTTTATATTCAGTAACTAGTAGGTACTTTATTTTACGTTGTATTATTATTAACCTTGAACTGGATATGGATAACCATCAGGAACAACTAATCCATCGCCAACACATCTGTTAGCGTAGAACATGCAAGTTGTTGGCTTGCAGCATTGCAGAGATGATCCAAGACACTATATTAATATGAAATAAAAAGTTAGTAATTATTCATTAAACATTTTAAATAAGTATAAATAGAAAGACAATGTTTTCCATACTTCGCTTCCGCGTGCCAAACATGTTTCGGGCTTTACTTCAACAGGTGCAGGTTTCGGCTCCTGTGGTTGATCCGGAACAATTAAACCATCGCCAGCACATGTGTTACCATAGAACAAGCAAAATGTTGGCTTACAGCATTGAAGAGATTCCCCAATACACTATCAAATTTTTAAACAAAATTATTATCAATTGAAATAAATAAAAAAGATCCTTACTTTACTTCCGCGTGCCAAACAAGTTTTGGGCTTTGCTTCAGCAGCTACTTCTTCCTGTGCAAATATCATCGAAACTGACAACATACCGACAAGGACCAAGAAAAATATTTTCGCCATGATGATTTTGTTTTCGTTCTGCAAAAATATTATCTCTTGCTAAAAGTAGGCTACTGAATGAGTTGAAGAATGGTTCAAAATCCATATTTATACAAAAGATTAATTTAAAAAAAATGTATCTGGCAGATAATATACCTTATCGAAACATTATTTATTAAAGATGTGATTGAGTTTTAAATTAATTTTTTTTTAAATTTTAATATTTCAAAAACAGAATCACGTATCTTTTAGTCATATTGCTGCGAAAGTGTTATTTAAACTTGATTAAAAGATTATAAACTTATGATTCCAGACAGATGTCGCCAAAATATTGTTGTTTTTTTTTTGTGTCTTTCTCGTAAATAAAAAACACTCCATTTTAATCATTTAAGCAAACAATGTTCATTGTAAAGCTATAGCAACTGATTCGTTTCGTTTCTGTATGACTGCTTAAACACAATGGAAAGTTGCTGGAGTAAAAGCTGCCTTGTAAGTTGACTCAGTTATGAAGCACAGGACGTTTATTCAATAAAAGTGTAAGACAACAAGAGTTTTTTTGTCTTGTTTTATTTTGTTTATAAACTAGCTACAGGTATTCGATAAAAATTGGGCGGCGCGTTCAATGCAATTAAGATTTTTAGAATCGATATTGGAGTTACTTAGTGACCGAAAGCTGCTATCACTTTTTATTATAGATATTGTAATATTTTATAAACAAAATACAAAGCAATACAACTTACAAACAGATTACAATAAACAGTTCAAAATATTTATTAACGTGGTTCACTGCTGTTGTTGTATTAAATGAATCCATTTTTTATGATTAATCTTATATTTATAAACAAAAAATCAAAGAGAATAGAATTCAATTTTAAAAGTTAACAAATGTGGGTTAAGGGCTCATGTAACTCATAATTATATAAATTAGATATTGAAGCAAATGCTTTAATTGCATACTATAGAATAGACGGTAGGTTGCTAGCTCCCGAGTTGTAGAGAAAACTATAAAAGAATATGAATACAATACTCGTATAGAGTGTTACTCATAATTTTAACAGGTGTCGTAAAGTTAATTATTAAATGTGATTACAAATTTCACTTATAGAGTAACGATGGCTTTGAAACAATACTCCATAAGACATGAGTCCATAATGAACAGTGAAGTTAGCAGGTCAGTATGAAACTTTTTGTCAAAAAAAGGACTTCAAAATTTTAACCTAGCCATTTCCTGAAATGCAAAAAACTGGAAATTTGGAGCCTTACTGCAAGTTCCTAGCATGATTGGTAGTGTCTTGGAATTTCGAGAACATTTTGAGCACGTTGTCTGGTCTTGACTTAATGGTCTATTGGTCTGATGAATTGATTGTCGTTCTGGTATTCTAAAAGTAGTGCCATCTTATAGATTTGCTCGACTTTTAGAACTTGAAATCTGCTGTCATCACTGCGCCTGTTATTTCCTGGGATATGTTTGAGTGCTGAGTTTTGCAGTCTTCGGAGTTTTGCTATTTGAGTTGCTGATGTATTGCCCCAAGCAAGTATTCCATACCGGAGTCTTGACTCAATTAACGAAAAATAGACCTGTCGTAATACAGGTTCATTGGTATGATATTGAAAGTAAGAAAGCGCAAATAGACCCCTCTTCAGCTCCATACGCAGCTTGTCTACGTGTTTATCCCACAAGAAGTGAGAGTCAATGATGACTCCGAGATATTTATAGCTCTCAACTAATTCAATGCATTCGGTGGACGTGTTTGGACAATGTTCATTTCTGAAGTAGATTTGTTGGTCGGTTTTTTTGATTTGTGGTCTTCGGATATGCATTACTTTAGTTTAAGTCGCGTTTATAACTAACTCGTTATCATGAAACCATCGTACAGCTGCATTGAATTCTTCCTGCATGAGCATTGTCGCGGTTTCCAGAGACCTCTGGCAAACAACAATTGCAGTATTGTCAGCAAAAGCAAATGAAGATTCGAAGAAGCTCGTTCGTATACAGGATGAATAACAATGGACCCAAATTTGAGCCCTGTGGGACTCCATATTCAACGTTAGTCTCCGCGCTATACACATCATTGATCTTGACGCAGAACCTTCTGTTTTGAAGATAATCTGTCATCCAGTCAGCCATCATTCCTCGGATTCCAATTCTTCGAAGGGCTTTTAGTAACGTCTGGTGGTTTAGGTTATCAAAGACCTTACTGAAGTCCATCAACAGCACAAGTGCATGATGGCCTTTATTTAGACTCTTATTTACGCAATTCGCAAATCCTCCAAGCAATTGTCCTGTGTTCCTTTTTTTTTTGGAACCCATATTGGCTTTTGCTAATAATTGAATAATTTTCAATGAAGCTCTGAAGTCTTTTTACAACGACACATCCCAAGCATTTTTCAACAACCGGTAATATGGAAATCGGTCTGTAGATCTTAAATTAATTGTGTCTACCTTTTTTATAAATTGGCCTTACTACAGCAGTCTTTAAGGTTTTAGGTACACTAATTTGCATAAGACTGAGATCAATGATTTTGCACAAAACTGAAGCAAATAATTCAGCATGCTTTTTTATGTCTGTAGCTCTGATGCTATCGATTTCCAGGAGATTTATCCTCCCCAAGTGATCATTAATACTTCATTCAAATTCGTGTTTTCCATACAAATTGAGTTTTCTACAGTAAGATTTGTGTTACTTGAAGTTACGGTGTTGCATTGGACTTGCAGTTTGGGATGAGAAAAACATAGCGAATTCATTTGTAAGTAATTTTCTCATTTTCGGATCAACTCGCGATTTGTTGTTCGCAAATTTTTGTTTTCTCTCGATAGAATAATTGAAACTTAAGAGTATTGATTTACAATTTTTCTTAATTGTGAACTCAATTTTATATTCAACGATTTTCATAACTTTTGTTTCCATAAATTCGCATTTGTTCAAGAATTCATATGGTTTGCATTTTTTCAGCTCAAATTATTTATTTGAGGGATTGTTTTAATCAACTTAAAATGCGAATTTAATGTTTATGAATACTTTTTTTAATTCCTGAATATAAAAGCAAGGACTAAGTTCCACCAAATTGTGTCATGACATACTACCCAACTTAACTGAATATAAATTTAAAAAGACCGCATTATTAAATGGTTTAATAAGTTTCATGAGCAACAAATAATTACGAGCCTGTTCCAAAACTTTTCTAAATTCAAACAATGTATAAAAACTTACATTTAAAAAAAAAAAAAAAAAAAATCATCAGCGAATTCGGAGCCGAACTTAAGAAGTTTGAAGTAAAAACCTTTACTGACTGCCCCAAGAGGAGTTGATTTCAGGGCATAACGAAAGAGGCTTTTTGCTTTGAAGTTCTTAGAACAATTATTTGTATAACAGTATTTTTATACACAAATTAAAAAAAAAAACGATTTTCTGTTCCAAGCTCAATTTCTCGATCCACCTCCGTTGCCGATTTTCTTGCATTTTTTTTGCTCAAATATTGATATCAAATTAAACACGAAAATTAATCTTTTTTTTGTATTCAGTTACTAGTAGATATATACATTATTTGACGATGTATTTTTATTAATCTTAAACGCCAACACATCTGTTAGCGTAGTACATGCAAGTTGTTCCCTTACAGCATGGTAGAGATAATCCAACACACTAAAATGAAAACATTATTACATTACATTATACAAAAATAAAAAGACAATTTTGTCCATACTTCACTTGCGCGTGGCAAACAAGTTTCGGGTTTTTCTGCAACAGGTGATGAAGGTTTCGGTTCCTGTGGTTCATCCGGAACAATTAATCCATCGCCAACACATTTATTAGCGTAGAACATGCAAGTTGTTGGCTTACAGCATTGTAAAGATTCCCCATTACACTATAAATTTTTTAAAGAAAATAATTATTGAACATAAAATATTACAAATAAAAATATTTCTTACTTTACTTCCGCGTGCCAAACAAGTTTTGGGGTTTGCTTCAGCAGCTACCTCTTCCTGTGCAAATATCATCGAAATTGACAATATACCGACAAGGACGAAGACAAATATTTTCGCCATGATGTGTTTGGTTTTCGTTCTGGAAAATTTTTTTTTGTTTTAATTTCAATGTTTCAAAAACAGAATCACGTATCTTTTATTCATATTACTGCGAAAGTGTTATTTTTAAACATAATTTAAAGATTTATGAGTCTAAAATATTGCTTTTTTAGTCTTTTTCGTGTAAAAATACACTCAATTTAAATAATTTTTTAATAAAACAATGTTCATTGTAAGGCTATAGCAAATTATTCGTTTCTGTGTAACTACCTGATGAACACAATGTAAAGACGCTGAAGGTAAAGCTGTAACGGACATATGAGGCCGTGAGCGCACTTAGGGTCCAAGCATACAAAAATAAAAAGCTCGAGTGCAAGGTTGGCATATCTGATCAATTTTAACGGTATTTTTAAGGATCATGAATACAAAATCAAAAACATTTTATGTTGAACTTTTATGTTTAAGTTTCATTTTAGCAAATGGGCCTTAGTGACTTACAGAGTGTTCCGAACTGAACAAAACCAGTCATTTTGTAACTTTTTTGTTGCCTACATAAGACCGGTTTTTCACTTTCATCAAAAGCTTTTTTTATAAATCTTTTCCTTTTTTACTAATTGGTCACTTGAAGGTGTATTTTTGTACCATAAAAAAAACATTGTGTAAAAGTAATTGATTTTAACTTCCAAATTAACATGAATTTTCTATCAAAAAGTGCATTTTTTGAAATAAAAATTTCAATATCAAATGATACAATTATGATTTAATAAAAATCGTGAATAATAAATTGAATTTATATCCAATTAAAAAAAAAATTGTCAAAATAATAAAAAATTGACTGTCAAAAATGCGTTTTTTTATTAAATTTACAAGCATTTTTATTTTGCACTACTAAAATTTGTATTAGGTACAAAATTAAAAATTTTCTTTTAATACCCGAAAGGCCAGGATGGAACTCCAACTCACTAATCAGTGATGGCCAGGATGGAAGAAGGAACATGAGCTGGCGTATTCTGTGAAGCTCTTAATATCAGAGAATCATTTAAACTTCCAGATGAATGTGTAGTGTCTTTCAGGCTGAGATTTCCGCTATTGAAAAAGCGGCAGAAATGGTACACAAGAAAAAACTGAGCTCCTCGGAGGTCACATTTTTCGTGGACAGCCAAGCTGATATCAAAGCAATAGCCAGTGAGACTATAAGATCCAAGGCAGTAGCAAAATGCCGAGGCATTCTGAACAATATTTGCAACACTTACCTAGTCAAACTCTGCTGGGTTCCTGGACATAGCAATATAGAACTGGCAAAGAAAGGGTCAGTATTAAATAGAAACAGTAGTAGTCAATTAGATAATGGATCAGACATTCCCCTGGGCGTGATTTAAAGGAAAATAGACCTAATAACGAAAGAGCAAATCAATAACTCCTGGACGACCAAGAACGACTTCGTAATCTCTATAAGCTTATGGCCTAGGATTAATGAAAAGAAAACTCGGTACATGTTATCGCTGAGCACAAAGAAAGACCTTGATAGGTGTACTAACGGGTCACTGCGCTATTGGTAAAATGGCCACTAGAATGGATGTATTTGCACCCGATTTCTGTAGGAGCTGTCAGGATGTCGAAGAAATAGAAATCATTAAACATCTGCTCTGCTATTGCCCAAACCTCCAAACAAATCGCCTCCGTTATTTTGGAAACAGGTTTTTTGGAGGACTGGATGATCAAGCGCCGATCTCAGTGGCAATCATCAGAAAATTCATAGAAAGTACGGGCTAGTTCGCAAACGAACCAGTCTATCTAAACCAGTAGTTTAGGACATCTCTGCTTTTATTTCGTAAGGGGATCACAATGGAGCAATAGGCCCCGTATATGCAACGGCCTCCGTGCTGTACACACCCCTCCTAACCTAACCTATCAATTTTCTTCAATAGTGGTCTAATAAAAATATGGAATTTTAGGTTACTAAACATTTTTTGTTCCAAAAAATGCTATAGTGTTAGCTAGGTACATTCTCTTTGCAAATCAGCCATTTCCGCCATATTCTCGTTTTCTTTAAGGCTTTAACTAAATATTAGAGCACAAAATTAATTTTTTCCAATGATGTCCTAGAAGAGAACAAGTTTTCTGTCTATAGACACCTTATGGCCGAAACAGATGCGCAGCTTTTTCCATGCAGCGAAATTGAAATACACAGGTTCTTATGGGAGCTTATTCACTCAAAGGCTGCATGAAGCTCATCGCTGCACGATGTCGCTATTTCTGAATTTGCTGCGCAGCGCCATTGCTGCCACAACAAAAAACAACAAAATCTGAAATAATTGATATCTGGCATTACTAAAATTGACTGTTCCTGTCATTCTCCAAAAAAATTGTTTTTGTTTTTGTTGATAAACATGGAGGAAAAATTAGATTAGTTGGTGAGAAAAAAATTGTTTTTTGTATCATAAAACCAGTTCTTCAAATAAAAACATATTCCTACGTGACGGAATATTTAATTTTCTTGAATAATTCTAGTTTTATCACCATACATTGTTAAAAAAAAAAAATGATAGATGACTTTTTCGCTTTGACGGAACCTTCCAGTAGAAATATCAGAGTATGCACATCTGTTTTGAGTGCAGCGCTTCATGCAGCACTGCATGCAGATGTTCTGCACATCTGTTTTATCCATTAATCGTTTTGATCAGAACAAGTACACGCTTCACAATCTTTTTCATGAAATCACCATCCGGAACGCTCTTAATTGTCGTTAACGTGGAAAAGTTTCAAAATATGTATGGAAGAGCTTTTCCTTGTCGATGTGTACGAAATTTACAAAATATTTTAGGCTAAATTTATATATTTTCTTGTTAATTTAAAAAAAAAATAATACTGCATGTATAAATACAAAATAACACAGATTTACAAATATCAGTCAACTTTTTTGACACGCCAAATGAAGAATGTTTGTGCTTAGCTCAAATCAGTCATCCATTTTTTGTTATCAACTTTGTTTTTCTGGATATTCCCTTGTTAGAAAATACATTTTTTGAGGTTATGAAACAATAAAAGGTAAATATTTTCAATTGAAATAGTAAATATTCCTAAAAGCCTAATTTAGAGTTTCCATGCGGAAAAAAATCAAAATTTTCAAAACAATTTGCCACCTATTCTGTACAACAAATTGTATAATATTCAAGGCAAAAACTGTTTGCCTTGGCCTAAACCACCAATTGAGACATTAATTTACCCTAAATTAATAAAAATTTAAGCCTTTAAATGGAAAAAATGGAGAATATTTCCATACATTTGTTTTTTTTTTTTTTGCACGGGAACTGTAAACTAGGTTAAAAGCTCACACATTTGTCCTTATTTTTTTTCAAAATGTTTTTAATATCTTTGGTTACTTTCCGAGATATCCTTAGTTAGTAGTCATCACCGTTTTTCACTTTTCAAAGTTATGTAACCACCTTATATATTTGTTTCAGCCACAATTTGTTACGATTCCTGAAAAAAACTATTTCTCTTCTTCCAAATTCAGTTGAAAACCTTTCAATAGGTACATATATTTTGTATTTTCTGAGAATGTTGAATTTATGTCTTTAGTTTATATTAAACCTTTTTATTAAAAAATATGTAATGCAGGTGAAGAATAGCAACTTACTAAAGATTTCTCCAAGACTAAAACAGATATTGGAAAGAAATTCTTCAAACTGAAGTTTGAAGAAGAAATCAGGAGTTTTTTGCACGTTTTTTGGAAAAAAATTACAGATCGTTGATTATGCAAACTCAAAAAGAACGAAAAACACAATTTTAAATTGTATATCGGGAATATATGCAAAACCAGGGCTAATAGCGTAAAACAGATGAGGGATTTTTATTCAACGCCATAAATTACCTCTCGGACAAGTCTTATCTGCCCGTGTCGAAAACCGTGTAAACCTGTGTTATTTTGTTCCTAGTAATTTGTTGAAAAGTGTGTCGTTAAAAAAAAAACTTAATACGAGTACTTTAACAATAATTACCTACCTTGTGTGTTGGGTATTAACAAAAAGAAAGTTGAACTGAAACTAAAATTTTAAAATCGATTCATTTTATACTCAGGCAATACGAAAACAAAGAGTTATGTGTTTATTGAATAATTCCTAGAACAACTGTCTTGTTTGTCTTTTATAAACTATAGACAATATTTGGTGTTTGTTTCTTAATATCTTAATGTGTAAAAATAGTTGTTTTAATATAGCGTATTTTATGTGTGTTCTTTATTGACATAAAGCTTAGGGTTTTATCTATCAATTTGTTTTTTCCTCTGCGTGTTTCCTATATCAACAGAAACCTTGCCATATTATTAGGCCCTAGCCATAAAATTAAATGTTTGGGCTTGCTTTGTTTTGTTTTAAATGTTCTTGTCAAATTATGTTACATTTTTTTGCTCTCATTCAATAATGCTTATTATGTAGTTATTGGTGAAGTCACTATAGTATTTGTAATTGTTTGGTTTTCTTTAAAAAAAAAAAACTAAGGCTAGGAACGCACTTGCGATTTTCTGTCGTGCGATTATTCAGTTGCAAAAATAGAACACCGAGTTCTAATGTGAATGAACGCAGATGACACCAAGAAAATCGTAGGTTCGTTCCTAGCCTTAAGGAGAAATTTTGAATTTTTGGCATCACTTATTTCACTACTTTTTGCCGCTTTCTTGCTAAAATCGATCGATTTTCATTTCATAATTTAACTAGATACAAAATTTACGAAAAAAGACCCCAAAAAATTAAATAATATCACCCAAAAATTTGAGAATTTTTATTGCTGGTGTCTTGTGTGCATTTTTTTGGTCCTTAAATATTTTTTAATTAAGCAGAACCAATTTAATAAATAAGAAGTCATCATAAACTTGAAATGAAAATGTAGAATCAGAATCAGTTCAGTCGTTCACGAAAAAGTATAAATTATAAACCAAAACAAACGGATCCCTGGATACTAACAAGTATAGGTAAATTTTATTTTTTATGTGTTACTTACTCGTTATAAAACCAACATACCCTAAACGCAATTTACTTTAAACAAAAACAATCTCCCTAAGTTGGTACAAGTGTTTAGACTTAAAAACAAAACAGGAAACTTTGGTTATTATTTATTTATCAAATTCATTCATTTTGTTTGCTTAACATGAAATTCCAAAAACTAATATGTTATAACATCATGGGTGGGAGTTAAAAAAAAAAAATATTCTAGAATTGAATAAGTCTATAGGGATAAGAGGCAAAACCAATGATGATAGGTGATTTGCACATGTCAACCCACTAACAGGAGATAAACTATTTCGATAAACTGTTGAAATCTGTAGGCTTTGTCCAGTTCTCTTTCATCACTTAAAGTTTCAAATTAGAATGTAAAATTGATCACATTTAGTTGAAAAAAAATAAATATCCTGAGTTTGATGCTCGTTTTACGACATTTTAAATTTTTTCTATGGCTCTAAACGAAAGTACTTTTTCTTCAACTAACTCTCGGTTTAGGAAGTTTGTGGACAGTAAAAACCTGCGTATTTCTCATGAGAGAAATTTTTGGGCACACGAAATGTTTGACGTTAAATTTGATTTATAGAATTTTATACTCACAACGATTTTTTCGCGCAAAACAATGACATAAAATTTTTAAAATTCAGAGTTTATACTTGTTCGAAGTTTTTGTTTACAAAGTTGATTACAACTACATATTATTTGTAATTGAAAAATTTAAATTATTGGTTAATTGTAATTGTAATTTAAAATTTCAATTAAAAATGACTTATAGTTGAAAAAATAATTATTGTATTAATTTACATGTGATTGGGAAGAAATAATTGAAAAAAACCTGTAATGATTACTATTTTTGAAATCATTACACACAAATGTAATTTATTACACAGAATGTCAATTACATTTAACAAGATGTGAGGTGTAAACTTTGTTCAAATCTGGGGGATAAAACTTTTATAACGATCTTTAATGTATGCCCATCCGCCTAACATGAACTTAATAAATGGTACGGAAAGTGTTTTCCTTCACATCTTGTTAGATGTAGGTAGTTGATATTTTGTGTAATCAATTACATTTGTGTGTAATGATTACAAAAAAAGTTACATTACAGGTTTTTTTCAATTACTGTTCTTCAATTACAAATTTCATGCTTAAATAATTGCAATTGAAAATTTTAAATTACAATTACATGTAACTGAAATTGGAAAAATTCAATTACTGATAACATGTAATTGTAATCGACCCTGTAATCAATAATAATAATTAATGCCCATTTTGATCGGCTAGATAAGAAGGACTTATTCATGAAAAGTATAATATTCTTGGAGGATTTGTCAGTTCTTCACGAAAGGCAGTTCCTCGGAAAAAAACATTTCTGTTTTTAGATGGCAGCGGCTGGTAATCGAACTCAGGCCTTCGGCATGACAGTCCTATGCAGTAACCATTATAACACTAGGTACTACTGACGATAATGAAAATCAAAAATTGCGTTCTAGAGGAGGTTCTTACACTCAAAGAAAAAAGCAGGTATAACTTACCAATTTCTGGTTTATTATACCTAATTTTCAGGTTGTTATTTTTCAACTCGGTAGATCAGCTTAACTGCTTTACCAGATACCTGATTTAAATGTCGTGTTAAATCAACGTAGGTTTCAGGTAATGTCTGCATGACATCATGTTAATTTAACATTGCCTTAACAAGGTAAAACTGTAAATTTTTACTGAAAATCATGTTAATTTTACCTGTAAATCTAGTTAGTTTTAAAAGAAAATCTAGTTCAAAAATATAAATAAAATGTTCAATTTCTTGTAATTTTAACATGAAGATCTAGTTGATTTAATATGATTTAATGTTGAATCAGCCTTGTATCCTGTATTAAGTCTTGGATCCATGCGTCTAGGTCCCATCTTTAACGCTGCTTATCGTTCAATTCATTTCGCATTATTCTGAAAGTTCCTATAGAAATTTATTACTATGTGTATTATTTTATTTTAAAAATACTTTGTGTAACCTATTTAGTTTTGAACTGGGAACCTGTCACACATGGAGATAGCACGCATCACATGGGCCACTTCACTACATAAAAAACTTGTGCCAAATATCAATTAGTTGAAACAGATTTTCTTTAGATGGCTTGTGTGTTTAAGTGCTTTAACACTGGTGTCACGTTGAAATTAACTGGCAGAGTGTTTCTTTAACGATGGCTTTGTGAGTTTGTTTCAACACTGCTAGTTTGACAGATGGCCAAGTTAAATTAAAATAATTTTATTCGGATGGCCTGTGTGTGTGTGTTTTAACACTGATGTCACGTTGAAATTAAGAGGAAGAGTGTTTCTTTAATATGAGGCCAGGTTAAATTCAACAAGTTAACATTGTACAAATAACCATATAAAACGTTACTTCAACCTGATTTGTGGTAAAATTGAAATTCACAACGTACAGTGTTAAAAAAAACGATCTCAGTTAAGATTAGCTTTATATTCTTGTCAAAAATTCTTGTTTACCAGAATCCAGGGTTACAATAACAAGTCATCTGCTTAAATCAACTTGAATATGATAATATAGGCCACCAGGCTGAATTAACACTTAATATAAGGTTATTAAAATCAGGTAAATTTGCATGCATGTTAGTAAATTTGTTTATTTTGAACTAAATGTTGTACCAAACTAGATGAGCCCCAAGGTTGTTGAGTTTTCTTCCAATTTTTTACCACAGACCATCTATATCTTAAATCCTACTACGAAGTCTTAAAATCTTGCCAAAACATAAAATTTTTAAGAACTGATAAATAGTGCATTTTAAATGCGTTTTACATTAGGGAAAACTGAGTGAAATCTTATCAAATGGCTAAGAAAGTCGACTTAACCTTTTTTTTATTTTCATCAAAGTACTCACAAAATCAACATTACAAAAATAGTCCGACTCGTGGCAACAACCAAAAATGTCTGTCCGAACATTCAAAAACGGTTTTAGCAAATTAAAAAATGAATTTCATACTTTTAAACATTGTTATTTAAAAAATGAACTCATATAGTTACTAGTCCGTTGAGAGTTGCTCGAAATCTTTAGAAAGTTAATTTCAAAGCATTTCAAAAATCGTGTTTGTTTTTTGGAGTTTCAAGAACTGTTCGTCCTTTTGAAACTACCTTTATGTATGTAAAAAACGGCTTTCTTCTCCAAACTTAATTTCTGGATCTGATGCTCTAGCTGAATTTTACAAAATAATTGCTACACAACTTTAAGACGTACAGGTACAACCTTAAATATCGATATAAAATTAAAGACGAAAACTACTCTCCTTTAATTTTATTCCAGTGACTAGTAGGTTAACATTATTTCACAATGTATTTTTATCAACCTTGTACTGGATATGGATATCCTTCAGGAACAACTAATCCATCGCCAACACATTGGTTACCGTAGAACATGCAAAATGTTGGCTTACAGCATGGTACAGATGATCCATTACACTATTAATTTGAATTAAAAAAGTAAAAAAAATTTCATTAAACATTAACATAATTAAATAAAAATAGAAAGACAATTTTATCCATACTTTACTTCCACGTGGGAGACAAGTTTGCGGCTTTACTTGTGTAGGTTTTTGTGGTTGGTCCGGAACAATTAAACCATCGCCAGCACATGTGTTTGCATAGAACAGGCAAAATGTTGGCTTACAGCATTGTATAGATTCCCCATTACACTATCATTATTTTTAAAGAAAATAATTAATTAACAAAAAAATATGACCTCAACAAATAATTAAAAATATTCCTTACTTTACTTCCGGGTGCCAAACAAGTTTTTGGGTTAGCTTCAGCAAGTTCCTCTTCCTGGGCAAATATTATCGAAATTGACAACATACCGACAAGGACCAAGAAAAATATTTTCGTCATGATAATTTTGGTTTTCAATCTGCAAAAATATTATCTTTTACTAGGTAGACTACTGAATGAATTGAAGAATGTTTTGAAATTCATATATGCGAAAAATTATCCAACAAAAAAGTCTGACAAATAATAACTCATCGAAAAACTTTGTTTAAGATGTGTTAAAGATGTGATAGAGTTTTTAATAAATGTTTACTTGCGATAGGGTAAGTTTTGGATTCGTGCAAAGAAAATTTCAAAATTGTTACCAACGGTACCTGTCATAAAACGATTAAATTTGTATTTTTAAAAAAATATTTTTTTTTTTTTTTTTTTTTTGAGAACTCCAAATTTCAAATATACTCAAAATTTGCATACCAATTTTTGTTAATGCTAACAAGATTTTATATATACCTGCGAGTAAAAAATTAGTTAAGTTAGCAAATGTAATACTTGCTTTTGAGCTAAATATAAGCTACAATACGAGTTGTTGTAGAAGGATTTATAAAGATGCAACTTGAACATAAGAGCTAGTACGTGCGATCCAGTCATGCATTTCTTTATTTTAATATTTCGAAAACAGAATTACGTATCACGTCATATTGCTACGAAAGTGTTATTTAAACTTGATTTAAAAATTGTAAACTTATGATTCCAGAACGAAATCGGGTTAAATTTTTTTCAATATCTTTCTTTCTCTCCGAGATATTCTAAGTAAGATGTTATGCTAGATTTCCACTTATTTTTGAATTGACACAGATGACGAATTGGTATTTGAACGACAAAACTTTCATAACCACTTTTGTCTTTTATTGAAAAAAAAAGTCGTTGATCTTTTCAAAACCAAACAAATTTTGACATACATCTTTATCAGTTTATTGACAGCAATTTCCATGTGCTTCGGTCTTTAATAAGCTGACACTAATTTCAGAGAGCAAATTTTTACAGGTGTAAGTCATATTTTCAATGAAAAGTGTGTAAAGTAATACTTTACTTACTTACTTAGGTCCTCGGACCTATTAGCTCTCAGCTCTCTCCACCTATTCCCCAGTTGTGCTGATTCCTCTTCGACCGTTCTCTTCCAAGTACTTCTAGGCCTGCCCACTCGTCTGCGTCGCTGCATCGCTTGATTCGCAATGCACTCGTGGTCTTTTTGAAGCGTATGTCCAATCCACTGCCACTTACGTTATCGTATTATAGAGTCGATGGTTTCCTGAGCTGTCCTCGCATGAATTTCATCATTGGAGATGCGGTTAGGCCAGAAATTCCGCAAGATATTTCGCAGACATCTATTCATGGAGGCTTACAGCTTTCTTGTGACAGTGGGTGTTACTTTACAAGTGCTGCATCGCATCCATAAGGAAGCATGGATTCTTTAATTGAAGGGAAACAGTCGTCGCTTGGTCTTTAGGCTTATAGAGTTGTTTTTCAATATTTTGGTCAGCATTCCGAACGCAGCCTTTGCTTTCCCGATTCGGTTATATTTGGTTATATCTAGTTCGGTCACGCCATCAGTAGAGACAATACTCTCTGCCATCTGTACTGGTTGTTCAGAAATATTTATTTGAGTAGATGAGGAAGCTCCAAAGTCAATCCTCTTTGTTTTTGCCGTATTGATCTTAAGCCCGAGAATTTAAGCTCGTCTCTCCACCCTTCTTGTCATTTAATGGAGATCCATTATCTTATGATAGAGTAAGTATAGTAACAATTTTTACCGAATCCCTCCATTTACAGTCGGCAAAGCTGCATGCAGTACATCACTTATTATCAACAGGAACAGTATTGGTGACAGTATACAACCCTGTCTAACCCCACTTTGGATTTTCACTTCAGAGTTGGCTTTCTGACTCCTTTTCAGCAATATTATCATCCTCTGAAGTGGGTAGAAAATAGGTAGCTTATGTACTGTGGTCACTTATTTTACAATCTTATTTTTTTTTCATCACTTTTGATAACAAAATCGGACAAATTGTCAAAACGAAATTCGAATAGCGGATTAGTGTCTTTCATTGACAAAGAATTAAGCCCTTTGCCAAAAAAATTCATTAGGTATCAGTTAAACGCACGTTTGTCAAATGAGCTATTTCCACTTGTTCTTGTCTTTCATTGATGAACATCTTTCGTCAGAATTAGTTTCACTTTTAAAATTTTTTGTTTTCAAAAAAATTTGTAACGATTCCTGAAAATAATATTTCGCTTCTTGCTATAAATCTTGTACTCTATGAGAAATATCTTGTTGAAATTTATTAACAGATATTGGAAAGATGTTAACTGGACTTTAAAGAAGAAAATACATCCTTTCTGGAGTCGTTGAAAATTGTCTTAAGAAAAATTGGTAATGTTAACTTTTTTTTTTTAATTTCATAACAGTAATAGTATTTCAAAACAATGGATTTGGATTTAGGGTCAAAAATTAACTTCAGAACAAGTCTTAACTATTCGTGTCGAAAACCGTGTAAACCTGAGTAATTTGCTTCTTATTACTTTTCAGAAAAAGAGTTATGTAATTTAAATAAGAAAAATATTTAAACTGGGATTTTTGTGTGTAAATGGATTTCCACACAAATGAAGGACATGCTGAGAAGAATATATCAATTTATATTGAATGAGAATATTTCATTAAAAAACAATTTATTTATTTAAAAATAAAAAAACTTTATACGAGAACTTATAAAATAATTTCCTACCTTGTATGTTTGGTATTAACAAAAAAAGTTTAACTGAAACTTAAATTTTAAAATCGATTCATTTTATACTCAGACAAGAAAAAACAAAGAGTTATGCGTTTATTGAAGAATTTCAAACTGTCTTGTTGATATTAATTAATGTTTTAGAATATAGACAGTGCAAGTTTGTTTGTTTAAATTAGAGGTTTTAAAATATAGCGTGTTGTATGTGTGTTCTTTTGTTTGTCAACCAAAATCCTAAACGATTTTTTGACAGATCATAAATTGATGTGGGCAGTAGAATTGCATTTAGTTTCTAATGCATACAATTTTTTTAATTGAAACTTGCAGGATAGTTTTTCAGTGCGATATCAGTAGTTTGAGTGACAAAATAGCTAAAAAAAAAAAGTATCAGTAAGTTGAATAGCTTGAAATCGCGTTATTTTTGTCAGCTATGCTTTTTACTTAAGCATCAGTAGGCTTTTCAAAATAAATATAATTTTAAAACCTTAACAAGTAACAAATGGGTTCAAAATAAGCGATAGTTTGCTAGCTCTGCGGTTCTAAATTACCGCGTTTTCACAATGCTTTTTCCGTAAGATAATGTTGTTTCCTAGCATTTGTAAGTAAATTATGGGCGATTTCAGTATCGCGGGTGCAACTTTTAGACTCATTTTAAGTAAATTTAAAATAAAATAGAAAAATATTTAAATGAAATTATGTATTTCTTGAAGGGTTACCTACATTTTCACCTTTTCACTTTGGACTTATTTATTTAATTCCTAAAATAAAATAAATTAATCCTTCTCAAAGTGCTATTTCGAGTGCAACGAATTAGCTCCACCTTCCGAGATAAAATAAATTTGGTGGCGCAAAGCTTGTGAAGAACCAGGGCCTAGTGACTTCAAACTCTCAACCAATCTTTTGTGTGCGTGTTGTTGGCAGTATCTGTTTTTAGATGGCGGGGGCTGGGAATCGAACCGGCATGACGTGATTTCATCATGAAATCAGACCCTTAAAAAAAAGTTACGAAACTAGCCCCCCCCCCCCTCTAAAAAAAAAAATTTAATAACCACCGGAAATTTTCATTGCTGTTGTCTTGCGTGCATTTTTGGAGCCTTATTTCATTTTTTGCTTTTGGGTTCTATTTCCTGGAACCAAATTTCGCAGTGCCAATTTGAGTAAATAAAAAGGTATCATAAATTGGAAATGAAAATGTAGAATGAGTTCAGTTGTTCACGAGAAAGTATATAAATTCTAATAGATACTAATACGTAAATTTTATTTTGTATATGTTATTAGCTTTCGTACAAAATCAACTTACCCTAAATGCAATTTACTTTAAACAAAAACAAACTCTTTCTGTTGGTACAAGTGTTAGATTTGAAAACAAAACAGGAAACCTTTGTTATTATTTATTGAATATTGTTATTATTTATTTAGCAAATGCATTCATTTCCTAAGCTTAACAAAAAATTCCTTAAATTAATATAATACAACATCGGCGGACGATACAGCGGCTTCAGGGTTTGTTGTGTAAAAAAAAATGTTCAGTTCCAGTATTTTGTCGAAGTGTGGTTATAAGTTATCCCACTGAACAGAATGAATCCACAAACGCCAAAACCATCTATGATAAGGAATTCATTCGCACATATTAACCTATCAACAGGAGATAAAATGTTAAAATCTGTAGATTTTCACCAGTTGGAGCATTCCACGAAAAATGGTAATCAGATGTGAAATTTAAAGCATTATTATCCGAGTTAAATTTTTTATGAATATGTGAAGCTTCTCATGCTTACCTAATTAAAAAAGTGTTACCTTATTAAAAAATAACCCTCGGTTCATTAATTCTCCCCATTCGGATGGGAAAATGTACCTGCATGGAAAATACATTTTCCCAACCGACTTTTTCTCAATATAAAGCACAAATTCAATTTGTTGCTAATTTTATCAAAACAAGAGGCATTGCGTTAGAAAATGAAAATTATAATATGTTTTTATATTGGTAAACAGGGTTTATCTACTTTAATCTAAATCTGAAGGAAAATCAAATTTACATTGCATAGATTTGTGAAATCCAATTTCAAAAGTTGTCCCACACGTAACACTCAATAAACGGTGTTTTTTTTAGAGGTATAAAACTTTGAAATAGAATAAAACCAAAATTTTTTTTTCTTTTTTAATTGACATATAAAATTTACTTTATTTGAAAGATAATCTTCTGGCATTATAATTTAAATATAATTTCTAGCCTATGAACGCCACGGCTGACTCGGACGTAGTCTAACCTAGTGGTCCAATTTTCTATGAATTTTTCCAACGTTTGTGGCCGTATATCGGCAACAATGCAGTGAATGTTGTCCTTCAAGTTATCAATCGTTTCGGGCTTATCGGCGTAGACTAGAGACTTTACATATCCCCACAGAAAATAGTCAAGCGGCCAATTGACGTAACCTAAAACTATGCAGTTACCAAACGTTTCCTACGTATTTCGAACAGAACGATGATTTTCAAACTAAATTTGCATAATTTGGAAGCGTTGTTCAGGCGTCAGTCTATTCATGTTAAAATGCCAAATCAAATTTAAAATAAATCACTTGACAGCTAACAAAATGGCCGCCAGTTCATGTTGCCAATTTAAAATTCTATGTCTCTAAAAAAAACACACTTTATTTTTTTTCTTAAAATTTTACTTAGTATTTTTGGCTCATCTATTTCGGCGATCTGCTGAGGTTCAAAGATGGTCCAAATGGTTCAAGCTTCAAGTATGTTGTAATAACCAATAACAAGCTTGAACGTCACTTAAACTACTGAAATCAGTGACTTAAGATCGAATCAAAACTTGAACTATGTTTGTACAACTGGCCTTTTATCCGTCAAAAACAAAGCCAAAATTACATATGTTAGTTTTAATTATTATCACTTACGTTAAAGTGCTTTTCATATAAACTGCGAATAGTGCACTGCGAAATACATGAGTAATTTGTTTGGCTGCTTATAGATGCCAATTACCAGTAAAATGGGTGTAATAAAAAAAAATTAAAGTTAAATTCGAGTGAATTATTCATTCGCTGCTTTGTGGAATGCGTACTGATGTTGTGTGCGTACTGATGTTGTGCATTGCGAATTCACGTTTGATAGTTCCCAGAATATATATTGATGGTCATATGTATCCATAATATATTCGTAAAAATGCTAAATTTAGCTATTTAAACTAATTTAACAACCATCCGCCTATGAAAGAGCCCGTTTAGACTGTGATTGCTCACTACGCCATGAAGATGAGATTGTGGTTGAAATTTTATCCTCACCAATTTGAACTACAAAACCATCGTCATGACGAAGCCAAGAGTAACAATCTAAGCAGGGCCAAATCACTCAACATAACTCTACTCTACGAACATAGCCATCTAGAATTCGAGATACGTAAAAGTATCAATCGTACCAATAACAAAACACCAAAATTCAATTCAGTTGAGTTCGATACTCGAACAAACGTCAAAAGTTTATCCGCTGTAGGATTCTACTTTAGCTTCTATCGGCAGTGATCCTACTGCCGATATTGTTTTTCGTTATTCGTGTAAAATCCTACTATGCTATGGATAGCTTTCCCAATGAAACACGGGTAGAATATACAGAACGAATATTTTTATTTCATCTTATTAAAATCTTAAGTCAAAATGAAACACAAATAAATCTGATTATTGTTTATTAAAATAACAAAGTACACACATGGTTTACATACATAGCGTTTATTGTTTTATTTCAAGATATAATTACAAATAATTATTATTAAAATTAAACACTAACGCATTGCATAGAGTAAGACAGGCATATTCCTTCACAGCATTTCGAATCTATATGACACTGTTAAATTCGAAATGAATATAAAAAAAAAATAAAAAAAATATTTTTTTAAAAAATAAGCTTTTCCTTACCCTACTTCCACGTGGCAAGCAGTCTTCCTGTGCAAATATCATCGAAATTATAGACAACATAACCACAAAAATCAAGAAAAATACTTTCGACATGATGATGATGTTTTATTTCTGCAAATAGAATAGATATAGATATTTTTACTTAATAGGAAAGTTAGTAAAAGTCACTTAATAAATTGATTTTCAAAATAAAATTTTATCGATGGGTTCTCATGTGACCGGAAATCCATTGAAAATCTAAACGAACTTTACAACCGTCCTAAAGACAGTCTCTCCGTAAATCGCCAATTTTATTTTTTGACTATCAAAGCTACTTAAATAGAGTTTTTAGTAAATCGATAACAGGAATTAAATTAATTTAGTTTGTTGTTAATAGTATGTTTTTAAGTTTTGTTATTGATAAGACAAAATATTAAAATAAATGTTAACTTGAATTTCATTAATTTAAATTAATACATAATCATAACTCATTTATTATATTAATTCTATATTTTTGTTTCCCTTGCAGGTTTTTACACCCGTTCGTATATATTTGCTTATTGCCAAAGTCCCTACAAAGGTAAATTTAATTTTAATTTCTATAATAAAGCATATTTTTTCATCTGGTTATATTAACAAAAAAATATTAATAATTTCAGATCGAAAGTCATTTTCATTATTTGGATATCCATTCTGTGGAAAGTAAAAAGCCCTCACATTTTTGCATCATTACAAACGATAGAACCTATTCATTTGCAACAACTGGTGATGCGGGAAATTTTAGTTCGGTAAGTAGACTTTTAATTAATGTATTTTTTTTTTGTTGTTGTTGTTAGTCCTTTTTATTGATTTTATTCACTACATTTTCATGTTTTTTTTTAGAATGCCGATGTTATCCTCACAGATCTGGCTTCAGCGATAAAACAAATTTTTCCAACAGTTCCTCTTAAATATATCATCAGAAGGGTAAGATTTTATTATGAATTTAAAGTTTTTTTATTTTTTATTTGTATTTTCTTTCAAATGGAACCTACTTAATTAAAATGCATCCCTGCCATTTAATACAACTTAACCTCATTAAAAATAAAAAAAAATGTTTAAATGAAACTGAGAAAAATTAAAAACAAAAAATTTACATCCAATTTATGGCACTTTATGGCACTTTATTCTCACCACCATGTTTAATTTGAGTCAAATAAGTAAATGCTTAAGTAATTTTTAAGCTCGAGAACATATTTTTTGTTCGTTTAAGTGGGTGTTTTCAGGGCAATGCAATTACACGCTAAAAATCGAAAAAAAAGTAGTTTAGGTTGTTTTTTTGTTTTTGGCTTGGAATAATTGAGTAACGGAATGTTAAGGCTTCAGTTAGTTTGAAAGCATATTTTATACAAAATAGATAGATTTAATTTTTCATATTTAAGGTTTGTTGAACCATTGGTTCTCAGCATACAAATATAAAATAAAATGGAAATGCCAAGAATTAAAAATTTGTATAAATAAAAAAAAAAGAAAATATTTCGCATACGCCCCCGTGTTCAATTTATTTTTCCGAATTGCTAGAAAACATTTGTACAAAAGTGTTCCATTTAAATAAAAACAAAATGCATTGTTGTGGTTCAGGGTTACAAGTACAACATATTTTATTGTAGGTATTAGAATCATAAATATGAATTACTTAAAATTTTGAATTATTTTTAAAGTAAAAAAAGTTCACCGTCACACATTTGCCTACAAAACTCGTTCAAAAGTCGATTTTAGAAATCTCAAAATTGAAAAGAGAACTTTTTCCAGAGAACAGCTAAAATCTCATGGAACAATCGGCTACAGTATTTTTTTTATTAATCAAAAATTTCGGCTATGATATTAGTTCAAAGTCATCGATTAAGAATTTGTCACTTCTTTTTTAATCAACATCCAAAAAATTTTTACTATTTGATTGAATTATTTGTTAAAAATGTTTGGTATGTAAAATACAACTGTAGATGACAAATGTTTTAATATTAATATTTTGTTCGAATTTTTGTTTTAAAAATGCAAAAAAAGGGCTGTTTTTGATGGTTCTTTCTAATTGAGAAGTAATAATGGCTTCATAAAACAAATCATCAAAAAATCGACTATAGTTTATTTTGGTGATATCGTTCGTATTGGGTTGGGTCGAAACTCTGTAGGGACATAGTTCTACTTTCAAAATTCTGTTTTTCAAAATTCTGGTTGTACAAAATTCTGCATGACCAAAATTCTGTTCTTCAAAATTCTGTATTTAAAAAGTCTGTAAATATGTTTTAAAGTGCGCACTTTTTTACATTATCAAAACGATTTCTCTTTTACAACATATTTACAGAACTTTGGAAAACAGATTTCTTGTAATATAACAAAGTTAAATTAACTAGTTACTATCTTAAGGCAGAGTTTTGGTCTGTTTTTGATGATGAAAAGCCAAATACGGAAGTTTTTCCAAGATCATAAGACATTGTCGATGTTTTGAGTAGCCGACTAAAAAGCTGAAAATGATCTCCTTTTGGCAAAAGCGCAGGTGAATTCAGTAAAAAATTACTTAAAAATAAGCAAATAGCTATAGTCATAGAAAAATTACTTGAAAGCTATATAGGCTATTTAAAAACCAAGAAATTAAGTTTTATTAAGGGTATTAACAGCAATATATATTAATTAACATTAATATATCACAATTTACGTGTGAGTTATAGCATAAAAATAAGTATAGGTAGGCGTTGGAAGTTTCAGTTAAGATTATTCCTAAAATCAAAGTCTTGCAGTCCATAACCGACAATGGATTCCAAGACAATGTCTTTTTGGAATAGCTTTTACTCATGTTTTCGACGCCTATACTTCTTTTTTTGCTACCACTTATATCCAAAATTTGCTGTGGGCTCTGGGTCTATAGAATCTTTTTTAGACAGAATTTTTGTTTTCATAAGCAGAATTTGGAAAAAAAAGAATTTTGACCAGACAGAATTTTGAAATATAGAATCTTGCTCATAAAGAATTAAGCATTTACAGAATTTTGAAACACAGAATTTTGTCCAAACAGAATTTTGACCAGACCGAATTTACAAAATAAAAACTGAATTTTGACTAAACAGAGTTTTGAAAACCAGAATTCTGACCCGTTAGTATTCCCACTTTTATACTCATGTAAGCTGACTATTTGTTCTGTTATTTCTCTTTCGGATTGCATTTTGTTTAATTTTTTGGAGATAGTTGGTATCTAATTGCATGCAAAATTGTTAAACAAAGCTTTAAGTACGGACTAAAAAAAAATGCTTCAAGTCTGTTCCTTTTTGGCCGATTGTATACATATTTTTCTTGAGTCTAAAGAAAAAATTAAAAAAAAACGCTTCAACGTTTTGTTTCTT
This sequence comes from Dasysyrphus albostriatus, assembly GCA_946251815.1. NCBI lineage: Eukaryota > Metazoa > Arthropoda > Insecta > Diptera > Syrphidae > Dasysyrphus > Dasysyrphus albostriatus. Next base: position 28,667,893 of record OX276337.1, on the reverse strand, counting down.
TTAAAAGAGAGTAAATTTATCAAAAACGTCAATCAAGATAAAAACTAATTTTGTCCTGTTTTTGCCTACACATTACTCCTACATGCGTCACCCAATATATTCTTATAAATACCTATATGTTTTTTTTTTATTTTAATCACTTCAAATATAAATAATAATCACTTGCTTCGTATTACTTTGTATAAAAAAGTCCTACATATGCATTTAATTTAATTTATTATTACTGACAAATTTTTAAACCTTAAAATTAAACACGAGTACTAACACAACAACTTACTATCTCCTGTATTGAATTTTATCAAACACAAAAAGTTGAACTGAAACTAAAATTTTAAAATCGTTTCTTTTTATTTTAAAATTTATACGAAAGCATAAAAACAAGGTGTTTATTTAAGAATTTTCAGAATAACACACTTGTTGATATTATATTTTAAAGATAATATTTAGTATTTGTTTCTTAATATTTTTAGGCCAAGTTGATTTAGTTGGGAGGTCTGAAATGTACTTAGATTGTGTGTCTTTTTTCTTGTTTGTCAACCTACAGTACGATTGAAAAGTGATCACTTTTTGATCAATAATATTTTATAATCGGTGCTAGAGGTGAAAATTTGAAATTTTTTTTGAAAATTTTTGGCATAATTTTTGTACACACAATTTTCGTGCTATGATGATCGATCGTTTTTATTTGCAAAAGTACAGATTATATCAACTGAAGTCTGAGTTTTAAAGAAAAGGAATTTTCGAGGCAGTTTTTGAGTGCGGTATCATCCCAGCTTCAAAGTTAAACTCAAGTTAAACCACTAAATTCGGGTGGGTTAAAAACTGTCAGTCGATAAAATAAAAAAAATATAAATATTAAAAAAAAAAGTGTTTGCATTACTTGAATAATACCAAAATTGCATTTAGTATTATTCAACGCTCGTTATTACTTAATTCAGTGAAATTGAAAAGATTTGATACATTTTTGTATTTTTTAGCAATTTTTGAAGTGGTCTATAATGGTCAAAAAAATGTGGAGTTTCCGGCCTTACACTCTTAGCCGACGAAATGTTTTTATTAGTGAATTTCTTTAGATACAAATAGTCTCAGTCCGAGTGTAATTCTACAAGGATAGAGTTAACATAGCAACAATTTGGTGGTTTGGAAAATTAACACGATAGACGATCAATTTCCATGATGAATTACGTTGATTATATTCTGTTTCAATGTGTAGCCTCTTATGGTATCAATTCTGAAATCAAATACAAAATCATTTTCTATTCCAACCAATCTAACCGATCGAAGCCACTATTAATAAAATCTTCCACTGTGTGCGTTCAATTGGTCTCTGAAACCTTATGTTAGGATGGTTAAAAAGTCGACTTGGTTTCTTAATATTTGTCTTCAATTTAGCCCTCCAAGTTGGTTGAGGTTCTCTTCTACCTATTTTGCATTCAAAGACTTTCCGAGTCGGAACATTGATGCCCATTCGCCCTATGTGACCCAGGCATCTCAGTCGTTGGCTTTTCAATTTTGTGGCTTGGTCGGTGTCGCTGTACATCTCTCCATTCCGCATTTATGCAGGCGGGACCAAAAATCCCCCAAAACAGCCTAAAGCGTTCTCATCCACCGTTAATAGTGTTCATGACTCTGCACCTTACATCAGGACCGGGATGATACGTGTCTTATATAGGGACACCTTAGCTGCTCGATAGAGGGCTTTGCTCCTCAATTGCCCTGTAAGCCCAAAGAAGCAGCGCTAATATTATTTACTGAGTTAATGGCGGATCCTAGTTACACAAAGTCTTTGACAACTTCGAAATTAAAACTGTCTATGGTGACGTTCTGTCCGAGATGTCGGTGTCCTTTCTTGTTCACAGCATATATTTTGTAATTTACCGTCAAACCCATCCTCTTGGTTTCCTACTCACGATACACCTCTTCAAACTTAGGGCCCTGGGTTGGTTTACTATTCATTGCTTTCATACAATCTAATTGCTATCATAATGTTATCTTTAGAGCGACTAAATCTGACCCAATATTCAAGCAATCTATGATGTTCCACAGGGTAGCCATCTCGGTGCTTTAATTTTTTTTTTAATTTTTATTTTGATGATCAATGATGTCGATTGTGTTATTTAATTGGATGAAATGATTACAGTATAATGACAAAGAGAATGAATTTTTCAATTATTTTGATGTTGTTTTTGTCATTATACTTCAAGTTTTCCAATGGTGTAAATCCGCTATTAAGACTCATTGATATTAATTTTACCGATTACCAAATGCTAAGTCTTCTACTTGGCTGATTTATTTCAGTAGTAAATATATAGAATTTGTATTATAAAAAAAACTTCTTATAGAAACTATGCGAGGCCCCGGGCAAACAAAAATTCCACCTTAATGATTAGGAATTCTAATCTGGTTGGATATAGTTTACAGTGGATTTTTGTAAAAGAATTCATGTAAGTTGGACTGAACTTAATACAAATTGCGTATGACAAGGCCCTCACTAAGTCGCTGATGAGTGCAAGTGAGTAAGCCGGACAAAACGCCAATTTGTAGGACTAAAAGCCATATAAAGCTATTTTGAATCTATAAATAAAATAGACAGAAAAATCCAGTCTTTAAAAATTACGATAAAAAAATCAATCCTAATCATTCTAAATACCAATTTATTTATATTTCAAACCCTCTCGCATGCACATGCCTAGCCTATCATGTAGTTACATCAAATAAAAACGCAAAAAACATGACTTTTCGATTAAGCTCAACATTTCTAACAACGTTTTTTTTCCCCACAATAGAAGTTATCATCTCTCTATCTCACTGTGTGTGCATCCACATTTTATTTTGCCCCTGGCCAAGAAATTCCCATTAAATCCAGCGGAAAAAATCGATGACAGTCTATATATGGTTGGTTGGATACTGCAGGATATCCATAATGTTCATCTTCATATTTTTTATATGGATGTGTCCTGAAATCGCTGACCCGAAATTGAGGTCATTTTTTTGTATCACATTCACATCCTTTATGCTGTGTGTGTCTTGCCATTTTATATACAGCTTACCTGTCACTATGAGAGTACCTTCGGGCCCCGCGTATCAGTGACAATAGGGCTTTTGCTGAGTTGGACACCATTTCATTTAGTTATACAATATGTGCATTCAGGGTTCTGTGAGAGATTTCCTCTTAATTCCATATGTGTCAAGAAATCCGAATGGAATGTATGAGTAAGTTTTCCTTTGAACCGGAAAAATTGTTGCAATTAAACTTGAATAATTGATATAAGGACGAATGCCTTTGTAGTCAGAGTCACAGAGAAAAGTGTCATCGTTTAAGCTTACGCTTGGTAGTAGGTATACATAGTTGATCTGGATTTTAATTTTTGTTTAGGACCGGAATCTCAACGTGAGAAAAGGAAGCAAACTCATCAAGGATGAAAGAAAACACGTCGTTTGTGTCGTGGAATGAATAGCAGGCTTTTGTGCCAGATTTCCACTTCTGTGTTAGACGAATGGAATTCATCATTCTATACACGCCTCGCAAGCGGAACTTCCACCGGAAAATAATAATGAACAAACAAAAGTGCTTGTATTCTTAACTAAAAATACCATACCATAGTGTAGGAATTCAAAGAATCTTGGATAACGGTGATGATGAAGATGAGAACATTTTTTTTGTACTTATGCATTCTTGTTATCGTTGTCGTTTTGTTTTAGCATGAGTTAACATCAATGTTGGGCACATGATAAACAAATTGACAGTCAGTCTGTCTGTCAGTCGAGCAAGTCAGATTAACATCCAGACAGAGACCAAAGTGGAAATACATACACATAATCAGAAGATTAGGTAGGTTGGTGAACAGAACCATGATAGTTGACATTGTTTAAGAAAATGGAAACTATTTCAGAGTCACAATAATAGATATCGTTAAAATCTACAATTTATGGTTAATGTAATCACTTTTTTTAAGTTACTCATTTCGCTTTCAAATAAAACGACTCAATTGTTAACTTTCCACTTGAAAATTTTGTATAAAGTTCAATAAACTTCAAGTGTTATCAGTGTTCAAGCTTCCCATCATTGGTTTTAATTTTATGTTCAAACATTCTTTGAAGTAGAAAGAACTAAGCTGAAAATAAATTCGTAAATGCTAAGATGAAGTAATGCTTCATTAGGAAACACCTTATTTCTTATTTAAAATAACAAAGAGAATTTTGTGTTCGTTCAACCAGTAACTTAACACTCGAAATATTTAATCAACACATTTTTGAGCATCCCACCCTGTTTATCTAAACAAGAATCATCTTAAATAAGTCGTGAAAAAGATTGGCATTACTAATTCCTCTACAAAACAACTCCATGCTTCTTCCAACATCTTTTTTTGTCTTTATGCAAATTGGGACATTTGTTGTCACCTCTGTTTTTTTTTTTTTGGTTTTTATTGCCTTGTGAAGTTTTGTTCAGTATCCCTGTCAACATCCTCACGATGACTTGGAGTTATTTTGTTAAATATGTATACTTGTGAGTTCTCGTCTTCTTAATCCGCACTGGACATTTCCAAAAAAAAAAATCATAAAATAGCTGGACACAACTTTTGTGAATTCCTCTACAGACAAGACAATTTTAGTTACGTAAACATGAGTTTTGGGTGTTATCTCTTAAGTGTTCTACTTTTTGTTCACAGTCTAAGCTTGTGCCTTTAAGAAATAAAAGCAAATACATTCAACCTCCTTAGAGAAAATCATTCTCATTTTTGGAAAAGAAAATAAAATAAAATAAAATAACAAAAGTCTGAAGAAGAAAACTTTTTAAGTGCTACATGTCCAAATCTGGAGCCAGAGATTAATTTTACTTCTTCTGTTTTCTTCTTAACAATCAGATGGGAACTATATACAGCATAGCCCCACTTGAACTTTTAAGTTTGTTCCTTATTGAAAAAGAAAATATAAAAATGTTGTTGCTAAAGATACAAAAACATAATGCCAACAATAATTAATTAAAAACAAAAATGTACCTATAACTTCCACAGATCGATATTCATCCGCCAGAACGAGAATCAATTTTCTCCGAAGAACTCAGACCATCTGACCCGCGTAATGTTGGCCCATGTGGTGGTTTTAGTACCCAGTATGCCTGCATGTGTGACTTTCATGGAGTGCCATATAGAGAAGAAGTTGCTTGGGACATTGACACCATTTATCTATCTCATGACACTAGGATACTGAATTTAAGAGATTTTGATCATTTGGAACCAAAGTAAGTTTAAATTTGTTTGTTTTGTTTGTACTTGCAGTCTCATCTTTACGTAAACTGTTTTTATTTTTTTTAGAGACCTAATGGCGATCGTATCCGCGTTGGAATATAATACTTTTTTTCGTGGCCTAAAAGCTTCCCATATGAGATTGTCTCATGAAACACTTGAAAGAATATTACATGTGCTCAAAAGGTCAATGTGGCTGGAGGAGTTACATTTGGAGGCGTTAGGGTTAAGGTTTGTTTTTTATGTTACAAACATAGTCTATGAAATTATTATCATTTGTTTTCTTTTTGTATAAAAAAGGTCGGATTTTCTTCATAAATTAGCTGTATCTGTGATTACAAATAACAATCCTGCGATTCGTACTATCGATTTGAGTCATAATTTAATTGAGGATAAAGGTGAGACCTTATTTAATATAATAATATTTTAAATTTATGTATATACAGACACACTTAATTCAATTGAAAATCACTCGTTACCTACTAGGATTATTAAAAACAATTACAAAAATATAATCAATCACGTAGAGCACATACAAATTGTACAGAATCTATTAAATACCTTCATCTTTCACACCACTGTTGAAGATGAAAAAGAATTAAACTAATTTTTATTCGTTAATGTCGTACAAATGAGCATTATAATAATTTTTCAATAGCCACCAATGTTTAATGATTTTAATGTTTCACTTAAAGAGAAACTTATTTACTTTTCCATAAGTTTCAGTCAGTCCGGTATAATTAGGTTTACAAATGGCATAATTTTGAATGATTTTCTATCGAGTTGTTTTTTTTTATCAATTGAGAGTTTATCAATTTAAATATAACCAATTTAAAATCGAGTACATACGTGAAAATTTACGTAGTATGCACCTAAATCTTTTGGTCTTTGAACTAAAACCCACAAAAAGAATATATATTTTCTATTATATAAAAAGAAAATAGGAAATTTTTTAAGATCAAATACAGTAGTTTCATCATTCCTTAGGGTTTTAATTTAATATTACAAGGCCATGTTAGTTTACTTATTTCGTACTGAATTGTCTCTCGACCCGTGAAGAATATTTGCCTGACAATGAGATACGGCAGATTTGTATCCTCTTTCTTGTATTCCGAAAACGCTTCTTCGACTCTAACGTCCGCAATGACCAGATCTTTAAAACGTAGTTTCGGTCTCATTATTACTTAAGTCTCGATGAGGGCCTATTCGATCGGTGTGGTAGAGACAATATGATAGTGTTTTTGGCTTTGCTGTTTGAACTACAGTCTTCCTTGGTACGTTTCATAGAGTTGGTAGGTGTATCTATTCCTCGCATACAAAAAATCTGTCGAAGAATTTTTCTTTCAAATTAGCCCAGTATATATTCTCTTGCCCTCTTCCGCTCAATGCCATAAACCAGGGCTAGCTGGATAAGCTTAATCTAGAGCATACACCTCCACTTTTGAATTAGTCGCGACTAATTTTGTTTTGATGTTTATTAGGAGCATATTAAAATCAACTTATTCTTGTCCTCGTTTTCTTCAAGTCAACTAGAGTTGCAGTAACAATCTCTAGCGGTACCTTTGGAGCGTCCGATTATATCGATATTTACGCCTGTGCAGAAGCTTAGACCCGATGGGTCACTGCCGTACAAAAATTCTTCTTCTTCAAAAAAGAAACAAATTCAAATGCTTGACGGTTGTATGCAAAGGTTTCAGAGCTTTAAATTTCTGAAGGTGAAACGACTTTTCTTCGACTATACTAGTTTGGTGTATTACCTAACATCTTTTATCTCGTTACGGAATCTGAAAGTACATACTAATTTTTGTCTATACAATAAATTGTAAGCATTTTTAATCCTTTTTTTTTTTGAGAAATCGTTATTTAGATATTAGCCATCCCTTGACATTCCCTTAGTACGAATACAAGATTTTTTTTGTCGAGGTAGATAAATTCTATCAGAATCAGTAGGATTATTCGAGAAAGCACGGCGGATAGTTTTGAAAGCGACATGTCTCAATTTAGACCAGCTTCATCTTTTAAATTTGAATGTGTTCTTGTTCACTTTCTAATACTTGAATATTTCTTGTAGAATATGTATAAACAACTAAAATAAATCCATTATGTACTGGCAACCATTATTGTTCCAAATGCCTATATACATAAATCAAACTCAGAATGAAAAATTATATAAATAAATTATAATAATTTAAATCAAAATTAATAAAAGCTCTCATATCACACTCAACATACAGAATCGATATCATAATCCAATACTCATTTTTTAGTTCATATTCTACTAAAAAAATCTTCTATTCTATCGTGTGTAATATATTTTTTTAATGTAGGTGCAACCTCGTTGTGTGCCCTACTTGGAAAAATTGTTCAAGGTTTGACTAACAATACAAAAATGTTGATGTTAATAATAAATAATTGTTTTCTAGATTATATTTTCATAAATTTAAAAATTAATTTCCAAAATCTGTCTTAAATATTTAAGTTTTGCTTTCATGTTTTTATTCACAATTCAATTTTTTTGCATAAATTAAATCTAGCTGTGTTAAGTTCTACTTCTAATGATTTACCGCTGTTTTATTATTTATTGTCAAATTAACTTAGCATCATTTAGATGTTCAACATTGCAAAAAAAAAAAAGAATGAATGAAACAAAATCTACATTGCACAATTATTTAGTGTCTATTTATTTTTTTCTCAATGGGAAGTTAATAATAATGCTTTTTTTCACTTAAAAAGAAATTTTTTTCAGTGCACAAATCCTTTTTCTTATTCAGCATTCTAATTATTATTTAAAACCAAAAAAATGCGACTTAACAAATTTTACAACTATTTTAGGCGCAATACATCTGGCAGGACCAATAGCAAAAGTATCAAAAGGTCTATGTAAATTGGCTCTGGCACACTGTGGTCTAACATCGAAAGGCGTTAATCAGATGTCACATTCACTGTCGCTCAATCAAAGTATTTCCAATTCGTTAACGTATTTAGATTTAAGCGGAAACAGCCTAAAAGATGATATAACCGTAAGTTACCAATAAATTATTTCATTATTTTGTTAGTTAAGATTGTTTTTTTTTTTATTATTGTTATTATCTTTATAGAATTTACACAATTTTCTGGCCCAACCAAACGTTCTAGAGCATTTGGACCTCTCATCGACTGATATTACTTTAGAGAATGTATATTTATACGTTTGGTGTATTGTTATTGAATTTGTTTTAATGAATTTTTATTTTTATAGTTATTTGGTGCCCTTTTACGTGGTTGTGCAACACATTTAAGCAATTTAAACGTCTCACACAATTCGTTTAGTACAAAAAAAGGAAAAGAAATTCCACCATCGTTTAAACAATTTTTTACAAGTACATTAAGTTTGAAACATTTGAATATTGCCGGATGTAAATTACCAATGGAAGCATTGAAGTGAGTTGAATTTGAATTTGAATTAAAAAAAAAATGGAAAGAACTATTTGTTTTCGAGACTTTAGCCTTCATCATTAATTAATTATTGAAAACTGTTAAATATTAACTTAATTTTTTTGCAACGATGGTATTAAATACTTTTAGACATTACTGCTTATTCCTCTATGAATTAGTTGCTTTAACGAGTACTACGTGACTCTCTATTTGAGTCGTTGGTATCCGAGATTTAAAGAACACCCTAATTTCAATCTATCTGATGGTAGCAAACAGTTTTATCCCTAAGGCGCTTCTGAAAATTCATTGACAATTTTTAAAGAATTGCTATTTTTAGCGGCTTTTTCTGAGGGCACTCCTTCTTTTTCTTGTAAAACATTTTACTTATGCTTTTGGTATATTCTTTGAACCACTAACTGCGGTGTAAAAAAAAAACTTTTAAAGTTGTCAATCTTAAAAACACTCAGTTTTTACTGATTGCCCTCCAAAGTTCAAAGGCATATTAATTGAAGCAGATCATAATTCGACAACTTATTTTTTGTTTTAATTTTAGAAATTTACTTCTCGGTCTTGCATGCAACGAGTCAACAGCTGGGCTGTACTTAGATTTAAGTAGCAATTCATTAGGTGCCCAGGGTGCTCATGTATTAGAATCATGTATCCATGGGGTTCGTGTTTTACAAAGTTTGGACATAAGTGACAATAGTAAGTATTAATCATCATTTTTTTTTCTCAACAATTAATTGAATTCTAAATAAAATCATAAACTTTTTTATCTTTGTAGATTTGGATGCCGAATTAGCATCAGTATTAACTGCTGTATCAAAGAATCCTTCTATTCGAACCTTACACATGACACGTAGTCTTACCGGTATGAAACCTAAACACATTCCAACTGTAATGGATGCACTGGTAAATCTTATCCAAAAAGATGATTTTCCTCTAGCTGAATTAGTTTTGTCGGAAAACAAGCTCAAAAATGATATTCATGATTTTATTAATGCCTTAGGAAGTAATCAGAGTTTACAAAAATTAGGTAATAACTTGGAATGTGTTACATACATCTGAAATCATTTGCATCTGATATTTTTGTATTTGTCTAGATATAAGTGGAAATTACATGGGTGACGTGGGAGCTCGGCTGTTGGCCAAGGCACTGCAAATCAATAATAAACTACGAACCATTTATATGGATAAGAACAACATTACCCTCCAGGGCTATGGCGATATAGTGTATGCTCTCGAGAATAACCATTCAATGAGGACAATACCATTTCCGGTATTTGATATAGCGCCTCATCTAAAAAATCATCCCGAAAAGACAGACGCTATAATGAGGAAAATGCAAGAACTATTACTTCGTAATTGCAATGGTCTTAAACGACAAAATGGTCAAGGATTCCGTTTGCAACATGGTTTCATGTTGTCTTCCACACATCAGCTAGTCGATAAATTGATAGCTGAAACACAAGACACCCTGTCAATAGCTCCGGGTACTGAATGTTGTGCTGTGCAACGTCTTATTGATGATGCCGAAAACTGCAAACAACTTATGCCGAAGCTACAAGAAGCTGTGCGTTGTGAATCACATCCGGTTGAGGTAAAACTAGCACGAATTGCTAGTGATTTAAGTTACACAATTCAGAGTCATTTGGAAGAAAGTATGGAAACTATGATTCGAACGGGAATTGAACAGTGTCCAAAAACATTTGGCTCCCAGAATGTTATTATTGAATTAAGAAAAGCTTTGTGCGAGAGGCTAGTCATTCCAGATGATTTTTTGCAAAATTGTTTGCTTAACAATGCTGGAAGTGAAATTATGAATAAAGTGACGTACGTATTCACAATATTATCATTACAAAATATTTAAATTTTCATTATGTGGTACTTGATAGAGCCTATTTGGGTAAGAATATTATACCGTTACGATTTCACACTAAAATAAAAATGGGTGGCAGTGGTGTATTGAATGCAATGCTTGACTGCTATCTTGAGAGCCACTCATGGAAGCATCCTTTTCTATGTTCCTCAATTTTAACGAAACGCCGCCATTGAAATTACCAATTTAGTGAAATAATTTATAAATATATACATAGGTACCTTATTCTCAATCCTTTATGCAAAAACTTCTTTTCTGATCTATTCCTTATAGCCGTGCAGTTAAGGTTGCATTCAAATGATTTTACAGGCTTTAAGTTAAAATTGTTAATATTTATAATAGACACTTTAAAATGCTTTAGACTGGAATTGGTATAAATTTTTTGTTTTTTTTTAAGAATAAATTTAATGCATTTTTTCAAAATTGATCTTATTCGATGCAACACGCATTGCCAAAGTTTCTTTTTTCAATCCTCTAGGTGATTTTCAGTTTGCCCTTTTTTCGGTTTCGTTTCACCTATTTCCTCCAATCCAAAATATTGTTTACTGTCATAACGGATCTGAGCTTGAAAATCTATTTTGCCCGTAGTAATTTGCCAGCAAAATATCAACTTCAAAATGTTATTGATTCAGCGATAGCAAACTCTTTTTTTTTCTGGATCCCATCCACACTTCTATGATTAATACTTACTTTATTATCATCCGTTGCCGCACTATTGCTTTTTTTTGTACCATTTCAGTAAATCTTCTCTACTAGTTCAAAGTAAAAATCAATGTCTGCTTTTCTGTTCCATTTTCAGGCTTCATACATGCATGAGCTCATCATCAAATTTTTAAATCGTATCATAGATTGTGTTTCTTTAATCAATATCCACCAAATATTTGTACATTAGCGTGTTTGTTTGTTTATCTTGTTTAATGAAATTGTGCTTCTGTTACGTACTTTCACTTATATTTATTTGTGTTAAGCGGCAGACAAATAGCTTAGAAAAGTTATCTATTTTTTGTCTTCTCTCATTCTCGCCTTATAAAATTCAAACATAATTAAAAAAAAGAAAAAAACGATGTCAGTGAAATAAAATAAATAAAACAAACCAGATAATTTCATTCCGTTTAAACTCAATACCAAACTCGATTTGCATTCTTTAATTCCAGCGAAATTATTTTTCGTCTGATATCTAAGTTTAAAGTCTTTATGACATTATCAAGCTTTTTTTTCTGCTTTACCAGTTGAAGCCCTGCTAGATTTGTTTTTATATTCATAATGAGACGGATTGACTCAAACCAGTTCAGATAATTATTTAATAATAAAATGCGTATACTGTGATGCATATAATAAATTCTCTATGTGTCATGCTAAATGAATACGAAATATAGCAAAAATTACAATCGCATCGTTTCTCCAATAGTTTCAACAAAAAGAATGAATTACTGCAATTGTGCTGGGTCGATGGCGTTCTGTGGTGCGGCAACGCTTTTAGCTGACACTGTATATTATTTTGATAAGAACTCGACGCAAGCTAGCTTTTTTTGTTTGATAAGATTACCCGTCGAATGTTGAGTAATAAGATTTGTAGAGAGAGCAGAATCTTTTGTATATGTTCAATTATTCTCACCATCGAATAATTTTTCAACTTAACTTGTTTGGTCAGTCTCAACAGTGTCGCCGAAGTTGTTGCTTTCGATGAATCTCTGTGAAAGACTGTTCGGTTGCTGCCGGAGTTCGGTATCAAGGGCAGACAACAGCTGTAGTAATAGAGAAAAGCTCTTAGAAAAGTACTTTAGACTTTTTAATAGTTTTTTTTTTTAGTATTGTATTTTTTTTGAGTAATTATGTATAATTTAAATCAATTTGTTTTTATTTAGTGAAATCGAACAAGTCCTTGCGGCTACAATCTCAGATCGAGCTACAGATGAAGTTGTGGAAATATTGTCACGTCGTCGTCGAGGACTGGGCATCTCAGACTCGCCGTCGGTGCAATTGGATGAAGCACAGACGCCGGATATAGTACGCACTCAATCTAATCATGTAAGTTCTTCTATTGTTTATTTTGTTGCTATAGAATAGTAAGGAGTATTTGTTGGTACATATAATATTGGTACCTACTTAAGACAGTAATGAATTTGTTATCTAAATGTTTGGCTTACAATCAAAAAATGCATGGAAATGTTGATATATTTATCAGAAAATGGATATGTTTGTATGTAAAGGGTTGTGGGGTGGGTGAGAAGAGGGTGATAATTGAATATTTGTTGGCTATGACTAGAACTTGTAAGGGAGTGTTGGTTATCAAATAAAATCACATTGATATTAGGTACTTGTTATGAAAATTTAGCACCAAATTCATGTTACTTATATTTAAGCTTAGCTAAATTTAGCATACAAAGTATTATTAATGAAGCCTTAATTAAACAAAACGAACTACAAAATTCAATGTTGTTTGGTAATTTTTTTTGTTTATTTTGATTATGCATCTATGCATGCGATTAGTTAACTTTTTTAAAGTGTTTAAGTTCTAAATGTCCATTTATCTTTGAATTGATACAATTTGATATGAATTCAACTTTGAACAACACAATTGCCACTTTACTTCCAGTTTTGTCTTTGATTGACAAAAAAAAAACAGTTTTCTTTTCAGAGACAATGAAATTTGTCAATTTTTTTTTGAAAATTCGGAATTCACACTGTTGTGGATGTCATTGTCATCCTCTGGCTCAAGAACGAACGATGTTTTAAATATTAATGTAATAAAATGTAATCAAACAACTTTTGTATAAAATTTATTCTTTGGAGCCAAAAGAGGACTACAAGTTTTGAGTTTGAGCACTTGCTCAAATTGGCTTGTGTTGTCACATATTTTGTTTATTTTGTCAATACTGCCCCTTTGTCGCAACTGGTGGTGTTAATGGTGATCAAAAACACACAATTCATTGCTTCAATATTGCCTTTAATTGATTTATTATCTCTAAATTTTTGAGAAAAATAGCTGTAAACAATATCGCACGATCTCAATGGCAGCGCTATGCAGGGGTGGAATCGGCTAAGGTAATTTTTGGTAGTTGACAGTCACAATACAATAGAAATGCTATGGCTTTGTGACTGTCAACTATCATAAATCACCTTAGCCGATTCCATCCCAGGTTAAGAATACAATTTCTGTCCTTTCGACAGTGGCCAGGAAAATATAGATGCTAGTTTATTCAACGTCTGGCAGTGTGAATAAATTGGATTAAAATTTCAACTGGATATTGAGCTGAATTGAATTGAATTCTTAGAATTCCTCGTCAATTTGTCGTGCCAACCATGAAATGAATTCAACTAAGGAATACTACATAGCATCAATGTATGCAACCTTTAAGGAGTATTCACATCAGAGTGACCAACGACCGATGAATAAACGACCAAAATAGGATTTAAAACGTTTATAAACCTAAATGTTAAGAAAAAACTACACAAAATGGTAGAAATATAATTAACGTTAATGTTAAGGTACTAAAGTTTGAATTTTAATAGCTAAAATAAGTGAAATTTTACCAACAAATTAGTCGTCGTGAATTACAATCTTGACCAATTTGTTTTCTCCAATTTCTTTTATTTTAGCAACAAAAAAGCACCTTTACATTAACGTTAATTAGATTTCTACCGTTTTGTCACGTTTTTTTTTCGAAAAATGTACATAGGTTTATAAATCTTATTTTATTATTTAGTTTATTTATTCGCCCTTTACTGAACTTTTTTCTCGCAGATCTGTGAGATCTATCTTGAATGATGAATATGTAAAGTGTTTCCTCGACCTCTTTGCACTTCTTTTAAACATAAATAAAAAGCCTGTTTTTTTAGTTTAAAGATGATTTGGTGCTGTGTCGAGAGAACTGGTTGAAAGAAAAGAACCAGTAAAATTATATTTAAAGACCATGTTATGAACTCGTTTTAAATTAAATTTTGTTCATTTTCCAAACGTAAGTATAACTTCGTTTCTTTTAATAGACTTGAGTTTCTGCATTAAATTTTGCGAGCAATAATTCATTAATTTTGTTGTCTTGTTGTAGTTGATAATATTGCTCTTTCCTTGAACCATGATAGTGTCTCAATTGAAAGTTAGTTTATTTCGGGGTAAACCTTATCTACTTGTTGGTGATCAGTAACTAAAACGCATACATCACTTTTGAGAAAAATGTATCCACAATCCATTACAAGCTTATCATTTCCGATTTATAGGAGCGTATCATCAAATATGCCGTTATGCTCTGACAAAAGAACTCTTTTAGTTTTAAGGCAAGTTCTATATCGCCGGTCCAAATATAAGATCTTTTTAGTGATGCGTTCATCAGCTCTAGTTCCTCTCGCTCGTAGCAATATTCGTCGAAAGTCTCCCGAGAACAAAAATGTGCAGTCCCCATAGGTTTATTTGTGTTTCTTAAGATTAATCGCTAGAGTGTAATTGTAGGGGCTCTTTCATGTATGCTATAAGTTACGACCCTTCTATTATATATTTCCTTGTTCCTGATAACTGTGGTATGTCCTTGTCCATTCTTACCTGAAGATATTCCCCGTCACGCATCCACGGTGATTTTTTATTTCAAGTACCATAGGGCCCACGTATCATGTGCTGTTGTATGATGTCATGAATAATCGGATCTTTCTCCTCGCTAGAAGCTTATAACTTGAAATGGCTTTGCATATAATTTCTTATCGTACTAAACCTACCTAAATTTTAAATGTGGATAGAATGGATTTTAGTGTATAATATTTTCACACGGGAAATATAAATTCTTTTATTGGGTCTATTTATTTGCTGAAATTGGGTAATTTCACCCTATTAATTGATAAATTTTTAATAAAAACTGTCAAAGTGGCTGGAGTCGATTTGAGTGGAGAATGATTTTTCGTGCGGGCAATCTAAATTCAAAAGTTTGAGTTTGCTGATTCGAACAAATAGGCAAAAATTGTAACCTAAAGTGATGCTCAAAATTGATTCTCAAATATACCTACATATATTTGTTCAAACACAAAAAAATTCAGACATAATTTTTTGATTTTTACCCCACTTCGCCCTATGCTGTAAATGACTCAATTAAAAAAAATAAGGGCTTTAGGTGGCGCTTAGTAAGTTCTGTAAATATTATTTTTAAAGCCAAGATTTGTTTTGACTGTCTTACATTTTTTGTTATCGCCCATAAAATGTAAGCCAAAAATAAAAACTTTGGATGTACGAAGAATGCGTATCGGTGGCGGAGGGTTCTAGCGTATTCAAATTACTTATATAAAAATATAAACAGAACTAGTAAACCTGAATTTAGAGCTGAGGTACTTTATAGTTTTCTTTTATTTATTGCATATTTTTATTTTATTTACATACATATGTATATTACACTAGTGTTTAGAAACGGAGAGTACATTTGGTTTAAGAATTATATAGTTCGTTTACTATATTGTTTTTTTTTTAGCATTTTTTTGGAAAATTTATTCGATGGCAACATTAATTCTTTTATTTTTTGTTTCAGGATTCTAATGGTGTTATTATTACAAGATCAAGCAGAGCAAGTGTACTGCCAAAGCTTGGATTAGATTCACCCACTGTAAGTTATACTCAATGGTTGAATTAAAAAAAACACAATTTTTTTTGTTTCTCACCAATTATAACTAGAAAATCAGCATTTTTGAATCGAAAAATATCAATATAATATTATAATCATACTATTTATATCTAATCATATTAATTAGTGCCAGTGATCTGTATAAACAAAATACGAACATGTTATCTAGAATTTGAAATTGCATTAAATATTTAAATTCTAACAAGTGTGAATATTGCTCAAGAGGAGGTTATGCTTGAATTTTCTGTAAAAAGACAAAAACAAAAATAAACAAAAGTTATTCAAAAATTGGCTTATAAAAAGAGGAAATTCAACGCAAATGAACATTTTAAATTGAGGAAAATAGTAGTGATTTTATAAACATTTTTTTTTTTAATTTGTAGTTTTTTGCATTTAAATTGAAATGATATGAACAAATTAAAATACGAGTTAGATCATCCAAAGTCACCATATTCATCCACATCACAAAACACATTCACTCATTCATCATGCATTCACCACCATTCAAAAAAAAAAAAATGAAACCAAAAAGACACAACAAGTTTTTTTTTATAATTTTCTGTGTCTTCCCATCATGCTCTCTCTGTACTACTTCTCACCCTTCATCCGTTTGTTAAAGAAATTGGAATATCTAAACCTTGTAAGTAGATCAAAGTACAATCCTTGAATTTCATTATTTTTTGTTGTTAACAACCCGCTAGATTTAATATATTTTTACTATATTTTTGTTTTGTAAATGAAAAATATGTATAAAAAGAGAGATAGAAGGATTATTGCACGTTCACGCCTCAATTTTTTGTTTTGAGTTAGAATCACTGTTTCCAACCCCCCTTCCATAGAAAAAAAAAGAAGACCACCATCCCCATGTACATAATCTTCAAATATTGAATGCATTTGAAGATGAACACTGTGGAACTACTTATATGACAGCCAAGTCTAATTGAACGAAATTAATTTACAGGCCACACCACACCTGCCAACTAAACGTCGTTCTGTCGCCCGAAAGGTTCGTCCACAGTCAGTGGTCGAAAACCTTAGCCTGGGTCATATTCCAGATTTGTTGGAATCCCCATCATCACATCGAAGTTCATCGAATATGTCGTCGCTCGATAAACGGGGTGACGACGAATGCTGTGATTCGATAACAGAACTGCCAAGTGTATCACTG
Source organism: Dasysyrphus albostriatus (assembly GCA_946251815.1). Lineage (NCBI taxonomy): Eukaryota > Metazoa > Arthropoda > Insecta > Diptera > Syrphidae > Dasysyrphus > Dasysyrphus albostriatus. Next base: position 28,650,589 of record OX276337.1, on the reverse strand, counting down.
CAATTGCAACATTTGGTGAAAGGTCGACCAAAGAGAGCTAAAACTCGAGCGCCTTCAAGACCATTGGTTGCTGATACGAGTACTCGTGAAATAATTGAGGGCTTGGACCAATTCTTTAGACCAGGATCTGTGACACCAACAACACTTACTCCACTTGTATCGCCAACATCTGAGGAATGCAGTTCGTTAAGTTTTGCCGATAGTCCAACGATGAGCAGAGACGATAATGGACGAATGACTTCGGAGGAGACAACTCCGATTCTTGAGGAGCGTAAGCCAATCAAATTAGATCGAAGCTCACCACTTTTGAGAGGTATGCTTCTTTTTTTCAGATTCTTATTGATTTATTTTATATTATTTGTCATTGCAGGTGTTGCTTGGGCAAGTCGTTCGAGATCCACAGACAACTTGGAAAAATACTCTCCTTTGGTTGGTCGCAAATCACCATTGGTGAAAATGCGAACTGAAGGTGGCAACGATGATCGTTTGGATCGTCTTCATATGCCATATCGTGAAGATCGCATGAGATCACCAAGTAGTGAGTCAATAAAGAGCCATACTGGTGGCGATAGTGTGATTGTAAAGACCGGTAATGGTATTCTGAGGACACCAATTGTTTTACAAAAACCACGTCCTTGGTCGGTTGTGGGAAATGAGCCCAAATCAGGAGATTTTTCAACAGATTCTAGTAAAACCACACCAGAGCAATTGGAAGATGGTAATAAAATAATAAATTTCTTTTCAACTATATATTTTCTGACTTTTTTTGTATGTATCAAGATTGCGATGTAGTGCCATTTGGGCAACAGACTGGAGGTTCAATTGTTGGAATTAGTCCAGGAATTGCTTTGGCTTCAAGCGGTGGTGGTGGGAGCATTGTTGGAATAACGCCAGGTACGATGAATGTGGCTGTAATAATGTTCAATTTCATATATCAACTATAATTTTATTTACAAAATTAATAAAGGTGCAGCATTGGAAAAGAAAACAGTTCGAGAATTGGCAGCAGGACTCAGTCGAATAGGTAATTGATGCTTTTTACTTTGTAAATTTGTTATTAGCTTTTTTTTATTTCTTTTGTATTTTTTTAATGGAAATTCTATGTGATTGGCTTTGGATTAGCAAAAAAGATAAAGGATTTTATGATAGAAGAAAACTATTCAAATAAACTTTACTTTTTTACTTTTAAGGTGGTCTAAGCAAAAATCCTAAAATATTTTATATGCCTGAGATATTTCAGTAATTATTTAACTTTAGATAAATTTACTTCAAAATAAATGTTGGTGAAGAGACTTACCACTCAACCATTCATGTATGCGTGTTATCAGCATGAATGGAAGAGTTCTCTATATTTTCTACCGAATCCGAACGAAAGCATAGCACTTTTTCATGAGTTGAGGACTTGTCAATTCCTCTCTGATCACTTTTCCATACAATCACAATAGATTTCCAATTAAAAGAATACTTAATTTCTTTTAGAGCATGTTCGTAAATCAGTGCATGAGTATTTTTATGTAAATTTTGCACTTTCTTAATTATACCTTTATTTTTGTTTATGTTTATTTTTCTTATGTTTGCAATAAATTTTATTACACAAAAAAAAAAACAACATTAGATTTGAAACCACCACCAATTGGTCCGAGACCAGCCTCAATGTTAAACAGCATCAATACATCACGCACAATTATAACCAGTAGTAACTCGACAACAACAACAACATCGTCTATTAATAGTGGAACAATTGAAAATATCACTAAAACGCTTATCACCACAACAAATGGTGAATCACTTGATAATTTTACTGCCGGCAATGAAAAGAAAACCGAAACAATTGTGAAAAGGATTGCTGGCAAGGAAATAACATCGATATTCGAGGTTTGATTAGACTCGCTCCTTGGTTTGGATACAAAAAAAATAACAAAACGCGCTATCTTGATGGTCTTTTTCATTATTAATGAATGTGGGAAATTCGGCTTGAGATTGTGCATTCATTGTGTTTTGTGTGTATGTCTCATATATGACAATAACATATTGGCCTTGGGTTGACTAAGATGGGCGGCATACTGGTTTTATTTTTATTCAAACAATTTAGTGACTATTATTTTTGTTTTTCATCATGTATTTATGTGTGTTATGTCTAAGCATGTTCTTCCATTAAAAAAAACTTAACATACATATTTTCATTTAAAATTTAAAATAAGTGGTGTGTTAAATTAAATTTAATGCAAAAAAGTGTGTATTTTTATAGCTTTTGAATGTTTTTAAAAAACTTGCTGGATTGTTTTTAATGAAATTAACAAATGGCTTTGCTTGGTAACAAGATAATATAAATAAGATAATTTGTTTTTTTTTTTTGTACTTTACAAAAAAAATAAACCAAGTTTTTCAAGACATACTGTAGAAATCGTTTTGAATAACTAGAACTTACTGAAAAATGTGATTGCTAGGATCCGTATTAGTTTAGTCTAGTATCAAAAAATGTAAGAGGTTTAAATCTAAAATTAGGGCCTCTGTTAACATTCGTACATGGTGCAAGTTAACTAGGTTCGAGTGTTATTTTCGAGTTATTAAGATGATTGAGATAACAAAATTTTGTCAGAATAAGGTCTGAAAAAGTTACCTACATAATGTAAGTAACTTTGAAAAATATTGTAATTAAAATTCAATAGCTAAATTCCTTTCCGGTTGTTAGCTTAAAAAAGTCTTACGGCGTTCAATCGCTAGATATCTGTGGCCAGTTCACATCACCACATCTTGTGAAATAACTGTTGATCACGTCAAATTGCAGATGTTCCTCAGGGAACATCCATTTCCATTGACGATATTAGTGAAAGTTTGTCTGTGGTTGTGAGTATTTCAGAGATTTTGGTTAAAGTACAGATACTCTTTGCGGATGTCATGGTGGCTGATAATCCTTCTTCTCTTTGACTTCAAATTAACAGGCTTCAAAGGGACTGAAACACCTTGACCGCGAAAGCATAGACGTGGTACAGAAAATTATGTATCTGAGAGTGCTGATGTCCGCAAACACTAGCATTGCATAACATGTGTACAGGAAAGAACTTTTGTCGAACGAACTCTGATTTGAAAAATCAAATTGATGATTCGCACACGTTGCTCAATGTAACCTTCCATGTTGATTTGCCATACATTTTTAATCTATTCGGAATAATTTGGACGGTTGTATTTGGAACAGCACGATCTTTATAGCGTTATATGTATAAATTGAGATTCTTTATTGAAAGACTTTTTTTTTACACTTCAGATTCTTTGTTGTAGTGAGCTTAGAGGAAGCTGCAATCTACAAACAAATATAAACAAATATAATGATGTATGAAAAAAACTTATTATAAAAAATCTCTTTAAATGCATTAAGTGTTAAAAAAAAATCAAAGCTTTTAAAAACATTATTGACATTCCAGCCAGCCAGTACATTTGCATGCACATTAATAAGACAAAATATCTTTATTTCACACATTTACTAATCCAAAACACAATTCTTTAAAAAAAAAATATTTTTATAGGAGACATTAGTTGAAGGTCTACAGAGGTCTTCAGTCCGTCGAACTTTTAGAGATGCACATGCACAATACACAAAAGATGATTTTGTTGATGTATAGAACAAAAGAAAAATGTTTGATTTTATTTAATTATAAACAAATGTACGGAATCAAAAAAGTAATATTTTACTAGTGCAATTCTTCATCTTAACTCAAGGTTTAATTTAAATAAATTTCGTTTTAGTTGAAATCAAATCAAAACAAGACAAATATTAATTAAAAAAGAAAAAACTTGTATTTTTTTTTAATTTTTACAAAAAAAAAAACGTTATAATAAAATTGTATTCATTTTTAGTGCCAACAAATTTTACTGTAGTGTAATATATTATTATTTAATTTTTTAATGTTTTTTTTAACTTCAGGTTTTAACCATTGTGTATATTATTTTTACATAACAAATCCCTCTTTTGTAAAAAAATAACTTCTATATAAATGTGTTCTATATTTAATCAGTGTTTAATATATGAATTTAACTTACGGAGGATAGTAAAATATACATATATTTAAGGCAAGTTTTTTTAACAGACATTTTTAATTTGTATCACAACTAGTTGAAGTCAAATTTGTATAACGTTGTGGCTTAAAAAAACTGCCATACTTAAAGTGTAATTTTAACCTTTGGGTCCTGGAATTATTATTTCAAACTTAATTTATCCCTAACATTAAATACAAAAGAAAATTCTATTAATTTTTCTTGTTGGTTTCCTTAAAATCTTTTTGACGCTCGCGTCATTTATTTGAATTAAATAATCGAGGCAATTAAATAATTTGAATGAGGCCCAATCTTTAACGTGCAATTTTGTTAAGCCTTTAAAAACACTAAATGTTGTCAACTGCACACCTAGAAATTAATAAACATAAATATACCAAAATCTAACAATACTAAACGTTCTTAAAAAAAAAAACAACAAAATAAAATCTAAAAATCATTAAAATTTAACAGAAACAAAATAATAAGACAAATCTGTGGCAGACTGTCATAATATTGCAAGACATTTTTTAGGTGACAAAAAACCCACCACTATTGATTTTCGAAAATTATTTTTCCACAAATAGAAACTATCCTTAATTCCATTTAAATTAAATAAAAAAGTAAATAAACAAACGAAGAAGAAAAAAAAAAGAATTAAAGAGAAATAAAATTGCTCCAACTATAGATAGTCATTAAGTTAAATTATGTAATAATTGTTATAAAATATTTAATAATTAAGAATATTAAAATTAATAAAACAAAAATATTATAAACCTATCCTGTGATTTATTTTCGTATTTAATAAATCTTAACTTTTTTGTATAAACTTTTTAATAACAGAGATGAACAACTAAAAAAAAACAGTTTTGTGTATTCCATTGATATGCAAAGTTTGTTTTATTTTTTTAAAAGCTTTTTTTATAATTTGTTGAAACAAAATATTTTTAGTTTGTGTGGTTTATTTGTGTAATCCCTTTTAAATAAAAAATAAATAAATTAATTGTGCATAAAAGAAACAAGAATATAAACGAATTAAAAACAAAAAATAGATTCCATATTAAGTTATATTTTCTTATTAAACATTTTAATTAAGTAAATAAAAAAAATAAGTATTACAAACACAGTAGAGAATAACATTGACAAAAACAAATTTTAAAAACAAAAAAAAATAGATTTACTGATAAGAAAAACAAAAACAATTTTATAAGTAAGAATCGCAAAACGTTGCGCAAAATCGTAATAGTTTTCTTTAATTTGATTACATTTTAATTTTTGTAGTTACTCTTAAGGTAATTAGTTATTGACAAACAAAAACAGCATATATTTATAAACAATTGACAATTTTGGAAGTTTTATAAATATAGAAGAAACAAAAAAAAACAAGTAAAAATTAAATTACACATGAATGTAAAGTTATAAGAAAATATTCTCTACTCCAAACAATAATAAAATATTAAATACACTTATATTCGAGAAAATAAACTAAAATACGAAAAATAACTACCTCTTCTTTTACTTTTGAAATGGAATGGATGTAAAGTGAAGCTCTTTAGTGAATTGACTGAAACACCGTATTTAGCCCATTTAAGGTCGGTGACAAATTAGTATTGCACTAAAATGAGCGTATATTTTTAATCATCTTTAAATCATATCCTTATCTTATAATATTATCCTTTAACGACATGAAACACACATGTGCAGATGCAGATGGTTGGTAGTAAAGCTTGAACTATAGTGCTTGGAGGGGCACTTAAGTGAAGGGAGGAAAACAATCGAATACACAGAAGGCATATGAAGCGGTTATAATTGTGGAGTGGAGCGTTTCGTTCAACTATCCTTACGGAAGCGAGGTGTGCTCCAAAGTACACTTCACTTAAGTAACACTGATTTTTGGTTAAATTGGAATGTTAAAAAGAGAGGGATGATTTTTACAGTATGGGTGATGATAATTATAGTTCTGCCTTAAGAGTCACTAGGCTCTAGTTCTCAATAGCTACTGTCCTACCAAATGTATTTATTTATTTATTTATATAGTAATTTGCAGATTTACGTCTACTTAATCGGGCTAGACCCTGAACGTGTTCACCATTTTTCGTCGAATTTGAAATTTTTACGAACATATTCTTTAAAAAATATTTTTCTGAATATGAAAAATCCTAAATCCAAAGTCTCGAAAACTCTAAATCTTGAAACCCCAAAATCCTGGAAATCCAAAATACTGAAAATCCCGAATACTTCGAAGTAAAATAGCTAGGATTAATGACGTGAAAGTAATTAGAAACGATTCCAAAGCCACTTTTCGCCCTTTCGTATCTTCATTTTGTTTGTCTTGACTGTTGCAACAACTTAACGATTAAACAAAATGAATTGACTATTTTGTGGTTTTTACTAGTTCAAATAATATTGTCTGAAAAAAAACGACAAACAAAGCAATGAAAATTGCAACTCAAGTGCATTAATTGTCCCTACAAAAACGGAATTACCAAACTTCAATTTGCTTTGTTATCGATAAATTTAATATAAAATGGCAGACCAAGGCAAAAGGTAAATAAATGTTAAAATGTCCCGATGTCGTTCTTTCTACCAAAGTCCATATCGACATGCACAAAAACGCAGCTTTTGGGAGCTATCGTGATTTTTTTATTGGCATCGAAAATAAATATTCCATGGCCTCTGGGCTACCATTTTGATCGACCAAATTTGAACATGTAACGAATAGTGAAAAATTGTTGACACTTCCCATTTTAGAAGATGGGAAATTTCATCCACGATAGCTCACAGTTCCATTATTTTTCAATAAACTCATACATTTTATATGGCTTTCTTCTGGTAACAATAATTGAATTTTTCCCCTTCAAAACAGATTTTAACAATTAAAGCCTTCCAATAAGCAAAACCATAAGGGCATTTATACAACAGAGTACAGCCATCGTAAACGTTGTAAAGTATGAACTTCGTAATTCTATCATCATTTGTATGGAAAATTTGACAGATTTACAAAGTTTACAACTTTACTACATTTAAGACGACTTTAGGCTGTTGCATGAATACCCTTTATATCTTTATTTTTTGATCGGAAATCAATTTTGTAGATTTGGATTTTTCGGCAAATTTATCCCTCTTTTGCTAACACCATTACACACCACATGGTCAGCCATGTGGAGGAAATCCTCTCATTGCAGTTTGTAGGGTGAAGGAGAAAAAGCCCTGAAGTCGGTTCTCTAGATAATATAGTTACTCTATGAAGGAGACTTTGAATGTATAGATCTAAAAACTCTCACCTTCAACGTCTTAAGCCCCTTAAATTTTGAAAACAAACATAATTTAGGATCTGTTTCTTAACTATGTGCACGATGGATTTGTATCGATTGACAGTGTTCACATTGGACTGAAAAACTGGATTTTTTTTGACGTTTCAGTATTTACATCTTCCTTTACTGAAGAAGTGGGAGCGAGATGTGAATTCTGAAACGTCAAAAATTTTTCAGTCCAATGTGAACACCGTCATTTAAGTGAAATGTAATGATATGAAAAAATATAGTTTTTTAAGCCCAATGTTCACTTCGTTCGTCATTGTTTTATGTCGTTTTCCATTGTTTTCACTCAAGAAGACACTCATTCTGAATCCAATGGAACAGTTCTTGATACTTCTACTCAATTCGAAAGTTTTGACTTTATTTGAGTGAATCATTAAAGTCTCTTCCAAAACAACGCGAATGCGGAGAGATTTGCAGCGAATCATTCACAATAATAGTACAAAATATGACAAATACACAACGCTAAACAACAACAACAATTCGTCGTGGCTCCGCAACTTATGGGTGACGCACAAAAAAGTGAAATTGTAAACAATAGTGTATATAGAGACCTAACCACATCCAATTCATGTCACTCATATCAATAATAGTTGCCAAACTAGCCTTTTCCGCATTTGAATGCATTCAGCTGAACTTGAATTTCATAGTCTTTTTCGCAGGAAGGTGTCGCTAGCATATATTTTTATGAATGATGATGATGAATAATGAATGTAGTTAGGCCTTATCTCCCCCTAACTTACAAATAATAAATTTCCTTTTTGTTTTTCTTAATTTGTCAATTAAATTTTATTAAATTATTCGTTTTCGAGTGGTTTCTGGATCTCCAACAGAAAATGACATTAGTTTGGTTTTGTTTTGTTCTAGTTTCAAAAAAGTCAGATGAAAGAATTATCGTGTATTAGGGGACAAAAGTCACTTCATATTGTCAAACAAACCCTTACTACCCGCCTTTGTGAACACATCCTTGACTTCTACTTGGCTAACAGCTTACCTTGGTAAAATGTCATTTTAAAATTTGTTTGACATCCCACCATCGGCAACTTAACCTCATCTAATCGTTTACTTCTCCATCCATTCAATTTTGTTTTTATTATAAATAAATCAAAGCATTTAATAAAAATATCTCAGCAAAATGGTCAAATTAACACCAGAACTGATAAACCAATCAATGCAGTTCATAAATCCTTGTCGGGAACGTGAACTGGATTTGCGTGGCTACAAAATCCCGCAAATTGAAAATATGGGTGCAACGCTTGATCAATTCGATACAATCGACCTGTCCGACAATGATTTACGCAAACTGGATGGCTTCCCATATCTCCCGCGATTGAAGTGTCTTCTTTTGAATAACAATCGATTGGTGAGAATAGATGACTTTGTCCACGAATCACTACCGAATTTAAACACTGTTATCATGACTGGGAACAATATGCAGGAGTTCAGTGATCTGGATCCACTGACACACTTCAAGCAACTGCACACGCTATGCCTGTTGGTCAATCCAGTTTCGACGAAGCCATACTACAGAGAATACATCGCCTACAAATTTCCAAACCTGCGTCTCTTGGATTTCAGAAAAATCAAACTAAACGACCGAAAGAATGCCCAAGAATTTTTCCGCTCGAAAGCTGGCAAGGAAATCCTCAAAGAAGTTGCCAAGAAGGCCAAACTTAATAATGCAACTGTTGGAGAAGGCAAGATAGGAGCGGGAGCAACTGGAGGCACTGTAGCTAATCAAGCAGATATACAGCGCATTCGAGAAGCGATAAGAAACGCCAATTCCCTTCAAGAAGTCGAGCGTTTGACAAGAATTCTCCAATCCGGTCATCTGCCTGAAAACTTCTTGTTGGAAAATGGACGAGGAGAGCCAATGGAAATGTAGTTTTCTGAAACGTATAAAATAAATAAACAAAAATTCCACAAATACTGTTCCCACTTTGTTTTTTTCATTTATTTTTCACAGAAAAACAAACCACAAACTTGGTTCAAACAGTTTCCTAAGCTTGCCATCGTCCTTGACGCTGTGTTAAGCCATTCCTTATAAATCTTTTTCCGCCATTATACTCTCATAGTGTAGGCCCGTATAGAAGATTATCCACGTCACGAGGAAGCCAGCGAATGAGGTCATGAAACCTTCTTTGACTAGTTCCCACGCACCGCCGTATGCTTCCTCATCGATTGCTTGGAAGTTAACAGAGTATAGGTAAACGATCGCACAACTAATGCCAGCAAATCTGAAAGATGTAATCATAAGTCTTACTTCTTGATCCTTTTTTGCCAAAGAATACTCACAAAACTAAACCCAGAAATCCCTTGAGTGGTATTATTCCCCAAATAACTCCAAGAATTATGCCAAAAACTTGTCGTGACCAATAGACAACATCGAGGAATTCATCCTAAAAGGGTTAATTAACATCAATTAGAACTTTTTAATTCAATATAACCGTGGGATAGAGAATCTCGTCTGGCTGGGTGACTGTCAAATTACCTTATCAGGCCATTCGGATTTCGCGGTAAGGGCACGAGAGCAAATTGATTTGATGGTTGATGATTTAACTGTGCCATTTCTTTCTATGGTGTTCGTTTTAGTAGACATTGTGGTTTTTAAGTTAGATTTCTGTTAGTAAATGTAAAAATAAAATCTCCAAAAGAGAAACACGATTTTTTTATCAATCGTGGAGCCGTGGAGGTGTATAATAAAAATTGGAACTAAAATGTCAGATCTGACATTTAAAAAAGTTGCTCAAAATTGAGCTTACGCAGGCTGGTGACAGGGTGGCAAGAAAGAAAGTGATTGTAGCGAAACAAAATAGAAGTTGTGTTTTTTTGCAAGTCTAAACAATATGTGTGTTTTTTGAATCTGTTCCGAACAGAAAGTTACAGAAACGAACAGTATTGTGTGTTCCATGAGTAAAAACCTTCTTCTAAACTGTTCTACATTCTGTCACTTTGTGTTCCATGAAGGTTTTCAGAAAAGTTAAGAACAATATTTTCTGCGCCTACAAAGATTGTTAAAAGTGTGAATTGATACTAAATGCAAATTGAAAATTAATGAAAAAAATAACATTTCAAATATTTTAAAATTTATATGTTTCACAGTTGATAGGCAACGGCCAATCCCGTCAACACAAAGCTGCACTTTTCTTCTGTTCCTTCTCGTTCTGACAGCTTCCACACACTTTTGATGTTCTACTCTCTGGTCTTATCTAGTTTTTTTTTTCGTTAAAAACACAGCTAATACTGTCTGAAAAATAGCAAAAAAAAAAACAATTTACATATCCAGATAATTAAGAGGATTCAACTTATATCCCAACAAAAATGGTACTGCCAAACTACCATTGTCATTGAAATTTTCTACAATTTGTATATGTCGTTTTCGTTTAGAGCTTGGAGTACTCCTTTTCTACACCATTTTCACCAACTACTCCGAAAAGCCTCCGGTTATGGCTTTTTGGCGTACTGTTTTCATAGTATTTTTCTGTTCCTGATTTCAAGAAAGAGTAGATTTGGAACACACGCACTTTTCGATGGACTACTTGTCAAATGGCGTCATTCGGTTATGTGTGTGCAAATTTGGCAATATGATGTTTTCATATTTGATTGGAATCAAAAATGACAAGTTGTAATTATTTCCAACTGGCAAAATAGTGGATACAAATTAATTGTTCAGTTTGTATTTCATAGTGCTAACTTGAAGAGATGAATTCAATTTGTTTTCCTTAATGTGATATAAAAACTTAAGAAATTTATCCGAGCCCTCTGAACTCTCAGAATTATAATGTCTGTTCGCGTACCTCCCAAAACTACGAATTTCTACGAATTCAGCCCAAAGTTCTGTCAAAGCTCATATAAAAAAATAATAAAATTCGTAGAATGTCGTAGTTATGGGGAGTACACGAACAGACCTACAAACTGACATAATGCTTTGATTACATAAGTCCCCTATTACACGATGATTCTTTGCGTCTGACTCTTTTCGAACATAATGAGTGCAAAAGAGAAAAAAGATGAGATGGAAGATCAGTTGCCCTGTGCGTTGTAGGCCAAGTTTTCCGAGACTCTTTTTGACGTTTCTTTTTAGCACTTTCCGTATTTTCATATTTTTCCTATACAAACCGCTTAAGATAGTAAAGAGAACTGTCAATTTTGCATCAAGCTTCAAGAAGCTCCGAGTAATAGCACGTGACTCACAGGATGATTTTCAAAGAGAAATTCGAAAAAAGAGTCAGACGCAAAGAATCATCGTGTAATAGAGGACATACCATTCCATGGCTCAATATGATTTTCTATCAATATACTGGCGACGAGTGATTTCATTCTTTATTGTATGTACTGTCATTATTTTGTCACTTTGCGCTTTTACACAGCATCATTTTAATGGCAATCTTTAATGCCTGTTAATCCTGTTATTTTTTTATGAAGCAAATAATGGCAAATATGGTGTAAACTTTGACGAGGAAGATGATAAAAGACTGTCTCATCGGTATAGTTCTAGACCCTAGGACTTTAGCAACAGCTTAGCGACATAACGCCCAAAGACAGATCACCCAAATCGCAAAATGACATAACGCCCGAATATTGGGTATTCTTTCATAGTGACACAACACCCAAATTAATGTGTCCTAGATGCCCAAATTAGTGTGAGATATAGCGCTCAAGAATGTGATGGAGAGTAATGGAGAAATACGCCTGGGGAGCGCGTGGTGTACAGAAGACCCGTCACCGGATTTCTTTTAATCTTTGAGTTCACAAAGTTCCTTGATTGCTGTAGTAAATTCAAAATTGCATATTTGTATCAGTATATTGATAAAATTGGAAAATATATTCATATAAGACTCTTCAAGGATTGGTAAGTGACCACGTGACGGGAGGTAACAATGGCGACGCGTGTTGTGCAAGTACGCCAGGCCCATGTTTCACCACGCAGTATCGCGCAAAAATTATATGCGTCCTCCCCCCGTCACGCAATCACTTACCATTCTTTGAAGAGTCTTATGAGATTATATTTTTTTTCATAGCTGAAACTTTGTGTGATGTGAAAGCCAAAAGCTTCTGCAAGTTATTGCATCTAAAGTAATTTAATGAATTTTGACCCAATACTTTTTAAAACACTCAAAATTATCACAAAAATTAAGAAGATCATGTCAAGTCAACAAGTCAACCATGGATTTGTCTCGCCTCTCACTGTTGGATGAAAGAGATCAGAAGAGCGTTGGACTCAGTATGTCATTGTTTTCCTTATGTCACCTCTAGCAACTCTCTTTTTACTCATTATGCACTCTTAAATCCCATCCTTATTTCATTGGAATTTAAAAAGAGTAATGAAACCTAAAAAAAATCTATGCACATAAATCAAAGAACTCATCACAGTTTTAAACATCCTTTTATTAACTTAAATATGTAGATAATGTCGTCTTCTATTAGTTTTTCAAAAAATTATTTTAATTAATAATTTTCAGTGGTTCGGACGTAGTTCACTCCGGATGGCATGGTAACCTTATCGTATCCCTTTGGAAAGAGTTTCTTAGCTTCTTCATCTGTAACTGTTGGCAGAATCATAACCTTGGTTCCAGGCTTTAAAGAGGATCAAATTAAAATCAATAGTTGTAAACTATAATGTATTGAGCTAGGGAAAACTTACAGTCCAGTTTGCTGGCGTGGCAATAACTTTCAGCCTATCGGTTAATTGCAACGAATCAATGCATCGAAGAATTTCACTAAAAAATAAAAAACAGAAACATAAATGTTAAGTCTTTCAAAAGATTTTTGTATTTTTAACTTACTCTACGTTACGACCAGTTGACATCGGATAAAACATCGATAAACGCAATTTCTTGTCGGGGCTAATGATAAACAGAGCACGAATAGTCTTTCCAATTTCGGGATCTTTCTTTTGTTCCTCATCAAGTAGACCAAATGAAACGGCTAGGTCACGATTTGGATCGGCAATGATTGGGTATGGGAAGTCTCCGGGAATATCCAAGCAATAAGATTTGATGTCATTGACCCAATCAACATGCGAAGCTAGCTGATCAACAGAATGAGCTAAAAGCTTGGTATTACGCTTGGCAAATTCATGCTGATGAACGGCCATACGACCAAGTTCAGTGGTGCATACAGGAGTAAAGTCAGCTGGATGAGAGAAGAAGACACACCACCTAGAAAATAAAAAAATATGGTTTCAGTTTTAGCATTGCAGTATTAGACAAATTTTCTACCACTGAAGGGATTAATTAATATAAATGTAGCTTCCCTCTGATCATTAAAGAAAAAGTACCTTTTGGTAAAAGCAACGATTGAATTCTTGTTATTATTGCTTTTAAAAAAAGTATTGTTAGTAAGTACAACTAGTTGTTAGTAGGTACAATTTTCCACTCATGATTTCTTAATATTGGGAGGATATCAAATATTGTCACACATTTAATGAGGATATTCACGCAACGCCGTAAGTTTACAAATTGCAAAAATGACAACTTTACGCCAAAGTTTGTATGAACGACATTCTCTATACATTTGACGGTGTTCATACCAGCTCCAAGTGAGGCGACTCATTTTGACGTCTCTCTTTTTTATCTCATTGTTATTTATTGAAAAGAAAAATGGCGAGGGGAGGCAAAAGTTTTTAATTTTTGTGAAAATTTCTGCCTCACCTCGCCATCTTTTTCTTTTCAAGAAATAGGGATGAGATAAAACGTAGAGACGTCAAAATGAGTTCCTCACGGTAAGCTGGTATGAATACCGTCTTTTATAAGTAGTTCAATCAGAGTAAATGGGTTTTTTTTTTTGTTAATAAAAATGGACTTTTTTCCCCTTCTGATTTGTTAAAACACAGATTTTGACAGTAAAAACCTTCTAATGGTGAAAAAAATCATTTTTTTTTAATCGAAAATCCATTTTGCAGATCTGGATTTTTCGGCAGATTTACCCTAAGAGTCACAATGACGTTTGGATATGTTTAACCCACAATATACAAATCTAAGGTATTATACTGCGCAGCGCAGGTTGTCAAAATTGAAACTGTCAGAAATAAAAAATGGCTGTGAACGTGAGGATTTAAATACACATAAAAACAACAACAAATTAAAATTGAAATTGTCAGAAATAAAAATGGCTGTGAATGTGAGGAAGAAAATACACTTAACCAAAACAACAAATACTGTCATTTGACACAATTTTTGATATATGCGCAGAACTGAAAAAAATCAAAGCTCTAATGATATGACCTTTAATATGTGTACTGTGTGTTTAACCAGTTTGGTTAATTTTCCACAGCAATGTCCTTCGATAAGTTTAACCAAATTGTTTACTTAAATCATTTTCCATACAAAACTTGACAGTTCATTAACCAAAAGATAAACTTAACCTATTTGTAAGCTTATCAAGTATTAGGGCTTAGAAAAACATAATTCATGCAATTTTTTCAGCCCAAACTTAGATAAACTTTTAGATTTCTAAGGGTTTGGAAACACACAAATATTATATCTATGATTAAAAGTCCATCATCATTCCATGTTTCATCAAGTGTTTTTTTAAAAATTTAAGGCTTGAAAACGACGGCAAAAATTGAAACATATCAGCTGTGATCCACCACTGGGTATTAATGAATTTGCTGTGAAAGAATTGCTTAAGAGAGTTCTCGAGTGAAATATGCTGACTTTTTAATTAAGATTATGAAACGTGTAGATGCTAACTTATCTCATCAAAACGATTAAGGTATCTATGGGTAGAAAAACTTGTTCTCTAAAAAAGCATAAGAATCAAAATTTAATTTTGTGCCTTTTAAAGACAACAAGGCAATGGTGAAAATGGCTATTTTGAATAGCGGATATAGCTTAAGCTATAGCATTTTTCGCAAAAAGATTTTTAATTGCATAAAATTTCATATATTTTTTTTTAACTATTGAAGCAAATTTTTTATTTTGTTAGTAATACACATTTTAATAATACCTACAAAACAAAATGGTTGTAAATTTAAAAAAAAACGCATTTTGGACAGGGAAGCATTAGAAAATAGCGCCCAAGGAATTAACTCCTACAGATAGGAAGAAATTCTAAATTTTCAAATATGTAATCAGAATCACATTAAAATGCTTCTGTAGGTACCAAGTTTTATACAAATCGGCCCACTTGACTCTCGCTCCGTGGGCATACAGACTTCCACTTTGCTTGATTTCTCAATAGTTGTAATTTAAGATTTGACTAAAGCCTCGAAATTTGTTTAGACAACTGACATGATACGAAAACCAATACTTGCCCCATATAGAGCAAACAAAATTAAATAGATGAAGTGCAGGCGATACTACTCGTACACTCAATGCAAAAGTGTATTTAAACAACTAGCTACATTATTTAATATATTCTCGCCTCGGCAAGTTTACAAAGTGATTTGATAGATTGAATATTTAATGTTAGTTAAGTTTGTTTAAACACAACCTGCATCGCTTAATAGAATTAGAATTTTAATCGTCAACCTATTGTACGTGCTAGTATGTCATAACTCATAAGGAAATCCTAAGGTATACCAAACATTGAAGTTATTTTGTATTACCAGGTTTGACCTTGGATTGTACTTTTCAACATATAAATATAAAAGTATAGAAATAATATCTAAATTATGTGGAATGCACATGTGTATGTGGAATATTTATGTATATTGTAGGATTTTCTGTGAGTGTGATTTTATCAAAGCTTATTTTTGAAGTTAAGAAATTTTGTTTAGAAACTAGCTTTGTCGAAGTTACATATTAGATCTGCATTAATAGACATGATATTTAAGCATGAATTCATTTTTTTAATAAATAAAATTATTTTCTTTACTAAACTATTCCCATACAAATCAAATTTATTCCAGTCGTAATTTTCAAAAATCTTCTGTTGTAAACTATTTTTTTTTTTTTTTAATTTAATGTTCACCTAACAGGTTCAAAACCATATTAGAAATAAATCCTTGACTTGTATTTAAGCGTTAAAGTGCCTTTACACTATCTCACAAAGTATTAATACATGTCAGAATAAAGTGGGAAAGAATTTCATACGACTGTCAAATTTGTGTGCAAAAAATGATTTTCATATTTTGCTTCCACACTTGTATCCAAACATAAATTAGTTTCACCATAACCTCAAACCCCCAAGTGGGATAGAAAGTATGATGGTTTTAGAACCGTTCCTAGACGGTGTTCACATTGGACTGAAAACTGGATATTTTTGACGTTTCTGTATTTACATCTTCCTTTACTGAAGAAGTGGGACTGAGATGTGAATAATGAAACGTCAAAAAAATCCAGTTTTTCAATCCAATGTGAAGTTGTGTGTGATGAAATTTCATATTTTGCTTCCACACTATTATACATGATTTTCTTCACACTTTTTTGACATGTGTTAATACTCAATGGGATAGTCTGGAATAGCTATTAAAAGCCTAATCTTTAATATCATTTTTTAGCTTTTAACCGTTTTTTTAGTTTTACTTTTTAAAGAAAAAACTATACCCTCATTATATGTATGTCCACCTTTTTGTAATACACAAGCTTTAAAAGCGACTACTATGTTTTGCAAAGTAAAAGAAGACTTATGGTGCGGAATTTGATTTGTATTGGAAATGATGAGTTTTGAATTGAACGACTGAATGGAAAAACTCTTTTAAAGTACCAAAACGTATAGGAAATAATAATAATATTTTGTTTTATAAATTTAAGCTAATTACGTCGATGAAGATGTCCCTCGTGGCATAATGGTTAGTGCGTAGGACTGTCATGCCAAAGGTCTGTGTTCGATTCAGAAATGTTTTTTTCCGAGGTACTACCTCTTGCGAGGGACTGATAAATTCTCCAACAGTATATTTGTCATGAATAAGTGCTTCTCATTTAGCCGTTCAGACTCGTTCCTAGTTGTGTGCTAATATTTAAAAACTTTCATTTGATGACCGGTAGCGTCCGAATGCTTCTGAAAATGCTCATTTGGTATCATATGACAGTTCTTATCTTCTAAAGAGAAAAGAAAAACAATTCTGTGATTTGAAGAAAGAATCAAAACCAATCAGAAGCAAGCTGCACACATGAGAACAATTGAAACATCAAAATCGTTAAATGTAATTTTTTTGTTATTTCATTTTGCGATTGCCATTGAGAACTATATACAAAATTTGGAGTTGAAAGGTAACAATTTAAAAAAAAAATGGAAAGACCAAACATTTGATTTTCTACATTAATGGTATCTTCATACCACGCTACAGAATTTTTGTTTAGATAACAAGTTTACTCAAAGTTAATATCCAAGGTACATACATTTGTTACTATTGAGAGAAACAGCTGTGTGAACGCTTCATCATCCAAAAGCAAGCACCAAGTGCAAAATATGTAAATACAACGAAACCCAAACTTCAGAATCAAGAAATGAGTTGTTACTTGTTTTATTGTCGTTCGGGATCGGAGAGCTCGGGAGGTTTCTTCCGGATTACCAAGCGAAAACGATATTACTTTACCAGAAGAAAAAAAGGTATTATAATACCAACAAAACAGACTTAAAATTTCTTGGAAACGATTTAAAAAATAGACATAGCGGACTAGTTTCCACTGACAATGATTGCAAGTAAATATAGGAAGGAGAAATTGTTCAAAAGGTGTATTCACCAATTGGTCAATATAAGTTTGGTTGTGATGGAGTTAAATTTTAGAGCTTGAAATGAACAAATTTTGTCATTGCTCTCTTCATAAAATTTTAACTATGAACACTAGTTTATAAAATGTATATCTTAATAAGTATATTTTTTTTTAACAAATCAACAATAAATAATAAGTGAAGTAAAAATTATGAAGATTGATGAAATTGCAGGCTACTTTATAAGAGAGATAAAAATGATAACCAACACAAAAAATGCTATAATTTTATAGTTTTATTATTAGCACAATAATCAAACTCAAAACCTAGCCATTTCTAATACATAATGTACGAGTACGTTCATATGCACACCGTAAAAAATTTGAATTTGTAGTTTGTTTTTAATAGTCTGTTGATTGTTTTTAATTTTGAGAAAAATGTATAGGTTATTATCACATTGTTATCAATTTATTTATTATTTTATTGTGATAACATTTTTTTTGGTAATCTTTATCTCGAAATATATTATGTGCACATATGTACCTATGTATGTTATTTATTATAAGCACTTATAAAAAAACATTAATCATTTTATGCACTGAAAATGAGGCAACAACATATTATGACCTCGAAATTTATAGGGCCGGAAAAATTAAATATGCGTTTTAATTAAATGAACTTTTTTCTAAAGCAAAACAATAGTTAATAATGTATTATTTTTTAAATATAAATTTATAATTTACTTATAAGTACACACAATGTTCTACGTTAATACAAAAATCAATTAATTTATGGTTTTTTTTTGCATTCCTTAACAAAATCGCTGTCTTTCTGTTAGTAGTCAAATACTGAGGACAAAAAAAAAATTAAGTTCGTATGTCCTCTATTACACGATGATTTTTTGCGTCTTACTCTTTTCGAATGAGTACAAAAGAGAAAAAAGATGAGTAGACCAGTTGCTTTGTGCGTCGTGGGCCAAGTTTTCTGAGACTCTTTTTGACGTTTATTTTTAGCATTGTCCGTATTTTCGTATTTTTCTATACAAAGCGCTTAAACGGTAAAGAGAACTGTCAATTTTGCATCAAGCGTCATCAAGCAATTTGTAATATCGCGTGACTCACAGGATGATTTTCAAAGAGAAATTCGAAAAAAGAGTCAGGTGAAGAGAATCATCGTGTAATAGAGAACTATGCTCAAGTTTTGCCTGTGGAGCTAAATTTGTGAGGCCTTGTTTTCCTGAACTCGTCAACTATAATTAAAACAATTTTTTTTAGATAACACCAACTGAAGCTGAATCCCTACTGTGCTGTCTCACAAGACACATGTTGCGGTAATTTGACATTTTTCAAATCGAATTGTACCCTGCTGCATGAGGTTTGCGTCGAAACTATATAATCGAGAATTCAATAACAATACATTTAAAATTCGATAACATTAGAAAGTCGCTTACCGGCCAGGGTTTTTTTGTAATAATTCTGTTAGACCAAGTGCCAACTTCCAACGATATAAGAAATCATGTCTTTCATCATGTTCTTTGTGACAAAGAACCAATAACCGTTTGTCTGATTACCTTAACGCGTGTCGAACAGTTGTAAAATTAAACGTACATTTTTAACATCGATTTATTTCAATGCCTAGTGGTTCGAGGAAAAAAGTGTGCATAGAAGGAATATTAAGCTTGCAATTTTGAGCAATTGTTGTCGTAGGTCATACTCTTTGTAGTTTTTTCTAAATATATAACATATTCATAAATTTTCTAAACTTGAAGAAAATTGATAAACTTGTTAAGGCTTTAGGTCAATGTAAAGTGGACGTTAAGTCGCAAATTATCTTATGGATTTATTATGTTTCTACCAAAAATCGTAGTTGTATTTTTTAGTTAAATAAATTTTAGCTTTCAATCCGAACGAACTATTAGAACCGATTTTTTGTGTGTAAAGCATCCGAATAACCAAAGTTTTTTCCTCAAACAAAAATGTTATAAGCTTCCTAGAAGAATTTATCCCTACGCGGAGACTGAACAAAAAAAAACGTTATTGAAGAATACTTTCTGAAAAACATATTGAAATCTAATAAATACCGATACGGCCAGTGAGTCAGATTTCAGCAAATACACCCACAGGGTGACGGGAGGTATGCAGAACTTCATTTTAAGATTCTCCATACTTCTATGTATGTAAACGTAGTTATCTAGATTAAAGCTTCATTTATTTTTATACGAAATTAATACTTCTACTAAAAAAGATAATAATAACTTGATTGGAGGCCAACCTATAAGATAAGGGGCTCATGCCTTATATTGCTAAATTGACATGTTGACACTTGAAAAATAAAAGTTTTTACGTGATAAGAAAGAGGACCGACAAAAGCCGGGTAAAAGTTTACTGATTGATTGGTTTATCTGCTCAATTACACCCACTGTCATACAAAGTTGCAGATTATAATTCACATTCAAAAGTATCAAATTGATTGACGTCAGAGAGCATCTACTAAAGTACTCACTATAAGAAACTTTACTTATGTATTAGAAACGTAAAAACTCGACTAAAAGATCATCTGCCTATTTGCTATAAAATTAACTTTAACAAAATAAAACTACCACAGAATGTATTATGCGAATGTTTAATTTATACTCTCATTTTTCAATATGGGTAGCATCAATTGAAAAACACAACCATAATGATGATGTAATTTGGAATTTTAATTCAAAAAAAATAAACAAAACAGAATGGAAAAATAAATAAAAAAAAAGAAAACAAGTTGAACTTGCATTTTTACTGCATTCGAATGTCAAGTGAATTGAGATTAAAAAATAATTTAAGCAGCAATCAATCACAAAAATTGAGTTCACAAATCACAATAGATCAAAATAATAAATCACTTACGAGTCACCGAGCCAATCATAAAATTGGATTGGTCCCTTGGTCGAATCGACTTTAAAATTTGGCACTGTTGCTCCTAGACGCATTTTTATTTTTTAATCGAATTAAACTTTTTAATTATTAAATAAAAACAAATTTGCAAAACACTGCACACCCGATCACTCACAACGATTGATTGAGGAGCTCAGTTGAACAACAATAAGCTTTTATTTATTCCCCACTCTAAGTGATAAGATCATAAATTCTGCAATCTGAATGCGATAGACGACGACGCGACGTTTTGCGGTAAAATGGTGAGGTGTTCTTAATGTTTATTTGTTAACTACTTGACTCAATATATTTATTTAGTTAATTCAAGAAAGAGGTTGCTTCATCTAATAAATGGGCCCAAGTAGAAAAGGCGCATAAAAAACATAGATGTCAAATCCGTTCAAAAATACTGCTTTCTAGATTTACACACTTCGAAAAAAATAGAGAAGATGAATGGATTGGACGCTTAGCCGTGTACGTCTAGCTTTAGAAGATTTTGACATTCTCGAAGTAAGCAAACATTTTTTACACAAATTACCCTTAGACTTTGTGCTATGTTTCCACCAAAAGTGTATCTCGGTTCAGGGAAAATAATTCAATTTGATGTTTTTACAATACAAAAAAAATAAAGAAGATTTACTTTGACAGCACATTTCAAAATGGAAATGTTATTTCATTTTTCTTATGAAGTGCAAGTGAGATAGAATGTTTCATTTGTGAAGAATTGGATTCAGCCCCGAATTGATCCTTCAGCGCCATATACGAATACCTACGTTAGTAAGATTTGTAAACAATTTGTCCAAGGAAGATTTAACAAGTTTAATTTTTAATTCTCAGGATTTACGAAATAAATGTCGAATTGGTAAATGTTATTTTGTAGCAATAGCTTAAATTATTATTAAATGTCTAGTCTTAAACAAATGACTTTTAAAGTTTTCGATTGAACTACTGTTAAATTGTCCTTTGAAAGTACTTATGAAATCCGCTACTGATAACTAAGTGCAGATTTAACAGCACTTAAACGGCAAAGCATGTTTGTTTTCTATTTTGCCCAATATACATTAATACATACATTTATGTATGTTGATACGATGGCTGTGTTTCGAACTTGTGTATTTTCATTACCATAGGAAGGTTAAACGTAGATATTTTTCTTCAAAAATAGGCATGTTGATGTTTTTTTTTGTTGTGATTAAAATTAAATTGAAGTTTTTGCTGATGAACAATATTATTAACAAAAATATTGATAAGTAGTTCTTGAAGTCTTTTTTTGAAAGAAATTGAAAATTTTTCGGCTCATTCTCCACAAATATCTTAGTGGCTTTTTGGGCTACTCTTTCTGAGGCCTGTAACATAAAGCTACCAGTCTACAAGTTAAGTGCCACTTGTAGGATTATGTTAATCTTACAAGAGTTACAAGTGAAGATTATTTCTGTAACACAAAAAATAATCTTACAGTTGTAAAAACAAAAATTTCCGTACACTTGTAGGCATTCCATTCTGCTTAAAATAAGTGCAAACGTTTATCGTCGGCTCCGGATGATAAGTACCAACGAAAAAAATCGCCGTTATGCACAAATAGTCTTCAAGTTGAGGAATTGGAAAGCTCATAACTTGGGTTATAATCGTCTGATCTTCAAAGAAAAGATCATTACATAAAGGGTAAACATGAGGTTAATGTTTTGTAAAGACATTTTTGAGCAGGTATGTATACAAAAATTCATACAAGATTGCTGATTGAGTCTCCTATGAAATGATTGAAAAATTTAACAGTTTTAAAAAAACTATCTTCTACAAAGTAATCGTTCCAACCCTCTTCTACATTATAAGGTGTCTAAGATTTAATGCAACGAGAGAGATACCAGGGACATTTCAATAAATTGGTTTTAATCTAAAAAAAAAAACAAATCATGGGCAAATGTCGATTTTACTAGTTTCAAAATTATTCCAATCCTTACGATAAGACAAAAAAAATTAATTCAAAATATCAAACTAAAAGGTGTTTTTTTTTAGACGTGTGGTTTTCAATCAGGCAATACTATTTTCGGAGTTGGTCTTTTTAACAGCTGTCACTTGATTTATGCTCAGTTTGGTTTGCCATTTCATTATGAATAAACTAAATTCTCGACAACGTTTGCAAATCGTGCAAATCTATTACCAAAATAATGGTTTGGTTCGCGCTCCACAGTCAATTTATTGAAAGAAACTTTTGGTGAGGCCCCTAATATTCTCTTCTTATCTTCTCGGGCTTATCTGTGTAGACAAGCAACTTCACATAGCCCCCAAAAAATAGCCCCACGACTCGAGATAATGCGCTCACAAAAGTTTCCATCATTTTATTGATTATTTCGCGATGCATCGCGGGACGATATGATTTGGCAATAAATTGGCACGATTTGCAAACGTTGTTCAGGAGTAAGTCTATTCATTACACCCCGACTCCACAGAACATACAGATGCCCAACATCACAATCACAATCCAATCAACAAACAGCAGATTTTGTCTCGCTGGGCAAATTATGTCAAGTCGTTTCATTTCTCTCTCTCACCACTACTTCTATCTTCTGCATCAATATTCAACTCAAATTATAGGAACAAAGGTGACGTAAATAAATAACAGCTTTTGCAGCAATATTAACCTCCAGATATAACAAAAATCAGACAAAAACTCAGACGCACGTGAAATCTCAAATCTCATGGCCAAACTTTGAACAGCGTCCATGTGCTGTTCAAAAGTTGGTTTTGTTCGACATGTCATCGGCAAGACATGGATTTTTCTGCCTCCATTGGCTTTTTTTCTCGACAAGCTCATAGTCAGAGCATGGCTCATGTCTAGTGGAGCCGGCATGTTATAAAATGTAAAACTAAACTAAACATAATTCAAGTGACAGCTGTCAAAAAGACCTACCAATTTATGGTATCACAAACGCAGGAGCTTTATTATGAAAAAACTGTATTTTTGTATATTCAAATACATCTTCAGTCTTGAATAACCTGTAAGATTTCATCGATTAAGCTTAGTACGCTGCTAAGGTGAAATGAAAAATCCCATACATAAACGAAAAATTTAGTTCTACTTTTCGTTCTTTAGTACGCTTTTCGATGAACGAAAATGATTATTGTAGTAGATCATTTGGAGAAGTCTACACTCTTTTTTTCACACACAAATAATTATACTTGTAGCTTTGTGTTACAGAAAGAGGGAAATTACACATTTTCCCACTTGTAATTAAATCATTAAAATTGTAGAAGTGGCAGTACTTGTAGCATTGTGTTACAGGCCCCTGATGAAAATGGTTGATGAACTAAATTGCAGGCATTAAGATTTTCTGATGAAACAACAAACGGAACTGAACGGAAAATTGCAAACACCAAAACCATGTACTTTCATCATGTAATTTCAACAAGTACTTGCGAAATTACCAATCAGTTTGAGCAAAAAAAATCTTTACTGATTTCAATCAGAATTTAAAAAAATCCGGATGTTTATGTTATTTGTGTTTATTTCCTGATTTTATCTTAAGATTTAATTAAACAAAAATTCAAAAGGAAGTTAAATAATAACAATATTTCTGCGTGTTCGTAGTAAAATTATCGATTTAATATATGTAATTTGTGATTGATAATAATTTTAATTTTATCAGACAGCCAAAAGATAATCAAAAACACTCTTAATTATGATATGGTCAACAATATTAGTTGCAAAGATAATATAATTTATCAATTTTGGAAAGAACAATATAAAAACGACAATATTTCTACTTTTCTCTACAATCAGTAAGCTTGAGCTTTTGCAAGTGTTTCTCACTATTTAACTTTTTTTTTTAATCTTTGTAAACATATTTTAAATAAAATGCGTCTAGGAGCAACAGTCCCAAATTTCAAGGTTGATTCCACAAAGGGACCAATACAATTCTACGATTGGTTGGGAGATTCGTGAGTGAGAACTTAATTTAATTTAAAATCTGTCTAAATTTGCATTCGTTGTGAGCCTGGTTAGTTGAGATAAGAAATTGTTAAGGTACTAAAAAAATTAACAAATAAAGTGAACTAAATTTTAAAGAATTAACAAATCATAAATTTTTAAGTCAAGTCAAGTGTACATGGGCATCAAAGACACATACAATTAGTACACTACTACAACTTCACCTAACTCCCACATTCAAATTCGAATTAATTAAAGCCCACTTATTCATAGTATTGTTCTATACCAAATTGTAATAAGGTCAGAACTTGTAACTTTATGATTCAAAATTGGTTGTTTTAATAACTGTAGCGTATTCGTACTATTTTCAAAAATTAATTAACTATGGAAAATACTTGAAGTGCTAAAGGTTCTTTAATCTATTTTCAGTTGGTGCGTATTTTTTTCGCACCCCGCTGACTTCACACCTGTATGCACCACTGAACTTGGACGCATGGCTGTGCACCAACATGAGTTCGCTAAACGTAATACCAAGCTTTTAGCTCATTCCGTTGATCAGCTGGCTTCTCATGTTGACTGGGTCAACGACATCAAATCATATTGCCTGGATATTTCCGGGGACTTTCCATTCCCAATAATTGCCGATCCAAACCGTGACTTGGCTGTTTCATTTGGTCTACTTGATGAAGAACAAAAGAAAGATCCCGAAATTGGAAAGACCATTCGTGCCCAGTTCATTATTAGTCCCGACAAAAAATTGCGATTGTCAATGTATTATCCAATGTCAACTGGTCGTAATGTAGAGTAAGATAAGACACACAAAAATCAATTGAATATACAAATTAAAATAATTATTTATTTTATAGTGAAATTCTTCGATGCATTGATTCGTTGCAGTTAACCGATAGGCTAAAAGTTATTGCTACTCCTGCGAATTGGACAGTAAGTTTTTAGTTCTTTCTTTTTATTTAGAACAAAATTTATAAATATAATTTGTTTTTTATTTTTATTTCTTACATTTTAGCCTGGAACAAAGGTTATGATTTTGCCAACAGTCTCCGATGAAGATGCGAATAAACTTTTCCCTAAGGGATTTGATAAAGTTTCTATGCCATCTGGAGTCAATTATGTAAGGACTACGGAAAACTATTGATATTAAATTTTTTGTGATATAATTATTTCCATCAAATAAAACGGTTTGCTATAATTTTACATACAACATACATTAAAACCTAAATTTGTCAAATTATTTTACAAAAAAAAAAAATTGTATTTGTATATTATATATGCCAGTTGTCATGGCAAAGGTGTAAAACTGACTATTAGTACAGAAAATCATTTTAAATCAAAAATGGCATAACCAAGAAAAATTGCCACGAAAATAATTATGGGCCAAACGGGTTGGAAACGAATGGCAAATAAACAAAATTAAAATATTGACTGGTGTAAATCGTGACTCTTATCGACTTTTCTACAAGTTAAAATACCGACTTTATTCTTACCAACTAATCAAAATGTCGACATTCTAAAATCTTGACTTGATAAAAAGACGATAGTTCTGAAAGAAAGTCGAGAAAAATATCGACTTTTATCAACTTGTTGGTATTTAAAGTCGATTTAAATTGACATATTAATCAGTCAACAAATTTAATCGTCAACATTTTTTCTTTCAGTCATTTGAACGGAAGCTATGTATTTAGCTCTGCTCTGAATTTTTGCAGGGGGTAATAAGCATAAACTCAGGAATTATAAATTCTTTTTTTACCTTTTTAGAGCAACCTTACAGTTGAAGCTTTGAAAAATAGCTTAACAACTGCTTGAATGGTGGAGACAATTTAAAACGGGTTTATAATGATCACATCAGAATTTAGAGAATGATGTTTACAAGTGCGCTTGACAAACGAAATTATTCGTGTCAGGACCAATGATGAACAGAGCACGAATGGTCTTTCCAATTTCGGGACTTTTCTTTTGTTCTTCATCAAGTAGACCGAATGAAACGGTCAGGTCACGGTTTGGATTGACAATCATTGGGCATGGAAAGTCTCCGGAAATGTCCAAGCGATATGATTTGATGTCGTTGACCTAAATACCATGAGAAGCCAACTGATCAACGTGCATACAGGGGTGATGTCAACGGTGGGTGAAAAGAATACGCATCACCTGAGAAACGGTAACAAAAAAAATTTTTTTAATACCTTAGGTTTTTTATATTTAATAGTTTTCTATAGAAAATAGTACTTATACGCAACAGTGACCGAAACCACCAAATTCAAGTCATAAAGTTACAAGTTCTGATATTAAAATAATTTTTTATGGAACAACAATGAGAAAATGGGCTTTAATAACGTTTTTTTTTTTTAATGTGGATTTTTGATGTGGTAATTAAGTTAATTTGTAGAATTGTAAACTAATTTTGTATGTTTTTGATGCCCATTTACACTTAATTCGAACTATCAGTTGAGTATTTAGATCGTAGTCTTTCCTTCTTTTCTTTGTACAGGGCAAGTAGGGAAACGTTTGCAACCTTTACCACCTTAAATCCCTGACCCTTATGACTAAATCCTGCAAACAAGACCTCACCGTTCTTTTCAATCTAGTTCAAGTTACCATCACGAGATATCTTTCAGCCGTTCTTGACCAACTGCACCCTGGAATACTTTCTCAGGCTGTTTAGCTTCAAATCCTATACCTTTTGAAGCACAATGTCTTTTGCATGAAAAGCGCGTCCAAAAAGATTGGCCTTCCACCTTGTTTCAAGATAAGCTCTTTTATAGTCCTTGTCAGCCCATCGTGTTTTCTGGAGGTTCTGAGACCTCGTGGCTTACACTGTTTCAAGCAATGGCGGAAATAAAATATTTATAATTTATAAGGTCTCAATCTTAAGCTTATGTACATATACATATTTAATTCACTCTATTTTTTTATTTTTTAACTGCTTATGAAATTTTGTAAATATATCTCAACTGATCAAATTAAAAAAAAATTAAATCAAATTAATTAAAACAAATTTGAAAAAAAAAATTAAATTAAAATGACAGATCGCACTTACGAGTTTCCAAACCAATCGTGGAATTGAACAGGCTCCTTAATGGAATCGACCTTGAAATTTGGGACTGTTGCTTCTTGACGCATTTTATTTAAAATGTTTTTTTTTTTTGCAAAAATTGAAGTTACGAGTAATTTACATAAGTAAAATAGTTAGAAACAGAAATACTAACTGTGGAGAAAATGTTAACCCAAATTCACCCTTAGCCCTCTTACTCCACTCACTAACGCAGATCCTGTATTGCAAAATACACTTTACTTATTATTCCCTAATTTCTTTTAGTTTTCTCTAAATAAAAACCTATCAAGCCAAAATTTAAACTGTGGGTTTGGGTTTAGCACACAATACACGTGGCCAATAACATCAGTCGAAGGGTCATTCAATAGGTAATTAAAATGACTGTAAATTATTCTTTGAGCATTATCAAAAAAAGATAAGGGAAAGCGAGATATCACCAGAAACGTCATTCCATCCCCAACACATGACTAATAGGTGAACTTTGACCCACAATATAACTTTAAGATGAAACAACATTCTCAAGCCAATTTTGTAGAAAATTTTTATTTTTAGTTGGACATTTTGTTGTAAAATTAAATGTTAAAGAGTTGTTAAATAAAAACCAAATCAATTTTTTTTACAAGAAAACGGCTTGTCTCTAACCCTAAAAATTCCAAAAACTTGTTTTATGATGACGAGGAGTAGCCAAACAGATTTCATTTTGTCCATAGAAAAATGCGATTTGATTCCCTTTTTTTGTCTTATTTCACTGGGGTAGAAATATGAACAAAAATTGAAGAGAAAGTTCTTCTGTTTGAATGGAGTGACTGAATATAATTCTAATCATATCATATCAAATTTATTGATTTTTTCTTAAAAAAAATCAATACATTTTTGTTGGTAAAATAGCTTTTGGTAAAATCTACTTTGGATGGTAACAATTTTCAAAAAAATATATGTACTTCCCAAAGAAACATTTTTTTGTTTTAAATTTATGAAAACTAAAAGGTTGATTTCTATAAAACTAGCTATTTATTTTTTATTCTTTGTAAGGTACATAATAAGAAAAAACATAGTAAAAAATAACGGTACCTTGGATACAAATGTTAAAAAGCCATATAGGACAATATTTTCTCTTATGGGTCTGACGATTTTTATAAAACTTTTTCTTTATTTCTAATTGGACATGGTTTGGATTAAATATTAGTTACCTACTTATATTTTTGAGAAATAATAATAAAACATTTTAAATTTTTTTGATAAATTGAGTCTTGTTTTAATTTAAAATTATTTTATTGATATTTAATTTAATTATTGTTAAATTAAAAAAAGTTGATATTTATCTTCTTAGTAAAAATTTAATTTTTTGTAATATCACGCTGCTGATATGAAACAAAAAATCCTATGCAAAAATTAAAAAGAAAATAATTAGTTTGAAAAATTTACTTCTACTTTTTGTTGGAAAAGTTTAGTTCTACTTCTATAGTACACTTTTTGACGAGCAAAATTATAAAACAATTATGGAAGACAGTACTTATTTTTCTTAAGTTTTGTTACAAAATCCCCTGTTTTTAAATTTTTTAACGAATTTGGGGGCACCCAGTATACTTTAACATTTATGCAGGGAATTTCCTAGCAAAACTTAAGAAAACTAAGTCGTGAGCACCACCTTATATTAAACCTAGGAGGTTGAAATTTTGTGCCAATAACAAAATCATATTATGTACATAAATTATGTTGTGGGCTATTAACACCGCTTTTTCCAAAATAATATTACTTTAGAGATTTTTAGTAGAGAATTTGGTACGAAATTTCAAAGCCAAGTTTCAAGTAAAGATTCTTGGAGGCAGCATTATGTGGAAGAACAGCAACATATGGCACGTAGTTATATTCCATTATACGTTTTGTCAGTGCCTTAGCAATTTGAAGGCCATATCTGAAAAAAAAAAAACAAAAGTGATTTGGTGTTAAATTTAGCTAAGGAACTTTTTTTCAGTACTGAAAATAACTGACTAACTAAACTAACTGGATGATGATGAGTATTAATTTTTTTTTAAGTAAATTGGGATAAATCGAATATGTAATGGTTTTATGAATAAATTATTAAGACACAAATTGTTAAGGGCCATGAAGAGTCAGTTTTCCTTTCCACAAGCGACTGCTACGATATTATAGAAGTGTGATTGGTGCAGGCACGCACGGATGGTATGGAAGAAACCTGACTTTCTAGTTAACAATGGCGCCCAACCTGAGGCCTGAGTCCATAGCTCTGAGCTCAGATAAAAAGACTTATTCTCTTCTGATTGAATCTGCAGTTTCCCATTCAAACCTGTCAAAGGGCATTTCTCCCAATATCTTCAAAAAAAAATTAACTCAATCACAATAATGCATTTTCTTACCCCTTGCGCCGATAATTTGGAAGTGTCTGCATTGAAAACATTGCTCCATAGTAAGAACAAAGCATCCAAGCAGCAAGATCATTTGAGTCCTTATTGAAAACGCCTAATGCAGGTAGTTTTTGCACTAATATTTCAAACAAATCAATACTCTCAATTTCTTTTGCAGGATAATGTTCATGGATAAGTTTAACATCGTTCATCGTCAGTTGACGTATTTCAGTCTCACCATTTGGAAAACTACATAAAAAATCAAAAATTAGTAAGCTTATATTCAAAGAAAATATAAATAGGTACTATCGTTCTTACTCTTCAACTTCCAAATTAACATTCAAATTGTTTAAAATCAAAATATCACATACAAGCTGCTGCATTGTACCAAATTTCTTGTAAAATTCATTTAGACGATCTACTGTAGTTGTATGTGTAAAATGCAGGTACATTGGCTTTTTCCATTTTATCAGTATGTCCTCAGTAGCCACCAGATCTACACATTCTAAATGGCTTATTGGGCAAAAAATTGAAAAACTTTGGTAAATATTGTTGTCAGGCTGCAAAATTAAAAAAAAAGGATTAATATAAAAAAATATCCCTTTAAAGGTCAGTTTTTCAATGTCAAATTAAGTCCTGAAAAATTAATTAAAATCATCAGAGTAGAGTTAAACAAATCAAACTCAAAAGTACTCAAAGAGTTGTCATTCCAGTGGAAATTTCATTTATCATTCGTCAAAAATCTATGGATATCCCGCTTTCACTATTGAAGTTAGAATGGCACCATGATTAAAATTACCTTTTTCATAGTGTCGCGCTTCAATTTTAAAAAGACTTTGACAGGTATCTGTCAAAAAAATGTTTTCAATTACCACAGCTTAGTGAGAATCTATGGTAATATATATTATAGACGGTGTTGACATTGGATTGAAAAATTGGATTTTTTTTGACGTTTCAGTATTCACATCACTTCTTCAGTAAAGGAAAATGTAAATACTGAAACGTCAACAAAAATCCAGTTTTTCAGTCCAATGTGAACATCGTCATAGATTCCACAGGTTGTCAAAAATAAAATTGCTAGATATTAAAAATGGCCTTTTGAGAGCCCTACAAATAACACATAAGCACAACAACAAGTTTTGACATTTGGAAAGTTAAAATGCTTTTGAATTCTCTATTTACACTGATTTTGATAGATGCACAATACTGAAAAAAACTAAATCGCTAATTATATTTATCTTTAAAGCTAGCTGGTAGTTTCCATATAAAAAATGTCAAAAACTAAATGTAATTATTTTCACGACAAAGAGGAACAAATTTGCCTCAAAACAAATGCAACTCAATTTGCTTTTACGCACCAAATTTTATGGCAAACACAGTTTTTTTTTAAACTCTGGTGCATAAATTATTGATGTTTCATTTAAAATTTAATTTCACTTTGCTTTGAAGTATTAACTAGGCCTTATATGTGAACTGTGGCTCAGAGTTAACTCACTTAATTTTGTGATAAATATGCTCCAAGGATGACACTCTTGTTTAACCCCAAAACTACAATGATCTTGCACAAAAAAACTGGGCCTTTAATCTTGATAATTTACCGAAAGTGTACATCCTGGGAATTGAATAATTACAGGTTTTTCTGGCCATTCTTTGGAAACATAAAAATAAAAATCCCAGATGCGATTATTTATATACGTTTTAATTGTTTGGTGGAGCTGGAAAAACAAAAAATGTTAAAACTATTGATTTTTTAAATAAAATTAATGTAAATATTCTTCTTTATTTTAAAACAAGATATTCCGACAGATTCCAACACTAATTTAATCTAATTTGTTCTTGGGAGAGATAGCTATTTACCTTAAGTGATTCGGGCAGATGACCATCTAAAAATTTTAAAATTTCGGGTAGTTCTAATTCTGCAACCAAGCGAAAGTTTCTTCCTTCGCGAATAAGATCCATCTCTTAACTTAAACTAAAAACTTTTTAGATATTTGATATAATGCGAAATTCCCGCGTTTGCTTTTGCTCAAACTAGATGAAATTATTAATGCTGAACGTGGGGTTAAAATGGACATCAACAAAACAGTGAAAAATACCTAATGCACTTTAATGCTATTCCCTAAACCCTAAAAGAGAAATTCAAATTTTTGATATAGCTCATAGATCGCGCGTAGCTGCCGTACAACAATTTTTTGTTTATACAAATATTCTCAAAGCTGGCTTTATTAATTTTGATGAAACTTGTAAAACTTAAAGATAGATACATGAAATCCTTGATAGTTGATGCTGCAATTTTTCAAATAACCCCTTTTATTTTTAACAAAATTCTAACTTCATGTATTAAATCGAAGTATAAATTTAAAAATCTAACAAACAAAGTGTCTATCTAACGGTTTTCAAAAAGCAACTAATGGTTTATCAACAAATAAAAATTGATTCGAAATCATATCAAAATTTGTATTTTAAAATTGATAAAGCTAATATATGTATCTAATTTATGAGTAACATTTGTTCCTTGTTTTAAGTTACAAAAAAGTATTAGAAGAAATAAAACTATTAATTGTTTCTTATCACAACAAAAGTCAAGTTTACACACTCGAAAAATGATGTCACAAACGTGTAATAATGTACGAATTTATATGCAAGAATGCGCAGAGGGCGCATTATACTGTAGTATTTTCTAGTCGTTGGAGAACGAATTTATCAAAAAGGAACATTAATTTTCGGTCATTGGGGCAGGGACAAAAACTACTAGCTTTTAACACTTAAGGCTCTCCCAAACTAACGAATCATTCACAAAAGTAAAAAATATGACAAATACACAACGCTAAACAACAACAAAAATTCGTCGTCGCTCCGCATTCGCGTTGGTTTGGGAGAGCCCTTAAGCTTAAGTTCACTTAAATTAGAAATTCTTAAAACAAATAACAAATTCAATGAAGAAACATTGTACAGTAAATGTAATTTAAGATGTTAATGAAGAAAGTTAAAAAAAATATTCTACAAAATTTGTTCTTTTTTGGATCACGCCCAACCAATAAGGAACTTTTTGAATCTGTCAATGTCAAAAGTAACAACTTTCATTTTACGGGAAAATTGGGAAAAGAATGAGCTTTGTAAAATTAAAACCTTTATTAGAAAGAGATGGCAAGGTGAGGCAGGATATTTTACAAAATTCAAAAACCTCTGCCTAACTTAACCATCACTTTCTTTCTAAGAGGTCAAAGTGAGATAAAAATGAGATGAAGCTTGTCTGAAGACCATCTTTGGTTTCACAATCATAGACGCGTGTTCACATTGGACTGAAAAACTGGATTTTTTTACGTTTCAGTATTTACATCTCACTTTTTGAGAGGTGATTAGCTGCCCACAAAAAAAGTCCATTCATATTTTTGACGTTCAAAAATTGTGAGGTTCATTTATCGGAAAATAGATAGTTATAATAATCAAAGATATTTTAAATCACTTCCTTATCAAACTTATACTTATATAATTATGTATTTAATTATGAAAAACGATTTCAATGCTTATTATTTAAAGTTTATACTAGTAATCATCCCCAACACTCTACTCGTTTGCCAAATCATAAACGTCAAATTTTAATCGAAAAAAGTCTTAAGACTTTCATACATGCTTTCCATAATTCATTCCCTCTACATTTCTACACTCCTCACCCATTGGGTCAAATAGATGAAATCACCGAAAAAACGAATTATGTAATCAGGCTCTAAGTCATATGATTGCAGATAACTGCTAGAATAATACCAGTTTGTCACTTGCGTAAATGCGGCATTAAAGAAACAAAACATTTCCACTTCGATTATTTTTCAAAAGTTTAGTCCAAACCCTCTCAATTTTATTTTGTATATGAACTTTGACAAAACTTTTGACTAGAATTGGTAGAAATTTGCAGTTTCGGGAAATTAATGAACAGCCCTAGTATTGACATGTCAGATCATAATGAGGAGGGTGATACATTGTTTTTGATAAATTGATTTATAAATTTTAACTTTGATAGTTTATAATAACAAAAAGAAAGTCATGAACTGATCAAATTTGTTAAAAATGTCAAAAGAGGCCAATTAAAACATATGCAACAATTTCTAAATAAAGGTGGCAATTAATTACGTGATAATGCAATCCCTTGACAATTTATTCACTATTTGTACCATAAAGGGATTTCTTTAACTTTTTCCCAAGACTAGCTATGAATTTAATATTGGTTGCGTTCGGCTGGTAAAGCGATAGGGTATACATAATCCAACAAATTTTCAGGTACGTTGAGTTGTTTTTGCATCAGCTGTTTTTTAACAAGGGATTACAACAACACAAACAAATCCGGACCCCTAAAGATACGTCGCGGAATGCGCCCATTATTTTTACTCGTTTGATGTAAAGTTATGGATATTACCACAGTTGTTATGTTTGGTTTACATATGTCATTTTTGTTTGGTTATGCGTTCTGTTCCAATCCAATGGAATATGGAACTGAATTTTGGAGCTGAAAAAGCAATGTAAAAGTAGTACCAACTACAAACATTCATTTGGAAATGAAATTAATGAAAACATGTATCGATCCATCCCTGTCTTTGAAGATATAACAACTAATTTATTTGGGTCTTCTTATCTTAAAGAAAGTTCTTTTATTTTTATTTATTTAAGCCAATAAAGGTTTACAATTTTGAATTAAAAAGATATGCGAATTGAAGGTTTAGCAAAAAATTACATGTGCAAAAAAGTAATAGATATATCTACCTACTTCATATCAAGATATCAAACTATTGTTCTCATTCGGTTGCAACTTATTTGTAGAAAAATCAGCTGAAGTGGCCCTCCCTACTATTAATCAAACACTATAATATCCACTATCAGTTGTTAACTGTATATGGTAAGAATAAAATGCAGAGCTTAAAAAGAGTTAAACTCATAAACAATTTGAACTTTTCGTTAAGAAAAGCCCTCACACTCCGTGAATCTACTTCATTCCCTTTCAAATAGTGCTGGAAGGAAACTGAAAAACACAGTAAAAAAACAGGGGATGAACTGTAAAGCCTGAAATGATCGTCTGAATGGGGAATAAGAAAAAAATCGAAAATAGGGCCGTTTTCTTTTCAACGCCAACTTTCAGTACAAACTACATACTATAGACAGAGTTGCCGTTTTGGCAGGATCCTATAGATTTGGTATTTTTTTTTTACATCTCTTAAAAATATTAGAAGAAAGAAATTAAGAAAGAAAATAAGAAATTATACGAGGACAAAAATTGTGATAATTTCAAATTAATTCCAAAGATGTCAAATAAAAGAAAATATCTACTCAAGTAAACAGAGACTTAAATCAGTTCGCGTTGAATCAACCAAAATTGAAAATGAAATTATTTCAACCAAATTCCCATGAAATAATGTTAGTAATTATTTGACGAAGTGATGACTTCAAGTGATAACATTTGAAAACTATATCTTTTTGGTAACTTGAAATTTTCACTAAGCTTCCCAACCTTGGGTTTTGTCTCCTATGGTTTTTGAAAATTTCAAATATTTACTACTAAGTTTTAACATAAAACTACCTAAATGAACATTTCAGAAATACAACTTTCGTCTGCGCGCCCAAGTGTACATCGAACTAGAGCCACCTTATCATATTCGCTTTTCTGCAGTTTCTGCCAAAAAAAGGAAATAGAGTTTATAGAGATATTTTTTAAATGCATTATTTTAAGGCTATTCCTGAACATCTAATTGCCAGATTTAATTTTAATTCTGCGATTCGGTGAGTTGTTCAAGTAGTAAAACTGCATGTAAAAATTTGGCATGTGTATGAATAAAAAAAATCGATTTTTTAGCCTATTTTAAAAATCAAATCGATATGGTAGCTTTTTGCGGGAAATTGGAAGTGGCAACCGTGACTATAGTACCTAATTGAATTGAAAGATTTAGCTGCACTAAGAATGACAACGAAATTTTTGCCGTTCAAAATTAATTTTAATAGCGATAAATGAGAGGAACCAAGGGGTCGATTCCCTAACTGTGAAAACGTGTAGTGAAAAAAATTTATCATTTCACTTTTCGCAGAGTTTTATCATGTTATCACTTCACAAATACGCGCAAGGTGATTCCCGAACTCGTTATGAAAAACAACAGTCAAAGAGAGTACTAAAATGAGAAATGAATCTCAGTTCCCTCAATATCTCATAGTAAATGATGGTTGTTGTGTCATAAAGAGACCAAGATGGCGACTTGGGCAGCTAGGGATTTTTATAGATTTTATGTTATAGGGTAATTTCTCTTTTATAAATAACAACAAAGATTTTTTAAGAAATACATAAGTATTATTAACAAATGTGTTTTTGTTTTCTTTTAATTAAAGTTCAATTTAAATAAGGAATTTTAATATAAATAGTTTGCAAATATGTGTAAAATTTAGATAGAGAGCTTTTTTAGAGAAAAATTAAAGTAGAAATCCACGTTATTTTATTAATATTTAAATTTTTTAATATAAAGTATTTGTAAACAAATAAAACGCACAGTAAGCTTTAAAACAAATATCTTTTGGATTTTTTGTATTCAGGTTGCGGTTAACAAATTTAGTGTTTTTCTTTAAATGTATAGCTCAGAAGTATGAAAATTATAGTTACAAGATTATGAGCAGAATAGGACTGTATATCCAATTGCATTTTAGTGATACTTTGACTCTTTATTTATGTCGTTTTCGAATGGATTCTGGGATTGTTTTATTCCTATCGAATGTGGAAAACCTTCAGCTCCAAACTTTCCATATTGGATAGGAATGGAACAATTGCAAATTCGAATCGAAAACGACATTTAGTTAAATATTGATCACAGTAGATTTTTTGTCAACACTTTTTTAATAAAAAGCTTGCACAGATAACAAATAATATGCAATATAGATTATTTTTACACAGAACTACACAACACAGTGGATGCGGACGTGCACGGTGCACAATACTGGAACTATTTTTTGTTTAAATCCTCACAACTTGGATTCGCTGAAATACGACTCCTACGTTATATGGAATATTTATATATGTATGTATACTATACACACTGGGTTCTTTGCTAGCATCAGTGAAATCAGAAGTGAACAAAATGTATATGTTGTTATGAATGAGAAGAATGCCAAGTATGCATATTCCGATCGTAAACTTTGTCATAACGTTGTACATGTCCGGATTATACATACACGCAATGTGTATAGGGCTTTGGGCCAGGTGTAAAGCTTAGGGGCCCCTCCGCAGGCCATGAGAATAATATATATGGCTTTTGTACTGAATCACAACATGTCGTTTTCCATTGGATTCTAGATTTTGTCCATTCCTTTCGAATATGGAAAATTTGGAGTAAAAGGTTTTATATACAAAGGTGCAACTTGATTTTAGCTTAATTAATAATTTATTGACTGGTAAAAACAAAATTTTATAGAGCAACCGTAAAACTGAACTTAATACCTACACACCAGGGTTGATATCACAATATCAAATTAAACACTTTTACGCGTGAGATTTTTTCCAACTCAATCCCAATATGGGACACTAAAATAATGAGCTAAAATTGTATAGGAGTGCGTCATTTAAAATAAAACAATGACTTTTTTTTTAAGGACCATCACCCTAATATATATACACCCGAAACTTGGAACTGTCCTGTCTACACAAGACTTGCATTATAGTTCTTAGGCCGAAAGGCATTAGCATTAAGTTATTATAGTTTAACTTAGAGCGCCCGACTGGGGCCAGTAAGTTAGTTTTAAGATATCGATAAGTAGGCTAGTTTTTATGAATTTTTGTCTAGCTTTAAGATAGTTTTAAGAAAATGGAAAATAAAAATGAATTATAAAAAAAAAAAAAAAAAAAAAAAAAAAAACAAGACTTGCATTACTTTTACATTGCTTATAATCCGGTCCTAAGATTATGAATAAGTGCGTATGTTATGTAAGTACATACAATAACACAATTAAATATAAAATAATATATATATATTTTATTGATAACATATAAAATGAATATTGCCATCAGCTGCCGAGGTGGTGTTGATCGTAGTTCGTAGCTTTGATGATCTTGTTACTGGCTGGTGGTTTATATAGGCGAGTAGAATTAGTAAAGTTTTATTTGTGTACCTTGTGGCTGATTTCATACAGGACTTTAAAATATATAAAATATATTTTCTTTAAAAATTTGTTTGGGTTTCACAAAAAGCTTTTTTTTAAATCAATGCTTTTAAATACCCTTCCCTGATGACTTTACAAATATGAATGACACTTTTAAAATTCAATAAGTTGAAAACGAGCTTGGGAAGCATTTTGCGAAACCAACAAAAAAATCTTTAAATTAATGGTTTTTTTAAATATTTAAAGCCCCTAATGAAACTAGCCAATAAACTTAAAAAAAAAAATAAATTTGGTTGCACAACAGCTCATGGGTGAGCCAGGGCTTAGTGACTTATAACTCTCAACCATTTCTGTGTGTGTTTTGTTGGCAGGAATAAAGGGGACCCACAATGTTTTGTCAAGTTCGAACGAATAGATAAGAAGCACTTTTTCATGACAAGTACCTATAATACTCTTGGAGGATTTGTCAGTTCCTCGCAAGAGGCAGATCCTTAGAAAAACCATGTCTGTTGTTAGATGGTAGTGGCTGGGAATTGAACCCAGAACCTTTGGCATGATATCCAACGCACTAACTGCCACGAGGTAAACTTTTAAAGAGTCATTATAAATTCAGTAAATCGTGTCAACAAGTTTCCGGTATTTTTTTTGTCAAAATGTCAACTTTTTCTTTTTCTATAGGTACCTACACTTCCCATTCAAAAATGAAACAACCTACTTTTTGTACAGACATGTAAAGCCAACTTCTACTTAAAGCGGTTAAAATTTTCTTTTTCTACAATTAAATGTTATGTTATAAAATGGGCCATTAGTGTAAATATATGTATTTATGAGATAGAATCGATTAACTACAAGCTTTCATTGCATACGTTCTTATCCTGTGACTAGCCTATGCTTATGTTTTGAAGCTCGCACATGAGTTTCGTTTCATAATCCGACGAAAGTTACAGAGCGATGAAGGAAAGGAATTTTTTTAATTTTTGTGGCTATGGTCAATTATGACCAAACGATGTAGTCTTGACATAAGCTTTTTTTTGCTAATGCCTTTTAAACATATATAGTTGGGCATTTAAAGCTGAAAATTATGGTAGATAGCGTTGCTTTTGAATAATTAGAAAAGTTTTTTTTCAATTCTCCCTTCAAAGATCAACAACAAATCTGAAATTCCAAGTTTGAAGAAAATTTTTTCATTGATCAGCCATCAATTTAAGCTCAAAGGTGCCAGTTACAGCTATCATTGAAACTCATCATTGAAAATTTATGTGATACATTTTGGGAAGTTAAGAAAGAAAAACCAGTGGTTATTTAAATGCCTAGTTAAAACCTTTTCCTTCATTTAATAATTTTTCTAGACAAATTTTCACTTTGGTCCAGCTTTCCACATACAATGAAATAAAATAAATTATAATTACTACACTACCAATGATCATTAAAATATTCAAAGTCATTTTACGTGGAAGACTGTTACAAAATACATTCCAAAATCAGTAAACACATCAATCAAAGAACACATCGGTGAACATACGCTCCTTATCACAAATCGAGTTTGGGCACTTGGAATCGAAGTTTATTTATATTTTGATAACTTTCTTATTAATTATTCACTATTTTTTGATTAATTAAGAACATTTAAAAAAAATATTTGTTTTTAACCCACTCAAACGAAAGACGGACACTTTGAAATATTTGTTAAATCCGTGGCAAAACACTTTCAACTCCAGAGAATTGTCAAATCTTCCTAATGTGTGTGCAATTCCGTGTAAATCTTGCTTCAAATCCCAGATTCGGTTTTTTTCTAGAAAAATCGAATTTGTTTTCTAAACAAATCGATTTTTTCTGAACAAATCGAAATTTTTGATTGAAAGGAACTCAACATAAAATACCTTTCCAACGTTTGTCCTATTCTCATTTGACTAAAAATTTTTTTTTATTTTACATTGAAATATGCATCTCGAAAATGTGATACGCTCAAGCAACTCTATATATACAAATGAGTTTATATAAACAAACACAAAGCTCTCGGCTTCTACATTCGCGTCAAGAATACAAGAGTTCAACCACACTACGAACTAACTAATGAATTTTATTTCAGAGTTAGGTTACACTGTTCAATTATTACTTTCCAAAGTATGATTTTATTTTTGAATTAAGGATTACCGATTCGAAAATTCATAAATTCCAAACACCACATTATACATGTTTGAACTTCACTGTTTTTAACGGTCACATCACAAGCGCCATCTATCCAATAAAATTATGCTAAATTTTCGTTAAATAATACTCCACATGCCAGCCCTGTTCGTCTTATAACCTTCTTCTTCTTCATTACACAGATTGAAATTTTATATTTTGCTCTTTTATTTTATTATGCTAGTCGTCTCCAGTTAAACGAGTCGTTCGTTTCATGGTTCATTTTCGTAGTGGTACTGATGAAGTAAAGTGAAAAAGACAGACAGCAGAACAAGAGAATTGACCAAAAAAAAAAAATCGAAAGGAAAATATTCATAAATCATAATTTTTTGTTCATTGTTGCTGCTTCGTGTAGCATTTTCACTTCAAATTAAAATAGAAAAACTTAAAATAAAGAAAATCGAATTTCATGCGAAGTGTTTAATATTTTAATATCTAAACGAAATTGAAGACATCTAGTGAAAAAGTAATCAGCAAAGATTTTTTCTTTATTCTCATTTGCAAGACTTTTTTCCACAACCAAAGAAGAAAGAAAAAAGACGACAAAGGAATAATAAAACAAAAATAACAAAAGATTCAACCAGCAAAGTTGAGTAGTGTATGCCCAATAGCCCATTATAGTTGAAAAAATGTGTTAATATCAAGAGTTGAAAAAAAATGAAAAAAATTTCATGGCCGATAATTATTTCATAAATGTAACTATTTCTTTTGCCAAAAAAACGTGTATACATATACGTCGTAAGAATTAACAAAAAAAAAAAGAAAAACAAAGGCAGACAAAAATATAAAGAACAGGAGTCGTAAAAGTCGAAGTGTTTTGTAGTCATCGAACTGCGAACTGCGAGAAAAGAAAATGGACGGGCACCATACGCATCACAACAATTCATCGTTCTCGACCCCATCGTCGTCATCGTCGCACCACCATCATCATCATCATGTAGCCCAGCAGCAGCCTTTGCTGCAGCAGCACACTAGCAGTAAACATCATCTGCACCACCAACATCATCACCAGGCATTGAGTCAACAGCAGCAGCACCCAAATTGCAACAGTGGCAGCAGTCCCACAAATAACAGTAACCATCATATCGATCGCCTAAAGATGTTATATCCGAATGTCAACGAAAATGAAACACCACTTCCTCGATCGTGGAGCTCCCATGACAAGTGCCATGCCATTGGATTGTCACAGAATAATCTACGTGTTCATTACAAAGGTTAGATGTTAATTATTGTTACTTCGAAGCAAAAATTATTGTTACTTCGATGCAAAAATTATTGTTATTTTATATATTTCCTTTTTTTGTTCTGATGTCCAATGTTTAGGTATAGATTTTTGTTTTTACTACTTTTTTTTTGCTACAAATTAAGTTTGTTTGTGTAGAGATAAAGAAAAAAGCTGACTCTGGCCTTGGGATTAAGATGATTGTGATTATGTCTCGGGAAATTTGAACATTTTCTTATCTTGTTTACGATTTTTCGAATACTATGAGGCAGATACCTTTGTATTTTGTGGTTCCTTTTTGTTTTGTTTTTTCTCAACTTTATAAATTACCATTATTGTCTGCATATTATACCGATGTAAGTATGTACCTATAATAGGTAGGATACGTGCACTTAAAAAAACAAAACAACAAAATGCCTGTTTAAAAAGGCAATTACTGAACAATTTTGTTTGTCTTCATGGCTTTCTCTGTTTTAACATTAACTTGATATTCATTGACACATACACTGGAGTTTTTTTAAACAACAATCTTATGAAAAATAAATTATTAGTTTAATGGCCTTTTTCATTTGGTGCAAAATGACAGTTCTTGTTCTAAAAAGAATATAAAATGCTTCTGGGTTTGGGCGTTCACACATATGGAATTCGTATTGCGAATTGTTAATCGAAAAACAAAAATATCACCGAATCCATCCTACGTATAGGTACCTATTATGTGACGTAGAAAATATTTTTCTGTAAAAGAAAAGTCGAGCTTGAATTCCTTTTGCGAACAGAATTAGGGAACCAAGATTTCTGATATCTTAAGACCCTGTTTTCTCTGGTATCTATCACAGTCACATAATAAAGATAGTGGAATATTAAGATTGTTGTCAAAAATCAAATCTACGATAATGGGATATAGATTCTCGGAGATATTACTAATGTTCATAGTTCATAGAGGCTGCTCTGCGCTATTTAGAAAATTAAATATAAAGTTTTCGTGAACTTAAGTCCAAATTGGTTTCTTCCAGGTACAAAAATTTGGGCTCATAAGTTAAATTTTGTTGAGTCCAACCACCCCAGTCCACCTGGGCGAAACGCATTTGGACAAAGGCCACTAAAACTTTGAATTGCATTATGTATACCTACCTTTTCAGTCCACCATAACAAGAATAAAAATAAGACGTTTTCTATAACATATTACCGTTTTTATTCTTTGAAAACAAAATGGTATTCAATTGCAATAATTTGTTCTATAAAAATTGTTTTTCTTTTGTGTCTTTTTAATCTTCTTAAAGTGTACAAGTTGTTCAAAGCTAATCAGACCTACCACGAATATCACAGCAATCAGAAAATTGTTGCGAATCCCAAAAAGAACTATCACATAATCCATCGAAGCGAAAAATCTCATACAAATTGCCATTACGAACGGATTTGGTGAAAGTTTTTTTCTGGGTTCGTATAGTTTTTGATTACGAAGGAATTCAGGATAGGGCTGAATAATCTTCAATGACTAATGCAAGTGGTAAATCATCGCATGTGTTTTTTAAACAAAAATTTTAATCCATTAATCCATTGTTTGAGTTGTTATCCTCTAAATGGCTAAACAGTCAAATTTGCACCTTTTAATCGAAAGCTAAAAAAGTCTGATTACAGATCTAAAAATTTAGTGAATAAAATTTTAGGATGGTCGGACCACACTTCCAAAAAAAACATAGGTATATTGGTCTCAACGCATTATTTGCATTGATGGCTAAGCCACCCATTGAGTTATTAATTCACCCTAAATTTATAAACTATAGGCCTATGGAAATAATGGAAATATGTAATTATTTTTGGATGCAAAAATCATTTGCATGCAAATAACGCCTTGAGGTGAATATATTTTTTTTAGAATAAACGGACCGTCAAAAAAAAAAATGTATCCACCACACTTTTTTTGCATGGAAAATAATTTCCGGTCCATTGTTTTGCGGACATTTAATGAAAGCAAGGGTTTTTTTTGCAAACTGAAACTGTAAAACAATCATGCAAAAAGTTAATATTGCATTTCACCTTAATTATTTTTGACATGCGAGAAGGCAAATATATACAATTTGGTACAAAGAATAACTGGAAAATCGTTTAGAAAATTTTGATTTTTTTTTTTCAAGTTTAATTTGTATTGATGCATGTTATTGCTCTTAGCAAACAAAATCTTGACAATCGATAAAATTCAGGGTTCTGCACCCGAATAAAAAAAATGAAAATATGAACTTTTGTTCCTAAGCTCCTAAAGTATAGCTCAATATCAGCGTTCAATAAATATCGCCCTTTAAAACACTTCACTCAAATTATTTCTTTAGTAACAGCCGACAATTTACTAACGCGCTTTTATTAAACCAATACTTGGACAAAGAGAAACGTATTTTCAAAATGTATTGTTTAAAATTTCA
The DNA here is from genome assembly GCA_946251815.1 of Dasysyrphus albostriatus. Taxonomy (NCBI): domain Eukaryota; kingdom Metazoa; phylum Arthropoda; class Insecta; order Diptera; family Syrphidae; genus Dasysyrphus; species Dasysyrphus albostriatus. The sequence goes on along the minus strand of OX276337.1, from coordinate 28,606,427 downwards.
CACACAAAATATAATATAGTAATAGGTATTAACAATTCGACATTATGTTATGCTACATATTTTTAGTATGTTTTCAATTAATTTGTTCAATTAATTAACACATGCGCAGACTTGAACGAAGTTATGAACTCATTGCGTTTCGCGTGAATTCTTTTGATAGAATAAAGAAATAAATACCATAGGTTATCTATTTATGATGGAAAATTTTGATTAACGTGCGAGTACATGTTTCAATATATTTTATTCAAACTTGTTTTCTAATCGTATATCTTTTTCGCACTTGACAAAATAAAATATAATTCATATAGAAAATTTGTTTGTAAAAATTCAGGTTATTTGGTTTGGTCCCAAATTTGCTTTGACAGTTGCTTGGGATGTTTCATTCAAAGAATTATCAACATAAAGTTAAAATTGAATTTTTGAGACAGCTTATTTTCTGTAGACCGAGAGCCAGCCACAAAAAAAGTCAAAAAGTCAATTGCGTATATCGATAATAGCTTTTGATGTGTTGATCCAATAAACGTTTGTCAAACAGGTGTAAAATTTGTACATCAATTTAATTCAATGCCTATTGGTCGGATGGAAAAATTGTGCATTTTTTAAAGATTTTCAAAAAATTATAATAGATACAAACAAAAATTAAAAAATTATTTGGGCATATAACTTCTTATAAAATTGTATGAAGAAGGGTGTAACCACGCCCGAAATGTAACAATTTATTTTGTTTTTTAATAAAAACAAAAAAGACCTAAAATCCCACTATAGGAACTTACTTAATTAACATTTAAAAAGGTCACGAAAAAGAATATACAAATCGCTGTCTTTGATGTCCGTTTGGTTATAAGAGCTGTCCGGCTATTAGAGTTGTCCGCAAGGAGAAACAATCAATCTAGTTATAACACCTATTATAGAGCTAATGTGCAATATCTCCTTAAAGATAAATGCAACAATTAGTGATGATGTTCCATATTATTTTTTACTTGCGTTATATCTACTTAAGTACCTACTACTAAGCAAGTTTTGGATGCTTGCATAAAAAACCTACTATGATTGAGAAGTGGGCCCTGCAATTCTGTCTATTTCTACCCTGAACTATAGCCTAAAACACCGAACAATTTTGTTCATGTTTTGAACGTAAGATTTTTTGGTAATTTTGTTGAGGGTATTCATTTTTTTACCTTCAAATAAACGGTACTTGCCATACAACTATTAAGGACAAACTTATTTACATATCTCAAAAACGGCTTAAATTATGACTGGCATATTGTAGGTACTTTTAGGTACCATCAACTTTTAAAGGTACCGGCCATGTAACAGGTTGTTTCTAATTATTTTAATCATATCATTGTAGGTATACATATAATCAAGCTTAGCTTCTGAGAATAAAATTTTTGATTTTTTCTTTTAAAAATATGTTTTTTTTAATCTCTGCATACATATCTATTTCAGAATAGGGTGATTAAACCTCGTTTTTAAATCTGTATTAATTAAACTCAAAATTTGTATTACTTCCTTACCTATATTTTTATAGGTATTTTTACTTTGTAACTTTTTTGTTTTATTTTTGTTTAATAAAGTTTTCTTTTTTAATAATAATAAGATTAGAAGTTTTTTTTTTGTTTAAGAGGAGCAACTGAATAACTTTAAATTGAATTGTTTCCTTTTTGCGTTTAAAAGTTTATGTTAGATAAGGAGGAATTTTTAAAAGATTTTTTTTTTAAACTGCGTTTTCTATTAAGGAAAACTGAATAAAATCGTATCAAATAGTTAAGAAAGTGGCATTAACTACTTTTTTTTCTCATTCTTATAGCTTTCATTTAGTACCGAAGTTATAGGAGCTGCTTTTACTATAGGTACACTTAGCCAAAAATGCAACTGTGCAAAGTGAATTTTCTAACCATTGGCACCAGATAAAGCTTGTCCGACCAGTAGTTTTATAAATGTTTGAACTAAAATTATAAAAATTATCAATTGACATCAAATTTTTTCGTGTCAGCGATAAGATGGTTTAATCTTAGAGTCGGCTCCCGAAATACTATTATAGTAATACCTAACTGGTCAAAATAAATGAAAACAAAAAGTTAATTTTCATTCAAATAAATGTAAGCACTTTAATGGGGATACCTATAAGTAGGTAGGTACATAACTTCCTATTCCTATACCTTTAATTTGAGAACTATTTTTTTCAAATTCTAATTTGTTCCTTGAGAAAACAAACATTGCCAACCTTTTGGTTTTAAAATTTTTTTATTAATGAATCATAGACCAAGGTATACCTACCTACCTATTTTATATTATTTTCTCAGGAGATGTATTCCCTAGCATAACCTATAGTTACCTAGGTATACTTTGATGATTTTATGATATTTATATTAAAGTAAATCAAAGTAAAGTGATAGACAACACCTATACATACCTACATATGCCTACGTCTTTTCTATTAAACTAAATAATATTTTTTTTTTCTCAGGTAGGTAGGTTGTAGGTATGTATTTTCATTTTTTCACGTGTGTTGTTTATGAATTGTGTATGTTCTTATTTTAATGATAGGAAAATTCTTTTATTTTTTTGTCTGGGTTCATTTTGTGTAATGTTCATTTCTATTTTATAACTTGTTCATCTATCTTGTTCATCAGTATTGCTACTGCCTTTTCCCTTTCTACCCTTTGCACTCGCACATATGTTTTTCCCTTCTTTACATTTTTTCCATCGCATATTTTTGCTGATTTTGTTTCATCTACTTGTTTTGATTTTGAAGAAGTGCGTAAATAAAAATAAGTTTTTTATCACCGATTCTTTGTATGGGCGTTAAACTGATTGTGTTGGTGCATTGTGTGTGTGTGTTGGCTGGCATCCCATTTCCCATCGCAACTTCAATTTGGCAATGTTCTCTGTTCTGCTCACTCATTTCATGGATGCACACTTAACGAACGTATTTTATTTAGTTTTTCTTTTGGTTGTATCTTCGCTCAAGTCTCATTTTCCGTTTTGGTATTATTTTCCTTTTTTGTTGTTGGTTCTGATTGGTGGTGTTGTTGCTTCTTGCTAACTGTTCATCAGCTGATTTCGTATCGAACTGTCAAAATAAAATAGGTAGTTGGAGTAGTGGTGACTTGTAAGACGTGGGAGTAATTATGAGTGTGCACTTTTTTGTGGATATTTATGATAATAACATGCAATGGGAAAAGAAGACACCACATCATTGGGGCACAAGAATCTGTTTCTCTTTTTTTGTTCCAACAAAAGAAAACCTTCAACAGAAAATTTTAGATTTTCTTTTTTTATTGATTTTCTTTATTATTTTTTATGCACCTTATTTTATAATAGCCAGGTCTGAGGGAGGGTTTACTTCTACAACTAAACTACTGATAACAAAGAAGCTAGTCTACATGGTTAGGGCGCTAGCTAGGGTAACCCTTAATGACATTGTGCGTTAGTTTAGGGTTGAAAATTATTTATTTAATTTAATTTTATATTAATTCATGCTTCTGTGTAGTTAGGTAGCTACCTCCATGCTTTTTTTTTGTATGGATTTATGTTCATATTGTACATGAATGTAGGTAACCAAATTTTTGTTTCAATCAGCCCAGTGTAAATAGTAGTCAACAGAAGGTCGGTAGTTACTTACCCACAGGGTTTGGCCAAAACTAAAAGAAATTATTGGTCTATTCTTAGTTAAATTCGGAGCAAAAAACTAAGCATTTCTCTTGTATATCGTCAGAGTCCCAATTCATATTCAACTTAACCTAACACCTTGGACTCGAATTAGATTAATGTTGAATCGAGCAGGATGAGTTAATTGATAAGCGACAAGAACCATCACAAGCGACGAGCTTGGCCGTGTAACCACATGCGTGCCGCAACCACTTCTCGTGTATCAAAGAATTCCCCCGTTTTTTTTTTGAAATTTTCAATAAAGATGCATTGTTGTTGATTATGCTATAAAATTAATAAACTCAAAGATCAATTCACACTGCATTTAATTCAAACCAATTTCTAGCATGCCAACCCATAACTAAAGCAACTCAGGTCCTAAATGGGAGAAAACCCTACTCAAACATTATGTACTAACAATGATATAGATAATCCTTTCAATTTTCTAATGGTCCTTAGTGGTATGATACATGATGGTTCACAGCCTGAGACACCATCCTCTAAAATTCCGAGCACGGTGCTTCCAGTAATCCGGACTAAGTGGTCTGACAATTGCAATGGTTTGGTTTTTTTTGGGTCTCGAACCCGACTGGGATTCGAAGTTTCTTTTAGTTGGAGCATTGTTTTCCATTAGCTTGATGATGCCGATCCAATTTAATTTTTAAATCAGAGGTTTGGTATTTTTTTTTTGGTCTCGAACCCGACTGGGACTCGAAGTTTCTTTTAGCTGGAGCATTGTATCCATTAGCTTGATGGTGCAGATATATAGTGGACTTTTTGGACTCCATAATACCTACATCATGAAACACCTTATATAGTTCGTTGTTGTATCTTCTACATTCGCACTCCTCGCAGAGAGGATCAATTAAGAAATATGTATTTATTTTGCAATTGCCCAGTTGCCTTTCAGATATTGATCTACTTGTGTTTTGTGCCAGACATAGCTTTTCATTGCAATTTGCTTCAGCATGGGTCAGCTTGACAAAGTTGAAAGTCTTAAGGTGCATATCCACTTTCGTGCTACAAAAGTTTTTGATTTCAAAATTTGAAGGAACCCGAAAGACCAATAATTTGAAAATGAAATCCCACACAAACTAGGATGAGAGATTCTTGTATTGTTAATTCCATGTTAAAATAATGAAACCATCCCAGTGCAATGTCTAATATGTCTTACTCATTGTTGGTTCCCATATTCCTTTTCTACAGTATTCTTGTCCTCTATACCTCTAATTTATTGGAACCACTAAAAACAAAAATTCTCTAAATTGATTACATCTAGACTCAAATATTTACTATTAATTTGGATATTTCACGGCTGGATCGTATTGTTTTACATAGGCCAAGCATCTTTTTTGGAGGTACACACTCGCTATTAAAATTAAAATTTTATATGTACATACCTATATAGATTTTTTGTCTCGAGTATTGTTTCCATAGGCGCTCATAGATTATTCAGTCCTTTCAATATGTGTCGAAAAAATATATTATAATTAAACGTTGGATTTTTTCAAGGAACAGGCAAAAGTGTCAACGATGCTGCCGCATCTGTACGTACTCCACATCCAATTCCACCTGGCTGTGGCCTATATTACTTTGAAGTCAAGATCATTTCGAAAGGAAAAAATGGCTACATGGGCATTGGTCTTACTTCAGAAAATTTTAAAATGAATAGATTGCCAGGTAAAATATATTAAAAAAAAAAAACAATTTTGTTAACTTCAAATGATACATTTTTTTTAAATCTAGGCTGGGATAAACAATCATATGGCTATCACGGAGATGATGGCAACTCATTTTCGGCCTCAAATCGAGGTCAATCTTATGGGCCAACATTCACTACAGACGACATTATCGGTTGCGGAGTTAATTTCGTCAATAACACATGTTTCTATACAAAGAACGGCATTGATCTCGGTATTGCATTTAGGGACTTACCAGTAAGTTTTATGATGATAGCTATAGTTATTTGATTGATGGGAAAATGTCTTTGCAGTCGAAATTATACCCAACAGTCGGCCTGCAGACAGCTGGCGAAGAAGTTGATGCGAATTTTGGGCAGGAACCATTTAAATTCGATCAAATCGAAGATATGATTCGACAAATGCGAGCCGAAACTAAAGCAGCCATATATGATTTTCCAATGCGCAGCGAATATGGAGATCCAACGACGCTATTGCACAAGTAAGTATAAAAACAATTCTAAAGAAAAGTTTTAAATAAATTAATCTCGTATCATTTTTTTTATTCTAGAATGGTCTCATCTTATCTAGTACATAATGGCTATAGTCTTACTGCAGAGGCTTTTGGAAGAACTACTGGTCAGAGCTTTACTGAGGAATTAGCATCAATAAGAAATCGACAGAGTAAGCTTATTTCTTGAATCTTCCTTAACTCAATAGGCATTACATGAAATGTTTTGATATATTTTTTTCAGAAATATTAAAACTTATTATGACTGGTAAAATGGGACAGGCAATAGAGCACACAGTACGCTCATATCCCGGACTTTTAGAAAACAATAAAAATCTATTATTTATGCTTAAATGTAGACAGTTCATTGAGATGGTTAATGGATCCGATATTGAAGTAATACATTCCACAATAATTTTATTCGAAATTTCTTGAGTGTTATTAAATGTTGTTTTTATTCTCATTTTGTTGCAGTGTACTCCTGCCAAAACAATACAAACTTCTGTTATTCAATCAACTAAGTCGTACCAAAATGGCACACCGAATAGTGCTGTGATAAGTGCAGAATGCGTTCAAGATAATCAACAAGATATTAAAAATTCGTAAGAAAATTGTGTTATTTAATAATTATACTTTTTATTTTGTGTTTAATAAATTTTTATTTCATAGATTTTTAATAGATAATAATTCAGAAGATTTAGATAAGTGCAACGATATATCAAACAGTGATTATTTAAATGATGTTGAAATGGAGAATGGCCATACAAATGGTAAGTAATACAACTTATATTTTGTTTAACTGTTAATTAAATGGAAATAATTAGATTAATAGCCAATTTTATAAACAAAACAAATACTTCGCAGCATGTACTGCATTTGTGTGGATTTTAATTTACACACAAAACCTTATTTTATTTGCTTTTATATAAACGCCTTCTAAATTTTATCAGACATTAAAAATTTTTCTGTTTCACCAATGTAGAAAAAGAATGTTTTAATTTTACTGAGTTTGCCTCACATCCCTGGCTACTATTCTGACCGCAAAATATCAGCTGTTGTTGACTGGAATGATTTAGCAAAACAGAGTTTAAAAATATCGTCGTCGTTCCATGAAAACTTCCTAACTCCATTTCATTTTTTCTTGAAGCATCTGACTTTTTATGGATTTTTAATAACAAGAATTTAAAGATGTTTTATTTAAAGAAATGTTTCCCTTATAAATAGACCAATATAAGATTTAGAGACCTTTAACAGAATTAAATGTTTTCGTTTATCTTTTTACTGTTTTTGTTTAGGCTCTTTTGGTCTATTAATAAAATAAATTCTTTATATTTTAGGTTTCCAAAAAAAAGGAGTTAGGGAGTTTTCATTAAACGATGACGATATAATGAGACAAAAACAAGCTTTAAGTTTACAAATGCGTTTAAAACCTTCTAAAGTTCCTTTGCTGAAACTAAAAATTATCATTTAATGGCATTGACAATAAAATAGGCATTTAATCTTCTTAAATTTAAAAGCATTTGGTGAAACAAAAAAAAAAACGTAATTTTAAGGCTAAATGGCTTTTAATATAATTAAAAATCTTTCTTGAAATTGACCATAAGTCTTATGCAAAGATTAAGCAATGTTCTGTGATATTTGGGGTGTATATCCTTACTGCATAATTGTGCAGATGCCTAGTGCTTAATATGATGGAATTAAGTCAATTGTAAGGTTCAGCTTAAGTTTATAAAAATCACAGTAAAAACTCGAAACAAAAATTTTTGCAACACCAAGCTTGCAAATCAATTACCCTAAATTTTCCGCTAATAATGTATAAACGATCAAATCTCTTCAAAAAATCGGTTTTCAATGAATTGAAGTTAGTTTTATGTGCTTCTATGTATACAAAGAAACTTAAAATGAAGGAAAAGATTTTCCTAAATATTGATAAAGAGTGTTTTTGTGTCATTTCATATATTCGAGAATAAAATAGTATATTCAACAGTTCACACTCACAGCCGAGAAAATTGATCGTAATTAAATTTGAAAAATTGGAAAGCTGGTTTACGTAGTTTAAAAGATTTGCGGAAAAGTCGGAATTTTTTAAAAAAATTGCTTGAAAATAACAATTCATAAGTTTGTGAAACAAGCCACTGCCATTCAAAAACAAACGCCCTGTTTGACGTATGCGATTTCTTGCAATGTGCGATTTCTTGCAATGCCCATGTTCTCTGGTATGAATAACAAAGAGTAACTGTTCTGAGCCCGTTTTATTAATACCACCAATTGGGAGTTTCTCGCTCATGACATTATATTTGTTCTGGGCAAACTCTGAAACCGAATGAATCAATTGAAATTCACTTGAGTACTTTTATCTGCATATTAAGCTCTTAGCGCTCTTAGTTAAAAAGAAACTCGAACTTCTGTTCTGGCAACTAAACAAGATAAGCTCACCAAATTCAGAGCTTCTGTTACCAAATCGATTTCACGTATATTTGTATGATAGCCTTTTCTGCGATATTTCGCTGTTTTAGAATAAATATATATTCTACCAATCTATGCTTTATAACTTTTTTTAAACACGATTGACTAAATTTTTGTTAAAATTACAGGTAGTTCATGTAAAAATGGAACTTCTCCAACAAATTTTGCCAATTCCCTTGACGTAGACGAAGACATGGGTAAAATCATTGAACTAAATGAATAATGATTTACAATAAACAATAAATACAAATATTTTTATAGATGTCGATTTATCGCCATCACGAAAATATTGCCATGGCTTTGAGAGAATACTTGAGTTTGGTAAAGAACTCTCACAAATGGGTCAACAGCTAGAAAAAGAAAACAAAATGAATGAAGAAGATCGACAGATGTTAGAAGTGAGTATTTTTAAAACAGTTTAAACTATATTTTCTATAACAAAATGAAATTCTTACCTCATTTCAGGATGCATTTAGTCTTATAGCGTATTCAAATCCCTGGTCAAGTCCTTTGGGCTGGCAACTGTGTCCATCGAAGCGCGAAACAGTTTGCTCTGCCCTTAATTCGGCTATATTAGGTATGACGAACCAAACAATAATACAACATATTAAATTGTTAATAATATCAATTTTTCGTTAACAGAATCAATGAGCTATCCATGGAGACCACCACTAGAAGTATGTGTTGCCCATGCTGGCGAACTCCTTAAAGTCATGGCCAATTCATCGCTTGGCGCTTGCGCCTTTGTCAACATTGACGATGTGTTCCCACAGAATTGACCATGCCCTGTAATGACGGTGCCGCTGCCGTCGGCCAACGTCATGTTTGCTACGTTAATTTAAAACAAAACCAACAACAAAAAATACAAAAAAGTAAAACAAAAAAAAAATCAAATTTTGCATAATGTTTATTTTTTAATCTAATTTAATTACAAATTACTTATCAAATTTCTAGTTTAATTTGTTGTTTGTTTCGCTCTCACTCAGTTGGGCGATCTAAAGAAATATTTTATTTCTCTTTTTTTTTAAGTTTAAGGTAATTAATTATTTCTTTTTTTTTCTAAAATGTTTTTTGCTGAATTTTAAACTACATAACTATTTTATTCAACCGTTGTTGTTATGATTTTTGGTACGATTTGAAAAAGTTAGATTAAAAAAAAAAAAGAAAGAAAAATATAAAACAAACAATCGATTTTGAAATATTGCATAGAAATATGATGTAAATACGAAAAACAAAACATATTATAAGAGTTATTAACAAATAGTTTTCATTTTTATTATTTTTTTTTTGTTCTCTTATTTATTTTTAATTGTTCGCTAAAATACAAACCTTCCACCAAGTTTCTCGGTGTGCTGTGCTGTTATAGAAAGTTCATTAAAGATAAACAATTTTTATAATAATTACACAAGCATTTACTCTCTGATTTGATTATTTTGCTGTCTTAATAACTACAACTATTTTCTTTTTTAGATACCAACTTTTAACAACTCTTTCTTGATAAATATTGTTTTCATATTAAGTCATGTTCAATAATTTTTGTATTTAGCCCAATTTATTGAGGTGTCATTTTGCAAGTTTGATTCTTGTATTTTTAGTTTAATAATATTTGGGCAGTCAAGAAAAGTTGACCCCTTATTCCCATCTACATCTTAAACTCATTGAAATCATACGATTATTGTGGTCACTGAGGGTTCCGTATTTTTTTTTTTATACACAGCATTACTGACTCAATCAGTATTTTTAACAGTATAAAAAAGTATCCCGTATCCTTTACTCCTGGACAATTTTCCAGAGATTCCGAAATCAAACATGTTCAATATAATAATTCTTTGTCTGCGAAAAATTCCCATAATAGGTAAGACCCATATGAGAATATTTTCACTATTAATAGGTTCATCCGATAAGATGTTTCATTTTAAATTTCTCGTAATTTTTGAGTTGGCAATACTCAACTGTCGTTGAGATGACTAGATAAAAAGAACTAGGTATACTATCGATACACACTCTTACATATTTCGCTGATTGGGTACTGGAATGAATATCAGCCTTGTGAGTTTCACGCGAAAAAAATTGACATTTCACTCTTCACTCACGTTTCATCCGAAAAACGTTAATGTTCGAAAATTCCCCAATTTTCATTTATTCACATTTCGCTCGAAATGTATCATAATTTTTTGGCAACGAACGAAGAAAAACAAGACGTTCTGGTGACCTTTGCACAACATTTGTTTGTTTATTTTATGTCTAAAGAAGTTCGTGCAAAACTAATAATAGCTTTTAAAGCTCTCGACGAACAAACAAACGCTCAAATAAGACTGAATGGAACTAAAGAAGAAAGGATTACAATTCGAGTGAAGTTGTAAATCGATTTAAATTCGGTTTCCATGGAAATGCAGAAAATGGTTTAAAATTCTGTTAAGTGTTAAAAATGTCAGTTTCATGCCAAAAACCCCAATGAAATGTTGTATAAGAAGAAAAATATGTAGAACAATTTGAAATATATGTTTTGTTGAGATTCAGGGGTACGTTGTTTGCTAGTACTGGCGTAGGCAGCAAAAACAACTACGGTAGTTTTTCTGTTTTTTGTTGTTGTTTGTTTTTGTAAACCTTTCCCTCTATCTTTTAATTATTAAGTTCGTCTAATTCTATATCGTGTTTTCCCAAATTATAGGTACATATAAGACTTCGTTAAAAAGAGTCAAAATAAAAATAATTAATTTTTAATTTGTATTTTGAAAAACAATACTTTTTTCTTTATTAAAGCAAGTTTAATTTCCAATAACATAAAAAAACAAAAATATAAATAAATCGAAAAAACCAACTTAAATCTGAATGTTTTATAAGAAAACAACACTTTTTGCTAAGTGTTAAAACGAAAAAATAAAAAAAGTTTCCTCTAAGCGTGTTAATATTTATATACACAAGTATAATAAAACAAAAACAAAATTAACAAAGTGATTAAAAAAAATATATCAAGCCTAAACTTGAAAAATTTAGATGACGCCTATACAATATATTGTGACTGTAGTTTGATAAAGTTTAAATATTTATTATAAATGTGAATGAAATAATTTATTCATCTCTAAACATAAATTTAATAGAGACTGTAGAAATTTAAAGAAAGCAAACAAATATGGAAATACATTTTATTCTCAGATCCCAAGTAGAAATTAATTGAAAACAAAATTAGAATTTCTCTTTGAAGTTCCAAGTTAAACCGGATTATTTTTTTCCTTTTAACAAAATATGTATTTAAAAAAAAACCCTTGCTATAGTTTGTAGTGCTTTCCATTGATAGAGTTTTATGTCATGCGATCTTTCAATTTTCGGGTGATTGCAACTTCCACGGATTAGGAGTCATTGAGAATTATTATGCTGTATTGCTATTCATGTGTATCGATTATTATTTGATTTGAATTTAAAACAAAATTGTAATTCTGCTATCACTTATATGCTCGGCAAATAATGAACAATGATAAGTAGACCGACAGGTACGTGCATTATTTCGATCGTTAATTTTTTCTTTCATGTTTGATTTTAAAATAGTTGTTTTCCTGTACGGTGCGTGGTTTAGAATAGCAGAATCTGAGTTGTAATACTCAGCGTGAGAATCGAATGATCAGCTCTACTTAAATGTATTGAACAGAAGACCAATCGAATCATTTGATCCACATACCGACACAAATTTCAAAATAAAGCTTATTTAATTTTTCTTCATATCTTTAATATTAAACTTATTAAAACAAACAAATTTTAATTCTTAAAAAAATAACAAATAGTATTTTGAATAATTCAAATTTATAAAAATTATTTGTTATACCTAATACATTATAATAATCTTTTTTTGTTTGAAAGTGCGTATATTAATAAAAAATAATAAAGAATATTATAAGTTATATTCTAAGAAAAACTAAAAAACAAGTGTAATAATTTTAATATTTAAGAATAATATAAATTAAGAAAACAAATTTGAAATATATATATACGAACAAGAAAAATAAATTAATAAAATCTATACAATTCAGTTTTTTTAATTTACTTCATTTGAGATGGCAACTAAAAGCCAGCAGTTATCTATCAATAAACAGGTAAAAACGGATAAAACGGCAGTAAAGTTTTAATTTGTCAGTTGTGAGAATTTAGCCTAAGTAGCAAAGAACATTACTCTAGTTGGTTGATGAAGGTCTCTTTAGATGCCTTTCGGTTTTATCGACCGTTACGTTACAAGTTGTTGACCGTAGTTATATAACAAATCTGGTCTTCCAGCTAGGGGTTATACCTTCGTCTGGCATCTAGCTTCCCGGCCAGTAAGGCACTTATCTAGTTTCTAGTAACTATCGGAACCAGTGCTGCCACTCAGAAATTTAAAAATAAAATAGTTTAAAACATCATTTTAGTTCAAAAAACATAATCCACAGTTCAGAGTTAGAAAATAGTAAAAGAGATCTTCGTGTTTTGTAACAAGTAGAAAAAATATTCTTAAATATAAAGGGTGTCCCACAGTCACCGTGGCAGAGGAAAACGTTCCTGAGATCATTTAAGAAGTAATTTTCTTGTTTTCGCTTAGTTAAGAAGTTCTAGCGGTTTTTATGATTTGAATGTCTTTTTTTTTTTTTAATGGCTATACCTTCACCAAACTCCTACCAGTAAGTTGTTTGGGAAACACTTTGGGTACTAAAGTTACTTATAATTTGAGAAAAGTCCTGAGAAACCCAATGACCGTTAAGGAGTTACAGGTGTTTTTTCTAAAAATATCTCAGAAAACGAAAACGGAAAGTTTTAGAAAAGAATTTGCTGTGCACAAAAGTAGCTGAGGTAATTTTTCATAAAAACCGATCTTGAAATTTTTGTTCGGAACATTAAGCATTAATTCTTGCTTAAATAAAAAATCATTTTAAGAATTGGTTGGAAGAAATTAATAATATAAGTGTTTTTTATATTTTTTTTATTATTTTGTTTTATTTAATATTAGTTATTTAAAATAATAAGGGTATTCGTGCAACAGCGTAAAGTCGTCGTAAACGTAGTAAAATTGTAAGCTGCGTAAATCTGGCAAATTTGCCATATAAATTGTGAGAGAATTACGAAGTATAAAACTCAACAACGCTTACGACGGCTTAACGCCGTATAATATATTTTTTTATTTTAAATTATAAGACTACTCATGCAACGTCGAAAAACTATTAGGGGTATTCATGCAACAGCGTTAAGTCGTCGTAAACGTAGCAAAGTTGTAAACTTCGTAAATCTGTCAAATTTTCCATACAAATTGTGACAGAAATTACGAAGTTTAAAACCTTACAACATTTACGATGAGTTTACGCTGTTGTATAAATACCTTTATTGTCAACGTTGTAATCGTCGGAAAGTTTACTACATCGTAAACGAATTGTCAAAATTTGTATGAGAAATCTTTTCCAACAAATCGTTAAATTTTCCTGGCATTAATTTGTATCGTAAATAAAAATGATAAACGTGGTAAACTTTTAAACTAATTCTGAACGAAAAAGAATTAAAAAAAAAAAAAAATTAAAACATCAAAACAAGAAACATTTTAATCAAAATGGCTGAGGAAAGATACAATTAAAAGAGAAGTAATAAACATGAAAAACAAAATTGGAGGTAAGTAACTTTTTATTTGACGTTAAACAAACAGCGGATTAGTTTACAATGTTTACGTAAGCCGTTTCAAAAGGAAAACGGCAGTTTTTCCAAATTCTATTTTCCTATTTTTTCTGTGCATTTTTCATAAAAAAATGCAGTTTAATTGAATTAAGGACATCAAAATTTTTGAGAAATTTATAAAAAAAATAAGCAAGTTCCGGAACGCAGTATCATGAATTTTGAGACTTTATATTTTGACATTCTTACTTAAATTCGACATTAACTATCTATATCAATGCATATCAAGAACACCGCAATAATTAGAATGCGCAGTTTTTTACGTTAACTTACCTTAGAAAATTACCCTATCAGTGACAGATCCTGTTATATTTTACTTTATTTCAAAATATGAAAAATACACACAACTCTAAAAATCAGTCGTCGCGAATGTTTCGCGTTGGTCTGGTTTTAGCATTTTTATCTCAACAGAGAACTACATTCACCGGCTGAATTCATTCATCCGCAGTAAACATTTGATCTACTTCTACTACAAAATTTTTCAATACATTGCATTTCCGAACACACCATTGTGTACTTTTTGTGAACTGTCAAACGTTCGATTTTTTTCCACCCTAAAAAGTTGCTTTTGCTTGACCAAGTGCAAAAAATCCTCGAAATTTTAAGTTAAATTCCAATTTCAAAGCAAATTTGCGAGCGGCTATTGAAATTCATCCAATTTGCCAATAAATTCGATAAATAATTTATTAAAAAGTGATATTTTACCCTTTCGAAACTCGGAAATAAAAACCTCCCTCTCGATACACATCCAAAAGTGTTAAGACGAGAAAAGAAAAAAAAATCGTCGAATACATCAAAAATCATCCCGATCATCGGCTTTTTTTTGCGTGTGTGTTGTTAACCGAGTAAGTTTGCAAATCAAATTAAACAAAAACCTAAATTAAACAAATCGTGAATTCGGTTAAAATCGATTAGATTTCTTGTGATACGCGATCGGTGCGAGCGAATGAAGTATTGTGTGAAAATTTTGCCAGTGAAATAAGCATTTAAACGAATCCCTAGTGTGTCCCACCCACTTTTACACTATATTTTCTTAGGATTTTCAACTCTTGACAGCTGCTACGCTTGATCTCCTGGTGAGTGTACATCTCCTATCTAACTTGAGTGGTGCTATATTTTTTATTTAACTTAAGCATACACCCTCTGCTCTACTTATAAAAGAAAAGAGGGTGTAAGCGAGCAGGCGGGAGAAGAGTGCAATATAGCTTTTTTTTTGTTTTCCAATTTTAAAACAAATTACTCATTTGTTTGGAATTGCTTGAAAATCAGACTTAAATAGTTATTCGGCAGCAAGGTGTTCTACATCCAATAGTCGACTGATAAGATAACTCACTACTTATCCGAAAACATAAGCTAGAAGAAAGGTAATTGATTTCTTCGAATTGGTACTGAGATTAACTTCCGGTTTTTTTTTAATCCCATTTGATTTTTTTGGGTTATCAGTTGCAGACTTTATTTAAAGGTGTAGGTACGACGTCATCTTTAATCTTTCACCATAACAGCTGCTGCTATTGGAATTTATGTTTCTTGTCCAATATTGCAACTTTAAAGAGTATGAGAGGTACAAATACAGTAGGGATTCGGTGAATTCAGCGTGATTTATAAACTCGTTAACTGAAAATTTTTTTAGAATTTTGAATTTAAGGAAAATGAGAAAACTATATTTTTCTGTTTAGGTGGAACGAATGAATTAAGTTCAAATAAAACAACTATAATATTTTTAAAATTTTGAATTTAAAGAAAATTGGAATACAATATTCTTTTGTTTAAGTGAAGCGAATGAATTAAGTTCAAATAAAAGTTTTAAGTTAGCTCTACTCTATATTATTGCGTTTCGCTCAGGTACAACAGTTGTTTATGCTGTGAATTTCAATAAAATTCGGTAAACACCGATTAAATTTGCGTCTTAGAAGAGTAAAATAGCATATAACTGATGAGTCCAACTGTTGTACCTAGGCGAAACTCAATAATATGAAATAGAGCTCATTTATTAAAAAATTTTAGACATCAAAAAAGACGAATGACATTCTTGCTGCCGTCTCATTATAAAATGCCAATTTGCTTGTAGAACAGCTAGTTGTTAAGTCCACAATACCAGAAGGATTTGACTCTTCCTGTACTTGACAGAGTAAACAATTTCATGGGACATGGACAATTTCAAGAGTACCTATTTTGGTGTATACATATCTGCTGACTCAGATTAGATAGTATTCCTCTCAGTGTCCTAAAAAGGTGGTTTTCAATTCTGAAAATGCTTTAGCTTTTCCATCTGTCCTACTCTACTGGTCTCTTACAGCTTAAGGAATATTTGAAGAATAAATAAATACTTCCTACTGACAACTTCGTATAACCCTCATAGCTGTATATGCGTTGGTGATATGATGGTTTTGGCTTTGAAGAAAGTTAAATTTCAAAAGCGTTTAATAGAGTTTGACATCAGTTCTCTTGTCGAATTTGTGTGCATTTGATACCGTTGAATCTGTTCTTGACTTTCAGAGCTCTAAATATGAGTTGAAAAGTTTTTAGTCTGAAATTAATAGAATAAATATTGGTGAGGGCTCTGTTTTGTCTCCGACTCTCTTCTTTATAGTCAAATTTTTTGTCTGAAATTTCTAATCTACTGAACTGTTAAATAGTACCCGCTTATTATCAGAGACACACAGGTGGTATACAAAATATAGTATGAATACCATAGTATTCATAAATAAACCGATAGTGTCGTTGAGGGGACTATGTATACTGATATATACAACGGGCAAAAACCAAGTTTCGATGCCATGCTAACACTTATTATTGGTTATAGCTTGGTATAACAAGACACACTTACGGTAAAAAATGTAGGGCTATTGTGAAGTTATCTGTCAGCTTTGGATCCATCGGTGTTGAAATTGGATCGATTCATCTTTTGAAAAAGCCATGTCCACCCAAAGGAATATAGAAGAAATGGTGACTTGGAATAGAAAAGTATAGACATTCTTTCTTTGTTAGCACTTCACAAATGTGATATGCTTTAAACTGTTCTATTTTTCCCTCTCATTGTAATTTTCAGACATTTAAAGCAAATGTCCATCGGTAATGCCTTTGTATCACTTTATCTGTTCATAATTCTCGCACTCATCCCCTCCATTCGCCATCATCGCTTACAGGAACAAATATCCGTCGAAGAATTTTTCTTTCGAAGGAGCCCAGTATCAGCTCTTCCTTTTCGCTTATAGCCCAACACTCGGCACTATAAAACATGATTAGCAGTATAAGAGTACTGAGAGTTTATCGTCTTTCTTTTGAGGAGTTTTGAACCTATCTGATGCGCCAAGCCGAAGTAGCATCTGTCATTGTTTGTTTTTTAGCAGTCATATGATCTTGTGCTGGTTTACTCGGAGACCAACAAGTTTAGCATATTCTGCAATTGCCGTGAAAAGCCTCTATAATGGCCTGTAAGTAACGGCCGATGATGTCAATATCATCGATATACCCTAGAAGCTAGACAGATCTATTCAAAATAGTGCCTTCATTGTTAATGACTGCCTTGCGCACTATTTCTTGCCAAAACCATGTGCATGTTTGAAATTTTTATGAAGAGCTTTTCTCTAGTTTCACATTGTATCGCGTATTTTCCAATGTCATGCGATACAACTGAAATCTCGCGCTCAGCCATCGCCATACAAAGCTCCTGACAGTTAATGCTATCTTTGAAGTCGATAAATAGATGGAGCTTTTCAACTTGAGAATCGTTGGTCTTTTCCAGGATTTGCCTGAGTGTGAATATTTGGTTTGATTGATCTGCATGGCCGAAAGCCACACTGGTACTTGCCGATTCTAGTGTTGAAGAACGACTTAAGACACTTACACAGTACGTTGGATAAGATCTTGTATGCGACGTTTATCAAAAATATGCTAGATATTTTTTTGCAGGACATAGGATTGGCTTTTTTTTATAGATGGGACATATGGAGCTGATAGGCTAGTCAAAGAGGATGCTTCCTTCAACCCAAATTTGGCTGATGAGATGATGCATTCACCCTTTCAACACATCTCGTCCGTGCTTGAAGAGCTCCGCTGGTAAACCATCAAAACTAGCAGCTCTGACGAGCGTTATATGTGTTGCGTTCCTTATTGATGACAGCATCATAACAACATCTTTTCGAACCACAGATTCTATAAATCATTAAACTATTTTTTCTTAATCATTTTCTCTCAACTAAAAGATGTTTTCAGCAGAGCAAAGATTATTAGTTCTATAAAACCGTAAAAGTATCTTGGTTAAGCGCTTTATTGATGATTAATATAATAAACGTGCACTACGTGCGTCAAAAGTTGGCAAAACCTACACAACTCTCAAGACACGTATATGTACCATATAATATATAGTTCCTGAACATCGGAACCAGAAGTATGAAACTGCACTTCATTTCATAATATGTATAAATCTACCGCTATAAGTACTTTTTGAAAATAGAAATAAAAAAGGAACTGCACTTACTGCTCGCATTTTATTCTCCTTTTTTTACTTTTAATTGTACTTCCAGTTCCAAGTGTTCTGTGAACTACTCTGTGACTAATAGTAAGCACCTCATATAGCTCATAGCCCATAACTATGTGAGTAGTAGTAACTCGATGAATATCAATTGCTCTTAGCTCGTTCTCGGAATCATTCATGAAGTCGGCAACGATGGTAGTGACGACCGACGCGACGAACGGTAGCTGTGATTGCAATGATGGTCTCAATGAAGTTGGCGGGGGCTCCAGTTTGCGATATCAATTAGTATATTTTTAATTTCATATTCTAGAACTGTAAAAAATAGGGAGCGGGCTTTTAATCAACAACAAAAGTTTTTTTTCTTTTGAAATGCAATTATGTATTTGCCCCAATGTTTGTAGTTTTCCGATTTACTTGATTTTTATTGCTTGCACTCTTCGTTAATCCCTTAAGTTTGTTATTAATTAATTAAATCTTATTTTTCAGAAACTCGTTAGCAATTCGAAGTTGAACCAAATCAGTAATACCAACAAAAATTAAAAAACAAAACAAGTGCAATATATAGTTTTAATATAGAACAAAGTATAACAGACAGACGGAAAGCTAACCACCACATTCAACTAACAATGGGATGTACCACATCAGCTGAGGAACGTGCCGCAATTCAACGCTCCAAGCTCATTGAAAAGAATCTCAAAGAGGATGGAATTCAAGCGGCAAAGGATATCAAATTGCTGCTCCTCGGTAAGTGTAGTATACTTTAGGGTGTTATTTTTTCTTATTTCTCACTTTATTCTTTTATATAGTGTTTTAAATTTTTTGGATTTAATTTTTTCTTTCTTATTCAAAATAACAACCACTGGCGGTGATTTATAAAAGTTATGTTCATATTCATAAAAAAATTTAACTGGAATTCTTTTTTTATTATAACATACTTTTCCTTCCTTTTAGAAAGTTTGGGTTTTTTCGTTGCATATTTGTACCACAGATGGAAACGTACATAAGATTGTAGCTTGTAGGAGATGAAGAAAAATATTTGTACTTGTTGTCCTTTATTTTATATTATTTTGACTTCCTTTTGGCTAGGATCCAAAAAGCAATATTACATTTTTTTTGTGTCTGTTTTCGAAGGTGTCTACTATTCTCTGCCAGTTGATAGGGGAGATTATAAGGACGATAATATTAATAGTGCAACAGTTTGTGTTTGCATGTTGTGTTGATCCTTTAGACATGTTGTTTGTGATGACATATTTTGGAATTTTTCTTTTATCAAGTATTTAAAATTTTCTTGAGTTGATTCTTTTGCACTGTCGATTTTGTTTAAGAATTTAAAGAAGATATAATAGTTATTATTGAATGAAGGCTATGCAGAGAGGTGGTTGCAAAAAAAAAACGCAATAATTCTTTTCTTTTCCTCAATTTCCTATTCCTAGAAAGCATTTACATATAAAAATAAAACCTAATTCAAAATTGAGTTGAAGTAATCGGTACCTAACTAAAAAATTATGAGCATTAGCTCATAACTAGGTACATCCATATACCAATTTATTACGTTTTAGTCTCATAAAAGACTATAAGCATACATAACTTAACCTATAGGAGGAATATTATAGCTTTCAATTAAGCCCTATTTTAGCATAAGTACCTTAATTACCAACCGATTTAAGGTAAACCAACATAAACACCAAAATGCATTACATGGCTCGTCTTACTAAATTGACTTCGATTTTGCATCACAAATTTCCGGGTCAATTATGCAATGAATTTCGATTGCGCGCAAGGACAATGTTTTTATCACAACATCCACTTTCATACCCAGATGCTATAACAATAATGTGTGAGGGGGCTAGTTGCATCTATCAAATGCTGCCAAAAGCGGTCACATCAAGCCACATCATAAAAATATTCATATCTATAGCTAAGCTAGATATATGTATGAATATATATACATATAGTGCATAAAACTGATTTACATAGTGAGTGATGGATCGATTAAATGGTAATGGAATTTTCAATTGACCGCAACAACGCTGACCACACCTTCCTGTTGCAAAGGAGACGCGCCGTACCGCGTAGCTCAGCTGCATAGATTGGCAGTGTCAACTGTCTGTCCGTCATATTCTCGTATTGTCTGACAGGTGGCGGGCTTATGGGTTATTAATTAATGTGCGTGTAGGAAACACATTCAAGGATTGCAAAGAATCACAGGTGTTTTTTTTTGTTATTTTTTTGAAGGAGTTTTCGAAAGATTTATAGTTGGGTGGCGCTGAATGTGCATTTGCATCTAAGGACACATAATAAATGTATATTAAACGGAAATAGTATAAGCTTAAAGATTTGTAAGGTATCAAAGCTCTTAAATAAATGCATGTAGTCAATTTATACTGGCATTATATTAATAAAGCCTTCAATGGAATTGATAACAGTGATCTTTTGAGTGTATAAATAACATTATTTACATGATACATTCACACGTAATTTTAAAAGAATTCCCCAGTCCCTGGCCTGGTAGTCTGCACCACCATCACTGACCGTGTCAATTGATAGCAAGCGTTGGTTGAATTAATATTATTAAATTCGAGGTCAAATTTAGTCAATTTATAATAACGATATACCACGCACGGACGTGTGGTATCTTTTGGCTTCGGTTAATTTCAAGCGGTTAAGGGTTTATTTTTAGAACTATGTAGAAGGTGGCAAAATGTTATCGTTCGATGAACCTTAAAGCTATAATTATTGGTTACTAGAGTGAAATGAAAAAATAGACAGTTATACAGAATGATACGATAGAAAAAACAAGTTTTATTCAACAGGTACAGTAGGCTGGTCCACAATTTTTTTTTAACTTGCTCTTCTATAGGGCAAGTATTTGTTTCGTGTCGATAAATTTCAGGGTTTCAATCAAATCAAAAAGTCTATCAACGTAGGTTTCGTTATGAATTCTGTCGGTGCCGTGTCTGTGATACAAAGCAATTTCATATGATTCCCTACAGCATAGGAAAGATCTAATTATTGTTTTTAGCCCATCTAGAAAAGTTAGCTTTCATATATGTACATATGCATTCATTTTGTTTTATTTTAAACTCTTAAATTTCCTAAAATTGACTTTCAAAATTTTCAGTTAATTTCGAAAAAAAAAAAAAATAAACTACATTTTTGGTTTTTGGTCAACAATCCAAATAATCCTTCCAGTGGAGCTGTTAGTACGACCAATCTGTCATTTTGATTTGAGATTTAGTGTACCAATAGCTCATGCCCAAACTTGACTTTTAAGAAGTGTTGCCATGGTGGAATATCACATCGTGCACTTTTATTTTTTTGGAAAAAAACAGTCTTAATTTTAGAGTATTTAAATAGGGTACCTATATAAACTTACATATATTCAATATTAAAAAAATCTGAGACAAATTAAAATAACACCATGAGATATTTTGTTGTATTTTTTTTCCAAACATTAGGATATGCTTTCGCTTTTCTTGCACCAACATTCTCCAAGCCTGATTCCAGCGTCAATGATCATTCTTTTCAGCCGTGATCATTTGAGGTTCGATAAGCTCTGCTTGAATTTCAATCAAATTGACAATGAAAGGACTCCGAATCATATGACAGATATTATCAGACTTAGCTTGGCTTAATCCATTTTTTTTTTTTATTGTATTTTGTAATTTTTTCGAATATTGGAAAATATACGTAGTCCTGGAGCAGAATATGCTTTCAATATTTCAGACATTTTTATCTCCTGCCAAAATCATTTTAAATTCTTTCAATTCGAATAAATGTCTTTTTGTGATCAAGGAGCACTGTGTGATAAAGCAAATTACAAATCTTGATCCAGATCCATTTCCTTGATGTTTTTTTTTTAAATATGGATGTTGATTGCACTTTTTTTACTGTTTTAACTAATAGACCAAGAGCCGACAGCAAATTTTGGTAGTGGATGTAGTTATAACCAAAATCTGGGTATGAGGGCTTACAGGTGCATGTATCGTGATATGATATACCAAAGTCTGGCATGTTTATATTTCAGCCTTTGAGAGGGGTGGCAGGTTAAAACCTGGTTGGTTTCTTATCTACGTGTTTTGTGTGTAAATTCATTTTTATTTTCAATTATCTTAGAACTATCTTAAAGCTAGACAAAAATTCATAAAAACTAGCCTACTTATCAATATCTTAAAACTAACTTACTGGCCCCAGTCGGGCGCTCTAAGTTAAACTAGAATAACTTAATGCTAATGCCTTTCGGCCTAAGAACTATCTTAATACTAAATCCAGGTCGGTTTTATTTTTTACCGAGAAGAATTTCACAAAAAAACTCGGTATCTATGTCTTTATTTTTTATTTTTATATAAAACTTACAAACTACATAAAACTAAATTAAAGCTAATTAAAACTACTTACAACTAATTTTAAACTAATTACAACCTACTTATAAGCTACTTACAAACTAGAACAGCCACAGCAAGCATTTTCCGGTTTTTATAATTTTTTTTTTTGGTGACACCCTGACTGTCCCTACTTAAAACTAACTACCTAAACCTATGTAAGTCGGCCATACAAGTGAAAATAGCAAGGTCAACTATTAAATGTCTGAAGGAACTTCATCTTCGTTTTTCAACCACCAGAACTGGTTCTCCTGTTTTACCCTATCTCTTCGGTCCCGTTCGGACACAGTCCTACTGAACCGAAGGTGCTCAGCTCCGTCTTGTGCGAGGACGTCTCGACTGTAAAGGAGCCGCCGATCTACAGTTCTACGGCCGACTTGGTAGATTAGCGGAACCGCCGCTCTATCCTGCATCAGCCCTCGACTGTCTAGGTGGAGGAATGCATCGGGCGGAATAAAGCCGCTTAGACGCACACTCTCGTAGTATTCGTTGTTGGGGTAATAAGCCCCGAAAATTAAGCTGTTAGACGAGGACATCGCTCTTGCAATGTGACCTCGAATAAGCTTCAGCAAGAAATTATCTATCCTGTTTATGTTGGCCCCGTTGTATAGAGCCAGGTTGGAATAGTAGTGTTTGTACTCCGACTCTGGTGTTCTGTGCAATCCAAGGCAGCGTCGAAGACACTGCCTCTCAAACACCCGAATCTTTTCCATTTGAGATGGGGCAACGTTGAACCAAACCGGGCATCCATAGGCAATCATCGGCCGGATAAGAGCCATGTAGCAAATCACCTTCACCCTGCTGTCCAGCCGACTGCTATAGAACAACCGTTTCGTCAGGGCAAAAGCTCCCCTAGCCCTGGCCAGAGCAGCATTTATATGTCTGTCGAAATACAAATACTGATCCATCCAGATGCCAAGGTACTTTACTACACTTTTACTCGCCAGTGGATGTCCATTTGGCCCTACGATCACCAGCTTGCGCCAGTTCTTTCTCGTATCCCTTGTGGCTCTAAGCAACGGAGTCCTAAACAAGATAGTTTCTGATTTCTGAAAGTTGATTTTCAACTTCCAGCCATCGCAATATCGCTGAATCTTCTCGAAGTCACGCTGCAAAAGAATCCTGATGACCTCGACTTTTGGAGCTGTTCTGTACGCAATTAGATCGTCGGCATACGCAATTGCCTGAGTTAGACTACTTATCAGATCGCTGGTGTAAATGCTGAATAGAATCGGCGAGTTGACCGCTCCCTGCTGAAGACCATTTTTAATATTAGCCGTTTTCCTTTGGAGGTGGCAAAGTACTTGTGAGTAGATGAAAACCCAAATCTAGTACTATCAACTGCACATGCTTTCATGGCGAGTAGATACATTTTACATGGGAAAGCAGTTTGATGTGTTCCATTGAAAAAAAACTGGCAAAGTACTTGCAAGTACTTCGCAACCTCCAAAGGAAAACGCCTATTAAAGGTTGTGGCAGAAGTTACATTGCCACTCTTGACAACAAACTTTCTGCCATTGAGCATATCATAAAGCATATATAATAGTGGTTTACTAATGCCAAGTCTGGTCAGCTTTAGATAAAGACCCTCTAACCAAACGGTGTCGAAGGCCTTCTCCAAATCAACCAGACAGGCACCCGTACACTGCTTCTTAGATTTGTTCCATTGAACATCAGAAACGAGTTTCGACGCGGCATGAATAGTGTCATGTCCCGCCTTAAATCTTATCTACGTGTTAGAACCAAGCAATTCAATTCACTTTTAAAAAATAGGAAATAATGCTTTGTCATTTTTCTGAAGTTTAAAGACTTTTATCTTGATGATACAATCAAAAGAAGCCATGAGTCAAGCTTAATGTCAACAAAGGAAGCGTTCCACTATCCAAGTATGCTCGTGCGATGCTCGTGAGGGAGAAGTTATGATGAACCGTTGAGTATTCTTTACGGTACCCAGCTTGTTATTCACTCTGTAAATTATTTTGTTGAACCCATTCAGTGTGCCTTTCCAAATAGCTCAGGAAAATAAGACTTTTACTTCGAAAAAATTCCGACAAAGTTGAATTTTGGTGAAGAGCTTTGTTTTGATGTCTTAACCATTTCCTGTAAAGTTCCGTAAATTTGGGGCTTAATTTTTGGGGGGTTAGGTTTCTTTGAAAAAATGTGAAGGTACAAATTATAGCTTATGTCATTCTACACAAAAAAGATTAACAAACTTTTTTTCATACAAGCAATACATTTTGAAAAAATTATGCAAGAACTTCACGGTGGATTAAATTTTGTCAAAAAAATTATTAAAACTTCTATAATCGATGAGTGGTTTTGCCATTTTTCTGTCTAATTTTCCTGAACTAAAAATAATACCCGTAAATATTTTTCTGAAAGCGATGAAAGAGGAGATTGCTCTATAATTACTTGGTTCCTTTGGGTAACCTTTCCCAAATCTGTGAATCTGGTTTTGATTATTAATTAACGAACCTAAGTTTTGATACTTAAATTTAGTTTAAGTATTTAGATCAAAAATAAATCTAATTTAATCTTATCCAATCAAATTTTATCTAAAAAGAAAAATCTATAAAGAAGTAAATTTTTATACTTTTTCCTTGACTATGGTCACTGCCACTGCCTTACCTCTTTAAAACTAACTCACTTTATAGCCTTGAACCCCTTAAAGAGAGTTCGTCTGATCCATTTATAGATTTTATTTCCTAAAGCTTTTATTCCAATGACTATCTTACAATTACCTTTTCTTGTTATTCAATCATTAACTTTTTTTCTACTTTTGTATAACATCGTCTTTCTTTATTCTTAATTTAATTAAAGTTTTGTGCACAACAAAAAAAAAATAATACAAACGTAAACTCTTCCTAATGATGGTCATTAAAGATTCACGAAATCTAAACCTGACCAAATAAAAATTCAGTAAAAAAACTCTAAATGATATTTCACCCTTCTGATATGGCACCCTTAAAATAAAAATAAGGACATTGACCTTTGGTATATATAAGAAAAAATACCTTCTTGAGTTGAGGATATGTAAATAACAGTAACATCTACACCTGAAGGGCATTAAATTCAGTGACTTGTCGTTTTTACGAGTTGATGAATAAAACAGGAACAAAAAAAAAAAAAAAAATGTGTCGAAGAGTTGAATGACTTTCCTTGTACTCGTACATATTTTATAATGAAATGGAATTTTGTAATAAAAACCACCAAATATGTAGGTACTTACATAATGGATAATTCAGGGATGGATTAAAATGTGTTGCAATAATGATTTCAAGCTAATTGGAGTAAATAAGCGAGAGGGATTTGACGGGTTCTTTATAGTGGAATCCATTTTATAATATCTCAAAAATAGGCGAGAGAGAAAAGTTTTAACTTCATAGATTGCATACTTTTTGAGATTATGTTGTTTAATAGTCTTGCCAAATTAAATTATGTCACTGTAAATTAATCAATTAACATGCTACTTGTAGTTGCAGCAAAAAAATGTTGGTTTTTGTTGATTCCATTGGGCTTCAGGATCTAACCCACCTGGAAAAACAATCTAGTTTTTAACATGGCACTAGAAAGTTTTTCATTGACCCTAACAAGGGTTTGACAAGGATAACTCTCGATTTTGTCTTGGGCCTCACCTGTTAAGTAAACTTTTTCCTCGAGACAAAACAAAAAAATTGTCTTCACCTACTATCTTCTGGTGACAAATCCAATACACTAACTACTTAGCTATTTCGCATTTCGCAATACAGTTATGTAATATTGAAAATGAAAAACTACATAATTATACTTTAATATTTCTTACTTTTGTATAATGGTTAAGTATAAAATATTTATTTTATTTTTGTTATACATATATGGGAAATATATTGTGATGGGATAAAAAGGCTTATTACACCAGTTTTTTCTAGCGAGGGCCTCACTGATTTTTGACAAGTTTTCATGACTATACTGCCCCTACCGGAGTCTTTTCAGGGTCTTAACTAAACTTGACATTGACTAGTCATTTTTCCAAGCAGATATCAACTCATTTGGGAGATTTGATAGACTCTTGTTTATTTACTAAAAAACAAGGCAATAACGAACTAAGAAGTTCATCGGTTTTTAATGTAAAAATCATTAAATGCGTCATTGGAGATGGGAAAACCGTGGTGTGTTATTAAATAAGAGGGTGCATTTTGGAGGGGTGAGTGATGCAAAAGTACCCTTTTCGATTTTTTGCATATAACTCCAAAACGAAGAAAAGTTTCGAGATGATGTGTAAAATATTTTTTGCAGGTAAATAAAAATTACCAAAAAAATTCTAGTTACCTAAATTAAAAAAACAAAATCATTAAAAAAAAAATTAAAAATAAAACTTTTGCTTTTTTTAAAATTATTTGCCTATTACATTTTTACCTGTAGATCAGGGTGTAAGTATTGCTCAAAATAAAAGAGAAAAATGATATAATTTTCTTTAAATTGACATATTCAAAAAAAAGTTTTGAATAAACAACGACAGAGAAATGGTCGCTCAAACTAACCTGATCTTATGATCTAAACATTTTTTTTTGAGAAGCTTGTAAAAGGATACGCTCAAACTGGGTCTATGATTAATTCTTGATCATTAAAATCAAAAATAATAAAGAAATTAAATTTTTTTCGCTGTTTAAGGGGTGCCATATAATTTTTTTTCCCAAAATTTAAAATAGTTGCGAAAATCAATAAATTTACTTTTTAAATCCGGGTTTTGAACATATTTTACACCTAATTATATTTTCTTGTATATAAAAAAATAGTGCCAAATAAATTTGGTTGTCGAAACTGGAATTTCTTTTAATACCTTCTTGAGCTCGAATAGCAAACACTTCCGACCAATTAACTTGACTGGCACTATGTATTTTTTTCATGTCCAAGAAGGAATAACTAGCTAACATATTCTCAAAAACTGGGTTTGTAAGAATAAGTTTGTTTTTTTTTGGTATTAATTTAAATTGTATGGCAACCCTTAAACTGCGAAACAAATTAAATTTCTCTATTATTCTTGACTTTAGTGGTCAAAAATTAATCATAAACCCAATTGGTGCATAACATTTAACAAGTTTCTCAAAATAGCCATAAATGCAATCTATTTTAGTTTTAAATCTTAAAATCAGTTTTTTGAGTGACGGTTGTTTTCGAAGTATCCACTTCGATGATAAATTTTATTGTCATATTGGCATAATGTCAAAATTTTGCTTCGTTATTGAGCTACCCTACTGAAAAAATGGCAAGTTTTTGTCAAGTTTAGTCAAGGCCTCGAAAGGGCTTTGGTATAGGCAATCTAGACAAGGAAAACTTGTCAAATTCTTGTGAGGCCCTCGCTAGAAAAAAATTGTTCGATGAGTTTTTTTATCCCATCACAAATACCCTATATATTACAACAAAAAAAAATATTTTATGCCCATCATACAATAGTAAGAAAAATTAAAGTAGGTTTGTAGTTTCTCATTTCCAACATCACAACATCACTGGTAATCAGAAGATCACAGGATCAGATCCCAGTTGAGACAATTATTTTTGTCTCTCTAGACAAAAGGTTTCATAACGAGCAAGGCCCTAGAGAAAATCGATAGTTACCCTTGCCAAACCCTTGCTAGCATCAATGCAAACATTTTTAGGGCCTCGTTAAAAACTTGATTATTTTTCCAAGGAGTCTATAAAGTTCAAAGACATCAAGAGGTCTAATGAACAAAAAAAAAATCATACAAAAAGTGGACTTTTTAGTTAAACAAGTTGACCTTTTATGACCATTGATGAAGATGCGCCGCACTTCTTAAAATGAAAAGGTGAATTTTTTTTTCACAAGCTTAAGGCCCTAAAAACTCCGAATCCGTCCCTGTGTAGGGCAACTCCTTACCTTCTCATTCACCAATATCTTGACTTACTCATTAATCAAAAAATCATTGTGAACAATTCCAATTCTATTGAATCGTTAAGTGCTTTATATAGAACTCCGAATGGATTGTGTTGAATTCAGTTAAGTTTTTCATGTTACTGCTGGCGCTACCTAAGAATTTCTTAAATAACACTTTACATATATCATTTAATAATAATAATAATACTTATGCGTTTCTTCTCCTAAAAGCACTCAACCATTTTCGTATTTATAATGTAACAATCGCCGCCACGTCACAATGCCACTTAAAAGTATGCAATTTATAGCACAAGAAGAAAAAAAAATAATAATAAAAGAAATGTAAGTCATCAACAAGGTGGTTTACACTTTACGTTTGTTTGGTATTATATTCCCCAGAGAACGATTGTCACAGAAAAAAATAAGGTGGGTAAAAAAGAACATAAAAGCTTGGCATTCATATTTAGAAGCATACAAGTCCTGGAAATTGAAACACTTAAGGCTTAAACCACCATATATACACGCCCAAGATGCTAACTCTTTTATATATTTTATACTATAGCAAGGCAACACAAATTCACACGCATATTATATTCGAAGTAGCAAGTCGAAGCGTATATGCAGCAGTAAAGGGAAAAAGTAGCAATAAATTTATAGGTACTTTCTCTAGAAGACGTTGGTATTTTCTATTATATTTTACGTCAACTATATGTGAGTTGGGATGTTCGATGCGTCGGTCGTCGTATATCTTAAAATGTTTTTTTGTTTTACTCCTATCTGCCTTTGTATTTATTTATCTACATTTATCTATCTCATCACTATGGTGCCTTGTTGGGATTTAATGTATAGAATTGAAGTTGATGTTAAAGGTCATCGAAGAAAAACAAATATGGTCATTGCCTAGTTCTAGGAGCAAAGCATATCTATGGCTTTGGGCCAAATCCATTATTTCTAAGAACATAAATAAAACTTTGTGAATACAACATTTTTTTTTACTTTACGACTTTCAATGAATATTATAGATATCTACCTGTTTTAAATGAGAATGCATGGGAAGTAACTATAAAAGAAAATTTAACCAGGTGCGGAGTTGTAATATTTTTACGGGGCGGGGGAATGTAAGTTTCCGGTTTTTTTTTTTTATTTTTTAGTTTTTACTTTACACCCTTAGGTCTTTTTCAATGCACCTTGACTTTAATAAAAAAAGGAACAATTTAAAAAAAAAAAAAACAAAATAGTCTGGGCCGTAATGTCTTTCAAGTTATTTTTTTCTAGAAAATTTCACTTTGGTCTACTACCTATATGTATATCGTAGCTTATAAAAACTGAACAAAATGTAAATAAGAAAGGTTTAAATAAATTATATGTCAATGTCTTAGGTTTTTAATAGCTTATTGACAAAAATTGAGGATAAAGTAGTCGTCGCTTTCTAAAAAAAAACCTATCATTCTGCGCAGAAGGTTCTTGACAGTTGATTTATAAAATGTCACTTCTTTATAAAAAGATCAACAGAATTAAGTAGAAAATTCAAAATGCATAAGAAAAGTAGGCGTGGCAGTGGGTGGATCTCTAAAAATTTCACATCTTGTGCTGAAAGGTGAAGCCAATGGATTAAGGAAATAAGTCAAATATAAGAATATAAAATGCATGACTGGGTCTCACGTACTTGCTATAATGTTCAAGACGCTGAGGGTTTATGAACATTTTTACATGTAAAGACATGGTAATTATTAAAAAAAAAATTTTAAAAGCATGAAATACGATATTTAAATTAGCTAAAATAACTTCTTTGAGTTTTAAATGAAAAAATAGAATGCCATCTTAATTCTTGATTGACTATGATTGTACGGAAAAATATTTAAAATCGTTTGAGCGATTTTCTAAAAAAAATTATTTTTATATATAAAATTCTTAACACATTTTTAAAGAAAATTTTTGCTATGCAAATCGTAAGATTTTATTTATGTGCATACAAAAATTAAATTTGTTTTTGAGGCTTTTTTTAAAATTCAAAAACTTTTTTTTTGAGAATTGTATTCTTAAAAAAAATGCCTTAATCCGTTCAGTTGATAATGATAGAGAAAGAAAAAGGAAAAATTGTTAAAAAATCGTAGGAGCCATTTATAAGAAAAAAATAATTTCCTTAACGGTTTTCTAACATTTGTATGGAAGGTATCTACCGTTATTTTTCATAAAAGTAAATTTTTTCCTTAAATACTAAGAGTATAAAATAACCTTCAGTTTTATAAAAATCGAGTTTTTAATTTTCATAAAAAAAATTTTCGAACATTTTTTAAAAATCCAAAAGATATTTTTTTTTGGAAAATTTCGGTAAGAAAAACCAGCTTCTGTTTATAATTATTATTGAAATCAAAATAACCGTTTTTAAAGAAAGTCGAAAATAAAATTTACCATTAATAACCAATTTTTTGAAAATTGGTTTCCCATCCAAAGGAAGCTTTTACCAAATGAAATTTATTGAACTTTTTTTAAAAAAAAGTTATGGAGCAATATTTGAGAAAAATAAGGTTTTGTTAAATTTCTATAAAAAATTTTTGGCAGATACTGTTATTTTTAATTCTTACAAAAAAAGCCAAAAACCACTATCGAATAATTCGATATCTCAAAAACGGGTTGACAGTTTTTTTATAATTTTATTTTTGTATTTGCAAATAAATATAAACGTAAGATTTGCCTACCAAAAATTTTCTCCAAAATCGTTTAAAGAATTTGATATCTAAAAAATTATGAACAAAAATCGGCTGCAACGAAAATTGTTTGCAAAAACAAAAAAGCGAAGAAAAAAATATGGTAAATTTTTATATGCAATACCCACCAATTTTATTTAAAATTTGTCTTTAAAAACATAATCTAAACCTGTTCAGCCAATAATATGAAAATTAAAAAAAAACGTTATATGAAAGCTACTACAACAATAGTTGCAAAGTGTAAATTTTTATAATTATTGGTAATATATCGCACTTATTTTATCATAAAGACAACATTTTATAAAAATGTTTTTTTTTTTTAGCATTTAAATGGAAGGTAACATTATTTTTTCACAAAGTATTTTTTTTTTCAAAATAATTTCAAAAGTGTAAAACCAAACCTCAAATACCGAATTTTATAAAAATTTGATTTTCAAAAAAAAAAGAATGAAATTGAAATTTTTTTAAAAATCAAAATTTAAAATTGCTAAAGAATTTTATGTCATCTACCGTTATTATTAGTTCTAAAAAAAATTTCAAAAAACGTATGGACAGTATCTCCAAAAACCACTATGTATCAAGTTTAGGTATAAGTTGCACTTAAAGCCTAGAGCGAGTAGGTTGGGTCAAGACTAGACAAAAATCTGAGGGCGGGTCTACTTGCCCCCGATAAGGTGGGCGAGGCAATTTTCCTATTTAAAAATAACGGTTAAAATAATTATTTAAAAATAATGGTTAAAACAACAATACCATGCTGTAACTTTTCGAAAATAACTTTTTGGAAAGCCCGAAATCTCTATAATTTTCATTTTTTTTTAAGTGATAGAGGTAGACCAGGAAAATTAGACAGAAAATGGTGGTGGAGAGCTTTGTTTAAACGCCTTAAGCATTTCCTGAAAAGTTCCGTAAATTTGGGCTGGGGCTTAATTTTTTAGGAAGGGTTAAAGGGGGTCAAATTCTGTTTTTTTCTTAATTCCTCGAAAACTATAAGTTTTTTTGAAAAAAAATCAAATTAAAATTTTATTAATCGATGGGCTTAAGTTTTTGTACGATTTGAGTTTGGCTACATGTCCTCTTTATAAAACCAAGCTTTTGGGTGGTTTTAAGCCCTGGCCCAAATTTACGGAATTTTTCAGGAAATGCTTAAGACGTCAAAACAAAGCTCTCTACCAAAATTCAGCTTTGTCAGAATTTTTTCGAAGTGAAAGTCTTATTTTCCTGAGCTATGGATAGTTTTTGAAAAATTAATTTTCAAAGTAGAAATTTTGAAAAGCTGTAAATAAATATAATTAAATAAATACAACAATACCTTCTTGGATATGAAAAAAAGTGCCAGATTAGTTTTACGGTCGAAAATGTTTGCTATTCGAGCTCAAAATTTTTTAAGTAGGTTTTATAAAAAATTCCAGTTTCAACAACCAAACTCATCTGGCACAATTTTTTTTCATGTTCAAGAAGGTATAATTTGCTAACATAGGTATGTTAAAACCCGGGTTTGTAAGAGCAAGTTTGCTGATTTTGGCAATTATTTTAAATTAAAAAAAAAAAAATTAGATGGTAACTCTTAAACTGGGAAAAAATTAAAATTTATCTATTCTTGTAGACTTTGATGGTCAAGGTAAAAAAGTTATTGACAAATAAGTAAAAAATGTGGCTTTTCACAAAAAAAAAAATGTTTACTATTTATTTCGATTGTAAATTTTACTGTCTACAAAAAAAATGTTTGACATTATCTCGAAATTTTGCTTCGTTTTACGAGTTATACGTAAAAAACCGAAAATGTTGCTTTTGCAGCCCCCCTCAAAAATGAACTCTTTAATTTAATAACGGTTTTCCCATCTTCAAGGAACTATTTATTGATTTTTTCAATGAAAACCCATGAACGTCTTAGTTCCTTAGTGTTCTATTTTAAAGGACAATTTTTATTTTATGTACTGTAAATAGGAACCACTCAAACCGCATTAGCACAGTTCAAAAATATAAAGTCTCTCTGATTTCTCTCTCAAAAACCGATATGGATGTTTTTCTATGGAAATCATTAAAAAAGTGCTTTAAGGTGTTAACTGGTCGCAGTCCCCTCCTCCATTTGTCCGCACTTGACGCTGATTGCCCTCAAGAGGAAATGCAGTAAAGGGACTTTATAAACTGAAAATGAATTCATAGAGAACTTTTAGAACTTTTCAAAGAAAATAAAATATTTGAATGTCAAATAAATGAAAATGATTTTTGTAATTCTGAAAAAAACTTTGTTTTATAAAAAGAAAATGTACCTGATCAAAAAAAAAAAAAAAAAAATAGATAAATAAATGGTATTCCGAGAATTATTTTACCCTCGATATGCTTCTACTAAATATTCCCTTTTTTTTATTTTTATTTTAACTAAATCATGTCAATCGAAAAATATAAACAACAAATTGACAAACCAATTCGTATTTTTATATTCTTCTTCAGTATCTACTCACTTAGTCTTTTTTATTAAATTACTTCCTCCATACCAAACAAACATGAAATCCTTGAAAATATAACGAAAAA
The DNA here is from genome assembly GCA_946251815.1 of Dasysyrphus albostriatus. Classification (NCBI taxonomy): domain Eukaryota; kingdom Metazoa; phylum Arthropoda; class Insecta; order Diptera; family Syrphidae; genus Dasysyrphus; species Dasysyrphus albostriatus. Next base: position 28,572,464 of record OX276337.1, on the reverse strand, counting down.
TCCTTCCAAATGTATCTATATGCACATGTACACAGGCAAACACATAAATACTTTTAACCTTGAAATTGAATCTGGCGAGACGAATGACGAATCATTTGAAGATGGTTTTGCTTCTAAGAAATAAAATCACATTACATATTTAATAAATTATTTTATATTTGATTCAAGCAAATTCCCCCTCCCCCCATATGTATATGCCGTCTGGTGGATTAAGATTTTGAATATAAATACAAAAAAAGGTTATATTTCTAATTTCGGTTTTGTCTTTGGAGTCGTAGAAAGTCTTTAAAATTAAATTGTATAGAATACCTCTTTTGTGCTATACTTTGAAACTTATCAACTTAAAAAGTTTTATTTCTTTTTGAGACAATTTTCCCTTCTTTAAGGAAAATTGAACTCGATTAGAAAGTTAGTACATTAAAAGCTAAACCCACGAATTCTGTGTGTACCTTGTGTGGCTTGGGGTTTTAGGTAAGGTTTTTTTTTGGAAAAAAGTTTTAATTCAGGACGTTCACCCAATTTAGGAAAATCTAATTTTCTCTCAAAAACGCTCTTTACGATTTTTAAATTCGTGAAAGAAAATAAAAATTTTCAAGATTTTGATCTAACTTGATAATATGAAAATAGAAAACACCAACAAAAATCTCCCAATTCCGTCTATCTATCTGTCTGTATCTCAACCTAAACCTCTGGAGCGAATTTCTTCAAATTTTCGACTCAAGATTTTTATTTCTAACTCCTTGCAAAAATTCCCATACTATGCCATATCAAATAATTATGATAAAAAAATCTTATTCATCTTTTAAATGAGTCTACTGGTTTTGATAAAAATAAAATGCATGACTATAGGTCACACGAAATTGCACTTATTTTAAATAGGGTTAGAATTTTGAAAATTACAAATATACTCGTAGTTAATTTGTATGTTCATTAAAGTGGCCATTTAAATGACTATTGTGAAATTATTAATCTGATTTTGTTATATCGATTTTTTTAAAAAATTATAAGAATTTTTTGTTATCAACAAAAATTTTTTTTTTGAAAATTCGTCTGTTTAGCTGTGAGTGAAAAAAAAATTCAAAGTTAAAAAAAACGTTCTATGTTAAAAAAATGCATACTGTAAGTAGTCTTTTTTGTCAATTTATTCCGTATACATTTATTTTTACAGACAAAATTTCATTACAATCCTAGTTGTCGTTTTTGAGAAAATAAGATTTTCCTAAACTATTTCTTAAAATTTGTATGAGCATATACCTTTCCGTATTTAAGCTTTAAAGTCAAATATTTATTTAAATATTCTACAGATTATTAGAAAAAAGTTAATAAGTTATTCAAAAAATTTTGAAATATATTTTTGGAAAATGAAAAATAATTTTATCACTACTGCGTACCTACTGCATACATTTTTGAAAACTTTTGCATCAAAAATATAAACAAAATCAGTTAATTAGTGTTCAAGAAATACAAAAATACAAATTTTCGAAAAAATATTTTCTCACCAAAAACTAGTATAGGGGTATATTCCTAGGGTAGGGCTTATTTTTGAAATGTTTACATTTCTTTCGTCACCAGAATTATAGCTTTCCAAACAAAGGGATCAGGTAAGATTTTGGGGTTTCAAAATTTAGACTCCTAAGATCATTTCCAACTAATCTGCATCATTTTACTTTTAGGATCCATTTTAGTAAAATCTCTCGCGTCCTAAAGACCACTGTGAGTGACAATTATAGAACCAACGAAAACAACTAAACGACGCACAGTGGTTCAAGTTGTGTGGAGAGTCGGTCTTAAATCTAAAAAAAATCTAAAAAATCTAAAGCAGCTAACCGATTTATATGAAAATTTCAGGAATGATAAAGGATGTCAAGAGAAATCATCAGATAAAATTTCCACCCACTGACACGCCCATTTTTAAAAAAGGTCATATAATCGTCAAAAGTTGAAGTAAATGAGCGATATGTTCTTTAGAAATACAGTAGATAATGTTATTTGTAATAACTTCTCCACACAAACTTTTTTCAACGCCCACCTTTTTGGGGGCGTTTTTGAAATGAATATTGTTTTTTGACTAGTTTTTATGAACAAAAGAACGGATTGCCTTAATAACAGATTAAAAAAAAAATTATGCAAAATGCCCCCCCGCAGCCCATTCTTGAGGGTGTTTTTGACAAAAATGTGCTAGAATAAAATATCTGGGATATACCTTTTTTAAAAACTAAATCATACAAAGTTTTAACACGCCCACTTTTAAGAAGGGTATTTGAAGGAACTTATTAGCTACTTAAAGTACCAAATTGGAAGCTCTATTTCGTAAACAATAGTGTAATAGAGGAAGATCCCAGGGCCGCCAGGCAAACGTCATTTTATCATAACTGAATTTTTGTCTCAAATGCACTCTAGGGTAGGTATGAACGAATGGATAACACGAATCTTGAAACTGGGTGCGTTTCGGAGGTTAAGTGCTAAAAGTGTATTTAATTGAGCAAAATTACGTTATTTTATCAGAGCTGAATTTTTGATGTATTTTGAGGAAAGTTTTTAAAAACTTATTTTGACACCTGTCAGACACCTACAGTGGGACCTAATATCAGCCCTCTTGAAAGGTGCAAAAAAAATTGTGAAATTTACGTTATTTTTTGTCTTTAAAGTTTGCTCATCTTTTGATTTAAAATCACTGAAATACCATTTGTCAACTTTGGAGTCAAGAACTTAGTAAAAAAAAAAATTCACAAAAAAAAAATAAAAATCCTGATCCTAATGCTTCATGTCCGTCAAGTAGCATTAACACTTCAAAATTTTTACAATCCAATAATTGGATAAATTGTCGCAAATATGTCGTAAATTTGTCGTGAAAGAAAAAAAAATTGTCGCTCTTGTTTTTTAAAAGTTAACCCCTGGTAATGCTAACTTGACAGTCAAGTTAGCATTACCTCCCCTGAAAATACGAGTAGGATAAAATAAACTCAAAAAAGAAAAAAAACTATATGTGAATTTGTCGTAAATTTGCCGTAAATATATCGTAAAAGAAAAAAATTTATAAAAATTTCCTTAAATTTGACAATAACCCTCAAAATCGACAGTTTTTTCTGCTTTTTCAAAAAACAGCACTACCATGTGAAAACTTTTTATTCTAATTGTTTTTGGTATGGAATTTACAATTGTCGTAATATGTCTTAAAATAAGTTGTGTCAAAAAATAATCTGTCGCGCCTTTTTGTTTATAAAATATTCCTTGAATTAAAAACAACTAGAATATGGTAGTGCTGGATTTATTGAAGAAAAATCGATTTTGGAGCTTTTTGTCAAATTCAAGGAATTTTTTTTATAATTTTTTTTCTTTTTACGATATATTTAAGACAAATTTACGACAAATTCACATATCGTTTTTTTTTCTTTTTTGAGTTTATTTTATCCTATTTTCAGGGGTGGTAGTGCTAACTTGACTGTCAAGTTAGCATTACCAGGGGTTAATTTAAAAAAACAGGAGTGACAAATTTTTTTGTTCATTTCACCCTATTTTGAGGGGTTTATTTTAAAAAAACAAGCGCCACAAATTTTTTTCTTTCACGACAAATTTACGACAATTTATCCAATTATTGGATTGTAAAAATTTTGAAGTGGTAATGCTAACTTGACGGCACTAATGCTTCAACTATTGAACAGTAATGTCAAAAATCCAAATATTAAACAGTCGATAAAATGATTTTTCTCCGCCCGTCAACGAATGTGCTACGCACATTTTTCTTGTAGGAGCGTTAGTTAATGGAAAATGGGCACCTCGCCTATACACCAGCTATTGTCGCCTCTGCGGTAAATAGGAGTGTGAGTGATTTTATACAGCCACCTCCCCCTAAGATTGGTAAAATTCTTTTGAAGAAAGGGAAGGCTCCTTTGCCTTATTAAGCAATCCTGACCAAACGCACGGCCACATACACCAAACACTGACCTATCAAACTCATCTACCAGACGTTGCAAGAAGCCACATGCGGGCCTGGTAGAGGCATGATTTCTCAAATGGGAGTACAGAAAACATTCCCTTAAAAGGCACCTTCCTTTCCTCAACCAGGTGAATATGTGATGGCAAAAATTTCTTCAATGACTAAAAAATAGGTACACAATGACATTTCTGGCTATAGCTTGCTGAAACTCATGAACACCCTTAACGGACTCTTAAATGACGTGGGGTTTATCATAGTTTTCATTTCATGGGTGTCACAATAACTAGGATATCACAATGGATCTACATTGATCTAAGTTTGAAGGTAACACGGTCAACTGTCAGCCTCTTAACCTAATCAAACCTAACCTTACATGGAAAAATTGCAACACAAAATTTTTTGTTCAATACTCATTACTGAAAAACTTATCCGAAAGCGATCAAAATCCGACCTTGGGAAAACCCCCCCAAAAACAGATTTCAAAATGGCGTATTGATCGTGAGTGTTGTTTGAAGTTGTTATTTTTACTATGCAATCATTTTAACTGTTTTTCTGTTCTGTAGCAATCAGCTGTGGATCCTAGGAAGGGCAATTAAGCTTTCCAGTCAAGATATCTTCAGTTATGCCTCCCCCCATTTCCTACCATAATTTATAATTGGTTTAAAAAGTTGTCATGCTACTTTAACACAAATTTTTTCTAAATAAAACGTTTTTACAAGACGGCAGTTTTTATTTTACACAAAGTCATATATTCATGGAAAGTTGTAAAACCATTGAAATAAAAGTCTCAGCTTAAAACCACTTCAACAAACATTTTTCTCTTGGGTCTCAGTAGTTTCCACTTGAAACCACCTTATCAACTGTTTTTCTACGAAAAAAAGAAAATAATAATTCGGACAACAATTAGTTAACTAAAAATCAAATCAAGTGGCAAATATTTTTTCTAGAACTCTTAAAATGAAGCACCCCTTCAACCCCCCTTTTCACCAAGATAGTATTATTTCTATACGCTCAGGAAGACTCAAGAACAAAAAGTCTCGCTCTCGTCATGGGAAACTCCGAATATACCGATATGATTCCAAGGGAAACTAAAGCCGATGCTTGCAAAACTCTAATTTATTATATCCTCCCGGCCAGTTTTGAGATCTGAAAAGATTTAAATAACACAAAAAAAACTCAATTTATCTAAATGTCGTATCTTAGCTTAAAAAAAGTCCATCACACTATCACAAAGACTCATATAAACTATCTGTAATAAACATAATTAAGCATTTTTCTCGTCGTAGTTAGTCGTTTTTGTAAGTCTTCATTCTCGTTGTTGTATATCTATAGTTGCAGTTATTGCTATCTATAGGAAAATTAAGCATTGATAACAAAAAGATATAAATACTCGTGTATAACTGTGAAGAGCAAAACCTCAATCAAAAAAGGTCAAGCGTGTCAATTCGAGAACTAAATCATTCATCAATGAAATGATTTCATTTTTATCTTCTACCTCACACTACATACACTCTGTGTCACTCAATTTAGTTCAGTTATAAATTGGTAAAATTTTTTTTGAGATGTTACATTGGGTTTAAATATTCATTTTAAATTTTATAAACAATACTCATGGTCATCAGTTTCTATAAATGAGCTTTTTATTGTCAGTACTCTAGCTGAAATTTTAAAAAATCAAAGAGTTGTCCACGAAAACAGACCAATCAAAAATATTTACTCTTAGATCAATCAACTGACAGGTAGTGTACTTATATCGTATAAATTGAGTACATATTACGAAAAAAGGTACCTACAGGGTGAAAATACGTATGGTCGTTGTTTTTTCTTATTTCTTCTCAAAACATACAAATTGCATTGCCGAGCATCACGACCAACCACATCATCAAATAAAGGAATAAGATAACGTCGGTTGGTTGTTCATTTTTGGTATGAGGCGTGTGGGAGTGCATGAAGATAGACACATGACAATATAAATGCTATATATGGGTCTCCCTAGTCGATGGTGTTTTTGCAATAAATTGTAAATTACACGGAACTTAAGTGCACCGCACAGACATGTAAGAATTTTTGATGTATTTCGGAAGTTGGAAGTTGGAACTTAGAACTATGTGTAAGATAAATTTATTTGTATCTTTTGAAACGGACTAAATGAGAGAGTAGTTTTGATGGTTACTAGTGCGGAAGACTGTTTTTTTTAATTAATCCTTAAATTTTAACTAATGCTTTAATTAAACTCCAATAAAATGCCACAAATTGAATTTTCGTAGGTTCTTAACTTTAAAACTTAAGTAGCTTAAATTGCTAAAAGGTAATGATTTTTTTTAATAGGTCAGAGCCTAGCGTTAGAAAGTAAATGCCTGATTTACGTGTACGCATTTGCTTTTATCAAGGGCGTATGCAGGATTTCAGTTCGGGGAGCAAACTCATTAAGGATTTTGGTACGGGGATGACACCTCCTTCAAAAAATAGTTTTGTTACAGAAATATTTCTTTAAGATGCTTTAAAAAGAATACAAATACCCTAATGTATGAAATATATTGTAAAAATTGGGAACAAGCCCCCCTACCTATGCACGATTGGCTCTCATAATTCAAATTGCTTAAATACTTAAGAAATTCTAAAAATTCACTTTTAGTCTTTTTTAATTGGCGATTTATAGAATTTGTGTCAAGTTAGCGAAGCAATTTTCTCGAATCGAAATATAAATAGGCGGATAAAAATAAAAATAAATAAATTTGATGGCGAACCAGCTGGATGGAGAACCAGGGCCTAGTGACTTACAACTCTCAACCATTCCTCTGTGCGTGTAGTTGGCAGGAATGGAGAGGACCTACAATTTTTTGCCCAGTCCGAATGGCTAGATAAGAAACACTTCTTCATGATTAGTATACTCTTGGAGGATTTGTCAGTTCCTCGCAAGAGGAACCGTACCTCGGGAAAAAAACATTTCTGTTTTTTGGTGGCAGCGGCTGGGAATCGAACCCAGACTTTCGACATGACAGTCCAACGCACTAACCTTCATGCCACGAGGTACTACCAACCTACTTGTAAATAGGTGGATAATTTGCCGTCAATTAGTCGTAAGTTAGTTGTGACAATTTCGAATTTGTCAAAAATTGGTAAAAACTCCTTATACCCAATGGCATATGGCTTAAATTTTCGGTTTATTAGTTGTTTATTAGTTGTGAAAAATTTAATTTTTCGTGCAATGTTTTTTTTTGTATTTTTCATTTAAATTACCACATTTGACCCAGTGAAAACATTGTGTAAGTAATAAAGAAATAAAAAGTTCAATATAATAAACTATAAAACCTTTTCGAATCTTACTTTATATGAATTAAGGAATTAAAATAAAAAAACATAGAAAACATTTCATGACAATATTAAAATTATCATAGTCAATTAAAGGGTAGTTAATAACAATTTTTATTAAACCATTAACCATTCGGTATAAGTAGTTTTTTTCCCTGCTAGGAAAGCACTCTTTGAAAACATAGAAAACTTTGCAACAAGACTAAATTTAATTTTTCACAACTAATTAAAGACTAACTAATGGTGAAATATGTATGTATTAAGCCATAAAGCATTAAGAAGTTTTTACCGCTCTTCGAGTTATTTCAAGCTAGCAAAGCATCTAGAAAACATAGAAAACACTGATTAACAAATTATAAATAACTACAAATTTCAAATTTTCACAACTTATTAACGTCTAATTAACGGCAAGTTATCTACCCACCCATTTTAAGATTCTTCAAAGTTGCTTTCCTAACTTGACACTCATAGAAAACAAATAACCCAAAAACACATAGAAAACATCGCAGGAAATAATTTTTTTTTTACAACTTATTGACGACTAATTAACGGGAAATAATCACGCTAAATATTTAATTTCATAAGTTTTTACCATTGGAAAATAAAACATAGAACGACAAACTTGAAATTGTCACAACTAATTTACGAAAAAACTATGCACCTATCCATTTTTCGATCCGTTAGAGTTGCTTTTCTTACTTGATGTCAGTTTGTTAGCAAAGCACCCACGAAAACATAAAACTTTGAATGATCAAATTAAATTTGTCATAACTAATTAACGGCAAATTATCCACTTATCAATTTTCGATTTGTTAAAGTTGCTTTGTAACCTGACACTCATACAAATGTAGGTACTATACGGCAAGTCATGCATTTGTAAAAAAAATTGAACTCGAGATTTTAATCAGACTTGTAATTACGATAGTAGGAAAGACTAGAAAAGTGGGTCTCAAGCCTGTGCGGCTACAGCCTAAACAGTAAGAATGATTTTTTTAAAACTTGGTACTAAGTGGTTTTTGGTGATTCTCCCCACAGGTATTTTTTTAAATTTATTTTTTAGAGCTAAAAATAACGGTACCTGCCATAGTAAAATTTCTTTTAGTAAGTCCAAACATTTGATAGAAAACGATTTTTCAAAAAAAGGGTTATTAATTATACCTCCGAAAGAACCATTTTTCGATTTTCTTCAAAACGATATTTCTAATTTCTTCTTAAAAAAATATAAACAGTTTTTTGTTTTATAAAAATTTTTAAACAAATGTTTTTTTTTGAATTTTAAAAGAATGTTAAATTTTTTTTTTAAATCGAATAAATATTTTTAACAATATTTCAAGAAAAATAAATAAAAATAAAAATTTAATTAATTTTTTTTTGAAAACTCGATGTCATAAAAAGGGTTGATAATTTTTTGTGAAATTTTATTTTTGTGTGCACATATGTAAGTAAATACTTAAGACTTGCATTAAAAAAAAAAAATTCCTTAAAAATGTTTCAAGAATTTGATACAAAAAAATATTTGTTTTCAAAAAATAACATTTTCAATTCCATACAATTGTATTTGATTAAGAATTCAGATAGCATGTTCTTGTTTTCATCTCAAAAACTCTATATTTTAGCTAATAATTCAAATATCGTATTTCAAGCTCTTGAACATTTTTCTCTCATAATTTCTATGTGTTTATATACAATTTTAAGAGCAAGTACATGCGACCCTAAATAAATAAATGAAATGAAATGAAATGAAATGACCCAGTCGAGCATTTTATTTTTTTTTTCTTCAAAATTTGAAACTTAGTTTTTGTTTAAGTGTATAAAAGAAAAACTTAAAATTTTGAGCCTTAGCGGTGTAAATTTATTAAATGCAAAAAAAAAAAAAATTAAGATTGCTGTGGTGACTCTATTTCTGTAGGTTACATTTGTTTTTGTCAACTTTTACGGCGCGGTACTACAACACCTCTTGTGGTTAAAAATGACAATTGGGTTTTTCACTAACGCCATGTGCTGTATTACGATAAAACAATCATGGAAAATATTTTTGTAAAATCTAGTCAAGGCGATAGAAAGGCTTTCGCAGGGAATACTTGCCAAATGCCCGAGAAGCTCTCGCGAGTAAGAACTTGTTGTGTAAGCCTTGTTTTTCAATTTCAAATACCACATAGTTCTGGCTGGAAAAACAATATTGTTTTTAACGAGGCCCTAGGAAGTTATTCATTGATGTTAACAAGACCCTAAGTAGAATAACTGTTAAAATTGGCTAACTCCTAAGAATTGCTTGAAAGCAGTCTCGCTGGTAAGAAATATTGCGTTGTCTACCATTTTGAAAAAAGTAAAATGGTATTTTCTCGACTCCTAAAAATTATGAATTCGATTGGAAAAATATGATAAAATAATACATTTCTAGATTTCAAACGAACTTGTTGGCTTTTTTTTAAAATTCTTTTAAGAGTTTTTCGAATATTACTTTGGCTTTGAACTTTTGGCACGTCATATATGGGAAATTTGATATTTGAGAATGCCATCTTATTGGTCAGCAAAAGGTCAACTAGTCCTGGAAATTGGTTTGCCCTTGATAGCTTGTAATAAAGGCTTACGGTTTCTCAAGGTCACTTAAGGTCACGTGGGACTTCTGGCACCTCGTTGAAGGGAAATTTACAAAAAAATGTATACCATCCGAAAGTCTATTAACAGTAATTAATCAATCATAGTTTTTTTCCATGCATTTTCAAAAAAGAATTTTTGGCACCTCATTTGGGTCATTCCAAAAAATTAAGTGTGTCATTTGAAAGGCCACTTCATGGTCATGAAAGGTCAGCTATTTTCGGAAATTCGTCAACCATACATATTTTTTTTTAATTCATATCAACAAATCTATGGCTGACCAATTACTGTAAATAGTTGACCTTTTATCAAGATCTAGAGATCTTTTGGATGGTATAGTTTTTTGTAAATTTCCCTTAAATAAGCTGTCAGAAAATGCGCGTGAACTTAAGAAATTTTAAGCCGACGGCGACGTTGCTAGCTTTCGAACTATTAAAAAATCTGCCTATTTTATAAAAAAAAATACAGAAACTTACAACTCATGAGACATTATTAATATCAGCAAATTAACTTCGTATACAAAATTTTATCAAAAGAAAATCCATTAAACCGGAAACAAATTGACAAAATTATTTACCTAATAAAAAAAAAAAAAAACCTACGACAAGTGCGCGTGGAACTTCATGCATACAAATATACAAAAAACTAAATAAAGATGCGTAGAGAATTCTGACTGCCAAATATGAAAAATTAATCGATAAACAAGAGAAATATGTCAGGAACACATACATAATAGGCACCTATGGCCGAATATGGACACGACCGACGACAACGACGGGTAGTGTGTGCTTGCTTTAAATTTCTAAGCACGTAATTCTCCCAACATTTTTCTCAACAAGATAAATTTATTAAGCAACGAATATAAATAATATAAACAAAAAAAAAAGAAGGAAAACTAAATGTTTGATTTCAATTAAACCACAATATAAATTATTTCTTATACTATTCCCGCAGTCAAAGGAAGAATGGGTTACACGCAGAATTTTGTGGGATTTTTTTTTTCTTTGGCGTTTGGGTTGAATTCGATAGGGGGCATGGAGATGTATGTATGTGTTCCTATTTTAGTTTGTTTGATTAAACAAATTCCATTCATACGAAACTTGTTGATATTGGATGCTATCAAGTCTATCTCTGAGTTGACAAGTTCTATAGGATGGCTTTTGAAGAAATGCTGTTTCACACGGTTTAATGCGAACACTTAGTATACACAGAACTAGTGAAACCGTTAAGGAAGAACTCCACTTTATCTCCCATTCAAAAAGCCAACAGGAGTCGGATAGTTTATTATGTGACACCTCCCTCGGGAAGCAGTTAATAGGAAAATCACCAAACTGTTTATATGAACTCACTGAATAATACATGTTATCGATTTTGGTGAGAGCAATCTATGGTACTTTGTATCTCAGAGGTCGTTAAGTCTCCTACCAATTTATCAGTTAGTTTTTTGAAACTGCCTTATCCTAATGAATAAAATGGAGAAGATGATATTATTCCGAAAGCACAGCTTGGCAATAAGATGGGAGATACCGTAATTTAACTGTCATCACCTTTTCTACAGTATATACGATATTTATTGTTCCAGCCAAGTGTTATACAACGAGTCGAAAAATCGATACAAATTTTTATCGATAAAGCCTGTTTGGGTTCCAGAAATGTTTAGAAAGTGTAAGTAGCTATAGTATGGACCGATGTGTTTCCTATTGAATATCAGTCAAGTACTCCTACAGGATATATTATTGACTATTAATTGGCATCCTGCACAATGATCCTTTAATGGACTTTAGTGACATAAATCATTCTCAAATTTGGTACATTTTTTAATTTGAGGGCGTTGAAATCCATGTTGCCTATGTTTTTCAATTCAAAATGAGAGCTTCAAAATTAAGATTCAGAAATTATGGTTCAGAAATTCAAAATTCCAAAATCAAAAACATTGACAATGCCAGAAACTAAATTTTTATTTGGGATTTCTTAAAATATTTGCTTGAATATACCAAAAGTTTAATTTTCAAAAGTGATTCCGATTGACCAAATTTAGAAAAAAAGTATAAAATTTTGAGCAATATTCCGAAGGTATCAAAACAAATTGATAAAAATGATATTGATTTTTTTATTGATATGATTTTTTGTCAAATTTGATCAAATCTGATAGAAATTTGAAAATTTTGACACTTAAAAGTAGCTAAAATTTATTTTGATTACTCAAAAACTCGAAAAAATCTTAAATAAATGTTTTTAAAAAGCTTTCTTTTTCTAATGGTTGCTCTATTTGATATTTGAAAATCTGACGTCAAAACAAAAAATTCAGACAATTGATAGAATTCTCAAACTCAATTTCAAAACCCTTCTTTTTTGCAGGTCATCTTGCATGTTTTGCCCCCTCCCCCTGATAGATATGCTTCAAATTTGGTACGAAAATTTTTTAATTTTTTTTTTTTAACAAAAAATTCGAGTTTTCGTTTTTTAATTGAAACTTTTAAAAAAAGGATCTTAAAATTTTGACTATGTTTCGTCTTTCTTAATTTTGGATTATTTCAATTGTTTACTACTCATCAAATTTAATTCTGAGATACTTTTTTGACTTTAAATGAAATCCAAACATTTTTTTAAAAAATCGAAAATTTTCAACAAAACGTCAAAAAGTATCTTACCAATTCAAAACTGTGAACAATTTGTTGTTTTTATTTTCATTTCGATGATGACAAAGCATCATTTAAGAACAACACAATTTGTTCCTTAAATTGGTTAAATTGGTTTGTAAGAGAATTTGGTAAAGAAAAAAAGTTCGATTAATAAATTTGAAAATTTACACTTACATTATTGATGCTATAAAAGTTAACAAATCTGCATACCAAGGCAATGAAAATTTGCAAAAAAAACAAACAAAAAAAATAGCGAAAAAAGACAAAAAGTCATTTTTAATACTTTTTTTTTCTTAAACTAATCCTGAAGAGTAAAAAAATTATTTCTACAAAATATTGAAAAAACTCAAATTTCTAAAACCGTTCTTAATTTTTGTTATGACGTATTTTTTTGGTGAACTATTGGTAATCATAATGAAACGTATTTTTTTCCCCATAAACCATGCAAAACAGAATTGTGCAACAATAACAAACAAATGGAATTAAAGCTGAATAAACAAATTATCTAACCATTATATTTGACTGAGGGCGATCTCCAAAAAATTAGAAACAAAAAAATTAAATTTCTGTCTGGTGTAATTTCTTGCAAAAAACCAATAACGGTACTGCTAGAAAAAATATTTGCAAATTAATCTATAAAAAAAAACATAAAGCTGTATAATGCTTTTTGTTTAAAATCAATCTTCAGCAAGATACTGCTCTTCAAAAAACACTTAAAAAAAAAGAAAAGAAAAATCTTGTTCTGTTGACATTTTTTTTGAGTAATTTAATAGAAGAAACTATATCAACAATTTTGCAAGCATAAGCTTTAAGTTATTAAATTGAAATTATTTACTTTTGGCTATGAGCTATTATCTATAAGCGTTCGCATATTATCTATAACTTATAAAAGCTGTTAGCTATTAGTTGTTAGTTATTAGCCTTAAACTATAAGCTTTTAGCTTTTAGAAAATAAGCTATTAGCTTTTAGATAATTAGCTATTAGCTTTAAGATAATTTGCTATTAGCTATTAGCTATTAGCTATTAGCTATTAGCTATTAGCTATTAGCTATTAGCTATTAGCAATTAGCTATTAGCTATTCGTTATTAACTATTAGCTATTAGTTATTAGCTATTAGCTTAAGCTTTTAGCTATTAATCATTAACTATTAGCTATTAGCTTTTAACATTAGCCGTTAGCTAATAGTCTTTAGCTATATTTTTTGAATTTGTGTGAAAATAATTTACGAATTTTTTTAAAAAATCTTAAATTAATTCAAAAAATTCAAATGAAATAAAACAATCTAAAAAATATGACAATAAACATTGCACGTGACGCTTGTCACGCACTTTAATATTTTATTTCATTTTAAATAGTCTAACAGTGCGCTATAAAACTTGTCGCTGCCAAATAAAAAACTTATACTTACTCATAAAAGAAGCCAAATTAGGCACCTATGTTTATATTAAAAAAGTCGTTGGAACATGAAGATAGTATAATGAGTGCCGTCATAGAACCGTCATCATAAAAATGAGGAAAAAAAAAAAACGTTGGTTACATAAAATTGAACAGGAATGAAGTGAATAAAGATTAAAAGTTATTGAATTGCTAAATTTTATTAAATAAATGTACCTTTTTTGAAACAAAACTTCATTATATATGAACAACGGAAATAGATCGAAAAATATAAAATTATCTGATTTGAAATGGTCTCATATTCTTGGTAACTCTATTTGAAAGACACTCATCCTTATTATAAATAACAAAACTATTTATTGGTAGTTGATAAATTAATTTTGTATATTAAAACTCAATTTTAAAAAAATCCGATCTCTTCATATAAAAATGTCAATTTCCACAAAAATTTACATAAATCTTAATGATCGACACTTATACAGGGTGTCCGGCGGGACGGTATACTACTTTGTTTGCCCCCATTTTGGTAAACATTAGTCTTGACAGTTCTTATTTTGCAGTCGTGAAGCAAGATTGTGGCAAATTTATTATGGAAAATCTTTTAATCGTTCAAAAATTTTATCAAAATCAATCATCAATTACTGTGACGATGAGAAAGTTAAGTGAAATTTTTGGGTTGAAACAATATGTGAACAAAACGCATGATTTCGAAGAAAAAGGGTCTGTAGGTGATAGGCCCAAGCATGGACCACAATGTAAATTAAGTTGCCTTCTATCGATTTTTAATATTTGTATCAACTATCAATTGAAAGCTGTAAACTTACAACTAGGCTGTCTATTTTTCTACCAAAAATTGTTTCAAGGGTTTCACAGTTAAAATTGGTACTTATGTAATACAAAAATACTAGGTTATCACTGGAACCATGTACCTGGCAACCCTATTTGATCAATACAAGTAGTAGTGTTGGGTGCATCATTTTCATAAAATCAAGGTTGGCAGAGTTTATGCGCCCTGTTTAGAATAGGAAAACATTTTTTTTAATAAAAACATACTCTAAGCAACAGTTAAAGGTATCAAAAACTAGTGTTAACAATTATATTCTTTCATTTAATAGGGCTGCCGCGTATATGCTCAAAAACTAGTGTAAGCGATTATATTCTTGTATTACATAAGGGTTGCCATGTATATGTAGCCATCCTATAATTTTTTGTTTATAGAAAAGCAAAAGAAGACCATTAATTTGGAGTAATACATTTTAGTTTCATGTTTTTAAGCTTAGGTAATATTTATTTTCAATAAAAAATTATAAAATCGAAAAAGGTTAATTATTACCTGACAGGGTTGCCAGCTATTAAGAGTTCAATAGTTTCTCTTTTTTCGTTTAAGATTATGGGATGTTTGAGTTTAAATTGTATCGGTATTTCCTCCATACTATATGATTTTTAATTCGGTTTAAAAAAAATACCCTCACACTAAATAAAAATTAGAATGTATTGTTCAAAAAGAGCTGCCATGTAGTTTTAGTACTTCAGACCATACGTTTTTGTAAAGTCAATTTTATCATTCAATTTAAAAGAATTTTCTTTTTAATTTTCTTCATATTTAATTAATACAATTTTATCATTCATTTGGCACCATTTGGCGACGTTCTAATTGACTTTGATTTGACGTTTTGGAAAAAGGCTATAGTGTATTTCGAATGGGGTTGCCAAGACCAAAGGTGCATTTTAATTCAGACAATCCTGATTTTTTTTTTGTAACTATGTATATTGGTGAGTATGGTTTTGCCGTTGCGGTTTAAAAATGATTCAGAATTAACCCGTTTCAGACTCAGTGTAAAAAAGAATTTGATAGGAAACCATGTCCGCTACGTTTTTCTAGTTTAGTTTGACCTAAACTTGACCTATCTGTCAATTGAGTGGCGTTAGAGTTTCTAACTGTATGTACTAAGAGTGATAAGGCCGTCGCCGATTATACTTAAGTCTCGGCCAATGCAGCCATAATAGTTTGATTTGTTAAAATAGTTTATCATTAAAGAAAAATATGATGAAAATCAAACCCTCAATAATCCAACTATTGAATTCGCTAGATACTTTAAATCAAGCATAAAATTCCTCCTGTATTAGCGTAGATATAAAATAGGCTATTGGTTATGTCCCTAAAAACAGGGCAATAAGGAACTAAGACGTTTGTGGGTTTTTGTTGTAATAATCAATAGATGGGTCATTGAAGATGGGAAAACCACGAAGTGGTATTTAATTAGAAGGTGCATTTTAGAGAGAAATGCAAAAGTACCCTTTTGGGTTTTTGCATACATGTATAACTCGAAAACCAAGCAAAAATTTGAGATAATGTTAAATATTTTTTTTTAGACAGTACAATTAACCATCGAAATGGTTCATTAAAAAAATTAAAAAAAAAAATGTTTAGTTATCTAAACTTAAAAAAAAAATCATTGCAAAAAAAAATTCGAAAAATCACATTTTTTGTTTTTTTTACTTATTTACCGATAACTTTTTTTCTGTTTTTTTTTTTGGTATAGGCATTCTCAATAAAAAAGAAAGTTGATTGAATTGTCTTTTAAACGACATATTAGGAAAAAAATTTGGATACAAATCGACCTAGAAGCGGTCGCTCAAACTAAGCTGATTTTTAAGAATTAAAATGAAAAAAATATGGTATTTATGGCTATTTTGAGAAACTTGTAATATGATACGCTCAAACTAGGTATATGATCTATTCTTGACCATTAAAGTAAAAAATAATAGGGAAATTTAATTTTTATCGCAGTTTAAGGGTTGCCCTCTAAATTTTTCAAAGTTTAAAATAATTACCAAAAAACAACAAACTTGCTCCTAAAACCCCTGTTTTAAACATAATATTAGCTAATTATATCTTCTTCGACATGAAAAAAATTGTCCCAGACGAGTTTTTCGGTCGAAAAGTGCTTGCTATTCGAGCTCAAAGTTTTTAAAGCAACTACCAATTACTAGAAATTCCAGTTTCGACAACCACACTCATCTGGCATTAATTTTTTTCAGGTCCAAGAAGGTATAATTAGGTAACATATGTTCAAAAACCCGGTTTTTATGAGCAAGTTATTTTGATTTTGCCAATAATTTTTAATTTTGAAAAGAAAAGTTAGATGGCAGCCCTTAAACTACAAAAAGAAATTAAATTTTCCTTTTAGTTTTTCCTTTATTGGTCAAGAATGAATTATACACCCAGTTTGAGCGTAATATCTTACAAGTTTCTCAAAATAGCCATTAATGCCATATTTTCTACTTTTAAATTTTAAAATCAGATTAGTTAGAGCACCGTTTCTCGGTCGTTTTTTATCTAAAACTTTTTCTGAATATGTCATTTTAAAGATAATTAAATCATCTTTGTTTTATTTGGAGCAGTGCCTTTACCTATCTCTGCAGGTAAAAAGTTAGGGGCCAACAAGTAAAAAAAGCAAAAAATGTGAATTTTAACATTTTTTTGCAATGATTTTTTAAAACTTAGGTAACTTAAATTTCTTTATTTTTGAATAATCCATTTGGATGTTAAATTTTATTGTCTACAAAAAAGGTTTTAAACATTATTTCGAAATTTTGCTTTGTTTTCGAACTATATTTGAGCTATATTTGATAACCCGAAAGGGTACTTTTGCACCCCCATCCATGCACCCTCTAATTTAATAGAGGGTACATGGATGGTATATATGGAATATTGATAATTATATTCAATATTCCAAGTTTTGATATAATAAAAACCAATTAACGTCTTAGTTCCTTTTAAATCACATAATCAATAGCCTTAAAAGCAAAGAATATAAAAATATCTGTATGTCCTTTGGTAATTAATAAAATGTATATCGAAATAATCATTGACCTGAAAGGTTTCTTATAAATCCTATCATTTATAGAAATTAAATAAAATTTTTTCACCTTTGACTTGCATATCTATTGACATAATGGTTAAATTCTATTTTATAACAGAAAATATCAATAAACCACCCTGGTGCCTGGTATTTCTAAATAAGAATCATTATCAATTAAAATTCGGATGAAAAGTAAAAAAACAATACAAAGTATTTGCACATATTGCAAAATTTCTACATTCCAGAACTAATTTAATGATATACGAGTAGGTGAGTTACACCTTCTGTAGGTGTAGGCACAGATTGACATCAAACACTGTGGTTGATATTTCAAACTAAAACACATTGTGCCACCACATTTCTCTCCATAATGCTATAAAATAATTTCAATATAAGCTGCTCAAAATACGTACATACACGCTGTACAACAAGCACAAAAACCATGCGTGTCAAAAGGAATTTCAAAATAATTATTTCATAAAGGATTATGTACCTTACCTACCTAAAATTTTTGGAAAATGCATTAATTTATTTTTCCAAGCATAGAACTATACAAACCGAGATAAATATATGTATTTACATGTACAATGTATAAACGTATATATGTATTGTACATATATGATGAAAATGGTTTGTATAGAAAATTTCTATGAAACATTGTGTTTATGACAAAGAAATCTGTGTTACAGATTTGTATATAATAATATGAGAATTTATCTGTCAAAGAAAATCATTAACAGGGTGTTTTTACGATTCTTATAAAAGTACAAGGTGTTTTGAGCTGAAAAAATTTACTATTTCTTCTTGGTCTATAAGCTAATTCCTAGTTTATTTTCAAAAAAAGTTCTAAGTATTAATGAAATCTGACATAATCATAATAAGAGTTGGGTAGTTAGAAGTCTAATTACAGTACATGCTAACTAACCGTAATTCAATTACAGCTCAATTATTGGGTAATTGTAATCGAAAGTCACAATTAAAATTACAGGTTATTAGTAATTTTATTGTAATTATTACACAAAAGTAGGAAGTGGAAATGTAATAAAGTCTGTAATTCAGTTCAATGAAGTTAAAAAAATTTTGTAATGAAAGTTATTTTTTAAAATTTTTAAGTTTTAAAGAACTGTTTTCTTAAAAAAAAAATAAAATTCAATATTTTACGGTTTAGGCCTCAGTTTAGAAAAAAAAACAATTCAAACATATTTGCTTTAAGTGCAATATTACACGACGACTTTTGCGTCATGACTTTTTTCGAAATTCAATGAGTTCAAACGACAAAAAACATCTGATCTCACCCTCGCACTCATTAAATTTCGAAAAAGTCATGACTCATAAGTCATACGTCATCAGTCATGGTGTAATCTGGCACTTGGGTACGGGTCGTTATTCTGTATTCCAAAATTCTGTATAACCAAAATTCTGTATATGGATCAAAAATTCGGTGTGAACATAACTCTGTTTTCCATTATTCTGGTTTTCCATTATTCTGGTTTTCCATTATTCTTTATTTTAAAATTCTGTAGGTCTAGAGTTCTGTATTTTGAAATTCTGTAAGTGCCAAAATTCTGTTTCCAAAATTTTGTATTCTCCTGTAAATCTAAAATTCATTTTTCTAAAATTCTAATATTTCTTCGACACTAATTTAACTCAGAATTTTAGATTTACAGAATTTTGAAATACAGAATTATGACTCCAACCCCTGGCACTTAGCAACCGGAACTTTTCGTAGTTTGCGTCTGAGAGCTTATTTTAAGAATTCATGATACCAGCAAATGAAAAAAGTCTCTCAGCAGGAGGTAGATAGATTTATTTTCATCTCTATTTTCCAAAAAAAAAGAAAGTGGAATGGTAACTGTGTTTCGAAGAACAAAGTTTCGAATAATAGAGTTTCGAAAAACCTACAAATTTGGAAAAGATAAACGAAAAATTTTTGTTCCGCCGGAATTCTAAAAACTATTATGATTTTCGCCTGAACTTTGAAAAAAAAACAACAAAAAAACCTTTCGCTAATGCACCAGTTAGTACCTAACCTTAGTTTTTCTCCAGTTCGTCGTCAAAAAATAACAATATGTGACCACTTAAGCCCTTATATAAGAATAATTACGAAATGGGTACTTACAACAAAAGGGAATTTTCGTTTTTCGGCTGAAACTAACAGTAGGCGACAAGTGAAATTTCAATTTTAATCGCGTGAAATGTTGTTCACGTGAAACTCACAATAAAGCTGACACTTTCGAAAGACAAAGTTTCGAAAAAAAAGTTCCGAAATCGTCGGAACTTCGTTGTTCCTTAAACGATTTGAACGAAATTGACACAGGTGATATTTGAAACAAACTTTAAAAATAGAAATATTTGCTACAGGGTGTTTCAAAAAAAAAATGTCAACTTCGTTCTTTCTAGAGCGATTTCAATGAAATTAGGTTAAAGCTGATAATTCAGCAAAAAAAATTCTAACTGGGTCTTTCCAAAAAATGTCAAATTCGTTGTTTATTGAGTTATTTCAATGACATAGTTTTAAAAACAGCCTGTTTTTAAAATATTTGTTTCTGTTATGAATCCGTCATATAGCTTTCACCTATGTCAATTAAATAGAAATTACTCAAGAAATATGTTGACATATTTTTGGAACACCCTGTTAAAAATATTTTTCTCGTTTAGAATTCCATTTCAGCAGCTATCACCTGTATCAACTTCATTTATCAATCTAAAATTAAGATACACTAAAGATATGAGAATTTCGGATCGTTTTTGTTCCTCAAAATTTTGTGAAACTTTGACTTTTCGAAACTATGACTTTTCGAAAATTTCCTTTTGTAACTTCGTGTTTCGAAACTTTGGTTCTTGGAAACTTTGTCTTTCAAAAATCTGACGGATTCTCAAGGAGAGCGCATTGTTTTCAAATAAAATCTTCACCGACCTTTGGTGGAACAGCTGTATCGTTTATTATACAGGCAATGAGAATTTTCTTTATATTGAAAAGTTAAAAAAATGGCTTTCCTCAAAATGGACTTAACTCTGGCTTAACTCAGAAGTTGTTTTCCAGTAAGCAATAAACTTTATCTTTCGGTTGCTAAAAATCTATTTCTTGGACCAGTCGGGCACCGTTGTCAGCTGCTTTAAATATATAGCGTCTAAGCCAAAATGAAACTTAAAAACTATGATAATTGAACCTTGGCGAGATATTAACGAGACGAGATCAAAGCAAGATGATGCTAAAATGATAAAAACCAAATTGCTAAGGTGTCATGGCGAGACCAAAGAGAAACCTGAGCGATAAAACCACAATACAAAAACTGCTTGTAAATGAGAACGGGCGAGATCGTAGCGAGACAAACAATATGACCATCACACTGACAACAACGGCGAGACTTTAGCAAGATGACGCCGAAACAAGAAGTCGTTGCCGTCGGTCGTCGTTATACCACTACTTATAACCAGAACTGAAAATCAATTCTTATATCTTCATGGCGATTTAAATTCTGATTCTGAGAAGAACTGAAATATTTATTTCGGACAGCTCTAATCTCCTTTTTCTTGGATGGGAAATACAATTTTTGATTTATTTCCTAGGGAATAGGATCTAGGTAAATGGTTTTTTTTCTAAAGTAAATCCTGCCAACAACACGCACACAGGAATGGTTGAGAGTTGTTAGTCACTAGGCCCTGGTTCTCCATGAGCTGTTGCGCCACAAAATTTATTTTTTATTTTATAAATCAAGAGATAGGAGTTATTATAAAATTCACCAAAAGACCTCAAACTAAAAATAAATCTGAATCCAGAAATTTTTCATAAAAGCTGTTTTTTTAATGAAAACTAAAAAAATTGTGAAGTGTGGAATACGATTTGGCAATAATTGGTTACAGTTACGAATTATTGTTTTTTAGTGGTCATTCTGTTCGTCTCACTATTTTCTCGTAATACCCATTAGGAACTTAAAATTTGTGTGTAGTGGATGTCTCGCTCTGGTCTCGCTTTGGTCTCGCAGTGACATCTTCACGTGATTTTTGTATTAATTCGCAGTTTGCCATTTTCTGAAACAAACTAAAAAAATTTACATTCGCAATAAGTTTTTGATAACTTGTCACTCGTAACTCTTTATCGGATCTTTTCTTTCCAACACCAATTAGTTCATCATAAACAAAAAAGATTACTAAGCGCAAATACACAATTTTCCATAGGATAATTATATCGGGTGTACTCATCAAGTCGTGAATGAAGATTTTGTGGCTAATATTTTTTAATAACAGAACACTCTTTCAAAGAAATGTCATCGAAAAATAAACTGATCTGAAAACACTCGATAACTTCATTCTCTTCCAAATAACCTAATACTAACCATTGTAAATAAACTTAATAAAAAAATATATATAAGTAAATAATATTTTGCTGTTAAAAGCTCATAAAAAAACATACACAATCTAGTCAATCTTAAGCATTAACCCTACATCAAATTATAACCACCTAATCTAATAAGAATTCAACTTAACAACACATATTTAATACATTGATGAAAATAATTGCATTTTCCACTAAAATTCCATAAAATCCGTTATAATATCCTATTCAAGACATTTTCTCAAGAATAAATTAATTTTCTTTTTATACATACAATGCCAAACATTCATAAATGCATCATAATCTGTATAATAATCACTGTTTCCCATTAGTACCATGAGATCTTCCATATAAAAAAAAACATCATATTAAAGGTGTACACCCTGAGTCATTTGATTGGAGTTAGGTATTAAATTTCTCAAATAAAAGTCTTGCATTACGAATTCTCGCTTTTACACAATACGAAAATAAATAAATCTCGCTCTTTATAATCTTTACAAATGTAAAATCCCGCTTTTAAGTATTTTGTAGCTACAAAATCTCGCAAGCTAAAAATTAGCAAATTGAAACCTAGCATTCGGAATCTAAAAATGACGAAAACTCGCAAATGCAAAATCTTGCAAATAAAAAATCCCGCTTTAAGAATTCTTGCAATTATAAAATAGTACAAACAAAATACTCGCAAATTAAAAATTAGCACTATGAAATTACGCTTTTTCAAAATCTTGCAATTAAAAAAACTCGCTTTTCATAATCTTTGAAATGTAAAGTCCCGTTTTTAACAATGTTGCAATAACATAATTCCACGAACACGAAGAAAAAACTCGCAAATTAAAGTCTACTATTCGAAGTCTCGCATTATGAAATCTCGCAAATACAAAATCCCGCTTTTAATAATATCGCAATTACTGAATCCCGCAAACAAAAACTCGCAAATTAAAATCTAGCTACAAGATTACAAGATCTTGCAAATTAAACAATCACAAATCAAGATCTAACATTAAGAAATCGCGTTTTTTCAAGATCTGGCAATTCATTACATAATCTCGCTTTTTATAATTTTGGAAATATAAATTCCCGCCCATAACAATGTCGCAATTTTAAAATCCCGTAAAAAAAATTCTTAAGTTAGAATCTACCATTCGAAATCTTGCATTCCGAAATCTCGCTAATAATAAATCTTCGAAATACAAATTCCTTTTTTTGAATAATCTCGCAGTTACTGAATCCTGCAAACTTTACGTGCAAATTGAAACCTATTGCATTCGAAACCTAAAATGACGAAATTTCGCAACTATAATATCCCGTTTTTCATAATTTCGCAAATACAAAATCCCACTTTTAACAATTTCATAGCAAAAAAAAACTTACAAGCTAAAAACTAGCAAATTATATTACAAATGCTGCTCATAAAATCTCGCAATTACAAAATCTTGCAAATTAAAAACTCTAAAAATCAAAATCTGTCATTTTAAACAAAAATCTCGCTTTTCATAATCTCACAAATACAGAATCCTGCTTATAGTAATTTCGCAATGACAAAATCCCGCAGACCAAAAACTTGGGAGTTAAAATAGAGCACTAAAAATCTTGTATACCAAAATCTTGCCGATACGACATCTTGCAAATACAAAATCTCGCTTGAAGCAATTTTGCAATAATAAGATCCCGCAATTTAAAAACTCGAAAATTAAAATTACAAAATCTCGTTTTTCATAATCTCGCAAATCTCACCTTGTGAAATCTCGCAATTACAAAATCTCGCTTTTCATAATCTTAAAAATAAACAAAATACCACTTTTAACAATCTCACAATAACAAAATCGTGCAAATTAAAAATACGCAAATTAAAATCTAACATTCCAAAACTCTCATTATAAAAATTCAAAATTATTAAATCTTGCTTTTTATAATCTCGCAAATAAAAAATATCGCTTTTGACAGTCCTGCAAACTTGAAACTCGCAAATTAAAATCAAGCATTCGAAATCTCCACATAACGAAATTCAATTCAAAACTGAGAGTGATGTTATTTGTTACAATGAGATTTAAATTTGCGAAATTTTGATTTTCGGGATCATAGGTTCCGAGATTTTGGTATACGAGATTTTTTTATGCGAGATTTTGATGAGCGAGATTTTAAAATTTGAGCTTTTGGTTGATATTTGTGAGATTTTTCACTGGTGCGAAATGTAAATGCGGCACTGTAAGAAGCAAAATTTTGTAATTGCGAGACTATGAAAAGTAGGATTATTTATTTCAACTGCGAAATTTTGTTATTCCAGATTTTGGTGTGCGCAAAAAATGTTTTAAAAGTTTTTAACCTCAATCCTATGGTGTGGAGTGTTTTTAAGTATGCATTGATATCTATGGAATTTCACTGGAATCCCTATTACTCTGCAACCTAAGCTCTATGTAAGTCCATAGACGATACCAACTGTAACAATCTGGCCAGGGTTCAAATGTTATCATCATCACATTTTTCATATAAAAAATCACAGATTCCTTTCCTCTTACATAGCTTTCTGAGTAGGTATACAAAAATCGAAAAAAACAGTATATCTAATGCACATATTAACGAACATTCAAAGAGGGAAAGGTCACAACATGTCTCGTTCTCGAGAATATAAAAATTGATTGGCATCCCTCGTAATCGAACTCAATTAACTCAGTCAGTGATAAGATGGTTGGCGGTTTTACTTGTTTTTTTTTTTTTCTCCTCAATTCGAATTCTGTACAATGGCAGCACTTTCGTGGTGTGGTGAGTAAACTTTGTATGTTTTTTTGTGAGAGAGAGTCTCCCTCCTAGTTGTGGCATTTCCTCAGATTTTTTTTTTCAAGCTACTAGATGAATGGAAATATTTTGTTGTTGTTGTAGTCTTTGAAGAAATGTTTTTTGAATTCCTGCAAAAATTAAATGGAAAATTCAAGTCATGCGCATTATGACAGGCCATCTAACTGAATTTTAATAAGAAAAGTGTAAGCTACGCAGAGCTGAGGTAAAAAAACCAATTGAAGGAAAAAAAATAAAAGAAAATTAACCCCCAAAGGTGAATTTGATGAACATTTATTGTTCTGGTGTTGTTTTGGAATTTTTAATGATTTCGCTGAAGTTTTTCGCCTTTCATGACGCCATGTAAAGCGAACAGGTAGAAAGTCAAGGATTTTTTTTTGTAAAAAAAAAAATTGAAAAAAATCACCAGCAGCATACCTACCAAGATTGCCATTTGACGTTTATGTACCTATATATACCTATACCACTCTGAGTCATTTCTTATTTTTTTTTTGTTAGACGGTTAAGGTGGCAAAGTTAAGTTGGTGTAGAGAAAGAAATAAAGTTGTTTTCGCCATTTGGTTGCTAACACAGCTAAACATCATTAGGTTTTTAAGTAGAGGCGTCCTTTCGTCTTTATATTTTTGGCTGTTGTTGTTGTTGTTTGGGGCAAAGGAAATTGAAAATTTGTCTAAGAGGCTCTCCTTGGTCTTATCATGTTGAAGGGAATGATGGCTTAAATGCTACTTTTTCCGAAGCGGATTTCCTGTTTAGTTTAAGTTTTTTTTTTTTTTCTTTAAGGGTGACAAGTATCAGATTTTGGTGGGGTGCAACTAAAAAGGATATCAGTGGGTAAAGGTGATATGGAAACAAGAAAAATGTAAAAGATGTGTGGATAAGATGCTAAAGTGACTAAAGTTTGTCACCTCTTTTCGTTTATTTTTTAATAGGTATATTACAGAAGGTGTTATGGGAACACAGGGTGGCGTTTACGATGGAGGGGAGACTTTATTTTTGTGGTTTGAGTTGCATTTAAAATGTAAAATTAATGAAGCTGTAAGGGTTTAATGACAGCAATTTGTGGTCGTTTGTTTTTGAAGTTTTAATATAATTTTGTTTTTAAATGAATTAATTATGCAATGTCTTCTACTTGACATTATTAATGATGCTCATAAAACTTAGTAGCTTAAACTTAAGGTAGCTTTATAGTCCCTTGAGGATCTAAGCCTCAACTATAAGAAGCTTCTCCACACCAACTAGGTCTTGGCTCTGGATTCTCACAGTGATTGTAAATTGGTTGAAGTCCCCATGCAACAGGGTGGACAATTGGAGTTGTGGTTTTTATACGCTGTCCTTTGTGGCCTTCTGTAGTACAAAATAATCTTTTTCATTGTTAAAGTCATAACTTTTAAACGATTTTCGACGTAAAGGACCTACATGGTGTTTGCGAATTGTTGGCTGAGATAAGATTTTTCTGAAAAGAGGGAAGGAAAAGGCACTAAAGTAAAACTTCAAAAAAATATATAGCCATGAATATTTTAGTGTTCAAAGAGTGTTGCAAAAAAAAAAAAAACCAATTGAATGCACGACTGGGTGGCACACACTTGCTCTTATGTTCAAGACGCTGAGGGTTAAAAAACATTTATATGAAAAGTCATGAAAAATATGAGAGAAAAATGTTTAAATTAACAAAATGATTTCTTTGAGAGTTCTAAAAAAAGGACGCCATCCTAGTTCTTGATTGACTTTGATTATATGGAAACAAATATGCAAAATTGTTGGAGCGGTTTTCTTAAAAAATAATTTTTTATGTATCAATTTCTTAAAATATTTTTAAGGAAAATTTTTGGTATGCAAATCTTTAGCCTTTATTTATGTGCATATAAAAATAAAATTTCCAAAAAAAAATTGTCAACCGATATCGAATTTTCAAAAAAAGAAAATATTGAAAATTTTGTTTTAAATTCAAAAACTTTTTTTTTGAAAATTTTTCATATATGCAATATTTCTTAACTTTATTTGAAATTACTATACAAAAAAATTAATCCTAATCCGTTCAGCCGATAATGAGAAAATTCAAAATTTAAAAAAAACGTTCTATGAGAAGAACTATTAATAGTGGCTATATGTAATTTTTTTTCATAATGTTTGGTAGTATATATTTTTTTAAATGCTTAAATGATTTCAAAAAACCCGTAAATAGTGAATTTTATAAAAATCATTTAGTTTTCAAAAAACAAAAAAATTTTAAAACATTTTGGAAAATTTTTGTTAAAAAAACTATTTATATTGGTTCTGTGTGAAAAAATTATTGAAATCAAAATTACTGTTTTGAAAAAAATAAAATAAAAGATTCTTTGGCAGGTACCATTAATGACCATTTTTTGAGAAATCCTTTCCCATCCCAAGGTAGCTTTTACCAAACGAAATTTATTCAGTTTTTTTTTTATAAGAAAAGTTGTGGAGCCAGTTTTGGGAAAAATAAGATTTTGTAAAATTGCTTAAAATTTGTTATTTTTAGTTCTAAAAAAATGAAAAAAAAAAAAAACAAAAAATCACTATGTATCAAGTTTAAAGAAAATCGACCCACCCGTTTAGGATGTAGCCGAACAGACAGGAAGAATTTTGCAACCCATTTTCTTGGAGTTCTCTGTCGCCATAATGTCATGTTTGATTGTTATCTCGACATTTTTCTTGCACGAATCCATTACTTGCCTTATACTCGTAGTACCTTCATACATCGCAAGTAAAAATTGCTTCAACTTAATGATTTTCTGGGCCGGAGAATTGGTAACCTGGACATGTCATTTCGGATGCTATATATGAAATAATATATGAAGTGGAAAAACGGCTTAAGTCCACTTTTTGGAAAATATAATCTAATTATGACATTTCATTGATTTTTATAAGAACTATCTGATGTAGTATAGCTCTTCTCTTCACAAAAAATTTTGAACACTCTCAAAATAGAACCTTTTTCTAATTTTTTTTGTTGCAAAAATTAATCAAAGGGATTAAAAAAAAAAACTTGTGCATAGACCCAGTGACATGTCAGGTAAATAATTAAAAAAAATGGAACTCGATTTCTTTTGCATGGCCACCACGGGCACGCTTACAGAAGTCCAGACGATGAACCCAATTTTCGACAGTTTTCAAGCATAAATCGGTCGATACTGCTGCAATTTCACGTTCGATATTCGTACGAAGTTCATCAATCGTCGCTGGCTTGTTGGCATGGACCAAAGACTTGACGTAGCCTCACAGGAAATTGTCCAACGGCGTCAAATCGCACGACCGAGGCGGCCAAGCGACTGGGCCATTTCGTGAGATAACACGTTCTCCAAACTTGGTTTCCAATAAATTGATTGTGACATTCGCTGTGTGGGTTGTGGCGCTGCCGTCCTGTTGGAACCACATGTCCTCCAAGTCCATATCATTTAATTGGGGCCAAAAATATTCGGTTATCATTGAACGGTAGCGATCCCCATTCACAGTAACGTTCCGGTCTTGATCATCACGGCAGAAGTACGGCCCAATGACGCCGCCGGCCCATAAACCACACCAAACCGTAATTTGTTCAGGATGCAATGATGCCTCATGGAGTACGTGTGGATTGCTGCCTGACCAATACCGCATATTTTGTTTATTTACGAAGCCATTCAGCCTCATCGCTGAAGATGATTTTTCGATGAAAATCGGAATCATTTTCAAGTTGTTGCTCAGCCCAATTCACGAACATACGACGCTTCTGATGGTCAAGCGGCTTCAGTTCTTGTATCAATTTAATCTTGTAAGGATGTAAGCCAAGACTTTTTCACAAAATTCGTCACAACGACGTCACAGAGAATGCCCAACGCTTGAGAACGACGTGTGAGAGACACATTTGGGCTTTCTGCACATGAAGCCTCTGCGGCAGCAATATTCTCGACACTACGGGCACTTCTTTGTCTCACTGGCACGGGAACATTTTGTACTGTGTCTGTGGATTTAAATTTTTCCACTAGACGCTCAATTGTTGACCTGCTAGGACGATTATGACACCACAAATTGGACGTAGCGCTCTTAAGGTTGAGGCCACTGACTCCGAATTTCAGTAGTAAATTTTAATAATTTCGACTCGTTGTTGGCTCGTATATCTTTCCATCGTGAAATGGCAAAACTTACTGAAGAGAAATGTCAAAAGAGCAGAAAAAATATGGAGTCGTTTGCTGTCCCTGTCGCTCTACTTTTGTAGCGTCCCTGTTGAAAAACCCTTTAACAACTGTTATATTTCATAGTTGACAATGAAAGTTTCAAAATAAAATATTATAGCAATAAAAAATAAAGTCCTTCAAATAAGGAAGTTAATTATTCAGATAAGACTACCCCTCGCTCTTTTACTATTTATTTCGACAAACTCTCTCCATCAAGACACATTCATTAATCATCCTTTTTTTATATAACACAACTAAACGATGCGATGCCCCAAAGGACATTCACCCTTTAAGTCACAATATTGTGTGAAAAATGTTTTTACATTGTTCATCATGTTGTAAACTCTGATTGGGGGCGTTTGGCTATTAAATTTTTAGAAAACAAAATTCGTTCTATATAACTTCCCAAAATTGACAAAGTGGGTGAATGTTAAGAGAAAAAAAAATTGAAACAAATAAACAATCCACAATGTTCACAGTTAAAAAGAAATAAGTAAATACAAACAAATTATTCGTATTCTGAGTTAATGTGGTTTTTATATAAATTAAGTTTTTATTAAATGTTTACTAGAAATACTTTTTTTTTATAATTATGAAGAAAAAATTATAAAAATGTAAGCAGGATATAATATTAAAAAATTACCATTTTAGCATATCTACTTGATGAACTTCTTGAAAAAAGGAAAACTGACGATACTCGTATTTTTGTCATGATTTTTCAAAAATCAATCATAGAAAATATTTTTTTTAAAACAAGTTTAAGCAGAAAATATAGCAGTTTTTCCTTAAAAAAAAAAAATGGGAAAATTAAGCTTTAAAAAACTTGCATTTACGGAAAAAAGGTTTTCATAATATTGCTATGTTATTTAAATTACTGAGCTTAACCATTTCATTCAGGTAAAGGTCGTTCTCAGAGATACCTCAAGCCGCTGTCGGATTTTTATGGCCTTACAAAAAATATTTATGTAGTCAAAATTCCTTTTTATGGCAATGAAAATTTCTACAAAAAATAGTCGCACATGAAATAGTCAAATTGACCAAGCGATGTTGGAAACAATGGAAATCAACTTTTGAGGTCCGAATCTGCAGTTAGTGCCCAAAACGATTGATGTTGAAAAACTTTTCCACTCCGACTGATGGGACTAGAAAAAAAAATAATAACGGTAAATTGCGTTAGAGGTAACTGATAGTATTCAATTTTTTTTATTGACATCTTAAATTTTAACTCTTTTTGTTTATAGTTACGAAAAATAATATTTTTTGGAAAATTTTGTCTATCAAAAGCGTGCGTAAGGAGGGGGGCTAAGTAGGGGGGCTTGCTCCCTTATCTCAATATATTGCATACATTAGGCAATTTACATATCTTCTTTTGAAAGCATTTCCAATCAAGATTTCTGTACCATAGCTATTTTTTGAATGAGGTTCTCCCCCAACCTGCGTACGCCCTTGGTATCTATTAAATTTTTTAATAAAAACATGGAAATTATAAGAGAACAACTTTGCAAAAACATAAAATACGAATTTAAATATGCGAAAAAACCTTACTAAATATTTTAAGTTCCCGTCTCAATTCATGATAAAAATATTTTTATAAAAAAATAAAATAATATGATTGAGGCGATATATATTTATTTATTTTTAAGGAAAAAAAATATTAGTAGGTTGGTATGCATATCTTAAGTTATAATTTGTGCGTATAAAAATTAAATTAAAAAAAAAAATTGTCAACTCGTTTTAAAAATTTCGGATTAAATTAAATAAGAAAAAAATATAACCTTATTTTGTTTTTATTTAATCCTATTTTATATATCAAAAAATAATCTAAATCTGTTCAGTCAGTAATTACAAAATTAAAAAAAAAAACGTTCAAGGAGTAACCTACCTACCTACTTTTAATAGTTGATAAATATAAATGTTTTTGTAGTACCTAGATCACACTAATTTAAGCATTATACGAGTAGTTTGATAAAATCATAAGGGCATATTTTTGAAAAAAAAATATTTCCTTCACAGTTTTTTTTTTAAATTTGTTAAAAACTGTGTTTTTTTTGTTTTTAAAATGTGTCTATTAAAAAACCCTTTGGTTAGAAGTTTCAAAAAAATCGATCGTCGGGCGTTTTCGATGTGAATACTAGATTTTCAAAAATATTTCTTAGAAAATTTTGATAAGAAATTTAAAATCAGTCATAAAGGTTTAAAAATTAAAATAAATGGTTCGTTGACAGGAACAATTATGTAATAACCATTTTTTTTTGTAAAATGGTTTCCACTCAAGGGTAGCCTTTACTTAAAGTAATTTATTGCATTTTTGAATGAAAGTTGTAGAGCTGTTTTTTTTTCGAGAAAAATACGATTATGTACAGGGTGTCCGCAGGGAAAGTATACAACTTTAATTGTTTATAATTTTTGATTAAATGAAAGAAAATGGATCTTATATTGATAAATGTTTTATTTAGTGTTGGCAATTATGTATGGAAGACAATATTAGTTAAATGTCCGCCTCTGTTAGTCTCACAAATGCGAGCCCTATTGAGCACATTTTTCATTACATTCGCACACATTTCACGCGGTACTTCATTAATTTCATCACGAATATATTATTTGAGGTGCTCAAGCGTTTCTGGTTTGTTTGCATAAACCTTGCTTTTCAGATATCCCCACAAAAAGAAGTCCGGAGCAGTCAAATCAGGCGACCGTGGAAGCCAATCAACATCACCATTTCTTGAAATAGGTAACTTGTTGTGAAAAGAAGTTTCGCAGTAATTCCATTGTAATCCTGGCTATATGTTAATCAAGCCCAAAGCATACAGTTGTAGCGTTAAAAAGTTTTCAATCATATCACGATATCGCTCCCCATTCACAGTTACCGTAACGCCGTTTTCATTTTCAAAGAAGTAAGGTCCAATGATTCCTCCTGACCAAATTGCACACCAGACTGTAACTTTTAATGGATGTAAAGGTGACTGATGAATAATTTGAAGGTTTTAAACTGGCCAGAACCGACTACTCACTACACGATAAATAGTGCTTTTTGTTGGCACGCTGTTTCTCCCAAAAATTTCACGTAACTTTCTCATCGTCACAGTAATCGATGATTGATAAAATGGCGGCAAAACAAAGAAGTATACCTTCCCGGCGGACACCCTGTACATATAGTTTGTTGTTCTCAAAAAATGAAAAAAAAAAAAAACGTGTGGGGAAATAACCTAAAAACTCTGTATACCAAGTTTGAAGAAAATCAAATGAAAGTTTTTTTTACGTCTATGCAGTTAATAAAACAATTGTAAACTGGAGCAATGGGACCATGGTAATAATTAGCAGTATTTTTTACGTTTTGTATGCATTTATTTTCTGGATTTTGCAGTTCACCAAATAGTGGGTGTATAACCCACCGTACTGCTTACTTCACTGTGAAGTTAGCAGAAGAGTCCTTTTCTCAAAAACGGAGATAGCTAGAAAATTACAGTTACTTGCCAAATTTGCAGTACTTCAAGAAACTGTGAAATTAATAGTGCAAAATTAATTTTTCGATTTTCTTTTTTTTTTTTTTTTCAAATTTGAACTGAGTTTTTTTCTTAACGTGAATAAGAAACTGCAAATTTCAAGCTTATTGCAAATTTCTAGCTAGCTCCGTTACTTAGTTCACTTACTTCACAGTGCAGTAAGCAGTGCAGTATGAATTTCATTAAAATTTCATTCATTACAAAATGGCAAATCACACTGAGCATAAATCTAGTGACAGCTGTCAAAAAGACCAACTCAACTCCGAAAAAAGTATTGCCAGATTGAAAACCACAAATCCAAAAAAAAAACACCCTTTAAAATTATGTGCTAAATTTGATTTCAAAGTCAAAAATTTATGAAAAATATTGTGATTTTTTTTTTTTAATTGATATTTCATTTTTCAAATTTTTGTGTTAATATAAGTGCTATTTTTTTGCTCGATATTGAATGCAATCCAAGTTCTTTAAGACGTGGCTCTTGTCTAAGCCCATACGAATTTGTGTGGAATCTTAGCTCTTTTCACGTTTTATTTTTTTCTCTCGAAATATGTAGATATTATACAATTTTTGGTTGATTTTTGTTTCTTAAAAGATCTCATTCAATAGGCGTTTTATTCAATGATGTCTTTATAACAGGTGATTTTTTAAGAGGCTTAGAACTTTAAAAAAAAAAAAACACAAAAAATTCGAAAAAATGAATGAAATATTTATTTGAATCGATAGTTTGAACCTTGCAATTTAATGTTTAAAGATAATTTCATGCAAATGTTGACCGCGGCTGCGTCTCAGGTAGCCCATCCGCTGAGTCCAATTTTGGCATACTCTTTCACACATATCGGCCGGTATCTCACGAATGAATGCATGGATGTTGGCTTCCAGTGCGTCAATCGAAGCGGGCTTGTCCCTATAGACATTAGCCTTGACATACCCCCACAAAAAATAATCTAATGGTGTCAAATCGCACGATCTAGGCGGCCAATTGACCGGCCCGAAACGTGAAATTAACTGTTCACCAAACTCGCCTCGCAATTGCGCCATTGTTTCGCGTGCTGTGTGGCATGTGGCACCGTCTTGTTGAAACCACATATCATGCAAGTCAAGAACTTCCATTTCGGGCAAAAAAAAGTTTGTTATCATCGTTCGGTAGCGTTCACCATTGACAGTAACGCTGCGATTCGCATCATCTTTGAAGAAATATGGCCCAATAATGCCGCCGGCCCATAAACCGCACCAAACAGTGGCTTTTTCGGGATGCATTGGTAGCTGTTGCAATGCTTCTGGCTGATCTTCACTCCAAATGCGGCAATTATGCTTATTTACGTACCCATTCAACCAAAAATGAGCCTCATCGCTGAACACAATTTTTCGATAAAAAAGCGGATCCTCGGCCAGCTTTCCAAGAGCCCATTCACCAAAAATTCGGCGTTGTGGTAGGTCGGCTGGCTTTAGTTCTTGCACCAGCTGTATCTTAAAGGCTTTACGCCCAAATCCTTCCGCAAAATTTTCCACGTAGTGCTGTAACAAAGGCCTAACTGCTGGGAACGGCGCCGAATCGACATTTCGCGGTCTTCTGTCACACTAGCTGATACGGCCGCAATATTTTCTTCACTACGCACAGTACGTAAACGTGTTGGTGGTTTAATGTCCAACAAATTAAATTTGGTGCGAAATTTGGTCACAATCTTCCGAATAGACTGCTCAGAAGGTCGAGAATGCCGACCATAAAATGGAAGCAGCGCGCGATGAACATTTCGAACCGAGCACGAATTTTGATAGTAAAATTCAATAATTTGCAAGCGTTGTTCATTTGTAAGACGATCCATGGTTAAATTGCAAACCAAACTGAAGCTGTTTGACAGTGACACAAGGTACTAAACACACGTCAGCTGTCAAAACCAGTGTTGCCAAAACCAAACCAGCTAAAAAATCACCCGTTATAAGAATTCCCTTAATAAATATTTTGAGCGAAATTTTTTTGTTTTTAATGTTTTTAACTTTGAATGTCGTCATTTGAAGGGATGATTAAAGAATAAAAGTCAATAAAAAAAAATAGAATAGCCGCAATAATTCGAGAGAAAAAAATATAAGAGCTAAAACTCCATTCATATTTTTATGGGAAAAGTATGGTTTTAGAGCCACGTGTAAATGACCTCGGACTTTGGTCAAATTTGGATGTCTGCTATTTAAAAACGATTTTGGAAAATAACGGACACCCTAATGTACAGTCAAAATTGCGTTAGTGAATTTTGTTTAAATTTAATTTTTATCTGAATTTTAATTCAAACTTGTTCATGCAAATTTTTTTCCTTAAAATCTTTTAAAAAAATTATATATATAAAAATTAATATTTTAACCACTTCAATGATTTTTAATTTAAAATATCTTTTTATGGCCTTTAGTTCTATAAATTTACGTTCCGTCCAGCTTACTCACTTAAGCCCATCAGTAACATAGTGAGGGCCTTTTTCATACGCAATTTGTATTAAGGTTAGTTTAACTTTCATGTAAGACTAAAGGCCATAAAAAGCTTTTTTTGAATCAATAATTCAACATGTCTAATCCTTAATGCTAAGTCTTCTTCTTGGCTGATTGATTTTTTTTTACATAAATTCATATTTCATCAAGAATTCAATAAATACATACTTTTTTTAAATATTTTTCTCATACAAAAACCTGATTTATTATGTACTTCTTCTCATTTTACTTTCTGTATTAAAAAATTTCTTTCAATTGTTACATTAAATTCAGCTTAATTTGGTCTATTTGAACTGGACCTCTTCAAAATCTTTTACCAATCAAATTCACTTTTCTTGTCCTAAATGAGCCTCAAACAATATACAAAACGCATTCATTTAACGATGCAGTGTGTTAAAGTATAAGTTATGCCATTATTATAACAATCTTCTCAACCCATCCGTTCTCTTAATAAAAAAACCTCTAAATGGGGGAGATCTTCTAGTTCCATTAACCCCCAAAATCAGAAACTTGACATGGCTGCAATGCTGAGTTTGCTTTAAGTGTTTAGTAGCCAGTCAATTATTTATGCCCCTTTAAAAAACAGCTGTCCGCAGTTTCGAACCAAAACTGCATTCATCCCACACCTTATCCTATTCCAGAGCAAACAACACCAACAAAAACAAAAACGTATAAGTCCAATGCAGTGAGTCGAGCATTGCCCCGCGACAGTGATTCCTAGAATTCCTAACTTTCCATGAGTATCAGCAAGTAATTGCCATCAGGCGAGGCAATTCGGCTGAAGCAGCTTGAGTTTAGTTTTCACACAAAGATACAGTAATAATACCTACCTACATTAATATATTGCAGACGGAAGGAAGGACGGACAAACGTATACGGGCACACTATACACTTTAGACTGCTGCTACCGGGAATGCAATTATTTCCTATCATCGCGTCATCAGCGTGGAGTGGACGTGCGTCGGCAGTGCAGCAAACTATACCAACACCCATCCACACCATGCTTGAAATCTCTTCCGCCACCCTTGTATTGTCAATGCGCAATGGCATTGCCATTTCAATTTTCCAAATTTCACTATACACTTGTGTGATTCCGAGAAAATAGTTTGTATTCCATTTGTCAAAATCCAAATGAATTGCGCCATCATCGCCATCGCCATTGCCCCAGCCACCCATTTCAATATAAGGGAAATGTTTGCTGCTGTTTTCCTAAAACATCCAAATCTAACTCACAAGTTGAGAAATTAATTCGAAAATACTTTTATAGGTTTCATCTATCTACCTATACCTACACTATCTCCCTCCTTGTCTATGGCATAAAGCTGTCAATATAGGTACTTGAAAAAAAAGTACTTTCGGGTTAATCTTTCACACGCTATACTCACTTTTGTGAAAAGGGGAAAGAATGAGCGGCAAAGAGACGCAATGAAAACGTATCGCTGGAAAACCTACTTTGCTATACGAATTCCAATTTTTCTCATATAAACAAGTGGAAAATCGAAGCAGGCGCCATGCAATACACAATGCTGTATCCACCCCAGTACCCAAGAGATTAGATTAATTAAAGAAAATACACCGAAGAGCAAAAGTGTTGCCGTAGTAGTTGAATCAAATACATACGTTATCGTTTGATTATAATTTTAATTAACTCGACTTATTTGCCTGGAAATTTGCGTTTTCATATTGTACACTGGACATCCAGTATAACGAGTGTTGATAAATCAAACGTCCAGTATAACGTAACGTAACGTAACGATAAATCAGCATCTGAAGTCCATTAATATCTCTAAAAAACGAATAAAGCAATTCTACAAAATTTTATTTTTCTCAAAAATGTGGAGCCATTTTCCTAACAGAAAAATTCAATAAATTTATTTTAGTAAAGGCTACCTTTGGATGGGTAACCATTTTTCAAAAAAAGGTTATTAATGGCGCCTTCAAAATAACCACTTTCTTGAAAATTTTCAATTCGATTTTAAAATTTTTTCTTATAAAAATGTTAATAGTTTTTCTTTTCAAAAATTTTTGTTGGTCAATTTAATAAAACTCGGTATTTAAAAGTTTTTTTTTACATTCTTTAGGAAAAAATATTGCATATTAAAATTTTCAAAAAAGAATTTTTTTTTTTAAAAAAGATTCAATTTTTTCAAAAGTTTTCCTTAAAAATGTTTTAAGAATTTTCTATATATAAAAAAATTATATTTTAAGAATACCTACCGCTCCAATGACTTAAATTTTGTTTCCATATAATTATATTTAGTTAAGAATTAAGATGACTTCATTTTTTTTCCTTTCAAATTCTCAATGAAGTTTGAAGAAGAAAAAAATAGACAGTACCTGCCACTGAATTCAGCATCCCTAAATCATTTAGTTTACAAAATTTCAATAGTTCATATTAAAAATTGGCGTGGAAAATTATTTTTGTCACTGAATTTAAAAAAAAAGGACTACTGTGCTTCGGTTTTTATTTTAATGTTGCCACTTTTAAGGTATTTACTTTTTTGATGTTAAAATGTGAGACTTCCTCCTTTTCTTGGCTAAACGTGTGCAGGAAAAAATAACAGTTATACATCAACTGTTATATGTTAAGAAATACATTTTTGGTTTAAATATCAGTGTTGCCACTTTTCGGGAACATACTTTTTGTATGCACTGGATTCGGTTTTAAGCAACAATTTTGACCTTCATAGTTAAAGAAAAAAGCAATAGTTTTCGAGAAATGTAAAACAAATTATTTTAACCCTCTTTCTTCAACCCCTCCCCCCCCCCCCCCCTTAAAATGTGAGCAACATCCCAAATTTAGAGTACTTTTATGGAAATGTTTAAAACTTCAAAAAAGTCTCCACCAAAATTCAACTTTTTGGGATGTTTTTTTTTAAATAAAAGTCTAATTTTTCTATGATTCATCTCTAAAGCAGCGCCCACACTATGTCGATCAACATTGTTGATTAACATTGTCTATTAACATGCTAATGTGTACGCTTCAGTGTTGACGTACTGACTGTCATTTCGGCTAAGATATTTTTTACATTTTTATATCAATAATTTGTTTAAGTTGTTTTGCGTAAAGAGTCAACATAAACATGACCGATGAAATAAAATGAACAAGTGGCAATTTTGTAGATACCACTCCAAAACTTAAAGATTTTTGTTCTGTAGAACAACTTTTTGGATTGCTATTAATTTGAATCGGATTGCGTTCGGGTAAAGAAATGCTGAAGTTGATTGGTATAGTCGATCAAGTCTACACTTACTCAACACTGTTAATCAACGATGTTGTTTTTAACCAGTTTTTCCCAAAAATTTAAAATAGGGGAAATTTTACATTCTGATGCCTTACAACAGGAAAGGAGAAAAAAAAAGAAATTAACTTTCCCACTGATTTATTTTCGGAAAGTGCCCGGGCTCATACTTGGATTGTTCAAAATTTTACTTGTGCCAAATTCTCAATTTGTAAAGAACACAATGAGGTAATATGGCACTTACAGATTCTTACTGAAGTAAGATGGCTCTTGAAAATATTTTAAATTATTTGTGGAACGTTTTAGTTTTCTTAAGCAATACGCTCTGAAAATTAAAATTTAAAAACTGTTAATAAACATTAAGTTGATATTTTCGAAAACTAGATTGTATCTAGTTTTCGAAAATATCGACTTAATGTCTCATAAACGCCTAAAGCCCGTACCTTTTTTCTTCATTTTATTTCTCATTAAATCAATCAAATTGTCCGCAGAGCAAAAAAAAAAAATCATAAACTAGTGTTCTGTAGGGTCCAGTGTATACTTTCTTTTGTGACTTAGTGTACACCTTTTTTTTTTCAAATATGTGAAGTGACAGCCAGTTTATATTTCTCGAGCGTTCAGTATTTTTCCTGCGTTTATTGACAGAGTAGAATGATAAAATATAAACAGTATTCCTTACATAGAAGTCAAAAGAACTATCTTTTTCTTTTCTTCCTATCTTCTTCTTCTTATCTTCTTCTATCCAAAATAAAGCAGTTCACAGTTTCTTTCCTTAGGTTGTGTGCCAGGGACAATCAGGGACAGGGACTCTCCTTGAAGCTCATTGGACAAGATTCTCCTTTGAGGGTTCCGATTGCTTTGTTCGTTATTTGCCGAGGACAGAAGGGTTTCCGATAAGGATCCCCGATCCCGTTTTTTTTCCTTTGAGCTCCTCTTCAAGAAGCTCATTGGACAAGGTTCTCCCTTCGAGAGTTCCGACCGTTTCTTTCCCTGGGCTGCGTGCCAAGGACTCCTCTTCTAGCAGTTCACTGCACAAGATTCTCCTTCAGGGGATCCGACGCTTTATTCCTTATTTGCTGAGAACATAGGGTTTCCGATGAGGATTCCTGGCCGTTTTGTTCCTTCGAGTTCCTCTTCAAGGATCTGGCTGGACAAGGTTCTCCTTTACCTTGAGTTGCGTTCGTAATTAACCCGAAGTCAATAATTTGTTTTTGAGATATTCGAGGCTAAGGTAATTTAAGAACTTTTTTTTAGTTGCTATAGCTCATTGAATTTTCCGAATGAATTTTTATCCGAAGTTGATATCTCCATTCGTTCTTGAAATATGATGGCGAAAAAAAGTACTAACGTACGAACAAACACAGACATCTCTCTAAAAATGATCGATTCCAATTCTAAGGTCCTCGAAACTTGAAGATATGTTAAAATGTTTGTTTTCACAAATCGAACCAATTACGAAAATGTGTACCTTTAGTTTTTTTTTTTTATTTCTCAAAAACTTTATTTCAGCATTTGACTGAAAATTGATGAGTACATTGAATATTGAACACATAAAAAGCATTTAGCTACCCAAAACTTTGAAAAATATCAACTCGATATATACTGTAATTGACTTTAAAAATATGATTTTTTAAAAACTATTCACTTAAACTATCCGTTCTTGATGACCCAATACAAAAAATCAATTTCCTCTGCTAGGGAACATAACCAAAAAATTAATATGAGGGTCCGTAGGTGCAGGTGGCTTAAAATTCAAAAGTCTGGTAGGTTTTTTGGTGTCCTTGGTAAGGAAGAGGGGTCTAAAATAGCGGTTTAAAGACTTTTGTGTTAGGGCCAAATATGCACATCACACTAATATAAAGCAAATCAATATACTAACTCAGACTCTATAAATCAATATCATGGACGCACAGATGCACCAGATAAAGTAACGCATAAACGCACACACGCACCAGTCTCATAGACGCACCAGACTCAAAGACGCACAGACTGACGAATCTTATGATGAAACCCACTTTGTTCGACTTCTCCATCATTTTTATTTCAAAATTGATTAAAGTCTCGATATTTTGACACGCAGCTCAAACTTGCCTTCTCTATAGAGCAAGTAACAACAAAATAGCTTCATAAAAAAAGAACTTTATACCAGCTACATCTACTTCTCAAAGTTTTAGGTCGTTTTGTAAAAACAAAAACAATACTTGAGAAGTTACTATACCCACCTGGTAACCCTACCTGGAAAACAACAACGCGTATTTCTTGTTCAATCCAATTTCAATGCAAGTTCTCCATACAAAATCTGATAAATCACTAAGCACACCTACCTACATAAGTATAGTTTACATTGATACTTAATTAACATTCTCATCAGATGGCAACACCTTTGACAGGCAACAGCGTTTGCGCACCCCCATCCCCCAATTGAATATCCCATTCAAGATGTACACAAATATGCTTACAGAGCAAGCAAATAGCCAGCAATAGCATAATACAGCCAACAACCTACACGCTCTCCATTTCACCACTCGTCCATTCGTACACTTTGGTCTGCTGAAGCAATCGCATGCAGAAGAATTCCACTTCGCGTCGTCGTCGTCATCCGCCGTGTCGTTATTTGTGCTCCCCCATATAGTAGGTACCTACTACAAAATTCAACTAAATGGTGTGTACTTGTGTATTGCTTAAGTGTAAAATTGTGTTTTCCACTCCAGCACTAATCGACCTGTGGTTATTAGTTTTATATTATTTTTTTTTTTTTTTGCATTATTGATGCTCCCCCTTTAGCTGATGAACTATTAGGTTCCGGAGCTCCAGCGTGTAGTATAATAATTGTGCGCGAATAATAAAAAGTATGACCTGTTTTTCAACACACACATTTTATTTTGTCGTCGTGTGGTGAGAAACTAGAAGCTGGTAAAAAAAAAGAAAAGAAAATTATATTCATCCTCGCTAAACATTTTAGGGCGGCTCCGCTTCTTCTTTTCATCGCTTCGCTCGTTCCGTTCTACGTTCGTTTGTTCGTTCTCACTCATCGCTGAGTGTAAAATTTTGTTTAAACAATTCGCGCTGTTGGAGATTTTCTTCTTATAGTGTAAACAGATTGTTCAAAAAAGTGATTTTTCAAAAAAAGAAAAAGAAGAAAATTCCAAAGAAAATAATTTTGTGTGGTGACCGACACCCTTAATTAAACATACGACTACCAACGGCGAGATATTGTTAACTTCTTTAGTCGAAGGCTCATGGCAGGTTGTTTGTGTGAAATGTTTGTGAAAGCTTAAAGATTTAAAGAGGAACCATCAACCAAAAAAAAAAAACTATCAATTAAGCCAAACAAACACCCGTGGGTAATTGATTAATTTTGAAATCACAACCCGTGTGCAGCAGCCTTCAACTGAAGAAGCGGAATTTTATTGATTTTTTTTTCTTCTCGCGTATAACTACTCGGTGTATTTGAAAATTGTTGAAATATATAAAACCTACCATACCGTTACCAACCCTTGGTAATTTTTTTTTCTTTGGTGAACACACGTATATTACCACCCCTGAATTCAACCCACCATAAAGTGTATGTGTGCTGGTGTTTGTGTTTAAGCTATTTCCTCATAGATAGGATGATATTCACCTCATCTAGGATGTATCTAAATTTATAGTTCTACTACTAAAGTGGCAAATTTATTTTCACCAATTTATTTATGTGTTTTTTGTTTAAATTTAATAAAACTTTAAGTCCTTTCATATTAGTGTGAGGCAAAAAAAAAATTGTGAATAAGACCACCCCCCAGGGGATATAATACAAAAAAAGAAGAAACAACATAAATTGTGTGTGTACACATTTTTGTTGTTGCCTGAAATTTATTTTTTTTTGTTGTTGTCGAATTCGACTTCCTCCCTTTTTTTCTTCCAGTCTCTAGTGTAATATCAAAAGAGTGTGCTAAATTGTGAGAGAATTGAGACAAAAATGTACACCTTACTCTAAATGTTGGCGAAAAAGTGAAAAAAAAAAAATTAAAATCAAAAAATATAGATACACATTCCAACAAGTGCATCAGATTCAAACCCTCAGAGAGAGAGAGAGAGAGAGAGAGAGAATTCCACCTCAAACTGAAAAAAAAACACTTCCTCCGATAATACGTTATTATCATAATCAACCAAAAAAATATAGTACAGACAGCTCCTCCATAAGTGGAATCAAAGGATTTTCGAGGAATACTGCTGTTACTACTGCTAAACTGCTACTCCGCCACCGTTATTGCTGAGAACAAACACACAAAAGCAAAAACCAAAAAAACAAAAATCCTTTTATCCTTTTTGGTTTTTTGAATTTATTTTTCGTATTCTCAACCTAAAGTCGGCCATTCACGGCCGATTCCAACGACCTTCAAAACGTTTTGTGTAGAAGCAATACGCACAATGGGCTGCGCACAGTCTGCTGAGGAACGAGCCGCAGCCGCCAGGAGCCGCCTTATCGAAAGAAATCTGAAAGAAGATGGCATTCAGGCAGCTAAGGATATTAAACTATTATTACTTGGTGAGTTGTTGTATTATATGCTTTCTATTCGCATCACGCTGTGAGAACTGTAATTTGGGAGTTTTGTGTATTTTTGGTAGATGCATTATGATACTGCGTTGCCGTTTTAGCTTTTTTTACAATGCTCTCGGAATTTCTACTTTCGAAATATTATTTTTGTCCTTCGAATTTATGT
Organism: Dasysyrphus albostriatus; assembly: GCA_946251815.1. Taxonomy (NCBI): domain Eukaryota; kingdom Metazoa; phylum Arthropoda; class Insecta; order Diptera; family Syrphidae; genus Dasysyrphus; species Dasysyrphus albostriatus. The sequence goes on along the minus strand of OX276337.1, from coordinate 28,529,488 downwards.
GACCATATTGAGGGTCCTAGAGTTTGTTTTCTACATAATATTGTAGAATCTAAAGAAAAATAGATAAAGACTAATAACACCGGGTCTTTTAAATAAAAAAAATGCTTAAAAATGTAAACCCTAGCTTAAGCTCAGTAATTTTTGACTTGGTTTTCGCTCATGTTTTTCAGATTCATTGCGCTCCCCAGAGCGTGAGTAGGTAGGTGAAGAGGGGGGGGGGAGGAAGGGGATTATGGGGGGCCTCCTTGAACCATCCTAAATTCTGGATACATTTTAGGATGTCCTTTTAAGTGGCAAGATAGAGATGTCGCCGATTTCTTCGAAAAAGTATTCTCTTAAGCTATTCACAAAGAAAATGAAGAGAGACTTCTGCTGGTTCTTCATGTTGACACCCTCTACATAAGTCTAATGAGCTGATGCATTTTCTGCTCATGTGGGTTCCCCATTGAGTTGTGCCCCGTAAGGACTCCATCTTGGGAGTGACGTCCCTTATCTTGGCGGACACTTTATGGCGGGAGTGATAATTGAGGCCTGCTTACTTTGAGTTTTTTTCTTAAAATATTTGGCCGTAGATTCCTTGAAACCCTATAAGTATCATAAGTATCAATAGTTGATGACCATCGGACATCTGCAGCTTCAAGGAGACTTTTGGGGATTTTACTTTTTTCTTGTTCTAGTAGCACAAGCACCAAAAAATCGGTTTGGCTCGGATCAAGAAATGACCCGTTTTTGGCCAGCTCATCTGCGATTTCGTTCCCGTATATATCGCGATGTCCTGAGACCCATCTAAGGGTGACCGTGTTCGTTTCACCTAGTCAGTTGAACTAATACCGGCAAAGTTCTATCAGTTGGGACTTTAGGGTGTTTGAAAAAATTGCTTTAATTGCCGCCTGGCTATCTATGAAAATGTCAATATTTTTGTTCATTACTTTGCGTGAGGAAAGATGTTGTGCGGCTTCAAAGACGGCAAGAACTTCTGCCCGGATACGCTTGAAAAATCAAGAATCTTTATAGATCTGCTAATAGGTGGGTTGTCTGAGTAGATACCTGACCCAATCCCCTCGAAGGACTTGGAGCCGTCACTAAAGACCAAAACAATCATTTATGACCCGGTTCTCGTTCCAGTGTTTCCGAGTTGGGATACCTGTGTCTATAGCTACTAGATTGAAATCAATGTGCGATGTAACGTAGTCTGTTTGAATGTCTATGTCTGTGAAACTCCACTATAGTAATATGACCGTACTGGGCCCCCTTTCCAATTTTTACACTGTTGAACTTTTAAAGCACTTTTGGCCGCTGGCTCTTACGTAAACAGATTGAGTGGGGCAATACTGAAAGAAAAGTTCCTAGGGCTGCCATCAGTGTGGTTTTTATGGTTGTGCCGATACATGCTAGTCTTTGAATTTTAGTCATGTTTTTTTTTAGATTGGTTTCCTTTTCGGACGCTGCCCACCAGACCAAGCATGACTACGTTAGGATGGGCCTTATTATGGCTTCTAATGAATGGTTCTAGGACCCTTATCTTCTACCAATTCGACTACACGTATTGAATGCTATTGAAGCCTTTTCTCTCTTTCTTCAATATTCTCCTTCCAGTTCAGTTTACGGTCAAGTACAACACCAAGGTATTTGGCGGTATCCCAAATTTGAAGCGCAGTTCCGTTGATGGTTGGCGGGTTTATGTTGGGAATATTGTTTTTCCTTGTATATACAACACCAATTCTGTCTTTAGTGGTTTAACTCTAAGTCCACAACTACCAGCCCAAATACTGAGCTTGTCGAGGGCTAATTGCAAAACCTCGCATAGGGTTGGGACAAATTTCCCCGAGGCCATTAACGCTATGTCATCGGGGTATGCAACGACCTTGATGCCACTCTGATTTGGTTTAACCAATATCTAGTTGACTACAAGAAGCCAAAGCAGAGGTGATAGGACTCAACCCTTGACCTAGAGCCGGTCAAGAACCTTTGTGCATGTTTAAAAAACTAAAAATTACAAAAATATTGGAGGTTCTACCCTTGGACCTCGTGGGCATGATGGATAGTGCGTTGAACTGTTATCCCGAAGGTCGGGGTTCTTTTCCCAGCCGCTGCCATCTACAAACAGAAATGTTTTTCTCGAGGTACTGCTTCTTGCGAGGAACTGACAAATCCTCCAAGAGTATACTTGTCACGAACAAGTGTTTCTCATCTAGCTGTTTGGACTTGGAAAAAAAATTGTAGGTCCCCTCCATTGCTGCCAACAACACGATCACCGAAATTGTTGAGAGTTGTAAGTCACTAGGACGTGGTTCTCCACGAGCTGTTGTGTCACCCAATTTATTTTTTGCACCCTTTGACTTAAAAAAAAAAAAAATATTCCCGAAAAGTGGTAATACTGAAATTTTACCCCAAGTTATGCCGAAACTAAAAAGCTCGTCTTTTATATGTTTTTGTAACGATTTGAAATTCCTGTTTTTTTCAAGATCTGTCATAATGTAAATATTTGGTCGATGGTGGACTTTTCTGACCAAAAACCAGACTGATCTATCCAGAAAGTTAACGAATGGCTTCAAGCATTCAGAAAAGTACGGCAGCAGAGATCTTAAATGCGATGTTACAGAGACTGATTCCTCTGTAATTCGTGCAGTCCAGACAGCTAAAGCCGACGTTCCATTCATGCGTTTCTATGACCATATTTGGTAGATAAGCTGGTGCACACTGCTCTATCCAATTCATCAACAACTCGGCCGAGAAAGTGAACGGAACTGTTACCCTGCGTCGTCTGGGTTTTCGATTCTTCATTGTTTTTAGGCATATAAAATTAGCAGGCATTAGTTCTCCATATCGTCAACACAACTGACTGCGATTCCTCTGCGATGTTCTCCTGATCCTGTGTTCAGGTTCGATTCGGGTTCTGGAATCTTGAGAAATTTGTACTACCCCCTTTCGGTAAAACTTCTGAACTTCATTTCCGCTACATTATCCCTCTATTTCGTCGATCACCCGATTGTCATGCTCCTTATTTTTCCTTCTGACAAGCCCAATGTTTCTCTCTCTTCTTTTGCTTGTAAAGCTCACTTTTAGCACTGATCTTTCTATGCAGCCACTGTGTCTTCAAATTGGGAACATAGTACGTGCTGAATTAATTCTACTTCTAACGTCCGGGCACGTAACGCCATTTGTCGAAACAATACTTCCAATGGTAGTTAAACTGTTCAACTTCTTCAACACAAGCGTCTCCTGTAAAACAATATCCTGATTTGTGGAGTAGCCTGTGAGCATTTTTTTCTCTCTTTTTGCTCTTTATTCTTAGACCGCTTGACTCTAACTTCATTTGCAGTGATTAACACATCCCGTTCAGTCCCTTAAAGTTATTTCCCAGGAGACATAATACCATAGTCTAAATGACCAAGCCCTCCCAACGGTCACTACTGAATGTCCTGTTTCTTCGCTGTTCCAACGTCAATACGTCATCATATAATAGATTCTCTATGGGCTAGTTATTCAGTGCGAGATTATCCTAGTCTCGGGGATAAACCTGAGTTAACTCCAGAAAAGAATTTTTCAGTCAATTAAAATCCTGAGTTAACTCACTTGTGTAATTGGATGAGTTAACCCAGGGACTATAATAAGAGTTTTGTCCTTTGTGATGCCATCTCAATTTTGACAGTGAAAGTAATTGACAATGCAATTCCGCTCTCACGACATCTCCATTTTGGTGCATGAAATGCGTACAGAGGTGATATCCATAGTGTCGCACATCGATGAAAATAGATTTTTGACAGCTGAGAGATAAAGCTAATCCTCAACTGAAAAACTGTTCCTGAGTTAACTCGGGGATTATTTTCAGGATAATCTAGCTCTGGTTAAACTCAGAATAAACCCTGAACTGAAAAACTGGCTCTTAGAAGTTTAGCCTGGCTGACTATAGGCGCCTTCAACGTTGCTTCCATCTTGGAAATTCTAACGCTGCCACATAGATGATGGGAAAAGTGCCTTAGGGCCAGTTTTTCAGTTCAAGTTTAAATCAGAGTTACATAATCCTGATACAAAACAGTTTTTCCATTGAGGATTGACTTTATCTTTCAGCTGTCAAAAATCTATTTTCATCAATGTAAGACACTATGGATATAACTCTTCTACGCCATTCACGCATGACAATAGAGATGTCGCCCCAATGGAATTGCACTGACAACAACTTTAATCCTGGTTAATCCTGATACTAAGATGATCTCGTACTGAAAAACTAGCCCTTAGTGCCCTGCGATAACCGTCCACAGGGATTGATACCCCATCTCCAGTACTCCCTTTTAGGTATTAACCACTCGAAATTAAAGTATAGAAGTTGAGACATAGGTGGATTTTCCAAAATCCTGAACACGCTAGTTTCTCTTACTTCAATTTCCACCATCCTTTCAACATCACCAATCTTCACTGCTTCTCTGCAAAAATTACGCTAAAAGGGTCAGGTTCCAATGCAAACATTCGAAGAATTTTCCGAAGCCACATCCTCTGTACGCAATTTAGTTTCTAAGATTTTGCTGTTATTATCCATATGTTGTGTTTTCGAGTCCTTGCTTCCATTTCAATTTGGCAAAACTAAAACAATTCAACTTTTCTGATGGCATTCCGGTTAAATTTCCTTGGATTGTTAGGTTTGCTTGAGTCAGCACCGTTGCCGTTTTTGTTTCAGGATGCCCAATTCACTCACATGGCCATATTTTATATAGTTACACCCTGGAAAAGCTGTTGTAGGCGTTTTAAATGCCTTTAATATGTGTATAAATATTTTCACCCTTACTCTTTAGCACACAATACGTGTGACAGTTAAGTACCACAAATTTCGATTAGGATCAAATTTACGAGACCATCAATGTCCGGACCTTAATATCTTAATATAAACTAATGGCTATGTGAAAATTCTCTTTTCCCATATGGGTCACCACAGCACAGCAGCCTTGCTCTTGTAGATATTCTTAATCCTGACAAATAAACTTTGAAAATGGTAAAAGAATATTTTGTCCATATGTGTACTTGTGTACCTACTTTTACCTTCTTCATTCTCAAAAAAGGTTTAGAGACGTCAACTTTATAAAGTTAACAAACATAAAAAAAAAATAAAAACCTTATTAAAACCGACAGAAAATTTAATAAAGAAACTAATTAAATAAATTAATTAAAAAGAACTTAGCAAAACAAATCCCATATTAAAGGACTTAATATACACAAACACACAACATATGATTAAATTAAATTTGACAGTTGAAGGAACTTGCTTTTAGTGTCCATTTGTCAACACAGAATTCATGGTTCATATCATTAAGCAACCAAGAGTCATAAAGAGGCCTGTTTTTTTTTTTTTTTGTATAAATAATATTATGCCGCATCATTTTTCATCCTTTCAACACACTCATCGTGTATAATATTTTCCTGTGAAAAATCCTTTGTGGCTACTCTCGGAGAAGAAAATATAATTTTATCGACCGTCTCACCGGAGATATTGTGGCAGTGTGTAATGAAATACGAGCATACCCCGTTCTCCATTATCCCATGGTTAACCTTTAACTTTCCTGCAACACTTTTATAGTTTTTTCTATATTTTATTTTTTAACATTGTCTATAGAGAAGACTGTGATATCATATTCACACACAGGCAATATTCTTTTTTTTTATTTTAATCAGGAGCTCAGGGAAAATGTGGCACATACACACACACAAATACAATATGAAAAATGTGTCATTGATAAGATTCTTTATGGCTTGTGTCACATGTCAAACGAAAAAGTAGCGCACACAAAATTGTGTGCAAAGCTTATTGACAAGTTCATGAAACTTAACCAAAAAACCCTTGATAAGAAGACATCATTATTTTGGAAGAAACAGTTTTCTATCATTCGTTTGTCGAAAGAAAAATAAATATGTTTCCTCGTTTTTCTTTAAATAAAATGTAGGTTTGGTAGAGTTTTGCTTCTGTCATGGAACTATTTTCTAGTGTGAGATACCTACTACAAGACCAGCAGAGATATGTCTAGTGACAGGAGCTATTTGTTTGAAAGGAAGACAAAAGACAAAATATTTAACCAGCTTTTCACAGATTGTTAGACAATTTAAAATTCTATTAACAACAAAAGTATCAATTTCCGTATGAAATAATTCATGGTTGCCAGGTATAAGAATACCCACCGGTAGCCAAGGCCCTGAAAAGGCTTTGGTAGGGGCAATCTAGACTAGGAAAACTTCTCAAATACTAGTGAGGCTCTCTCAAGCAAAACTTGTTGTATATGTCTTTTTATCCCATCAAAAATACCCCATATATATGTATATAAAAAAAAATATTATATACCCATCATACATTGTAAGGACAATTGAAATATCATTTTCATCTTTACACAACTGTACTGCGAAATAGCTTTAGTTGTAAGCGTATTGAACTAGAAACTAGAATATCGTAGGGTTGAATCCCAACCAAGATAACTTTTTATTCATCTATTTTTGTCTGTCGAGGCAAAAGGTTACTAAACAGGTGAGGTCCGATAAAATCGAGTTGTATCCTTGCTAGGCCCTTGTAAGGGTCAATGTAAAACTTTCTAGTGCCTCGTTAAAAACTAGATTGTTTTTCCAGGTGGGTCATAAATCTTAAATACACGAATTTTATTTACCTATTCATTTTCGACGAAAATCAATGAAATTTAAAAATTTTAAAAAGAATTTCCGTCTCTAATGATTTTTTTTTGCAAAATGGAGGCTTGAAAATTTTGCTCGGAGTAAGCTTACAAAATCGAAAATTCTAAATCTTTTTTTAGTTTTGAAATATGTAAATGAAATTTTGCACCCTGAACCACTGCAAACAGCTGGCTTACGTAAGTTAAATATACCAACGCATGTAGAGTAAAGTATCAGAGTAGCACAAACCATAAATAGTGTGTCGCATATTCGTAGCCCAATTCAATATTTTGTCTATCCTTATTCCCATCTGCTTCCTACCAATATGACATGAATCATAACGCAAAAACAATTAAACGATACACAGACAAAAATCAAATCGTTCGGAGAAATTCTGATTTTGTAGACGTTTTCTTAACCATTGACATCGTAGCCATCCTTCAAAAGACATATTTATAACATAAAATTTATTCACTTAGGAATACATCACGGATTTTCATTAAAAGCGCACAGTAGTGCACCTTTGTATGGTGAGAAAAAAAATTCCATAAAACCTCTACCACGCAGGCGGTTTTAATGAAATTTTCAAATGCGATAAAAAAAACTTTAACGTACCCAATGTTCAAAATTGATAAAACTTCCAGGTGGCATTCATTTTTATAGTACTAAAACCTTTTTGAACTAGGAGCAACCAAAGTTTTTAGCACGCCCACTTTTTCGAGATTTTCTGATTTTTTGTATAAAAAAGGAGAATAAGTTTCGCACAGGACCGGCCTCTTGGTGGAAGAAGTTATTTCCTCATTACCGAAAGGGTAGGCGTTGCAATATGATTTTTCAACGATAAATTAAAAATAAATAGAATTTTTATTAAAACCTAGGAAATCACAAAAATAATAGTAACAAAAGAAAATAAAAATTATTGCCAAAAAACATATCACAAACAAAAATATAGGGACTGAAAAAAAGTTGTTTAAGTAAAAAGTATTTAAAAATTAAAAAAAAAAAACATAACAATATAAAAATAAATCATTAACTCATTTATTAGGTGGCTTTTTTAATGCTTGCTCAATGTGCCCATTGGGTTCAGCGCCCTACACAATTGCACCGCTTGCGCGTATAGATTGTCCGGCCCTGGTTCCCACAAAATCGGTTACAACTAATCGATTTTTATGAAATTTTTAGAAATAAAAAAAAAAAAAGATGAAGTAATAAAAAATAGTGATCACAAAAATTTTCTGCCCACTGACACTCTTACTGTAGGAAAATTCATTCCCAAAAATTGAAACTGCATTTGTCTTCTTGAAATAAATTTTTTTCTAGTATAACATTTTTTATTTATGCAGTAAAAAATCCCACATACCAAAATCTAGACTAACAAAATTTCGCATTTTTTTTTAATATCAAAAAACCAAACAAAATCTCGCTTTTAACAATTTCGCATGTAAACAAATACATCTCGCACCGAAAAATCTTGCAAATATCCACTGAAATTTCGCTATTCCAAATCTCGCAAATTAAAATTATATACAGGGTGGCGCACCAATTGTGCTACAATAAGAAATTCAAATAACTTTTTTTTTAATCGATGTATTTCATTTATTTTTTTTTTTATTGGTTAGAAAATTAAATTTTATTTTAAATAGTTAGTTGTTTTTAAAGATTATAGACCGCAAATGACCTCCACGCTCTCCCACGCATATGCGGCACCTGATCAAAAAATTATTCATTGCGGCCTGAAGAGTTGAAGTTGCGATCGCCTCAATTATTGTCGTTATGGACTGCTTTAATTCAGTTAAATTCCTGGGCTTCGTTTTATACACCTCTTGCTTGACATAACCCCATAAAAAGAAGTCTGGTGCAGTCAGGTCAGGTGACCTTGGGGGCCAGCGAAGAGTGGAGTTCCTAGAAATTAATTTGTTTGCGAATTTTTTGTTTAGCTCCGCCATAACTGGTCTGGCTATATGTGCAGTTGCTCCATCTTGCTGAAACCAAACGCTGTTGAATGGTATACGTCTTTGGCGCAATTCTGGGTAAAAAAACTCCTTCAACATCTTTAAATAACGGTCCCCATTGACAGTAACGGTTACACCGTTTTCTTCAAAGAAGTACGGCCCGACAATACACCTTGATGAAACTGCGCACCACACAGTGACTCGTTCTGGGTGCAGTTCCGTCTCATGGAGCATTTCTGGATTAGACTCATTCCATGTACGGCAATTTTGCTTGTTTACATTGCCGTTAAGATCAAAATGGGCCTCATCAGACATGAACAAACAATTGATCAATGTGTTGTCTTCTTCGGCCATTGATATCATTTTTTGGCAAAATTCCAGGCGAACAGGCAAATCCTGAGGGTTTAACTTGCTAGTAATTTGGACTTTGTACGGAAACAAGTTTAAATCGTCATGAAGTATCCGTTGTAATGACCGTCTACTAACTCCAATTTGCCCCGATAAGTTTCGGGTCGAAACGCTCGGATTGGCCTGTATTGCAGATGCTACTGCTGCGATTGTATCCTGAACCCGAACATTGGCATCTCGATGGTACGGCCTTCGTGCGATGCTTCCAGATTCGGCAAACATGTTTACAAACCTCATAATGGTCCATCTACTCGGGGGATTACCGCCCAACTCCCGCCTTAATTCCCTTTGGACGGAAATGACGGACTGCAAAGCATGGTACCGTTGCACTATCCAAATTCTTTTCTCCGTATCCCAAGCATCCATTTTTATAAATCTAAATAGTAACCTACAAAATAAAAAAAAAAAATAAGCCGATTACTCACACAGAAAAAAAGTTATTACGTTTTATTTTTGTAGCACGATTCGTGCGCCACCCTGTATAAATATAGACACCAACAAAAATATGTTCCTGAAAAGTGTTCGTGTGCTCCACAAAACTGCCAAATTCTACCAAAATTTAGCCCAAAGCTGAGTCTCAAAAATTGTGAAGTTTTTGGCAGAATAGAACGCTAGCGAGAGAGTACAAAATTTCCCCTTCCTGAAAATGTTTGCCTAATCCTGCTCAAAAAATTTCTTTGTGCGTTCGTGTACTTTTGCACAATTTCAATTGCATCTCCACTCCTCAAATTTTTATAGACTGCCAAATTTAACCCAGAAAGTACACGAAGAAACCTATAGACATTTTACCCGAAGGTCAGTCTACTCAACACATATCCCCATTTGGTATATAAATATAAATGTACCCATTTGAAAAAAAAAATCGTCCCTGAAAAGTGAACGCAGAAAAATAGTTAGGTAGTTAAAAACTACGTAGTTCTCGTGTAAAATTAAATTAGTGTAGTTGCTAATATCCAACCTGCATACTTACTCTATTAATATTACCCAAGTCAACTAGATTAAAAGAAATAGTTTAATTTTACACCCTGATATTGTTAAAGTTCATTGATTGTGTTATTTTGAAAAACTTCATTCGGTAAAATCAAGCGAATAAATTATTTAAGATTCGGGATATTAGTCCATTCAATTAGTTAGATTTGACAATTATTGATGTGTCAAATTAACTTAATGCAATTATATATTTAAATTAAACGAATTACTCGTTTAATAAACAATCTTAAAAATTCCGAATCTCAAACAAGTTTCTCAGTTGAAATAACACAGGCCTTCGTTTAATTTAATCTTTTTAACAATTTCATTTAATCGAGGAGACTATGTTAATTTAACCTTATGCACTGGGTAGTTTTTACTCGAGACTACGTAATTTTTAACACATTGAAGGTAGTCATGCAACTTCGTAAAATCGTAAAAAGATAAGTTTACAAATTGGTTAAGTTTTTCTTTTAGTTAATGAACTTTCAAATTTGGTATGGGAAATAATTTACACAATTTGGTTAAACTTATCAAAGGATTTTTTTGCGTAAAATTAACCAAACTGGTTAAACTTATTCAAACGTTATTGTGACTCTTACTGTGAATTAATTACATAGCATTTAATCAAATGTATAAAAAAAAGTCGTTCATGCAAATTTTGCGTAAACTTATCATTTTACACAACTTGTTAATTTACGACGCTTCTTATTTTTTTTTATCCACCGAAAAACGCAGTCGGTTAAAAATTATTTTTCTGCGTGTGGCATCAGTCACATTTTATCCAAAGGTGCGTTTAATCAACATCTTTCTTTATAAAAATCGGCAGTTATATTCCCAAGAAGCGTACTTAGAACTAAAGCACCAACAATTTTTTTTTTTAACAAAAAAGTAGTTTTCGTGCTTTCAATTTCTGAAAAACTAAATACCCTATAACCGTCTGGTTGTCAGCATTCGAGTTAAGGCTAATAACAACATTTAATAATGAAAAACAATTTACTAGTTTACAACGCAAAATAAAAAAATAAAAATCAGTTTATAAAGTTTTCCTTTTTTTTTTGTTTTTGATTAATTTTGAGTTTTGAAAGGAGTTTTTAAAAATTGTTAACATGATTTGGCTTTATACTAAAAGAATCAGTTTAAAGCTCTTAAAAAAGCTATAGAACAGTATTGTAACTATATTTATTGTTTTTAAATAGCTTTTCATCTCCTTAAAGTCAGTGTCTTAGAAAGTTATCGCTCTAGTATGTAGTATAAAAGGGAAGGGGAAATATACCTTTGATGTAAGGGTGCTTCTAAACAAATTATAAAAACCACCTTCCTTACACCCAAACTGGTTGCCATGACGTCACTGGAATGCCCATTAATTAGTATTTACTTATTATATCCGATATTGTGGTTAAATTAATAAAAAAACAAGAATTATGAAAGAAAATAACGTTGTTTTCAAATATTTGAAATTTCTACTCCCCGTATCTTTCTTAACTTTGCTTTAACCGAAAATATGAATAAAATTTTTTTTGTAGAAAATTTAATTTACTTTTCGCTTCTTCATTTTCAAAATATTCAAGAAAAACTACAAAAGCAGACCTTTAACCCCCCGTCCTGTCTGTAGCTCGCGGTCACCGCCTGGGGTCACCCCTACCAAATTAAATAACCCAGAGAGCATGATTTATTGCATTTATTTTTCCTTCGTTGACTGGACTAACAGCCATCGGTAATATTCTTCCTTTTTGAAACCTTTTCATATTATTTTCAAATGTAAAATAGTAAAATATTTAACTTAAATATTTAACTTAAGCAGCTTTAACTTTATGGTCCGTCTGGTCCAACTTACCCAACACCTAGCTAGATGAATTTATTCCATCACTTTAAAAAAAAAAAACACTTAGAAATTTTCAAGTTCACAAAAAATGGAATACACAAATTCCACGACATAACCTACAAAATAACCGTAGCTTGTTGAAAAATTCCGGTGTTTTAATCAAATCAACACAAATAGAAACAGGCTCATCATTTTTCTTTTACATTTATACCTCATACAAACAAATTAGCGCATGGTTCCCATTTGACAGACAAAATTCAAGTAAATCCAGTTAAGCACGTTTGGGTTGGCACCTACGAATGATTGATTATCTTCATTAAGCTCTTGTATTTAGTTTCTGAGTTATTCGCGTGATACAACTTGCCCCATAGGTGAACTAGCCCCGCTCTACCCTACCATTAATAAATATTTTTTCAAAATCTCAATTAAATTTGCCACATAACAGCATCAACAAAGCTTTGGTTTTGAAACTTATAAGTCTTCATTTACACGACGATTACTTGCATCTTAATCTTTTCGAATTTTCATGAGTGCGAAGTAGAAAAAAAATCTGATTTCACTTTCGCACCCATTTAATTTTGAACAGAGTTAGACGCAAACAATCATCATTTAATAGAGGAACAGGACTTACCTATCAAAAACAATTATGTATTTTGAATAAGGAATTACCATCTTTTAAACCTATGTATGTAACACTTCTCATTCATTTTATTTCGTTTCAACTTGTCGAGTTGGATGATTTTTAATTTTTCCTCTTTTTATTCAATTAACTTAATAGATCGATGCTATATGTCCTTGCAAGAATTATTTAATTTTATGAGAACCAATTTTGACTCATTACACATTTAGTGAAATGGATTTTCTTATATTTTTATTTATAGATATGCAATAAAATTATGAAATACTCGCACAAAAATATACACTTAACGAAAGTATCAAGGTCTCCCTTTATTTAAATGTAAGCGCACAATGAGTAAATATAAATATGATAAATAAAAAAAAAATATGCAACCTTTTCAATATGGAATTTATGTTGTCCTTTGACATTTTTCACATCCTGATTTATTAATTTATTCATTCGTTTTCTGTTTTACGCAAATTACTCGTATAAAGCATATTTGTGTACATACGTAGGTTCATAACTTATGATGTGTCAGCGTAATATGACTTTTAAGTTCAGACAAAAATTTATTGGATTAAAACAAAAATTTAAGTCCCTGTTGGTTATCAAAAGAGAATATTTTAATTAATTCTTTTTTTCTGTGAAAAAAAAATTTTAACTTGGCAATACCAGTTAAATTATTTTCTGCTGCTTTAAAACCAGTCCTTTTAATTTTGACTTGCTTTTTTTGTGAGTTGCACCAATTTGTAATAAAAATTTATTTTTTCTGAATAACCATTGTGAATGCACCACAATTGAAACAGATTATCCAATGCTCTATCTGTCGATATCCGATATTGATAGAAAGAGAAAGATTAACAAAGAAAGTAGTAATGATTTCACTTTTCAATTTTATGCATATCCTAGTTAATTTGAAAGAATGAGAAAGGTATATTGTTTTCTTCTTTTTGTCTTTGGACACACAGAGCTTTTATCCATTCAACCATATCCACCTGTCAAGTTTATCCAATTGCCTTTAAAACGTTTCCCTATAACCTCATTTTTTTGCAAGTTTTACCTTTTATATATATATATTAATTTTTGTTTTAATTATGAAAGATCGAAACGATAATTTAAACAATGGTGATCGCATTAAAATGTTCACCGTAGGCGAATCATTTGATTCGATGGAACACGAGAACAAAACTCTTCCTCCGCTACCAACACTACCACCACCACCAGCACGACGACCTCCAACATCTGCTGCCACCAAACCTCCAAGATCCCGACTGGTCAATCACATATACCACGAGTATTGCAACTACACGACCATCCATGGTGTCCAATATCTCGGTCAGAAGCGTCCTTTTCGTGAGAAAATCGTTTGGATCGTAGCTTTGATCATCTCGATCATCATCTGCACCAATTTGATCTATAACACCTACATCAAATGGGTTGAGACTCCGGTGATTGTGAGTTTTTCAGAGAAATCAACTCCCGTTTGGAATATACCCTTTCCAGCTGTGACAATTTGTTCGGAGACAAAAAGTATCAAAAACGAAAGCTTTGACTTTACCCAGTTCTACAGGCATCTGGAGGGATTCACGGAGAGAGTCTATGAGAAGCCGTCAAATTTGTCGCAGATTGATCTGAATAGAATGAGAAGCTTACTGCAGATATGTGGAAATCATTTGATTGATGGAGTCCAGTTTCCCCATTTCGAAGAGACCCAAATCGATGAACGCTTGAATGAAATAATTCCACAGTTTGAAAAGTCATTCCCGTTTTGTAAGTGGACATCCACCTTCGGCAACTGCGAGGAGGTATTCTTTAAAACCTACACCGAAGAAGGTGTGTGTTACACCTTCAATGGGTTAAATGCTTCGGAAATGTATCGAGAAGACACCTATCAGCACATGCAGTTCCTCACCCAAGAGTCAAAGCACAAAAGAAAATATCCCACCGAATGGTCACTTCAAGGAGGCTATGATGTTAACACTGGCGTTGAGACATTCCCAGCCCGTGTCCTCGGAGCTGGTTCCAGAGCTGGTCTAAAAGTCTCATTGCAGGCTTTTGAGAAAGATTTCGATTATGTCTGTCGCGGAGCACTCGAAGGATTCAAGGTGAGTCTGCACTCACCCGATGATGTTCCACAGGTTTCAAGAAACTTCATCCGAGTACCGTATGACAAAGAAGTTGTGGTTCTCGTAAAGCCCAATATGATCACAACAATGAATGCAATCAGCGATTACGAACCAAATCGTAGGCAGTGCTTCTTCAACACCGAACGCTACTTACGCTTCTTCAAGATCTACACTCAAAATAACTGTGAATCCGAGTGCCTTAGCAACTACACTCTAAGTAAATGTGGCTGTGTCAAGTTCTCCATGCCCAGAAATCCCGACACACCCGTTTGTGATGAGAAAAAAATTCATTGCTTCGATCTGGCCGAAGATGACTTACTCGTACATGAGTTCGCCGGTGGTTTGGCAGACTCTAAACACATCGAGAGCGATAAGTCTAAATGCAATTGCCTTCCAGCTTGTACGTCATTGGTTTACAACACCGAATTATCGCAAGGCAATTATAATATGGGAAAGATGCTGGCATCGCATGGTGATACTGAATACATGGCCGAGAATATGGGCGTACGAATGTCTAGGCTGTCAATGCACTTTAAAGAAAATCAATTTATCACATCGAAGAGGTCGGAATTGTATGGCATAACGGATTTTGTGGCTAATTGTGGTGGATTGTTGGGACTTTTCATGGGATTTTCGGCGCTGAGCATTGTTGAGTTCTTTTATCATTTCACTGTTCGTTTGATGACAAATATACAAGATGCTAGGAGGATTTAAGGGATGGAGTTGGTCTTTTTTATTATGTTTTTTTTTTTTGTTTTAATAAATAAAAATGTGTATAGTATTAATTGTAAATAAATAAAATTGTAAATTTTGTACAAAATTACATTTTTGTGTTTGGCATTTAGAGAAGATTATTTTTGTTTTAGTGGATTTTTATAGCACTTTTGATATTAATTGAAATTTGGGAGAACATTTTTAAATATAAAATATAAAATTTTTAAAACGATCTATTCTTTCTCCGCTGATTAACCTTTTTTTCATTCAAAACCAATTTTCAAAAATACGTATAAACAAAAATTATAATATTAAGTAGATAAATTATAGCAATTAAGAATTTCAATATTAGCAAAATTTAGTTAAAAAAGTGCCATAGCCACAGGCAAATGTGAAAACCAATAAAACAGCATTAAATCGTCTTGTTGTGTGTACAGTACAGACCACGTAAAACCTCTGGATTTTATAAAACACATTTCAATATTAATTCTTTGTTTATTAAAAAGAAATAAAATAAAATTAAAAAAAAAAAAATATGTTGGTGTATTGTATACGAGTATATTCTAAAAATAGTTTATGGAAAAAAAAAACAGTTTACACTAAAATGCACGTCATGTTTAGTTAAACTTAGGAAATTGTTTACAATTGTTTAATTCAAATAACATCATTTGCAACAAATTTTAAAAATTGAATAAATTTCATACAAGAGTTTATGTTTTTTTTTGTGAGTGTGTTTGTGTACATTTGAATATACTTTATTTTGTGTTTCTTTTCAGTTTTAGTATGTGTGTGTCTCGGCAAATTACATTATAAGTAGGAGTACCTACTTTAAATATACATATACCTAGTTCAAAGATTTTTATGGAATTTAAACTTTTATAAACTTTTGTGAAAAGAGAAAACAAAAAGTTCTTAGTTTTTCAATAGAATTTCAAATGTTTGATTAAATTTAGCTTCTGTCTTAAAGTTTTTCAAAAGAATTGTTTTTTTTTCTGTGTTTATGGAGGGATTTAATAAAATTGATGTATTTCTGCAGTGTATGCGTGGGCAATATTAAGAGAACGTAAAAGAATAAAAAGTTTGATTTCTTTTTTTACACACTTTATTGACTAAATACCCTAAAGGCCTGCATGAACTTGCTTTTAAGGATTGACATTTTATATAAATACAAGTTTATATAGTTTGGAATGAGAAAAAAATGTGTGAACATTTTTTAAAAGCTGTATAAGCCGTAGAGCCCCTTATAAATAAGAAAAACTTTTATTTGCATTAAATTGAAGAAGTCACTCATAAATTTAATTGGATTGGTGGTTCAGTCTTCCTAAACAACAACTACAACAAAGAATTTAAAGGGAAGAAAAAAAAATATTTGAAACAGCTTTTTTTTGAAGCATTTAATTATACGTGGTTGTTTAGTATCCTATTCTAAAAAAAGTTGTCAGTATAAGAGTTAAATGAACTCAACATGACCTTTCATTCCAAATTAAACATAAGATGAGCAAGGATATGATTTTTGGAAACGAGGGTACTTACTTCTGATGCCGTTAGGAAAAGAATTAAGTGGATTAAAAAAATTAAAAAGAAAAATTGTCTGAGACAAATTGGAGCCTTGGGGCCAACAAACGTTTTATACATAACTAAACTCTGTCGGATTCTTTGGGACCTGAAAGTTAATTTCTTATTCAACAAGAATATATATATATATATAGAAATACTTATTATTTACATTTAGGTGTCGGTTATATGGGTATTTTTGGGTTTTTAAATTTGGATGGATTTAAATCAGCTCGTTATTCAGAAAAAATATTTTTTTTTCGGATTTTCAATTTCATCACCTTTACTCGCTGTAAGGGTTAATTTAAAAGCTTTTTTTTGCATATGTGTAGTTTCGGGGGTTAAATTTCCATCGCTTGGCCAGAAAAAGTTTGTTAGGCTTATTGCTCTAAAATCCTTTTTCCTAGTAGTCTTTAAGAAGCTATAGTTCTTCAAGTCACTTCTTAAGCGTAATACTTATTTATTATTTATTGGCGTCTGAACAAAATATGCATGTAAAAAAAAATCGTTGAAGTTTTTAAAAAAACAAATTTTTTATATAAAAAAATTAATAACATTAGAAAAAAAAATAGTATGCCAATATTAAGTAAGTTTAAAAAAAATCATCAACCTGCCTTTGAAATATATGTAAAATAAAAAAATTCAATATTTTCTTACAGAGTCCACTTTTTTTTTTCTCAAAACTTTGATATACAATATTATTGACATTTTAAAGGAGCTTTTACATACAAATTTTGATCAAAATTGACTGAGTCGTTAGTGATAAAATCGAAAATGGTATAAAACAATAACAGAAATAAACGGTTGTAAAGTACCTTTTTATAAAGATTAAACAAAATTCCCTCTATAGCCCAGGAAAATTAGAAAAAAAAATGCTTAATCTACAGGCTTAGTTTTTTGAGGGAGGGGGGGGGGGGGGGTGTGTGTGGTATGTTGAGGTGCAAAAAGGGAGTAATATTCAGTTTTTTCTTAATTTCGAAAACTATTCGTTTTTTTGAAAAAAAAAATGGAAATTTTAATTCAGATGGGGGCAAAACCCCCATTTATTTGGCTTAATACAAGCTGATTCTTAATCTAACTTAAAAATTAAGAAAGCTTAGATGAGTGTGGAAAGCGATTCAGAAGGCACAGTTTTATTGAAGGAGTACTGAGGTTAAAGTCAAAGGAATTCATGTTCAAATAAACACTTCGCAGCATTTGAGAGATAGGTTCGTTTGAGCCATAAGAGATCGTGTGAGTGGGAAGATAAAAAAGACGAGGATTTCGAAAACGAGGGTACATGTTAAAAGAGATAGAGTTGAAGAGTGAAATTCAGTCAACGGAACCAGAAAGTAATCGATGAATGAAGAGAATGTCTGTTATTTCTCTACGTTATTTCAAAAAATTTAAGTTGATTAGTTTAAGGCGGTCTAGATAGGGAGGCAGGATCAGGGGACTGTTCCAGGCAAGGCCTCAAAGAGCAAACTTAAGGAAGCAACGCTGGACGCTCTAGATTCTGGAAATGTGAATAAGTTGATAAGGAGATCACAATTGAGAAGCGTATTCAACGAGTGGGCGAACAAAGGATATTTATACGGATCGAGTCACATAAGGGTTAGAGCATTCCTTTGTAAGGAAACATATTGTAGCTTATGTAATTCTACACAGAGATCAATATACTTTTTTTCATACACTGAATAGATTCAGAGAAAATCATACAAGAACTTCATGGTGGGGCAAATTTTGCCGTGATTAAAATTTAAAATTTAAATTTTTCTCAAAATCAGTTGCTCCTACGAAAAAAAGTGTCATAATATTTTTTGTGTAGAATTTTATGAGCAGTAATATAAATTCATTAATTTAAAAAAAATATTACATTTGCCGAGATATTTACAAAAAACTGTTATCTGTCCCTTTTACAGTACAAAATCAAAATTGTTACTTTGACACGCTATAACTTCAAGATTAATAAATCTGCAGAGTTTGTTAATAGCTCATTTTTTTGGATGGATAATTGTATTGTCTAAATGTTATTCCTTCATGATTTTGTTGTAAAAGGAAATTCAATCGAATTGTTGAAAAAAAAACCAAATCTCTTTCGTTTTCACGATGATTTCGAGAAATTAAGGAAAAATCGCTATTTACTCCCCCCAAAAAATTTAGCCCTGGCCCAAATTTGCGGAAGTTTTTGCAAAATGCTCAAGACGTCAAAACCACCAAAAATTAGCTTTGAGGAATTTTTTTCGAAGTGAAGGTCTGGGCTTCTCATCTTGCCGTCCGGACTCGGCAAAAAATTGTAGGTCCCCTCCATTCCTGCCAACACCACGCAAACAGAAATGGTTGAAAGTTGTAAGTCACTAGGCCTTGGTTCTCCACGAGCTGTTGCTACTAAAATTAAAAAAAAAAAAAAATGCCTCCTTAAGTCGAGCCCAAAACTCAGAGTTAGGAAATAATGATTACTTTTTGTAAATTATTTTAACTTTAGTTTCAATTACACGTAATTAGTAACTGAACTTTTTCCATTACAATTACTTGTAAGCACACATTTCCCTTACTTGTAAAATTACAAAAGTTGGAAAAATTCACTCAAAAATTAAATGTAATTGAAAAATTCATTACCCAATTACATATTTTTGAAAATAGTAATTACTCTTTGGAAAAATAATTGAAGAAAAATACTGTATTTCACGCAATATATTTCATGTATTGTAATCCATTACATGTTTTAACTTCTTTTACTGAATTGTCAAGTGCTTTATACTTTGCCTATAATTAGTCATTAATTAAATAAGAAAAAATTTGTTTTTAATTCAATTTGTTTCATATTGCTTTTTAATTTTGACATTAAATTAAGTAAAGCCAATGCCTTGCTTACTTGTTAACCAAAACAACCTCCCCAAAAAGGATTAAAATTTCTCAAACTAAATTGTCAATTACTTGATAGTTTGCCGCTAATTAGTAGTTATTTAGTATAAATAAGTTCAAATTTATGATTCAATTTGTTTGCTGCTTTCTTGCTGCGTTGGTTACTAAATTACAAGTAAGCAAAGCAACCTTCTCCGAAAAGGGCTTGAAATTTCTTATAGTAAATTGTTGATTTCTTAATTTTTAACTAGCCGTTAATTAGTATTTCATTAGATTTTGAAATTCTAAGATAATGCTTTACTAAACTTATGCAAAATAAGAATAAAAACAAAACACTTAAATGAAGTTGGATGACAAACTCGAAACTGTCAAAACTAATCTAGCGTAAATTGTCCATCTATTAGGTTAATTATGCGGAAATAATAGCCTTTGTTTTTAAGTGCATTTGTGTCTTCGCCTAGAAAAATAAACAGCTAAGAAATATAACAACAGAACTTAGAAGTTGGCACTTGGTGTATCGACCAAGACTAATAGGCCTTTCTCCATCTCTCCTCGTTACTATTTATCTAAATCCTTGGACTAGGATTTTATTAGCAATCCGTTCTATGATTTATAAATGCATTTACAAAGAAAAGCTCTACGACGACGACACCAATCTCCACACAGTGTAGCTTGTTTCATGAATAAGAAATTACTATGACTATTCGCAAATGGCGTCGATGCCCTTGCCTAACTAGCTTCTTATCCTTTTGCACAAAAAGAAAAGGAACAAGACAAAAAAAGAACAAAACTCTTACTATCAGTACTCGTATTCAGCTATTCAGCAATAGAAACACGCTAAAACCCTATTACATATCCGCACCTCTCTTTCATATATTTTTTTATATGAAGTATGTGTATGTGTATGCATATAAATATTTGTGTGTTAGTTAAATATGGTAGAAAACCTGTGAAGAGGTTGCATTAATAATTCAAAGTTAATGTCAGAATTGTTGGCACGAAGAGTAGATCTTTATAGATTAGTGTGACAGAGAAAGCAGGATTGACTTGAGGATTAGATTTTGTTGTCCTACATAAGTGCGCTAAGTGTATATTAGTAACTTTTCAAACTTAAAATCACTGAAATATAAGGCTTATAAACGAATGACATTCTGTAGGGTTGCCACTGTCGATTTTTTTAGAAAAAAAAGTACAAACAATAATGTAGTTCTATACTTGGAGACAAGAACCTGCTGAATTGCTCAATTGGGTAAAGTTACTTTTTAATGTATATGAGGAATATGTAAAATTTCGAGTATTCGGGGTGAAAAAGACGTAAAAAAAGATAAAAAGAATGGAAAATGATTGCTCCAAACATCCAATCGAAAACGAAATTACTTGTCATCCAAAAAACACACAGAAAGTAATGGGTCTAAAATAAATTTGAAAGCAAAATTAAATAAAGCAAACTATCATATATTAAGGGTCTTCTACTTTCAGGCTTAAAAGTCGATTTTTTTTGCCAAAATCTTACACGCAATAATTAGAACTAATTTTTTTAACTGATTTTAAGTTCCCTTACGGTAACCCTGGTTATACAGTTTAGTTTAGTGTTTGGTGTGTACTATTTAGCTAAAGGGACTGCGTCAGAGTCAAGTGACTCATGCAAGTTCATTAAACTAAATTTGAAGTTAGTTGGATGGATATACAAAGCAAATATAGAGTCTGTCATGCTATATTTTAATGACACATACAACACACGATAGAAGTTGCTATAAGTAGAAAGTTTTTTTTTTAAATAGTATTTTGTGGGGAAAGTATTTAGTTTCTACGAGTAGCTACAGAAAAAAATAATTTTAACACACGTTTAAAGGAACAATTATTCCCTTTTTTTTCCTGCTGACAAATAAAAAGATAGATAGACTTAAATAGGTAGGTAAATTGAGTCATGTTATTTAACGATTCATAATGTCGGCTCTTTTACCTTCTCATTTTCAGTAAGTAAAAACATTAATTTACTATTCTTTTTTTTTCTAGTTTGAGGTCTATAAATTTTGATTCTAGATAATGTTATCAGTGTTTATAATCACAAACTAAAAATGTAAGGAAAATTTATATGAATGATGAAAAGTAAGTACTTAGGGAATAGAATAATAATTGCGTTTTATGATGTGGTGTTGAATGCGCATTTAGATTAACGTGTATGGGAATGACGGTCATAAGTATTAATCTTGTGTATCTCCCCTTTTGGATCATTAATTCACAATCTAACTGGAAGTGTCCATCTAGAAAAACAATCAAGTTTTTAACGAGGCCCTAGAAGGTTTTAAATTTACACAAGGCTGACCATCAACATTTTGAAGGGCCACGCTAGTTAACATCCTTTCCGTCGAGTAGCAAAACTAGTAAAAATGGTGTCTTATCTGACATTTGGTCCTGGGATCTTCCGTTTACTAATCAAAACTCTAACTATTTGGCTAAATAGTAATCTAATTTTGTCAGAGTATTGTATATGTTTTTATGTATACGTTTATTGTATATTTTGCATATGTATGGGGTATTTGTGATGGGATAGCAAAATTTTCCTTAAAAGTTTTTACTAGCAAGGGCCTCACGAGTATTTGACAAGTTTTCTTCGTTTAGATTACTTTTACAGAAAGATTTCGTTTGCATTGACTAAGCTTGGTAAAAACTTGCCAATTTTCTCTGGAACGGCTGAATATACTTCAATATCATTTTTTATTCAATAGTTTATTTGAAGTGTCAATAATATTGCGTGTTAAAATTTTGAAAAAGTAAATACATTAAAAAAATATACACTTTTTTGTTGTTGAAAATTCGAAAGCTCAAAAATGGATTGACAATTTTTCTTGAAATTATATTTTTGTATGAGCATTAATAAAGTGGGTTTATGTCGATTTCTACTTGTGTGCGCCACCTGTTAGGGGGTATTCCTCTGCTTCCTACACAATCAGGGTTGTATTCGAAGATTCGACGGGCTGGTGCGTTGATGTCTATTCGCTCGACGTGTTCCAGACATCTAAGCCACTGTTTTTTCAGCTTTTTGATCAAGTTCGCTGAATAGCCCATTAAGCTCGTCGTTGAAAATTCTTTTCCAGACTCCAGGCACTGGACCACGGAGAATCTCTGTATAGTTCGTCTCTATCATATGCGACTTTAAAATCGATAAAGAGATGATTTGTATTGATCTGGATTTTTTTCTTCCACAATCTGTCGGAGTGTGAACATTTGATCAACTTGCCTGGCCAAAAACCACACTAACAGGAGCCCATCAGATCCTTGGAAAAAAGTCTTAGGCGATCTCACAGTACAGTTAACAAGATTTTGTACGCCACTTAAACGTCTGTAATTGGGCCAGGTCAGACCCTCTCCTTTAATGGGGATGGAGCACACTATGCCACTGTTCCATTCATCGAGTAAACTTCCATCCCACCAAATTTTAAAGAAGAGTTGCCATACGATCCTTACCAAGTAATTTCACGTTGCTTCGAAGAGTTCGGCTGAGGGTCCATCCACACCAGCAGCTTGGTAAGTTTAAAGTTTGAAGTCGCTAACCTGATCAAGTCGAGTGAATGGAAATGTTCACCATCATCGATTTTTCACCCTTTGGAAGAACTTCCGAAAATCACCCAGCCTGCTGGTACTCGTGCTCCCTCTTTTTCTTCCTGAAAAGACAGCGCTCCTACCTTCTTTTTTGTGTATAGAACTCTCGGGCTCTTTCAGCAGCTCTCGTTCTCGTCTGCTGCAATTTTTGGTAGGCCTTATTCTAAGCTGTATGCGTCATTCGGCACTCTTGATCAAACCATGAGTTTCGTTGTGGGTCACCTAGTGAAACTCAGCACATCAGTGCCGGCACTTCTGTTAGCTTGTTGGCAATGTCTCCACAGGTTTTCTGTAGCATGCCTGCAGATGGAATAGAGAAAAAGTTCTAACGGTCTCTTGCGATTTAAGCTTTTTGACATCAAATCTTTTCACAGCATCTGCTCGGCGTTGTCGTTTCGTGGATGTCCGCATATGTACTTGAGATACTACCAAGCAGTGGTCCGAGTCTATGTTTTGCCCCTCCAAAAGTCGCAAGACTGTCAAGTCCCAGAAGTTTTGTGGTGTAAGCTTTGCCTCCGACTTTCGAACCAAAGATGCCCATCTTTCCGAATCTGTCGTTGAAGTCTCCCAGAATAATCTTGACGTGCCTTACTTTGGGCACATTTCGTACGTGTTCTCAAAAAGATCGCAGAATGCTTCTTTGGTTAAGTCTTCTCTCCTTTCTGTAGGGGCATGGATGCATATCAGCATGCTATTCTGCAATTTGTCTTTGATGCGGATTTCGACCAAAGCTCAAGACTTCTTGCCTAAGTCTTCCTCTTATCACAAACCCACAACAAAATAGCCGCTAAAACTTTTCATATTAAATGTCACGCGATATCATCCATCGTTTGCCTTCTCCATCCAAACGAACTTTCTGGTTAACTGTAACATCAGTATCAAGCCTATCCAGGGTCTCCACTTATTGTTCGGCTGTGCGTGGTCCGACAGTACATTCCATGTGGTGTTCCGAAATTCGTTGTCCATGTTTCGTTTGCTAGAATCATTAATATTACAATCATCATGTTGTTGTTTCGGAATTAGTATTTTTTACATGGTCGGGAAGTTAAACCCCTGGAGGACCAGACTCTTGAAAAACTAACAGAAGAGATCCGGATAAAACCGCTCCTTATAAGCCTGACCTTCGAACAGTCGAACTAGGCTATAAAAGGTGTTCACCAGTTCAAGCTTGCTAGCACTTTGATGTCATCGGTAATTCTATATCGAAAATTCATCCGGTACCATACAATTGTTGGAAATCCTTGGTGGAACCGCTATTTCGTTGCAAGGTGATTAGTAGCAACAACCTACTCCATTTTATGTCTTGTATACATTTTTTAAGCCTCTTGAACTTAAGAGCAAATACGTACGGCCAAGTCGTTTATTCTATTAAATTTTCATTTCCAAACATTTTTTCTTTCAAAATACCATCCTTCGAAGACTTTTGAACTTTCATGACCTGCTCTTGATTACTAGAACAGTATAATACAGAGTCTATTGAAAAAAACGTATTGACATGAGCAGTCCTTCGTTATACGTTATCAGTATCACGCATCAAAATGTGATATTATTTCTTCAAATCCCAAAAGAGTCAAGGCTGACCAAATTCCTATAGTAAACGAAATTATAGCATCGTCTCCATCGCATCATTTCAATGCCAGGAATGCCATTGAATATGTTTTGTATGCGAAAATAAAAGCAACTCAAATATCTTCACAGACAATACGAGTTATTAAGGGCGTAAATTGTTAAATCAGTTGTTGTTACTAGCTGACTTTTGTTCCATTTCTATTTCCCTACATCTCTTCCAACATTTGTCCACCACATTTATCAAATTAATCCCATCTCATGTATCAATCATCAGTTTCGTTAGCCAACTATTCAGCAAAAAAAAAAAAAACCCATTGAAGTGTAACAACTTTCAATAGGTTACCGCACAAAATATCACCTCGTTGACAATTTTTTTTTTGTTTTCATTTTTGGTCTTTCTGTTTCCACGACTCTAATTATGTTTTTTAGTGCAATAATTGGTAATGAACAACAACCATAACTATACCATGGTGATGGAGTGATGATGGTGATACAATCAACACTTAAAGTGTATCAATATCAACGGCAATTCAAGCCACCTACCTACCTTCGTTCGAGTAGAGCAGCAAAAATGTTGACTGTAATGAGATATACCTTCTGTCTAGTTGAAGCTTGTCATCGCACATAGTATAGTCGTCTAATTGTGACACAAATTCCTTGCTCGCAATAACCATGAATTTTTCAACGTTAAATTGGAATGACAGCTGTTTTCTTCTGTTTTAATTTAATATTATTTGTTTACCTTTAACGCATCAGAGTGTTCGGTGTAACACCATCGGGGAGGTTGATATTGTTTTTCAATATTAATTGCATCAGTGATGTGGTGGGTTAACAGGTTCATAATAAATTTAATTATCTGGTCAAGGTATTGAAGGTTTATTCGAGAAGCTACAAAGTTACCACTCTAAAAGGTAAAAGTACTAAATCACCACAAACTTTTTTACCTTTGAGGAAAGCTGGAGAAATGCTTTTTGAGCCATTAGGGGGCTTTTCCGGCGATGTCCCATTGATCATCCCGGTGTGTCGGAATTCTTCAACGTTTAATATAGGTACCGACAAAAACTCCTTCATAACCCTTTTGACTCTTACAAGAGTCTCCGTACTAGTATGTTGGGCTTGCTTATAGGAAAAATGGAGTTGGAATATCCGTGGCTGGTGGGAAACAGGATTACGTCGTGTTTCTGTTTTATTAACGAATATCTCATAAGCCCAGATAGTGCTTCGGTAGCTTCCAGAATCCGGAAAATAGCATTCGTTGTTATCGTCAATACTAACTAAAGGGTTTTTCAACAGGAACGCTACAAAAGTAGAGCGACAGGGACAGCAATCGACGCCGTATTTCTTGCCGCTCTTTTGACATTTCTCTTCAGTAAGGTTTGCCATTTCATGATGGAAAGATATACGAGCCAACAACGAGTCGAAATTATTAAAATTTACTACCGAAATTCGGAGTCAGTGGCCTCAACCTTAAGAGCGCTACGTCCAATTTGTGGTCGTCATAAACGTCCTAGCAGGTCAACAATTGAGCGTCTAGTGGAAAAATTTTAATCCACAGGCACAGTACAAAATTTTCGCGTGCCAGTGAGACAAAGAAGTGCCCGTAGTGTCGAGAATATTGCTGCCGCTGAGGCTTCAGTTGCAGAAAACCCAAATGTGTCTCTCACACGTCGTTATCAAGCGTTGGGTATCTCTGTGACGTCGTTGTGGCGAATTTCGCGAAAAGATCTTGGCCTACATTCTTACAAGATCAAATTGACGCAAGAACTTAAGCCGCTTGACCACCAGAAGCGCCGTATGATCGTGAATTGGGCTGAGCAACAACTTGAAAATGATTCGGATTTTCATCGAAAAATCATCTTCAGCGATGAGGCTCATTTCTGGCTGAATGGCTTCGTCAATAAACAAAATATGCGATATTGGTCAGGCAGCAATCCACACGTACTCATTGCATCCCGAAAAAATTACGGTTTGGTTTGGTTTATGAGTCGGTGGCGTCATTGGGCCGTACTTCTTCCGTGATGATCAAGACCGGCACGTTACTGTGAATGGGGATCGCTACCGTTCAATTAAAGCCAAGTATTTTTGGCCGTAATTGGATGATATAGACTTGGAGAACATGTGGTTCCAACAGGACGGCGCCACAAGCCACACAGCGAATGTCACAATCAATTTATTAGAAACTAAGTTTGGAGGCCGCCCCGGTCGTGCGATTTGGCGCCGTTAGACTATTTCCTGTGGGGCTACGTTAAGTCTTTGGTCTATGCCAACAAGCCAGCGACGATTGATGAGCTTCGTACGAATATCGAACGTGAAATTGCAGCAGTATCGGCCGATTTATGCTTGAAAACCGTCGAAAATTGGGTTCAGCGTCTGGACTTCTGCAAGCATGCTTGTGGTGGCTATGCAAAAGAAATCGAGTTTCATGCATAATGGCATCGAACGTACTTTCACAGGAATAAAGACTTGCATTGATATCCAAAACCGGCTTTGTTTTATTTAAAAAAACTTTTGTAGCGCTCTTATTGAAAACCCCATTACTTTCTTGCCGTTGTTCACGCCTATGTTCGCCATTAGTCTGCTAAGCAGTGTTGTGACTTTCGACGCTCGTAAAGTTACAGCTTTTATCTGTTGCTAGTAAAAGGCCTGTAAACTTTCAAGTACCAGTCATAGTATCCGGTACCTTGTACTTGTACTTGTCTTATTCTTGTACTTTTACTTGGACTTGAACTTGTACTTGTACTTGTACTTTTGCTTGGACTTGAACTTGTACTTGTACTTGTACTTGTACTTGTACTTGTACTTGTACTTGTACTTGTACTTGAACTTGTACTTGTACTTGTACTTGCACTTGTACTTGTACTTGTACCTGAACTTGTACTTGTACTTGTACTTTTACTTGTATACTTGAAAAAAAAAAGCAATTGCAATGTAATTGTTATTCGAAAAAAACTCAATACAAGTACTTTGTTCCAAGTACAGTGGTACTGTTCTACTGCCCAGTATATTTTCGAGTACTTTTCAAGTTCAAGTCCTTTTCAAGTACAATTCGGTAACTAATCTGGTCCAGCTATCGATTAATGACAGTTTACGGTCGCTATGGTCATCCAAACTTGATTTTCAGTGTCGTGGTCATATTTTTGCAGGATTTGTCAGTTCCTCGCAAGAGGCAGTACCTTGAAAAAAAATCTCTGTTTTTAGGTGGTAGTGGCTGGGAATTGAATCCAAACCTTCGGCACACTATCCATTATGCCAGGAGGTACAACTAGTACGAATGTCATTTAGCGTGGGAATTCTTTTCTTTGTCTGGTAAACTATCTCGGTTGCCAAGCCTAGACCGCTTTCGTCCATCCAAAATTACACCAATCGCATGACCTGGATAAGCTTCCACTGCGCACTTTCGGTTTTTTTTATACTCTTACTACCGCGGCAATGTTGTCTGTTGTCTCCAACATATCCATTGCGGAGTATGCCATCATGGGAGACTTTCAACAGATCGGGCCCCAGATTGATCCTTGTGCTGCTCCAGAGGTAATTTCCTTTCCGTGGTTTCATATATCAGCTCCTGGTTCCTGCGATAGCCCTTTGCAAAAGATAGGCTAGGATATTGAGATTATCTTCTAGGGCGTTGCAGCATATCAATCTATCTGGATGTGTTAAAGCATTTCTGACATCCAGATTTGCCAACAGTATGATGTGCCTTGAATAATGGTTTCCCTGTTGAGTGATTTGAGTAGCCTTGACTACTTCTTCTATCGCTTCGATCGTAGACTCGCCTTTCTTAAAGCCGTGCCAGCCGCCCTTTGGATAAGTCTCGTGTTGCCTGTACTGGTGATTCGTTGTTTCAGCATCATCTTCAATAGATCCCTTGTAAAAACCACTATGTGGGTCATTGGAGATGAGAAAACCCTTGAATGCTTAAGCACTTTTTTTTTGGTGCTTTTAAAAACAAAAAAAAAAATGTGAAAAATCACATTTTATTTTTGTTTTGCTTTACTCATCGGCCTTTAACTTTCTTTCCAGCACGGATAGATATAAGCATGATCCCATTTAAAAGAAAGATAGTTAAATTTCCTTTAAAATGTCTTATTTAAAAACTATTTAGGATGAAAATCAACAGAGAAGCAGTTGCTAAAACTAAACTTATTTTAAGTTTTTGAATTTTAATAAATGTCGTTTTTGGTTATTTTGAGATACTTCCTAGATGATACGCTCAAACTTGATGTACGATACATATATGACCAGGTAATAACAAAATTAAAGTCGAAATTAAAATATTTCGCAGTTTAAGGGTTGCCATCTAATTTGATCTAAAATTTAAAATGAATGCCAAAATCAACACACTTGCTCTTTCAAAGCAGGTTTTTGTATATATATGTGAGCGCTTATACCTTTCTTTGTTGCTGCTGCTTTTTTGTTGTCCAAGGTTTTCCACAGCTAATCTCCCCTAAGCTACGGATGTCGCCCACTTAACTAATGTTATGCAGGGAAAGCCACAACCTTAATAAGGACTTCCAGAATGTTAATACACTTTCATCCATATCTACATATTTTTCAGAATTCTTCTATTTCCTCTCCAGATCCGAATATCATCGTAAATGTTCTTCAAAAAGTTCTTTTCTAATTATAATTACTTTCACAAGAATTGTAATTCTATGCAAAGTTCTAAAACTTTTAAGCATACAGAAAGCCCCTTTTCTACAAAAGACCATTTAAAATTAACACACAAACCTATTTCATAGCAGTTCTGGAATCTCTTTTAATCCAAAAGTTAATTCAAAGAGGACAAATGCCAACCAACTACTGGGCAAAGTCTTTTATAATCATTTGTAGAACTTCAAAATGCAATAAAGCTTAATTGACTGGCTCTTACCTATGTATACTATCCCGTAAATTCTTTGTCGAATGGCATTGAAGAGAAAATGCTTTCAGTTTTCAAAGTATATTTAGAGAAAGAGGCATTTCTCGATATAGGAATAAAATTGTAGTCATGTCTAGGTGGTCTGCATCAAATAGAGACTTCGTTTGTTCAGTCTCTAAACTATTTGTCTACTCCGATTTATCATCATGAAATAATTTCTAATCACATATATGAACGAGAATATGTTCCTTTTGTGAGGCTCTTCTAAGCCTTTGGCCTCATTAGCTTCAACGTCGTCGACCAATCCGATGAAATAGTATTTGTTTAAATCCTCACGTTTTTAATAGGCTTTTCCATCATAAAGCAAGAAAAAAATACTGAAAATTCATATAGTTTTTTTTTATTGACTTTTTTCTGTCTTTATTAAAAATATAAAAGCTTTAAGAAAAAAATAAATATTTACAATATTCTTTTTTTATTGCATAATTCCAGGTGCTGGTGAATCAGGAAAGAGTACGATAGTAAAACAAATGAAGTACGTATAACGTAAAATAAAGAAAAACAGACATCCTTGAAAGTTATACTTTCAAGTTTTTATGTTTGTGTCTGTTGTGTAGAGTAAATTCAAATTTAATTTAATTTTTCTTCTTCTTGTTTTGCAGAATCATTCACGAAAGCGGGTTCACTTCGGAGGATTTCAAACAATATCGACCAGTTGTATACAGTAATACAATACAATCCTTAGTTGCAATACTTAGAGCCATGCCAAATCTCAGTATTCAATATAGCAATAATGAAAGAGAGGTATGTCAATTGTAAGATTTTTCAGCTTATCTTAAATTGTTTGAGTAAATGATAAGTGTTAAACGGAAAACCTTTAAGATTATTAAAGGAATTTACCACACACAAAAAATAGGAAAAACAAAAATTAGATATGTTAAGAAAAATGATATCTCTAAGAACTCAGCAATTTCAGTTTTTCAGTTTTTCTGTCAAATTACTCAAAAAAAAAAAAAAAATTGTATCCTCTATCTAGCTTCTTGGTGAAGAAAATTTTCTGAGGTTTTCGAGATCCGAGATTAGATGTAGCAGGGGCTTTCAGAAACGTGCTAACTGAATCCATTCTTGCTTGAGTTACTCGCTGACTTTGTTGTAGAGGACTACATCAGAGAACAGATTATATCTATGCTCCAGCGATAGAAGGATTCAAGCCTAGTTAGGTAATGCAAACTCAACAAAACATGTTTGTAGAGAAACACCGCAGGGTGGTGTTCTGTCACCCCTTCTATGTATTTTAGCCATGAACTAAATCCTCGTTAGGTTGGAAAGATGTAGCTTTAAGGCGTTTGCATGTGCGGATGATTTAATTAAACTGGTGTCTGGAAATTCACATTCAAAAAAATAGCTCTGAGGAAGATTAGCAATTGGGCTCCGAGCTGTAGTCTAGGAGTTAAACAGAGGCAAACTGAATTAATGCTATTAACAACCAGAACCTCGTGGCTTGATAGTTAGTGCGTTGATATTCTTCGTTTTCCTCGAGTGCATAATATTTAGGCCCTGACTTAGACTCTAAATTAAACTGGAAGATAAATATTGTAGAACGGTTCAGGAAGGCCTGCATAGCTTTCTACACCTGTAGCAAAATCTTTGGTAAAAATTTTGACCTTCAATCAAAGATGATCTTCTGAACGTTCACAGCCGTGGTATGGTTCGATTGTCTGGTAGCCCGCATTTAGCAAAGCTATATTATTGATAAACTTAAAATGGTTCTATGAGCAACTAACGTTGGTACCACAAGGGCTCTTTGGTCTTGCCCAAGAGTTAAGAGTTTTTCTGTTTCTTTTATCACATTTGTGATCCTTGATAAGTAACTAACCTGGAGTCTCAATACTATCGATGGAGCAAAGAAAGCTATGGTTGGGTTTTATTCCTGCAACAAGATTTTCGCTAGGGACTCAACCCAAAATCTGCCAGGGTGATGTACACGGTAATAGAACTGTCATGCCAAAGGTCTGGGTTCGATTCCCAGCCGCCGCCACCTAAAAACAAATGTTTTTTTCGCGAGGTACTGTCTCTTGCGAGGAACTGACAAATCTTCCAAGAGTATACTTGTCATGAATAAGTGCTTCGCATCTATCAGACTCGGCAAAAAATTGTAGGTTCCCTCCATTCCTGCCAAAAATACGCACATGGGAGTGGTTGAGAGTTGTAAGGCACTAGGCCTTGGTTCTCCACGAGCTGTTGTGCCACAAAATTTATTTATTTTATAACTAACCTGAAAACCTTGACAAACGTTCAAAGATTAGCAACCGTAGGTATTGCGAGGGCATTGAAAACTTCCCCCACAGGAGGACTGGGACCGATACTCGACTTAAGACCCCTAGATCTATTTGTGCAAAAATCTGCAGCATACAGTGCCTTGCGGCTTAGTCACTGGAGTTGGTGCAGGAATTTTCTCGGAAACTCTGGAAATAGCTAGCTCCTTCTGACTTCCGGACTTTTGTGCATCTTCAAATCTGAGGTCTTTACAGTGACAAAAGCAGCTGCGCAAATATCAATGATGACGAGCTGATATCAACCTGGTTTTTTGATATGATAACCAAGCAGCAATAAAAGCAATTTCTGCCACCGAAATACATTCGAAGCTTGTAGCTTACTGTCGCGAAGAGCTTAGGGTTCTTGGCATGCAGCATAACATTAGACTCTGCTGGGTTCCTGGTCACAGTGATGTACAGGGAAACAAGAGAGCTGATGAGCTGGCGAGAACTGGTTCGTCGCTTGATTCAAGTCAAGCTGAACAATATATTAGAGTACCAACCTGTGGCATCAAACAGGATATTGGTAACAAAATATTAGAAAAAACCAATGAGAGATGGAATCTGCTTGAAACATGCGGCACAACTAGAAAGTTTTATCCAAATTTCAATAAGTAGAGGACTGACAAAATTATGCACATGAACAAGAAACATCTCCGTTCCATTGTCAGCATAATCACCGGACACAACTACCTGAGATACCACAACAAAAATGAGGTTCAGTAGTAACGACCTTTGCAGAGGATGCAGTGACGAATAAGCACATGAGGATACCTTACATTTCCTTTGCCACTGCCCAGAAGTGCCTCTGTGACGTCACAATCATCTTTTACTATGAGAGTGCGACGGTATTTTTCGTTTAGGTACCTTTATAAGCTTTTTGTCATTAAAAATAAATAAACCTACGTTATTCATGGAATGTTTCTTGGACCTTTGTTCAAGGTTAAAAATTTCGTGGTTATCTGCCATACGCTACCAAACAATTCACAACAAATTTCAGCGAGTTGGCATCCAAAATTTTATTTGCTAAAAAAGGGCAAACTCTGAGCTAACTCCAAAAACGTGTTTTTCAGTTTAAGTTAACTCCGAGTTTACTCAACTTACCCACTATGGTGAGTTAACTCAGGGACCAAATTGAGTGCCTTTTCGATTTCGATAGTGAAAGTAATTGTCAGTGCAACTTCGTTGTGGTGTCATCTCTATTCTCATGCGAGAATAGCGTAGATGGGTGATATCCATAGTATCACACAACGATGGCTCAAGATTTTTGGCAGCTGAAAGATAAAGTTAATCTTCAACTGAAAAACTGTTTCTGAAATATCTCGAGGTTGATTTATTTTCAGGACTAGCTAACTCTGATTTAGCTCAGAGTAAATCTTGACATGAAAAACTGACCCTAAGAAAATCGCTGTTATCTTTTAAAAAAAATTTCCAAAAATTATAATCGCAGGCCTTAAAATCAAAAACCTAAGAACACCCTATAGTATAGACACTTTAAAAAACTTTATAACTTTACAATGTTTATTCTCAATTTTCTAATGGGTTTTTGCCCTTTCCCTTCCTTGAAAATATTATAATGTCTTTATTATATCCTTTTTATGTATTTCCATTTCCACAGAGTGATGCAAAAATGGTTTTCGATGTGTGTCAAAGGATGCATGACACGGAACCATTCTCAGAGGAATTATTGGCTGCTATGAAACGATTATGGCAGGACACTGGTGTTCAGGAGTGCTTCTCACGTAGCAACGAATATCAACTAAATGATTCCGCTAAATAGTAAGTGCTAGACTTTTAAGAGAGATATTTTATTTAATAAATTTTTTTTTTTTAATAAGTCTGAGAGAGAGAAATAATTTCCCTACCTACTTTTGGAGATTAAATATAATTAAAAAAATTTAAGATGACTTTTTACTAAATTGCACTAAAAAAAATCCTTCCTCATTTAAGGAATATGAATTTAATTAAGATTTATTTAATGTAAATGGTGAATTTAGTTTATACTTCTTGACTCATTGTTTTACTTATATCCATCAAAGAGATTTTATTGATTGACATTGATAAATAATCAAATTAAAAGCATCTTCTATATACGTATACACGATACACATTATCGAAACAGATTAAAACAACATTTAGAGTGTTAATACTTGGCAAAGCATTTATGCGCTGTACAGAGATGATTGAAACATCAATTTGAGTATAATTGATAAGTACAGTGCAGTTTGAAAAATGTTGCCGGAATAACATTTTTTGTTTTTTATTTTTCTTTCTGTAAAAATTCAGAAATTTGACAAGTTGTGTATTTTAAACTTATCAAACAAATTATGACATTTTCCTGTTACAACAAAAAAATAGACTTTTCTTGGGTGGCTATCAATATACTCGTAAATATAACTTTTTTTCATAATTCCATCGTTTTTTATTATTTTAATGATATTTTTGTGCATTTTAACTGTCATTACTTAAATGTTTTTTCCGAGGTACTGCCTCTTGCGAGGAACTGACAAATCCTCCAAGAGTATACTTGTCATGAATAAGTGCGTCTCATCTAGCCGTTCGGACTCGGCAAAAAATTGAAGGTCCCCTCCATTCCTTCCAACAAACACGCACACAGGAATGGTTGAGAGTTGTTAGTCACTAGGCCCTGGCTCTTCATGAGCTGTTGCGCCACTAAATTTATTTTTATTTATAACTGTCATTACATCGACAAAATAACAGCTTTCAGATAGCGTAAAAAACGGTTTAAAAGAAGATTTTTCAACACCACTGTAATATTATACAAATAGATATTTCAGGAAATTTGCTTTGAAATTATCTTAAATGATGTGAATTATGTTCCTTTGGAGACGACATCAGTCAATGAAAAGAGATAATAATCATCAGAGACATGTCAAATATCTGAAACGTGTTATTTTGTCTCTGTAGGTAAAGAAAATTCGACAGGGAAATGATGATTTCTTTTTCAAATATTAAAATTTTAGCGAAAAAACATCATATGTATGTTTTCAAATTAATATTATAATGGATTTATATTTGCAGGGTCGCGGGGAATAACGAATGGATTCACATTTTTGCGATTTTGCAAAATACAAATTTAAAACTTTCAATTCTAATACTTTGAAAAACATCAGTATGATGTTTTTTTGAATTTGAATATAAGATTTGAACTGAACTTTTTTGTAAAGTTTGTTTTTGTAAAACTTTGGAGCTTTTCCGAAAGTTCCTAGCTAGCCCCGTTTTTGTGAAAACTGATGTGATGCTAGGTTTACACTGAAGTTAACGGTGCAAAATGATTTCTTCGCTTTTTTTTTTTTCAAATTAGGACTTCAAAATTTGGACATTTATTTTTTTCTTGGAATGCAAAACAAACTACAAATTCGGTGCCAAGGTTACTTCACTGGAACTTGTACTTGAAAGTTTATAGAGTTCAGTGTCATATTAACTTAACAGTGAAGTAAGTCGTACAATATTTAAGATTTTTTTTAACTAGGACTTACAAATTTGAGATTTCTGACCTTTTAAGGCTTCGGGATTTTCAGATTTCGGAACTTTTCACATCTCGAAACATTTGAGGTAGCAATATTTTTCAGATCTCAGGACTTTTCGGATGTGACCATATTTCAGATCCTGGGACTTTTTAAATCTTCGGACTTACCAGATTTTAGAAATTTTCAGATCTGAAAGCTTTCAGATTTTGAGACTTTACAGATCGTGGATTTTTTGATATCTTGTAGCTTTTCAGGTTTCGGAGATTTTTTCAGGCCTGAGGACTTTTCAGAACTTGGGACTTTACAGATTTCGGGACATTTCAGGCTTCGTAACTCTTCAGATCTCGACATTTTTCGGCTGAAAGATAATCTTGAAATGGGAATTCTCGTGGCCTTTTTTTTGAAATTCTCAAGATTTTAAATATTTTGATTGGCTTTTTGGCTTTGCACACTTTCAAACGATTTTTGCAGAAGTCTTGTGGTTGGGGAAGAGGAACAAAAAAAAAAAACAATTCCTCACCTTCACTGTACATGACCTGCATGCCCTTTGCTTTCCTATAGACGTAGGTACCACTTAGGAGATTACTTTTATTACG
The DNA here is from genome assembly GCA_946251815.1 of Dasysyrphus albostriatus. Lineage (NCBI taxonomy): Eukaryota > Metazoa > Arthropoda > Insecta > Diptera > Syrphidae > Dasysyrphus > Dasysyrphus albostriatus. Next base: position 28,493,400 of record OX276337.1, on the reverse strand, counting down.
ATCCTAGTGATCTCGGAAACACAACTATTAATAATGGGTTTAACGAGCAAGGAAGTAGTTTTCAAGATTCATGTGGTATCACAACGGACCAACTTTGGTCTAAGTATGTCAGTATTAACTATTGCCAGCCACTTCCACCTAACCTAGCCTAAAATTTCGGGTCTTTTCAGATCTCGTGAATTTTCAGATGTTGGAACGCCTTAGATTTCGGGACATCTCGAGATTTTTCATATATCTTGGAACTTTTTAAATTTTGGAACATTTCGAGACAACTTGAAAATTTTCTCATCTTGGAACATCTTGAGACTTCTGATATTTTTGGATATCTCGGAACTGTTAAGACATGTGGGGCCCTTTCTGATATCTCGGGACTTTTCAGGCATCTGAGACCTTAGAGACATCTTGAGACGTTCCAGATGTCGGATCTCTTTAAATCTCGGGACATCTCGGGATATTACATACATACATATATACTGTTTTTTTTTTATATCTCGGAACATGAAGACAACTTGGGACTTTTCAGTTCTCGCGACTTCTCCGATATCTCGGGAGTGTTCAGACTTCTTGGGGCCTTAGATACATTTCAAGACTTTTCAGAGTACTCGGAATATCTCGAAACATCTCAAGACTTTTCAGACTTCTTGGGCCTCTTCAGACATTTCAGAATTTTATAAATACCTCGTCACACCTCGAAACTTCAAAAGACGTCTTGAGACATCTAGTCTTGCTTTAGCAAAATATCGTCGATATTCATTCATCAAATTTATGTCAAAAAAACTTGCTTGTGATCGATCTATAGCCCTCTTGGTTGACTGTTATGGCAATACCAGTTTGGTAACCGAATAAGTATAGACCGTTTAAGAAAAACCAAAATTTGAAGCCAACAGTTAATTTATCGGGATACAATTGGTGCTAGTGCATCTAGTGGGAACTGGACAATATAAAACTCCATCCATTCATCAGAGAATTGATAATTCGGCAAGATGGTTGTAAGTTGAAAATAAAAATCAGTTAGTAAGAAGTTTGTGTGATTTTGCAAATATCATTTTAAGATCCAGACACATTGTTGAACGCTCTACGATTCCATGGTTTCCGTGCCAAATAGCACACTACTGAATAATTTACAACAAAATAAAAAATACTATAACCCTACAATGTACGTTCCTCATTAGTCAAGCCCAAAACCCAATATTTTAAAACTTTTAATACAAACTTAGAAAAAATAGTTTTTTAAAAATGCCAAACACCCAAATAATTTTTTGACAAAGATTTACCAGAAAAAAATCTAAAGAAAATATTGGTGAGAGAATAACATCCCGGCTTAAAAAAGGCGAGCTTAGTCAAGGCCCTGGAAATTTTTCCATCTGACAAATAAAAAATCGTATCCCAGGATCGAATCCTAAAAGGGACAATTTTTTCTCTGCAATTATTTTGTCGCTGCTAGAAGCAAGAAGGATAAAAATTGGCAAGAGCCTAGTCAGTTTTGATAGTAACCCTTGTTAGTATTTCTTCAGAACTCTCTTGTTCCCCATCAAAAACTCAATAGTTTTTTCAGGTGGGATGTTAATAATTCCCGGGTGAAAAAACAATGTAAAATTTTTAACGAGACCCCAGAAACTTTCACATTGATGCTTTCAAGGCCCTAACAAGGGAAACTAAAGAAATTCTCTAGGGTCTCGTCAGTAATTTAACCTTTTGCCTTGAGTGGTACCAACAGCAAAAGAAAAAGTTGTCTCATTTAGGATTCGCTCTTAAAATCTTCTATTTTCCACCGCAAAATACTCGATTTTCTTCGAGGATTTGAAAATTTTTGCCTAAAGAGACAACAAAAAAATAAAAAAATAAATAAAAAGTTGTCTTATCTGATATTGGAAATCGAAAATCTGACAAAAAACTCATACAAGCTTGGAACAGCGTTCATGCGCTGTTCAAAAGTTGGTTTTCTTTGACATCTCGTCGACAAGACATGGATTTTTCTGCCTCCATTGGTCTTTTTCTCCAGAGGTTCATAGTCCTAGCATGACTCATATCTAGTGGAGCCGGCATGTTACAATTGTATGATGGGTATAAAATGTTGTTTTTTTTTTTTTAGTTTTTTTTTATATGTATATGGGGTATTTGTGATGGGATAAAGAAACTTATCCAACAAGTTCTTTCTAGCGGGGCCTGACTAGTATTTGACAAGTTTTCCTTGTCTAGATTGCCCCTACCGAAGTCTTGTCCGGGCCTTGGCCAAACTTGACAAATTCTTGTAATTTTTCCAGGCAGATATTATTATTTACTTAACATTTTTACTGGTTCTTGTATTAAAATTTCAATAAAAAGTTAATACTTGAATCACCCTGTACACATTAAAAAAAAAACTCAATTACACTCAGCTTAAGGCCAATTTATTCACAAATAGTTTGCGGCCACTGTTCAATCTACGCACAGTTCAATTTAGCGCCATATATTTTTTTCTTTATCATAATATCTTATCTACAAAATTATATACATACACATAGCAATACTTAATTGTAATACAAATAAATAAGGCGGCGACATGTCTGTCACTCATTCCATCCATCTACATATAGTTGATGTTGTCGTCGTTGCTTGAAATGTCGAAAGTTACTCTTTTCGAAATTCAGTGTGTTTTATTGTTTGTGTCTCGAAGCACTAATACATATTACTAACTATTCCTCCCTTAGTGTCAATTTAAAATTCAACGGTGACTCTGGGATGTATGTTGAATTCACTTTATAGACCAATTCTCCGGAATTGTATTCCACTTTGTACTTCCGGAATATCTAAAATAAAACACAAACAAAAAAAGAGTCATCATCATTTTCATTAAGTTAGCTGTCGTTCCTCTGTCTGTGAAACTACAAAACAGAGCTCCTCTGGTGGCAAAAACACGTACCTTTGCTAGAATCGTATTTAATTCAATTTCAGCAAATCTCCGGCCAACGCACATTCGTCGTCCAAATCCAAAGGGCAAACTCACAAAGGGATGAATTTTCTGACCAGCATGTGGACATGTTACGCCTACACATATACATACATACACATCCATGGGTGTATACGTAGATATACATATATACAAAAAAAAAGAAAGAAATTGGAATTAACTCACAGAAATGAATGAAGGGTTGTTGCTGTCAGAAAATAGAGAACCTAAAATACTCACTCGGTTCAATTTGCTTCATCCAACGTTCAGGCATGAAACGCTTTGGCTCTGGAAAATATGTTGTATCGTTGGACACCACCAAATGTGGGAAAATCACATGGGTCTACAAAAAAAGAACGAACGGAGCAATTTTAATAAACGAGTATACCTACACACATAGTAGGTTTAGTTATGAGGAGAAAAATGAGAGTAAATTTTTATATTCAAGAAAATTTATTTTAAAGAGAGATTTTCGTACCCTCCAACCTCCAGACCAGGAAAACCTCCCTTTTCCAACATATAAATATAAGTCGGATGTGTGTCTGTGTAATGGGTGGTTTAGCCAAAGTCTTATGCTTTGTATTCTGGCAAAGCTTCTGACATATGAAGTCTATCGCATAATTTTTCCTGAATGACAACGAAATTACCTTTTTAAATTGAAGTCCTATTTTTTTTTTATTTTTTTGTAGACTGCCTCTTTTGACTTATGTACATATAGCTTATTGGCTATATAAAAAAATACATATGTATGTATGTATGCACAAAGAAATAGGTTAGTTACCTCATATTTGTTCAAGTCATGTGAAAGTAATAAGAACGCAACCAAGCTAAATATGTTTTTTTTTGCAATAAAGTAAAAGAAAAAACAACTAAAAAAAAATCCCATCGAGACACAAAAAAAAATTCCTCCAGGGCAACGAGAAGTGTCATTTTTTATGTCCTTTTTGAGCATTCAGAAAACAGAATATTTAACAACATGTCTGCATAGGTACCTGTGAGAATTTTTTTCAAAGGTGAAATGTAGTGCAATGAAGAGGTTAACTCTTTTTTTAGGCAGATTTATCTAAAGAGGGTTATGACAAGCAAAGTACCTACTGAAATTGACTGTAAAGGCTTTTTAAATGAATTTTTTTAGAGATGAGTGTTCCTTTGAAAAAAGGTGTCATTTCAATGCAGTCGTTGCAGTAAATTGAATTTAGTTTTTTTTTTTTTTGAAAACCTTTTTTAAAATGTCTGCAGAGGAGGTTTCTTCACTTGAATTTAAATATAAATTTAGAATTCGAAGGAAAATGAAAATACATTATGTACTTCGCTAGAACGAATTCATGTGTGACTATGAAACGTGTTTTGTTGAGAATATTATATAGTCAGGTCAGGAAACCGAATTTCGTGCGTTTTTTGGCAGGGATCTTATTTTTATACCTGGAATTTTTTCCTTATACATTATGGATGAAATTCAGCCCAGAAGTCATTTTGGTTACTCTGTCGCCTGGATGCCATTTTATAAAATGGCGCCCAATCAGTTGAAAATGGTTAATACAAACAAATTTTAATTTCTTGGAAATTTCCATACTAAACAATAAAGATTGATGTCTTAAAAGAAAGGTTTTGAGTAAACGCATGTTCGGGTAAAATTTCAATTTTGCCACTTTTCGTAAACATATTTATTATTATTATTATATTATGTCAAAATGTGGTACTTCCCACCTTATTGTTAGTTTTAAACCTGAAAAAAAAGTTTCGGAAACGCCTCCAGACGTCAAAGGCGTGTTAGAACAATAACGATTGATACCTTAAAAAAAAATGTTTTGAGTAAACGCACCTTCGGGTAAAATTTCTGCGTTGTCACTTTTCGAGAACATATATTTTTATATGAAAATGTGGTACTTTCCACTTTTTTGGTAGTATAAATGTGAAAAAAGTTGTGGAAACGCGTGTTGGAAAAATAATGATTAATGTCTTAAAAAATATTTTGAGTAGCCGCACCTTTGTCTTAAATAGAAGTAAGTATTGCCTCTTTTCGCGAATATAATTTGTATACCAAAGAGTATTTTTTTGGAGAAAAACAAAACAGCTGTACTGTGAACTAACATTTTTTTTAACCATTTAAAAGATATTTTTGTTCAATATTTCAAGTAAATGTAATCAAATTAAATGGCTTTGTCTTTAAAATTCGTTTGTGCTTAAATATTTCTCGTTTTTGATTTTTATTTTATCAAAGTAAAGTTCACTTTTAAAGTTTTAATGACCTTTAGTCCAAAATGCGTTTCGCCCAGGTACAACAATTGGGCTCATCACCTAGTAAAGTTCACATAAATTTAAAAACTACAAGAACCTGTCATAATTTAGCTCGAGAATAATGTGCACAAAAGTTATTTTCTTGCTCTTAATTGTGACAGATAAGTGATATGCAGTAAGAAATGAAAATAAATAATTTTACAAGTCCCAAGTTTGATTTTTTGTCAACTTCTTGTAGAGTCTGAATTGTTGAAAGGAGCTTACGCACGATGGTTAGTGCATTGGACTGTCATGCCGCAGGTCTGGGTTTGATTCCCAGTCGCTACCACCTAAAAAAAATAGAAATGTTTTTTCCGAGGTACTGCCTCTTGCGAGGAACTTTCAAATCCTCCAAGAGTATACTTGTCATGAATAAGTGCTTCTCATCTAGCCGTTCGGACTCGACGAAAGCTTTGCAACAACACGCTCACAGGAATTGTTGAGAGTTGTAAGTCACAAGGCCCTGGATCTCCATAAGCTGTTGCGCCACCAAATTTATTTATTAACGTACGAGCATATTAAAATTGCTTAGTCACATTTTCGTTTTTTCATCCAATTCAGTTAGGGCTTGAAAAAAATGCCAAACATTCAGCCTCGGATTCCGCACACCCGAAAACATTAATGGGGGGTAAAATCAAAACCACCCCACAATTTGTAAAAATACAAATACACTGGAAGAAGTACTGAGAAGAAGTAAAAACAAAAATTATTGGGAATTTTATGTTTTGTACAATTTCCCTGGGGTTTGGAAGAACATAGCTTAATTGTAGGTACATCTTTTAGTCTTTTTTTTTGTCCAATTCTCTTCCAACATTACGCATAGCTACAGCGATTATATCTAGAGTCATTAATTTAAGGAGCATTCTTTGAGTCATCAAATGTTTTGAAAAATACCAAAATTGATACATTGATGTATTTTGAATTTCATTTTTTTTTTTTTGACTTTTTTTAATTAAATTAAAAATAATTTTACGAATCGGCTGTGAGGGAGAGTTTCAGCCCCTATATATCCCACCTCCCCCTGAGAAAAATTGTTCTTTTGAACAGAAGAGTAAAAATTTGCGACAAAGCCTCCTTTACCCTTTCAAAATAACATATCATAACCATCAAAATGTTCAACTATATAAAAAATTCAGAAAAATTATTTCGTTAGCGGGTGAGAAATTAACCTCTTAACCTCTAAACTTTAACACATAGCAATATAAATGATTCTCAGCAAACTAATACTTTATTTTCCCTAGAGCATTTTTTCCACTTTCTAAAATACTGTTTTGGTGTTCAAAAACCGGGTTTGTAAGAGTAAGTTTGTTGATTTTGGCAAATATTTTAAATTTTGAAAAAAATCAGATGGCAACCCTTAAACTGGGAAACAAATTGAAATTTCTCTATTATTTTTACTTTAATGATGAAGAATGAATTATATAAACCCTTTTTAGGCGTATCATCTAACAAATTTCTCAAAATAGCCACAAATGCCATATATTTTACTTTTAAATCTTAAAACTAACTTAGTTTGAGCGACCGTTTCTCGGTCGTTTTCAATACAAACATTTTTCTGACATTTTAATGAAAATCTCATCTATCTTTTATACCCATCTCTGCAGGTAGGAAGTTAAAGGCAAATAACGAAAAAAAATGACTTTTTATTTTTTTTGCAACGATTTTTGTTTTAATTTTGGTACTATTTTTTTTTCCGTTTCGATGGTAAATTTAGTTTACTAAAAAAAAATTTTCAACGTTATCTCGAAATTTTGCTTCGTTTTCAAATTATATGCAAAAAACCAAAAAGGATGCTTTAGCACCCCAACTCCAAAATGCAAATTCTTATTAAATAGCACACGGTTTTCCCATCTTCATTGACCATTTTACTGATTTTTACAATAAAAGCTCATGATCGTCTTAGTTCATTATTGCCCTTATTTTTAAGCCATAATAAAAAGCCTAGGACAGGGATGGCGAACCTTTCTGGACACTCGTGCCATTTTAAAAAAAATAAATAGATTGAAATGCCTTTGGCATGCCAACTTACAGTCTTGACCTAGTTTTCTAGTGACTACTAGACAAATAAAATTAATTCACAGTGCGCAGCATATTCGCCCCGTTTACCGAATCTGTCGAGTGGGCTGCGGTGGGAATCAGACTCAATTTTGACATTTTTACAATGAGCCAAATGTCAAAATTGAGTCAGACTCCATTCACAAGCTCTTTCTTCTGCTTCTGTAATTGGGGTGATTATTTTTAATTCAGCACAAACCCCGTCGTAAAAAATTTGTACTATGAATCCCCAAAATGTATCGTATCTTCTAACCTAGCCAAAAAATTAGCAATATTTCTGATTTGATGGAAACTGTGATCCTTTTTGTCCTGAATTCGAATAACGAATCTACTACGATGGAGCCTGAAATAAGGCTGATTATATTTTTTAAACTAGACAGTTTTCAATCTATTTTAATTAGAGAAACAAATTTCAGATAGCAAAAAAAAAACTAATAAAAACCAATGAAAGCACACTCACTTTTCTTCTTGTGCTCTCGATGCCAAATAGAGTATGGCTGTATTTCTTCACTGTAAGAGTCCTCAACCCAAAATGTCAAACTCAGATTTGAAGATGTCGCATGATGAAAAATATCATAATGTAGATTAATATTCTGTTTATTTTTCAACACAAAAAAAAGGTATCTTCGAAAACAAACATCTTGTGGCAAATATGTGAACTAAAAACTTCAAATAAAATTAAATAATGATTTTTTTTCGAAAAAAAAAGACTTTTATAAAATCTCTTACCTCGCAATAATAGGTTACTTTTTGACATTTTTTGTATTGAAACAATTTAAGAAAATTTATTTGTCATTTAGGCAAAGTTAGATTGTTCTTTTTTTCTTATAATTACACAGCCAAAAATACATTACAAAATTGGTCATTTATATGTTTTTCTAGAGATGTCGCAGCTGATGCTGCGATCGGATTCCTCTATTAATAACGTGCCTATAATATTTCGTAAAATGCTACTATTGACTGCCATTGGTTTGCTATCGCTGGCCTAGAAGATCATGTGTTCGAAATAGGGTTAATTCAATTGCGAAAAAATTATAGTGCAAATATTTAAAAAAAATTATTTTTTTCGCTTTGACATCTGCTACTGTCTGTTAGTAACGGGTGATTTTTTAGCTGGTTTGGTTTTGGCAACACTGGTTTTGACAGCTGACGTGTGTTTAGTACCTTGTGTCACTGTCAAACAGCTTCAGTTTGGTTTGCAATTTAACCATGGATCGTCTTACAAATGAACAACGCTTGCAAATTATTGAATTTTACTATCAAAATTCGTGCTGGGTTCGAAATGTTCATCGCGCGCTGCTTCCATTTTATGGTCGGCATTCTCGACCTTCTGAGCAGTCTATTCGAAAGATTGTGACCAAATTTCGCACCAAATTTACTTTGTTGGACATTAAACCACCAACACGCTTACGTACTGTGCGTAGTGAAGAAAATATTGCGGCCGTATCAGCTAGTGTGACAGAAGACCGCGAAATGTCGATTCGGCGCCGTTCCCAGCAGTTAGGCCTTTGTTACAGCACTACGTGGAAAATTTTGCGGAAGGATTTGGGCGTAAAGCCTTTTAAGATACAGCTGGTGCAAGAACTAAAGCCAGCCGACCTACCACAACGCCGAATTTTTGGTGAATGGGCTCTTGGAAAGCTGGCCGAGGATCCGCTTTTTTATCGAAAAATTGTGTTCAGCGATGAGGCTCATTTTTGGTTGAATGGGTACGTAAATAAGCATAATTGCCGCATTTGGAGTGAAGATCAGCCAGAAGCATTGCAACAGCTACCAATGCATCCCGAAAAAGCCACTGTTTGGTGCGGTTTATGGGCCGGCGGCATTATTGGGCCATATTTCTTCAAAGATGATGCGAATCGCAGCGTTACTGTCAATGGTGAACGCTACCGAGCGATGATAACAAACTTTTTTTTGCCCGAAATGGAAGTTCTTGACTTGCATGATATGTGGTTTCAACAAGACGGTGCCACATGCCACACAGCACGCGAAACAATGGCGCAATTGCGAGGCGAGTTTGGTGAACAGTTAATTTCACGTTTCGGGCCGGTCAATTGGCCGCCTAGATCGTGCGATTTGACACCATTAGATTATTTTTTGTGGGGGTATGTCAAGGCTAATGTCTCAAGGGACAAGCCCGCTTCGATTGACGCACTGGAAGCCAACATCCATGCATTCATTCGTGAGATACCGGCCGATATGTGTGAAAGAGTATGCCAAAATTGGACTCAGCGGATGGGCTACCTGAGACGCAGCCACGGTCAACATTTGCATGAAATTATCTTTAAACATTAAATTGCAAGGTTCAAACTATCGATTCAAATAAATATTTCATTCATTTTGTCGAATTTTTTGTGTTTTTTTTTTTTAAAGTTCTAAGCCTCTTAAAAAATCACCCGTTACAATCAGCAATTCTGATCAGCATAAATCCCTGTAAGTTTACATGTAAAAAAACGATTCTCTCTCCTAAACCATTTGCTTGATATCGGGCAGCGAAAAAACGACAGCAGTTTGGCTAGAAAAATGGTCAGTACTGTGGTATTCGTCAAATCGAACACCCTATTCATGTACTTTTATTCATAGATCGAACAACATTTAAAAAGTGTGTCCCTCTTTTAGAACTATTTATGCAGATAACCTCACAAATGCTCGATTGAGGTCTAGGTTTGGGGGATGTAGAAGGTCTTCTTATTGCTTTGGAGTAAGTATTCCAACCTAGGAAACCTAGTTTTTATTGACAATACGATGAGGGGTAAAGATTACCTAACTATTTTAAGAGACAATTAGCCGTGTAGTGTTACAAAACTGGTTGGTAACTGATTCATGGGTCTTCCAACAAGAAAACGACCTCAAGCAAACAATGAAATTTGTCTAGGAATAGTTACTCCATAGTACTTCGTCTAGTTTTTCGCTTTTATTGACTAGTGTACACTTTTTTTTTGACACCATAAAAATAAGGTGTTTTTTTGTAAAAGTTTTTCTACAATATTTTTTGCTAAGTCTTATATGGCAATTTATTGTTGATAAACCGCTTGAAAAAATAAGATCTAAAAAAATGATCGAATATATTTGCTTCAACATAGTTACAAAAATGCAGTTCAAAGCTGAACACTTTTTTTAACGCTCACGGTATTTTTATGTATGTTCGTGCAATCCAGTTATGCATTTTATTTGTTTTTATATGCCAAAAGCCTTTTTTTCACTCCTCCTGATGAGATTATACACAAATACAGATCCGATATTTTTTTGATTGCAATTATTATAATTTATCAGTTGTTATTACATCACACAAAGGACTCTTAACCATTTAATTATTTTTATTCCGGCAACTTTTTGTGACGTAACTTCTGTTATAATATTTTAATACCTGTTTTTTTATTCATGTTTTATTCTTTTAAGAAGAATGACCATGAATGGAAAGTGCCACCCCCCCCCCCCATTTTTCCAACGGAAACACATTGGGATTGTATTATATATTGTTTTAATTAAAAATATCGAATGCACAAGTATGAATTTTGTATCAGTGTATATTGGTTTCAGTATAACGGTGACGGGTATTGATGAATACATATATCTTAAAGTTAAAAACGCTTGGGGATTTTGTCCTCTGAAAATAAGCGAAATATCACAACTTTTACAGCTACAACTTTCCTCATAACTGTGCGTGGTTTGAGTCTTGTGCAATTCTCGAGGACACAAATTTATGATTATTTCAACAATTTTCATCCCACTTTTTCTATAAATAAATAAAAATCCCCTGAAGAATAGAAATTCCAATAATAAAAAAAAAACAAGTTCAATGAAAACCACTGGAACGAAAAAAAAACTTGATAATTTTTTTTTTCTTATTTTATGTTCATCGTGGGAAAAGCATTTCAACTGTGAATTAATAATAAATTATTTTATTGTCATAAAGCGCCATTGAGTTTCTTGTCTCTGGCTGGCTGGTGACATGAAAGCTATTTTCTAATACATATTTTTCTTTTCTTTTTTCAAAACGTCCTTCACCACTTGGGTGTTTTAAGAGCAACTAAAATTCACAATTTTTCTTTATTTCTTTTCGCTTTTGTTGTGTGTTCTGTTTTGCTTTGAAATCTGTGTTCTTCTTCTATACGATTACAACTACTCCAATGACGCGACGGACACATAGCGTGGTAGCATTTTTATTAAGGAGTACAACTCACTCTAAGGAAGTTTGTTGAGTAATTTCATTAAAAAAATTCTACGGCTCGTATTTGTGTCTTCAAAGTTTTGTTATGTTAATAAATCAATAGTAATGCTTGCGGTCAATGCGACGCGACAGAAAACATAAAAATACTAACCAAGCCAGTGACGAGACTATCCTCTCGACTCGACTATTAACATATTTTGTATCTTTTTTATTTTTGGTTATATTAAGTCAGTTTCGGTATGAAACGGCTGGAAATTTAATTAAGTAATGTAGACTTTGGAGATGAATTGAATTAAAAAGGACTTCTAGAGTAGACAAAAAAGGATGTGTGTTTGTATATTTTTCGTAGTACATTTTTTTTTGGTGGCAAATTAAAATTGCCAACAGTAGTCAAATCGTGTAGATTAATAATGAATCAATGAAAGGCTATCTCAAATTCATATTATTGGTTCGTGAACTTTTAATTAGGGTATTTTGGTATTTTGACATGAAACTTGTTAAGAGAATAGAATTTGTTATTTAATCGTTTCAAATATTAATCATGTACATACATAGATAGGTTTTGAGGTTTTTCAAAAAAAAAGGACTTACAAATTTGACCTTGTCTATTCTTGAAGGGCAAAAAAAAACTGTAAATTTGGAGCCTTTTCAATTTTTCAGTTTTTCAGTTTTTTCAGTTGAGGATTGTCTTTATTTTAATAAAGTGAATCTATTGAAGTCGATGTGTGACGCCGTGGATTTCATGATTTTCACCAGGCGCAGGCACAGAGGGAGGGCAGTAGGTGCAATTGCCTCCCCCTGAGCAGGAACGAACCAAGCATAAAATGTTAATTCATTAAAATGTCTTAAAAAATGGTTTTTCGTTCTACGTTTATAAAATTTTTCCTTTCCGGAAAAAAAAAGACTATATGCTTTTATTTTCCTGATTTTTCATTCCACGAAATTATTTAAAGATACTAAAACAAACGATTTATTTGGCCTCTCCCAGGTGTGAAGTGGAGAAAAATTCCGATATGCAAAAATTGCATTCAAATCGCGAGCAATTGTAAAGCTTATAACGTGGGTTTTATAACGCCCAATCTTCGAATTGAAAGTCTTTAATTAAAAACTTAAATGTCAGGCTACATTTCTATGCAATATTTTTTGAGAATAGCCAAATTGTTTCATACTAGAGAGCAGATTGAGTCGCACATCGATCTGATTTAACTTTTCAAAATGCAAATGTGAATGAAAAATGACACAGTTTCGAAAAACAATGTTCCAAAAAGTTTTACAAATATGTAAGAGTTTTTTTTTCATAGTTAAATGTAACCCGGAAGGCAGCAGTGGCACTTATCTACATTTTCAAAAAAGGTCAATTTAATTAGTTTTAAAAATTCTAACTTTGCTTCAATGCTCAGATGAACAAGATTAAGATATTTGAATAAATTTTAAAATGACAAACTACTTTTTTGTATAAAAATTATTGACAAAAAATAGGTACTACAAAATTTCATACTAAAAAGATGCTGGATACGCATCCGTACTTTCACTAGAAAACTCACGAGAGTAACTTTCGGATGTCTTCCCCTCTGGTGAGCTTATTTCATGAATGTGTCCGAGTTTAACACTCTAGAGCTTGCCCCCATCTTTAAACTCTCTTTCGTATTTCGAGTGCGGTTCAGTATGCAACCATGTTGCACATCTTTTTTAGCCATAACAAACGTTTCTGATGGTAATACAGTAGACGTTCGAAATAGTGAAGTAATAAAAACAAGGCCTGTTCAGTGGTCATTCTTTCGAGATTGTTCACTTTTCATTCGGAAGTTCTTAAAGGCGTTCTAAAAATGAATTTGATCCAAAATGCAAATTTTGTTCAATGTGAATGGTTTTTATTTTTATAAGTTAAGAAAAACCGAAACAATTCCCCAGTGTTCTCAAGTAATTTTAGATGCTTGTGAGTTATTTTTATAAAAATCCAATTTTATAGAAAATTTCGTGTGTTTACTATTTGGAGATTTATTAAATCGAGCGTCTACTGTACTCCTTAAGATTTTTTTCACTTTCATGGATGAGTTATAGGAACTCCCGTACTATTCATCCACAAATCAAACAAAATTTACTTCATCGAATATTTTAGAAACTACAGGTTTTCGCCCATTTACTTGGTTTCATGTTCCTTTTTTGTTGCCTCTGTGTTTGATTGTTAACGACACGGTGCCAGTCAATTTTGCAAACACATTTGACGTTGACGCACACATTCTCTGGCTTCTGTATACTTATTTGTTCCGTCACCTAGATTTTTTTACGGTGCGGTAAAATTGCATTGTAGATGGTATTTTCAAACATGCGACTTTAGCAAACTGCTTTATCGAACACAGAGCTATTGCAGTAAAACTTTTATTTGCTTTTTTGAATAGAAGACTTTTTCAGGGAATATTCTGCAAATACATTTCTGACTCAGATAACGGCCTTTAACTTGATTTTGGCCACAGAATCTTATCCCAGCAATGGCTGAAACTTTTGCTTGAACTCGAACGTTATGTGTGAAAATAGGAACATACCGATGTGCGATGATTCTTTCCGAAATTCTAGGTGGTACGAAGATCTAGAAGGAATTCAAAAACGCTGTTAAGACAGCACTGTGCAGATATAAAAGAGGTAATTGCGTTCTTCAAATTTGGAGTAGTATAAAAAGTACTCCAATTGTCTGTCGATCTTATCAAGATTATGGAAATTCTAGAAACAATTTCGCATTGGTGTGACCAAAAATTGTAAAATAAGCACTTTCAGCTTTTAGATCGATATTCTTCTACACTAGTAAAAAGCTGTTTTTTTAGGAGTTTAAATTAACTTTTGATTGTGAGGGCTGTGAGAGAAAAATATACCGGAAAATGAGGCATATAAAGGAACAATTACGTACAAGTGTTTTTATTGTTGAATACCTGTACGTTTGTTTGGACTAAGCATGCTTCAAACAAAAAATGCCACTAAATTCAACCATGTGTTTCTGAGAAAATAGTCACACTGGCCACTTTTCAATATTCTTAGTATGACTCCGAAACTGAACCGAATTTGCAAATTTTACAATTAAAATTTTGAATTCGAAGTTAAATTTTCCATTGAAATGGATAATTTGAAAAATTGTATAAAACAAATTTAAGCAGAAAAAAGTTAACAAAAACCAACATAAGATTGAGGTTGAAAAATCTTTCATAACTTCCATTCCTTTATACAACTACTATTTTTAAGACCATAAACCACTTGAGCATAAGAGCAAGGACGTGCGATCCAGTTCTGCATTTTTTTTACAACAAAAAATAACGGTACCTAAAATGCTTGTCGCAAAAATGGTTCCACAATTTTTTTTGAAAAAAAATATACAAAATACTTTTAGAAAAGGCTACCTTTGGATGAAAACAATTTTTCAAAAAATAGTTCTTAATTTGTTTGTTTTTGACTTTTTTGAAAACCTCAATCCAGCTCGGTCAAATACGCACTCCAAATTGGTTGACGTCGATCTCCACTTGTTTGCGCCACCTAAGGTGGGGTTTTCCTCTGCTGCGCAGACCATCAGGGGTGAATTCGAAGACTCTCGGGTTGGTGCGTCAATGTCCATACGTTCCACGTGTCTCAGACATCTTAGCCGTTGTATTTTCAGCTTTTTGACCAGGCTCATCGTTAAATTTTCTCCTCCATACTCCATCGATGCAGACTAGACCTAAGATCTCCCGAAGAATTTTTCTTTCAAAGCACCCAAGGAGATTTTCATCCATTTTTGACAGGGTCCGTGCTTCTGCCCCAAACAGCAGAAACGGGATGATAAGGGTCTTATGAGATCTCCTTGGTTCTTTGAGAGAGGGCTTTATTACTCAAATGCCTTCTTAGTCCGAAGAAACAGAGGTTGGCAAGTGTTCCTTGTTTGATCTCTGCACTGATATCATTTTGCAATGTAATAGTTGAGCCCAGGTAGACAGCGTCCTTGATGACTTCGAATTTGTTCCTATCCATCGTGATGTTTTGCCTGAGTCGACGACGTTGCGGTTCCTTTTTCGATGATAGCATATACTTCGTCATGTCCTCAATAAAATCCAAACACATTTTCGCCACCTTCGATTAAATACATGCAAACGCGCCGGTAGGAGCTCGCTTCGATCTCCCAATGATGTCAATATCGTCATAAGCAAGTAGTACCCTTTTTAAAATTTTTGCCTCTGTTGTTGACTTACGAGTTGCTTAAAATTGCTTCAAGCACGATGTTAAAGTGGTTGCATGATAATGCATAGCCTTGCTTCAAACCTTTCTTGACATCAAAGGGTTCGATGGTGTTCTTGCCGACTTTGACGGAGCAGCGAGATGTCCCCATCGTCATCCTACAACACTAACAGTATTGATTTTCAGTTTCTGAAAAGCCAAAAGTCCATTCTTTAAATTTATTTTCGAATTAAGTTTTTTTTGAAGAATATTTTTGGCAAAAAGTTGTTCCAAATCAACTTTTTGAAAAGAAATCAGTTTTGATTTTTTTAAAATTTTTTTAATCTGAAAATAATTTTTCCTGAAAATATTCATTAAAAGAACTTAATTTGAAAAGAAATTATAAGAAAAAAGTTCTGGCTTTCTAAAAACCTGCAAAACAATTCTTTTAGTGTTGCCGTTGTTTTTTTTTTTATTATTATTTTTTTCTATTTAATTTATTTTTTTTTTTTAATAAAATTTCCCCACCTGTCCAAGCGGGAGGAAATACTACCCGTCCTGTGGGTTTTTTTCATGTCTACTTCCAACCTACCTACGCTGAAAAAATTAGGAAATTTTTGTTTCTTCATTTGGAGTAGATTTAAGGTCCATCCAAGATGAACTTGTTTTTAACGAACAATCTAATGTATGCACATTAATAAATAGTTAAGATTTGTGTATTTTTTTTGCTTAAAAATGTTTTAAAAATTTTCTATATAATTTTTTTTTTATTGCTCCAACGATATTTAATTTGTTTTCCTTAAATTCATATTTGACCAAGAATAAGATGGCATATTTTTTCGCCTCAACCTTTTAAAAAAAAGTTGTTTTAGGTCTCGTTGGTTTGGGAGCGCCTTTATTAGATTTAAATATCGAATGTCATGTTCTTAAACATTTTTCTCTCATAATTTTTCATACAGTTTTTAAAATCCTAAGCCTGTTGGACATAAGGGCAAGTACGTGCGACCCAGTTATGCATTTTATTTAACGCACAGCCAACACTGATACAATGTACTTGAAGTAAGTACTGTCATTTTGGATTTTCCAAAAACAAATTGCTATTTTCAGAGTTGTAAAGTACTTAAGTACAAGTACTTTATAAGTACCCAGTACCTTGAACTTGTAGTTGTACTTGAATTAGTGCTATTTACTTGGTACCTGAAAAAAAAAACACCAAGTGCAAGTACTTTGTCAAGTACTAAGTCAAGTACTTTGTTCCAAGAGTACATGTAATTAGTACTTGAATACTGCCCCAGTACATTTTAAAGTACAAGTCCATTTCAAGTACTCTTTAAGTACAAGTCTATTTCAAGTACAAGTCAATTTCAAGTAATTTTCAAGTATAATTTGTTAAGCAGTCTGTTTGAGTAATCGAATAGTGACGACCATTGTAAGACTTTAGCGAGATAGTGCCAAGACGCCTAAAAACAAGACGCCTTCAGCCTCCGTGATCGGTGTTTTGAGTTGAAACAGTCATTATTCGATAGCTTTACCAGACTACTCAACGAGTTATACTTGCAAAGTACTTGAAATGGATTTGTACTTGAAAATACTTGAAATGGACTTATACTTGAAAAGTACTTGAAATTAATTTGTGCTTGAAAAGTACTGGGCAGTATTGTACGTAGTACGTGTACTTGGAAAGAAGTACTTGACAAAGTACTTAAACTTGGTGTTTTATAAGTGTACAGTACTTGTTTTTTTTTAAAGTACACGTACAAGTAGAAGCTACTGGGTATTTGACTGGCGCTTGTACTTGAAAGTTTACAAGTGTAGCTGTTTTGTGCTGTGTGCAGAAATTTTATTTTAAATTTTTTGTTCCACCCCAAAACATCAGACCTTACACTCAAATAACCAGGAAACTCTTATAAAAACAATAAATCTTCACTTCCCGTTTTAGAACGAATACCACATGCTTCTTCCCACCGTAAACTAATTTTTCCTTAAAGGTCATGTTATTGTTTTCCCTTTATTTGACATAAATAATATCCAAATATTAATTTCTCTCTGTGTATTCTTAAATGTCAAACCAATATTGAACGAAAAAATAATAAAAAAAAAACCTTTCAATAATCCATCAGAAATATATGATTTTTACAATACTCAGAACTCATATTGAATTGCAACCCATTCGAATGGATTTAATGTAATCCTTAACGATCCTGAGCCCAGTGACGACCAACGACAGTGATGGATATACTATATACACACACACATATGTCGATATATAAGGATAAGAAGATTAAACTCACCCCCTTTGGAACGTGATATCCGCCAATGACCGCATCCGATTGAAGACTCCTACCATTCGCAATAACCACAGGGTACATTCTATAAAATCCAAAAAGGAAACAAAATCTCATCATTATTTGTTTTGTCCACTCGCCCACTCTCTCAATGATGTCCAAGCACCACACACTCTACACTACACAAACCTTAAAGTCTCCTTAATGCATGCCCGCAAATATGGCATCCGTTCTAAGACGTTTTGATTTATTTCCGCCTCCCGTTTTGGAAATATTGACTTAAGCTCTTGGAAGAGTAATTCTTGTTTATCGGGATTCTTACTCAATTGATAGATTGTTGAAGAAGCTGCTACTGAAGTCTACATAGAGGGAGAGGGAGAGAAAAACTTTTGAAAAAAAAACGTACTTTTCATAGATTTTCGAAGAACCAACCGTATCGACTCCAACTAAAAATAAATCTAACGCAAGAATGGCGGCCAATTTGCGATTGCCGGTCTTATTAACAATTCGTTCGACAATCGAAATATCGGCCTCGTCTCTGACATCCGACCGGTTGTGGGCCTTGTCCATGGTCAAACTGATGTTCTTCATGCAGATTCTGGGTGGGCGAAAGGAAATCATGAATATGGCAGTGATTATATACCCAAACATTTCATTCAATTCCGAAATATGACTTGCAAGAAACTGTGTATATACAAATCGATAGATGCATGGAACTCACTCTGTGAAACTGTCAAGAGCCGCAACGAAGGCACGGTACGCTTTGGTCGGATAGAAACGCCAAATTGGCATTCGCAATTCAAGTTCGGGTACTGCCCAGAAGAACGTATTGATTGCGTTGATTATTTTTTGGGAATCCTCATTTCCATCGGGCGATAAACATCCGAGGCGTGTGTCCAATGAAACTCGACCGACAGCTGAAAAAAAAATGCAGTTTTTGAGGTTGATCAAAGTATGAATTGGAATTTTGATTGCAATTGCAAAATTCTACTAGATATATTCCTTTTGGGAACATTTGATTACATTCAAGTGCCCATTTGTAGAGTTCGTGCAGGAAATTTCCGGGAAGTTCATCATTTTCATTGCGCATCTCATGGATTCTGTTTTTGGAAGAAATCACAATTTTTTTTTTGTTAATTAAACAATTTTCAAGTGAGTGAATGTGTGTGTATTTGTTGAATTTACCTTGTCATGAATTCAGACGCAATTTCATTAAGTGGAGGAATATATTTCTTTGCTGTGTTTGGCTGCAGCAGGATGTGCTGAACTTCCTGACGAAATGTTTCCCATGTTTTCCCGTGTCTGTTTTTTTTTATTTTTTTTTTGTAAATAAAACAAAAATAAGGAAAATAAAAAGTTTTATTTTTTTTTAGGGTGGATGGTGTTTTTTTTTTTTGGAACATACACTCCAATTAAGCCAGCAACATCACCAAAAAAATCTTTTCGAAGTTGTCCTTTGTAGTGCTTCAGGGATGGCATTGATGGTCTGATGGGGAAGAAAAAAAAGAGAAAAAAACATGTTTATTTGCTTGTTTAACTTGTAATATATCCTCATATAGACATTATGATTAATTGCATGAACTCAAGGCAAAAAAAATATGAACGTTACATAAAGAATAAATTCATTAAATGCTCCTAAGGATATAAGTAAGATAAATTGAGGGAAGTCTTATAGGGAAGGGAATAAAAGTTGAGTAAGAAATGGAATTCTTCTTTAAACCATCCTGAAATCTTAAGTTTTGGAATGTCTTTTGTGTATTATTTTTAGAGATAACATAGTTTGTCGAAAAAGAATTCTCCCAGAGGTTTTGTTACCGCCTGAACTTTTTTAACAAGAATAAAAGAAGTTAGATCTCTGCTATCGCACTGGAATTAAGCTTTATGAATAATAGGTAGCTGATGCGAAACGAAAATCACAATGAAATTGTATTCGAAGATTTTAGTTCTACTTTTTGTTTTGCAGTTCGTTTTTCGTTTAATGAATTTGATTAGTGTAAAATTATTTGGAGAAGTCTACAGTCTCTTTTTCCACACTCAATTAATTATTCATATGAATATTTTGTCGCTGTGTTTTCTTAGGCACATTTCGTTGTTTTGTTGGAAACCAATTTAAAGTTTCGTTTTGCAGCAGCAACGTAAGCACTATGAGGGCTGCCGTTTCAAGCGAAGGATCTTTTAGTTCAAAATAAAAA
This sequence comes from Dasysyrphus albostriatus, assembly GCA_946251815.1. Lineage (NCBI taxonomy): Eukaryota > Metazoa > Arthropoda > Insecta > Diptera > Syrphidae > Dasysyrphus > Dasysyrphus albostriatus. Next base: position 28,473,318 of record OX276337.1, on the reverse strand, counting down.
CAACTCTTTGTTACAGCGTTTGGGCACAATTTTTCCATAATCTGTTGGTTTTACGAAAAAAAGATTTAAAAAATCGAATTACAGTCTTGCCAGGAAACCGAATCCTGTGATTTTTTTGGCGGGGATCTTTTTTTTATGACTGTAATCTATTCCTTCCACATTTATACTGAAATTTAGTCTAAAAGTCATTTTTGTAATCATGTTGCTAAGCCGCCATTTTCATAAATGGCACCCGAGTATGTTACCTTAAAATGGCAACACTGACATTTTAACCGAATGTGCTTCTACTGAACACCTAATTCTTAAGACGTCAACCATCTTTTTTCCAATTTTGGCATCTGGAAGCCTTTCCGCAACTTCTTTCATGTTCAAAATATTAAAAATTTTCCAAAAAAGGGGAATTCCCACTCTTCGGTATGTATAAAAGTATTTTCCCATAAAGTAGCAATACTCACACTTCACTCCAAAGTTGCGTCTACTCAAAACCTTTCTTTTAAGACATCATTCGTTATTTTATGAAACCCATACGTTTAACGTCTGGTGGCGTTTACTTTTTTCACGTTAAACTCTAGGTACAAAAAGAGACGGAAGTTCCACATTTTGACCTACAAAAGAAGTATTTTCCTTCAAGGTGGCAACATTAAAATTTTAACCTAAGTAGCGTCTACTCAACAACTATATTACAAAATGTTAATTTTTAATTCCCAACACACGTTTGATATTTTTATGTGTTTCTGCAACTTTTTTCATGTTACAATATTAAAAATGATCAAAAAAGTGGAGGCTCCACCTGTTGATTTAAAATAAGTATATTCCCGAAAAGTGGCAGCACTGAAATTTTATCCGAGGGTCCATCTACTTAAAAATTTTCTTTTAAGACATCAATCGGTATTTGGGTCATGGAATTTTTTAAGAAATTAACGATTTTGTTTTTAATTTACCATTTTCAACAGGTTGGGCGCCAATTTTTAAAATGGCGCCCAAGTGATAGAATAACAAAAATGACTTCCGAGCTAAATTTCATCCTTAATGTGTAAGGAATAAATTGCAGTCATTCAAAAAAAGTCTAAAAAACGTACGGGATTCGGTTTCCTCACCGCGCTTATTTATCCCTCCCTTAAAATTGTTTGCCATCCCAATTTAAAGGTTACTTTTAGAGAAATTTTCAAGTCGTCAAAACAAGGCTCTTCATTAATATTCAGATTTGTCGGAATTTTTAGAAGTATGTATCTAATATTTCTCTGGCTTGAGATATGTACTTCAAAAATATCTCTACAGGCGGACTACATTTTGCCGTGTGTGGAGTATTTCGTTTAAATGTCATCAAAAAGTTCGAAAAATAACACATTTAACAGCTTTATTTTTCAATCCATTAAATCGTGATTAAGAAATTGTGTGTTGAATTTATTTACAAAAGTGGGGTAGAAGTCATAATTATGTATGAGTCCAAAATTCTGATAACAAAATTTTGTATTTCAAAATTCTGTAAATTAACGTTGAAGAAATATTAGAATTTTAGAAAGCAGAATTTTAGAAAGCAGAATCTTAGATTTACAGGAGTATACAGAATTTTGGAATCGCAATTTTGGCACATAACTAAATTTTGGATTTACAGAATTTTGAAATACTGAATTCTGGATTCACAGAACATTGGAAAAGCAGAATAATGGTATACAGAACTATGTTCATACATAATTTTAGAATACCGAATAACGACCCGTTCCCGCAAAAGTAACATAAGCCGTGACCTTTTCAAGACAGTCTTTTTTTTTAAATGTATGCTCACGTATTTTTACTTGCGATTTATTATAAGTACTATATGGAAAGTTCTGCGTTCGTAAAAAAAATGAACTCGAGATTTTCATCGATGATAGGGAAGACGAAAAAAGTGGTTCTCACAATTCTGTCCGTCTGTATGTCTGTCCTTTCAGCTACAGCCTAAATTGCTTTATCGATTTTCTAAGAACTTGGTACATAGTAGTTTTTGGTAACTCTGCCAACACATTTTTTTATCAAATTTACAAAATCTTCTGGAGCCGTTTTTGAGAAATATATTTCTCAAAAACGGATCCACAACTTTTCTTAAAAAAATATTCAATAAATTTCCTTTAGTTAAGTTTGCCTTAATATGGTAAACCATTTTTCAAAAATTGTAATAAATGGTACCTCCCCCAAACATCATTTTCTTACTTTCGATTTTCTTCAAAACGATAATTCTTAATTCAATCATTTTTATTTAGAAGCTCCTACACAAAATAAATAATTTTTCTCACAAAAATTGTCAAAAAAAATATTTTTTTGGATTTTTAAAAAATCTTTCAAAGATAAAAAAAAATATTTTAAAATGGTTGAAGGTTTTTTTTTTTAATTCTTAAAAGTAATTTAAGAAAAAATTGCTTATATGAAAAAATACCTTACAAATGTTCAAAAACCGTTAGTGATTTTTTTCTAAAAAACGGCTCTAACGACTTCTATTATTAAACTTTTATTGTCCCTATCTATGCTTAAAAAATTGCGATGTATACTACCAAAAATTATAAAAATTTAGGTACAAATTGCAACTATTAATAGTACCTCTCACAGAAGGTTTTTTTTTTTAATTTTGAATTTTCCCACTTTCGGCTGAACAGATTTAGATAAAATTTAGAAATTAACAAATTTTCAATAAGATTAAGCAATATTGTAAAAAAAAAAAGTTTTCGAATTTTTAAAAAAAGTTTAAAAAAATATTTTTTTCAAATTTCGATATCTCAAAAACGGGTTAACAATTAAAAAAAAAATTGTTATATTCACATAAATAAATTCTTAATATAAGTATACCAAAAAATTTATTAAAACTGTTTTAAGAATTCGATTTGATCAAAAAAATTTATTAAAGAAAAAAAAAAAACTACTCCAAAGATTTAAAAATTGTTTCCATACAATTATATTCGATCAAGAATCAAGATGGAGTTTTTTTTTCATCTCAAACTTTCAGAAATTTCAAAGTAATTTTAAAGGGTGGTCATTTACGATTATTGAGTTTTTCACAATGCGGTTACCTGTCAAAATTCAAAAACTAAGCAATTAAAAGGGAAAAACAAAAAATTGAAAAAAAGAATTAAAAAAAAAAACTACTACGAGTAGTGGTTATTGATGATTAAAAAAACTTCTTCTAGTGAAAACATTAATCCAATTTGTAAAAAATCAATTTTTAAGGCGCAGCGTGCTTTTGGGCCACCATTTCTCAAAATCGATTCTCTCGAAAACTGTGGGTGGTTAAAAAAAAGTTAAAGGATAGTCAAAAGTGTTCATTTCAATGGTCCTCTTTTCTAAGAAAAAATTTGATTTTCGTTTTTCAAAAAGCTAAAGTTGTTGAAAAAATTTCAAAATTTTGAAAAACAATATTAAATAAAATTATTAATCATATTTTCACATTAAATTCGTAAGAATCCCTTTTCGGATTCAATTAGTTTTTTTTTCTGTATGGCAAGTATGTTCCGTTATTTTTGGAGGTACAAAATGTTCCTCTCTTAAGTCACCTTTAAGTATTTAGCTGAAAGAAAATCTCTTCAAATGTTAAGGCTTTACATCGAGGTCTCAACCCAACTCGCAAGTCTGAAGTACAATATTTAGGCAATTAGTTTTCTAAGTAAGCTTAAGGTGGAGATGCATCTGTTGTTATCAGGCAGATTCGGTTCACATTTTCACTTGAAATTACCCGAATTGAAAAAAGTCCTCAAAAAGCCATGAAATAAATTGTTAATTTTGGAAAGTTCTTTCATTTGAAAAAAACTTTCCAACTCTATAAAAATCTTGGGAGTTATTTCATTGTGGAGTTACTTCATTGTGAAGTTATTTCATTGTGGAGTTATTTCACTGAGCCAGGTTGGGCTGGGCATTTATAAGGATGTATTATTTGAACTGCGCTTCTGTCGTTATTATTTACAAAAATGACATATATAAAATTTCGTTACGACTCACTTTAATTTAGGTGTTAAGTCCATTATATACCCATGTTTTTTTATTTATTTACTCCTAGCAAATATAAGAGAGAACTAAATTGAGGCAATTAAAAAAAAAAAAAACTAAAAAACTTATAAACTTCTTTTCATCAAACCAAAATATCTAAAGATTTGGCCAGCTTTTTTAATGCATATAACCCTTTTATTTCTTATACAGACTAGACTATAGAACAAAGTTTTTAATCAAATATATCAGTAGATAAATCTTTTGCAGACAAAAAAAAAAATCCTCTGCCGAATGGATTAACACATTAAAACAACTGTGTTAAGTGTGACACTAAATTTAAATTGCGGTTAAGTTATGACTTTTTTATTTCAATCTAACCTCTAGCTGTGCTGTATGGAACTATGTTTACTTAATTTAAAAAGAAATCATCAGACCATTGCTTTCTTTTTAATATTTTGTATCTATTAAACTTTTGAATTCTCGCCATTTCAGAAGAACTTCTTAAGTCCAACAGCAATTAAACTTTCTAAACTTCTCAAATTGTCCAACTTGCCTTAATTACTGAAAGTTATTTAAAGTATTTGCTTTGAATTGCGATCGTTAAATTATGTAGAAAATTATTTGTAACTTTATTTGAACTGAGCAAAGTTTTGCGCCTATGTAGAATCTTTAATTTTGTTTTCGATAAAATGTCCTTAAAAACAATTCGCATAGTCATAAAAAACATCATAAAATTAAAGGAAAATAATTTTAGTAAATGTAATAAATATCTAAATAGGTTAATAGATATTCCAAAAAGTTGCATTTATAAATGTGTATGTACTCTGAAAATTATGTACAATTTCCCACGTATATTTCCCTTGAAAAAAAAAAAAACATTAATGGTCAACAACAAAGAGTCATTCATTCATACAAAAAAAAAAATAAATAAATTGAACTATTAAAAACTTATTATTGATGTAATCAATGTTTATTGTTTGAATTGTACATAATTCAACCATTACATAAAACGAAGTGACAGAACGGACTTACTCTCTACGCCAAAGCACCGTTGTTGTTAGTCTATCTTAACGATGTGTTTGACTTTTAGAATTGATCGAAAGTTTGTGTGTGACAATGTCAATGTCAAACTAATAAGACCCTACAGAGACACAAACTGTTTATGGTTTTTCTTTCTTTCTTTTTTTTTTTGACATTTTGACAATTTATTACCTGTCAGGTTGAATCGCACAAAAATAAATTGATGGTTTGCTTTGAAGACAAAAAAGCCCTTATAATTTTGCTGCGTGCAGACAGACTGGCAGAGTGAAAACAACCAAGACAGCTTGGCGCGTCTTACAATGCTGATGGTAGTGGTAGCACTGTTTTATTTTTACAACTTTATTGTCATATTCATTTCGAATTATGATTCGACAACTTCAATACACAAGAGCTTTGCTATAGTAAAATAATAGGTTTAGTTGATTTTTTTAGAGAGATACAGATTTATTTTGTTTTTATGTATTGTTCATTTGAAACAGTACTAATGTACAGTCGCTGTAATAATTATTCGTACTACTCGTATTAAATTTTTATAAAAAGAAGATTAGAAAAAACTGAAATTTTTAAATCACAATTTAAGACTATTTGAATAGATATTTTGACAAGAAAGAATATTGCATTTAAAGGTCTTTTTTATTGAATTATGTTTGTTTGGGACTTAAGCATTCCTAAAACCGAAAAAGTTACTCAATTCACCGTTGTGTTTCTGAGAGAATGGTCATACTCGCCTGAAACTTTTTTTTCAAAATTAAATCTCCTATGAAAATGGATGGTGGAAAAAATTTATTGAAATTTAGCTGGAAAAACAAAAAAAACTTAAATGTTCTCACCAACAAGGAATATAAGTTTTTGAGTTGTGCCATTTTCAGTTAAAAAAGTTGAAATAAATTTATTGTGCAAAAACTTTCGAAAAGTTAATTAACATTGAAATTTATTTTTTGAAAACTTGAAATCTCAAAATTGGGTTGATATATTTTAATTTTATTTTTTTGTGCATTGTAATGATTATTTAAATTTACATATTAAAATTTTATCTTAAAAATGTCCTAAAAGTTTCATATACAGGGTGTTCGGTAATCTGCCAGTAAAATTTTAGGTCGTGATTCTTGGGCATATTCTTAGAAATAAATTGTATGAGGAGGAAACTATCTCTTTGCTCTGAGGCAGGGGGTCAATTTCTGAAAAATTGACTTAAGTTGCAAAAAAAAAATACACAAATGGATCGCACGGACTTGCTCTTATGTTGAAGTTGCTTGGAATTAAGAACTTATAAAATATGAAAGTAACTATAAAAATATATATAAATATAGAAAAAGCATTTAAATCGTTCTTTTGTACATAAACAACTAGTTAAAAAACTTAGAGCCCAAAAACAAGTATGCTTTTGATTACTTGAAAAAATATGAATATTTATATGCAAAAAAAAAAATTAAAATCGTTGGAGCGGTTTTCTAATGTCAATTCTGAGTATGTATTAAAATATATTTTTAAACGTAGTTTCAAAAAAATTCATCTACTCATTTTTGAAATAATGAGTTTTCAAAAAAAAAAAATTTAATAGTTTTTTAAAAATCAAAAATTTATTTTTTTCAAAGTTTTGATATGCAATATTATTAAAATTATAAAAGAGCTTTTGCATAAAAATTATTATTAAAATCGTTTCAGCCGTTAATGAGAAATCGAAAATAGAAAAAACCGTTATATTGCAGGTACGGTAAAGGTTTTTGGACATTTTCGTTCTTATCAAAAAGTACACCTACCTACCTACACTGATTTATTCATTAAAATCGTTCGAGCCGTTTTTGAGTTAAATAAGCTTTTCATTTACGGTTGTAGGGGAAGTACCGTTATATTTGGTGCTAAAAAAAATTTTAATGTCCCCTCTGGAGAGTTACAAAAAAACCTTAAGTTACAAATTTGAAGCACCCACTTTTTTGGTGTTTTTTTATAATTGAAAAAATATGATGTTTGATTGTTATCTTGATTTTTTTTGCACGAATATAAAACTTGCCATAGAGTACCTACATATGTATGCATATCGCAAGTAAAAATATTTTTGTGTTCGATTAGAACAAAGTGAAAATATATATCTCCCTTAGATTTTGAGAAATAATTTTTTTCTTTCTTAAAACTCTGCAATGTTTTTTAATATAATTTTTACTGCACTAATTCATAGGTTGTTCAAGAATTCAAAAAAAAATGTTTTTTTTGTGGTTCAAGTTGTATATGAAAGTTGTATATTAAATCTGAAGCAGTCAACTGATTTAAATAAAGTTTTCAGTTATTACAATTTACATACGTATATCATAAAATATCAGATTATTTCCGCCCATTGACACTCCCACTTTTTAAAATTGGTCACCTTAAAGCTAGTGAAAATGAAAGGTGTGTTATTTTCACAAATTGTACCTAGGTAATAAAATCTATTACAATGCTTCCATACATGCATTTTTAACATCAGACTAAGAACAAAAAAGATTAAAAAAACTGTTTACCACGCCCTCTTTTGAAGGAGTTTTTGACAAAATTTATTTTTTTTTTAACTAAAAAATAAATAAATAAAATGTGAAGTAAAAAGCCTTGTTAAAAAGTTTTCATCACGCCCACTTTTTAAAGGTGTACTGACGAAAAGTAGCACATACGCACTAAAACTAAAAAAATAATCACTCTATTTCGTAAACGATAGTTCAAAGGGTGAAGAATGCCATACATTGTATTTTGTAAGGCCCTTTAAATAAATTACTTGAGAAGGTCGATTAAAAATTATTAAAACTATTTTTAAGGAAAACTTTTGCTATTCAATTCTTAAGTATTTATTTATGTTTATATAAGTAAAAAATTCAAACAAATTTTCAACCCGTATTTAAGATACTAAATTTCTAAAAAAAATTGAAACTTTTTTAAATTTTTTTAAATAAAAAAAAAAATTTTAATATGCAATATTTTTTAATCTTATTAGAAGGAATTTTTATATAAAAACTTAATCTAAATCTGTTAAGTCGATAACGAGGAAATTTAAAATTAAAAAAAAGAACTTTCTATGAGAGGTACTATTAATAGTTGCTATTTGTAATTTTAAAAAAATAATTTTTGCTGTATATTGCAGTTATTTAAGCTTACAGAAGTTTTATAAAAATCTAAGGAGCCGTTATAAGAAAAATAATATGCATGACTGGATCTCACGTCTTGCTTTTATGTTTAAGTTGCTTTGAATTAACACCTTTTAAAATTTGAAAGTAACTACAGAAGAAAAAATAGAAAAAATAAAAAAAAAAAATTTAAATCGTTCTTTTAACTAAACAACCAACAAAATTATGCAATTTACTTGAAAAAAATATTAATGCAAAAAAACAAATTAAAATCTTTGAAGCCGTTTACTTAAAAACTAATTTTCTATACATACAGTTTTGGTTACATTTTAAAATAAAGTTTTTTTATACTAATTTTGATTTTATGTATATTAAAACACAATTATAAACCTAAATTTAAAAATATTCTTCAACCCATTTTTGAAAAGATGATTTTTTTTTAGGTTTTTATATACCAAACCTTATTTTTTTCAAAATTTTGATATGAAATATTAATGACATTTGAAAGGAGCTTTGTAACTATAAAAAATTTTGATTGAAATCGTGGGATCCGTTAATGAGAAAGTCGAAAATGAAGAAAATCGTTTTATGTGGCAGGTACCATTAATAACGGTTTCGGTAATTTTTTTTTACCAGATAGTACACTATACTTACAGTAATCAACTGATGTTTTTTTTAATCAAAATTATGGCGTTTTTGAAATAAGCTTTTCCTTAACGGTTGTATGGCAACTACCGTAATTTTTGGAGCTAAAAAAAATCATCATTTCCCCTTTGCAGAGTTTACTTCATGTTCAAAATTTGAAGAAAATCGCTTCGGTGGTTTAGGCTGTAGGTCAAGGTACAGATAGACAGACAGACAAAAAGAATTTTTCCACTCAATTTTTTTGGTATAATATTATGTTTGGTTGTTATCTGTAGTTTTTGCAAGCAGCAGTAGCAAGTAAAAATATTTGTCTTAATGGTTTTTTATTATGAGAGGTACTTTACTTTTTTATATAAGTACATTTTTATCTTAAAATATTTTAAAAATTAAAAAAAAAACCCGAGGTTTATAAAAATCGAATATGTACTTTTCAATATATTTGAATAAAAAAAAATTCTTTAACAGATTTTAAAAGTCCAAACAATTTTTTTTTTGAAAATGTTGGTAAGAAAAACTAATTGACTTGCTTAGAAGCTTCCGTAGAAAAAAAAATTATTGAAACCAGAAATATCGTTTTGAAAAAAATGGAAAAAAAATGTTTTTTTGGTTTCCAAACCCTATAGCCTTTACTAAAAAAAAAAATTTATCGAATTTTGTGTGAGAAAAGTTGTGGAGTCATTTTTGAGAAAAATAAGATTTTGTTAAATTGCTAAAAAAAAATTGTATCGCAGTCACCGTTAGTTTTAGTTCTAAAAAAATGAAAAATACGTGTAGACAGAATCACCAGAAACCACTATGTATCAAGTTTTGAGAAAATCGATCCAGGAATTTGAGCTGTAGCTGAGAGAAAAAACTCTCTTCTACCCAAGCCTATTTTAATATACCGTGAAAACTCGACTGTATATAAAATAAAGAAGTACCAAATTGTGTCCCAGATTCTAGATTTTGCTACTTTATTTCAATTGAAAAAAAGTAAGTCTCTTTTAAGGTTTATTTCACTTTAGACAGAAACATAGTCGAATTTGTCTTTGTTTTTTCCTGAGAATAAAAATTGGTTCCTAGACCACCGCATTTTCGATATTAAATTGGTGCAAATCAAATTGTCTGTTCCTCCCAGTGCTATGAGACTATTGTCATTCCTGTGCATACACAGCTACTAATTCAATTTATCAAATTAATCTGCCTCACTCTGTACATTTTGTTGTTTTGTTTCTTTACTTAACTTACCATTCTCTGTGCTTAGATTTATTCTCACCACCCAAATATTCGGAAGTCAGATGAAACAGTAAAAGTACCTACTCTTTTTATTTTTTTGCGTTCTTTGGGTTTGGATCTTAATAAGTACAAAAAAATAAAAAATAAAAACGATGAGAACCATAAAATCCTTAAGACAATTTTTCAGATGAAATAAAAGAAAAATATATCAACATTCATTTATTATTGTCCAAATTGTTTTCGTCTTGCCTGTATCTTTTTTATTATGTCAATAAAAAAAAAATACTGAATAAAAAAATAAAAACCAATCGATTGTGTCTCTTATTGACTCATGCTCAATGAACTTTTTCTCTTCCATCACTGTTAGACTTGACAAAGACAAAATCTTCATAATGTAAATCATTTAGTCGAACTTAATCTGTCGGATTGCATTTATTATCTGGAACACAAAACAAAATCTCTAAAGATGATGCCCAACTTTTTTCTTTTTCTTTTGTTGCCGGCTAGACGTACAGTTTCATTCATAGAAAGCTTGCCGCTAGCTAAGTATCTTAATGCCGAGAAAATGGAGAGAATTAGCATCTGCTTATGAAGTTAAAATATTTCACATCTTGTGAGATTACAATTTGCAGAATAAATAATAATTTTAGTATTTTTTTTCTTTTTATGAAAAAAATATTCGATTATTTAAGAATTTGTTAATTGACTCAAGGTCGAGTTGGGACCGGAAAAAATATGCGAAAATACTCATTGCTTCAATGTTGTATTTTAGTTTTTTATACAAATATTTGCGAAAGTTTTTTTTTTTTTTTTTTTTTTTTGATGTGAGTGAGAAATCAATTAAATCATTTTTAGCTATTTGCATAATTTTTTTAAAAAAATTTCGTTAAGTTAGATTTATTTACATATCTCATTTTATGCAAATAATAGTATTTTTTTGGAAATCCAAACATCGCAAAATAATAAACGACAAGGATAAATAAGATGGTCAAGAAAATTTATTGTTTGGAATCGAGTATCTGGTAAAATTATTATTCTTTATTTTTCTATGCCAGTTCTCTTCACAAATGGCGATTTACGTTCTTTCAAATTTGGCTATGTTTACTTGTTAATAACGTGCTTAATTATAGCGAAATATTGTATATGATATCCCAAACCAGACTGATGCGGATGATTCTACAAGGTTATTCGGTGTCTGTTTAATGATTTATTATATCTAGTTTTTGTTTTATGGAAATTCTATCTATTAAATTGACTAACTAGTAAAATTTGAAAATTTGCATAATCTTATAAATAAAAAAAAAAGTTGGATGTAAAGCGAGTCATACCGAATGTAGAAGCTTTACAAATAATTCTTATGAAACATTTATTCATTTAAAAAATTTGAAACGGAGTCATCATCATCATCGGCTCGACAACCGGGGTCCGGTCCTGGCCTCTTTCAACAAGTCTCTCCACCTATCCCGGTCTCGAGCCGACGCCATCCAGTTGCGCACCCCAAGGCTTCGGGCGTCCTGGTCTACGCCATCTCTCCAGCGCAAGCATGGTCTACCACGCTGCCGTCTACCATAGAATGTACCACAAAAGACTTTCCGAGCAGGTTCCTCTTCGCTCATTCGAGCTAGGTGCCCTGCCCACCGGAGTCTACCGAGCTTAATTTTTGTCGCTATGTCTGCTTCAAGGTAGATTGCGTACAACTCATGGTTGTACCGTCTCCGGAATCGTCCTTCCTCACATATGGGGCCAACAATTCTCCGTAAGACTTTTCTCTCGAACGCGGCTAAGAGGTCACAGTGCCTTTTGCTAAGCACCCAAGTCTCGGATCCATACATGAGTACTGGCAGGACCATGGTCCTGTACAGCAGCAGTTTTGAAGTTATGGTTAGATTTCTGGATTTGAATAGCTTTGACAGACTGTAGTAGGCTCTGTTGGATTTGAGAAGCCGCCCGCGTATTTCTTCTTCTATATTGTTATCGGCTGCTACTGTTGACCCAAGGTATTTAAAGGATTGCACCACTTCAAATTCGTGCTCCGCTACCTTGATTGTTTGACCAACTATTCTTCTCGCATTCGACGCCACCATGTAATTTGTTTTACCTTCACTAATGTGCAGCCCCAGATTTTGTGCCGCCTGCTCGATCTGGATGAAGGAATCGTGTACAGCTTGTTCGGTTCTTCCGATGATGTCGATGTCGTCTGCGTAAGCCAGTATCTGGCTGGACCTGTTGACGATGGTCCCTCTTGTTGCCGTGCCAGAGTCACGGATTGCTTTCTCCAACGCCAGGTTGAAGAGGAGGCAGGCCAAACCATCCCCTTGTCGGAGTCCATTAAAGATGTTGATTGGTCTGGCTAGCAATCCGGCTATTTTTACTTGGCTTGTTACGTTGGTCATGGTCAACCTACATAGTCGTGTCAATTTATTTGGGATGCCGAATTCTCTCATGGCTTTGTAAAGTTCTACCCTGGCTATGCTATCATAGGCGGCCTTAAAGTCTTTAAACAGATAATATGTTGGAATGTTGAATTCAAGACATTTTTCCATCGCCTGCCTAAGGGTAAAGATCTGATCAGCTGTTGATTTGCCTGGAATGAAACCACACTGATATTGGCCGATGATTGTTTTAGCGTATGGGGTTATCCGGTCTTGTAGGATAGAGGAGAGTATCTTATAGGCGGTACTCAACAACGTGATACCTCTATAATTGCTGCACGTTGTGACATCTCCCTTCTTATGTATGGGGCATATGATACCTTTTCGCCAGTCTTCTGGCATTTCTTCATGCTCCCATACGTGCACTATGATATCATGAATTGCTTGACGTAAGGCTGGCCCGCCGTGGTGGAATAATTCGGCTGGTATGCCATCGGCTCCCGGGGCTTTGTTTTTTTTGAGCCGTTTTATAGCCTTCTCAACCTCTTCTATGCTTGGTGGCGGTAGCATAGGGTGTTCATCTTAAAGTAGTGGAGCCTCCACTTCTGCTGTGAGCTGACCATTTAGCAATTCATTAAAGTACACTTCCCATCGCTCCAGTATGCTTTGTAGATCGGTGATCAGATTTCCCTCTCCGTCCTTGCAGTATGTGCAGCGTGGTGTGTACTGCGTCATGTTTCGGACGGATTGGTAGAACTTCCGCGCCTGGTGCGGACCTCGCTCTCGGCTGTTCTCTATTTCACAGATTAGGTTCTTCTCCCAGGCTGATTTTTTCTGTCTGTGAAGCCGTTTTTCTGTTCTTCTGAGCTCTTTATATTCCTCTTCGCGTGCCCGCGTTCTATGAGATTGTTGCATTGCTCGGTACGCAACATTCTTACGTTCAGTCGCTAGCTTGCATTCATCATCAAACCAGTCGTTCCGATTTCTACGACTGCTGCCTAAGATGGAGTTGGCAGTACTAATGACGGTTGACGGTTGAAACGGAGTAATTTACCTAAAATGCGATAAATATCTAAAATGTTTAGATTTTGGTCTGCAAAATTAATTATGGGAAACAGAGGCCTTAGGATTATAGTTTCCTTTTACATCTTAAGCGCGGGAGATAAAATATTATTTTAAATTGAGAAATATTAGTTAAATATCCAAAATTAGGCCAAGTTGTACTCTTAACTCTCTGCAAATAAATAAATACTGCTAAAAACTATAGAGAATGGACTTTTAAAAGGAGATCGTTCTTTTTGTTCTGCCTTCAAATTAATTTTTTAAATATTTAATATTTTTTTTTGTTTAAATTTAAACTTAAAACTCAAATGTTTTAAATCTGCGTTCAAGAAACACCTTTAAATTCCCTTTAATTATTTTACCACTGCTAAACATTTTGTTTAAATATTTTTTTCCGTTTAATAAGAATCGAAATAAATCGATTTTTTAAAAGAGGTAAATTAGAGAAAATGTGGTGGTAGTTTTTAAATGCACTAATAACTTCTTTTTTTGATCAAATATATAACAGTTTATAAGACTGGTTTAAACCAAATCAAACTTTTCTTACTGATTTTGGCCTGCTGAATCTGAAGTCAAAATTTCGGTGACACATCACGTTTTTTGAAATATTTCAACATAAACATGTCAAAACTAGTTTTTTTTGGGTACATTTTCTTCACCACTAAATATGGTCTTGGCAAAACTTATATTGAGATCTCAAAGAACTGTATTTCATTTTCTTCTCAAAATTGCCAAGTTTCCAAAAATGACTTGCTTACAAAATTGTAAAACTGATGCTTTGAAACTTTGCCGCTTTGTTTCTTTTAAGAGACTAACTGTAGAGAGTTGAATCTATGGCAAGAATTATTTAAAATTGTGAGATCAATATTTCTTGTATCCACATTCGTTCTCCCCGACCAATATGTATTGAAATTAATCAATTTTAAAAATAAAGTTAATAAAATGGGTTGGGAAGCGTTGAGAGGAGGAATACCTACGCAAAGTTTTGTAATTTCAAAATCTGGTTTTACTGCACAGTGAAATAAAATAATGCGACAAAAACCTTCTTGGATTTTAGTAGGCTTAAATATTTCTTTTTTTTTTTCTAATCAAAATCTTCTTTACATACTTGACTTTATGAAGAAAAGTTCCTCCATCTCCGAAACAAGATTTTTTTTGACAGTGTAAACCATAGAAACTACGCAATTTTAAAGATTCTTCTGTAAAAAAAAAACGGTTCAATGTGAGTAAATACTGAAGAATAATGAAAAATCTAGTTTCATGTCAAAACTAGTATTATGTGGAATAAGTCCTCCAAATTTGAGCTGAATTATTTTTATTGCTAGGTCAACCTAATCTTAGAGAGCTCTATTCTTCAAATCATTAATATTTTTCAAAAATCAATTAAAACAAAACTGGACGTTATAGAATTCTTCTCAAATCATATTTTGATGTACAAAACTCAAATCTGTCATAATTTCAAACAATTATTGTTTTCAAAAATTTAATACACGAACCGAATTTTATGTTAGTCTTATCGTAGCAAAAACTAATTTTTTTACTGAGCAACGGCTATAAATCTCGGAACCAAACAATAAAAATAATATTCCTTTCAGCATGGCCATTTTTACAAAATGTTGACATTTTTTTTTTTCAATTTATTGATTTAATTATTTCTTTGAGTAAATTTAGTTCCCGTTATTACACTGTGTAACAAAAATTTATTAACTTTGAATTTTTGATAGCTTCGGCTTTTTTTGAGTAAAGCACAATTTGGATTCTCACTCGTTTTATAACTGTTAGCTTTAACAGCCTTAGGAAATGTGTTGGTTGCAGAATGTCACTAAAAACACATGATTTTTACTTGTGATATATGTAGGTATAGGCACTTTAAGGCAAGTTTTGGTTTCATGCAAAAAATAAATTTCGAGATAATCAAACATGACATTACGACGACACCACACCGACACCAAAACAGTCAGTCTGTTCAGCTACAGCTTAAACGGCTGGATTTTGATGATTCTGACTACACATTTTTTTTCATTTTTTTAGTACTAAAAATAACGGTACCTGCCAAACAATTTTTTTTAGCAAAATCATATTTTTCTCAAAAATGGCTCCACAACTTTTCTTAAACAAAATCAACCAACTTCGTTTGGTAATAGTAACCTTTGGATGGAAAAACATATTCCAAAAAATAGTTATCAATGGTACCTCCCCAAAGAACCATTTTTTTTACTTTCGATTTTCTTCAAAATTATTATTTTGTTAACAATTTTTGATACAGAAGCGTCTAAACAATGTTTCTTACCAACATTTTCGAAAAAGTTTTTTTTTGATTTTAAAAAAATATAAATTTTTTTTTAGTACTTCTTTTAAAACTTTTTTTTTTTTTTTAATTTTGTATCCTCTCACTATCGGATCAACAGATTAAGAATAATTTTTTATATAAACATTTCAAATAAGATAAAAAAATAAAGTATATCAAAATCTTCAAAAAAAAAAAAAAAAAAAAAAAAAAAAAAAAAAAATGAGTTTTTAAAAAGCTTTATTTTTTTTTTTTGAAAATTCGATATGTCTAAACAGATTGACAATTTTTGTTTTTATTTTATTTTTATAAGCACATAAATGAATTGTTATGATTTGCATATCAAAACTTTTCCTAAAAATAGTTTTAAAATTTGATATTTAAAAAATAATTTTTTTAGAAAACCGCTCAATTTTTGTTTTCCATATAATCATATTCAATCAAAAATTAGAATAGCGTTCTATTTTTTCAAACAAAAAATTGTTATTTTTAGAAATAAATCAAAAAATAGTTTGGAAAAAAGTTTTATGTGAAAGAATTTTTACAAATTACATTATCTATACACCTTTTTAAAAAACACGATCCTCATTTAAGGATATTTCAAACATAAACTTGACTCAAATTCTGACTTTTACAATACTTTATGACGTTGATTGCGAAGCCCCTGTTTGAAATAGAAAAAATAATAGGCAGTACCACTGAATTAAGCATCCCCAAATCATTAAGTGTACCGAATTTCATTAATATGTATTAAGAACTGGCGTGGAAAATGATTTTTTGCAAATTTTTTTCCAAAATTCAACAAACGGACCACTGTGCGCCGTTATTAAAAATTTACAATTTCCAACATAGAATTCGATTAGGTCAGTACTTTTTGACTTTATTTTATGCTTCTAGTTATAACTAAAAAACTCTAAATACTTTTAAAAAAATAACAAAATTAAGGTCAACTCTTTATAGAAGCCATATTTTTATTTGAGTTTCGTTTGCCGGTGTTTGTTGGATTCTTGGTAAATTTCAATCAAATGATCGAAGCCTCGATCTTGTCTCGGGTACTTTTGGGGGTATAACCCTCTCTGCCTATTAAAAAGACTATTACATTTTCAATTTAAAATAATTCATTCCAAAAAAAAGAAGCCTAAACTTGTCTCTGTTTGATTTTATCCAAAGGGTACACTGTGGCGTATGCGCAATATTTTTTGTATGTATTTTTTTAATTGCCTTTAAATTAAGTTTATATTGATTCGGAGCACGCTGTTCCTATGTAAAAACATTTTTTTATAAATATATGATTTTTATAAATATATGATTTTATGGTAAAAATGTGTAAGTGAGTAAAATAATTTAACAGGTATTTCAAAAAACAATCTGCAATGGGTTTGAATTAACGTACAAAAATTGCGTGTAGCTTCCAATGTAATAATTAAATATGTAGGTATTTGATTTCAACAGATTTAACCTAAAATAATAGTATTTTTGAATCTGAATAGATAAGAGTTAGATTTAAATCGCATTCTACATATAGTTAAACATGCTTCTGTTTAAATAAGTCATAGTTCAGTTTTCTCAGTGTAGTTTTTACAGGTAAATAATTTGTAGGTTCTTGAACAAGGCCAAGTTCTGCCTTAACAACCTCGAAATCTCATTTATGTTTACTTTATGTTCTCTCTTCCAATGACACCAAACAATGTCACCATATTATCATTTTTTTTTCACAATTTCACAAAGTTTCTAAAGTTTTTGTGTAGGTTTTGTCTTTTTTTGGTTCAGCACATATCTACTTTAAACCATAACCCTACCAAAAAAAAAAACTATACTACACGTACATATATCAGTGTTAATGGATTTGTGTTTCATACACAAAAAATCAGAAATGTGTAAGCTCGCCCTTAGATCAAAGAGCTGCAACAAACAAATAAAAATGTAAGGAAAGACAAAAGCTTGAAAAAAAGCAAAGTAAACTAATTTTTCAGCTTACATTGTAGATCCTTTTACAATGAAAATCTTCTATTATTTTCAGATGCCAAAAAAAGACCACCTTGGTAATATCTTTAGTTGCAAACGAGTTTGAAAAATTTCTTTGCTTCTGGTTTTTCCTATATTTTTTTTCTTTTACAAAAAAAAAAATATCCTTCGTTCTTAGCCTTTAAAAGTTACTAAGACACATTCTTTCCTTATCCCTCAAACACATAAAAAAAAAAAAAAAAAAAAAAAAAAAAAAAAAAATATAAAAAGAAGTTAAGCTAAGTAAGCTGGTTATGTTTTTGTGGTATTTCGTTTTGGTTGAAATCTTTTGTTTGAACTTTTGCTGACTTGAAGGCGGGTTAATGCAACTTTTTTGCATTGTTTTTTGAAATAAAAAGGAAAAAACAAAAAAAACCAACTTTTAAAACACATTATCTGTGATAATGGTATAAAAAGTCAAGAGAAAGCGCGTCTATTTAAATTTAATTAAAAAGAAAAAAAAGATGAACTTGATTAAATGACCTCATAGACAATTTAGAATATAATATTTATGTTTTTAAAAAAATTCACAGCATACCTACACTTAACAGTTAGTAATTAAATAAAAGTATTTAATTGACGTCACGAAAATCTCTCACTTTTTCACCTGAAATCAAATAGGTATGCTTTTCAAAAGCACCTATTTAACTTGCTGACGCAATTCATAATGAAGAGAATATGATGAAGAATTAAAATAATAATAACACTACAATCTGCATGTACCTATCTGAAAATAAAAAAGAAAAACTAAATCCAACGATACAGCCAACCAAAAGAGGTACAGCATCCTTCTTCTAATTAAAATGAATAAGTAAAGTTTTGGGTTTGGTTTGTTGGCTGCTATGCAACTTGAAAGTCAATGTTTTTTTTTTTTTTTACTAGACACATTTTGTTCAAGTGCTCTTTGAAATCGAATTTAAAGACAAAAGGACCAGGACTATTTTACAGTTTGAAAAATTGATAACCTCAAAAGCAACAAAGATTAAAATTGCCAATTTAGGGATATTTAGTATTTAGGAGTGCATTTTTAATGAGTCAATTTGATGCCCATTGAAGTTGTAGGTCTAGCTTTTGCTTTGGATATTAAATTGAATAATTTAGAAGGATAAGAAAGGACTCTGACGGTTTTGATTAATGAAAGTTTAAATAGAATAAACAAACAACTTGAATTAGCTTTCACTAAGTTTGTTGACTGAGAAGTCAGTTTTGAATCTGTTTGTGATTTTTATAATTTTTTCAAAACATTGAAATTTTATATAGAAACTGTAACACACTACATATTTTGTTTTATATTTAAAATACTTCTACTGTTTTGGTTTCTCCACAAAGTTTGTTATTAAATCTTTATGGATGGTGTTGCTCAAGCCTTTGACAAAGTTTGGCACTTGGGACTTGAGTACAACCTGCATAGGGTTCTTTCCAGGCAGTACCACGAAATACTGACAAAATACTGATCCTCGACTACTATACCGACTCTTCAGAGTACGACAAAAATTACTCAAAAGTAAAGAAGAAATTGAAGCCGGTGTACCACAAGGAAGTGTCCTAGGACCAACCCTGTATCTGTTATATAAAAGGTTTTTCAATAGGGACGCTACAAAAGTAGAGCGACAGGGACAGCAAACGACGCCATATTTCTTGCCGCTCTTTTGACATTTCTCTTCAGTAAGGTTTGCCATTTCATGATGGAAAGATATACGAGCCAACAACGAGTCAAAATTATTAAAATTTACTTCCGAAATTCGGAGTCAGTGGCCTCAACGTTAAGAGCGCTACATCCAATTTATGGTCGTCATAATCGTCCTACCAGATCAACAATTGAGCGTCTAGTGGAAAAATTTGAATCCACAGGCACAGTACAAAATATTCCCGTGCCAATGAGACAAAGAAGTGCCCGTAGTGTCGAGAATATTGCTAACACTGAAACTTCAGTTGCAGAAAGCCCAAATGTGTCTATCACACGTCGTTCTCAAGCATTGGGCGTCTCTGTGACGTCGTTGTGGTGAATTTTACGAAAAAATCTTGGCCTACGTCCTTACAAGATTAAATTGACGCAAGAACTGAAGCCGCTTGACCACCAGAAGTGTCGTATGTTCGTAAATTGGTCTGAGCAACAACTTGAAAATGATTCGGATTTTCATCGAAAAATCATCTTCAGCGATGAGGCCCATTTCTGGCTGAATTGCTTCGTAATAAACAAAATATGCGGGTATTGGTCAGGCAGCAATCTACACGTACTCCATGAGTCATTACTGCATCCCGAAAAAATTACGGTTTGGTGTGGTTTATGAGTCGGTGGCGTCATTGGGCCGTACTTCTTCAGTAATGATCAAGACCGGCACGTTGTGAATGTGTGAATGGGGATCGCTACCGTTCAATGATAACCTAACATTTTTGGCACCAATTGGATGATATGGACTCGGAGGACATGTGGTTCCAACAGGACGGCCGGCGCCACAAGCCACACAGCGAATGTCACAATCAATTTATTGGAAACCAAGTTTGGAGAACGTGTTATCTCACGAAATGGTCCAGTGGCTTGGCCGTATCGGTCGTGCGTTTTGATGCCGTTATACTATTTCCTGTGGGGCTACGTCAAGTCTTGGTCTATGCCAACAAGCCAGCGACGATTGATGAACTTCGTACGAATATCGAAAGTGAAATCGCAGCAGTATCGGCCGATTTATGCTTGAAAACCGTCGAAAATTGGGTTCAGCGTCTGGACTTCTGCAAGCGTGCCCGTGGTGGCCATGCAAGTGAAATCGAATTCCATACATAATGGCATCAAACGTACTTTCACAGGAATAAAGAATTTCATTGATATCCAAAACCGTTTTTGTTTTATTTAAAAAAACTTGTGTAGCGCTCTTATTGAAAAACCCGATTCAAGGGATATTCCAGTGGACATCAACGCTATTATGGCCACCTTTGCGGATGATACTGCAATATTTGTGCCAGATGAATCCGTTACAAATGCTACACAAAAACTGCAAAATGCAGTCGATAAAGTTAGTGATTGGACGCAAAAATGGCGAATCAAACTAAATGAAACAAAATCGACGCATGTAAACTTTACAAACAAAAAAATAAACAGTGTTCCAATTCTTATAAACAGTACATCAATACCTTATTCCAATACTGCCAAAATACCTTGGTATGATTTTGAATGCAAAGCTAAAATGGAAAGAGCACATCAAAAAGAAAAAAAGAAAAACTAAACTTGAAGTACAGAAAAATGTACTGGTTACTAGGAAAGAACTCTGAACTTATAATTCAGAACAAACTAATGTAATATAAGCAAGTATTAAAACCCGTTTGGACGTATGGGATCCAACTATGGGAAAATAAACTAACGAAAATAAATGCTGAACCCGTCCAAAAATTCCAGAGCAAAGTCCTTCGTAGAATAATAAATGCCCCTTGGTATATAAGAAATAGTGATCTCCATCGTGACCTTCAAATTGAAATGGTTACAGAAGTGGTTAAAAAACACGCTGTATCACGCAATCAGCGACTGCAAAGTCATACCAACTCCGAAATGGAGACCGTCTTAAATGTACGAGACAATGTTCGGAGATTAAGAAGAACCAAGCCTCATGAGCTGATGGTCTAAAAGCTATGGGAAAGTTTTATAACTTTAAACTTCCGACCATGTGATTTATAAATTAAGAAAGAAAATCATTTGTGAATCTTTCATGAAATGGTCCTGATTCACCGGTGGTTTAAGTCCGGTAAGGGTTCCATACTACGCAGTACCGATTCTTACCGATTGTCTTTTAAAGATTTCTATCGAATAAAAAAAAAAATGTCTGCAAGAGTTCACTATTAAACAGTTTTAATTTTAAATGTTTATCAATCATAAAACAAGAAATATTACGTCCCAGGAAATAAAACTATTTGCTAAAAATAAATTCATTCCAACTTATTTAATTATTTAAATCCTAATACAGACACCTACTTGTTTTGAAAATTATTTTTTTTTTAAACAAATAAATCTATATATCGGTAGTGTATTGTATATTTTATTAGTTTTTATGGTTCTTAATAATAAAACAATGTTTTTGTTTTGCAACATCAAACAAGTTTTTTTTAGTTACGAGTAGTTAAACCTTGTTTGCTTACTATTTTACTATTTCTTCTTAGTCAACATTAAGAATCCAGATATTTATTAAATTAAAATATTTTTAGTTTTATTTATTATACGTATGTTGTGGAAATATTTTCAAGGTAATTAATCATGATAAATTTTGGCAACTAGATTTTTGTTTTGATTAAAAGCAAGCGAAAAGTATCTAAGGTTAAAACTAAAATAACAAGAAATCAGCAAATGGCATTTTGTTGTAAGAAATTAGTAAAAAAAAAACACAAGATTTCAAACATACGTACTCTCCTTTTTCAATTCATGTTTTAAGCTTTGGATTATGTTTATCTAGTTTTTCTAGTGTACTTTTTGTAGTACTCAAGTTAAATTTTCAGAGTTCAATTTAAACAAAAATCTATCAAGTAAAAAAAAAAACATAAAAACACCCAAGTCTATTGTAAATTCGGACGTTATTTATCAAATAATGTCCCCATAAATATTTGCTTTTGGTAATGCTTGAATTAACTCAGGGTTAGAAGGCCATCATTTTTAAACCACTTCAAGATATTAAAATTATGTGTAGTACCCTTCCTAGTAAGTGAAATAAAACTCTTAATATTTTTAAGTGAAGTGGTGAATATTGGTTAGATAAATAAATTTTCTATGTGATAGAACAACCATCACATATGAATGAATTTGTTGACAAATTAATGCCGAAGACCAACGACGGTGGCGATGCCACTCAACAGCACTTAAGTGTTTGTTTATGTGTGTTTTTTTTTTTAAGAAACTTATGTTGTCTCAAGGGTTAACTTAAAAAGATGAATTTAATTGAAAAAAAAATAAAATAATATTAATTTACATATTTGCATTTTAAATAATATAATTTTTTCTTTCATTTGGTTTGCTATGAATAAAAATGTACAAAAAACATTTAGATGGACGATTTATTGTCATTTAATGACTAGTGATTTAATAATTGTATATCTATATATGCACTCTTATTCAAGCTTTTATAAAATATATAAAGGGTGATTTTTTAGCTGGTTTGGTTTTCGCAACACTGGTTTTGACAGCTGACGTGTGTTTAGTACCTTGTGTCACTGTCAAACAGCTTCAGTTTGGTTTGCAATTTAACCATGGATCGTCTTACAAATGAACAACGCTTGCAAATTATTGAATTTTACTATCAAAATTCGTGCTCGGTTCGAAATGTTCAAAATGTTGGAAATTGTGTTCAGCGATGAGGCTCATTTTTGGTTGAATGGGTACGTAAATGAGCATAATTGCCGCATTTGGAGTGAAGATCAGCCAGAAGCATTGCAACAGCTACCAATGCATCCCGAAAAAGCCACTGTTTGGTGCGGTTTATGGGCCGGCGGCATTATTGGGCCATATTTCTTCAAAGATGATGCGAATCGCAGCGTTACTGTCAATGGTGAACGCTACCGAGCGATGATAACAAACTTTTTTTTGCCCGAAATGGAAGTTCTTGACTTGCATGATATGTGGTTTCAACAAGACGGTGCCACATGCCACACAGCACGCGAAACAATGGCGCAATTGCGAGGCGAGTTTGGTGAACAGTTAATTTCACGTTTCGGGCCGGTCAATTGGCCGCCTAGATCGTGCGATTTGACACCATTAGATTATTTTTTGTGGGGGTATGTCAAGGCTAATGTCTATAGGGACAAGCCCGCTTCGATTGACGCACTGGAAGCCAACATCCATGCATTCATTCGTGAGATACCGGCCGATATGTGTGAAAGAGTATGCCAAAATTGGACTCAGCGGATGGGCTACCTGAGACGCAGCCGCGGTCAATATTTGCATGAAATTATCTTTAAACATTAAATTGCAAGGTTCAAACTATCGATTCAAATAAATATTTCATTCATTTTTTCGAATTTTTTGTGTTTTTTTTTTTAAAGTTCTAAACCTCTTAAAAAATCACCCTATAGAAATTATTCCATCATAAGATTTTTTTAAACCGTCAAAAAACTATGTTCGTTATGTTTTTTGTTTGCCATAGCGAGAATGAAGTTCTTATTAAAATTTATTTAAGACATCACAGGTTCGAATTTCAATCATTATCTTTAGAATTGTTTAAGAAAAAAAAAATGTGTTGCATGCTACATAGATCAGCCAAAATAAATAAAATTAAAAAATTCTTATAACTAACCAAATTTTGGAACGAGTCTGAGGGATCTGGGGGGAAGAAGGGGAGGTTATGTAAAAAAAAAAATAAATTCATTTTTTGACATTTTATAAAAAATTTCGACTTTCTTGAAAAAAATAACAAAATTGTGAAGCTAAAACTTCTGGCATATTCTTTTACTAAAATTAAAAGATCTTAGAAAGGCATGTAAGAACTCATGTGAAAAAACGTGAAAACAGAATTTCGTTCGTAAATAAATTCAATAAAAGACAATATAATGAAAAACACAAAAAAGAAAACAAATGAATACGCTTTAAATCGTTTCAAGCATGCTCGTCATTAAATCAGTGAAAACTGCTCCCTACTGGTTCACACGGCAATGCACCGCACGAGCGAGAACAAAGCGAGATGACGGGAAAACATTCTTAATGCCAAAAACCGCGTGTAAATGTCAAGGCGAGACCAAAGCGAGACTATAGTGAGAAAGCCACGACATAGATGCCCATGTTAATGGTGGCGGTAGAACCGTAGCGAGGCGATCACAATGACCAAAATAATGAAAATCACGTTCGACCGACCATGGCGAGACTTATCCAGAAATCCTTATTTTATTTTAAGTCCAAAAATCTAGTTCTTTAGTTTCTGTTACCATCGAATATTCTGATTGATTCAGATGAGATTTATTTTTTTTCTTTGAGTGATAAATCTCACTGGTTGACCGAAATATAAAATAAAATGCATAACTGAAACGCACGTACTTGCTCTTATGTTCAAGTTGCTTGTAATTTAAGAACTTATGAAATATGCAAGTTATTACAAAAAAAAAATAGAAAAAAGGATTTAAGTCGTCCTTTTAGTGTAAAAAAAAACAAAACAAAAATACAAAGAGCTCTAAAACAATTATGCCATTTGATTACTTGAAAAAAATAAAAAAATATGAATATATGCAAACAAAATTAAAATCGTGGGAGCGGTTTTTTAAAAACTATTTTTTTCCATTTTTTTCTATAAAAAAATTCGGTAACACTTAAAATAAAAATTGGTACCCCAATTTTGAGAATCTATTAATATACATTTATGAACCTAGTTTTAAAAAAATTCATTAATGCGTTTTCGAAATATTGAATTTTCCAAATAAAAATTTTAATATTTTTTTAAAAATACAAAATTTATTTTTTTTTTTAAATTTTGATATGCAATTGCAATTGACATTTGAAGCCACCTTTTATATAAATATTTTCATCGCAATCGGTTAAACCGTTGATGACAAAATCAAAAATAAAAAAAAACCGTTATATGACACAACGGTTTTTGGTAGTTTTTATTACCAGTAAGTACATCATACGCACAATCATACACTGAGTTTTGTTTATCAAAATCGTTTGAGATAAATAATATTTTCCTTAACGGTTGTATGGCAAGTACCGTTATCTTTTGAGCAAAAAAAAAAATTCAATTTCCCCTCTGAAGAATCACCAAAAAGCCTCAAGTTCAAAATTTGAAGAAGATCGCATCATTGGTTAAGGCTGTAGATCCAGGTACAAGTAAAAGAAAATCTTAATAAAGATTTCTCTAAGACCTTGACCGACATTTTTTTTTTTTTTAGTTGAGTGACTTTTATTGAAATTGACAAAAATTAATGTTATTGAAGAATCTTTCAAAAGGTTTTGTTTAACTAATCCAAAACAAACATTAACTTATCCAAATTAACTGATAAAAAACCTGTAAAAAGCTGTCTAATCCTAGTCAACCGTCTAAGAAATCTAATAAATAAGGCTTTTGAAGACTATGCATTTTGAAGTTTTCTTTCATAAAAGAATCTTTGTAATAAAAAAAAACTCATTCTTAGAAGAAAACTTCTTCCGAATAATTTTGTGAGTGACCGTATGTAGGCATAATAAATACTTAGCTTATTTCACAATGGCCGAGTAAAGATCCAATAGTGATCTGACACTTAAATTTTGACGCAGGGTCCCAAATAAATAAGCAAATAAATAAGTAAATAAATTTAGTGGCGCAACAGCTCATGGATAACCAGGGCCTAGTGACTAACAACTCTCAACCATTCCTGTGTGCGTGTTGTTGGCAGAAATGGAGGGGACCTACACTTTTTTGGCGAGTCCAAACGGCTAGATGAGAAGCACTTATTCATGACAAGTATACTCTTGGGGGATTTGTCAGTCCCTCGCAAGAGGCAGTACCTCGGAAAAAAACACTTCTGTTTTTAGGTGGCAGTGGCCGGGAATCGAACCCAGACGTTTGGCATGACATTCCTACGCACTAACCATTATGCCATGAGGTACTGTGCAGGGTCATAAGTTCGCAGGAAAACAATGCACAACTATTTTATGGCACATTTTAATGAGTTCTAAATAAAAATTAAATATTTTTTGAATTGTGGTCTACGACTTTAGCTCAAAATGTATGTGTTATTTATAAGTAATCAACATTTTACTCAGACATTGTGTGCTGTAGGCCGTACAGAAGTTCAGCAATTATTAGATAATCGAAGAAAAAAACAGTTCTATCGATGTAAGTGCGGTTGAAAAAGAAATGGGTTTGTGAAAATTGTTACAAACATCAATCGAGCCGTTTCCGACATGAGAAACAAAAAGAATTGGTGTGACATTGGATGAATTTCACTTAAATCACTTTCCTCAGCTAAAAGAACCAAGTCTTAAAATTACCTCAAAATCATTGGTTTCAGTGAAACCAAGTATAAGAAAATTGGGCGTGGCAGTTCGTGGTTATAATTAAAATAATTGCCTGTGAAAATTTCATAAAAATCGTTAGAGCCGTTTCCGAGAAACACATTACAAGAATTGTTTGTTTGTGATAGATTAATAATTTTTTTCAAACATCTATTTTTTCTGTCAATACCAAACGATACTACCGAGAGTATCGATAAAATTCGGTAGAAAAAGTACGATTAAGGCTCGGTATCGCTGAAGATGCCTTGGAGCTGGTATGGTCTCGGTATCGTTTTGGTCGTCAATACCAATACCAAACGATACCGAGACTTTTCTGTTATCGGTGGCAGCGCAAATTCTTTAAATTTTGCAATAAACCGTAGGCAACAGTCATGAAAAGTTCAAGTCTGTCAATTAGTAGTTTTAGGTCCCTTTTTGTTGATTTGGATATTCTTCATCTATCACCCAGCAGCTGCATAAACAGCCATTCACCTGAAAGTGAATTTGTAATCCTGACAATTTGAATACATTTGAAAATTTCCAAAAGCACATTGGTGACTCTTCCTTTCAGATCCATATCCCTCCCGAATTTATTTTCATCCAATATACGTCCAAAATTTTTGTATCTACATAATTCTTACTACAAGGATTAACGACTTCAAACAATATCAACAATTTTTAAAATATTCATTGCCATTTTTCACTTTTTCCTTTATCAGCAAAAACAAAATTCTTTTCTCATTCAATTAATGAACAAATAAAAAAATCAATATTGTGTTATCATGCATGGCATTCCATTATCGTTGCTTGCGTCACAGCTTCCTGAAAATATGCAACGATAAGATAAAAAAAAAAAAACAACAAAGCACCTACTCTCTTTTTTTTTGGTTAGAATTTACAACTAAGTTGAATAGATCCATATCAGTTCAAGTATTCAGTTTTTTTTGTAGCATGGGGAAAATATTTACACCCCCGTCACAATATGAACAAAAAAAATAAATAAATAAATTCAATAAAATGCAAAATAGGGTCGCAGATACTTGCTTAAAAAATTTGCGATAAAAAAAATTTAAATAATATGTAAGTAAGTATGTATGTTTGTGTTTGGGAAAAAAGAAAATTTATGATTTTTCTAATTAAATTTCTTAAATTTAAATCTTTTAATAAAGTTGATTTTAACTGACCCCAGTTCATTGCAAGTCTTGAGTTAAACGAATTTTCTACGAGAAATTTTCTTGAATACTTCGTGGATACGTTCATCCAAGAAATGAAGTTATTTTAATTCAAATATTCAAAATGTCCCTGAAAACCTCAATTATAATAATCAAAAGGTGTCGAATACGAATCTTCTGAATTCATCAAGTTATAATCGTTTACAAATTACTGAAATTTGTAATCAAATCAAAGAAATTTGGGAATTTTTTCACACCCCTCTTCCTTTAAACATTGTGTTTGTTATTATTTGAATGTTTAGACTGTTTCTGCCTCATCGCTTGTATTCTATAAAAAAACAACAGAAAAAGCACCTTCTCCAAAGTGCAAATGATACACTTAAAAAAAAAAAACAAACAAAAAATACAAAATCAATTGCATGGATGTTTTTTATACATGTTTACCATAGCTATAGCCTCTCAGTCTAAGATTGGATAAGTTTTATAAACATTAAATGCAAAGCATATAGGTACATACAACAAGTTCAGGGCATAGATAGCTATTTATCTCACTTGAGATACTTTTTTGTTGTTTTGTTTTTGTTGTTTGTGTATTTGAAATATTCAAGTGTTATATGCTTTATACTACAACTACTTTAGTATAATATAAATCTTTCTTCTTTGTCTCATCTATAAAGTCCTTGGTAAAGGACCCTTGAGATAGGAAGGATTTAAGTACCTACATGAAGGCTTAAAGAAAGGACATAATAGCTATGAAATACATACAAAAAAAAAACTATATATCTAAAGCATTTTACAAAAAAAAAGACCACTTCAAGGTTTTTTAAATTATTTTTATCACTCATGTATCTTTATAACGGACATACATACTTACATATGTTGATGTTCATAGATAGTTAGATAGATAGATAGATGAAGGTATTCATTGTATTTTTTTTGTGTGCTTTTTATTACCTGTGAGGTAAAGTTTCCTCTTTTTTGAACACATTCCGGATCTCGTCACCATCAAATACAAAAAGCAAATCTGGGTGACCGATTAGACCTCCGACTTTGGCCATTTTTCCATAGTTAAGGTGCAATTCTTTCATGACTTTATCCAGTTCGTTGATCTTGTAATGGCCTGAAGAGAAAGACAAAAAGAAATACAAAAAAAATGAGGTTGTTTTTAGTTTGGTGAAATTAAGACAAGGGAAATGTAAAACAAATGATGGTGTTTGTGTTTTTGTGTTTTTTTTTTTTAGAAAATAAACTACATTTTCCCATTTCCATTGCCAAGAAACACGCGATTAAAGTTTATTTGAAGCTTAAAATGGGTTTACTTTCGGGCGAAATAAGTTTTCAAACTCTTAAGCAGCAAAACAAAAAAAAAAAAAAAAAAAAAACAAACAAAATCCACTTTAAAAATCCCAAACGCCTATTTGGTGCTATGGTTTTTGGTATGTGCCAAATAATAAGTTTAGCTAGAACAAGGATGCTTTCAGCTAAATCCGTTTCAGTTTTTCAGATGATGATGGCTATGAGAAAATTATGCAGGATTCTCTAAAAGAGGAGAACAACATCTCATTTTGGAAAATATTTATTACTAGGACTACTAGACTACTGGCAGCAGGGCACAGTGGCAAAATGAATATTTCCCATTGTTGTTTAAAGCTTTATTTTTTATTTTTTTGAAAAAGGGTTTATCTCTTACATACATGTAGGGACAAGTTTAAACAATGGAAAAGGATCTAGTATATACTCAAATTCATGCTTATATAGTCATCGCCTCTAGACAAAATTCTTAACTAAAAACAAAAGCTATAATCGGACTTTAGAGATTAGTTTTGGTACTAAATCTTAAAAGTCCGACTATGTTCTTTTTTTAAGTGCTTTTTCTATTTGAGTTTTAGGACTTGCAAATACATTTAAGGATTTTAAATTGCGAATTGGGTTTACTGGATGTTTTTGTTTTAAAGAAAAAAGCCAACACAAGTAGGGTAAGTAGGGTTTCTTTTAAATTAAGTTCACAGACCGAAACAAATTCTTTTTGGTTCTACCATAATTGAAAATAAATATTTAATGGTTGGACAAACTTCAGTTTTGAAAATAATTAATTGTGAAAAATTAAATTCATGATTTATTATTTCCCATACAAAGGTTCTTTGCGTTTGGCAAGTTATGCCCGTTCAACAACGCCTTTATCGGGAAGCTTGATGTCCTTTAAATAACACTAAACGGTTCTTGAACATTCCGCAGGAGAAAAAGGTGTTTCAATTTTATATGATTTTTTTTTACGAAAATCTTAGCCATAGCTGTGTTCACTTAGCCGGCAAAACGTCCAATTTTATGATGACCACTTTTGACCAACTTTTGACTTTTTTTTTGACCATCCACAGTTTTCGAGAAATTTCAATTCTTCAAAAAGGTTGGGTCTAAAAATGCTGACTCACAAAAATCATTTTATTTTCGTATTTGATTAATGCTTTCGATACCTTTTCCTTTTCTAAACATCAATGATTACCAATTAACTTTTGAAGACGGAATTTCTTTGGCCCACCGTTTTTCAAAATTGATTTTCTTGTGAGCTCTTGAGAAAATTTATACAATAAATTAATTAAAAAAAAATTCATACAAAAATAAAGTTGTGGTCCTACCGAACACAACTCAAAGTGGTCTAAGAATTCTTATAAAAAAATAATTAATTTCCCATTTTCTTAATATGAGATGTAGTCCTCTAATGAGCCCAATATGCCATACGAACAATACCTACATAAAGGGTGTTTTTCTTAGAGGCATATGTAGAACTTTGAAATAGAATAAAACAAAGATAATGTTTTAAATTGATATGAAATTTACTTTTTCGAAAGGTAATTTTCAGGCATTATAATTTAATTAAAAATGATTTCTGGCATATGACTGTCACGGTTGGCTCGGACGTAGTCTAATCTGGAGGTCCAATTTTGTGTGACTTTTTCCAACATTTGTGGCCGTATATCAGCAATAATGCGGCGAATGTTGTCCTCCAAGTGGTTAATCGTCTTGGGCTTATTAGACTAGACAAGCCACTTCACATATTTCCACAGAAAAAAGACAAGCGGAGCGTTAAATCGCACGATCTTGGAAGTAAATTCACGGGCTCGTAATGTGAAAATATGCGGTAGCTAAACGTTTCCTTCAATAAAACAATTTCGGCACGAGATGTGTGACATGCTGCGCCGTCTTGTTGAAACCACAGCTCCTGCACATCATGGTTGTTCAATAGAAGATGTCAAAACCAAACTTAAAATTAATCACTTGACAGCTGACAAAATGGCCTCCACTTTAAATATTGTTGCCAACTTGAAGTTCTATACCTCTAAAAAACACCCTTCAGTATCTCCCACAGAATGCCTTTTTTGATTTTGATTTTTCTTATACAAAAACTTTCTAATAAGTATAAACAATATGGAGTAACAAAAATTGTCCCGAAAATATTTTTGAATACAAAAAAATTGGATCTACAGGCTAAACCAATGAACTTAGGGCTTTTTGGAAACTCTCCAGGGAGTAAATTTATTTGAATTTTGTTTACAATCCTTAAAGAAAATCTAATTCATCTCAAAAACGTCTCCAATGATTTTGATACAAAAAAAAAATCAGATGTCCTTTCTGGTAAAAAAAAATTAGCAAAAACCGTTAGCACTTGTCATAAAACATTTGTTTTAATTTATTTTAGATTTTCCTTGCAATAAAAATGTTCATGCAAAAGCTTCCTTCAGATTTCAATAAAACTGCATACCAAAAATTTGAAAAATTTGTTTGCGTTTGGGTGAAATTGGTTTCCTATTCGGTTTATTTAATTTGCGAATATTATAAACAGTTTTGAAAATTCTAAGCTTTAGAACATAAGAGCAAGTATACGTGGGTCCTAGTTGTGCATTTTCTTTACTTTTGGGCTTTATGAAGTCAAAATTCTTCGCCGATAAACCAGCTACGATTCCAAACTTGGAAGTCAACATCAGGGCTGTGAAGGAATGCACTCTTTTGTGAATGCAATCTTTTGCGAATGCCAATATTTTGTGAATGCAATCTTTTATGACTTTTTTTTTTTTAAATGGTTGCATTTATTGACTTCAATTTGAGACTTCGATTTCAAATTATGAATTCTTAAATCCACTTTCATTGGACATGTGAATGATTGCCATAAACTTTTTTTCAATTCGTAAATTCTTTGCATTCTTTTTGTATTCTTTGAATTCTTTTTCATTCTCTTAAGTCAATATTTCGGAGTTTTACAGTAACATACATTAAACAAATACAATCACAATCATTGTAAATACAAATGATGCAATAGAAAAGAATGCAAAGAACTCAAAGAAAAATTCAAGAATGAATAAATTCAAAGAAAAATTCAAAAATGAATAAATTCTCAGAAGATTGCATTTAATTGATTGTTGTAATATTAATTTTTAAAAAATGATTGCAATCATATTGATGTCAAATAAAATGGAGATTACAGAATTTGATGTTGAAGTCTCAAAGTTAAATCAGTGAATGCAATCTTTCAATTGAATTAAATAAACGATTTTAGAAGATTACATTCACAAAATACTGCGTTCTTACAACTCTGGCCAACATTATTCTTCTGAAAAGGCAGATACCAATTGTAATGCTGGAAAAAGTTATCCAAAATTTGGTCTTTCGAAAGTTACATAACCTAATTTAATTTAATATTTTTTTAATTAAATTTTTATTTTATTTTTTTTCACTTTTAAATGAATCCTCGTTTTAAATTATTATAAACGGTACTTATTTGTGTATAAAAAAAGACTCGTTAAGTAACCATAAACACAAATAATGCATATAAATAAAAAAAATTGAAATCTTCTGAAAGGCTATGCAACTTAATAATGTACACAAACTTAATTTAATATGCTTATCAATTTATGTATGTTCGGTTACATACATACATATATGTTCATCCATACATACATATATGTACTTATATCCTTGAAACAAATCAGATTTTTCGCTTCAACACTTCTGTTGAAATTTATTTGAGAATTTCATCCACAGAGAGAAAATAATATAGTGTTATACAGTAGAAGTCAGAAACAGCTGAACCAATTCACACGCCTCACACTAGCCTCACACACACCTCACACACGCCTCACAGAAGCATCACAATTTGTTTTAAAATGTTTCTACGATCAAGTTCTGTATTATTGTTTTTTTTTTGTGTTTTTATTATTTAGTTTTTTTTAAAGTTTCAATCCACAATGAAATCAAGTGAAGCTGATAAAAAATTATTCAGGCATTTTAATCTATGCGCAATAAAACATTTATTCAGTTTACGGACAAATAATTTCCTTTTCTCTTATTTTTTATTTTATTTCACTTTTGATATCGTATTGTAGTTTTAGTATGAACAATTCCTAAAATTTATTCATTTATCGACATTGTTTCAAAGTTTTTGAGCTATTTTTCTATTTAGTTTTGTTTTGTTTTTTTTTTTTCTCTTTTTTAACTAAAAGCCTTATCCTACTTAAGAACATGTGAATGTCATTTGCGAGATAAAATCTCCTTAGATTTTCATTTTATTGGACATTGGGTAGGTAGTAAAGAAAGTTGCTCTATAGAGTTTATTTATTTTGTATTTTACTCGTTTATTGAAAAATTGAAACAGGATACGAAGTTTTTATTTCTAAGTTAGTTCATATTGCTTTAATTTGAATTGCAAAACAAAACATGGACCGCAGGGGAGTTATTCAAAGGATAGTATAATTGGATCATAGTTTTTGTTTGGAAAGTGGTTAAATATACCTACAAGGGTAATTTTTCCAATATACACACAAAAAAACGAAATAAAATGCAAAAATATTAAATCATACGTAAAATTAAGATTTTTAGTTTGGTAAATCCTAGGCCATAAGTAAGTGAACTTTTTTTTTGAATCAATTCGAGTGGACTTAAGACATTTTTTTCCCTGGACCCTTCATTTGCATTTTAAAAAGTACGCCCCGAAAACTGTATTTTGTCTCATTTCTGTTGCCGATATTTTTATTTTAATAAATGCTGAATCCAAAACGAATGTATACTAGTTCCGGTCAAGAAACAGAATCCCGTGGTTTTTTTGAAAGGACCTTTGTTATTATTGCAAATCATTTCCTACACACTGAGAGCGAAGTGAGGTTAAGCTTAGGAATAATCTTGCAATTTGTCGGTTGGAGGCCACTTTGAAAAATGGCGCCCAATCTGAAGCTCGATCAGGAAACCGAAATACCTACGCTGGTTTGTACGGTGGAGCTGACCTTTTTTGTATATTTGTTATTTATTTTTGACATGCTTAGGATGAAATTTAGCTTGTGAATAATTTTTGTTATTCTGTTAAATGGATGCCAATCTCAAAATGGCGCCCAATCTGGGCCAAAAGCTAAAATTAAAAAAAAAAAAAATAGAAAATTCCATTAAATACTTTAAAAAATAAATCCCACTTAGGTTAAATTTCAGCGTTGCCACTTTTGGGGAACATGCTATTTTATGTTCAAAAGCTGGACCTACACTTTTTTGATAATTTTTAATATTTTGAACATGAGAAAAGGTGCGGAAACGAATACAGATACCAAACAACTGTTTGGGAATAACTTTTGAGTTAAAGCACCTTTGGGTCAAATCTCAGAGATGCCGCTTTTTGGCGCAAAACGTCAGGACCTCTTCTTTTTTGGTATTTGAGCATAAAAAGAAATGGAAGGTAGGAAATTGAATGGTAGGTCATCCTCCAGATGATAAACAGTATTTAAAAAAAAAAATAAGTTTCAAGTTTTTTCCTGTTCAAACTTCAAACTTCCCACTTTTTGGCATATAAAAGAAGTATATGTTCCCAAAAAGTGGCAACACTGACATTTTAGCCTAAGGGGCGTCTCGTCTATCTTTTTACTACACGTTATTTTTCCTAAACGTGTTTGGCATCTGGAGGTGTTTCAACGCAGGGTTGGGGTTCAAATTCTCTAGGGTTATAATTCTGCTTTCAAAATTCTGCATTTCGAAATTCTGTTTTTCAAAATTCTGGTTGTACAAAATTCTGCCTGGACAAAATTCTGTATTTCAAAATTCTGTTTTTCAAAATTCTGTATTTAAAAATTCTGTAAATATGTTGTAAAAGAGAAATCGTTTTGTTTTACCGAATTTTTAAGTACAGAATTTTGGGAAACAGAAAATTAAACGTGATAAGAACATAATTGAAACGAATTTAAATGAACTAGATACTCTATTAAGACTGAGTTTTGGTCGAAAGCCAAATACGTAAGTTTTTGTTTGAGCCGCCGACTAAAAAGTTGAAAATGATCTTCATTTGGCAAAAACCCTGGTGAATACAGTAAAAAATGGGGAGCACATAAAAAAAAAGTTTTCTAAAAAATAAATAAATAGCGCGAGTCATAAAAAAACGACTTGAAATATGTTGGTTTTTTAAAAACCAAGAAATTAAGTTTTCTTAAAGGTAATAATACAACAGCATAAAGCCGTAGTAAACGTAGTAAAACTAGGTTAATATGTCACAATTTAAGTGTGAGTTATAGCAAAAAAATATGTACCTATAAGTAGGCGTCGAAAATTTCAGTCAAGATTATTCTCAGAATTAATGTCTTGCAGTCCATAGCCGGCAATGGAGTCCAAGACATTGATTTTTGCAAAAACTTTTAGTCATGTTTTTGACACCTATAATTCTTTTTTTGCTATCACTCACATCCAAAATTTGCTGTCATCATCATCATCATACAAAAATTTTGGTGTAAATGAGAATCTTTTTAAAATACAGAATTTGGAAAAACAGAATTTTGACCAGACATAATTTACAAGAAAAAGCAGAATTTTGACCAAACAGAATCTTCAAAACCAGAACTCCGAACCGCTCCCGTTTCTGCACTTTTTCTTGTTCAAAATAATTAATTATAAATAATTAAAAATGATCAACACAAAAAAGTATGAATTATGTTCCCGAAAAGTGGCAACACTGACCTTTTATCGAAAGGTGCGTCTACTCAACACCTATCTTTTGAAATATCAACCGTTATTCTAACCATGGAAATTTTCTAAGTAATTTACGATTATTTTTCCAATTATTTTACCATTTGTTTCAGATCTGGCGCGATTTAAAAAAAAAAAATAGTGTCCAAGTTACAGGGTTACACTAATGATCTACAAAATTAATTACATAAATTAAAATAAGGTCAACCCCCTAAAAATGCGCAGGGATTTCGGTTACCTAACCTGATTACATATTGGACGCCATTTTTCTAAATGGTGTCCAAGCGACAGGATTACAAAAATGACTTCCAAGCACTACTATGTATACATTTTTGTAGGTACCAATCACAATTTTTATACAGTGAACCCCGCTTAAGTGAAACAACATAAATGTTAATACAAATTTTAATTCCATTGGTTTGTCTTTTAAACGAATTTCAAATATTTGAAGTTAGGTTTCATTTGAGTGGATAGCGAATAACTAGAAAAAAATTTTATTTAGCAGATATCGATCGGTGAAGGTAAATTCACTTTGAAAAAAAAATATTGAAAAAACTAGTTTTCAGATATCAGAATTTTCGGATAAGCAAGTTTCGGCTAAGCGAGTTTGACTGTAGTTAATTATATATTTGTTTAATTACACAATTCAAGTATGTACTTTTAGTCTCTAGTTGAAAATAAGTGAGTTGTTTGAAAAATACCAATTTGACCTAAATTTAAAATGGCACCCAACAGAAATAGGTTTAAACCCCAAAAGTTTAATTGAAACTCCTTATGAAGAGTAAATAAATCACGAGCAAAATATTTCCAAAATTATTTTAAGCTAACAATAAAAAAACTATGTGCAATCTTGTTGTGTAGTGTATTCAATTCATTATATTTAATCAAAAAATAGTTCATTGGCTTGTTTATGTTTCTCACAAATATCTAACGAAACATGATTTTGGATTACAATTATAGTTTGAAGTAGGATCTTAAAAACAACAACAACTTAAAAGAAAACTATATTTCTAATTAAACTTAACTTCGCAATGAAGAAAATATCAAAAACTTGCAAAACTTGTATAAAACTTTCGCAAAGTAATATTCATATTATACATTTGGAATTCGAATCCGGTTTCCACGACGGCGTGCTTAAAGTTACATGCGAATATTACTCCTAAAGGCTTTTATTTATAAAGATTCTCATAGCCAGCGCACGAAACATCTACTAATTACTTTGAAACAACAAGCTGAGCGGAATGAAGTCACTCTCGTTGATTTTCTTCTCCTTTTAGTTTTCATGCCAAAAATATTTTGTTTCAAGCTATTTCATATACACGAACTTCCGTTATGTGTAACTTGTTAAGTATTCTTAAAAAGAAAAAAAAAATCCATGCGTATAAAATAAATAACAAAAAAAAAAAAAGAATATTATGCAACCAGACATTACATCTAACCAAACCAAACTAAATAATTATAGCTTTGATGGTTGCGTGTCCGCCGGAAGAGACAAATGTGTAAGACTTAGATAATTTCTAAACCTTAATTTGTCTTCATATTTTTTTTTTTTTTCATACTTACACACAAAAAGTGTTAAATTTGTAATGAGATAATTTGTTGTTGTTTGAGTATGTTATTCGCATGCGAGTGCTAATGTTAATGTTAACCAACAACATGAAAAAAAACTCTATTTTATATTTTCAACTTTTTCTTTTTTTTTAATGGGAGAAAAGTCAACAATGATGAGATGAGGATTTTTGCTTGCAAACCAAAAAAAAAAAAAAAACTAACCGCGACGTGTACCTACATACATATTGTAATATTATGCACATATGTATATGATGTATATTTACAACTCTTGTCGAATCTAATTTATCTGGTTCATCCATCAGTTCGTTTAGACACGCACGTACTACACACCTAATCATGTCTTTAATTTTTCTCAGCCTCTAAAAACAATCTTTAGACTGATTTATCCAAGTTGAAGATTGAAGATGGAAGACAGAAGATAGATAGGAGTAGGTAAGCAATTATTTCATGCCTCATGCGTTTTTTTTTCTTGTTCAGAAAACGCAAAACAAAAATGTGATTTACTCGTATTTTCAAACGGAAACATAAAAGAATCCCTCAAACAAATTACCCAAAAGTCTCAAATAAGCTTATTACAGTAGGGTTCGTTTGGTTTGACACACTTCTTATTTTTTTTTTATAATTTCTTTTAAATATGAGGTAAAATCTTGATTTTTTTTTTGGATTATACACCCGCCTTTTTTTATTTCGCAAGATGTTGCTTGTACTAAGCTCTATTTAAAAAAAAAATGTAAGGCTTAGTTCACACGACAGTTCACGCGAAGCACATTCCTTTGTTATTGTTGATGGCAGGAATGGAGGGGACCTACAATTTTCTGCCGAGTCCGAACGGCTAGATGAGAAGCACTTATTCATGACAAGTATACTCTTGGAGGATTCGTCAGTTCCTCGCTAATATATTTGTTTGTAATAAAACACGCGTTTAGATTAAGTATATAAAATAGTTCTATGCTTTATTGGAGCTCTTTATGTTACAACGCTATAAACCTCACTGAAAAAAATAGTGTTCAAGTAAAAGCTAAGAAACCGCAGAAGCTTACAGCTAATACAGTGAGTAAATGATTTATACACAGTATATTATAATTGAAGTTTAGAACAAAAGTTATTTAGTACATATCAACTCCTTCCTTAATTAAAGTTAATTACTTCAAATTCAAAAATTATTTTTATATGTAATATTAGGTAACTACATATATACAAAAATTATACTAAATAAATGCTCTTGAAACTTTTTTAGAAATAAAAATTGAAATAGGAAAATAAAGAATAAGTCAATAAGATAAGACAAGAATACGTTAAAAGTATTTATAGTATATACTATAATAAGGTTTGTATAATAAAATAAAATTCAAAATTCAATAAAATTATAAAATTCAATATAATATTTTTCTTAATCAATCTCTAGGTTTAACTTAGATCTCAATCTAGTGGATATCGGAGAAGGATTATTTTTAACATTTTGTTTTTCTTTTAATTTCTGATTTAATTCATCGTTTTTATCAATATTCGGTTGATTGTAATAATGTCTGAAGTTTGAAAATCTAACTCTTTTTGCATATGATTTCTTTATTTGATTTACATGAGCTTGAATTTGTCTTCCATCTTTTTCAATTAAATATCTTACCAAACTTAACTTTCTAATAATTCTTACAGGTTTCCATTTTAAATAATTTTTAAATTCACATTTATATAATACAATTTCATTTTCTTTATATTCTTTAATTTTTTTACTTATATTTGGTTTTATAACATTTTCATTTTTTTCTTCATTTTCCTTTTTTTCTTTTTGATTATTTTCATATTCCGGTTTAATTAAATCTAACATTGTTCTTGGTTTATACGCAAATAATAAATCAGAAGGTGTTTTGCATGTTGTTGTTGTTGGTGTGTTCCTATAATTAAACAATGCTGAGCTAAGGACTCTTTGAAAATCATTCTTCGTACGTGGTTTTTCCAAGCAAAATTTTTTTAAAATAGTTTTGATCGTTTGGACGCCTCTTTCCGCAAGCCCATTTGATTCAGGATGGTACGGTGGACTTTTTAACGCACTAATGCCATTAGCTTCACAAAACTTCAAGAACAAGCCTGAGCCAAATGGTGGTCCGTTGTCCGAAACCAACTCTTTAGGCAATCCATAGATTGAAAACCAGCAAGATAATTGCTCTATTACCGATTCTGCGTTAGTATTTTTCATTATTGCAGCATCAATCCATTTCGAGTAATGGTCAACCAGAATCAAAAAATCTATTCCTTCTAACTTAAAGAAGTCTATATGTACTCGTTCATATGGATAAAATGTCTTTGGCCAGTCAAGTTTACTTTTATCAGATAAATGTCTTTGAGATAAATCACATATTGAACAGGTCCTAATATATTCTTCTATATCATGGTTTATCCTTGGCCACCAAAGATGACCACGGGCCAGAATTTTAGATCGAACAATACCAGGATGTCCAGCATGCAATAGCTCTAAAACCTTTCCTCGTATTGTACAAGGTACAACTACTCTCGAGCCGTAAAATAAAGTACCATCTTCGCATGACAACGAATTTCGCTGTTTGAAATATAAACCTATTTCATCAATGTACTTTTTGTTTGGCCAACCCTCCATTACATACTTCATTACTTGTTTTAAATTTATATCATTCTTAGTCTCAGTTACTATTTCGGAAAACTTAACGGGTAAATCAGACATACAACCATGAACGTTTAAATAACAAATCTTATCAGATTCTTCACCTGTAGGTTCTACAGACGGTAATCGAGAAAGGGCATCAGCATGTCCAAGCTCTTTCCCCTTCTTGTACTTAATTTCATACGAATATTGCCCTAGAAATATTGCCCATCTTTGTAAACGTGCAGCTGCTACTGCAGGCGTTCGAAGAGGCTTATGATCACTGAGTAAAATAAATTTGTTGCCATACAAATATCTGTGAAATTTTCGAACAGCATAAACAATTGCTAATGCTTCACGGTGAAGCTGGGAATATTTCTTTTCTGAGTCACTAAGGGTAGACGATGCAAAAAGTACTGGACGTTCCTCGCCTTCGATCATATGTGAGAGGACAGCCCCTACACCATATGGACTAGCGTCACATGAAACTATGATCGGTTTTCTTGCATCGAAATGCACCAACATTTGATTGTTCATAAGTAAGTCCTTACTTCTTTGAAACGCTGACTGACAATCATTTGTCCAAACAAATTTTGAATTCTTACGCAAAAGATCATAAAGCGGTTTTAATTCAGATGAAAGTGATGGCAAAAATTTTCCATAAAAATTCAATAACCCTAAATAAGATTTCAAGCTTGTGACATCATGAGGTGGGGGTGCACACTTTATTGCATCCATTTTATCTTTTGTTGGTTTAATACCTTCTATGCATATTTCGTGACCTAAATATTGCACCTTTTCTTGGAAAAAACTTACATTTCGCTTCATTAACTTTAACTTGGTAAGCGTCAAGTCTACTTAAAACTTCTTCAAGTCTCTTCTCACAATCCTCTAAACTTTCACCACCAATGAGGATATCATCTAAATATCCAAACACCTCTGGAATTCCCTGTAAAATTTGATCTATAATAGATTGAAAAAGCGCGGGAGCTGAGCTCAAACCGAAAGGAAGTCTAGTATAACGATACAGACCCTTATGCGTATTGATAGTAAGATATTCTTGAGATTTTTCAGAAACTTTTACCTGTTGGTATGCACCTGACAAGTCAAGTACACAAAAATATGCACAATTACTGAGACCTGCGAAAATCTCATCGATTTTTGGCAAAGGATAATGTTCCGTCTGAACAAATTTGTTTACTGAAACCTTACAATCTATACAGATAAGCAATTTATTGTCCTTTTTAGGCACAACTACGATGGGTGATGCCCATCTACTATGGCGAACTGCCACTAAAATACCCTCTGAAACAAGTCGATCTAATTCGATCTCTACAGCTTCTCGTAAGCTAAACGGCATGGTGTAAGGCTTGAAGAATATGGGTGTGGCATTATCCTTTAAAATCACCTCCACTTCCAAATTTTTTATAGCACAATCTAAATTTTGCGAAAACACCGAACTATATTTATTCTTAAAATAACACATGTCCTTAAGACTGTTCAACCTATTCATAAAACGATCCCGCCAATTGGGCATGAAGATATCCAACCACGATCTTCCGAGTAATGGCGTAAAATTTGTTTTTGATTGAACCACAACTAATTCCAACGAAAAATATTTATTTTCATGCAAATCCCTAACTTGAACATCACACACACCTTCAACACAAACATTGTCACCTGTAATCAAACATAATTTTTTATCAGCCGTTCTCAAACCACAATGTGAAAATAATCTATGAAAATCAAAACTGCTCATAACTGAAGCAGAAGCTCCAGTATCAACTTCCATAAATACTAGACTACTATTAATTTCTATATTTAAATTGCATGCATTATTTATGTTAGAAATATGATTTAAATGACCTAACTGTAATTTTTCTAAACTTATACAATTTGCCTGATAATTTTGGGTGTTGTTTTTTCCTCTCCGTGAGCGTGCGGTTGATGATGATCTTTGTGAACGGCAGTTTCTGGCATAATGACCGCTGCGTCCACAGTTAAAACATTGGAAGGTTGAATTGCTGTTGTTACTCTGCACTGCTCTATTTGAAACTGTTGGTGAACTTCTCTTGTCATCTCTCTGCTGATAACTGTGTTTTTTTCTTCTCTGCGGTGTACGACTACGATGAAATTTGTTGACGTTTTGATATTCCGCATAATTTATGGAATTGGGATGGAGTAGCTGCATGTTGTTTTTCGTAAGCTCCAAAGACTTCGCTACTTGACATGCTTTATCAAAATCCATCGATGTTTCATTTAATAATTTTTGTTGAATTGATTCGTCTTTAATACCAACAACAAATTGGTCTCGCAGTGACTCATCCAAAAACGTTTTAAAGTCACATTTTTCTGCTAAATTTTTCAACTCAACGATGTAGTCCCCTATAGATTCATGGTTTTGTTGGAATCTTTTGTGGAACTGGAATCTTTCGGCAATGATATTTGCCTTCGGCTTGAAGTGTGCTTTTAGAACTTTAATTAATTCTTTATACCCTTTAGAGTGAGGTTCAGCTGGAGCTACCAACGACTTAACAATCTTATACGTGTCAGGCCCCATAAGTGTAATTAGATATGATCCTTGCAGCTTATCATCCGCAATTTTGTTAATCGCTAGCAATTGATCCAATCGCTCTGCATAGCTATCAAAATCGTCACCAGGTGAAAAAAATTCTATTGAACCAAAGAATTGCGTCATGCTGCATTCATCCACGTGTTTCTTTTGTTCAGAATTGAAACTTTCGTGGGTATCGTCGAATTGATCAGAACCACTGTCACTATTTTGATCAATTTTTATTTTTATATTTAAGGTATCCACTTTTATATATCTTTAATTTTTATTCTCGTCGCCATATAATATATTTGTTTGTAATAAAACACGCGTTTAGATTAAGTATATAAAATAGTTCTATGCTTTATT
Organism: Dasysyrphus albostriatus; assembly: GCA_946251815.1. NCBI lineage: Eukaryota > Metazoa > Arthropoda > Insecta > Diptera > Syrphidae > Dasysyrphus > Dasysyrphus albostriatus. Next base: position 28,430,462 of record OX276337.1, on the reverse strand, counting down.
GGAGCTCTTTATGTTACAACGCTATAAACCTCACTGAAAAAAATAGTGTTCAAGTAAAAGCTAAGAAACCGCAGAAGCGTACAGCTAATACAGTGAGTAAATGATTTATACACAGTATATTATAATTGAAGTTTAGAACAAAAGTTATTTAGTACATATCACTCGCAAGAGGCAGTACCTCGGGAAAATGAGTAATGGCGCATACATTTTGCATGAAATCTTTCACACATCATTTGTACGTTTGCCGTTTGGATTTATACTGCCGCAAAGTCTGTTGAATTTGGGTGACAAAAATCATTTCCCCCGTCAGTTCTTAAAACATATTTTTGAAATTTGGTACACTTAATGATTAGATGATGCTGAGACTGCCTATTTTTTTATTTTACTTCAAACAGGGCTTTACAATTATGGTCAGAAAATGGTCCCAAATTTCAAAATTTTTAATAAAGTGTTGTAGAAGTCAGAATTTGAGTCAAGTTTATGTTAGGTTATGTTTGTGTCCTTAACTATGCGCCTTTCATAAAATGAATCCATTACTGTTTTGTACCAAATTTAAAGAATATGTTCCAAAATTTTAAGATGTGTTAGATCAATTTAGGTCAAAAATAGTTTCGAAAATAAAAAAAATTTAAAACTAGCACGAAATTTAGTTCTTATCCCTTAGGAAAATTTCTCAACATTTTGGACCATCTTCTTCAAATTTTTTACAAATCAGTATCAGAGTCATTTGTATATAGAAGAATACATTCACTTCAAACATAAACTTGAATCAAATTCTCACTTCTACAGTAGTTTTTTCAAAATTCTGAAATTAAGGACTATGTTCTGACCTTTATTGTGAAGGCCCTGTTTGAAGTAAACAAAAAATAGACAAAACCACTGAATTCAGCATCCCCAAATCATGAAATGTACCAAATTTCATTAATATACTGCAAACAAAAGTGCGTTACATTATGCCGTAGGAAGCAGACCTAATAGTTTAGAAAAATACTTCTTTATTTCGAAAAAAAACACCATTTTTACTTATTTCGTGGAAAGAAACATTATTGTGTTAAACAATAAAAAAATATAACTAAAAGCAAATAATTCAAAACTTTTATTTGGCCACAAGATAATACTGATTTTAAAAGATACTTTGCTCTAACAGTTGCACTTAATCATAAATATGCGTTAGAATATAATTTTGTCAGCTATTTGTCCCCACAAACTCCATCTTATGAAAGAAGATAAAAATAAAAAAATAAAACAAAAAACAACACGAACAAAACTGAAGAGCCAATTTGGTTACGATTTCTCTGAAATTCAAACCGAATTTTGTACTTATTAACAATTTAATATTTTTTTTTGTTGTGCTGAGCTTAAGCCGAAAATTATTCGCTTGTGAATTCTTCCGAAAAACCAATGAACACCGGAAAGTGCAATGCTATTAACTCAAGTATATTCTTATCTATTCCAAAACTGATATTAAGCCGATTTTTTTTTTTTTTATTATTATTTTCCCGTGGGTAGGTGCAAAACCTGCTATTCAGGCTCTATGAGGACCGAAAAACTCGTGCTCATAGAAGTGTGAGATTCTTACTACACTAAAACCACCTCCACTTCCCGATTGCAACTAAGTTGAAACTTATCTAGCAATTTATTTTTAACGAAGTTAAGTAACGTGTTGCAGGTTACTTTCCGGTGAAAGTTCCTGCTTAATCCGCGATTTTAAAGCGGTTTTCGGTTCACCGCACCAAGTCGGAAGGTTTTGTTCTTCGCAGACGGCGTACTAAATTCGACTCGTCAAGAATGTCAATAGTCGTTGAATTAGCGTGTTCTAATAGTCGATTTCTATGTTTTCGCGCGAAAATTTTTATTTCCTCCCTCCTTTTATTTTAAGCCGAAATGAAAACCATTTAAATGCGCTACTTCTTTTCCGGATAAGAGCTTTTTTTCAAAGCAATATCAAAATTGCCATTTTTTGGCAAGAAAAATCGCAAAAAATCGAAAAATATTTCAATTCTCTCAAAACTTTGTCAAAGTCATCTGAAGTTATGTCAAATTTTCCAAAGCAAATTTTGTTTTCTGTATTCTGTATTTCGACTATGGCATAAGCTGACCTCTATGCCATATGGGCGGTGAATAATCGTCAATGCTTAGGGGTGTCTCGTACCGTGAAGGAAGGGTTGCAGCAAAAAGCTTCAGCCAGAGCGTTTAGAATCGTAGAAAGATTGGAAGCGTAGATATTAACAGCTTTATCACATCTGTATTTTCATATTATTTTTATGGTACCTAAATTTAATAAATTTTCTTTTCTGATGGGTGAGCAGTACAAAATAATCTTGAATAACAAAATGTCACTAATTGTTTTTAAATCCCCAAAATCTCGCAAATGAATAGATAATTCTGCTTTTCAAATAATCCTTCAAATACAAAATTTCACTTTTAACAATTTCGCATTTACATCTTGCGGCGAAAATCTCCCAAATATCAACTTTGATGACAGAATTTAAAATCTCGGAAATTAAAATTTCAAAATCAAATCTCGCAGTAGCATTTCGATCTTAATTTCGCACTGAAAAATAAAAGTACAAAAAGTGCAAATCTTGAAAAAAAAAAACAAACAATTAAGTACTAAAAATAAAATGGTTTAAAAGTAGACAAGTACTCGATTTTTTTGTAGAAGTTAGGAAGTTTCAAAAAATGTAATTGCATTACAAAATTTCGTGCGTTAATTTTTTGCAATGTAATGAAATTTAACGAGATTATAAATTGCAAAAGCTTGCATTATTTTTTTTGTTGCGGGATTTCGTAATTGTAAGATGTTGCGAGATTTTAATTTGGGAGATTTCGTCGGGCCGTCGCAATCATCGCATTATAAAAAAGTATTCCTAATATCTACAACTCAATACGTCCATCCATTCGAATTTGATTGAAGAACAGCTTATAAAACACAAAAAAGGATTCAGAAATTGTATCCTCACTTTTTTTGTTTTTACCTCATTACACCTTTTAAATAGCTTAAAGGCTAGTTTTTCAGTTCAGGGTTGACTCTGAATTAAACCGGAATTAGCTAATCCAGAAAATAAATTAACCCTGAGTTAAGTCAGAAACAGTTTCTGTTCAGGATTAACTTTCTCTTTCAGTTGTCAAAAATCTGAGGCCATTGATGTGCCGAACCATGGATACCACCCTTCTAAGCCTTTTACGCATCGGAATAGAGATATTGGCACAACGGAATTGCACTGACAATAACTTTCACTATAGAAATCAAGAAATCTTATATTGAATTATTGATTTTTGTTCACAACAATTATGTGATTTTTACACAATTTTAAAGTTGAGAGGCTCCAATAAACAAGAATGCTGTCCTAAAATTTTCAAGCATCAAATAATTTTCGTCAACTTTTTTGATTGAAATAAAGCCATTTTTTCAATTTAAAATTACAGCAAATCCAAAAGTTATATAATATTTTGCTTCAAAAAATTTACAGATTTCTTGAAACATCACAAAAATTTACGTTGGTATCAAATCAAATCGAATTATTTACGTCGATGATAAATATAAAAGCTTGAAAATTATTTTTTTTAGTATTTTTCTGAATATTTTTGAGGCTATATGTGATAAAATGATCCAAGTAAAAATTGTAGTTCTCTTGACTACAACTTTTACATATAACTTTTTTCAAAAGGAGGTCTACTTTTGCCAGATATGTTAAGAAAAACTCCATTTCTCTACCTTTTTTTCCTACCTACTTAAAAATACCAATCATCTTAAAGTCACTCAAAATCTTCTAGTAATTTTTTCAACTTTTGTCCTTTGAAAACTGATTCAGCTTTAGATTAGCTCAACACCACTAATCACAAAAAAAAAACTTTAAAGTAACGGGTGATTTTTTAGCTGGTTTGGTTTTGGCAACACTGGTTTTGACAGCTGACGTGTGTTTAGTACCTTGTGTCACTGTCAAACAGCTTCAGTTTGGTTTGCAATTTAACCATGGATCGTCTTACAAATGAACAACGCTTGCAAATTATTGAATTTTACTATCAAAATTCGTGCTCGGTTCGAAATGTTCATCGCGCGCTGCTTCCATTTTATGGTCGGCATTCTCGACCTTCTGAGCAGTCTATTCGGAAGATTGTGACCAAATTTCGCACCAAATTTACTTTGTTGGACATTAAACCACCAACACGTTTACGTACTGTGCGTAGTGAAGAAAATATTGCAGCCGTATCAGCTAGTGTGACAGTGTGACAGAAGACCGCGAAATGTCGATTCGGCGCCGTTCCCAGCAGTTAGGCCTTTGTTACAGCACTACGTGGAAAATTTTGCGGAAGGATTGGGGCGTAAAGCCTTTTAAGATACAGCTGGTGCAAGAACTAAAGCCAGCCGACCTACCACAACGCCGAATTTTTGGTGAATGGGCTCTTGGAAAGCTGGCCGAGGATCCGCTTTTTTATCGAAAAATTGTGTTCAGCGATGAGGCTCATTTTTGGTTGAATGGGTACGTAAATAAGCATAATTGCCGCATTTGGAGTGAAGATCAGCCAGAAGCATTGCAACAGCTACCAATGCATCCCGAAAAAGCCACTGTTTGGTGCGGTTTATGGGCCGGCGGCATTATGGCATTATTGGGCCATATTTCTTCAAAGATGATGCGAATCGCAGCGTTACTGTCAATGGTGAACGCTACCGAGCGATGATAACAAACTTTTTTTTGCCCGAAATGGAAGTTCTTGACTTGCATGATATGTGGTTTCAACAAGACGGTGCCACATGCCACACAGCACGCGAAACAATGGCGCAATTGCGAGGCGAGTTTGGTGAACAGTTAATTTCACGTTTCGGGCCGGTCAATTGGCCGCCTAGATCGTGCGATTTGACACCATTAGATTATTTTTTGTGGGGGTATGTCAAGGTTAATGTCTATAGGGACAAGCCCGCTTCGATTGACGCACTGGAAGCCAACATCCATGCATTCATTCGTGAGATACCGGCCGATATGTGTGAAAGAGTATGCCAAAATTGGATTCAGCGGATGAGCTACCTGAGACGCAGCCGCGGTCAACATTTGCATGAAATTATCTTTAAACATTAAATTGCAAGGTTCAAACTATCGATTCAAATAAATATTTCATTCATTTTTTCGAATTTTTTGTGTTTTTTTTTTTAAAGTTCTAAACCTCTTAAAAAATCACCCGTTAGGTACAAATAAATCTCCATTTTTTTCATCGGGATAGTAAATTAAATTCAACAAAGTTAAGTGTGTCTAAGCAATTGAAACACACTGTTAAAGGTGCGTTAAGAAAACATGCATATATATGTAAGTCATAGTCCCCTTTTCCACTTTAAAAAAGGGCTTGCTAGTATGTATGATTATGATAAGTGTAGAAAAGTAAATATCTAACGTCAAAATTGAAAAAAAAAAAGAAATATGCTGGAAGTAAGTACCTACTTTTTTATGTGTACTTTAGGTATGAACATATTTTCATATTAAGTGTTTACTCACTTACCAATCAAAGGTGCGAATCTCCATGAATTACCGAGGATTGGCATCTCCCAAGGACCGGGTATATCACTATATGGCTTCGCATGGCTGATGTTTACGCTGCAAAATCAGAGTTACGGCTTTTTAAAAAGATGTTAACTAATTTTTTTTTTAAATTTACATATGCTTATACGTTTGCTAATAGGTTTAAAAATTGACGTGAGTCTAAGAGTATACACTTACTGTGTGGGTCTTGTGGTGACATCTATTGTTGATGGGGTGTCAGCTGATTTGTTTATGTCAATTTGTGTTGGTATTTGGATGGAAGCTGAAGCGGCTGAAAATGACGTTCGTTTGACAAGAGATGTGGCTTTTCTCAAGCGGGACATTTTTTTGTTGTTTTTTTTTTAACAGATTTAGCTAAAAAAAGGAGAATATTGTCACTTTCGATCTTATTTAAGGATATAAATGTGATGATTTAATTATCCATTTAGTTTTTATTAACAGTTCGAGTGGAAATAAAATAATTTATGGCTTTAAATTAACATCGAAAAATAAACACAAACTCATTCTTCTTTTTTTATAGAAAAAAAAATTAAACGTAAAAGCTTAATATTCAATAATTTAAGCAATTTATTATTTCGAGCAGTAAAGAGTATATTATTGAACATAAATCAAATCTAATAAAATTCTAATTAAATCAGTATTTCTTGACCTGAATTTTTATTAACAAACGAAACAATAAAAAAATCATACAAAACTCAATATCTCCTGTCAAATAAATTAAAGGTGAATTTATTCCTTTAAGAAAATTATTCTGATGTGACATAAAAAATTGATGAATCACAAAATCAATAAGAAGAAAATATTCTACTCCTCTCAGGTCCTGTTTTATGATAAAAAATTTGATTTAATTTTTTTCTTTCGAAAAATAAAAAACATTAAAAAATATTATTAACATTTAATTTATTTTTACTACCCAATTTCAGGAAGCTACATAAATTATTATATCCTTGGATATGATAAATGTACAAAAATGAAACATAGTGATAAATATGTGTGTATAAAATGTGTGCATGTGAATTGGCAAAAAAAAAATTAAAGAAAAAAAAAACAACTTTATGGTTGGGTGGGATAGAAAAAAAAAGACCCTTTAGCTTTCCAAGGTTGCATCATTGAAATCATGTTGTTCTTCTTTTTTTCAGATGAAAGCTTATTATATTTTAGGTCATAAAATGGTTATGATTCTCGTTAAAACCCAAAAATAAGCATTCTTTGACCTTGTCGCTTGGTTAAACATTTCAGAAAAAGAAGAAAAAAAAAATTTAAAAAAAAACAAAAAAAATAAAATCTTTCTTCTCAATTTCAATACCACACGATGTCCTTGTTGGGAAATTAAAAGCAATAAAATGAACGTAAACATAATAAACTTTAAACTTTAAAAACACTTTTTTTTTGTAGAGGCATACCTACAACTACATTTATGTATGTACTTTGATTTCAGCTAGAAGATAGCTCTTAAAGAAGCATAACTAAAAAATTTTGTGTATTAAATAGAGTAATAAATCACCTTAGTTTACAACAACTTTTTTGGTTCATCAAGTGGACCTACATTCTCCTAAGATTTTCTGGACTGACATTTGAATAGGTAAAGAAGAATTTGACACTGATTTATTTTTTTAAAGAATTATTTTATTTAAAAAGTCTACCAGTCGATATCTAAAATTCTACAAAAAAAAAAAAGTTTTTCTGGAATTTTAAAAATTTGAGTTTAAATAGAATTTGAATATAAACCAAGAGTGTAGTGCGGTTAAAACCCTATTTTTACTTGCGATAAAAAGGCAAGTTTATTTGCGATTTGCTTCAAAACGATTATTTTGATTTAATAATTTCCTTCTAAATAATTAAAATAGTTTTTCTTACTAAAATTTTGAAAAAAATATTGTTTAGATTTATAAAAAATATTCAAAACTTTTTTTTTGAAAATCGAATATTATGAAAACTAAATGGTCGATTTTTATAAAACTTGACATTTAATTTTTTTTTTTTTTTACTTTTATGAAAAAATAACGGTACCTTCCATACAAAAATGACAGGTAAGGTTAGGTTTGAGTGAGGTGATATGGAAAGCCGTACCATCTCACTCGGATGTCAATGGAACCATTGCGCTCCTCATAGGATTTGGTTAAGGTAGGTGTGAGGAGAAAGAGATGGTGGATTTTGTGGAGTTTAGGTGTTGGTAATTGGTATTGGTATTGGAGGCCTCACTGAACCACTCTGAATTTTGGATGAATTTTAGGATGTTATTTGGTGGCAAATTAGAGATGTCGCCCAATTCGTCGAAAAAGTTTTCCGCGAGGGCTGCTTTTCTGGTTCTGGCTAGGCTGGGGCATTCACAAAGAAATTAATATGAATCCTCATCCACTTCTACATCTTGACATCCTCTATACAAGTTCGATGAGCTTACGCCCATTCTGTGCTTTTAGATACCCATAGAGTCGTGACCCGCTAGGATTCCAATAAGGGAAGATAGTTGAGGCCTACCATTCTGTCTTTTTTCTTGAAATATTCGGCCATAGATTCCTTGAAACTCAATTAGCGTCGATGGTTGACCATCTGACATCCGCAGTGAATTCTACTTTTCTCGTGATCCAGTGGCATAGGTATGGAGCGATCGGAGATGAACCGTTTTTGGTCAGTTCATTTGCCATTTCGTTCCTGTATATATCACGGTGTCCTGGAACCCATTTAAGGGTGACTGTGTTCGTTGCGCTGAGAATCCTCAGTACATTCCGGCATTCCGGTGATTGAGGAAATCGCTTTTATTGCCGCTGAGTGTCTATTTCACGTGAAGCCAAGATGCCTCGTGGCTTCGCAGGCTGAAAGTATTTCCACTTTGAATACACTACTGAAATTTGGATGCTTTATTGAGCAGCTAATAGGTGGATTAGCTGGGTAGATTCCTGACCCTACCCCCTGTCATGTCTTTGAACCCAAACATGATTTTCGTTAATGACCCGGTTTTCATTCCAGGATTCCCTTGTCAGGATATCATCTATTATGGCCACTGGTCTATGCCTGTGAAATTCATAATAGTTCTATGAGAAAAGTTTCAGGTTTAGGCACAAAACCGGTAGAGGCAAGAAACCCGGTGTTTATGCACTCCAGGATCTTCACCTCTACTTGAGCCCACTCACCACCCACACTTGATCATTGGTCAGTAGTCTTTCGATGCTCTCCCGTTGATAACGGCCACCTGAAGGCTCTGTGTTACCACGTCTACTAGCGTACCTGTGCAATGGGCTTTTTATTGACATATTTACATCGTACAACCCAATTTTTAAAAAAGTTTAAATTTTTTTGGAAAATTCGATATTTAAAAAACTGGCTGACAGTTTCCTTGGAACTTTTTTTTTATTCACATAAATAAATACTTACGATTTTTATACCAAAAATGTTTTAGGAATTTAATATAGAAAAAATTACCTTTTAAAACCGCTCCAACGATTTTAAATAATTTTTTATTCCATGTAACCATAGTCAATCAAAAATTCTTTTTTTTTTCATAAACAACTCTGAAAGAAGTTATTTTATCTAATTTGAAAATCGTATTTCATGCTTTTAAACATTTTTCTCTCATTACTGTCTTTGCATAAGAGCAAGTACGTGCGGCCCAATCATGTATTTTATGATTTTAGAGCCCCTGTTAGTACTTGTTTGTTTTAAGTTATCCAACTAACACACTCATGATAAAATCTTTTATCTCGGTTTCAAAAGTTAAAGAGACTGAAATATTAATATTTTGAAATAAATTTGCAATGTAAAGGGTGTTTTTTTATTAGACGTATGGTTTTCAATCTGGCAATATTTTTTCTGAATTGGTCTTTTTGACAGCTGTCACTTAAATTATGCTCAGTTTGGTTTGCCATTTCATAATGAATAGACTTTCTCCTGAACAATGTTTGACAATCGTGTAAATTTGAGAGCAACATATCGCTTGTGGTTTGAACTGAAAATATTTCGTGCAAATGGAAAATTTTAACTCGAAAACGCATTTTTTTTTTTCAACTTTAAGACAAATTCTTGCAAATTTAAATCCCTCGCGTGATTTATATTTGCGAAATTTTAGTTTTCAAAATTTCATTATTGCGAGATTATGAAAAGCGAGATTTTAGTATTGCAATATTATGAAGAGCCGGATTTTGTTATTGCGAGATTTCGATATACGTTGGCGTTTGTTATAAGCTTGCGAGATTTCGTACCCAACCCGTTTGGAATGGCGATAATACCCACGAAAAAAAAAAATGAAAATAACCACCGCGGGTGTTTTAACCTTCAGGATTTGGCATTAAAGCCCACGCACTTAAAATATGATTTGAACTTTCGGCTCCGAATAAATGGGCCCAAAAAAATTAGAAAAAATAGATTCGCATCATTTATTCAAATACTCTGTTACTGATACTTCTCAAAAGATTGTGCAATGAAGAGGTCATCAAAATTAATATTTTGAAATCTTTTGGTTCTCTACTATCAGATTTTCACCAAATTTTTCTGTGATTTACTTGCATTTTCAAGTAAATTATGCAAAATGAAATAAGATCCGATTTTTTTTTTTGAACTAATCCCCAAAAAAAAATGTTTGTCATATTTCATTAAGGTTTTGTTTCAGAGTATAAATAAGCTCTCAAAATATAATAAAAAGAGGCGGGAACTGTTGTTGCTGTTATTTTCTGTGCATTTTTAGGGGCCTTATTTAATTTTTCCTAGGGCCTAATTATTCCAAGACCGCGAAATCATAGCATTTAATTCCGTTTTCGGGACATTTGTCCTACTACGCAACCTTGTTACTCCACTATAGGTATGTTAAGTTCAAGCGCCAGGTAACAACCTATTATTGGTATGGCAGTGCAATTGCGTTAACACATACTGCAATGATGCCTAAAAATGATGTCGGAACTTGTGTGTGTTAAGTGCGGTAATAGTGAACCACATTGAACAAAACAATTTAGGTACTAAGGTCACATAAGCCACTCGACAGGTAACATAAATTCTTTTTATTTGTTTAGTGTCATTATGGCACCTCAAGTCTTTCGACCGTAATTTGCGTAAAAATTAAACGAATGACACATCTGGCTTGGCAGACAAGCAGTCTCTATTCCGTACCAATTACAGACTCGTGGAGAAAAAAATGACAGCTCTGTTATTGAATGTACAAAAAAAAAATTAAACTTTAAAGCTTTTTTGTTGTTGTTGAATCGCAATCAGTGTTACTTGCTTGGTCCTTTAAGCGATCATAGCAACTGTGTCAATGTCAGCATCTGCGGAAGGCGAAAGCTATATATTATTATTCTATTTTGGTTTAAGATTTATTTTCACTAAACTCATGTCCTTGAATAGGAAACAACAAACTCGACCTTGACTGTGTGTTGAGTTGTCTCGTTGTAACTTTTAGTTTTATTTTTGTCAAGGCCACATATATTCTTCAAAGGGTGATTTTGAAAAAGGACAGCAAAGGACCATGACTGAAAATTATGAAACTTTGTTGTAGTTATTCGTTTTTTTTTTTTTTTTCATTTTTCTGTAGTAAAAACTTTGGTCTGTAATTCTAATTAAAGAGAGTTCTGTGAAAGGATAACATAGTTGTTGATGTTGCAAAAAGTTTACATTTATGTAAATGTACAATAAAAATACATGCAAATGATAAAAAGGACATGGTTATTGTAGCATTTTCAACCTGCCAACCTGCCAACCACAAGCTTAAAGTTGATTTTAAAATCATATAAATTTCTGTATTGCTCTCGTGGAAAATAAACATAATAATTTGATGTTTCGCTTGTTTTTTGTTTTTTTGTTCTGGATAATGTTTATTTTACAAATTGCCAATACCTTATGAATAATTTATTGCTGTTTGGAAACTTTTACAATTATGGTAGCATAATTTTAAAGTTTAATTCATTTTTTATTTTTTTTTTGTTTTATTTTTTCTCTTAAAAACAAAAGTTGTCAATTACTGGCTTATTTCAGATTATTTTGTGACTTTTCTATTTGAAAATGCAATTATTTTTTATTTTTTTTTTTTAAGTAACGCGGTGTTGAGTTTGAGTTCAAATACATATATTTTATACCTCTTGACCTTTTTGGGAATTAAAAGTGACAGACATACTTAAAAAAAAAATGAGACACTCAAACGATGTACTTAACTTGTATATGATAAATTATTCAAGATGAAGAAGATAAGATAGGACAGAAGACTTACGAAAAGAAGCCAAGAAGTAGGTAATGGTTGAAGAAGAGACTTAAATTGTATTGGCGGTGGTGGTATTCTCGCACCGCTTAGAGAAGGAGAATTCAAATTATTTCACTGTATAGCATTCAAATTAAAACATCCATATATTTATGTATTTTATAAATTATTTATTTTCTTGATTAAAAAATGTGTTGAAACTGAGAAAATGTTGAAATATGAGAAAAAAAAAACATCTTAAAGCATAGAAATCAGGAAAAAATGTTAAAAATAAAAATAATCATTAACTTTAAATATCCAAATAAATTATAAATGTATTTATAAACGAGTGTTGAGTGTAAGTTTTTTTTTTAAATAATTGTAAACAAAAAATCAAAAAAATATTTAAAACAGCCAAGAGAATAATGATCAATAAAAATCAGAAAAAGTTACAAATCTAACTAATGTAAAAATGCTTTCAACATTTCAAACAAATAGTCCTGGCTTGCAAATTTAAATTTTTTATTAATATGCAGATAGGAATTACATTAAAAATTTTAAACCGTTTTTGAGATATTGAATTTTCATAAATTTTTTTAATGTTGTAGTCTGCAATTTAATTGAAATCAGTTCAGCCAATAATGAACAAATTTGAAATAAAAAAAAAGTTACATGGTATGGTAGATACCGTTAAAAAATACTTGATATAAATTCTTTTTCTGGTTTTAGAAGCAGAACGTTAATATTTGTGTACAGATCTTCACTTATGGCTCGAAAATCAATCATTCGTGAATTTTGTCAATGTATACAATTGAAAATATATACAATTACCAACAAATTTCTGTTCGAGGTTTTTTTGTGTGACCCGTGTGGACTCAAGTGCATGTTGAAAATTTACACATTTTTAATGTTTGCGAAGATCCACTCTTAAACACTAAAACTATGATCAGATGGTCAACGTAAATGGTCAACGCGTTGATTCCTTGACGTCACCAGAAACATCATCAATATACTGTCAACCTAGAATGTGTCAACGCATGAAACGTTGACGATCACACGAATGACGCCACTCGGTCAATGTTATCCCACAATGCATGACGTGTTATCTGTATCAACGCGATTAGTGTCCTTTGGTGGCAATGTGTTGACACGCAAAATGTTGACAATTACACTACTTGGTCACATCTGAACACTATGAAAATTGATACAGAGTGGACAAGAACAAAATTGAATAATTTTTTATGTTGACGATCACACGATATTGGATATAGTGTTATCGGACAGTACAATTCGGGGGGATTAAAAAATCTCTTAAAAATCAGAAATTAATGAAGTTTTCATACTCTTTCGGAAAAAGGTAATTTAAGAGAAATTGATTGAGATTTAGATCAAAATACAATTTTTCCGTCAAAATATTGTTTGTCTGCCATCTTTCAAGCCATCAAATGTCAAATTCTATTAAAAGAAGGCTACGATGCTTATAGATTAAGAAACTTGTAAAATATAAAAAAATTTTGAAGTTTCTTTACTGATCCACAAAAAAGTAATATAAGGGCGATTAGGTGACATTTGGATCTAAATATACTTTAAACTTTAAAATATGGTTTGTCTTCCACCTGTCAAGTCATCAGTATTGTCAAATTCCATTAAAAGATGGCTAGGATGTCGATGTATTAAAACACCTCTAAAAATCAGAAATTTTAAAGGTTTATTTACTGCTCCGGAAAAAAGCATTAGGGCATTTGGTTGACATTTGGATCGAAATATATTTTTGCTGTCAAAATATAATTCGTCCCCCATCTACCATGCTATCAACTGTCTATGTATTAAAAATCCTCAAAAAATGCAAAGTTTTTCGAGATTGATATGAAGATCAACGCAAGCTCCATAGACATGGAAGAATATTCTGCTGTGTCAACGTAGGAATACAATAAACGCTTTGATAAGTAGTCTGCCAACGTGTCCTAACTTCGTTGACAGAGTGATAACATGGCCAATGAAAAAGTCATCGCAAAAATCATTAAATTCTTGTCAACGAGTGTGTCAACGCAGCCATCACGCATGGACTGCGTTGACGATCACACGACAAGACAACTTTGGGACAGAATTTGACGTCACTTTGACGTCAGAGAGTCAACACATTGACTATTTGCATTATCCATCTTATCGAAGCTTTGAGAATTAATTACTTTGTATTTCAAAAATTGAATTTTTGGATTAAACGCGTAACACGATATTATTTTCTACACTCTGCTGTAGTACGTCAAGTTTTTACAATATGAATATGAATCTTAAGTTTTGAAAAAATGCGTTTTAATAAAGATTTGGGATTATATTCCCCATGTAATTTTTTTTTAAATAAATTTGTATGGTCTTTCTGAAAAATGATCCAAATCCAGTCAATTTGTGTTCAAAAAGGCCCTTATTCGCAAAACAATTGTGAGGTAGTTTTGATTTTTTTCCACGAATTATGTTTTTGAAGGTGCTGAATCCGAATTTGAGGTTTGCGACTAAAATTGGGAAAATTTGCAAAGGGTATTTTTCTTTGCAGTTTTTTGCTTTCGTCAAACCAAGGAATATTGCACCACTTTTTTGTTGATATTTCTGTATTGAACTGGAAATATGTATATAAAACTAACGGTACATGTTACTTAAAATTTTTTTTCTTTAGAAACTTTACAAAATTTTCTTTTTCTTTCGAATTCGATGAACTGCTTTAAGTAGAGGCTCCCTTTGAAAAGGAAACCATGTTTAAAAAAAAAATGGTTATTAATGGTAACTCCCATAGAACCATTTGAACTATATGTAGGTACTATAGGGCAAGTTTTGAATTCGTGCAAAAAAATAAATTCGAAATAAAAATCAAACATGACATTACGATGATAGAGAACACGAAAAAGTGGGTGGCACAATTCTGTCTGTCTGCCTGTCTGTCTGTTCGTATATTGACATAAACCACAGAAGCAATTTTTTTTTTTTTTCAAATTTTGAACCTCCAGATGGGATATTGTATTTTTGTTCACCGAAAATAACGGTACTTGCCCTACAAACGTAAATAAAAAGGTTACTTATCTAAAAAATCTCTCTAAGGACTTAGATACAAAAAAAAAAACTTTTGATAAAAAAAAATGTACCGAAAAGTGTTATTAACGGTACGTGCCATATAATTTTCTTTTAATTTTTGATTTTCTCATTAACGGCTTGAACAAGTCAAAATTTTTATGCAAAAATCGTTTTTAAAATGTTAATAATATTGCATGTCAAAATTTTGAAAAAAAAAATAAATTTTGGATTTTTAAAAAAATATAAATTCTTTTTTTTTGAAAATTCAATATTTCGAAAAGTAGTGGATGAATTTTTTTGAAACTAGATTTAAAAATATATTTAAATACATACTCAAAAGAGGCATACCAATACCTTTTTTTTACTTGTTTTTGAGCTCTTAGTTTTTTAACTAGTTGTTTATACAATTAAAAGAATGATTTTAATGCTTTTTTATATTTTTATATTATATTTTTTTTATATATTACTTTTATATTTTTAAAAGTTCTTAATTCCAAGCAATTTGAACAGAAGAGCAAGTACGTGTGATTCAGTCGTGCATTTCATTTTATTTCGATTTTCTTCTAAACGGTGTTACTGATTTCAATAAATATTTTTAATCAAAAGCTTTAAAAAAAAAATAATTTTTTTTTGACTTTTAAAAAAATGGTAATTTTTGTTTTCGAAATCATACTCGTTATTTAAAGACTTTTCAACACTCTTATGGAAAATATTTTTTTGTTTCAAAAACGACATTTGCTCCACAAAAATTTTAAAAGTTTAAATTAAATTAATTTTAACTTATAATTAAATTATCTTTAATGGAACCTTTTTATTTTGAATTTCTCATTATCGACTTATTGGATTAAGACTATTTTTTAATATACAATTTCCAAATGAGGTTAAATAATATTTCATACCAAATTTTTCAAAAAATAAAAAAGTTGAATGTTTCAAAAATACATATCGATGTCTTCCCATATGTAGTTCCAAATTTTCATTTTGAAAATTGTTCTTTTTTTAACTTTTATTTTTATGTGCACATTAGTAAATACTTAAGATTTGCATTACCTACCTACAAATTTGTAACAAAATGTTTGTATCATAATTTCCATGTTTTTATTTACAATTTTTCAAATCCTCAGGCTCGTGCACTTTATTTTATGTAAGTACTTTATGAAATATTTTAATAAAGGATTTTTGAAGTTCTTCTATCTTTTCACGTTTAACGAAAAGAAGCAATTTTCTAAAAATGATATTCAAAAAAAATTTATCAGAAAACGGTAACACTAAAAAATATTTCAACAATTTACGATAGCTTTTTTGGGAGTTCTTCTATAACATTATTCAATCCAGTTATGTATATTTGTCATTAATAAAAAAAACTAATTGTAAATTATAAAAACAACTTTATAATTCAATTAAAAGTGTCTTTTTTTCGCAAACTATTTTTTGCTGTATAATTTTAACTGTATTTCATCAATAGAATTTAAATTTTAAAATCACTTTGTTTAATATTTTTACCCTCGATTAAAGTTTGTTTTTTTTTTTCTCATAAATATTAGTTTTGTTTCAGTTTTCTTGGACACTGACTTTAAGGAGACAAAACGAATTAATAAAAACAAATAAACATAAATAAAATATTGTTAACAAATAAGAGCGCAACACTGAGAAAAAACACACCCACGAACTCAATTTGTGAATTTGAAAATAAATCCGAATTGAATGAGTAAAAACCATTCAAACGTATCTAATTGCTTTAAATCTACCATAACATACACAAAAACAATAATATTCAAACATTTGTCTTGCTTGTTCAAATCTAGTGTCACAAGAAAGTCATAGTATTAAAAAAAACAATAATGTAGGTAATGCCTGCTCAGCCAAGCGTGTCTTGAAAGACTTCCTTTGTTAAAATGCACTTACAAACTTTCCATTTTTATTTTATTAAAAATCTCTAAACAAAAGATATTCAAATCTTTTCAAACTATAAGTACACCCTTTTTCAAACAATATTTTTATATCAAAATAAGTTCTTTAAGAATTTATAGAGTTTTTGCAAAATTCAACTATTTGAATATTATACACTCACTCACTAATTACTGCCAAAAAAGGACTCTCATAATTCTTTCAAATGAAAAAAACTTTATGGTTCCCAAAATGAAAAAAAAAGAAATCGTTTGCTCTTTTATCTCAATTGAATTGGTGGTATTTAAATCGGCACTTCACTCATGAAACATGTACACCACACCACCACCCACACCCATCACCACCACACTTCACCTTGAATACATTTTCGAAAATTCTACCATTGAAGGAAATTTATATTTCAAAGAGAAAAACTCTGAAAGTGCACTTTGCTTGCCAATGGACCGAAAAACTACACCAGAATTCCCAGATACAAATGACACCCGCGTCACTGCTGCTACTGCAACTGCTATCACAATCACAACCAACCAACGCTACCACATTCACTTTTTGCAATCAAATTGATGTAAAACATTTTTTTTTTGTATCCAATTAATTCCAATTCATCTCCGCCAAACTCAGCGAAACATCAGCAATCCGGACCTCACCTTTGATTTTTTTTTGTTTTTGTTGCTTTTATTTGATGTAAAATCGATTCGACACCTGCGATTACGCGTTCCGATTC
Source organism: Dasysyrphus albostriatus (assembly GCA_946251815.1). Taxonomy (NCBI): domain Eukaryota; kingdom Metazoa; phylum Arthropoda; class Insecta; order Diptera; family Syrphidae; genus Dasysyrphus; species Dasysyrphus albostriatus. The sequence goes on along the minus strand of OX276337.1, from coordinate 28,413,076 downwards.
CGAGAGACAAAAGATTTATTGTTTTATGCGGAATTTAACGTCGCGATTTAATTATTTAAATTTAACTGCCTGTAAAATAAGTTTGAAAAGTAAAAACAAATCGTTATTCACGCACTCTTTCGGCGCAAATTAAAGCCCCAAAAAAAAAGACAAATATATCGCGGGTGTGTGTGCTGTGTTTGAATCTGAAAGATACATCAGTCCCATCCACATTCGAATCGAAACTAAACTTAGGCTTTGAATTTTCCGGCAACTTATATTAAATTTCTTGAATTTCGGATTCAAATTGGATTTTTTTTTGTTGTTGTTGTGAAGCTTCCATGGATGGCTGATGGTATATGGTGGGTCTGGCTGTTCGTCCGTCCAACCGACCGACACGCGGATGTCGATGGTTTTGCTTAAAGTTTGCAGTTTTGTTGGTTTGTTTACTTTTTTTTTGCTTTGATTTTTGTGTTGTTTGTTGTTTAGTTTGTTTTTCTGATGAATGAGGCTCTTCATTCAGTGCGGGTTCAGGTTCAGCTTTTCCATTGTTATATCTCAACCTGTGGAAAACACGGGCACTTTACTTTTTTGCAAGTATATGGACTCTGTCTGTCTTTCATTGTGATGTTTACCGGTTAAGCTGAATAAATCTAAGTCAGGTGGGGAATTGAGAAAAAAAAACAATTTCCTGCTAAAATAGAATTAAAAATTCTGCAAAGTGGAAACAGCAATCAGCAATCGCAAACACAACATTGAACTTATTTAGCTGTCACATGCTAATCATCATCAATGCCTTAGGTAGGTAAGTAAAGAAATTGACATTAACCAATTTCTGTTGGTAATTATTAGGTTTTAGGCGATGACGAAAGAAGTTTAAATCGATATTACCTAAATCTTGCTGGAAATGTAAGCAATTTGGGCACTCTTTTATGTTAAAGATGGATTTTGTTTGACTGTCATTTTGGTTGAGGGTCTAATTTTTTGAGTGGTTTGTGATGATGAAGATGTGTGGTCGGTAATAGCTATTTATTTCAATGATTGTGGATACTTTGAACAAATCTCAATAAACAAATAGCATTCTATATTTCATAAACATTGACAGTTATGACATGTGACATTTATCATAATATGAACAAAAAGTGCATCTTCGTTGATGAAATAATTTTGTATGTGATGAGAAATGTTAAGTTTCAAAATCCTTCAAAATCCCTTTTTTAAAGATGATAAATATTTATCATTAACAACAATTGATATAAGGTTCAAAAAATATAATACTTTTCGTCGGTCGGTTTAGAGTGAAAAGCGGTTAAGTCCACATCTTTTTTATATTTTCATAGAACACTTTAAAAATTTCTAAAAAATAGTAAAATCCATCAAATCTTTTCAATAACACTGAATTTAGCAGCAACGATTGTTGATTTTAATCAAATAATGCGAAAACTTTTTTTAAAATATTTTTTTGTTTAAATGATACTCAACGAAATTAAACGAACAAGTTTTTTTTTTCAATTTTTGCTAGTGTTTTTTGAAAGCTATATCTTTTTTGAAAGTGATTGAATTGAGTTGAAACAAAAAGCATTAAAAATTTTTATATTTTTGTTTTGAAATTTGTTTGAAAATTGAATGAAATGAAACTTTTTTTCAACTCAATTTTCAATTTTTCAATTTTGTAATTTTTTTTTCCCACCCCTAGTTACTTTTACCGTTACTTAGAAAAAAAATACTAAAAAAAACTTCTTGTAAATTTATTTGCTACTTTTCAAATTTTGATTGCATGGCTTGCATTGGTAAGCAGATTTATTTTTACAGCATCAATATTCTTGTAAATTTTCAAATTGATTTACTGAACCGTTTTTCTTCACCAAAAGTCTTTAAAGAAACAAATTGTGTTGGTTCCTCTATATTCTGTAGTAGTCATCAAAATTAATTAAAAAAACTGCAAAAAAAAATTATTGCAATTGGAAACAAATCTCAAAACAACAAAAACATAAAGCTGTATTTATTGCTTTTTGTTTCAACTCAATACGACCACTTTTCACAAATTAGGTCTCATAATTCTGTTCAACTAAGGCCTAAACAGCTGGATCGATTTTCTCAAAACAGTGATTTTTGATGATTCTGCCGACACATTTTTTTAAAAAAATTTTTAGTACTAAAAATAACAGTTCTTTTTTTTAGCAATTTAACAAAATCTTATTTTTCTTAAAAACGGCTCCACAACATTTCTTAAAAAAGAATTCTATAAATTTATTTCAGTCAAGGTAACTTTAGATGGGAACCCATTCTTCAAAAAACAGGTTATTTAATGGTACGAGTATCTCTCAAGGAACCATTTTTTTTTTTCGATTTTCTTTAAAATGATAGTTTTGATTTGAATAATTTTTTTTTAATAGAAGCTTCTAATCATTACAAATAATTTTCTTACCAAAATAAAAAAAAAAATATATTTTTTAGATTTTTTTTTTGAAAATCTAATTTTTTGAAAATTACATCGTTTATTTTTATAAAACTTTGTATTTAGAGTTTTTACACTCTTAATAGTATTTTAAGAAAAACTTTACTTTTATGAAAATATAACGGTATATTCCTTCCATACAAATGTTAAAACCGTTAAGGGAACATTTTTTTTTCTTAAAAACAGCTCCTTAGATTTTTATTATTATTATTATTATTTTTACTATTATTATTTATTAACATGTAATTTAAATTACAGGGTAATTACAGAGTCATAGAGATTTTTATTAAACTTTTTCTATACGCTCAAATAAGTGCGATTTACTGCCAAATTTTATAAAAAATTACCATTATCAACTATTTTAAGTACCTTTTCATAGAACATAAAATAAAACTACATATGTATCAAAATAATAAAAAAAAACAAAAGTTTTGATTTTTTAAAAAAAGTTTCAAATATTTTTTTGAAAATTTCTACATCAAAAACGGATTGACAATTTTTTTTAAATGCATATGAATAAAAACTTACGATTTGCTTGTCTAAGTTTTCCTTAAAAATGTTTTAAAAATTCGATATATAAAAAATTATGTTTAAAGAAAACCGCCCTAACGATCTGAAATTTGTTTTTCTATACAATCATATTCAAACAAGAATTAAGATGGCATTCTTTTATCGTTTAAAACGCTCAAAAAAGTTTTTTTTTTTAGCTAATTAAAATATCGTATTTCATGCTTTTGAACATTTTTCTCTCATAATTTTCACGAAAGAAAAATGCATTAAAGCATGAAGTACGACATTTAAATTAGATTAAAATACTTCGTTGAGAGTTTGAGATGAAAAATAAAGAACGCCATCTTAATTGTTTATTGAATAGGATTGTATGGACAAAAAAATTTTAAATTGTTGAAACGGTTTGTCAACCCGTTTTTGAAATATCGAATTTTCAAAAGAAAAATTTTGAAATTTGTATATTAAAAAATTAATCAAAATCTGTTTAGCCGATGTTCAGAAAATTCAAATTTAAGGAAAACGCTCTATCAGAGGTACTATTAATAGTTGCTATTTCTAAATTTTTATATTTTATGGTAGTAAATTAAAATAATTTAAGCTAACAGAAAAAGTTTTATAAAAATCGTAGAAGCCGTTTTAAAGAAAAAAATATTTTTCTAAACGTTTTTTTTTTTACATTTGTATGGAAGGTACCGTTATTTTAACATAGAAGTTAATTTTTTTTTCTTAAAATACTTTAGAAAGTGTAAACCTTTCATTACAGAGTTTTATAAAAATCGGTTATATAGTTTTAAAAATATTTGATTTTCAATAAAATATTTTTGAACATTTTTTAAAAGTCCAAAAAAATTTTTTTTCTAAATTTTGGTTTAAAAAACCCTTTTTTTTATTGGTTTGAAGCATTCTGTATGAAGAAACTATTGAAATCTGAAGAACCGTTTTGAAGAAAACCAAAAATAAAAAAAGTGAGCTACCAATAATAACCATTTTTTGAAAAATGGTTTCACGCCAAAAGATAGCCTTTACCAAAAAAAAAATTATTGATTTTTTTTAGAAGATTAGTAAAGCCGTTTTTGAGAAAAATAAGATTTTGTGAAAAAGCAAAAAAAAGTGTATGGCAGGTACCGTTATTTTTTGTTCTTAAAAAAGAAAAATTGAAAACGTGTGGGCAGAATCACAAAAACTGCTTTGTATCAAGTTTTAAGAAAATCGATCCAGCCGTTTAGGCTGTAGCCGAACAGATAGATAGACAGACAGACAAACAAAATTGCGAGAGCCACTTTTTTCGTCTTCTCTTTTATCGTAATGACAACTTTGATAAAAATCTCGAGTATCATACATCATCATCATGCGATACCCATGTATCGCAGGTAAAAAAAATCCCATCGAAGGAATATTTACTCTCGCTTGGACATAAGAAGCAATTTAATAAAAAAATAAAATTCAATTAGAAAAAAATTCAAGGAGATCTTACATATTGTTTTGTAGTTTTTAAGAAAGCCAGAACTCCATTCTTATGTTTTTTTTTTGAATTAAGTTCATTTTGTAAATAGGATCAGCAAAAATTGTTTTCAATTGAAAAAAATAAAAATTGAATTTTTCTTCAAATTGTGGAGTTTAAACAATTTTAGGCCAAAACTGTTGTTCAAACAAACAGAATTCGAATAAACCATTTTAATAGACTTTTCGTCTTTGGTCTTTTGGTCCGAAGAGCTGCAAACTACCATTACCGTACCTGTCAAGGGCGTACGCATGGTTGGGGGCAGGCATGGGCCCTGTACCAAAAATATTTTTTGAATGAGGTTGCCCCCAACCGAAATGAGCTCCAAAATTACCTTTTTTTAACTGCCACCCTAGTATGTGCCTATACTTAAATAACTGGTGAAATGTTAAGTTTGATATAATTGTCTCCTGAAATTTATTAGTTAAATTATATTATATCGTACCCATTATCCAAGTGTCATTAATGTAGAAAAAATATTAAGACCCAAAATTCATAAAAAAAATTGAAGAAATAATACATACTATCGTACGTGCGTAATATTCAAATAATGTTTGTAGTTAGTAACCTACTCATTTAATGATTATAAAACATAAATAGCTTATAATACAATTTTTGTACCATTGTGTACAATATGAGAATATTAACAAAATTTTGTAATTCCAGACAAAAAATATCAAAATGTCAATTAAAAAAATTAATTTGGTGGCACAACAGCTCGTGGAGAACCAAGTCCTAGTGACTTACAACTCTCAACCATTCCTGTGTGCGTATTTTTGGCAGAAATGGAGGGGACCTACAATTTTTTGCCGAGTCCGAACGGCTAGATGAGAAGCACTTATTCATGACAAGTTTACTCTTGGCGGATTTGTCAATTCCTCGCAAGAGGCAGTACCTCGCGAAAAAAACATTTTTGTTTTTAGATTGGCAGCGGCTGGGAATCGAACCCAGACCTTTGGCATGACAGTCCTACGCACTAACCATCTTGCCACGAGGTTCTACAAAATGTCAATTAATATCATCATAATTAGATATCGTTATTATCAAATATAATAATGATTCCAGAAATATGAATGATAATCGAAATGGCAATTTATTATTACTTTCTTAATAAATTAAACAAGGTTTTATATGGGAATCATTTGATTAAATTAGTAGGTAGGTACATCAGTAGGCATTATAGGCATTATGTATTATTGTAGCATAGGTACGCTTTATTTTGTACGAGCATTCTAAATGAGGTGTTAATAAGATAATTTCGTTTCATTTTAATATTTCATATAATAGTCATAAAATTTTCATAAAGTATTACATTTATCGAAGGGATAGATTGATAACTTTAATTTGTATATAGATGTACCTAGTAGTTTCAGGTTGTAAGCAAGGATCGTTTGGAAATTATTTTCTTCATATAATTACGTATTATGTAATTGTGGGAGAGTTGTTGAGAATAAATGTTTTGGAAGTCACATTTCCATAGAACACCATAAACTCAAGCGAGTTTTATGTATCTGAAAAGATGGGATAGAATGATGAACAATGCGTCCTACAATCGATTTAGGTAATTGCACGTTTTGGTTTTCTATTTTATGTTCAGAGCACTCCTTTGGCATTCCTTTTTCACTCCTATTACTCCAAATTTTTCTTACTCTAAAGAAAAAGAACAGAATACAAAACCGAACAAAAACGACATAATCAACGATGTTGATTGGCTGGCAAGGAGATATGCAATTCTACGCCATTGGACTTTTTGTTTGTTGCATCGATTCTATTCAAGCACTTAAGAGAACAATAATGGAAAAAAGTGCCGAAATCATCGAAAGTGAAGAGTCATTTGAATTCAAAAATATTTCATGATCATCACTCGGAGGCTTTGCTCTTTTCAATAAAGAACACTTAAATTGTAAAATAAATATACATTTTTTTTTTATGTAGTTATTTTAAGAAGAAACCGCTGGATAGCTTACCCTTTAAAAACTCAAAATTGGTGTACCAAAATGTATGCCTTAAAATGTTCTTAAAAATATGTTTAAAATGCTTTCATGATATTTCAAATTTGTTCCCATATAAATGTATACATTTTCGTATTTATTTAAAAATTAATATACATTTTTCTTTTAACTGAAACTAACGGGTGATTTTTTAGCTGGTTTGGTTTTGGCAACACTGGTTTTGACAGCTGACGTGTGTTAAGTACCTTGTGTCACTGTCAAACAGCTTCAGTTTGGTTTGCAATTTAACCATGGATCGTCTTACAAATGAACAACGCTTGCAAATTATTGAATTTTACTATCAAAATTCGTGCTCGGTTCGAAATGTTCATCGCGCGCTGCTTCCATTTTATGGTCGGCATTCTCGACCTTCTGAGCAGTCTATTCGGAAGATTGTGACCAAATTTCGCACCAAATTTACTTTGTTGGACATTAAACCACCAACACGCTTACGTACTGTGCGTAGTGAAGAAAATATTGCGGCCGTATCAGCTAGTGTGACAGAAGACCGCGAAATGTCGATTCGGCGCCGTTCCCAGCAGTTAGGCCTTTGTTACAGCACTACGTGGAAAATTTTGCGGAAGGATTTGGGCGTAAAGCCTTTTAAGATACAGCAGGTGCAAGAACTAAAGCCAGCCGACCTACCACAACGCCGAATTTTTGGTGAATGGGCTCTTGGAAAGCTGGCCGAGGATCCGCTTTTTTATCGAAAAATTGTGTTCAGCGATGAGGCTCATTTTTGGTTGAATGGGTACGTAAATAAGCATAATTGCCGCATTTGGAGTGAAGATCAGCCAGAAGCATTGCAACAGCTACCAATGCATCCCAAAAAAAGCTACTGTTTGGTGCGGTTTATGGACCGGCGGCATTATGGTATTATTGGGCCATATTTCTTCAAAGATGATGCGAATCGCAGCGTTACTGTCAATGGTGAACGCTACCGAGCGATGATAACAAACTTTTTTTTGCCCGAAATTGAAGTTCTTGACTTGCATGATATGTGGTTTCAACAAGACGGTGCCACATGCCACACAGCACGCGAAACAATGGCGCAATTGCGAGGCGAGTTTGGTGAACAGTTAATTTCACGTTTCGGGCCGGTCAATTGGCCGCCTAGATCGTGCGATTTGACACCATTAGATTATTTTTTGTGGGGGTATGTCAAGGCTAATGTCTATAGGGACAAGCCCGCTTCGATTGACGCACTGGAAGCCAACATCCATGCATTCATTCGTGAGATACCGGCCGATATGTGTGAAAGAGTATGCCAAAATTGGACTCAGCGGATGGGCTACCTGAGACGCAGCCGCGGTCAACATTTGCATGAAATTATCTTTAAACATTAAATTGCAAAATTCAAACTATCGATTCAAATAAATATTTCATTAATTTTTTCGAATTTTTTGTGTTTTTTGTTTTTTAAAGTTCTAAACCTCTTAAAAAATCATCCGTTATTAAGGGAGTTGCTTTAGAAATTTTTATTAAGAAATTTCAAGCTTTTGTCATACTCAAGACAAAACCCCCGATTTTTTTTTTCTAATAATATCCATTTTTTGTATATATTCAAATTTAAAAATTAAAAGTCACCTGAAAATAAAAGTTAGTATATGCAACCGAATCCTGCTTTTTATTTTGTTTTAGTTGAAAATATTTTGTGAGTAATTAATAAAACCATGAGTATCACACCTTTCAATAAAGTTAATAACTATACATTGAACTCAGGAAAACCACATACATTTTATTATATCCTTTTAGGATATAAAAACTAAAAACATTTATATTTGAGTATATCAAAAAAAAAATATGTTTCTGTTATAATAATTGTATAATATCGATTTATGTATACATGTTGTTAAATGTATTCTCTAAATTGTGGTGCAATTTTATTTTGCAAACGATAATAATAATCGTCTGTCATGCAAGCATCAAATTAACATGCAATATATTTTAATATTGAAAAATATATACACTGAAAGAAACAGTAGCACAGTTTTCATAATTTGAATAAAACATAATTATTTTGTTTAAATTTTCAATGGAATCCAAGACACAATAATATTTTGTAAATGATTCTTCTTTAAACTTTAATTTCTTGAAGTTACCGTTGATGTCCTCTTTTGGAAAATAGAAATGTCATCTTAAAGATAGACCAGAGCCAAACAAAAATTTGTTACTTGTTTCTCTTTTTTTTTTTGTACAATATCTTATAAATGACCACTTTCTAAGAGTTTAAATCAGTTCAGCGAATTTTTACTGTAACACGTTTCATTAACCTTAAATAGCTTGCTGATTGGATATTCTTACTGACTGGCAAAAGGCAATAATATTGCTGGATTAAGCCGTCAGTTTGTTCACAGCTAATCATCTTTAATCAATGATCATGGTGACTCATAAATCCACGAATATGCTTGTTAACCCCAATTTAAGTCAATGAATACATAGTTCAAGTTGCTCATTATCGAAATCGCTAATTAGCCAATATTTGTTGATAAGGTCCATTTTACCAGAGCCTATGAAAAACTTATTACAGATTTTACCCAGTATGAACAAACTGGCCCTTAAACTACAGACAAACTGCCATAATTTCTGTGACATATAGATCACAATAAACTGATGTATTTATCGATTAAATTTATGAGTGTCAAGTTAGTAAAGAAATTTTGACGAATCAAAAAATGAATATTGAATAGGTTGTAGCATTTGCCTGCAACAAAAACCCAAAAATCGCACCTCAATGTGCGTGGTAGAATTTTTCTGAAACCAAATTTAAATTTTCAAAAGTCTAAACTGTTATAATTTCAAAAAATTAATTGAAGTCGAAAAAGTGTTTACTTTCGCAGACTAGTATTATTTGCCGTTAATTAGCCGTTTATAAGTTGTGACAGTTTCGAATTGGTCGTTCTATGTTTTCTATGTTTTTTGTTTGTTTAAAAAGTGATGAAAACTTCTATTTTTTCAGTTAATTGATTAATCATTTGCCTTTTATTAGTCGTAACTCATTCAATTTTTTCGAACGATCTTTTCTATGTTTTTGTTTTATTTCCCCTTATTCACATGAAATCATCCATGAGCTCTGAAAAAAAAAACTTGTCCTTAACTATAGTCATTGAATATACGTGATAATCTTATCATTGTCGTGCAATGTTTTCTATGTTTTTTCGTTTTTATTCTTTAATTCACATATGAAGTAACATTATTAAAGGATCTAAAATCGATTGTATTGAACTGTTTATTGCTTTATTACGTTTTCACTGGGTCAAATAGTTTCGTTGAAAAAAAAAAAAATAGAAAACATCACACGAAAAATTTAATTTGTTGCAATTAGCTTTACTAATTACTGGCAAAATTATTAAGCAATAAAAAATCAAATTCAAAGAATTGTTACCACTTTTCGAAAAAAAAAAAACATAGAAAACATAGAAGAAAAATTGAATGGTTCAGTTTTATATAAATTGAAAATAGAATTCCCTCGATTGGTACAAAATGAAAGGAGCCATTTCAATTCCTGTAAAATTCTCTTAGGGCAAAATAAACATGTTTGGACTCATAAATATGTAATTGTTTTTGAATTTTATATAACCAAAATGATTATGATCTTTCGCGATTCAATCTGTCGACTGACTGGTATAAATAGTGTGTTGAAAATGAATACTTTAGGAGATTTTTTTACTACGCTTGCATATTAAAGAGCACTATTCAAAGAAAATTTGCACATATTTTTGATTTTTGTATTACCTATTGGATGATTGGTATAAAATCATCCAGTACGCAGTCGATAAGAATTTTCAATTTTTTTAATTTTTTCTATTATTGGTATTCATTCACCAATTGGTATAAACTGGTCTAAAAAACATATTCATTCTCCAAAAAAAAAAAAATACTAACAGTTGTGTTTTTCTTTTGTTATTGAAATTATTTTTTTCACTGTAGAACATAAATACGAATTGCACAAAACTAAATATTCGTATCCATCAAGTATGAAAAGTCCTTTCCGCCTGACTGACGCACATACTCTCATAACTAAAATAATAATAGATGCACTGCACACCACATGCAAACAAAAATTAAAGTTTTCTGTAGTGTGCAAAATTTCCCCCTTCGCAATCGATTGTTACATTAAATTATCCATAAAATGACATAACAAATATTTCAGTTTTCCTTGTTTGATGCGTGCTGATATTTTTGTTTACTCGATGTCATAATTTTTGCAATTTTTTCAACTATACCCACAAGAATGTATGTAGGTATAGGTACATATGCTTTGTCATAACAAATGCACTATAGAGGTCTACATCTAGATATGCTTTGCCATCATATTTTTATTGCATAACATAATTTTTGAGTATTTTTATAAAATAGATATTACATTCTCTGTCTATTATGATCAAACTACACATATGATGAGAAGGAAGTGTAGTTTCATTCCAGACGAATAAAGTTTCGTCACATAATAATAAACACTCAACCTTTGTCCAGCCATATCTATGGCAGCCTATACTCGTATATTTTCATATAACAACTTTTCATCATTATAAGTCTGCCGGACGAGGATGAACGCATATATAATAAAATGATGGCGAGACCACAGGAATATGTCAACATCTTTGTGTATATGTGTTTGTCTTTTATTGTGTCCTCTCAAAGGACATACCTACAAAACTCTATTTAGTAAAAAGAAAAAAAAACATCACTCTAGCAGACAACTGCTGTTGATGAAAGTATGAGAAATGGGATATAGTTAGCTATGCATGAAAGGACACCACCATGAAAAAAATTAATAAATGGACATTGGTTTAAAAAAAAAAAATATCTGCATTGGTTAGGAAAATAAAATTTATGAAGACACAAAACTGAGCTTCTTTTTTTTTTTAAATAATCCCCTAAAGAATACTAAATTTATAAAAGATTTTTCGTTACTCATTTATTGTTTAAAGAGGGGCTTAATAGAGAAAAAGGGAAGAGATACTTTTTGACTGTGTTTATTATGTACATCCACCATAGTCAATTTTTACTTGTGTATAGGTAGTATGACAATTTTGATCAAACTTGAAATAATGAAGTTTTTTTTCCCGATAAGTTCTTTTAACTTTTTTTTCATTAAGGAAAAATAACGGCAGGAGCCATCTAATTTTTTAAAACAATTTTACAAACAAAATTCTTCTTTTTTCAATAAATTACTTACTACATTTAAATTAGATACTTATTTTAGAAAAATAGTTATTAATGCCAGACCTACTTCTATAGAACCTTTTTTGATTTTTAAGAAATATTCAAGATTTTTCGTTAGAAACTTTGTTTTTCTTAACTTAGACCTAAAAATAAATTTACGTTGCATACCTAGGATTTTTTTTTGTTATTTAGGAAAATAATATTCGTATTTTCTTCAAAAACGTCAAAGTTTTATTAAAAAAAAAAATAATAAATTTGGTTATAAAACTATTTTTCAACAAATGCTTATGAACCGTTTCTCCCAAAGAACTATTTTTTTGCTTGAAAACGGTGTGAAAAAAAAAATTTTTATGAACTCGCAAAAACTTTAAAAAATAGGTAACCTACCAAAAGTTTAAAAAAAGTAGGTATTTTTATTTCGGATACAAACAAAATTTCTAGTGTGCAAATTGTGATTTATCTGGGTTCAAAGATTGAGGTAAGCTCGTTGGATCCAGGGTCTACTGAAAGAGTTACACAAAACTTTAGCAAAGGAGTTTTTTGAAATCCAAATAAAAGAATCTGTGGTTTTACTTTCTTATGATTAGTAGAATACAGTTTAGGTACTCTATAGTTCTAGCTGTTAGCTTTATAGTAATGGCATCACCTAATTGTATTGGATGCAGGGTATTGCTTGAAATGAAGACTTTAAATACATTTCGTTTTATAAGCCAAGGCACACCCAAAAGAAAAGAGACAACAAACCCAATGATTTAACACGTATTCTTGCTTTTAAAAATCAAAAAATTTTGACTGATCCGGTGTGTTTTTAATCTTATGTTAAATTTATACGACACGACTGTCAAATCAGTCAAATTTCTGTTAAAATAAATAAAGTGTCATAAGTTTCTGTGGAGTCATGTAATGGTGTTTCGAATGTGTTGAAAAGAATGAGGAAGTTGATCATTTGTGTCTTGTGTTTTTTCTTAATTTGCAAAATCATGTCGGCATAGCATTTAAACGGTGCAAGCACCTATAATAGAGCAAATTATATCAGTTGCACTTGTCAACTTTATCACGAAAACGCTGCCAGACTTAAGACTCAATTCAATCAAGACGTACAAAATGGAAACAATTATGACAAAATGTCACTCGTGTCATTCCGGAACTAATTAACAGCACGGTGAGAGGTTTAGGTCAGTACGTACAAACAGGATGTGAACCTAATGAGTTACAACGTATGGGGAACAGTAAAAGACAATTCCGAGGTTCCCACTTCTGAGCACATGTAGAAATACTATTTTTTTTTTCTTATCAAACATATGATAGATTTTAATTAAATTCTTTCTTCACTATTATTTTTAATAAAGAAAAGTGCATAAAAGCTCAAAACACAAACTTGTAGGTGGAATTCTGATGATAAAGCTAACACATAAGATACATTTTTGGAGTTTTTGTATTGAGCTGACATCTTGAAATAAAGTTGCACAGTGTAAAAACTGATATTGCTTTTATTAAGACGTATGTTGGTTAATTCTCTTCGGTTGTCTAGGTTCCAGTTGAGGCTGTATAGTTTTTGGGTCACTCTCTCTCTGTGCATCTGGTACTCAAATATTTATAGTACCTATTTACTACTTTAAGTTGCTTGACATTGAAAAGATCTTCGCAGATCAGCATGGTTTTTAACCAATTTATCAACAGCAATTCCACTGGCTATCAGGCTGCTAACTGGATTATCAACGGCTTTTAAACAGCTTATCAACGCCTTTTAACTAGTTTGTCAACAGTATTTCCATTGGATATCAACGGCCCTTAACTGGCTTTTGAATGGCTTTTAACCAACTTATCAAATTCTTTCAAACGGCTTATCAATGGCTTTTCAACCATCCTTCAATTTTTTCCTTTTTAAAAACTCAAAATCTCGAAAACGAATAGGTCGATTTTTTTTTAAACTTGGTATTATAGCCCAGGAAAATTAGACGGAAAAATGGCAAAACTACGAAAAAATTCCGACAAAGCTGAATTTTGGTAGAGAGCTTTCTTTTGACGTACTATGCATTTCCTGAAAAGTTCCGTAGGTTACAAAAAAAAAAGATTAGCTTCCTTTTTTTCACACAAGCAATAGATTCTGAGAAAATCATGCAAGAACCTTATGGTGGAGTAAATTTTGTCAAAAAATTCCATTAATCGATGGGTTAAAATTTTTGTACGATTTGAGTTTGACTACATCTCCTCTTAATAAAAACCAAGATTTTGGGGTGCCCGTGGTAAGGGGAACACCGCTATCTTGAAAAAGAAAGTGATTTGGTTTTTTTACAGCAACTCGATGAAATTTCCTTTTACCACGAAATCATAAAAGAATTACATTTAGACATTAAAATTAACTAAAAAATGAGCTATTAACGAACTCTGTAGGTTAATTAATCTTAAAGTTATTTTTATTTTGTACTGTAAATGGACAAATAACGGGTTTTTGTTAATATCTCAGCAGATGATATTTCTTTGCAAAAAACTAACGAGTTTATGTTAATGCTCATAAAATTCTGGACCGACAAAATTATAACCCTAATACCAACAATTTGAAATAAAAAAAACTTTAGTTTGTAAAGTTTTATTTCAACGTAATTCTATTTGTTTTGCATTTTATTACTTGTGTTATTTTTTGTAGGTGCTTTCCTTTTCATTCTAAAATCTAGATCAATTTTATTTTATTAAAAAAAAAAAGTATTCTACATACTGGGGTTTTCTGTTATTCGAATTGGACTTTCCGCTTACCAGTCGAATACGCTTCTACTAGGCTTATTCGCAATACGAAGATACAATGTTAAAAATCGATAAATAATTACACAACTATCTACTTTACAAACTTTGTTTGTGTATTTAAATATTTACATATATTTAATCATTAAAAAATAACTTATACAAGATTGCCTAGATTCACCTGATAGTCAAGTCAATTTGTGCTTAAAAGGACCCCTAGGAAGCAAATTTTGGGGTAGTTTTTGCAAAAAAAAAAAAAATACCTGCAGAGATAATATAACCCCAAATATGCATTAGATTCAAATATCTCAAAAACGTGACATGCTACAGCAATTCTGAGACCAGATTCGATTTCAACGAATTAAAAACCATCAGAAAAATATATTTTGGTTCATGGTAGAGACAAAAATTCAAATTTTATCCACAATGTTTTTTTGCAAACAGTAAAACACGTTAATTTTCAAAAAACGCTTGATTCAAAATAAGTTGTCACAGAAAAATACCTTAAACAAAGAATTGTTGGAAAATGTGTAAACTTTCAGTTGTACCTTGATGAAATTTACGAATAATTTATAGTTTTCGATCCATACCTAAGTGAAAAACTCCCAAAAATATATGTCACGGAATTTTATTCGCAAACCTCAGTTTCTGATTCAGCACTTCCGAAAACATAAAGCAGAGAAAAAAATCAAAACTTCCTCACAATTTGCATGGTAAAAACACAATATGACTAGACTATGTGCTCAAAAGTATTTTTCAAAAGCCCCTTTCTACTCCGTCTTGTAATTTTAATTACATATTCCCATTTTCAATTTTTCTTAATACTTTCCCATTAATTAAACTCATTTGTTTACAACTCGCAGCCACCAAACTAATTGGTTCAATTTTTTAAAAGAAAATATTCAAGAAACTTAAGCCCACAAAATGAAAAATAAAATCTAATTTAAAATTCTAACTTCCTAACGTCATCGGAAGTTAAATAGCTTCTTTTAAACTTTCCCATACAAAGTCCTTGTAATAAAGGAAGATCACACAAATTATTGTCATTTAAGTCTATGTAAAAACTTTATTCCTTCCAACTTTATCAGTCCATTCCTTTTTCATTGTTTGACTTTTCCTCTTTTTAAGTCTTAATAAGAACAAAAAAAAATATGAAAATTAAAAAAAAGTTATTTTAAAAAATACACTCAGAATTCCTAGAAAATTTTCTCGTCTAACCAATAAAGCCTTATACATTACGATGACTTTACACGCGTAATTAAATTTTTCAATATAAGCTACTCAGAATTTATAGGTGTATGTGTATGTATGTATTTTCTTTTGCACAAGATTAACCTCGGTATGGCTCTATATAGGTGAAGTCCCACCACCGCACCTAATACTCAAAGAGAATACTCAATAGTACTTGAAAATTAATTAAAAGGTATGTACGAGTAGGTATCTCCTTATTAATTTCGAAAATGCTTAAAAAAAAAATGTTCCTCTTTGTTTTGTTGATGGTTTTTGCTATTGTCATTGAAATCTTAGAACATTGAAATGTAAAACGCAATTTTATAATAAACCCAAACCTCTCCCCCCCCCCCTTCTTCAATTTGATGCCCCACTTGAAAGCTTAAAAAAAAACGGATCATCTTGTGAGAAAATTTAACAAGAAACAAAAAAAATAAGTAAAGGAAGTCCTTGAATTGTCTGCTTTCTATGCAAAAAGCAATAATTCTTGTCTTTGTTTCAAAACATACTCTCCAAAAAGGTAAGAGGACATTTTTATTTTACTGTTTTTTTTTTTTGCTTTTTCATTTTTAAGAACACCTTCAAGTGACCGACAAAATTCTTCGAATTTGCTATTCGGCCGGGTCGTATAGGTACTTGGCAATAATTCATGGAGTTTAAATTGAGTAATATCCTCTGGCACAGCTGCCCACATTATATTTCACAGAGAAAAAGAAGAAACAGCCCCTCCTTGGATGTGGAGCAGAAATTTGTATGTTTATAGATACAGACATTTAGGTGCGACAGCAAATAACTATCTAAATGACTCAAAATGTTGGGCTTGTTACAGTGATGTGCAAAAAGAATCGCTACATAAGTATTCCTTTTATATATTTATTTTTTTACGTTATACGTACCTTAATGTTTATTCGCCCGAGTTATTAAATTTCACAAACCAAATAATTCCTCAGCGAATAATCGGTGACGTACACTGTCGGACAAAATAAAGTGCAAAGTTAAATTCAGAACCATACCTGTTTATTGTGGAATATTTTAATTTAGTTTTAGTCAAAAAACTAATTAGTTTTTAATCTTATGCCTATCTTACGACCTTATAAGAAGTGATGTAAGGTTCAAAATTTAGGTAATAAAAAAAGGATCACAACATTTGAACAAATTAAGAAGACAAAATAAAGTGTAAATTCAAAATAGATATTGGATTTTTTTTAGAATGTTAGCTGGAATTCTCTCCCATTCGTTTTGAATGCTTTCCCAAAAAGATGGTAAATTACGACGCTCATTAAATGGAATCCTGTCATCTAAAATAGACCAAATATGTTCTATTGGGTTGAGGTCCGGAGATTGAGGTGGCCATTCTAGTACGTCAATATTGTGTTGAACAAAAAACAGCTTAGCTACTCTGCTCGTATGTTTTGGGTCTACGAGTTCTACGAGCAGAAATAACTAAGTTTTCTTTAACAATATTAACGTAACCAACTCCCGTCTTTTTGGTGTCGATTTTGACGATATTCCCAACGTCACTGAAGGAAAAACAACCCCAGACGATCACCGACCCACCTCCGTGTTTTACGGTTTTCTGAATGCACCTTTGTGTGAGTATTCAGATGGTTTTCACCAAACACGCTTTCTGGCTTTTGAGTTTTTTTAATTCAAACTTAGACTCATCTGACCGAATGACAATTTCCCAAAATGCTTGTGGCTTTGCCAAAAACTTTCTTGCAAAAGCTAGTCGTTTTCGAGTATTGACTGAACGAAGCAATGGTTTTTTCTTGACAAAAAAGTTTTTTAAACCGCTTTCTTGGATTCGCCTTTGAACCGTCCTTTGAGTTATATTTAACTGGAGGTCTTCCTTAATATTTCTTGCTGAACATAGAGGGTTTTTTTCGAGCCTCAATTTTGATTCTGCGGTCATCAACTGCTGTGGTCTTCCTTTTCCTTCCACAAGAACTTTTAAAGCTGGCAACTGTTCCTCATTTAACGAAGTTAAGGCAAATCTTTCTACCTTTGAATACTATTAGAATTAAAGTTTTTTCTTGAAAACTGTTATTTTTTTTTTGCAATAAATACAAAAAGAACAGAAACTTTATTTTTTCGCGTATCAACTTCATATGAATCAAGATTCAAGGAAGGAACACAAAGCAATTAACGGGTTACTTTTTAAAGATCGTCAAAAAATGGCAATATGTGACGCCAGAACATGGAATAGAGCGATAAATGATCTTTTCTCTTAAATAACATTGATATGAAAAAGAGAAAACTACTTTTGCACTTTAATTTGTCTGACAGTGTATGTATTGGAGGCATGCTGCCCCCCTGCAACCCCTTGGCCTCACTATAGAATTTGGGGAAGTACAAGGTTGGGTGTAAGTTTCTTTTGCATTTAAAGAATCTGAATTTAAAGAAACTTTGAATTTATAATGTTAAATTGAATTTGTTATATTCTTCTTTCTTTTAGTCTTCTTTCAAAACCCCATACCTTTTGGGTCTTTTTCAAAATGAAAAACAAACCCGTGGGTGTTTCCTCCTTTTATTTTATTTTGGGAAATAAGGCTTTATTGCCGCTGGTCTTTTAGCACTGCACAGTATTTGGTTGACTTATTATAGACTTAGCTTCACTTCAAAACAGCATGCTAAACGCTCTGCTGCATCAACAGGTATACTACGCCCCTGGTGGCCCTCAAAAAAGGAGGCTAAAACACTCTAGTAGATTAGCAGCTACCGAGGCTCCTGGTGGCAATTAACTTAGTAGGTGCAAGATATTCTACCACATCAGCAGATACTAAGCCCTTATTGGCACTTAATAAAAACAGCAGCCTAAAACGCCCTGAAACATCAGCAGACTTTTAAGCCTTTTGACTTCGAACTAAGGCCCTTTACTACTGGTGGAAGGCAGCTTTATAGTAAGAAAAAGCTGGGCAATCTTTCCTAGCTTAGGCGCCAGTTATAGCCATCATTGAAATTTTGAATTCTAATGATTGATTTTGAGAGGCTTAGGAAATTAAATATATTATTATTTTGATGGACAACTAAAGCTCGAGACTAAGCTTAAAAATATATATCTTAGAAATATTTACCAAGTCCATAACTTTATTTGTCCATCAAACTAATAAATGATTTTGCTTTCTAAATCTCACAAAATCAATCATTAAAATTTTCAATGATGAATTTCAATTTCTCTGTCTTTTAACGAAACTCTTTACAACTTGTAAAAGGAAGTTTCAACTTGTCTACGACCGGAGTTAAGGTGATCAATAAAACCAAATTTATTTTTGTCGTCTTGGATGATGTCGTGTTCGCTTTTGTCGGAGATTGTCATGTTACATTTTCGTCATGTGTCCATTGTGTGTGTAAATTGTATGTGTTCAAGTACAATTCTAACTAGCAATTACAATAATAGCAAAGTAAATTAAAATGGAGTAGCATAGAACATTTCGTTAAAATTTTTATAAACAAAATTTTGTTGAAAAAAAAATTGTTTTAAAGCTTGCATTTTACCTACATTTTTGGTTTGTAAAAGCTTTGTATAGCGTGTAGTTTATCTTACGTATGAAAAGTTTTTAACCCATCTGTTATGTTAAACAGAAGCAGTCGCGTTTTCCTAGGGTAATTCATCGTCGTATGTCGGCTTACACGTTAAAGTTGTTGCTATCAATAGTAACGTTTAGTTCTAGACGCTGATCACAACATAATTTTCTCTCCTTCAAAACGTTGGAAATGGCCAATAATATCAATATCATCCATATTATTGTTAATAAAATAAAAAAATATTGAAAACGAGTTTTTTGGATGTTCTTCGTAGTAAAAATAAAACTGACATGAATTTAAAAATGCAGTCTTTAAAGCTAGAGTTCCGCGGAACAATCTCCAGGGTCTAGCATATTTCTTGAAGTAAAAAATCGAAAGACAAACTGGCAGCTTTAAAAAAAAATTTTGTTTACTTATGTTTTCCAGGTTTAAATGAATAATTTCACGGAATCATGCTCCAAGTTGATATTTGCAAAAGTCTTGGCAACATTACTTCCCAGGCAGCTACTAATTTTGACAAATTTTGAGTGCAAAATACATTTATAATAAAAACTCAGCTTACGACGCTAAGTATACAGAAAAACGCATCTCTGATGATAGATCTGCCAAGCTCTTTTTCATAAAAAAAAGTTTTTATCCTCTCAACTTAATAAAGATCGAAGTTTGTCGCTCGTTTTTCGCATCCATTTTCGCTCCCCATTTTCTTCTTCCAGCTTTGATGGAATTTCTTAAACAAGAAATGAAAAGATTTTTGAATTTTGTTTTTTTCATTTTTGGGTATTCTAAGTGTTTTGGTTCCAAAATATATTTTGACCATGTTTAAGGTTCCACAGCTAAAAAAGTTTGGGAACCGCTGTTGTATTCCATCGGGCTTAAGAGATATTCGGCTTTAGAAAGCCGAAAACAACATTTGAGTGTTTCCAATGTGAAATTGCATTATCGATTTTTCTGTCTTTTTACAAAATATCCATCAAACCCCACTACA
This sequence comes from Dasysyrphus albostriatus, assembly GCA_946251815.1. NCBI lineage: Eukaryota > Metazoa > Arthropoda > Insecta > Diptera > Syrphidae > Dasysyrphus > Dasysyrphus albostriatus. Next base: position 28,392,989 of record OX276337.1, on the reverse strand, counting down.
TTCACACTACCATCTTTACAACAAAATGAAGTTCAAGCAATAACCTTTCCAACGATATAACACATTACTGTGTTACACAGCACATTGCTTACTTACTTTTATAATGACTAGCCCAGAAAGTAAAATCGATGCTGTAATCTATAATTTATCTTTATTTTTAATTCGTATTCGTTGGTTAAATTATGCAAATACTTTCGTAAATAGCAAATATAGTTGATTCAAGCTTCTTGGATAACAAACTTTTACTTGATTAAGTTGGCCAGTTCTATTATGGTTGCGTTGTTTGGAGGTATTCAGTCTTCTCGATCTGTGCAGATAAAATGGCAAAATAATTGAAAAGTAGTTGTCGTCTTATATTTAATTGTTTGAACTATGTCGAACTTAAAATTTGAACTTTAAACATATAACTTGAAATGCGGTTGTAAAGTGTTTTAGACAGTCAAAAACTTCAGCTTTGATTTTTGATACACTCAATAGCTTTTCTCATTTTGATTCAAATTATTTTTTATATTTTCCAAATTTACCAGCACATTCAGAATCGCGACGACAAAAAGTAAGCACAGTACTGTAGGCATGAAAATCTTTAGTATTTCATTGTTATGAGGCCGGATATTATTTTGAAATTAAAATACATACATTTCTTCGCAAAGCCAATGTTTATGTTGTGTTTTTGTTTTTTTTTTTTTTTTCTAAATATAAATATCGAATGAAAAATATATTCAGAACTGAAAGTTGTTTTTATTCCGTTTTGGATATTGTGTAAACCGAACGACTCATCAATATCTAAAAGACTACACAAAAGGGAAGAATTTTTTTTTTGTAAAATAAACCCAAAACAGGGAGTTGTTTTTCCTTTTATCCAATCAGAAGGGGGTAGTGAAATTGATTTGTGACATTTTACAAGAAAAGGCTTTCTTACAAGGGAAGGCATCGCACTTCAACCATAATCATGCAAAGTATAATGCCTTGGAGTATCTAACCCTCTTCACAAGGGATTTGTTTTTATTTATTTTTTTTCTTGCGATATTGCTGTATAATGTGTGCCTGTACTGTATAGTGGACGTACCTATATATTATGAGAAATTATAATAATTCTATATAGACAATTTAAGTCGATGTATATTAAAGGACTTTAATTGCTTCAGATTTATCAAGAACAAAACTATTCAATCCCTTTATAGATACCTACGGTCTCTCTCCGACTGTTTTTTTATTTTAATTTAATAATATTATTTAAAACAATTTATTATAACAAAATTCTATCTGTTTTTTATCATTAAAGTTTCCTTGACGATTTGGATCGATTAGGTGCAAAAGATTACCAACCAACCGAACAGGATATATTGCGCACTCGTGTTAAAACAACTGGTATTGTTGAAGTGCACTTCTCTTTCAAAAACCTTAATTTTAAGTAAGTATAATAAATATAAAAAATATTAAAAAAATTACAATTGAATACATTTTTTGTTTTTATTAAAAAAAAAAAATAGATTATTTGATGTCGGTGGGCAACGTTCTGAGCGAAAGAAATGGATCCATTGCTTCGAAGATGTAACCGCGATCATTTTCTGTGTAGCTATGTCTGAATACGATCAAGTATTACACGAAGACGAAACTACGGTAAGTTATTTTTATTTATTAAAGACTTGGTACAAATATCTTTTTAATAGTTTAATGTTTTTGAAAATGAATAACTATATATTTTGATTTTTCATATTGAGTAGGTATTGTGTTTTATTTGCTAGAGCCTCTTGAGTATTTGACAAGTTTTCAAAAATTAGATTTCCCTTACTGAAAACTTTCCAGGGTCTTTACAAAACCTTTTCAAAAACTAGATTTCCCCCAATGAAAACTTTCTAGGGCCTTGACTAACCTTGGCAAAAACTATTCTTTTCTCTATTTTTCCTAGTTAGGCCAGGAAAATTAGACTTTCACTTCGAAAAAATCCAACTGAAAAAATAATGGTTTTAAACGAGGCCCTTGAAATTTTAACTTCGATGCTAGCAAGGGTCTAGCAAGGGTAACTATAGATTTTTCTAGGGCCTTTCCCGTTGGTAACCTTTTGCCTGGAGAGACAACAAAAAAAATAAAAAGTTATTTCGACTGAGATTCGATTCTGCTATCTTTTGATTACCAGTCCAACAGCTTTTTTTTAAATAAATTTTTATTTCTCCATTTTCTTAAAACTATGTTAAAGCTAGATAAAATTCATAAAAACTAGCCTACTTATCAATATCTTAAACTTATATTATCTTAAAACTAACTTACTGGCCCCAATCGGCCGCTCTAAGTTAAACTATAAAAACTTTATGCTAATGCCTTTCGGCCTAAGAACTATCTTAATACTAAAATTCCAAATCGATTTTTATTTTTCACCGAGAAGAATTTACAAAAAAAAAAAATTGGTATCAATGTCTTTATAGTCCAACATGATAGCCACTGAGCTATATCGCAATACAGTTGTGTAATGTTGAAAGTGAAAAACTATATATGTATGTATATGCCTACTTTGAATTTTCTAACTATTGTAGGGTATGAAATATATTTTGTTTTTTTGTTATATATGGGGTATTTGTGATGGGATAAAAAGACTCATCCGACAAGTTTTTTCTAGCAAGGGCCTCACTATTATTTGACTAGTTTTCCTTATCTAGATTTCCTCTACCGAAGCCTTTTGAGGGCCTTGACCAAACTTAACTAAAACTTGCCATATTTCCAGACAGGAAGCAAAATTTACGGTTTCCGAAATAAATAATTACAAAAAAAAAACTGAACTGAATCTAAGAGGCAACTTTGACACGCTTTAATTTCAAAACTAATAAACTAACAGAAGTAGTTAAATAACTCATTCTTTTTAATAATATTATTATTTGAAAGTTATTCTGTCATCATTCTGTTATTGAAATGAAAAGTGGCGGCCTTCTCATTACGTCGATCATCCCAAAAACTTTGTTTTTATAATCAGGTGATGTAGCCAAACACACAACATCATGAATAAAATGCTGTCTACAGATTAAGAACTGAATTTTACCCCCTTTCATCCCTCCGCCTCTTCCTAAAATTTTCAAATTTAGGGTTCTTAATGGAAAAATCTTAACACGTCAAAGCAAAAGCTATCCCCCAAAATTCAGCTTTGTTGGAATTTTTTTTTCGTAATTTTTCCATTTTTTCGTGTAATTTTCCTGGGAACGCAAATACTAAAAGTTAAATTTTCAGCAGAGAAATAATTATTTTAAGAAAATTATATTTTGTATTTATATTTTTTTTTTTTCAAAATAAAAATTTACCCAAATCCAATCCAATTGTATGCAAAAACTTTTTTTTCTTATTCCAGAACCGAATGCAAGAGTCATTAAAACTTTTCGATTCCATCTGTAATAACAAATGGTTTACAGACACCTCGATAATTTTATTCTTAAACAAAAAGGATTTATTCGAAGAAAAGATCCGAAAGAGCCCATTGACAATCTGTTTCCCAGAATACACCGGTTAGTAGCTAACTTTTTATATCACAAAAATTAAATTTAATGATTTAATATTTTTTTTGTTTTTTTTTTGTAAAAGGCGGTCAAGAATATGGTGAAGCAGCTGCATACATTCAAGCTCAATTCGAAGCGAAAAACAAATCAACCTCAAAAGAAATCTACTGCCACATGACGTGCGCCACAGATACAAATAATATTCAATTTGTATTCGATGCAGTCACCGATGTAATTATTGCAAATAACCTGCGAGGATGTGGTCTCTATTAGATGATAATGGCACAAAAACAAAATAAAAACAAAAAAATTAAAATTAAAATAAAAACCCAAAAACAACAACAAGTAATATTAAAAATTTATAATAATTCATTTAATAACAATAATAAATTATTGTTGTTATTATTTATTAATTATTATTATTATATTATATGATAATGAAACATTTTACAGAAACAAATTTCTAATTTAATTAAAAAGAAAAAAAAAAAACAAACAAAAAAGAAAATTACTATAAGGTTTATTATAATATTTAACTAGTTATTATTATTTAATAAAAAAGTAAAATAAAAGTAAAAAGAAAGAACGATAAAAAAATGATACAAAATTTGTTAAAATAAAAATACTAATTAAGCCATACAGATGAACAAAGTAAAACTAAATTTCAAAACACCACCCAACCAAATCATTAAGAAAAAAGAAAAAAAAATCCAACAAAATAATCTTATTATTATTATTATTACCTACTATCGACTTGTATTCTCTTTGTATTATAATTTTATTGACAAACAAAATATTTTACTAACTTATTTAGAACAAAACAAAAAAATACGTATATAATACACAAGAATATAAATATATATTTTCATGTTGCTATTTAAAAATAAAAAAAAAACAAACAAAAAAATAACAAAAAAAAACAATACAAAACACACACACTATATAACATATACAACTTGCCATATATAAAAAAAAAATCGACTAATTCTATTTCATTTATGTTTAATAAGTTTCTTAAACAATTCTAATAACAAAATCGCGCACAAATTTTGTTAAACAAAAGAAAAATTTGAATTTAAAATATTTTTTTTTTTCAAACATGACAACAATAAGCACAATTTTTCTGTAAATTTTTTTTCTAAGAAACAAATTTAATTAAGAACTATAAAAGTACTACAACAACGCACACACCACGCATAAATACATACGTATTTGTTTAAACTTCGAATAAAATATAAATACGTATTCATATTTCTATATATAAATATTTTTTTCTCTACAATCTCTCTCTACAAAACTTATGTATTTAAATCTGCATTTTTTATTTAGTTTTTAAGTTATTCTTTTTTTTCTGTTAAATATTTAATTAATAATACTTAATTAAAAAAAAATGTAATTCAAGAGGTGATAAGAATGACAGTAATGTAAATGCAGTTTCACGATGATTTTGTTGATTATAATGTGAACAACAAAAAAAAACAAAATCAAATTTTAGAATATGCCAAGCCTATGACGAATTATAGGTGCTTTCAGGTGTTATGTAGGATTTTTATATTGCGCTTTAAATTCAGACTTTTTATAGCAAATTAAAATTCTTAAGAAATTATTCCTCATAAAAAGGTTGATCCTCTTTGGTATTCAATATATGTATAAAGGCCCATGATTTTAAGAACACATACAATTTCAAACTCGGAAGTATAAATTTGTTAACTTCCTAGTTTAAGGTGCAAACACTTTTTGATATTTTTCACGTTTTATAACCTTAAAGTTATATTGTCGAAGTTAGTTTCGTTAAAATATTCAAGTTGTACTATTTTTACTTTCTTAAGCTGGCTATACCCGATAGAGCTTACGAGCCAAATGGCCTCGCCCTGATCCAAAATTGGTCGTGTGTAGGGCGGATCGGCCACTGATCCATTCGGATTTTCAGCCAATCTGAAACCAACTGAGCCAAATTGATCGAATGGCTCGGGCTTGTAACAACAGAACACGTACTTAAAAGTCATATCATCAAAATCGGTGAAAGAGATCGTTTTTCAATTTTAACAACCTGCGCAGTATTTAACCTTAGATTTGTGTTCTGTGGGTGTGTTAAGGTCGGACGGACCAGGGCCTCAACCAACAAGCTCCACCGGAAACCGGATAGCTGGGTTTCTAGCTAGCTTCCTGCAAATATGCACACGAGGTTGTTGAGCTCGCTTTCTCCATTTGTAAGCGCCACCAAGGTTTCTTGTGCTGGGTAGGTCAGTCATAAAGTGCAACTTAGAAAACTCATCGGGCTCCATGTCCATGTGTTTTCATCTTTTTAGTTAGGTTGAAGTAGCTGTTAAGTCACTAAATCGCCAAATATCGATGAAAATTAGTGCCTTAAAAGGGTACGGCAGCATCTAACAGATGAGTACTTGATTCATTCACTCTACCTAAAACAGAAATTTATTATATGATAGCATATTAGCCATACAAAAAAACAGTGATTGGCAAAAGAGAGATTCTTCTTTTGATCACTGATGTCATTTTTCAAGGTTAAACTAAAGTCCAGGCGGCTAATTAGGTAAAAAGAAAATGATCGGACGATATCGTTTTGGTAATAACTGCCTTTATTATTCCCAGCGAATATGATAGAGATAGCAATGGTGGAAACGATATCGTGCTATCATTTTCATTGATCGTGATTAGGCCTCAGGTAGTAAAAGTCTTTGACTATGAACAGAAAAAAGTCCATTAGAAATTATTCTTGATGAAATTGAAATTAAAAAAACTAAAACTAAAACTACTAAATTATAAAAAACTTAATTAGCGAAATATTCCCTTATATCGCAATACTGATAATAATCGATTTCAAGTCAATTCGACTAAAAGTCTATTTTGATGGACTCTCGCAATAAGGTCCAAGTTCTTCTTATCTTTGATTAGCAAAGTTGTTGCGAATATTTTAAAATACTTGTGCGTATACAAAAATACTTGTGCTAATAAAAAATTGAGGAATTTTCTATTCATAGGTCTTTTCATAACATCAACCTTAAATCCAATCTAAATGCCTTGATTTAGTCTTTAATAAACCATTTTAATCTGTAAAATATACAAAAATATTAAGTTATCTGAAAATGTTAAGAAAACAAAAAAAAAAAAAAAAAAAAGCTCTTTCGAAATGCCTGCACCTGTTAAGCACCTGTTTTAATTTAAAATATTTACCTTGACTTATGCATTTTTGCCTGATTTTCTATTTTATTATTTTGCAATAATAAAATATATTTCTTAAACAAAAATTATATGTCGAATTTATTTAATATTTAAAAAATAAAAAAACAATTCAAAATCTCAAAATAGTTTGAAGTTTTAGTTTTATGTTTTAATTGGATAAAATATATACAATATACATAAATAAATTGTTTAAATTAATTTATAAAAAAGAACCTTGCATTTAAAACATTCCTAGTGTTATGAAATAGATTCATTTGTTTTGTTTAAATTTCATATTTAAAGTTCTGTGAACAATAAATTCCAAAATATAGGAACAAATTTCGCCAACCAAAAGAAAAAAAAGTATTTTTTTCATTGCATACATTTAAATAAAATGTTCTTTATGTATTTCTTTTCTATACGCACTAATCTTATAAAATTTTTTGTTGATTTGTGAATTATTTTGATTTTTTTATTTTATGTTACTTTTCTTTATAAATAAATGTCTGTTTTCTTTAAATTTTTATTCGCCAAAGGACATTTGTAGCTATGTATCTTTGTTCTTTATGACCAATATCCATTTTGTTATTTAAATCTGGACTCTAGCACATCAAAATATTTAAAATATTCGAACCTAAAATGTGAAAATATGCGTTTTTGAAGTTATATTAAGTATTTATCGAAGTAATTCTCTAGAAATAATTATGACGTCATAACTTAGAAAACGTGAAGTGCTAGGGACCCACATTAATCGACAATTATAGACAATTATAACCTTAGAACAAACCTTGTCACACTTGTAAGTAAGTACTTATGAGTATATTTTGCCACTTGTCGTATATTGTTTTGTCCTTAAGTTAATAAAAATTCCAAAAGGAGGAGTCTTATCGCTTGAAAATGAAAAAAAGGGACTATAATTTTTCGAGTTCTTACTGCATCGTTAACAAAATGTGTTTTGAAAGCTTATCTGTGATCAAAGTTATGGCTGACAAAAATCCAACTGCATTATTCATTTCGTTTTCAAGCTTTGGAAATCTCCGTATTTTCAGAAATCTAAGCACAATTTCTCCGAAAAATTTCTCACATTCAAAATTATTTCATTTTCGATTGGATTTTCTGACTTTTCTATTCCTTTTTCAATTTGAATCGAATACGAAAATTTGGTGGTTTCACACCATTTTAAAAACTGGCTTGTTCAAGTATTTATCACTTTTTTTTCACAAGTAACATGACGAACAATTGTGTATGTATGCGTGTGTTCCAAATCAACTCTATCTTGAAATTGAAATAAAAAAAGCTGACTGAAATGTAAGGAGAACTATTGTTTATGTTTCTTTTATCTCCTTGTTTGATTGACGAGGCAGAATTCGTGAGGTTTCTGAATCTTGAACTGGGCTTTTAAAATCACCATTTGGCTTTTTTAAACATTGTTTATGTTAAATTTGGTTTTAGACAGCCAACTCACTCAAAAACAAATTGAATGAACGTTCGATTGATTCGAACTTTAAAAATATGAGCTAGGTCGATGCGTTAAGGGACTGTTGTTTAGTGCGAGATCATCCTAGTCTCGGAGGTTACCCCAAAAATTTGGTTTTCAGTCAATTTAATGCCCAAATTAACTCCAAACTACTTCACCTAATCTGGTGAGTTAACTCAGGGACCAATTCGAGGACGGAAAAAGTCCATTGTGATGCCATAGAAATCTTTGGACAATGTCATTTCTGTTGTGGTGCCGTCTCGATTTCGATAGTTAAATGCTTATAAGGATGATATCCATAGTGTCTTACATCGATTTCAAAAGATTTTTGACAACTAAAAGAATAATTTAATGCTTGACTCAAAGGCTGTTCTTATCAAGCTATGGTAAAATTGGATGTGTATTTTGACGAACAATTGATATACACGTCCAATATAAAAATGACATGGGTTGTTCTGTAAGTAGTTAATTCCAGTTTCCAGGTTCGTTATTATCAGCACGAGTTTGTTAATTGTTTGAATTAATTTGTCAGAAGTGATGATGGAAAATGAAATATGAATGGAATTTATATTTTGAAAAGAGCTTTAGGTGCGTTCTTACGCATTTTCTGAACCTATCAGTCTTAATGCAGTCACTGTAATCGTAGCCTCATTCTATAATTCAGACAATGAGAGCAATGGAAACAAAATCGAATTTCCTTTCAGTCTCAAGGTTCCTTCTTTCATAAACAAGAACAACTGCAATGATTTATTTTCCAAATGTTAAATCTTTTTTTTCGTTGACATCGAGAATTTGCTGGTGATCAAATGTTTTAAATTACGAGTATCTTAACAAACTTAAAGCATTTATCTTGTAACTTTCCAATCAATTATAAGGTTTCTTTAACTCTTCACCTTAAGAAGTGACAAACACTCATTTAAAAAAAAACATGTATTCAAATAACTTCTTGGCAGCTCTGATATGGGGAGTACAAAATAGATGATGTACGTTATACATTTATTCAAATTATGTTTCTTTAGAATGTTATTAATGATATGTAAATAAAATATTTACTCAGAAGTAACTGAATAATTTTTTAATGAACACTAATTCACAAAAACATTCTTGTTCAAGAAAGTTTACTTAAGTGGCGCTAAACTATGAATTGCATTTTGTTTCTTCAATTATTTTGGAACCATTACAGGGGAAAAATTGAGTTTTGATGAATACATTACTTATATATTAAATATATTTCTGCAACATATTCATAGCTAAAACGTTTCATTCGAGTTTACTTGACAAGCATTGACCTCTACTAAAAACTTGATACTTTTTCTAATAAATTGAGAAATTTAGATGACATTTTTAATTGTTAATGGCAGTTAATTATCTACAGTATCTTACAAGTTTTGAATGTAGCCTATCGATTAAAGCAGTAAAATTAATTTGTTGCTTCCTTTGATTCTTCATCTTTTTCAGTTAGGAGTAGAACCTACATAAGTTGTTAGACAAAAGTATGTGTTTCTTTGAAGCTTTGAAGTCCATATCCCTAAGAGCTTCGATTTCGTATTTCATTTCCTTTACAACTGGACCAGAGCTTGTTCAGATCACACTCTATGAACTCCTAAAAATATCCTCGAGTTTTATTGAAAATTGAGTCAGCTTTATGAGTAGGAGTAGTGAAAAGGAAACTCTCAGAGTCTTATCGCAAACGACATTGTGATTCAAGTGCATTTATTAATGTTTGGGAAGAAAACAGCACAAATATATGGACATAATAAAAATGGCGAATGGGGTTGATATCTTAGTGTTCAAGTGCATTTCAAAAATCGTAGCACAGAGAAGATATTTAGAGCATGTTAGACGTGCCGAGCATTTTCAGGGTAAAAAAAAAGAAACTGCTTCTTTTTTTAGAACATTTAAATACAATGGAAGGTATAAATTAATTGAAAATGCCAAATATCTTTGTACTTTTTTAGGAGTTTTTTATATTGATATAGTGCTATTCGAATTTCGAAGGAAAATTGTAGTTCCTTTCCATTTCCGTCGACTAACTCTTGGAACTAGTTTTTTGATGATCTTTGGTGCAACGAATTTAATTTAAATTAATTCAACTGAAATATAAAATGGAAATTTTTTTCAACAGAAGAAGCAAAATTTTTCCCATCTGGTCTTTCAAAATATATCTAACCCTCGTTTCTGCTTCTACTTTCTCCTGTCCATGATTTTATTTTCCTAGTGAGAACTTTTAAAATTCTTCTTTAAATATATTCTTTCAACACAAAAACAACAATCACAAAATAAAAACGCCAACAACACTTTCTATCTCTTTTTATCTCATAAAATAACAAACAAATCATTCTCATACTATATCTAACTAAATTTTTAAATTTAAACAAAAAAAGATAAAACTTAAAATCACATAACACACACAAAATGTAAGAAATAAAATAAAATTAGAACAAAAAAATACAAAAAAAAATATTTTTAAAATGCCAACGTAATATTTTTCTAAGAATAATTTTCCCCCCAAAATAAAAAAAAAAAACAACACACACTTTGTGAACTTTTTAATAATAAATTAATTTTAAATATATAATTAACTTAAAAAAACCAGAACCACTCTAATAAAAACTGTAAAACTAAAATTTCAACAAAAACAAAAATATTATAATAGTGCGTAAAAATTATAATTGATTATAAAACTTATCAAAAAAAAAAAAAAAAAAATTACTGCAGCAAACTAAAAAAAAAATAAAAATAATACCATAAACTATTTGAATTTATAAATATTATTATAGGTATTATTATAACACATAGGTAGACGAAAAGTATATAATATATTAATTTATTTTGTTTCTTAATTTCGTTGCGAACAAATATAAGGAAACAATTTTTAAATAAAAAAGGACTTGAATGTATGACAAACAGAAATACAAAACTTTTTAAAAAATGTTGTAAGATTAAGGTATGCATAGCTTGGCGTATGCCTTTTTGCTAAACAAAACAAAAATATACAGACAAAAATTAATTAGAAAACTGAAAATAAAACAAACAATTTAACATTTCTTCAAAAAGGCTATATTTATAAAAGCTAACTGTATTATAATGTACACATTATTTATTTACGAATTAAAACATAAAAATTGGGTGTAGTTTGTTTCGTTTAGTTGTTTAGTAAAAAAAATATATATAAATAAATTATAGAAACATGTGTTCATTGAGATGGATAAGTTTTCCAATGAAATAGAATTTTACTTTAACAACAACAAATGAAAAAGTATCAAAAAAAAAAACATCCACGCAAAATTATTCTTTATCTTCAAAAATAATAAAAAAAAAATAAATAAATTAAGTAATGAATGTACGTATGTAATTGCTTAAATTATTATTATTATTGAAATTATTGATTACAATCGTCTAGTCTACCAAAAAAAAAATATATTTATATTTTTATTTAATTTCTTTTCAATTTTAATTTCTTATAAAAAAAATTATTATAAATTGTACGAAAAAAAAGAAATAATTTAATAAGAAAACAAAAACTTTTGTACACAAAACTAACAAAAACAAAAACACGAAGAAATAAAAAATAAACATTTAAAACCATACATTCTCTCTTAAAACAAATTTTCCCTTTTCATTAAAAAAAAAAAAACACAAGCAAACATCGTAATCGCGGATTTTAAATTTTAAACAAAAATCATTACAACAAAACAACAACATAAAGTAATAAACTAAACATAAAATAAAAGAATTCCATCTATGCAAAAAATAATTTAAACATGAAATATTTAAAATTAAAAAAATATAAATAAGGACATACCAAATATCAAATTTTTAAGAAATATAAATGAAATTATATGTTATTTATAAAAAAAAATAATTAAATAAAAATAAAAAAATAAACTTTTCAAGAAAAAAAAAATACAAAAAACCAAAGAAAAAGAAAAATTCGCATAAATTTAACAAAACAAAAATAAAATATATATAATAAACAAAATTATATAACATTTTAAACCATGTTTGTATGTAAAAGGAAATCACATGTGTTAGATCATCTTAATAAAGGTATAAAAATTACTTTTTTTTTGAGTTTTGTATGGGCTTAAAAAAATGTTTATTTGGACTTTTTGAGGCTGAAAATGGCCTCTGACAACACCATTTTTCCAGTATCAAAATATAGTGTTGATATGGAACTACTATTATACACTAAGCTAGAACAAATTCTAAAACTGACCCGTGAATGGATTCACGGTTAAATCCCATTTACTCCAAATTATTTCTTCAATTCGTTTGTTCTTTAAAATTATTGGAACAGTGTTCGTTTCTCTTAGGCGAATTGCTGATCCATCATGTTTAGCAGAATAGGGTTGTATAGGCTAAGCTAAACTTACTTCAAATTAAGATTAATGGTTCTCATGTGTGGATATGGGTATAATCTTCAGAAAGAAGCTTTAATAACTACTTAGATATTCACCAGGGGATGGAGTGACCTTTTCCAAATTATTCGCAATAAAAGCTCCAAGCCTTTTTGAGGCATGGGCTCTGTATCTCTATCTCCTTTAAGGAAATTATGCTGTGGGCATTTCATTAATTACGTTACGGTACTAATAGTAAAAATATTTTAAATAATTGTTCTAATGCCACTCAAAGTTTTCATTTCACTGAGTAACCAGAATAGAGTGCTGTAACTAGAGCTGCAGCTGCAACTGGAATAGCTGTTAAAAAATGTCATACGTAATTTTTTTACTGACCCACAATGTGCTCTCAATCACAAATCGATTTACCAATAATCAGCATATTTAAAAGTAATATTAAAAAATGATAAGCTTAAATTATAAAAAAGTACGTATACGCCAGAGTGTGCAATTGTTCCACAGATTGAACTTTTTGTTTCATAATGATTTTTATTTTTATTTAAATTTTTTGAAATGTATTTTTTAACTATCTATCTTCATATTAATATTGGCTCGTAGATGTTTCTGTAAGATTTGGTCAAAATAGTTTGTTTTTGGTTTGCCAATAAAATGCAGCAACACAGTCTGGGTGTCCGTTTTAAACAAACTAAAAAATCAATTGAAAACAAGCAATCAAATTTGAAATTAATGTTCACAAAATAAAATAAAAACAAGTTGAAATACAGTCGAATATCAACTATCCGGCATTCGGATTTTCAAAACATGAAAAATGCAGTTAATTGAAACACCCAAATTCTATTTCAATAGATTCAGGCAATCTTCGCTGTTGTTTGAAGTTGTTTTTGTTTTATATTTTTCCAACAAAGGGCAGCAATGAGGTCGGGTACCCATTTTTTACTTGCAATATGGGTACTATAGGGCTTTGGGATCGAGTAAGGGTTAAGATTGACTTACTATACTTTCAACCATTATTGTGTTCATGGCAGGAATCGAAGTGACTAACAATTTTGTGCTGAGTCCCAAGATCCAAAGGTGGCTCTTGAAGGATCTCATAATTTCTCCAATAAAAGCTCCCTGAAAAAAAAAAATTGTGAAGATGCTCATATCCTTCGGGCAGTGGCCTGTTTATGAAAAAGTGAATTAACAAATGCTTGGAATTCTAGTAATCGAACAAATCATTTCATTATGATGAATGGTTTTCCTTGTAGAGAAAGTCAAAGTTGATAAATTTTTATTTTGATAAAGAAAGTATTTTTTAGTTTTTTAAGCATTGTGTCTTAATAGAAAATAGAAAAAAACGCACTTTTTTAAATTATCAAAACAATTTCTGTATCCCGAAATTCTGTAAATGATAAAAGAAAAATTGTTTTGATAATGAAAAAAAGTGCGCACTTTTTATAATACAGAATTTTGAAATACAGAATTTTGGAATACAGAATTTTAGATTTACAGAATTTTGAAATACGGAATTTTGTAATCCGAATTTTGACACATACAGCATTATGACCCCAACCCCTTTATTTAATATAAGAAACGGAGTAAAGATCTTCTAGCCAAAAAAATTAAATCTGTCTAACCTTCGAAAAAAACTTTGATTATTTCAATGACCTTTGGTAAGGTTGTTCAATTCTTGAAATAATGAAAACTCATTTTATTTTAAAAGCTGGGCCAAATTAATTTTTTGGTTCAGAAATAATAGTTGAGACAAGATCTTTCAGCTTTAATTTGGCCTTTAAACAGGGACTGATTGTTTTTTTCTAAACAGAGTCTCAAAATCGAACATGATAGTCATAAATATGGCAATTCAAAGACATTAGGGTAGGTAGTTTGGGGCAGCAAATCAGTAAAATCACTGGAGCGAATATTTCCCCAAACATACCATACAAAAAATTTGGCTTCGATGTGTCGATAGGGTTTGAATAGACCTTTCCATTAATGTACGGCACGATTTATTTCATCAACTTTGAAAAAATGGTTGTTTTTTTTTTGAAAAAATGGCAAGGGGTTAGTCCATGTTTTTTTTTCGAAATCCATGAAAAAATTTTGTGACAATATTTTTACATTTTTGAAAAGGTGTGTTAATTTCCTATTCAGAACTGTAAGCCGCAACAATTTTTAAAGCTCAGTTCGTTGGATATTTGCATTTAACGGATTGCGTAAAAATTCAGTAAAATTACATTGGATGCAAATATCTATTGAACTAGACATTGCAGAAGCTTTTAGTTTTCAGAAACGAATAGATTTTGAATAGATAGTATAGAATTTGAGAACCAAAACCATTTGGATGGCTTGGTGGTGAAAATATATCTATTCAAATGCATTTTCAGGCTAAATGGAAATAATCGAATATCACTTTGGTTCCTATATTTCGAAAACCATATATCATAGAAGGTTCTTATTTTAATTTTTGCAAAGCTCGGAGAAATATCAATAGCACAATTTTTATTTAAACCTTTTTCAAGACTTTGTTTCGGAAATATCGCCACCCAAAGACATTAAGGTAGGTAGTTGGAGGCAGAAAATCGTTAAAATCAGGTAAAGTAGCTTTGGATGTGAATCTTTTACCAACTTGGTCTGGAATTTTTAGGAAGGTGGGTAAATTTTCACCTACCTACATCTAATGTATATATTTAAGAAGTTGTTTATTAGGGTGATCTTAGCGCTTAATATTTCCCATATCAAAAAATGGAACTCAACATTGGTTTGGTACCCATTATTAGATTGTACATTGTATTCTGCACAATAAATTTCTTCCAACTGTCAAATTGTGAATTGTGAAAATGAAAATTAACTTCTAAAATTGAATGTTAATATTTTCTTAATTTATTAAATAGTTATTTTTTTTTTTTTTCAACAAAATACTCTCTCTGGAAACGGTGTAAAATTTAGATTGACCGTATTACTATTCTCTCCTTAATTGGATGCTTTCCAGTGTTGTCCCCCTAAGCAATCAAAATTGTAGTGTTTCGAATTTTAAATGTTGTTAAACTCTCAATGCTTTATTTGGTGTTTTTCACTTATTTGTTGAATTTCTGTTTCACTTAAGGCTTTGTCAAACAGAAACAACGCAGATTAATAGGACTCTCAGCTTAGGAATATAAAATTAAAAATTGCAATTAAAATTTTCACTTTTCAAAACATGGGGGCAATTCAAATTCTAGTCGGAATACAAATAATCCTTGATTGCGATTAATATCTCCATATGAGTTGAAATTAACTAAGAGCTTTCTGCAAATATTTTAGAAGTACCTCGTGGCATAATAGTTTGTGCGTTGTACTGTCTTGCCAAAGGTCTGGGTTCGACTTTCAAACACTACCACCTCAAAAACAGTTTTTTCGCGGTACTGCCTCTTGCGAGGAACTGAGAAATCCTTCCGGAGTATACTTGTCATGAAAAGGTGGTCCATATCTAGCCATTCGGACTCAGCAAAAATTGTAGGTCCCCTCCATTCCCGCGAACAATACGCACAACGGAATGTCCGAGAGTTGTAAGCCACTAGGCCATGATTCTGCACGAACTGTTGCGCCACCAATTTATTTATTTAATTTTACAAATATTTTATTAAAATATGAAATCATTTTATCATTTTATGAAAATGTGGTGTTCCTGAAATATTGACAAATGTACGAAGTGTCTTTCTAAATAAAATAAAAGTAGCAAAAACCCTTCAGTTGTAGTAGTGCGGAAAGACTGATGCTTTCTTTAATGCTATTTACAAAAAAATTCATTCAGACCACTCAGTACGGATTAATGGATGACAGTTTATATAGCCGCGAGTTAATGCATTCACATCTAATTAACAATCCTTTTGACTAACAGGGGAAATTATTTCTAGCGTAAATGTTCTTCTATTTTCTCTCTTCCTCCAGTATTTAATGATCTATATCTCCATTTGGTATTTGTTTTCCATTCAATAGGCACTCATTAAATAATAAATTGTTTCTAGATGAATACATTTGAAAATTTCATTTTTTTGAAAAATAATTGTATTTAAAAAACGGCAGTAGTGCAACAAAACAATCCTCTTATTCGGAATTGAGAAGAGAACAACACATCATAAATGCAATTATGTTGGTTCAAAATAATCAAATTTGGAATTATGCCGGTCTAGTAGTGTTCATAGTTTAATAAGAACGATTTAATTCCTACATAATTTTTAAAAGCCAAAGTTTGCCATCTTACCCACTGCAGCTTCATAGCAATAGGGTAGTTATTAAACGGTAAGAGACTCAAATTTGGAATTTGAAACTACCATCTTGTTTCTATTCAACACTAGACAGCAGTGTCAAAAGTAATTATAAGTGTGGACTCAAACCAATGCAATGCTTCTCAAACTGTATTCGCGTTTGTGAAAACCACTATTTTTGGTTCATGCATTCGCTTTTATGATAACTTTTCTGACCATGGGGTTGTGATAAGCGTTTAGTAGAACAAATGATATGAAGCTAACCACCAGGTAGCGCCTTTGTTGTTAGAGAGAGGTCGGTTTTATTTGAACTGGACATTTAAAATTGATTATTTACTTGCTCCAACAACTATTTTAATTAAAGTTCGAAGCTGTGGTATCCTTATCCTAACGAAACTACGTTTTTGGTGAAAAAATCAATATTCAATTCTAATAGTAGATAGAAGTGTAGGAAAATTGAATCACACTTAAAAAAAAGTTTTAAGTTTTTGCATGAAAAATTTTCTTTTTTCTTTATTTTTTGCAAAAATGTACTTCTTATTTCATATTTAGTCAAAAATGTATCAAACCAATGCGAAACTGTGAAAAAGTCGACGAGAATTGAAAAGACAGCAATAGAAGGATAGTATAGAAAGGAATAATTCCAAAAACGAAATGTTTGGTAAATTAATAAGAACTTTCAACATAATTTTATTTGCCCGACTCTTTAAAAAAAAACCATTTTTCACTTTGAATTTTTTAAATGTCCTGGCAGGGTGAACTATACACTCAAATGGTTTCAGATTCCGTGATATGTGATCCGAAGAGCTTATTCTGGGAGGGGTGAAAACCAATTTGGCTAGCACGATTACCTTTGAAGTTGCACACATATTTTTTTTCGATGCACTGTTTAATTAGAAAGGCCCCAGTTGTGGACTGCAAGACTTCGATTTTTTTGAATAGCTTCTAATGAAGCTTTAGGTGTCTATACTTCTTTTTTTTTTGCTATCACTCACACCCAAAATCTAGTGTGGGTTCTCGGTCCAAATTTGTTCCTTGTGTTGGTTTGTAAGACTTTGAAAATTTGTTGAAGAAAAACGGTTCAGCGAATCAATTGAAATTATACAAAAATTTTGATGGTATTAAAGTTTTAAAATCTGCATACCAGTGCAAGTCATGCAATCAAAATTTAAAAAAGAAACAAAAGACCACAAAAAAACGTTTTTCTTAATACTTCTTTAAACTAACGGTGAAGAGTAAAAAAATCATTTTAACAAATTCGCTAAAAAATGGTTGATCTTATTCAAATTCCTAAAACTGTTCTTGAATTTTTTGTGTCGTTATTATTTTCTGAAATATTGGGAATCAAAGCCAAACGTATCTTTTTTCATTAAAAGTCAGATAAACCATGCAAAAAAAAAAAAATTTACGACAAAAAAAAAAAATAATTGAAGCTGAATAAGCAAGTTATTTGACATAATATCTGATTAACTTTAATAAAATTATCCATAAAATGAGGACATTCAAACAAATTTTTTTAATTGGTGTCATTTCTTGCAATAACGCAATAACGGTACTGCCAGAAAAAATATTTGTAAGCAAATCTCAAAACAAAAATCATAAAGCTGTATAATGCTTATCCTTTCAACTCAATGACCACTCATCAAAAAGATACAGCTCTTCAAAAAAAAAAACAAAAAAAAAAAAAAAATTAAAAAAAAATTTGTTCCTCAAATTTCTTTTGACAAATCTATTTTGGTTATTTTCAGTATTGTACTTCATTAATGGCTTGGAATTAATATTGCATTCCCAAAAAAAGTTTTCTTTAAAGCAAAAATTGAAGAAAATTTACTTTGTTCACACTTTTCCACTAAAAATCTAGATGATTGTTCTGAAAAAATAATACTATATAATCTTCAATAAGAGCAAATTCATGCGATCCAGTCGTGCATTTTGTATATATACATATATTTTCAGCATGTAGAATTTGGAAAATGTGTATTAAATTTTAAGTACCTACTTGAACCGGAGGTCTACACATTTCTTAATTTGGGTGGCTGAATATTAAAATGAGTTTTTTCATCGAGCAGTACATTCATTTATGTAATGAGTACAAATATTTGTCCCCAAGTATTGTTTACAAAAAGTTAGACCATGTGTTAAATACTTAGTACAAAATTGTATGAACACACTTCGAGAAAAATAATCATTTCCTTAATTATTTTGAAACGTCTCATAAGCCATTGTTCTTGAAAATAAAAATATATTTCAATTTCACCTGAATATCAATAAGTTCCTTTATATCTTCTGAACGATCCCATTGCTGTGAGGTTGTTTTTTTAATAAGACTCGAGTTCAATTGATGTGACTTAGATACTAGTCACATATAAATAAAAGTAAACAAATTAAGAGCTTATAGAGAATTTTATTTAAATTTTTACAGAATACTCTAGGTCCTTCTTTTAATCAATACTACACATATACACTGTAAAATATTTACAATACAAATAAACTTAAAACAAGGAAAGCTTAATAATAAAAAAAAAATACAACATAATTTTTTTCTTACAAAAATTAAAATTATAAATTCATCAAATTCTCTAATAATGACTGAAAATGCATCTCAAATGCTCTTTGCAGAAATCAAAGGAAAAATTTGAAACCATTTTCTTTTTTCGCTTCCACTATTGACCAATGGCATTAAGTCCTTTGTCTATCAACGATAACAAAAGAAGCAAAAAAAAAAAAAACACAAATAGTGAACAAAAATAAAACTATGAGAGTAATTAAAAACAACGCCTTCTTTGGAAAGAATCGAATTAATTGTGTATGCAGACTCCTTTGCCGGTCGGTCATTTGATGTTGCTATATGCATCTAATCGAATCGAATCGAAACTCCTTTGAGTTGAGAGATAAAATATGATGAGAGAGAGAAAATAATAATAAAAGAACGGACAAAGGAATTCAATCATCACTTTTGCTTCACAACTAAAAATACTATATACCACCCCGTGCCCTTCTATCTTTACTCACACAAAACACCCCCCAGCCCATGTAGTATACTCTACTCGTACTTATAAAAATATTGGATGGGTTTGGTTCAATTGAATGAATATCAGGACGAAGACTGTACAAAAAAAAAACTGTCACATCCTTTTTTTTTTGTTCTTGACGAGAGTTTGATGCTTTTGAATTGAAATTAAATTTCCGTCTTCTTTTCAGGGGTGGCATCCTCCTCGTGCTGTACGACTTTCAACTCCACATCTTTGACTTCCTCATCGAATATTTTCAAGTCCTTAACATAGTACCAGACACCAACGTCGAAGATTGAACCAAGAGTCACAAATATCGAGGCAATGAAGTTCAATGTGTATCTACATTAGAGAACGAGGTGGGGAGTAAAATTGATAGATAAAGGTAGTTTTCTTGGTTGCTTCCGAAAATAAGAGCTTAACTTACCTAAGAGATTCTGGATCATAGAGCCAGCAGTTGCCTTTGTTCGAACACGTTTTGCCCCAAACGAGACAAAGCTTGTCTATCACCCATCCGAAGAAAATTGGACTCGGAATAAAAGCGAACAGACTCATCATCATAAGGCCAAAACCCATGGCAGCTGTTTTGTCCTTTTCCGGGACACACCTCACGGAAACTAGGAAATTCGATGCGCGGCCCGTGGCACCGATAAATTTGAGGGCACATAAGACAGCTAGGAATGTCACAAAGTAGTTGTAGCAGTTCACGGGACATGAACCAGGAATAGCTTGTCCGCCCAAACCGAGCTGGAATTTATATGAAATTTTAATAAAAGAGGTTTCAAAGATTGATGCAAGTATGAAAAAAAAATTACATCCGGTGGACTGATTGTTGTTGTGCCGTCATCCAAATCTAAGAAGCCATCTTGTAAGCTGTCATTGATTAAGGTAAGGCGGGCGAATACCGGAGTTGAACTTGTCAAATTGGTATTTGGAATGCATGAACAATCATAGTATGTCTGAAAATAAAGTGAAATTGACAAAAGTAAAAAATAGAGTCTGCGTGAAATATAAAAAATTAAATAAGAACATTAAGACCAGTGTTTCCAACATTTTTTGTGCTATGCCCCATCTAGATATTTCCAAAATGTGCATGTCCCCCCAAAATTTTGTCCAATTTTTAATATTCAAAATTTTGAAATCTCTTGAAATTAGAAAATCATTTTTTAAATCCAGCGATACATTTTCCGGATAGTAAACAATCGCATCTATAGCGTATCAATCACTTCACATTTTCGAAAACATTGAAACCTGTCAAAATTTCATTCGTAAGTGATTGTTTGACTTATCAATGAGGGCAGCAAAAGCGAAAGATGTTCCGAAAAAGTTATATATTTTCCCTGAAGTTGCTTAATAAGTGTCTCTAGTTTTTCGAAAATATCGACTAAATAACTCACAAATGCCTAACAATCGACCGTTTGCAAATTTTATTGAGAATAGCTGGAAAAAGCGTTCATAGTTTGGTGCAAGCAAAAGTTTGAACATGCCGGAAACAAATCCGGATTCTTTTCGAAAATAAATCAGTTGGAAAGTGAGATAATTTTTTCCTTCACACTCTTTTAATATTGAGATCTAAAATGAATGAGAAGCATAAGAATGTTAAATAGCCTCCCTGAAAAATTGAAATGCCCTAATGTGGGTCGTGGGCCCAAGGGCGGATCCAGACTTTGCCCCAGGGGGGGGTCACGTTTCTTAAAACTTCAGTAAAGTATTGCACCCAAAAAAAATTTTTACTTACGATATAAAGCTAGTTTTGTATTCGAGCAAAGTGGGTGGCACAATTCTGTCTGGTTGTCTGTCTGTCTATTCCATGGCCTACAGCTACAGCCTAAACCACTGAAGCAATTTTCTTCAAATTTTTAAATTATTTTTTTCAATTCTTCGGAGGGTATATTTCTTACCTTCTAAAATTATACCAACAAAATACCATTAAGAAAAAGCTTACTTATCTGAAAAACGGCTTCAACGAATTTAATAAAACCAATGGATTACTGTAGGTATGGTGAACATTCTGGAAAAAAATCCGAAAAACTTTAAATAACGGTACCTGCCATTCAAGGCTTTTTGAACTTCGATTTGTTCAAGAAATTTCAATCAAAATTTGCATGTAAAAGGTCCATAAAAATCTCAATAAAATTGCATATCAAAATAAAAAATAAATGTTGGCCTTTTCAGAAGATATTATTTTTTTTTAAATTCAATATTTTAAGAACGCGTTGGTGAATTGTTTTGAAACTAGTTTATAAATGTATTTTAAAATTAATTATTATTAAATTTAATATAAAAAATTGCTTTTTAAGAAAATCACTACAAGGTTTTTTTTTTGTGCTTATATTCATATTTCTTCTAGTTATGAAATTGGTTTAAAGCCTTAAGCTATTTGAAAAGTTGTTAAACAATTAAAAGAACAATTTAAATGCCCTCATTTTATATATTTTTTATATATGTAATTACTGGCATATTTTAAAAGTTCTTAATTATAGGCAACTTGAACATCAGAGCAAGTAGCTGCAATACAGTCGTACATTTTATTTCCATTACAAATATTTTTTGAAAAAATAAATTAACTAATTAAGGAATTGAAACCAGAACCATCATGCCACTAGAAACTGAAAATATTGTCTAGGAAAAGTTTATTTTTGGCCCTAAAATCTTAACTCTTTACAATAAGATCGTATTTACTCTACAAGATCTATTTTGATCTTTTGCCTGGCGACTAGAAGCTACTTTTGTTATACGTACCAATTTCCTTAATGACATCCCCGAACAAAACAAATTCATGAAACGTCGAAATAACAAAACAAAAATCTTTGTATTCCCAAAATGGTGCACCCAAGTTAGTGGGAAAGCGTAAGCAATTACAGTCTTGGAAAAACGAAGTAAAATGAGGTAGTTTTTCCATAAAAAAAGGCTTGCTACCACTCAAAAGTCTCCGAGTTGCTCAATACTTTAAGTTACTTCATAGTGCTAGAAACTAAAAATTAATCGCAATTTACAACTTAGTTGCCTAATGGTTGCTAGACCTTGATTTTGAGATTAAGCAAGCGATATGTCATTTAGGATATTTGCAAAGAATGTATGTGATCAGTAAAAAGTCCAAAAAGTTTAATTTTATAAATTTGTTGAGTTGGCCTTAGAAAATTTTGAATCAGCTGTAAGAGTTTTTCCAAGTACCGCCCAATTTTTCACACTTCACTGTGAGAAATTGCAAGATACCAAATTCTAAAATATCGAAACTGCAGATCTTTATAGATCTTGAAAAATGATATCTCACACTAAGTAAAAAAAAAACATTGCATTCTCACCTTACAATCTTGCCAATGTCGACCAAAATCTCCAAAATTGAAATCTCGAATACCTACTCAAAACTGGGTTGGTCACATAATTAGTATTACTTTTATTTGCAAGATCTCGAATGCGAGTTTTTCATTCGCACGGTTTTGTAATTTGTGCCCAATTCAAAAGACTGCTGATAAAATGTCATCTAGCTACATTAATTGGTTGCGGATTTGTTTTAATGGGATTTTAAAGTTTTTTTTTTTAAGTCATTCCAGGTCACTTAAGAAACATTTTTAGGTACCTTATTAAGGTTACCTTAAAAAGCAAATATTTTATATCAAAGGTCACTAATTTGTTATTAAAGGTTTCCTAGATTCATTGGTGACATACATTTTTTAAATGAATTTTCAAAGTTTTTTCATGGTTCAGTAATACTTTTTGAAAATTCTATGTCTGAAAAATTATCTACTGTTACTACCTGAACTTAAATCCACCAGTAACCTTTCGAAGAGTACATATACGGGATGCCATGAAATTTGTCATCTGATTCGGTGTACGGTGTCAGAATTATTATATTTTTAAGGTAAAACAAAAAGTAGAGTTCTGAATTATTCTTGAAATGAAAACTTTTATTGTTTTTCTGGCAGAAGAATTATTTATTCAACTTTTCACGAACGATATACATATCGTCGGCTTTCTGTCAAAACCAAGCAAGTGCTTAAATGACATTTTAATGTACTTTTGGTCAACAAGAATTTCTGAATTCGAATATCAATGTCTAGTAACTGTGTCATGGTTTCTTTTGGCTCTATCAACCAGTTTTAAAACCTTTCATTATCTTAGAATTCCATTTTAATACCTTTTAAATCGGTGTTTTGTATCTTCTAAGCAATTTTTCAAATTTGAAATTTGTTTTGACAGAAAGCCGACGATATGTATTTTTTACTTTGATTTTTGTGTTTTAACTCTTTAAATACGCACGTTTAATTAAAATAAATTTGAAGGCAGATTATATCCTTTGAGCAGTGAAATATTTTGTTTATGATTTAATTCATATGTCTAATATTTTATATCGGGGAAAAGCCCCAGGGGGGGGTCATGACCCCCATGACCCCCCCCTTGTATCCGCCAATGCGTGGGCCCCACTTTGAAAAACGCTGATATATACAATAAAATTGTCTAAGAAACAAGTTATTCACGAATAGTGGGTCTTTTTTTTAATATCTGAAAACCTGTTAATTTTTTCTCAAAAAATTCTACACAGTCATTAACGGCCAATCTTATTTCAATCTAAACAAGAGTTTTCTTTAAGAACGTTATGATAACATCACATCAAACTTTTACAAAAAAAATTCAATTTGTTTTTAAAAAAATCATTATTTCAAAAACGGATTAATGGATTGTTTTGAAATATTAGTTTAACTGTATATCAATTTAAACCTAAAATTGGCATACTAAAATTTTTTTGAAAAATGTTACCAACATTTCATATATGTTTAAAAAAATATTTTAACAAAATGGCTTCAACGGTTCTAATTTTTTGTATACATATATTTATATTCCATCAAGTAATCAAATGGAAAACTAGTTTTTGAGCTTATTCATTATTCATTATTCATTATTCATTATTCATTATTCATTATTCATTATTCATTATTCATTATTCATTATTCATTATTCAGTATTCATTATTCATTATTCATTATTCATTATTCATTATTCATTATTCATTATTCATTATTCATTATTCATTATTCATTATTCATTATTCATTATTCATTATTCATTATTCATTATTCATTATTCATTATTCATTATTCATTATTCATTATTCATTATTCATTATTCATTATTCATTATTCATTATTCATTATTCATTATTCATTATTCATTATTCATTATTCATTATTCATTATTCATTATTCATTATTCATTATTCATTATTCATTATTCATTATTCATTATTCATTATTCATTATTCATTATTCATTATTCATTATTCATTATTCATTATTCATTATTCATTATTCATTATTCATTATTCATTATTCATTATTCATTATTCATTATTCATTATTCATTATTCATTATTCATTATTCATTATTCATTATTCATTATTCATTATTCATTATTCATTATTCATTATTCATTATTCATTATTCATTATTCATTATTCATTATTCATTATTCATTATTCATTATTCATTATTCATTATTCATTATTCATTATTCATTATTCATTATTCATTATTCATTATTCATTATTCATTATTCATTATTCATTATTCATTATTCATTATTCATTATTCATTATTCATTATTCATTATTCATTATTCATTATTCATTATTCATTATTCATTATTCATTATTCATTATTCATTATTCATTATTCATTATTCATTATTCATTATTCATTATTCGTTATTCATTATTCATTATTCATTATTCATTATTCGTTATTCGTTATTCATTATTCATTATTCATTATTCATTATTCATTATTCATTATTCATTATTCATTATGCGTTATTCATTATTCATTATTCATTATTCATTATTCATTATTCATTATTCATTATTCATTATTCATAATTCATTATTCATTATTCATTATTCATTATTCATTATTCATTATTCATTATTCATTATTCATTATTCATTATTTATTATTCATTATGTATTTTCAATTTAAATTATTCATTTTTCATTATTCATTATTCATTATTCATTATTCTTTATTCATTATTCATTATTCATTATTCATTATTCATTATTCATTATTCATTATTCATTATTCATTATTCATTATTCATTATTCATTATTCATTATTCATTATTCATTATTCATTATTCATGATTCATTATTCATTATTCATTATTCATTATTCATTATTCATTATTCATTATTCATTATTCATTATTCATTATTCATTATTCATTATTCATTATTCATTATTCATTATTCATTATTCATTATTCATTATTCATTATTCATTATTCATTATTCATTATTCATTATTCATTATTCATTATTCATTATTCATTATTCATTATTCATTATTCATTATTCATTATTCATTATTCATTATTCATTATTCATTATTCATTATTCATTATTCATTATTCATTATTCATTATTCATTATTCATTATTCATTATTCATTATTCATTATTCATTATTCATTATTCATTATTCATTATTCATTATTCATTATTCATTATTCATTATTCATTATTCATTATTCATTATTCATTATTCATTATTCGTTATTCGTTATTCATTATTCATTATTCATTATTCATTTTTCATTATTCATTATTCATTATTCATTATTCATTATTCATTATTCATTATTCATTATTCATTATTCATTATTCATTATTCATTATTCATTATTCATTATTCATTATTCATTATTCATTATTCATTATTCATTATTCATTATTCATTATTCATTATTTATTATTCATTATGTATTTTCAATTTAAATTATTCATTTTTCATTATTCATTATTCATTATTCATTATTCTTTATTCATTATTCATTATTCATTATTCATTATTCATTATTCATTATTCATTATTCATTATTCATTATTCATTATTCATTATTCATTATTCATTATTCATTATTCATTATTCATTATTCATTATTCATTATTCATTATTCATTATTCATTATTCATTATTCATTATTCATTATTCATTATTCATTATTCATTATTCATTATTCATTATTCATTATTCATTATTCATTATTCATTATTCATTATTCATTATTCATTATTCATTATTCATTATTCATTATTCATTATTCATTATTCATTATTCATTATTCATTATTCATTATTCATTATTCATTATTCATTATTCATTATTCATTATTCATTATTCATTATTCATTATTCATTATTCATTATTCATTATTCATTATTCATTATTCATTATTCATTATTCATTATTCATTATTCATTATTCATTATTCATTATTCATTATTCATTATTCATTATTCATTATTCATTATTCATTATTCATTATTCATTATTCATTATTCATTATTCATTATTCATTATTCATTATTCATTATTCATTATTCATTATTCATTATTCATTATTCATTATTCATTATTCATTATTCATTATTCATTATTCATTATTCATTATTCATTATTCAGTATTCATTATTCATTATTCATTATTCATTATTCATTATTCATTATTCATTATTCATTATTCATTATTCATTATTCATTATTCATTATTCTTTATTCATTATTCATTATTCATTATTCATTATTCATTATTCATTATTCATTATTCATTATTCATTATTCATTATTCATTATTCATTATTCATTATTCATTATTCATTATTCATTATTCATTATTCATTATTCATTATTCATTATTCATTATTCATTATTCATTATTCATTATTCATTATTCATTATTCATTATTCATTATTCATTATTCATTATTCATTATTCATTATTCATTATTCATTATTCATTATTCATTATTCATTATTTATTATTCATTATGTATTTTCAATTTAAATTATTCATTTTTCATTATTCATTATTCATTATTTATTATTCATTATGTATTTTCAATTTAAATTATTCATTTCTAAGTTCTTATTTTATGGAATTTGAATTACGATTAAAACATAAAAGCGTGTTCTATAGATAAAACCTCGTTAAAAGCAATTGATTTGATGATTTGGTATCAAATTTAGCTCAAACAAACTTACCTTGATTCCTTTAGAAGAAATTTGTTCATTTTTGCAGCCAGCATGGCATGGAGAAATATATGTCATACCATCTTCCCCACAAATTGGTGAATATCTCACATAATCACATTGACAATTTGAATTACAAGTTGAAGACATTGTTGAGCTTTAAACAAAAAAAAAATCAAACAAAACATTTCATATACTTCCTCAATTTTTTAATTCAAATAAGAGCCATACCTATCATGAATATTGACTATGACCGATTTCTCATTTCCAGGACATCCAATAAATGAATAAGTCAGCATGCCAGCAACAGTAAGGAAACCAACCAAAACATTCCAAGCTGCCATATATCGAGCTTTCGGTTTATACTTCGAGATGACATACCCAGATAGAAGGACTCCTATTGCTGAGAATCCTAATGCTATTGTTCCTGTTACCAAACTGATAAAAGAAAAGAAAATAGTTAAAACCTTTTTTGAAGGATCATTTTCTCGACAACACAAACCTTGAAGTAGCAGCTGATTGTCTATATTGAATCTCAATATATTTTGGAGTGAAAATCCAATATGGCGTATAACCAAATAAATAAAACACCGACGAGAAATTATTGCACATAAGAGTTGGATTTCTAAGTAGTCTCTTGAATGTTTTCAGCATGTCTTTCATCGATGCTGGAGTCTCAATTTCAGCTTCTAGGTCTTTTTCGGACTTTTCCACATTTTTTTCTTTCAGCTTTTTACGTTCAGCTTCAACTATTTGTCTGGCTGCTGCTCTTGGCAATTGTTTCGGAAACATTGTAAGGAAGAATCCGGATGCAGATAGAAGGCCACCTAGTAACAACCAACCCATCCACCAAGCACCCAACCATCTTGGATCTTTTTGTCCAATTACTGGACGTAAATTTGGAGCAATATACACACGCAAGCAGAATGAAGCTAAGGCATAGCCTAATGCTGGTCCCAGCATACGAAGGAAGTATGATAGACCTTAATTAAATAAATAAAAAAAAATGTTTAAAGATGAATTTTCCAAAAAATAAATTAAAAATAGAAAAATAAAGTAAAACCAAATTTTGTTTAGCCTAGAAACGAATCTTTTAGAAGCTTCATATCTTAAATTGTTCACATCTCAGTCTATTAAAATGATAAACATGGCCTTAAAAATTGCAGGAAGAATCTTTTGTTTCAAGCAGGACCGGCAGATCATGTTAGGCCTGAGTGGGTAGTTGGTATGCTGTATGCAATATTATATATAATAAGTTATAGTTTTTTAACTAAACCTGCGAAAAATGGAAGAAACAATTTGGATGCAAATAAACGTTAAAGCTAGCACGTCCTTTCACATAGTTGAAAGCTGCCAGTAAAAAAAATAACAATCAAAAAATCTCGAGTGGGTAGTACTACCCACACTTTCCATATTATCTGCTGGGCCTGGTTTCAAGTTAAAAATAGGTTTGCTTCAAGGCATTAATCTAAGTACATAAATCAGTCTAAGTCTTTTATTATCACCAGGATTTGCTGAAAATATTTAAATTGAATATTTACACAATTACAGTCCCAGATAAATTTTAAGTCTTCCTAAATTCCCACTTATCCGAATTCATCCAGTTCGATTAAGACCAAACTAGTTTCAGAAATTTAGATAAATCTTTTAATTGACAACTGCTGTCGCCAGACCAAATCAAAATCGTCATGGAATTGTAGAAAACTTACAATATCTGGCCCCTAGATAAGAATGTGCAGTGAATTGTAAATCTTAACCGATTATCAGAATAAAATAAATGAACTCAAAACCCTAAGTCCACCAATTAAATGATATAAAACACGAAGTGTGCGAAGTTTAGTTGTATATATTTTGGGAATGTAAATAAATTCCGAGATACGGCTAATAGACGACAATCCATGGTTGGCTCTTATCAAACTCTGTTTATTGACACATATAGCTACACACATATCTTACGGGCATCATTTATTGAAGGTTGATTTGGGAGAATTTGTTTTTAGACCTATTCTGTTGAATTTCCTTGTGTTTACCTAGAACTGGCGTCTGTTTGGCAGTCTATAGACACAGTGATTTGCAAAAATATTCGTCTGATTTGAGATGTAAATATTAAGGAGCTTAAAGGCTTGATTTTTTTTTTTTTAACTCACTTAAGAGAGCGGCAGTTTTTGATTTTTTAGTATTATCGTCCATGTAGGACACTCCCAGAGTGTAATATAGCGATCCTCCAATGCCAGAGATAAATTGAGCTACGAAAAGCACCAATTGTGGAGCTAAATTTCCTTCGCCCTGTTCACATTCCAAACCATTTCCTATATCGAAAAAAAAATAATCATCAATTAAAAAAAAAAAAAACCATCAATCTTTTACCAACTTACCTTTGTCTCTACACAGTAATTTGGAACGTTGTGCTTCGAGAGCTTCCATTGTAGAGTTTTCATCAGGCATTGCTCCAAATTCTTCTGTCAGTGATAATGCATCTTCTCCTGGTCCGTATAGAAAGTGTGGTAGTGCCGTTAAAAGACAAAATGCAACAATAGTAAGAAGACCTGAAAACAAATATTTCATCATAATCTCTGGCAAGGATTTTGTGCTAAATTGATAAATTTACCAAATCCTATCCATCTAGGTCGATGTCCTTTTCCAGCGTAATAGCTTAACGCTGCCGATACAAACATTTGACTTATATCATTTCCTACTGATATAATTCCAGTATTTTTGGATGGAATTTTAAAACGTTTTTCTATCGTTGTTATCGTTCCATTGAAATAGGCATATGTCATTGAGAATACACATCCAACTAAACCATAGAGGCATACATAGGCTGTTTGATTGGCAAAGCTGAAAAGAGTAAACTAAAATTAGAGTTATCAAAATAAAACGACGCAATATGTTTGATGATACATCTAGAAGAGAAACATGTTTTTATAGTGATATCATAAATTAAGTGTTGTGGAAATTTTCCCATCAATATTAAAGTATGTAGCTACTTGTAAAACTATAAATGCGAAATTTTGTTGTAAAATATAAAAAGACCTTCACAAAAAAAAGAGATAAATTTTAAGAAAAATTTAAGAAAAACCGACACAAAAAAGTCAAGGAAGAATCTTTAGAACAGGGAAAGTAGGTATTGAAGAACACTGTTCTGATGTA
The DNA here is from genome assembly GCA_946251815.1 of Dasysyrphus albostriatus. Lineage (NCBI taxonomy): Eukaryota > Metazoa > Arthropoda > Insecta > Diptera > Syrphidae > Dasysyrphus > Dasysyrphus albostriatus. Next base: position 28,362,080 of record OX276337.1, on the reverse strand, counting down.
AGGTTTGCTCCAATCCTGAAGAAAGGTGATCATCTGGGCTGTACCAACTACAGAGGCATCTGTCTATTAAACATCGCTTATCTTCTCTGCCGTACCTGAAAACCTGAAGCCATGCGTCAACAACCTTATAGTTTCATATCAGTGTGGCTTTAGGCCAGGAAAGTCCGACATCCACCAAATATTCGCACTACGGCAGATCTTGGAAAAAACCCCAGGAGTTTCAAATCGATACCCACCACCTTATCATCAATTTCAAGGCTGCATATGACGCATCTATGTATACAGACGATCTATTAGTCCAATCAATTTGTGCTCACAAGTGTCCTTAGCAAGCAAACTGTGGAGTAGTTTTGATATTACTTTCGCTTCATGATGTTTTCGGAGGTGCTGAACTCAAATCTGAGTTTCGTAAAAAGTGGTATAAAAATGCATTTTCATTTTTTTGCTTATAATTCGAAAACTGTTGGTTTTCCACAAATTTCTCTAAAGTGCAATTAAAAGTATGTACAATTTCCAAAAAAATTAGATTGTTTTTTTTTTTATTTTCATATTGAGGCCAAATGAGTTGTCACAGAACAAAACCTTAAACAGAGATGTTTTGGAAATTGTGTATACTTACAGACAGTTCCGTACCTGTCGTTTTGACCTGACGCAGTGAGCTTTAGTAAAGGGATGTTCAACAGGGACGCTACAAAAGTAGAGCGACAGGGACAGCAAACGACGCCATATTTCTTGCCGCTCTTTTGACTTTTCTCTTCAGTAAGGTTTGCCATTTCATGATGAAAAGATATGCGAGCCAACAACGAGTCGAAATTATTAAAATTTACTACCGAAATTCGGAGTCAGTTGCCTCAACGTTAAGAGCACTACGTCCAATTTATGGTCGTCATAATCGTCCTAGCAGATCAACAATTGAGCGTCTAGTGAACAAATTTGAAACCACAGGCACAGTACAAAATGAAATGTTCCCGTACCAGTGAGACAAAGAAGTGCCCGTAGTGTCGAGAATATTGCTGCCGCTGAGGCTTCAGTTGCAGAAAGCCCAAATGTGTCTCTCACACGTCGTTCTCAAGCATTGGGCATTCCTGTGACGTCATTGTGGCGAATTTTGTGATAAGATCTTGGCCTACATCCTTACAAGATTAAATTGACGCAAGAACTGAAGCCGCTCGACCACCAAAAGCGCCGTATGTTCGTGTTTTGGGCTGAGCAACAACTTGAAAATGATTCGGATTTTCATTGAAAAATCATCTTCAGCGATGAGGCTCATTTCTGGCTGAATGGCTTCGTCAATAAACAAAATATGCAGTATTGGTCAGGCACGCAATCCACACAGTCATCATTGCATCCCGAAAAAAATACGGTTTGGTGTGGTTTATGGGCCGACGGCGTCATTGGGCCGTACTTCTTCCGTGATGATCAAGACCGGCACGTTACTGTGAATGGAGATCGCTACCGGTCAATGATAACCGAATATTTTTGGCCCCAATTGGGTGATATGGACTTGGAGGACATGTGGTTCTAACAGAATGGCGCCACAAGCAACACAGCGAATGTCACAATCAATTTATTGGAAACCAAGTATGGAGAACGTGTTATCTCACGAAATGGTCCAGTCGCTTGGCCGCCTCGGTCGTGCGATTTGACGCCGTTAGACTATTTCCTGTCGTGCTACGTCAAGTCTATGGTGTATGTTAACAAGCCAGCGACGATTGATGAACTTCGTACGAATATCGACCGTGAAATTGCAGAAGTATCGGCCGATTTATGCTTGAAAACTGTCGAAAATTGGGTTCAGCGTCTGGACTTCTGCAAGCGTGCTCGCGGTGGGTATGCAAAAGAAATCGAGTTCCATACATAATGGCATCGAACGTACTTTCACAGGATTAAAGAATTTTATTACGAGTAATATCCAAAACCGTTTTTGTAGCGCTCTTATTGAAAAACCCGATATATAATAGTTCATAGCCTAATTTTACTTTTAAAAGTGTTACCAAGGTGTCAAAACTGTCAGAATAACGAGAAAGAGTTGCAACTTGTTTCATCGATTGGGCTATAAATCAAGAACCAGAGGTTGGACGATAACCAGAGAACTCTCGTTGGAACACATTATTGATTTTCTTCCTCCTCTTACCCTAGGATGAAATGGGTAGAAAAAAGCCGTTTGGGAAGGGAAAATGGAAATATTAATATTATTAAAATTATAATAAATATTAACATTGTACCCAAATTGAAAAAAAAAATCAAAATTTTCAAAATAATTTTTATCTATTCTGAGCACCAAATTTTATAATATTCAAGGCAAAAATATTTGTTTGCCTTGGCCTGGCCACCCATTGAGTCATTAATTTAAGCTAAGTATACATTTCCTTGACAAAAATACTGCATATATTTCTTATGGGAGCAATTTTTGCGGAAAAAAAATAAATATTTGGCATTTAAATTTTTTGTATCGAACTGTAAACTAGCCCCAAGAAAATAAGTTTTATATTCACACCCATAATTTTTTTTGCGCAAAACATTGACTGATATTCTTTTGCGGAAAAAATTGTATTTGGCATTTGTTTTTGCTTAGGTATGGAATATTTTTATTCAGTTTTTTTGCAAACTGTTTTTTTTACACCACCGTTATATCTTATTTGACACATTTTTTTTTCTCATCATCAAATTAATTTTTATTCAAAAGAACTGTATACAAAGCTTTACCCTTAATAAATAAACTATAGGCCTTAAAATTCAAAAAATTATTTTTGGATGCAAAAACAATTTGCTTGCAAATGATGCCTTTGAGGTGAGTATATTTTTTTTGGAAGCATAGTTAAACCGACCATTCAAAATATTTACTTTATTCGCCACATTTTTTTCGCATGCAAAACCAATTACCGATCTATAGTTTTGCATGGCATTCCATGACAGCAATGGTTTTTTTTGCATGCAACTGGAAACCAATCATGCAGAAAATAATTTTTATTTGACCTCAATCATTTTTGAAATGTGAAAATATTTGTATGTGTAGATCTTTTTGCGCATGGGAACTGTATACTAGGCTGAAATGAAAATAAGAATCAAAAGTAAAAAACGACTATTTTTCACCATTATCTCGGAAATTTTGAGGTTGTATTAGGAAATGATTCATATAAAGCCGAGTCCAGATCAATAAATATTTCCATTGTGCGCCGTATTTGGTGCAAATATTTGTGTAGATGAAAAAAAAATACGTGAGTGTGGACGTCCGGGCGCACACAATTTTTTTGTGCCACATTCACCGCTCTGTATCCGATTGATCTGATCTGGACGCGGCTTAAGGGTTGTAGATTTTTGCTTCTTTCCAAAGATTACAAAAATTTTTACCATTAGGTTTCCAAGCCAACAGGTAATGATCTATCCAATAACGATTATTATCAAATTTTAGTCATAAGTATAAATAACTTCAGAAAATGTCAAAATGTCAAAATGTTTGTGTCATTTTGAAGAAAAATAAATACATAGATAGATAACTATTTTACTCACGCTTGAAAGAATCGTCCCCTGAAGATCCAAAATCCACAGGTGAGGTCATCTGTTAGTGGCATGTCTTTGAGGAGCTTATCAATGTCAACACTCATTTTGACCTCATTTTCATCACCATTTTTCTCATCCTTCGCCGATTTCTCATCTTCAACTTGTTTCGTTCCATTGTTGAGTAGTTTAGCTTCCACATCGACATCCTCATCACGATTATCCTTTTGATTTCCGTTATTACTCTCAGTCATTTTTTTACAATATTTTAAATTTTCCTAAATTCACTATAACACACACAATATCACAATATTTTTCAAATTAATCTCTTTTTTTCTTTTTGAAAAAGATAAAATTTTAGTCCTGTATGACAGGACAGCAGTTTTTTTGTTGTTGTTGTTTTTAAATTAATCTTCTAACTGTTAAAATTAAGAAGGTAACTCTCTCTGTTATGTATGTCCGATCAAAATGCATAGTCTTGAGGGAGTTATCACAGCAAATTTATCGCGATATTAATAGTCGATCCAGTGATCTATTTCAGTTTTATACCGAAGGCAAATTTCCATCAACGAACGATGCCTTCCCCTCTTCGAGGTTTATTTGTCCAGAATAAAAACTATTATATAGCTGGCTATAAAAATTTGATGTTGATTGTATGTATCTATCACTCTTGTTGTTCGGTGTATGGTTGTTGTGTGATTATTATTGCTGCTTAGGTAGACGGAGAAAAGTTAGAAGTTGTATAAAATTGTTATGAATTTAGAACTCAATGCCTTTTACTACTTGAGGCGGGAGAGTGCGGTTCGCTTGTAATTGCTTCTGATGAAAATAATCATCTTAAATAATAATCCAAATGCTTGTCTATAATGTTGGTAAATATTTCTAATTGATAAGGATTAAGATGGGCGATATGGTTTATATCTGGAAAATAGAAAAGAAAATATTTTGTAAGCTTTTTATTGAGTAGATTTGAATCAATGAGACAATGACGATGGCAAAATTTTATTAAGTTTAATAAACTTGGTTTTTCTAGGACAAATTTTAAGTATTTCATAATTTTTTTTTTTTTTAATATTTCAAGTCTGAAATCTTCCAAGAATAACTCATCCTGATACTCATCTTTGCAGATTTAAGACACTCCATTTCTGGAGACACTTTATTAAATTTTAAATAAAACAGGAATGGCTTCAAGAACCTCCCTATTACACAATTTTGTTTCATTTTCATTAAAAAAAAAAATAATATTTAAAAAAATAATCTCACAACATAATTTAAAAATGGTTGATGTCTGCAAATCTAACGATTCAGAGATAAGAACACTCCTCTCTGTTAAAACACGCCATACTTTTGGTAGGTAAGTAGTAAATAAGCTACTTTTTTCATAAAGTTTAAAAAAAGTTTGGCAAAAAACCACCTCAACAAATAATACACAGAAAGAAGAGCATTTAAAATTGGTGAACTAAAGCCAAATAGTCATACAAAGGACTTGTTTTGTTACAATCGAAATTATTAAGGAACTAATAAAATTTCAACAATAAATAAACACTATCTTTAATCTTCGAAATTTATACACACAGGTTAGGTATTGCTATTAATCTACAGTAGATATTATCGTTGGTTGATAAAATACATAACTTAATAAAAACGAGTATTATTAGCTTAAAATAAATATTATTACTTGCACAAACACAAGAACACAGTTGAAGGAGATACAATTACAATTAGAGAATGGCTTGCTTTTATTCACGACTTTCCACAAAAGGTCTTTATCAATATCTCGGAGTGGGAATTGACATATTCTTAGTTAATGCTATATTCGCTGATGGATCATTGAAATTCTTTGACGAAAACAACAACTGATCAACAAAAATCATTGACCTTTTACGTCAGATTGGCGAAGGCTGCATGCCAAGATTGCAAACAAGAATCAATACCAAAACCATATTGTATTTGGGATCGGGTGGCCTCTGATAATTTTTTAAATTTTTATTTGACCTGGTGAATATGTACTTTACATAATTATATAAACAAATTCTGATTCCATCAAAAACATTCCTACATATTATTAAATGGGTGTTATAGCCCAGGAAACTTAGACGAAAGAATGACAGAATTACAAAAAAATGAAAACGAAAAATCTTAATTTTTGTGAAAAGATTCTTCTCTTATGGGAATTCAATAAAACGTTGGGTAAGACATGTTTTTGTTTCTGTTAGAGTACTTTATAGCAGTGTTTTTTCAAACTTTTTGAGTTCACGGCCACTTTGTTAGGAAAATTACTCTGGCGACCCCACATTTAAAAAAAAAAATACTTTTTCAGTTAAAAAACGACATAAACTGAACTTCTTATTTGTGATAAATTTTTGCCGTTTTGCAAAAATAAAAAAAAGGAAGCCTTGTAGTAATTTTAATTTTTTGATTTCTTTCTTTCCTTCGTTTTCATTAGTCATGAAATAGCGTAGTTTCAAAAATCACAGAAAAAGTGTTTTTATCTGAAATTTGGTAGTTTCGTTTGACAGCTCATTCCTTTTTTGAATTTCAACTCGCCTGACTTTAGTTGTAATTTTTTTTTCTTATTCTGTTCTTTAAATACTGAGTTTTGAAACTTTCTTACAAAAGTTTTTAAGAGATCTTCAAAATGTTTCCAATTAGGTGTGTTCACTTAGGTAATTTAGTGGGAATTTAATTTCAAAATTTTAATTTGTACAGGAAACGATATGATTTGGTATCCAATTTAGTAATTTTCAGCTAAATTACATCTCATTTGGCCAAATGAAAATTTAGTATACCTATTATCTGGATTGTCATTTCTTTTTTTTTCAAGATCATATTTGATCGTTTTTTATTTTAAAAGTACGAGAATTGATCAAACAATATTCAGTAATATGTATAAACTTTTGGGAAATATCTTAACGAGCGAGCATAAAATGGATAAGTCTCTCAAAAGACCACCGCAGCCTTGCACATCCAAAATGGAGCAACGGCAGCAAGGCAAACACAAAAAAAAAAAATACTTAGACTCTATAACTATAACGACAATTACCTCAAAAATTTTAAAGTTTTGAATATATTAAGCCCAACAGAACTTAAAACCTTTGCTTTTTAATTTAACCAGCTTGTGACCGCGAATCCCACAAGTAAGTATTGGTGAGCCCCTAGGAGTCGCGACCCACAGCTTAAAAAACACTGCTTTATGTGAAGCCTAAATAAAAGTTTTCAGCTATCAACTCTTTGAAGGGTTTCCGCCATTTTGGTTTAAAGATTGAACTAGGTTTTGACTATTTCTAAACGGGGGAAGGTAGAAAGATGTTCTTTTCGGTAAGTGTAAAAAATTTTTTGGAAAAATTAAGAAATGGAGTTATGGACGTTCAAAATTTAAAAACGGAGAAGTTGGTCTTAGTAAATTTTATATTTTTTTGGCGCATTTTATTTGAAAATCATTTGACATATCAATTTGATCATTTGATTCATCACATAATATTGAGCGCAGAGAAGCCTTATAGAAGTAAAATACAAGCATAAATTTATTTGGGTTGACACTATATTGATTTAAAAAGTGAAATCGTTTTTAACAAATAATATCCGTTATTTACGATTTACCGAATAATAAAAATTCATTCCTAACAAGAAGAGTACGTTTTGCAAATTTGATTACAAGGTGTTTCTTTTTCAAATGTTTGTGTACTTTACAAATTATAAAAGAAAACTTTTTTAGTAATTTTTTTTGTCAGTTGTTTGCGAAAATTTCTTCTAAAAGTTCTAGTAATCAATAGATCCTATACACTTTAATTCATAACATCTCTATTTATAAGTAATTGTTTACAAATAGTTTTGCCTGAAAAGAAGCTCCACATCATCATAATTAAGCGTTTTAAGAGTGTGAGTAGGTTTTTCTTAACATGGAACCGGGCACATTTTTTTTATTTTTTAGTTCTAGTTCAGTTCAGTTTTATTACTTCAAATAATAAAGAAAGCTGAAATCCAAAATCCATATAGGTTGGGCAGAATTAAAAACTTTATTTGATGTAATCTGGCAAAAAATAAAATGCGCTGTACCATGTTTGAAGCAAATTGATTAACTCTATTACGATCTATTTTATCAACTGTTAAATATTAAAATATTGAAGTACGAGTATGATCCAATAATTGAAATATTGAAATCAGGATTTGTCTTTAATGAAATCTGTTTCTAAATATAAAATTTCAGTTAATGAAATTTCAGTTATTTTGAAGCAAACAATTCTGAAAAAAACGTTTTTCTAATGGGATTACTAATCCTTGTCCTTAGTTTAAATAATGGAAAAACCTATGTGAACGTTATTTGTGGAGGTAGGTTTTTGCATTAGTACCATTTTCAATCCTTCTTCTTAGAAAATATTTTAAGGGGCCATAGTATATCCAATTAATCCTTACCTTAACTTCCTTGATTATTAGATACTAGTTACTTCCTTCAAATACACCCCTACAAAGTGGGCGTGGTAAGAAACTTTGAATGGCCTTATTTTGGAAAAATCCATTTCCTACACATTTCATTTTTGGTTTTTTTTTTTCATAAATTTTTTAAGAAAAGAAAAAGGGCTTTACAAAAAAAACGGTGCAACATGTTCCGAACCTTTGAAGGCAATTTGGGAAATTCGTTTTTTTTTTTTTTGGACAAGTTGTGACAGGTATATTTCACTTTTATGAACTAAAATCATCTCCCTTTTGCTTTCTTTCGATTATTAAGACGTTGTGAGGACGCATTACTGAGATACAATATAAAATGCGTAAAGAGAATGAAATCTCAGAATTTTTAGAAATTTTTAAATCCAACTACATCGTTGGCATCCTTCAATAGAATTTGACAGTTGATAGCTTAAAGTTGGAGGACAGACTATATTCTGACGGAAAATTTTTATTTTGATCCAAATGTTAACCAATTTCTCTAAAATCATATTCTTTCCGGAGAAGTAAAAAAACTTCAAGAATTCGGTTTTGTTATCCTTCGACCACGTAGCCATTGTTCAATATAATTTGACAGACTCTCCTACACAATATTCCAATGGTCGGACAGACTTTTTTTTGGCTGTTGCGACGAATCCAACCATATTATTTTTAAATATAGTCTTTTCTTAACACTGTATTATAAATAATAAGGGTATTCATGCAACTTCGTAAGACCGTAGTAAAGTTTATAATTGGTTAAGTTTATCTTTTGGTCAATGAATACTTAAATTTTGATGTAAAAAAAACTTATCAAGTCAAGTCAGGAATATCGAATTCGTTAACATAAAAAGCTCTCAAATCTCTTTTGCTATAAGTCGTTTATTCGAGTGGAGCTAAAAATAAAACGGTTTAGGAAAACTTCCTCGAAGACAAAAAACCCTTGACAGTAGATCTAAATTGGTGTGGGTGTGCGCAGGATGGTGAGTACAGTGTTGGCCCGTATTTGAAGAAAACCCTTGCAGCAGCAGAAAAAGTGATGGCCAAGCATCGATGTTGCTGTGAATCATTAAAAATGACCGCGGGATAAAAGTCTTCAATCGTACGGCAGGGTTTTAACTAAAAGATGTTCTAAGAAAAATAAGCTTATAAAGATCACAAGCTTTACTTTCTCATTACGCTAGCAAAAAAATATCGACAGATGTGTTTTTCCGATGAAACAATTTTCTCGGTTGAGGAATAATACAGCTAATAAAATGATAAAGTACCTACACGTAACGGACTCTTAAGAAGCTAAAAATAAGGTTGCTAGGTTCCAGAGAGCCCATCGTCAGCATCTCTGATGATAAAGTGGGATACGAACCATGAAAGTGCCAAAAAACTCCATTTTTGCCAAATTGGAAGACAACACAAGGTCCGAACAGTATTAAGAAGGCATTTTGGAGAAAGAAGTGAAGCTCCTAAATGACGATCTGTTTTTTTGAAAGCTCTGGGTTCGTAAACAAACATGGCTACAGCCTACAAAACAAAAGCTCAGTCAAGAGTGATTTGAGCAGCTTGGTTTTGGGTTCATAAGAGCTGAAGTATGGCCCTCCGGTAGTCCTGATTTGAGTATCCTGGATTAAGTTAAATGGAGCAGATTTGAGCTCATGGTCTCTTGCAAACTGCACAATAAACAAAAAAGTATTACACGTTCAGTGAAATGCGGAAACCGTGCCGTAGGCTTTGTAACAGCAGCAAAAGCAAAATCGTGGTGAATTAACAGTAATTAAACGCTTTTACCATATTAACTTTTAAATTTAGTCAAACACACACTTCAGGAGTCACAATTTTTTGTTCTCTTCAAATTTTAATATTTTTATATATATTTTTTTAATTCAGCTAAAATGTATTAATATTTACTCAAGAGAATGGTTATCCGAAATCTTCGTATTTTTTTTTCCAGTTTTACAATTTTAAGGTGTCGATCTTAAAAGCATGATGCTAAAACACATTTTTCTCAGGAATATTTCCATCTTTGTATAAAAATTGATAAACTTTCGTACATCCACGGTCAATTCAATTGTTTCGTCGACAATAATATTTAAAATTAAAATTGAATGATCCAATGATGGTAAGGGAACATCACTTGACAGCTCAACTGTAAATCATCATAATTTGAATTCTTTGAAAAAACACTGCGTTCCATGCCCCACCAGTTACACTTTTATAAATTTTTTTAAATTTTATTCACACCCGTGTCACTTTTTGATAAATGTATGTATGTTTATTTTTAAGTTTAAGCATTAAATAATAATTAATTAAAACAAAAAAGAATTCGTCTGTGGGCACACAAATATTTTGCTCACAATTCGCATTCACTAATGGGTTTCCTGTTTAAGATTCTAGCTGATGTCTGTTTTCACATAGCTGCTGAGCATCAGCAAAGCACCGGACTACAACGTGCAGTCTCACGAATCTCCTCCATTTAAAGCGCCACTTAAGCTCTCACAAATCACTTCACTGAATTTGTATCATCTTCACTCAGTGAACTCACAGATAACTTGCGATTTGGATTTTTTGGGACAAGATGCAAATCATCAAATCAAAAATGTTTTGCCAATTCGATGATATAAAAATGTTGACGAGAAAAAAAAATGTTGCACAAAACAGAAAACAATATCAAAAAGAAATAAGCAGGGGTTGGGGGGATTTGATGAAATACTTCTAGAAATTTAAGAATTGGAAATAAGATCCGTTTTTTAACTTAGGAAGCTCTGAGACGCAACGATTCAATTACATTGTAATCGACCGACCGGAGAGGGCACATCACAGTAATTGTTGTTGTTTTTGTTATTATTATTATTATTATTATTATCGAGTGGACAATAGCTTCATTTTGATTATACAATGCACTTGAACTTCAACTTGATTTCCGTTTCTTAATTTTGGTTTTGTATATAAGAAAATTCCTTATATCGCATTAATTATTTAATTATTTTTAGGGGGTTGATTAAGTGATTTTTTTTTTTATTTTTAAATCTAAATTGAAGAGAACACAATCGCGGTTATGGAGAGCAATATAAGTTTTGTATCTTGTTTGCATCTTATCCCACAACTAACTAAACTAAGTATAAAGCGACAGCGATTCGCATCATCTCAATCCGTAAAATTTGTAAGAAGAGCCTTCAAAGCTAATTTCATAACGTAATATACGGTTGCACGGTTTTTGTTGTAGTTATTGTAGATGAGTGTCAGTGGTGGCAAAACTTTTGTTAGTGGAATTTAATAACAAAGTTCTTTGCGCAAAAATGTTCTGTATTACAAATATTTCTGGATTTCATTTTAGTGAAACCTGGATTTAAAAAATTTGCAGTTTTTGGCAAAAAATCTAAGGCCTACATTTGGAGCTGTATAATTTTAGAAGATAAAATGGAATATGACTGACTCTTTCCCATTACCTCTAAAGCTTTTAATTACTGAAAGCTGCATTTAAGACTCTTAACTTGGATTTATTCGGCAAATTGGCCTTTTTGTAAATTTTTAGGGCAATTTATAGGAGTTTTACGTTCTTTAAAGTATAAAATTTGAAACGAATTTTCCACGAAAAAAAAAAAAAAACAGTTTGTTCCCAAAATGTGTTCATATATGTGCTTGGAGGGCCTTGGTCCTTCAGTTCCACATTAACAGTTTCTGTAGAAAACAGAATTGTTATAAGTTCTGTTTATAGTAATTTTCCTTCCTATTTACATAAATACAAGCATCCAAATATAAGTAAGATTATGTCCATTCATCCATTCTTGACCATAACCTGTAGATATTCATATTAAATAATGCGATTATGAAATATCTTTTATAATAGAATGTTTATTAAAAGCTTGATAAAATGCTGTTTCTACATTAAATATATCGACATATAGGTACGCAGCCTATTTTAATTTGAAATATTATTTATTCTAATTTCGATTAAAAAAGATTATTCCTTCGAGCCGGATTTGAACCAGCGACCTATGGATTTCAGCTGGAAGCTTAATCTTTTTCTTAACATCTACAGTCCACCGCTCTACCAACTGAGCTATCGAAGGTTTTGAATTATTTTTATTTTTGTTTTTATTTCTATTATTTAAATTTTTACTTTTGTTCTCTCTCTGTTAAAAACAAAATTAATTTTCTTTAAAAATCTTCTAGAGCCTTCTACAGAAATATGGAAACGTTTAAATTTGTGTTATTTTTGAATAAAAACTTCAACAACAATATATCACTTTTCAAAATTTTTGAATTGTAAAATATTGTGGAAACATTTAAAACACAATTGTTTTCCACAAAACAACAAAAATTCTATATTCTTCATATTTACGTTTCTTCCATTAAAAATATTATTTTTTTTTATTGTTTCAATCACAAATAATTGATTTATGTTCTCGTTTAAACTTCACCACTATCGTAATGGGGCCATTCCATAATGTTTAATCGAAAGAGCCAGTAGACCAGTACCAAACCGGTTTTCAAAGGCCAAAAGTTGGAAAAATTATAAGCAGAGAATGAGTGATGGGAAAAATTAGGATCAATAGTATAGAAAAAGGGGGAAATAAATTTCCCCGCAGCAGATGGCCGGAAAAAACGGACAGGAAAAAATGGTTTTTTGTTTTCCAATGTTTTTTATAATAATGGTGTGATTTTTTTACACCATCTTAAGAAAGAGGTTATAATAAAAAGAATGTCAGGTCTCTTAAATGCCTACAACTTTTCAGTCAGAAATTGTAAAAAAAACTCGTTTTCACACCCCAGCCCCACATTTTCGCCCACTCACCCACTTCTGGTCATCTACTGCGGGGCAATTTATTTTCTCCCTTCTATTTCTACTTCTATCTGCTATTGATCCTAATTTTCCCCATCACTCGTTTTCTGGCAATATTTTTTTTTTTTTTATAAAATTATTGCCATTGGTCTATAGTTGCTCTTAGATTTCGTACAAACATTGTGAGAGACTTCTGTAGGGTCTCCCTCCCAAAGAAGGGATTGAATAAACCTTTCCATTAACGTACAATACACGGTTTATATTATTAACTTAAAAAAAGTTGTTTTTTTTTTAATTCAATCAAAATTGTTGATTAATTTTGTACATTGTTTTTTTTTTTTTTTTTTTTTACGAAAAACGTTACAGAAATAAAAGTAACGAATACATAACTTTGAAAAATAGTCGATGATAATTGTTGTTTTTCATTTTGATAATGACTACGCAATGTTAAGGAAAACTAGTTCCTTTAATTGGCTTGTGAGACTTTCAAAATTTGGTGAGAAAGAACGGTTTGGTGAATCTATTTAAAAGTTTATAGGAATATTGAGACTCTGGACCTTTGGCACCTCGTATATGTAAATGGATAATTTAAATAACTAAAAATGCCATCTAATTGGGCAGTAATTGGTCAGAAAATGTCCTAGTTTAATGTAAAAAATTGTAATCAAGGCATAAAGCTTATCAAGGTCGCGCATCATTTTAGCACCTCATTTATTCGAAAAATACATAAAAGTTATTCCATCCTAAAAATCTCTGGAACGTGATAAAAGGTCAACTATTTTTAGTAATTGGTCCACCATAGTTGTTTTTTTTTTGTGAATTTTCAAAACTCAATTCAAGGTCACAAAGAAACTTTTTTTCACCTCATTTGAGTCATTTAAAAAAGGAATATGCCATTTGAAAGGCCACTTCACGGTCATAAAAGATCAGCTCTTTCAGTAATTGGTCACTCAAACATTTTTTTAATGAATTTTAAATTAGTTTTAAAAAATACAGGATCACAATGATTTTTAGCACCTTATTTATTGGAAATTTGTGAAAATTGTATACCATCTGAAAGATCTATAGATCAATATAAAATTTTTGTTGGTGGCAGTAGTTGGTCCTCTATATATTTTTTTTAATAAATTAGAAAGTTCAAATTAAAAGTTTCAAAGTTTTTTTTTTGAAACCGGGACCTTGAGAAACCTTAAGTCTTGATTACAAGTTATCTAGAATTGATAAATTTCTAGGACCAGTTGACCATTTTTGACCAATAAGATAAGACTAATACGACCACTCAATCACAAATATACAGTTTTTCAAAAAACACATACAAAAATTGAAAAAAATCTTGTTCCTTTAGTTTTTTGACTAGTGTACATATATGATATTTCATCAAGTTTTAATAGATTTTAATTTAGATTAAATTACTTCATTTTTGGTACCCCCTCTCTCGTGAATCGTTATGCCCTAAATCTGGGGCTAGTTGGCCTAGGTATAAGCAAAAAATTGTTTTTAATGCTTTTGACTGGCTTTTAATTTAATAATCTGAGTCCGCTCTCTACAAAAGCTAAACCACTGGTACAGATGTCTTTTGATATTCAGGCTGAAATTATGATGGATGTACCATTTTGTTTAAGTTTTATCTAAGTATTTTTATACGATTTCCTTGAGGTAAAATTTGAGTTTTTTTTTAACTCATCTAGGACGAAAAACGGGGCAGTTTACTTCTTCTTCCATTAAAAAAACATATTTGTTGTGTCTTGCTCCACTATAGTTCGTAGAGGTTAAGTGATATTTTAAGTTTCTTAGCAAACTTTTTCGAAAAATTTTGCTGCACTTCGGGCCTTGTGAATAAAAATAAAGTCAAAGCTTTTTTTGGAAATAGGTATAAGACTTATTACAAGTTACAAGTAGCTAAAGTTATATAGTTCATGCCTAAGCTTTGTTTATCTGAAAAAAAGTTAACGCCAAACACCTATAGCTAGAAAATCCAAGCTTAAGCCCAATCTTTTTTAGCTTTTGTTTCCTTATCCACTTGTTTTGGCTAAGAAGCTTTAGCTAAAACTATTAAATTTGGATACAATAAGCAAAGCAAGTGGATTTAGGATTATTATTTACCAAAACTGTTTACTTGCTTTCTATGGCAAGTATTGTTTTCATGTAATTAGAAAATTTCGAGATTTTAATCAAACTTAAAATAAAGATGCTGCTGTATAAGTCCAAAAAATATTTTCTATCACTTCTACCGTCCATCAGTCTGTCCACCTACCTAAACGGATAAACTGATTTTTTTCGAATTCGATATGTCATTTCCTAGAGGAAAAGTTCGAACTTGTGCTCTAGCCCATTTAGGACAGGTTGCTTCAATAAAATGCTTTTGATACTTTCAAAACTGTCTCTTAGGATTTTTATTAAACTTCGTACCAGTAGTTACCAGATCAATATTAAAAAGATTATACTTTTTAGGTTATTGGAACAAAATCAAATAACGTAAAATAGAGCGTTAAGGTTTTTTGAGAACATTTTGGGAAATTTTGATCCAATTTGGCACAGATAATATTGGAGCTAAGGCTGGAATAACAAGCTTGAGCTTCATAAATTTAGCTTTGTTTATTAAAAAATTGCTAGGTATTACAAGAACAAATGCTTTATTTATTAGCTTAAGCTTGTTTAATTCACACATAGCCTAGCTTTTACTTATAAATTCAAGTTTGAGCTGTAGCTTTTTTTATTCACGAGGCCCTATGAAGTTTACAAATAATAAGCGAACGTAGGTGCGAACACACACACAAGCATGTTTCTAAAACCAATGGATTGGGATTTTGGGAACCACGAAACGTGGAGATATGTAGAAATTTTCTATTCAACAATCCGTAATCGTCCCCTGATTGTCAGAACTTGGTAATTTGATTTTCTACTTTTTAAACATCTCGAAATAATAAATGCTATGTATTACGAGTAGGTATGTAAAGTTTTTTAGTATTTCTAAACTAATTTTTCATCATATAATGAAGAATTTTTGGTACCAAGCCAAAAGTAGCACGCACATAGATTTTTGTTAACATCAGGGGGACAACTTTCGAAAAGAAGGACCTCTGATTAGCTTGCTTTGAAACAAAGGGCATATCTGAATTTCGCGCTAAACATTTTATTTGTTTGAATCAGTTTCACAGTGCAAAATCATCCGAACTTCACGTGTTCACACACCAAATTTGGTCCGTCAACTCCAAACTTCGTATGCTTGAAAACTTAGCCCGTTATTAGGTGGGTATTTTATCAAAATTCACGTATAGGTACTGTTCTTAGGAGACTAAATTATTAAATCAATTTCATAAAACATAAATTAGTAGGAAAAAAAAATTGTAAATTAATAAGAAATATTGTTAAATTTCATGACATTAGTGCTATCTCCAACGCCTTCGATAGCTCAGTTGGTAGAGCGGTGGACTGTAGAAAAGATTAAGAAGCTTGAAAGTAGAAATCCATAGGTCGCTGGTTCAAATCCGGCTCGAAGGAATTTATTCTTTTGTTGAAATTAAGCTAGAAATTATTTCGATCGTAATTATTCCAGATCCGAATTTGTGACACACCTATTTCTAAATTGCCATATGATAAGCAAATGACCGAAAGCTTATAATAAATGAACATTCTACAAAAAAATTCCTTTCTATTTGATACATGGAAGATGCATGCAAGACAATTTGAAAAAAGTACACAAAATAATTTATATAAAACATTGAAAGCAAAGATAAATAATAAAGATTCAATCAAAGTAAAACAACTTAAATTTCGCATCTGCTCATCATACCCAAAGATAGATTTCATGACGAATTACCTACCCCCAAAGTCAAAAATACAATTTTTCCCATAAATAATAATAAAAAAAAAAAAATAAAAAAAATACGCATCCCTTTTAAAATAACATACCCCAACCATACAACAACAACCACACTGTCCCATATCAAACATATCATAAGCTTTCTGACATCAAGAGTGTGTACATTCCAATTCCAATATATATAGCTTCATGCAATGAAAAAAACATTGAATGTGTAGACGAGCCGAATTATGATAAGATTGTTATTTTTTTTCTTAAGTAGCTATTCTCTTTCTTAGTTTTTACTTTCCTTGCATTCGTACTAAATCTGATTTAGAAGACAAAATTAAGAGAGTATCTTTGTACGTACATTACCTAGTACTCGAATCTGTTATTTAATATACGAAATGATATGCGAGCAGGGTGAAAATAAAACATCCCCAACACACCCAATAACCAAAACCACTATTAGATCGAATTTCAAATTGTTTTGTGTTAAGATACCTCGAAACATCTACAGCAAAAAAGTTTTTATATTGAATAGTTTTCACTCTTAGGTGTTGCTAGTGCCTAAGGGTACCTAAACTTATCTATCAAATAAGAAATACTCAAAAATGTAAAATATTTAACGAAAATAAACTTTCGTTATAAGAAAAAACAATAAAAATAGTAAGTTGAACTGAACTTAATACAAATTGAGTATGACAAAGGCCCAGACTATGTCACAGGTGATGAGTCCAAGTGAGCATAATACGGACCAAACGCCAATTTGTAGGATCAAATGAAGTTTTTATTTATTTTTAAAGGAAGCTAAAAGCTATTTTGAACCCTTAAAATCAGTTTCTTAAATCGATTAACTTAATCATCTCAAAAAATTAAATCAAAGTTTAACAAACCAATTGGTATGTTCCGTTGTTTGTAAACATTGCGTACAGTTACTATATTTACGTCATCAAATAAAAATAAAAACAAAATTTTTTTGTCGACTTTTTTCATAGTTTTGTATTGGAAAGATTCTTTTTTTGAACTGAAATTAAGTAAGAAGTTCTTTTTCCAAAAAATCAAAAAAAAAAAATCCAATCAATTTTTCATTCAACAAAAAAAAACTTCAAAATTGTTGTTTTGTGCAAGTAATCGTTTCTTAATAATTTTTTTAAACTAATGGTAAATGGTTTAAAAAAGGTAGTCCTTACAAAATTTTGTAGAAAACTTATTAAAATTTCCAAATTAATCCTTGAATTTGAGATTTATTTTTTGCTAAATTTTGGTAATAAAAACGAAAAATATTTTTTTATCATTTAAAGTCAAATAAACAATGCAAAACAAAGCTGTACAAACAAAAAATATAGTTAAATTCGAGCTGTAAAGTAATCTGATTAAATATTATTAAAAAAAAAAATAAGGAAGCGAAAACAAATATAAATTTTTGTCTCGTGTCGATTCTTTCAATGCGAAAAAAGAAAGATTATTTGTTTAAACAAATTTAAAAAAAAAAAGCAAATATAGAACTGTAGAATGCTTTTTGACTCAACTTAATACTACAAATCACAAAGATAATACAGCTTTCTAAGAAACACTAAAAAAAAAAACAAAAATCTTGTTCCATATTTTTTTTTGAGTAGCATACATTATAGTTTTTTTTTAATTAACAAAATATTTATTTGGAAATTTTGTTGCTATTTTATTTATATTTTTTTTTAGTTTTGGATAAACAAATTTATTTAAATCTGATCAGCCAAAAATGAAATCATTGAAATTGATTGAATGTTATTTGTTTTTATTTTTGGTAGAGCATTTATAAAAACCTCAAGACTCGGTTTTGAGAAAAATTAGATTTTTACTTTTGATATATAAAGGTACTATATGGCAAGTTATGCATTCGTAAAAATTATTTCACTCGAAATGTTCAAATGTTGATTAGACTTTTCATTACAATGATAGGGAAGACGAAAATAAGTGGGTTTCACGATTCTGTCTGTCTGCCTATCTGTTCGGCTACAGCCTTAATGGCTAGATCGATTTTCTTAAAACTTGATAGGTTCATAGTAGTTTTTAGTGATTCTGCTCACACGTTTTTTTTATTTCTTTAGAACTTAAAATAACGGTACTTGCTATACAATTTGTTTAGCTATTTTACAAAATCTTATTTTTTCTGTTATTTTTTCTTAAACAAATTTCAATAAATTTCGTTTCGTCAAAGCTTCTTTTGGATGGGAAACCATTTTTCCAACAACTCCCAAAGAAACATTTTTTAATTTCGATTCATACAGAAGCTTCTAATCAATATACTCGTGTGTAATAGCTTTTCTCATCAAAATTAAAAAAAACAAACATTTTTTTGGATTTAAAAAGAATGTTCCAAGACATTTTTTTGAGAACCAAATATTTTAAAAACTACATCGTCGATTTAAGAAAAAACTCCGTATTTAACACTCTACACTCCTTATATTAAAAAAAAAAATAACTTTATGAAAAAAAAATTCTATACTTTCCACATAATTGTAAAAAACCGCTATGGAAAATAATTTTTTCTACGGTTTTTAATAAAATTTTTTGCTTGCTCAAATTAATGCGATATACTACCAAAAAATTGCAAATACGTAGCAATAGCAACTATTTATAGCATTGGTACTTCTCACAGAATGGTTTTATTTATTTTAAATAAGATTAGTAAAATTCTCAAAAAAAGTTTTTGAATCTAAAAAAAAATGTTTCAATTTTTTCTATTTTAAAATTCGATATCTCAAAAACAGGTTGATAATTTTTTTTTAAATTTTGTTTTTGAATGCACATAAATAAATATTTGCGTACCAAAAGTTTTGATTACAATTATTTTTAAGAATTTGATGCGTCTGCGTAGAAAAAATAATTAAATCAGTGGTCCTATTTAAAAAAAATAATCGAAAATTTAAAATTGGATTTTTGGGAAATACCATTAAATACCAAATAAATAAGCCTTCATTAAAAAAAAACTTATTAATTAAAAAAAAAAAAAAAAAATTAGAGAGCAGGTGCGGTTATCTTTGGTTTTAAAAAAATTGAAAAAATAATACCAAAACCACTTTATACTTGTACGTATGTAGTACCTTACAAAAGCAAAACCATGTAACCTAAGGCAACAACGCGTAAGAGCAACGGATTTTCTTCGGACTCTGACTCCTAAACTAATAAGAAGGTTATGAAAATATATACTTGTGAGTGTTTTTCTTATTTAAAATTCGATAAAAAAAATCGAAAGTAATACTGAGACATAAATGTACGTAAGTACAGTACCTACTTACCTGCTTTTAAGAAGAAATTTTTTTTCAAATTTTTTGCTTAGATACATTTTTTATTCTAGAAATTTCGCCCTATCCTCAATTCAATTAAGATTCTTTCAAGATTGATGTTAAACGAAAAATATGGTAAATTTAGCAACTTTAACATAAGACGGTTTTTTAACTAAAAATAAGTTCAATGTAATTTAATTCATAATTTTTTTTCAAACAAAAAAGTCTGTAGCCGCAAATTTTAAGATTCAAAGATTTTTACCTTTCTTCTGACTTATTTTCTCTTATAGCAAATAATAATTAATAAATATAAATAACGGAGGCAATTAGTTGAAAGAATATTCAAATCAAAAACATAATTTAAACAATAAAAAAATGGATTAATGAATTAAAAATTATAATTTAGATTTTAAATAAAAAAATATATTAATGAAATAAAAAATAAATAAGGTAAACAATTTTATAAATAAATTAGTAAATGAATAAACAAATAAATAAGTAGGTAAAAATAAAAACTTAATCAATACAAAAAACAAGAATAAGTAAATAAATAAAATAAATAAAGTAGACAAAAAATGAAATATGAAATATATTAAATATATTAACAAATAAGTCATAAATTAAAAAAAGCACCATTGAATAAATATTTACCAGAAAATATTAGAAAATATGCGTTATGCTGGTTTATAAAAAAATTCTCCGAACACAGCTGTTATTAAAATGAATTATGAATTTTTGAATCCTTTTAAAAGTTAATTCAATATTCGCATTTTTGTTCACATCTAGGGTTGAATTATGCCAGGGCAGATTTAACATCATTTTTAAGAATTTGTTTTGTGATATCTGCTACTCATTACTCATTTAAATAGCAGCCTACTGCATTAACCCATATGAGTTAAGACAGATATCTGTGAAATGCCAACAGTGTGAAAATGTGGCAGTGCGAGAGTGTGTTGGATATCTTTGATTTCAAGCTCGGAATTCAATAGTATAAAATTTTGATAGTCTGACAGTGTAACATGGGGCCAGTGTTAGACAGTGTGTGAGACAGTGAAAGATGTTGTGACAGCTTAAAATTTCTAAGGATTGAAAGTTTGATGGTGTTACCAACGTGTGACAAAGAAGCAGTTTAAAGTGTTAAAGTGTATGAGTGTTCAAGAGTGACATGGTCAAATGCGATAGTTTGGCAGAATATTAAAGAGTAATGACATCATAACAATTTGTCAATGTGCCAATGCAATAGTTTAAAGGTGTGAAAATATGAGAGTGTGATTGCGTTGTTGTGTGAAATTATGGAAATGATGTGAAAAAATTAAAGTTTGGAAGTCTGTCATTGTAAATGTTTGGCAATGTAAATTCATTCACAATCTCACAGTTTTACGCTATCACACTTTGACCCTTCCACTCTTAGTTATTTTATATTGTCACACAGGGACACTTGTCACTATTATTGTCACAGAAAGCGCAGTCGTAACATTTAGTTAAAAGAGCAAGAACACCTGACTTATATGCACTTTAGAAATAATCTAAATACCATTGAATACAATCTTTATTTAGGTATATAGGATGGACGTGTGGTCAAGTGAAACATTTAAAGATTACGATTGAAATTGAGTGTAATTCAATAAGCATTTTTCAGGTGCAAATTGTGAACCCATATAAAAAAAGTTATAAAAATAAAAAATTTAATTCATTTTTATATTTCACCACTTCAATTAATATTAATTAAGCAATTATTATGATATCATTATCAATGTCAATTCTGTTGCCTAGATCAATATTAATAAATCAGACTTAGTGATAAAAAAAAATAATATTAAATAATTTATAGAAATAACATTAAAATGAGTTTTTTGACATAACTGGGAGACTGGAACATATACGTACAACGTAGAATACATGTCAAGTGATGAGTAGAATAATCAGTATCTCAGTTAGAGTTTAAAATAAATTGTTCTAAGGAGATTGTATAATGGCCTTATAGTCCAGTCATATTGTGTTTTTACCATATGCAAATTGTAGAGTAGTATTTATCTTTTTTTTCTAGCTTTATGTTTTCAGGAGTGCTGAATCCAAATCTGAGGCTTAAGGCTTAAGGCTTAAATTTCGTAATACAACGTAGAAAAAATCTGTGACAATCCATTTGGACTCAAGCGCTAGATATTGACGTATTATTACTGTTTCCGAAAATCCACTCAAAGATACATATAAATTACTTTGTAACTAAAATTTGAAATTTTGTTTCTTACATAAGCCCAAATATATATTTTCAGATGGTTTCTAATTTGTTGAATTCGAATCTGGCCTCAGAATTGCTATATCATGTCACATTTTTGAGATATTTGAATCTAAAGTTTTCAAAAAAATACGTTTTTGATGCATAATTGGCGGGTTATATTATTTCTCGAGGTAATTTTTTGACAAGTAAATTTGTAAAGTCATTCTAAAGTCACCTCGTTTCTCGAGGTAATTTTTTGACAAGTAAATTTGTAAAGTCATTCTGAAGTAATAAAATTTTTGCTCAAAATTAATTTTGAATCTTTCAAATACCTTCATTCATTTTTGAGAAATCATTAATTAGTGTTTTCGAGTGGATTTCTTGGAAACTTTAAGAACACATGAATTTTCTACTACCGCTTGAGTCCAAGTGGGTTGTCACAAGAAAATTCTTAAATAGAGATTTGTTGAAAATTGTGTATACTTTCAGTTGAACCTTACGCATAAAATATAGCTTTCGATCCATAAGTGACAAACTCCCAAAAAATACATTTTAGCATAATTTTTTTGCATTTTTGTCCATGTTGCGCTACGAAATTTTAGTCGAAAAACTCAGATTAGGATTGAACACCTGAACACATAAAACAGAAGTAAAATCAAAATTACCCCACAATTTGCTACCTTAGGTTTCCTTTTGAACACAAATTGACTGGACTATATTAAAGGATCTAATAAACGAATCTACCATCACATAGACTGCGCCAACTTCTGTATCTTCAGGCTTTTTGATAACAAATTGTTTGTTATTTCTTTTCCTTTCTTTTAAATAATAAAAAAAACTCTTGAACGCGATAATGATAATAATAATAATAATAATAACAATAACAATAAAATAATATAGAGGGTATTTTTTGTTTTGTTTTTGTTTTGAAGGATGTAAAATTTTGATAAGGAATCTAATCAAATTTTTGATATATATCTAATAGAGAATCTAATACATCTTTTGACTAATTCATGAGTTCATGGTTAAACAAAAGATAACAACAAGTTAAAAAAATTCAATATTTCTTTTAACCAATATATATGTATATATATGTACATTAGGGTGGTCCTTAAATTGGATATAGTCTTGGATAGCCTTGATTCAATTCAAAACATTGAAAAACTATTTCTTTAATTTTTTTCAGATTTTTGTTTCACCCCCCTGGTCTCCCCTCCCTATTTACATATTAAGGTAAGTACTTATTAGGAGGTAAGGTTTATTCTTATACCACTCGAAAAAAAATCAGAATGTATAGATCAGATTTAGACGAGACAAAAATTGTATTGGAGGGGGTCAATTTCCCCCAGTTCAGGCGGGGGGGGGGGAGTTTTTTTTGTGAAGAAATTTGCCTCAAAACAGACAAGAACTATTATAAAAAAATGGCAAAACTTAACATGCCACGCTATAACTTTTCTTAAAGTCACAAGTCCATGTTATAACGGGTGATTTTTTAAGAGGTTTAGAACTTTTTAAAAAAAAAAAACACAAAAATTCGAAAAAATGAATGAAATATTTATTTGAATCGATAGTTTGAACCTTGCAATGTAATGTTTAAAGATAATTTCATGCAAATGTTGACCGCGGCTGCGTCTCAGGTAGCCCATCCGCTGAGTCCAATTTTGGCATACTCTTTCACACATATCGGCCGGTATCTCACGAATGAATGCATGGATGTTGGCTTCCAGTGCGTCAATCGAAGCGGGCTTGTCCCTATAGACATTAGCCTTGACATACCTCCACAAAAAATAATCTAATGGTGTCAAATCGCACGATCTAGGCGGCCAATTGACCGGCCCGAAACGTGAAATTAACTGTTCACCAAACTCGCCTCGCAATTGCCCCATTGTTTCGTGTGCTGTGTGGCATGTGGCACCGT
Organism: Dasysyrphus albostriatus; assembly: GCA_946251815.1. Taxonomy (NCBI): domain Eukaryota; kingdom Metazoa; phylum Arthropoda; class Insecta; order Diptera; family Syrphidae; genus Dasysyrphus; species Dasysyrphus albostriatus. The sequence goes on along the minus strand of OX276337.1, from coordinate 28,338,176 downwards.
CTTGTTGAAACCACATATCATGCAAGTCAAGAACTTCCATTTCGGGCAAAAAAAAGTTTGTTATCATCGCTCGGTAGCGTTCACCATTGACAGTAACGCTGCGATTCGCATCATCTTTGAAGAAATATGGCCCAATAATGCCGCCGGCCCATAAACCGCACCAAACAGTGGCTTTTTCGGGATGCATTGGTAGCTGTTGCAATGCTTCTGGCTGATTTTCACTCCAAATGCGGCAATTATGCTTATTTACGTACCCATTCAACCAAAAATGAGCCTCATCGCGCAACACAATTTTTCGATAAAAAAGCGGATCCTCGGCCAGCTTTCCAAGAGCCCATTCACCAAAAATTCGGCGTTGTGGTAGGTCGGCTGGCTTTAGTTCTTGCACCAGCTGTATCTTAAAAGGCTTTACGCCCATATCCTTCCGCAAAATTTTCCACGTAGTGCTGTAACAAAGGCCTAACTGCTGGGAACGGCGCCGAATCGACATTTCGCGGTCTTCTGTCACACTAGCTGATACGGCCGCAATATTTTCTTCACTACGCACAGTACGAAAACGTGTTGGTGGTTTAATGTCCAACAAAGTAAATTTGGTGCGAAATTCGGTCACAATCTTCCGAATAGACTGCTCAGAAGGTCGAGAATGCCGACCATAAAATGGAAGCAGCGCGCGATGAACATTTCGAACCGAGCACGAATTTTGATAGTAAAATTCAATAATTTGCAAGCGTTGTTCATTTGTAAGACGATCCATGGTTAAATTGCAAACCAAACTGAAGCTGTTTGACAGTTACACAAGGTACTAAACACACGTCAGCTGTCAAAACCAGTGTTGCCAAAACCAAACCAGCTAAGAAATCACCCGTTAGTATGCTTTCTAAATAAAATTTTTATTTTAAATAGTTTTTGAAAAAATAATTTTCAGACTTAAAAATTAAAAAAAAATATAATTTTTAAGATTAATTTTTTTTCAAAATCTTTTAAAAATAAAAAGTTTATTTAGAATGAAATCGTGGCTTTTAAAAAAGCTTTTTTTTTAATAATTGTTTTCTGTTTTCATCCAAATTCTTAGAAAATTACCCCTCACGCCTAAATGGGGGGAAAAAGACCACCTTCCGGTATGATTTTTTTCTCTTCCTAATCTAATTTCTAATATATAACCTCAGATTGTTTTTTTTTTCGCGTTTTAAAAGAATCACCCTAACCCCAAATTTAGGACCTTAAAGTGGAAAGTGGAGAGTGAAAAAAGAATCAGAAAAAAATAGGATTTCTTACCTATTTGATGCCTATCCATCTCGAAATTTCGAAAAATCAAATATAAGGACTACCCTAATGTATATACTCGTATGTTGGTATATACGAGTTCAATAAACAATCTAGGATTTCAATTTGAGGTTTCACGTGCTACGTAGAATACAATTTGTTGAGTCATTTAATATGCGGAATAGCTAAAATATGAACATTTTTTTTTTTCAAAAAATCAACAAAAAAAACTTTTTCGGCCATTTGATTTTTTTCCAAAACTATAAGTGGCAATTTTTACATAATTGAGGGACAAATTTTCATTAAAATTGTTAGAGGCTTCATAGAAAAAAAATAAAATCGAAAGGGAAGGTTTTGAATATGTCAACAAAAAACTTGAGTGATCCAACAGGGCATGTTTATAGACTGGAGTCAGTGACGTAATTTAAGATTTGGCTCCCGGGAAAATAAGTTTTGGGGCCCCATCAACTAAAGAAAAAAAGCTGAAAAACTTCACAATGAAGAAAAGTGATAAATAACACATTCACAATAAGAAATTCTTCAATATCACTGCTGTAAGTGACCAATTGTGTTCGGCCATCAGTTAGAATTAAGGATTTTAAGGGATGGCTTAGTTCACTACCTTAACTTTTAAGTTATTAATTTATTACCTTGATTCTTAAGGACGAATGACCAATTTGATAACTTTTGGGAAATCGAAATTTTTGACTTTAAATTCCTAAAAATTCTTATCCGTTTTGAAAATTAAACTTTCTCTTAGCATCAGTATCTTTAAGGCATCATCAATTGAAGCACAATCGCCTTTTATTACATTCGAAAACATTTTCCACTGATACAAATGGAGTTCTAAGATAAATATTGAAGAAATGGACATTGGCTCTTAAGACCAAGGTACAGAAGTAGGTAATTTTTATATGTTAATATTATGCAGCATGGTGTAGGTATGGTGTTTTATGACATTAATTTAATTAAAATTTTAGTTCTTAAAATATGCCTTGGTCTGAGGTGCAATCATCAAATTATTGAGTCAAACTCAACTTGCATGATGGTGATTGCCATTTCTAAGTCCTTGTGGCTCACTAATATTGCTGTATCGCAAAGGCATATCCAATACCTTTTTTTTACCTTTTTTTCAAAACTGATAATATTTGATTTGAATATATAAGGAAGAGTATTTGTCCCAAAATAGAACCTTGCGGTACACCGTAACTAAGATATTTTTGTTGACCATATGTGTTTATAGTTTTTATCTTCATATTTCAAATATATTTTGAACAATTCCAAAATATTTTCTCTTAGCCCAATTTTCTCAAGCACTTCAATCAACTTTTTGTGTCTTAAAGTATCAAAATCTTTTGATATCAATATTTTGATGGTTTCAATTGAGATTTTCCCTGACAACATTTTTTCGAATTCTGCAAGAAGTTTGCTTGTATTTTTATTTTTCGTCAAGTCCTATTGATTCCTATTTACTATTTTGTATTTATTAATGTAGTACCTCGTGGCATGATGGTTAGTGCGTTGGACTGTCATGCAGAAGGTCTGGGTTCGAATTCCAGCTGCTGCCACCTTAAACCAGAAATGTTTTTCCCTAGATACTGCCTCTTGCGAGGAACTGATTAATCTTCCAAGAGCATACTTGTCATGAATAAGTGCTTCTCATCTAGCCGTTTGGACTCGGCAAAAAATTATAGGTCCCCTAAATTCTTACCAACAGCACGCACACAGGAATGGTTGAGAGTAGTAAGTCACTAGGCCCTGGTTCTCCATGAGCTGTTGCACCACCAAATTTATTTATTATTTATTAATATAGCTTTGAAGCCGATCAGCCGTTACTTGTTCAAGTATTTTATCAACAAAAAGAAGGTTTGAAATGAGCCTTTAGATTAGAAAGTCTGATTAAGGGGCCCGCCTTGTAAATTGGCCAAACTATTGCTACTTTAAGTTCAGCCGGTACACATGTTTGCTCCTCGCTTAAATTTCCAATACGTGCAAATTGGAGTTGGTGCTTCTGCATTTGCCCTTATGTCTTTTGCCCGAACACCATTTCTTAAAATAATTGAATTGAAAATAGAGAGTGCCGCCCCATGCATGGCCCTTAAGGCCCTAGGGTAAATAAGCCACTGACTTCAGTTACAACTTTTTGACGAATGACAAGGCAATAATCAGACTCCTTTCGCAGTCAATTATATATTTTTTTATAACTAGCCTACACTAAGGGGGCTTTGACTTTGACTTTAGGGGAATGAGACGAAGGATTCAAGAGGAGATATTGATTGATTTGAATTGAAAATCTTCTGCCGTTACTGTCACTTAGCTTACTATTTACATGATCTACATGATCAGGTACATTCCAATGTAGATTTTATTGCTTTTTAACAGCATTGAGTTGCTTTTTCTAGTCTTATTAAAAAAGTGGAATTATTTTCCATAGTTGGTGAAGTTATATCCCATGTTAAGCTCTTTTGCACACACTTTGCAAGAAAATTTCTATTTTTAAAGCATAAACAGCTTGTCACAAGATATTTTTTTTTAATTTTTTTTCTTAAAAATTTAGTACATTTTTTTTTTTAACTTTTAAAAACATTTTTTTAATACACAAGAGACACAATTTTTGTTTGTTCTTACTTACATTGAATAAAATTAAAATTCAAATTACTTTCACCAAAAATATATAATTTCGTCCAAAACACACCTCTATTCAAGTCACCGAAACGAACCACAGGTTAATTATATCAATAAAATTATGTTTAACAAATTTTAAATTCACTGATAGTTCAAAAAAAAAAAAACAAAAACAAATTAGAAAAAAACTCAAGCATCAATAATGACATGGAAATCTTGAGTGACATCGAGCACAAGTCCGACGGCTTTATTAAGTAATTTCAATTATATTGTTTAAATAAATAACCGTAGCAAACTGATAACAAAATATAAAGAAAAAAAAATATAAATATGTAGTTCATTCGTCTTGGCTTATCGGAATTATAGCTATTTTACTTACTTGAATTGCTCATAAATTAGGCACTTATAACTTGATAAACCTAAGTTTGTATTTACCTAATCTTTTTCTTTTTCTTTCTGGTGCTATTGAAATATTATGTTCAAGAACGTTCAAGAACAAAGGAAATAACTTACCTACCTTTATGTATTTTTTTTTTGGAAAAAATCAAAACTTTTTGTGATTTATTTCATGTTGGTATGAAAAAAAAAATCAACTACGAAATATCTTATTTTATTAATTTATTATTTTTTTCTTCTTCTAATATGCTATGATTTACTTCCCTAGCAATGTAGGCTTTCTGCTTGAGGCATGGCCAGCGGCACGCGGCACGAGACAATCGCTTTTCATCCTCTACGAACCTGAGCATCAGGCTGTTTCCAGTTTTACTGTGTTAGGCGTAATTATAGTGTTAAGAGAAGAAAGTCGGTATTTTTATTTGGGCAACAAAATGGACTCAACCATTTTTGACAAGAAGAGTGATTTCTACAAAGAAATATCGGCAATTTCGTTCCATTGTATTTCATTTACTTTTATGAAGTTAGTAAGATATATGTATAGTTTAATTTCAACCGTGGCACGTGGCGTTGCATTATCAGGTGACCTACATGTTAGTACGTTGACCATATTTCCGGGAGCAAAACCTGGTAACAAAAAGTGAAAAATAAAAAAAAAAAACGTGGACAAAATTATTAGACTATTTAAACATTTTTATTAAAAAAACAATAAAATACAATAATGAACAATACAAAAAAATGTATGCATTTAATCTCATTATTAAAATTTTGTTTAAACTAAGCAACTCACGGCCAATTTTGTAGTGCAGAGTTAATTCTGAGTTAAATTAGTATGAGCTAGTCCTGAAAGTAAGTAAATCTTTAATCATGACTTATACCGGGTTTTTCAAAAGGAGCGCTACAAAAGTTTTTTTTTTTAAATAAAACAAAAACGGTTTTGGATATCAATGAAATTCTTTATTCCTGTGAAAGTACGTTCGATGCCATTATGTATGGAACTCGATTTCTTTTGCATGGCCACTACGGGCACGCTTGCAGAAGTCCAGACGCTGAACCCAATTTTCGACGGTTTTCAAGCATAAATCGGCCGATACTGCTGCAATTTCACGTTCGATATTCGTACGAAGTTCATCAATCGTCGCTGGCTTGTTGGCATAGATCATAGACTTGACGTAGCCTCACAGGAAATAGTCTAACGGCGTCAAATCGCACGACCGAGGCGGCCAAGCGACTAGACCATTTCGTTCTCCAAACTTGGTTTCCAATAAATTGATTGTGACATTCGCTGTGTGGCTTGTGGCACCGTCCTGTTGGAACCACACGTCCTCCAAGTCCATATCATCTAATTGGGGCCAAAAATACTCGGTTATCATTGAACGGTAGCGATCCCCATTCACAGTTACGTGCCGGTCGTGATCATCACGGAAGAAGTACGGCCCAATGACGCCGCCGGCCCATAAACCACACCAAACCGTAATTTTTTCGGGATGCAATGATGACTCATGGAGTACGTGTGGATTGTTGCCTGACCAATACCGCATATTTTGTTTATTGACGAAGCCATTCCGCCAGAAATGAGCCTCATCGCTGAAGATGATTTTTCGAAGAAAATCCGAATCATTGTCAAGTTGTTGCTCAGCCCAATTCACGAACATACGACGCTTCTGGTGGTCAAGCGGCTTCAACTCTTGCGTCAGATTAATCTTGTTAGGATTAGGCCAAGATCTTTTCGCAAAATTCGCCACAACGACGTCACAGAGATGCCCAACGCTTGAGAACGACGTGTGAGAGACACATTTGGACTTTCTGCAACTGAAGCCTCAGCGGCAGCAATATTCTCGACATTACGGGCATTTCTTTGTCTCACTGGCACGGGAACATTTTGTACTGTGCCTGTGGATTCTAATTTTTCCACTAAACGCTCAATTATTGACCGCTAGGACGATTATGACGACCATAAATTGGACGTAGCGCTCTTAACGTTGAGGCCACTGACACCGAATTTCGGTAGTAAATTTTAATAATTTTGACTCGTTGTTGGCTCGTATATCTTTCCATCATGAAATGGCAAACCTTACTGAAGAGAAATGTCAAAACAGCGGCAAGAAATATGGCGTTGTTTGCTGTCCCTGAACAAAACATTTTACGTTTGACCTCTTGAGTCACAAACAAATTTTGCCTTATGTCACCTTGTAAATTGACATAAGGTCTACTCTTAACATTTGGCCTTACGTCGGTTTTGTGAAGTGACATAAGGCCAAACTTTAAAATTTTGACTTGTGTCAATTTGGCCTTATGTCACACCACCTATAAATTCCAAAAGCGATTTAAATGCTTTTTTAATTTTTTATATTTTGTTTATAAAATTACTTTCATGTTTTGAAAGTTCTTAATTCCAACCAACTAGAATATAAGAGCAAGTATGTGCGATCCAGTCGGGCATTTTATTTAGAATGGTAGATAGCGCGCATGTAAACCTTCTTTTTTCTCGAACTTGGTGGATTTATACCAGGAGCGGCCCAAAATTATGCTATTATTTTATTTTTAATAAAATTGAGTTTTTTTAAAGCCATATTTGAAGCATGGATTTTGTAAATTAAATTCAAACACCTTTAGCGATTGTCCTTGCACTGTTCATCGATAACATTGGTTATTTGCTTATCAATATTTTCGCCATCTCAGACACAGTGTTACTACCTCGTGGCATAATGGCTAAAGTGCGTTGCACGTCAAGCCGAAGGTCTGGGTTCGATTCCTACCAAAAAAAGGTTGTGCTGTATTGTGCCCATCTTGTGCTTATATCTGTTGAATTAAAAAAAAAACGTTAGCACCGCCATTTTCGATTTTCAAAAATTTAAAATTGTGCTGTATTGTGCTCACCTTGTGCTGGCTTGTACTTTCAAATTTTTGACAAATTCGCAGATTTGCAAATTTTACGAATGAAATTTTTGTAAAATTTCAATATTTCCTAAAAAAAAAGTTGTGCTGCTTTGTGCTCAAAAAATGCTACTAAGAACCAAAAAGAAAAAGAAAATAAATCGCATAATTTCAACTTTTATGGTCAAAACAAAAAAACTTTGCGAAGGGCTGTATCGTGAAGTTAGCTTGGATTTTCAAAAAAAAAAATGTGCTGCATTGTACTCAATTTGTGCCGTCTTGTGCAGTAAATATTTTTAAAAAAATTAGCAAAATTAGCTTATTTTACGGATGAACATTCTTTTTGAAATACGCTTTGCAAAACTGTTTTTTAGCCGTAAAAGTTACAAATATGCGATTTTTGTATCGTTTTGGAATATGACTGCACAAAGTGAGCACAAAACAGCACTAAACTTAATTTTTTAACAATATTACAAAATTTAAAAAATGTTCCGCCGTAAATTTTGCAATTTGCAACTTTTTTTTACAAATATTTACGGCACAGGGCAGCCCAAGTTGAGCACAATGCAGCACAACTTTTCTTTTTTTTTTTGAAAATTCAAAATGGTGGCGCTAATTTCACGGTACAGCCCTTTGCAAGGTTTTGTTTTGACCATAAAAGTTGCATTTATTTTCTTTTTCTTTTTAATTCTTAGTAGCTTTTTGAACACAGGGAAGCACAATTATATAGCACAACTTTTATTTCGAATATCGAGAATTGCGGTGCTAATTTCACGCAAAAAAATGGTTACCCTCTAAAAACCAAACCCTTAGTACGATTTTTTTTTCTAAATTCAGCACATAAGAGCACAAGTTGGGCACAATACAGCACACCCTTTTTTTAGAAATCCAAAGTGGATGTCCTATTACTTGCTCTGAAGTCTGAAGCATTGAAGTATATTTCGAGAACCAGACATTGTAGATGGTTCTAGTTTTCAGTTCTGAAAAGCTCTGGAAAATTTCTATTGATTTTTGTATTTTTTTATTTTCTACCGGGCCTGGTTTTGGAATTATCGTTATCTAAACACATTTGGGTAGGTATTTGGAGGCAGTATATAAATAAAATCACTTTGGAGCGAATATTTCCTTAACCATACGATAAAAAAAAATTTGGCTTCGATGTGTCAATTGGGTTTGAGTAGACCTTTCCATTAACGTACGGCACGATTTATTTCATTAACTTTCAAAAAAAAGTTGTTTTTTTTGAAAAAATGGCAAGGAGTTATCCATGGTTTTTTCCGAAATCCATGAAAAATTTTTGTGACTAAATTTTTACATTTTTGGAAAGATGTATTAATTACCTATTCATAACTGAAAGCCGCAACAATTTTGAAAGCTCGGTTTGTTAGATATTCGCATTTTTCGGATTGCGTAAAAATTCAGTAAAATTACATTGGATGCAAATATTTTATGAATTTGACATTGCAGAAACTTTTGGTTTTCAGAAACGGATAGCTTTCATAAAGTTAATGTTGAATTTTAAAACCAAAACCATTAGCATGGCTTGGCCGTATAAATATTTATCTATCCAAAGGCATTTTCAGGCTAAATGCAAATAATCAAATATCACTTTGGATGGCTATATTTCGAAAACCATATTTCATAAGAGGTTTCTATTTTCAGTTTTGGATAGCTCTGCAAAATTTCAATTCCACACTTTTTATTTTAACCTTCTTTAAGGCTTTGTTTCGAAACTATTGCCATCCAAAGATATTAAGGTAGGTAGTTGGGGGCGGAAAATCGATAAAATCAGGTTAAGTCACTTTGGATGTGAATATTTTACCAAAAAGACGTTGAAAAAAAATTGTTTCTAGTGTTTTTGAAAAGGTGGGTCAATTTCCTACTCAGCACTGAAAACCCCATCAATTTTGAAAGCTTTGTTTAGGAAATATAGCCATTCAAACACATTAGGGTAGGTAGTTTGAGGCAACAAATCAGTAATATCACTTTGGATGCGAATATTTTACCAACCAGACAATAAAAAAAATGGAGCATAAATGTGTCGTTAGGCTTTGAATAGAGCTTTCTATCGATCTATGTCACGATTTAGTTTATTAACATTGAAAAAAGTTATCACAAGTTTACGCAAGTTTACGCAAGTCTACGCAAGTATACTGAATTTTACTAAAAAAATGAATGCGTTTCATCAGTGTTATATATGTATATTTTTCAAATTTATTTTCCACCCTCTAGTTGAGTGCCACCCAAGGCCTGATTCCCCTTTGTCCCCCCCCCATGCTATGCCATTGGATCCAGCTTCTCAAAAAGATCCTTTTTCTTTAGATTGGGTACTGTATTTCTACTTTTTTAATATGGAATCCATAAGGTCGATTTTTATAATTTCGACAAAAAAATCTCGACTGTTTCAAACGCCGACTAATCAAAAACTAGAAAAAAAATTTACCGGTATTTTAACATTCCAGATTTTGATCAGATCATAGTTTAAGGAATGATGTTTACTAGCCCGCTCTCATCAAGCACTTATTAAGCGATTATTTTAACTTTTTTGAGGCTCGTAAAAAAGCCACAAGATTGCGTGGTACTACTTACCCACCTACATATATTCTTAAATAATGAACAGAACAATACCAAAATACAAACAACGGGACGCAACCGACATGTATCGGAACGCGACCATTGACGCACTACACAAACAAAAAAGTGGACTGCTGACAAGACTAAAACTCTTGTACCGACGGTTTACTGACCCTCACCATCTGGAGATTAGGACACTGAAGTCGTCGATCAAGAACATCAACCAACTAATTAAAGAGAACTATCGGTTGTCAATTAATTTGTATTGGGATAACAAAATTCGGGCCGTTAATGCTAGCGACCCGAGCATGTTTCCGCAAATTAACAAGATATTTAGAAGGAATGATCAGAACGATCTTCCGTGTCTCAAGCTTCAGAGAACGACAGACAACAGAGACGTACTTCTGACAGCAGGAATTAATCCAGAGGACGCCGTCTTGGACGATGACCTCTTTATTGTCGAAGATCCGCAGGAGAAAGTGGAGGCTGTGGGGGCTGCTTTCCAGCAAGTGTACAAGGTGAATGCGTGCATTCGCCCGAATCATGACCTGGAAAACAGAGCCTTGCTCCATCACTTCTACCTCCGGAGTGATATCACGCAATGGCGATCAGAGAACCTTGGTTTCACCGGGTTCAATGAAGATCATTTGGCAAACGCCATAATCGCCGAGCGAAATGGGCCCAGTTCCCTGTTAATTACGAAGGTGGAGCTCCAGCTCATCTTCGATTCATTAAAGAAGAAGAAGTCAGCAGGAGTCGATGGCATATCCAACGTTGTACTTCGACATTTACCTCAAGAAGCAGTAGACATTTATACCACTCTGTTTAACAACGCTCTGAATAATGCATATTATCCAGTGCGGTGGAAGACAGCTGTGGTGCATCCTCTCCCGAAAAAGGGAAAGGACAACTCCAATCCGGCGAATCTCCGCTCGATAAGTCTTCTTCCGAGTATCAGCAAGGTATTCGAAAAAGTTATCAATAGAGCTCTGGCTAAGTGGGCAGAGGACAATAATATCATACCGGACAATCAGTTCGGTTTTAAGGCGGGACATGACACCATTCATGCCGCGTCAAAACTCGTTTCTGATGTCCAATGGAACAAATCTAAAAAGCAGTGTACGGGTGCCTGTCTGGTTGATTTGGAGAAGGCCTTCGACACCGTATGGTTAGAGGGTCTTTATCTAAAGCTGACCAGACTTGGCATTAGTAAACCACTATTGTATTTGCTTTATGATATGCTTAATGGCAGAAAGTTTGTTGTCAAAAGTGGCAATGTAACTTCTGCCACAACCTTTAATATTAAAAATGGTCTTCAGCAGGGAGCGGTCAACTCGCCGATTCTATTCAGCATTTACACCAGCGATCTGATAAGTAGTCTAACTCAGGCAATTGCGTATGCCGACGATCTAATTGCGTACAGAACAGCTGCAAAAATCGAGGACATCAGGATTCTCTTGCAGAGTGACTTCGATGAGATTCAACGATACTGTGATGACTGGAAGTTGAAAATCAACTTTCAGAAATCAGAAACTATCTTGTTTAGGACTCCGTTGCGTGGAGCCACTAGGGATACGAGAAAGAACTGGCGCAAGCTGGTGATCGTAGGGCCAAATGGACATCCACTGGCAAGTAAAAGTGTAGTAAAGTACCTTGGCATCTGGATGGATCAGTATTTGTATTTCGACAGACATATAAATGCTGCTCTGGCCAGGGCTAGGGGAGCCTTTGCCCTGACGAAACGGTTGTTTTATAGCAGCCGGCTTGACAGCAGGGTGAAGGTGATTTGCTACATGGCCCTTATCCGGCCGATGATTGCCTATGGATGCCCGGTTTGGTTCAACGTTGCCCCATCTCAAATGGAAAAGATTCGGGTGTTTGAGAGGCAGTGTCTTCGACGCTGCCTTGGATTGCACAGAACACCAGAGTCGGAGTACAAACACTACTATTCCAACCTGGCTCTATACAACGGGGCCAACATAAACAGGATAGATAATTTCTTGCTGAAGCTTATTCGAGGTCACATTGCAAGAGCGATGTCCTCGTCTAACAGCTTAATTTTCGGGGCTTATTACCCTAAATACGAATATTACGAGAGTGTGCGTCTAAGCGGCTTTATTCCGCCCGATGCATTCCTCCACCTAGACAGTCGAGGGCTGATCCAGGATAGAGCGGCGGTTCCGCTAATCTACCACGTCGGCCGTAGAACTGTAGATCGGCGGCTCCTTTACAGTCGAGACGTCCTCGCACAAGACGGAGCTGAGCACCTTCGGTTCAGTAGGACTGTGTCCGAACGGGACCGAAGAGATAGGGGAAAGCAGGAGAACCAGTTCTGGTGGTTGAAAAACGAAGACGAAGTTCCTTCAGACATTTAATAGTTGACCTTGCTATTTTCTTCTGTATGGCCGACTTACATAGGTTTAGGTAGTTAGTTTTAAGTAGGGACAGTCAGGGTGGCACCCAAAAAAAAAAAAAAAAAAAAAAAAAAAAAAAAAAAAAAAAAAAAAAATATAAAACCGAAAAATGCTTGCTGTGGCTGTTCTAGTTTGTAAGTAGTCTTTAAGTAGCTTATAAGTAGGTTGTAGTAACTAGTTTATAATTAGTTGTAAATAGTTTTAGGTAGCTTTAAGTAGTTTTAATTAGTTTTAACTAGCTTTAATTTAGTTTTATGTAGTTTGTAAGTTTTATATAAAACCAAAAAAATAAAGACATAGATACCGAGTTTTTTGTAAATTCTTCTCGGTAAAAAATAAAACCGACCTGGATTTAGTATTAAGATAGTTCTTAGGCCGAAAGGCATTAGCATTAAGTTATTATAGTTTAACTTAGAGCGCCCGACTGGGGCCAGTAAGTTAGTTTTAAAATATTGATAAGTAGGCTAGTTTTTATGAATTTTTGTCTAGCTTTAAGATAGTTTTAAGAAAATTGAAAAATAAAAATGAATTATTAAAAAAAAAAAAAAAAATATATTCTTAAATAAAATGTTCCCAGTACAAAAACAAAATACAAAAATACAGGTACTCTTAGTAATAATCGTTACTTTAATTAAAAAACTACTTAATTAAACCATTACACTAACCAAAACAAAATTCTAGACTATATGCCTAACCTTACGTTATTATTGGTATCCCTTAACCATCTTTGAAAAAAATCAAACCAATTCATTGTCGATTTTGGTACTTATTCGAAATTGTAATTACCTTTTTTTAAACAGAAAAATCACCATCAAACGTGAGACCAAATTCTCTTTTCTTAATAGCCTTATTTTCATTTAAGCTTTCCCACACTTATGCGCTGATCCTACTTCCTTGAAGACAGATTCATTTTTTTGTGTCCAAATAATGAAGCAATAAGTGGCGGGCAGACTTGACATTCCACTCACGTTCTGACATTAAACTCTCTTGATAAATTAACGAAGTAAATGGGGCATCATCGCGGGGCCAATTCCATATAGTTATAAGGATTCTTTTTTCCTCCCCCAATCCAATTCATTTCATTATAAAAGTAAGGCGCGATGGCAGTATAAGGCATGAGAACATGTGATGATTTGAGGGTTTTCCCATAATTGCTTCAGCATCACTTTGGGGTGATTGGATTTTGAATCTAATTTAGATTTAGGTGCAATTTATTTCTTCGTCCATTTTCCCATAAGCTGATGCTGATGCTGATGATGCTGGGAGGTCGTATTTCCATGCTGAAGTTCAAAATCAACCAACCAATAATATCGAGGTGCACAGTATGTAAAGCTTTTCATATATTTTTTTTCTGTCTTGTTGTAATAGATTGGCAATGTAAAGCGTTAAGGTGTCTCCGCCGGATAGAAACCTCACCCTTGAAGTTTTTGTATGGCCTGGTGTGCTGGAGAGATTTATGACAGCGCAATATAGCAAATTTATGACACACCACCACACTAAACCCAACGCATCGTCATACCCATTTGGAAGGACGACGAAAATTAACTCCTGGTCCAAAGACATCAACCCCCTAACTTATAATATACGACGATAGTATCAGTATACATATATGAAGGTATAGAAAATACCAAACTCTTCCACCACCACAGTTAGATGGCAAAAGAAAATCATAAGCTTTCCACCATCCAGAGACACACCGACGACCGACCGATACCAAACCAACGAAATAGCGCAAAGCGAATCCCTTTGCGAAATTAGTTTAAGAAAAGGCTTTTAAGCGGCAAAACTTTTCAGGGTTCTTAAGAGCATTTTGTGCCAAACGAACTTCATCTTCATCGATTGATATAGTTTTTAACAAGGGAAATCGCATTCGCAATCAACTTGGGGTTGAGGTATATATCATCAGAGGTTCTGCTGATGCTGATGGTTTGGGCTAATTTTACTAAAATTGAACGAAGATGAAGACTTGTGGGTTGATGGAACGATAAAATGATGTCGATGATGCAATATTGTAGAGCAGTGCGAGTTGAGGAGTTTTGATGATTATTTTGTTTCGTTATCATTTTCTACTTTTTTTTTTTTAATACATTTTAAAACTATTTCCAAATTCGAAAGTTTGAAGAGTTTCTTTTTTAAATTTATTTTTTTGTTTGTAATGAGAAATGCATTCATTAATTAAAAGTAAAAACTAATTGAAAGAAACATTTTGAATGGTCACAAAAAAAATTGAATTTTGTTTTTTAATTGATAAGAAAAATTTAACTGTCAAGAGGCTTTATATGGAATAAGTATACTTAGAAAGAAATTTTCAAAATATATTACAAAATGACCTCGTCGTGGGTTATGTCGTCGGCGTCGTATAAATACATCCACTCATCAGTCGATCTCGTACTGTGGAAGTGTGTAGACGTTTTCGGCTTCCCAGTTCATTTAAAGTAATTAATTCGGAGTGTCTAGTTCAAGTTAGTTTACAAGCAAGCTATTATTCAATAGTGCAATAGCACAGAGCAAGAGGTGGCGGACCGTCAATCGGAGGGTCACGGGTTCGAACCCCAGCCGGGCATCAGAACTCTTCAAGCTTTTTTCCATAATAGAGAAGTGGAAAATTTTATTGTCTGGGAGAACCAACAAATGGAGAAAGAAAAAAGTGCGGGTGCACCGAAAGGTGGGCCAGCAACTAGATCGAAGGGACCAGTGGTACCAGTAGCGGGGTCATCGAAAGATGGCAAAGCAACGGCACCAACAGCTACAACATCGGCAACGGCAACATCAGCCGAGATCTCAATTAAGAGGAGGAGGAAGATAAAATGTGCGCCAAACGTGGTGAAACGGCGCTCTACCATCACTCCAGCAGAGCTGCCAGCTGGAGGGGGATCGGCGTCGTTAGCAAACACGTCAGCAGCAGCAATTATAGATGAATTGAACTCTTCGCCCGACGAAGAAATAGAATATATGTCCGAAGGGGGAGAGGGACTATATACCACGGGTGACAGCAACATTGTTGATCTCTCCACACCAGAGGCGTCCTCTGAAGAAGAAGATGAGGCGCAAAATTTGAATGCTGAACAGCCAAAGGCAAATGAAGAACAGCAAATAAGTGAGCAAATTGGAGCAATAGAAGGGGAGATGGTGCGCCTCAATGCCCAACTTGCGAAACTGGTGCAAGCTCTTAAGACGAAACAAGAGGCTCGCCGACTAAAAGAAAGGCTGGAGCGGGAGCAGAAAAAGGCATCACAGGCGCCAAACAAAGAGGCGCAACAGCAACCACAGCCAACCAAAGGAAAAGCTGCAATTACAGCAGCCACAGCAGCAACCAATGCCCAAGGAACAGAGGCAACAAAAAAAACAGCAGCAGAACCAAACGCAGCATACACAACAGCAGCAATCACAGCAGAAGCAGTTACAACAGCAACAACAGCAAATGCAGCAGGAGCGGAGGCGACAGCAGCAGGGAGAACACCAGCAGCAGTCACAGCCTCCCCAAAGCAAAAAAGGGAAGGTGCCACCCATCAACACCTATAAGATGGAATTACAGGAGACCATCGACCTGTGTAAGTCGGCCATAGGCCAAAACTTTTTTATTAAAAGACTTAGCAAAGATAGGCATGCTATTCACTGCTTCACAGTGGCGGAGCATAAAATTATTAAAAATTTATTAAAAGAATCCACGACTGAGTTCTTCAGTTTTACCCCCAAAGTGGATAAATATCAAACGGTCCTCCTGAAGGGCATAGATTCCTGCACGGAACCACAGGTGCTCTTAGATGAGCTCCGTAAAAAAGCGAGCGACGATCTTGACTTTATCGGGGTCAAGCCGTTCGCTACAGTCAGAGCCAGACGGGAGAAGCGGTCTTTGCCGTTCTTCCTTGTTCAACTTTCGCCCAGCAGCAAACTGGATAGTTTGAGGAGTATCTCCGTCCTCAACTACCAGGTTGTAACTTGGGATAAATTAAAGAGACGCGGTGACATGCTTCAATGCATGCGCTGCCAAAGGTTTGGCCACGCTGCAGCAAACTGCGAAATGCAGGCACGCTGCGTTAAGTGTGGTGAGAACCACATTAAGGGGGAATGCAAGCTCGGAGAGGAAAGGGTCGATGATATGACCCAGCTTAAATGTGCGCTTTGCGGAAAAGAGGGGCACCCTGCTAATTATCGGGGTTGCTCAGCTTTTCAGCAAATTCGTACCAATAAAGCGGCAAAGCAGACAGCGGTAGAGATACGCCCATCAACGCGTGCTCCTACAGCAACGCCCGTTAATCCCCAAATTTCCTACGCCCAAATGGCGGCAGGGAGGGGAAAAACGGTACAGCCTGCAGCTAAGGTAGCCCAACCGGCCCTAGTGCCAAAGGCGCCGGACGCTCAGGCCGAAATAAGAAGCATGTTGCTGGCAATTCAAGGCCAGTTAACAGGACTTCAGACGCAGATAAAGGAGCAGGCGACTAGGGTAGACTATCTCTACTCGGTTTTGCCTAGCCTAACGCAAATTAGAGGTTAAAGGCGCGCTGTCGGAGAGGCCTCTTAGGATCCTTGCTGTGAATGTAAATTCACTGATTAGGACCGAACGTAGAGCTAATCTTTTCCAATTGTTGAAAGACCAAAGTCCAGATGTGTTTATGGCCAGCGAAACTAAGCTGAACCAGAAACATAAGTTGACTAACAACAATTACAATATCGTTAGAAGAGATCGACCCAACTCCACTCAAGGGGGGGGCGTCGCAATCTTCATACGAAAAGGCATAAATCATAAAGTTATATATAATAGTGATCTACGTAGATTTCGGCTGTTAGAGGCGTGTCGTATGCATTCCTCTCCAACAGGGGAAGCGAATGTATGTGATCGCGGCTTATGCACCGGAATCACCTCAGCCAACTGATTTTTTGATAGAGCTTGAAAAACTTTTCGAATGTCTACACTTGAGCTTGGACGAAAATTACTTTCTCATGGCCGGTGATTTGAATGCCAAACACTTAGATTGGGGAAATCAAGTACAGAATCCTAGAGGTATTCATCTTTTTAATTGGATGAGTCAGTATAACGCTGAATATCGTATAGAACTGCTGGCTACGGATCGGCCATCGTTTCCAAGAAGCGGTGCCTATCTGGATTTATTGCTATTAGACGCAAGACTGACAATTACTGACACTGTGGGTCAAAGACCACGAAACTGTTTACGAACGATCGAATACGACAGTGATCACTGCGGACTCGCCGCCGTAATACAGCTTCCGAATGAGCTCGTGGAGTTGGATAATTATGTATCTGTGCACACTTACAATTACAGTAAGGTGCGCTGGCCACGCTTTACCAACGCCTTAACGAGCGAAATTAGATCGAACAACATATCCCCACCAAATGACAGGAATTTGACAAATAACGAAATAGACCAATACCTAGAACAAATGGACGAGACAATCAAACGAACAATGATCAGAACAATACCGAAATACAAACAAAGGGACGCAACAGACATGTACCGAAATGCGACCATTGACGCATTACACAGACAGAAAAGTGGACTGCTAACAAGACTCAAACTTTTGTACCGACGGTTTACTGACCCTCACGACTTGGAGATTAGGACACTGAAGTCGTCGATCAGGAACATCAACCAACTAATTAAAGAGAACTATCGGTTGTCAATTAATTTGTATTGGGATAACAAAATTCGGGCCGTTAATGCTAGCGACCCGAGCATGTTTCCGCAAATTAACAAGATATTTAGAAGGAATGATCAGAACGATCTTCCGTGTCTCAAGCTTCAAAGAACGACAGACAACAGAGACGTACTTCTGACAGCAGGAATTAATCCAGAGGACGCCGTCTTAGACGATGACCTCTTTATTGTCGAAGATCCGCAGGAGAAAGTGGAGGCCGTGGGGGCTGCTTTTCAGCAAGTGTACAAGGTGAATGCGTGCATTCGCCCGAATCACGACCTGGAAAACAGAGCCTTGCTCCATCACTTCTACCTTCGGAATGACATCACGCAATGGCGATCAGAGAACCTTGGTTTCACCGGGTTCAATGAAGATCATTTGGCAAACGCCATAATCGCCGAGCGAAATGGGCCCAGTTCCCTGTTAATTACGAAGGTGGAGCTCCAGCTCATCTTCGATTCATTAAAGAAGAAGAAGTCAGCAGGAGTCGATGGCATATCCAACGTTGTACTTCGACATTTACCTCAAGAAGCAGTAGACATTTATACCACTCTGTTTAACAACGCTCTGAATAATGCATATTATCCAGTGCGGTGGAAGACAGCTGTGGTGCATCCTCTCCCGAAAAAGGGAAAGGACAACTCCAATCCGGCGAATCTTCGGTCGATAAGTCTTCTGCCGAGTATCAGCAAGGTATTCGAAAAAGTTATCAATAGAGCTCTGTCTAAGTGGGCAGAGGACAATAATATCATACCGGACAATCAGTTCGGTTTTAAGGCGGGACATGACACTATTCATGCCGCGTCGAAACTCGTTTCTGATGTCCAATGGAACAAATCTAAGAAGCAGTGTACGGGTGCCTGTCTGGTTGATCTGGAGAAGGCCTTCGACACCGTATGGTTAGAGGGTCTTTATCTAAAGCTGACCAGACTTGGCATTAGTAAACCACTGTTATATATGCTTTATGATATGCTCAATGGCAGAAAGTTTGTTGTCAAAAGTGGCAATGTAACTTCTGCCACAACCTTTAATATTAAAAATGGTCTTCAGCAGGGAGCGGTCAATTCGCCGATTCTATTCAGCATTTACACCAGCGATCTGATAAGTAGTCTAACTCAGGCAATTGCGTATGCCGACGACCTGATTGCGTACAGAACAGCTGCAAAAATCGAGGACATCAAGATTCTCTTGCAGAGTGACTTCGATGAGATTCAACGATATTGTGATGACTGGAAGTTGAAAATCAACTTTCAGAAATCAGAAACTATCTTGTTTAGGACTCCGTTGCGTGGAGCCACAAGGGATACGAGAAAGAACTGGCGCAAGCTGGTGATCGCAGGGCCAAATGGACATCCACTGGCGAGTAAAAGTGTAGTAAAGTACCTTGGCATCTGGATGGATCAGTATTTGTATTTCGACAGACATATAAATGCTGCTCTGGCCAGGGCTAGGGGAGCCTTTGCCCTGACGAAACGGTTGTTTTATAGCAGCCGGCTTGACAGCAGGGTGAAGGTGATTTGCTACATGGCCCTTATCCGGCCGATGATTGCCTATGGATGCCCGGTTTGGTTCAACGTTGCCCCATCTCAAATGGAAAAGATTCGGGTGTTTGAGAGGCAGTGTCTTCGACGCTGCCTTGGATTGCACAGAACACCAAAGTCGGAGTACAAACACTACTATTCCAACCTGGCTCTATACAACGGGGCCAACATAAACAGGATAGATAATTTCTTGCTGAAGCTTATTCGAGGTCACATTGCAAGAGCGATGTCCTCGTCTAACAGCTTAATTTTCGGGGCTTACTACCCCAACAACGAATACTACGAGAGTGTGCGTCTAAGCGGCTTTATTCCGCCCGATGCATTCCTCCACCTAGACAGTCGAGGGCTGATCCAGGATAGAGCGGCGGTTCCGCTAATCTACCACGTCGGCCGTAGAACTGTAGATCGGCGGCTCCTTTACAGTCGAGACGTCCTCGCACAAGACGGAGCTGAGCACCTTCGGTTCAGTAGGACTGT
This sequence comes from Dasysyrphus albostriatus, assembly GCA_946251815.1. Lineage (NCBI taxonomy): Eukaryota > Metazoa > Arthropoda > Insecta > Diptera > Syrphidae > Dasysyrphus > Dasysyrphus albostriatus. The sequence goes on along the minus strand of OX276337.1, from coordinate 28,318,357 downwards.
GCCCGAACGGGACCGAAGAGATAGGGTAAGGCAGGAGAACCAGTTCTGGTGGTTGAAAAACGAAGATGAAGTTCCTTCAGACATTTAATAGTTGACCTTGCTATTTTCTTTTGTATGGCCGACTTACATGGGTTTAGGTAATTAGTTTTAAGTAGGGACAGTCAGGGTGGCACCAAAAAAAAAAAAAAAAAAAAAAAAAAAAAAATATATATATATATATAAAATCAACAAAAATACAAAAAAAATTATAAAACCGGAAAATGCTTGCTGTGGCTGTTCTAGTTTGTAAGTAGTCTGTATGTAGCTTATAAGTAGGTAGTAACTAGTTTATAATTAGTTGTAAATAGTTTTAAGTAGCTTTAATTAGTTTTAATTAGCTTTAATTTAGTTTTATGTAGTTTGTAAGTTTTATATAAAACCATATAAAAATAAAGACAATGATACCGAGTTTTTTGTAAATTCTTCTCGGTAAAAAATAAAACCGACCTGGATTTAGTATTAAGATAGTTCTTAGGCCGAAAGGCATTAGTATTAAGTTATTATAGTTTAACTTAGAGCGCCCGACTAGGGCCAGTAAGTTAGTTTTAAGATATCGATAAGTAGGCTAGTTTTTATGAATTTTTGTCTAGCTTTAAGATAGTTTTAAGAAAATGGAAAAATGGAAAATAAAAATGAATTTCAAAAAAAAAAAAAAAAAAAAAAATACATCCACTCATCGAAAACATGAAAAATAGGTGCCTTCTAGGTGGGCTTAAGAGCTATTTTTGAAAGTACATATTCAGTTTTTCAAATATTTTTAATTTATAAAAGAAAAATTTATTTTGGTTTCTGAAATCTTCAAATTGTTAACCCGTTTTTGAGATATCGAATTTTCAAAAAAAAAATTAATTTTTTTTTTTAAAAATTCAAAAACTCTATTTTTCATAAATTTGATAAACAATATTTTTTAGTGTTGTTTGAAATTTGTAAATAAAAAAATAATTTAAACCTGCTAAGCCGATAGTGAGAAAATTAGAAAAAGCGTTCTATATGAGAAGTACTTGTAATAAGATCTATTTATAATTTTTATAATTTTTAGAACTATATCGAACTGAATTTAGCATGCTTAAAAGTATATTTGAAATCGTAGGAGCCGTTTCTAAGAAAAAAATATTTTACGTTATTTTTTCATAAGATTAAAATTTTGTCTTAAAATACCTTAAAAAAGTGTAGAAAAACCTTTAAATAACGAGTTGTATTAAAATCTACAGTTTAGTTTTCCCTATATTTGATTTTCAAAAAAACACTTGAAAATTTTTAAAATATTTTTTTTTTTTTTTAGTAAAGAAATTTAGTAAAGAAAAAAAATATTGAAATTAAAATATCCGTTCTGAAGATGATCGAAAAAAAATGGTTCTTTGGGAGGATTTTTTGAAAAATTATTTTGCAAGATAGCTTTTACCAAAAGAAATTTATTGATTTTTTCCCATAAGGGAAAAACCCCCAGAAAATGCATTTTTGCATCATTTTTTGCATTTTTTCCATATTGCGGCACGAAATTTTAGTCACAAGCCTCAGATTCGGATTTGACACCCCAGAAAACATAAAAGAACCTTTTTGAGCACAAATTGGCTGGACTATAAGCCTTAGGCCTTAGCCGAACAGACAAACAGACAGACAGACAGAATTTCGCGACCCACTCTTTTGGTGTTATCTATTATCGTAGGACTGTCATGTCAAAGGTCTGGGTTCGATTCCCGGCCACTGCCCGCTAAAAACAGAAATGTTTTTTCCAAGGTACTGCCTCTTGCGAGGGACTGACAAGTCCTCCAAGAGTACACTTGTCATAAATAAATGCTTCTCATTAGCCGTTCGGACTTGGCGAAAAATTGTAGGTCCCTTCCATTCCTGCCAACAACACGCACACAGAAATGGTTGAGAGTTGTAAGTCACTAGGCCTTGGTTCTTCACGAGCTGTTGTGCCACCAAATTTATTTATTTATTAGTGTCATGGTTGATTGTTATCTTGAAATTTTTTATCGGCACAAATCCAAAACTTGCTCTTAATACCTTTATCGCAAGCAAAAATCAAACATGGCGTATCGAGATTTTGTCACGAAAAATCGGCTGTCGTCACATTTCTTAAAATCGATGCATTTTTACGGCGCTGATGTCAGTCAGAAATTGTTGAAAGTTTGTTCCAGATCTTTTTTCATTATAAGGCCTAATTAACAGTTTCCATGCTCAAAAAAAATCTATGCAAATATTTTCGCATGTCAAAAATTATTAAGGTGAAAAAGAGAAATTATTTGTTGCGTGATAGGTTTACAGTTTCACACTTAAAAAAATATTGTTGTCATGGAATGACATGCAAAACAATGGACCGCTAATTGTTTTGCATGCGAAAAATTATGTGGTGAATAAAATATATTTTTTTGGATGGTCAGTTCACACTTAAAAAAAATAAATATATTCACCTCAAGACAAGAAATGGTTTTTGCATTCAAAAATAATTGTTTTCCATGTTTAGGCTGTAAACCAATATAAATTAAGGGCAAATTAATGACTGAATGGATGGCTTAAGCCAAGGCAAACACTTTTAGCCTTGAATATTATACAATATGGTGTTCGAAATAGGTTTAAAATTTTAATTTTTTGTTTGCATGGGAACTGTACTATACGTAAAGCCTAGCTAACAGTGCCCAATGCGAAAAAAATCAAAAATTTCAAAACAATTGTCCACCTCTTCTTTGCACCAAATCGTATTAAATTCAAGGCAAAAAATGTCTGCCTTGGCCTTAGCCACCCATTGAGTCATTAATTAACCCCAGATTAATAAACTTTAGGTCTTAAATGGAAAATAAATATTTTTGAATGCATTTGCATGAATGCCTTGTGGTGAATATATTTTTTTTGTTGGAAGTGTAAACCGACCATCAAAAAAAAATGTTCTCACCACTCTTTTTTTCGCATGCAAAACAATTACCGGTCCATTGTTTTGCATGACATTTCATTGCAGCAATGTTTTTTTTTTGCATGAAACTGTAAACCAATCATGCAAACAAGCAATTAAGCATTTCACCTCAATTATTTTTGACATGTGAGAATATTTGCATAGGTTTTTTTTTTCGCATGGCAACTGTTAACTAGACTTAACTCAAAAAAAATTTAATTAAAATGGCGTATCGAGTTTTTTTACAAGTACTTTTTAATTATATGGTGAACAAAAATAAAATAAAAATGAAATATCGAAAATTTATCATTTTCTAACGAAAAATCGATTACTATTATATTTTTCAAAATCAAACCATTTTTACGCCGCTCTGTTAAAAGTATGATATTCAAATTGATTGCAACGTTCAGGGTCATTGCGTTCTATTAAGATATGTCCATCCAGTGGGGCTGGACTTTGGCGGAATCTAGTTTCAATAGATTAGTGAATGAAACAGGTGAGAGCCTTGGAGGACTTAGGTAACTGAAACTGATAAAAAGAATGGACGAATATAGTTAAAATCACAATAAAATTGGTAATAATCTTAACAAAAATTGGTTAAAATCTCGAAAGTATCCGGTGTTAATCAGATTAGAGTAGAACTGGCACAAATCCGGTTATAATCTCAGTAGTTGCAATTGCAGTTTAACAGGTAAAATTCTCGGGTGAATTCGGTAAATATTACAGTAAAATTTAGTAAAACTGTTGAAAATTTCAAAAAAAAAATCCTAGAAAAATCCAGTCAAAATCTCAGTTAAATTATTAAAAATCTCAGAAGAATCTCATAAACATCGCACTAAAACTTGTAAACCTAGAAAAAATCCGGAAAGTATTTCAGTTCTCAGTAAAACTGGTAAAAATTGTAATGAAACTAATAAAAATATTGGATAAATCCGGTAAAAATCAAGGCAAAACTGGTAAACAAATCAAAAACTACAAAAAATTTCAGGCGAATATTTTTAAAATCAAAGTAAAACTTGTGAAAATCTCTGACAAATCTAGTAAAATTCTTTGTAAATCATGGTAACAAATTTTGGACGAATCCTTTAAATATCGCAGAAAAACTGATAAAATTAACAGACGAATCCGTTAAAATTCGTAGTGCAGCAAATACAAAGTTTGGACTTATCCGGTAAAAATACCAGTAAAAATTGTAAAGATGACAGTTTAACTGGTAAAAATCTTGTACAAATCCTGTAGAAATCACTGTTCAACTGGTTAAAATCTCGAGTGAAACTGATCAAAGTATATCTCAATCTAATCTCAGATGAATCCCGTAAAAACCCAGTAAAATTGGTAAATCTAGCAAAAATCCGGTAACTATCTCAGTTCTCAATCAAACTGGTAAAAAAAAGCAGTGAAACTAATAAAATTTTCGGACGAGCCTGATAAAAATCAATGAAAAACTGGTAAAAATCTCGGACAACCCAGGTAATAATCTCAATATAAAACTTCAGACGAATAAGGTTAAAATCACAGTAAGACTGGTGAAAATCTAAGACGAATCCGGTAATAATCTTCGTAAAATATGGTAAAAATGTCAGATGAATCCAGTTAAAATCACAGTTAAATTGGAACTAAACTAAGTAAAACTGCTAAAAATCGCAGCAAAACTGATAAAAGTCACAAATGGAATTTGAAAAAATTACAATAAAACTGCTAAAAACCTTTGAAAAACCGGCACTTGGTCCCTTTTTCCTTTCAAGACCCCTTACCACTCGCTGGGGGGGGGGGGGGAGTCTTTAATTTATCGGACTGCCTGTGCTATGGTTGAAGGTGGTTTTGATATTTTCTTCAGCTTCTACACGATTTAATGTTTATTTTCAGTTTCATTATCCAAAAGTTAAATAAACCATCCAAATACAGTTTTTTCAAAAATCCCAAATGTTATACCCATTGTCCTTCAAACCTTAATTATATGCTACTTAACCCTTTCTTTTTGATATTAAAATTATTCCATTCTATTGTTCCATGACCGAGAATAAATGATTCCTCGCTGTTTGCTGTCAGCGAAAATCTCCACCCAACGTTTAAGTCTTAATTCTGATCATCAAAAAAAAAATAGAAAAAAAAATAAATAAATAAAACACAAAACATTTATTCCTGCTCCGAAAGAAAAACAAACGAATCAAGTGGGATTAGTGTTGTTTCCCTTAAAAGGATTTAATTGAAATTAAAATTAAATTAAACGAAAAATACAAAAAAAAAAAAAAAAAGAAAAATAAAGATATAAATACGTTTTCTTCAAAATAATACAACAACAACAGAAAAAAAAACTCACAAGACCCATAAAGAAATGAAGAAAACCCCACTTTTGTTCTGCGCCCAGGATGGAATTATTATTATTATTATTTTTTTTTTGTATAAATTTTACCCCAGGAATTACAAGGATGAAGGTGTATTTCATCCCGCTTGGCAATCCTTTTTCTCATCAGTTTGCTTGGTCTCATTAAATTCTCGCAGGGTGCTCCCAACGCACTGTTTGAATAAAAATAATAGGAAAATCCTATTTAGCATTTGGAGAAAATCCCGCCCGCCACTCGATTTTTGGTAGAATAATTTCATGAGGCTTTCCGCATACAATTAAAAATGCGAATAAGTATATTTTTGACAAACAAAACAATTCAAGAAGTTTTATGAATATATTCCTTCAGAAAGGTTAAGGCGAAAATTAACCCCAACCTTCATCATCTTCTTTTTATTTATAGACAAACACATGTCATTTTGAAGGCTTAAGGCAATGATAAGTGCAAAATGCCTTTCGACACATCTTCATCCCGGTTTTTGAAATGATGCGAAAGGGTAATGTTGTAGAAACATCTTCGTTGAAATACATTGTTGTCTGATGTTTACTTATGCATTTGGTAATGGTGTCAATAATCTTCTTGTGGAATTTATTTAAGGGTTCCTTATCCTTTGGTTGCTTTCAACCAAACCATCAACCATCTTAGAAAATTTTGTTAGATGCTATCAAATAAAAGATACTTACTTCATACAAGCATCTTCTTGTGAATAGTCTCATGCTTCATTTGTGGTTGAATAATCGTGTGAAATCTGGCAAATTTATTCTTCATTCTGTTTGGTTGAAGGTGTTGCTTTTGAGGGCGTTTAATTCAAGACGTTTATACCTATATGTACTTAATTGAACCAGATGGTGCTTTATTTTTTTGTTAAAACTCTTGCAATCATTTAAACTAGTTAAGAACTACTTAGGAGAAACATTGAGATACATAGTTTTCATGTTTTTATATTTTTAGGAAATTGATACCAAATTCAAAATGGCTGTGAACCGCACACTTAATTTGCGGTTATTGCAATACTTAATTCAATATTTTGGCAATAAAAAATCGTTTCATAAAAAAAAGTTTCATTCTTCCTCGTTTTTATTTTTCGTCTTTTCAAAATATTTGTTTTAAAACTGCTCTCATTTAAATATTGCTTTCAGTTTCATTATAAAAAAGCTAGACTCGACTCGACTCTACTTAACTTAACTCAAATTGAATCAAATCGACTCAACTCGACTTAACTATACACAGCTTAACTCAACTTGACTCAACTCGAATCATCTCTAACCAAATCGACTCAAATCGTCTCAAATCGACTCAGCTCGACTCTACTTAACTCAACTCAAATTGAATTAAATCGACTCAACTCGACTTAACTATACACAACTTAACTCAACTCGATTCATCTCTTATCAAGTCGACTCAAATCGCCTCAATTCGAGTCACCTCAACTCAATTCTACTCAACTAGACTTATCTCGACTCAACTTGATTCAGTTCAGTTCAGTTCAGTTCAGTTCAGTTCAGTTCAGTTCAGTTCAGTTCAGTTCAGTTCAGTTCAGTTCAGTTCAGTTCAGTTCAGTTCAGTTCAGTTCAGTTCAGTTCAGTTCAGTTCAGTTCAGTTCAGTTCAGTTTAGTTCAGTTCAGTTCAGTTCAGTTCAGTTCAGTTCAGTTCAGTTCAGTTCAGTTCAGTTCAGTTCAGTTCAGTTCAGTTCAGTTCAGTTCAGTTCAGTTCAGTTCAGTTCAGTTCAGTTCAGTTCAGTTCAGTTCAGTTCAGTTCAGTTCAGTTCAGTTCAGTTCAGTTCAGTTCAGTTCAGTTCAGTTCAGTTCAGTTCAGTTCAGTTCAGTTCAGTTCAGTTCAGTTCAGTTCAGATCAGTTCAGTTCAGTTCAGTTCAGTTCAGTTCAGTTCAGTTCAGTTCAGTTCAGTTCAGTTCAGTTCAGTTCAGTTCAGTTCAGTTCAGTTCAGTTCAGTTCAGTTCAGTTCAGTTCAGTTCAGTTCAGTTCAGTTCAGTTCAGTTCAGTTCAGTTCAGTTCAGTTCAGTTCAGTTCAGTTCAGTTCAGTTCAGTTCAGTTCAGTTCAGTTCAGTTCAGTTCAGTTCAGTTCAGTTCAGTTCAGTTCAGTTCAGTTCAGTTCAGTTCAGTTCAGTTCAGTTCAGTTCAGTTCAGTTCAGTTCAGTTCAGTTCAGTTCAGTTCAGTTCAGTTCAGTTCAGTTCAGTTCAGTTCAGTTCAGTTCAGTTCAGTTCAGTTCAGTTCAGTTCAGTTCAGTTCAGTTCAGTTCAGTTCAGTTCAATTCAGTTGGTGGTTGAGCTGAGTTCAGTTCAGTTCAGTTCAGTTGGTTGAGTTGAATTTGAGGTTTATTTATGGTTGAGATGAGGTTGAACTGAGGTAGGGAATAAGGACATGTTTTGTTTTTTTTTTTAATAAATCGAAACCACTATAATTGTAGGTAAAAATTGAGAAATCTTACCTATTTGTTGCTAAAATTGTGTCTACTCTATATGATCTATTTTATCGATTCAGCATTGCAAGTTTTTAAAAGCAAACCAAAGCCCAAACTTATAAGTTTAAGAAACCAGTTAAATAAATTCAATCTTATTCAGTATTTTTCCAAGGACCTGTTCATTATATTCAATAAGACTGAAAGAGAAAATTAACGTACTGGAAAAATATACTTTATTTTGGATAGCTCAATTAAAAAAATAATCTAAATTCTAGAATCTATATAAACAAAACCAAGAACCAAAACATTAAATGTGCCTCATTAACCTACTAATTGCACTAAGCCATAGAAAAACGATGTCCTTGTTTGTTTTGCCAAATCTGATTTGGTAATAATTTCAATTATAAGCTCATTCCCTTTGTATTGGTCGTCATTCATCAATAAACCCGTAATAGGAATAAGTCGTAGAAGATACTTACAATTGGAATCCTTTTCTAAGCGCTTCGTCTAATAAAAATAATTCAAATGACTGAACTTGTGTTTCTTTTGGTGGTCCCCAAGAATATTTCCGCCGTTGCTTGGCCCCATCCAAAAGGATTTTGTTAAATTTATACCTACCAACAGCCAAGGAGCTGTAGCAGATATTTTGGCAGCATCCTCTTGCCAAATGTGCATAATCCTTTTCCGTCTTAAGACACAAAATGAAATGACCGTCACGAATTGTGTTCTAGCTTCGATTTGCCAGCATTGTGCGCGGAGACCTATGGCTGTTTGATTACAAAAAAAAAATTATCTCTGGGCGAATAAATTTAAGGACGATTTGTTGGCATTAGACAGTCGGTCGAGTCTGCTTGCTGGAATTAAGAATTTTCTAATTAAACGGTCTTCGGTTATGCCATGCATAGCTGGAAAAGGGGTAACCCCTTTTTCTGTTTCTGAAGAAAAGATGGTGTTTGCTGGTAGAGGAGTGGTGCGGTGTTGCACTGCTGGGGTGCTGCCATAAAAACTGTCCCATCATCCCGAATAGCCCTAGTTGTTTCAAGGAAAATAATTAGTCCATAAATCGAATCGAGCGCGAAGAGAATTTTTATCCTTGTTTTTCTTTTTCTTTTTTTTTTGAAGAAAGTTTGGTGCTCTGAATAAGGATTTTTTTCGTCTTCTTTTGTTGGTTGCAAAATAAGATATTATGACTGTGTTAAAGTTGCACGTAGTCTAATAACAATTTTAAGTCCTTCGTTGAACACAATTTTCCCATTCTTCCAGAATTCGTGAGTCCTGAAAGAGGGTTTAACTTTTTTTTTCCTTTCTTTCGTTTGTCATGATATTTGTTCTATTTACTTAAGATGGCCGTTTTAATGAGGCGTGCTCATCAAGAATATTACAGACAGAATAAAGAACAGATTATGAAGTGGAAGAAGGTTTTTTAAGTTTTTTTTTCTGTGATTTTTATTTTATTTTTAATCTTTCGTTTGCTTAGGTTTGAGATGTTGGGTGGTTGGGGATCTTTTGAAGTTCTTACTTTTTTTGACAACGTAATAACATAATGAGATGTTGTTGTTTTTTTTGTTGAAATTGTTTATAAAGCTTTTTGAAATTTTAAAAGTTATCGATTATTTTGTTTTTCTATTTACATTGCTCTACGAATCTACAGCAAGATAATTTTTGTTTTTGAGATAAATAGAAATATGGACATAGCTATAAATTAAATTACCACTGAGGAAAATATTTAATTTTTGTCTATGTATAAATTTTAATAATTTATCACATGTTCAACAAATATACATTCGTAGGTACATATATACATTTACACCGTCTGCATTCAATGGAAACTCCAGGAGTCCATTTTTGTTTTTCAAAATTGGATTTCCGCCATATTTAATCAAATATGTATTAAAATTCATGTTAAAATCAAAAGTCAATAATAAATAAAAAAAATAAATTTGGAGGCACAACAGCTCGTGGAGAACCAGGGCCTAGTGACATACAACTCCCAACCATTCCTGTGTTGGCAGGATTGGAAGGCCTACAATTTTTAGCAGAGTCCGAACGGCTAGATGAGAAGCACTTATTCATGACAAGTGTACTCTTGGAGGATTTGTCAGTTCCTCGAAGGAAGCAGTATCTCGGAAAAATATCGCTCGAAATATTGATTACTCTTAATTTTAGCTCCCACATCTTACTTCAAATATTTGTTAAAATCCTTTAGGTAAATTTTGAAATAAGGTTATCGCAGAAAATATGGGACAAGGGCGTACACATGATTTTGATCAGGAAGGAGGGAGGGTTCGGTAAAGAATTCTAGTTTAGAGATGTATTTGAAAGAAGACGAACTGCTTAATGTACGAAATATTACTATTTTGATTAGGCCTAGCAAATAGACCTCACCTTGAAAAAGAAATTACTGGTTTTTGCAAAGCAAAGTTCACATAAAGAAATGGAAAACAAAAACAAAAAGTAAAATCAATATGGTTTTTTGCCATTGTCTAGGAAATTTTGACTTTTTTTGCAATTGAACTTTTTCATTTTGACTTAAATCGAAAAACGCAAGAATAATACAATTCCCACCCTTTTTGTATTTGTAATTAATGTTTTTATACTTACTTACTTATCCGGCCCCCGATCCATGGAGGGTCTCTGTCTGAGATATTTTGGTCTTCCATCGGTTGCGGTCCCTTGCAGGCTCCATGTCATCGACACCAAGCGTTCTCGCGTCTGAAACCGCCTGATCCCTGTAGTGGTTGTCCTGAACCAGGAATTCGAAGATTTTTTTAGCTGGAGCATTGTTGTCCATTCGATCCATGTGGCCGAGCCAGTGTAGTCGACTTGTCTTGGCTCTTTGCCACACCATGGTACAACTCGTATAATTCACGATTGAATCTTCTCCTCCATTCGCCTTCCTCGCATATTGGACCAAATATCCGCTGAAGAATTTTTCTCTCGAAAGTGCCCAGTATCAATTCCCCTTTTTTACTTATCTTCTAGCACTCGACGCCGTAAAGTAGAACTGGTCTTTCGGGAAAGGAGTTTTGAACCCATTTGTTTGGCTAAACCGAAGTAGCAGTGGTACGTTAGGGTAATTCTTCGTCGGATTTCCACTAAGGTGTCATTCGTGGGGTTGATGTTTGTTCCGAGGTAGGTGAACTCCTTGACTACCTCGGAACTACTGCTACCTACAGTGACGTTTTGTCCTAGGCGATGGACACTTTGTTTTGTCCTCATTCACTTCAAGACCAACGCGTTTTACCTGTCCATCAATAGCTTTAAATGGTTCCAGTACTTTTTAGTAGTACTTTTTGTTTTTGTTTTTATAAATGTGTTAAAGGCCTACACTATAAGAGACAATTCAAACAAACATAAATTTGACTAAATTTCTTCTCAGATGTAAGGTATTTTTTTAATTGATGAAAATTCAGACCCTGTTCTCCATTTGAAACAGAAGATAAAATGCACAACTTGGTCGCACGTACTTCCTCTTTAATTCAAGAGGCTGTAGAATTAAGAAAGTTATATATAAGAACATTGGCCCAGGAAAGTAAGACAAAAATTGGAAAAAATACGAAAAAATTCCAACAAAGCTGAATTTTTGTGGAGAGCTTTGTTTTGACGTCTAAAGCGTTTCCTGAAAAATTCCGTAAATTGCCCAACTAACAATTTAGCTTGTATGTATAAGGTAAAATTTTTCGAATTTGGCAAGTAATAGCTTGTATAGAGCTTGTTTAAGGCAATCTTGAGCAAGCCAAGAATTTTCCACCTGAAATTTTAACAAATAGCTGCTATAAGGTCTTAAAATATGAGCTACACAAGCTTTATACAAGGCTTGTAAATATAAGTTATAAATGGCTTGTATAATGCCTTCCAAAGTTGGTTACTGAAAATGTTTAAAATTTTAGCTGCTATAAGGCTCTCTACGACAAGACATTGTAAACAACTTGTATAAGGCTTGTTTGTAAAGGCCTTATACAAATTTAAATAATCAGTGAAGATCAACAAGCGTGTCGTATAATATATTGTGCTTATAAAAAATCAGATTAAAATAAATGAGAACGATAAGTACCCATTGAATATGGTAGAACAGAAAAAAAGTGCTTACAGTAACATTGAACTTTTAAGCAAAACTTAAAAATTAATAACTCATGGCAAACATTTAAAAGATCTGCAACCTACCAAAGACAAGTGAAAAAAAATAGAGAAGCAATTTTTAAAACAGCCAGAGAACATTCAAGAAGATTGGAAGAACAAAGAACAGATATTGGATGCGCACAAAAAAATACAATGAAATAAAATGCAATAAAAATACAACATCAGAAAAATAAAATAAAAAACCGATAAAAAAATATATTTTTCTTATTTCAGAATCAGTTTTGCGAAAAAAATTTTGTTCTCTCGATGGATTGCTTATGCAAAATAAATATAGCTAAGGCCTTATATAAACATCCAAGGCAAGCTATTGGCAAAAGTTGTCAAAATGGCTTTCGCAAGGCCTTATATAAACATCATGCATGCTTTAGCTTGTTCAGCCAAGCTAATAGCAGTTCATGAAAAACTATTTGCTGCTATAAGACCCGCCTACAAAAGTCTTATGGCAGTTAATTAGCTTGCGTAAATGCGCCAAAATGACTTTCATAAGGCCATGTACGATTTGAGTTTGGCTACATCTCCTCTTTTTAAAAAACCAAGTTTTTGGGGTGCCCGGGGTTAGAGGGAAGACCGCCATTTTGAAAAACAAAGTGATTTGGTTTTTGTTAAACACATCGATGAAATTTCCTTTTTCAACAAAATCATAATAAAAGTAATATGTACAGTAAAATTATCTAAAAAACGAGCTATTAACAAATTCTGTACATTTATTAACCTTGAAGCTATAGCGTGTCAAAGTAAGACTATTGAGTTTGTACTGTAAATAGACAAATAACGATATGTTGTTAATATCTAAAAATCTGATGGATGAATATTAATGCTCATGAAATTTTGGACCAAAGAGATTATGACACTTTTTTCGAAAGAGCAACAGATTTCGAGAAAAACTTTTATTTCTTAAATATCGTTTTGTTTAATTTTTGAAGAAAAAAAACTTTATAAAAAGGTTTTTAGAAAGTTTGCTATTTCTTAAATCATTATTACGATTATGAGAAAAACGCACAAAAAGCATTGCATTCAAATGGAATCTACTGCACTTTTGGTCTTAGGATAATACAAAAATAATTATGCAACAAAATTAATCCAAGAAACAATAATTTTTAAATTCTATCTTTGAATAAAGTCATTTCTATTCTTTTTGAGAACCATCTGGCTATGGGCTTGTTTTGTTGACAATTTTGACCATTGACGTTATACAATTTTAAAAAAAATTTTATTTTGTCAAACAAATACTTTCAACAATAACTTATAAAAAAGATTAACTTTTCTCTACTTGAAAAGGATTTTAAGACCCCTGTCATGTTAGCAGCTCTTTTGTTATTTATTTTTCCCATTCGCCCTCTTAAATCTCACATCATCGCCATCATTACAAATTTTAATATTTTTCAAATGTATTGTTTTTTTTACACTAATTTCAACAAAAAAAAAAAAAACTAAATCGCTGTGGTTTCTATGACCATGTATAGATAAATCATCCACGGACTTATTCTAAAAAAAACATTTAATGAGGGATGGAATATTAAGAACTTTCACCCACCCCAATTGATACACTGAGATTTTTTTACCCAAAAGAAAAAATTAACTCCCATTTTAATGGTTTCTCTCGGTGATGATGAGGTCCTTTGAATTTGAATATTTTTATAATCCCGCCAAGATCGACTCTCTAACAACAAGAGGAGGATTACACTTGTTCGAATTCAAATGTCAGAAGTGATGAATAAATATTCGCGATGATGAGGGAAACTGCCATGCCGCCACATCCGGCATTAATGCCTGCTCTGAGATATGTTTTTTTTTTTTCTCCATTGTTGATTCCATTATACAAAAGGTCCATCTGAAGATTCTGCAAACTTTGAGCAATAACCTGGGTTGAAGATGGTCTGTTTTATCAAGAGTCTTAGGATTAAGACTCTTAAAAGTAAAAATAATAACAATATAAAAAAAATTTCATGGAAAAGGACTAAGGAAATACAAAAATTATTAATGATGGTTGAGCTCCTCCACCATCAGGATATCTGCGCTACAAAAAAATAAATATTTTTTCAATTTATCACGTGCCGCGGTAGAATGCTTTTACCTATGTTATAGATACGCGTTTGATACTTAGTGGACCAAACCTAAAAGGATTACTTCAATTAAGGATTCCACGAGTTTTATTTATATAATTTTTTTCAAAAGGATAGCTACTTTACTTGAGAGATGTTTTTTTCTTTTCCTATTTTCATCCCCAGTCTCCTTTACTGATTCTCAATTTCAAATCAAGTAAAGAAACAAAAACCGACGTTAAAAATTATACAAATAATCATAAAAAAGACCACAGCAAGGACTATTCGCTCAATTTGATAAAGCACCGTCTTTCAAATACACCACCGTGCGTCGTCGGTAGGTCGTCGTCGTTGGGCGTGTTTTTCTTTGCTTCTCCTTCCATTTTCCCAAACAATAAAAAATCTTTGTTTTTTCTGCCTTAGCAGAGGAATACACCCAAAATTAACAAAATATAATGGAATAAATTTAAAAAGCCTGTTTTTTTAGGGTGAAGAGAAAAATATCTTAAGTCCTGGTTAATCCTTCTTGTAATAAGCAAGCTATCCCAGTTAAATTCATTTCTTTCAAGTGGTTTGGTATTCTTGCATAATAATTCTCTCTGCCTTGATTTTTCTTGTCGGTGGGTTGAGCCCATTGGTCATGGTTGTTTAAGGGCTTTTCGATTAATTTTTTTTACCAGAATTTTGAAATTATAAATACAAACTGTGTTTTCAAGAAGCTATACGACACATTTTTCATGAAACTCATTTAAAAAGCAATTTTAAACTTAATTTTTTAGCGATTAGAAGGGCAAACAGTGACAATATTTTAAGGTTTTCTAAATTAGAAAAACCAAGGTTAAAAGTGGGTTTGCTTGCAATTTATTTAGAAAAATGTTTATTTACTGTTTTAGAATATGTACATAAATAATGTATTTTGCTTTAATTTTGTTTCTACCTAGTTAAACAAGAATTTATATGTATCTGAGAATTTGATTTGGCAAAACCTGCCACAGATTTGAAACTTAATGATAATAAAATTTGTTTGCTTTTTTGCAGCATAGTTTTAGGCGTTCTAAAGGTAGTACATTATTTGGACAGAAGATATTGTCTTGTTTTAGGAAAGCACATCCGCTTGGAATTCCATAAACATGGATGACGTATTAAAATAGCTTTTCAAATTTGAATCTATTTAAAACTAATAAATTTATACTACATGCACATGGAAAGATATTCTTGAATGAAAGAAATATTTATTTAATTTTTTTTACAAAAAATCAACTTTCTTTTTGGATACTTATCGAAAACTGTTAAGTTCAAATTTTGAACAAGAGGTTCATGTTGTAGGTAGATCCAAAGAAAGGCATAATCTGTTTGTTCCTTTACTTTGAATTTCTGTGATTTCTGTGATTTCTTTGAATTTCTGCGCTTTTTAGTCCAAAGCTCTATCAATAAAACCCAATTTTGACATAAATTTGTTCTAAACATCACAGAAATTCGAGGTAAAGGAACACACACATAATGTGTGAAACTGCAAAATAAGATCTGAAAGAGTATTATGAGAGTCTTTATTTGCGGTAATGGGAGCAAACAGCTTTAGAGTTCATTTAGGAAATTAAAGTTGATGGAATCCATAGAGAAGGTAGCCATATACTGAATGATATAAATAAATCTTGGTTAAAAGCTTGAAAAACAGTACAACACTCCTTCTAACCCAGTATTTGTGTCCAGGAGCTCCTGGAAACCTCAAAAATGTCAGTTGTTTTCTAATTAGTGAAGGAATAACCGTGTTAATTTGGTCCAAAGGGGCGAATTGACTAGTTGAAAATAACTTCAAATTGCAAAAATATTTATACGGGCGATTCTTTACTCTGTCAAGTACGATTTCTTTTATCAAAAATTTTCAAAATATAAACCCATTTATTTTCACAGATGGAAGATAAAATTAAATGCTGGAAAGACAAAATCAATCTTTTTCACCAAAAAAAGAAAGCGATTATATCTTCCCAGCAACGAGCTAGAGGTCAACAGGACTTTTGTAAAATGGGAGTCAAATGTGCAATATCTTGGAATCAATCTTGACAATCGTCTTGTTTTCAATGAACATATTAATAAATCTATAAAAAAGGTTAATATCGCAATTAAAATGCTTTATCCGCTTATACATCGTAAATCTCTTCTAAGCAAAGAAAACAAAATTATTATTCACAAGGTTGTCTTTCAATCAATTTTGTTATATGGATGTCAGGTATGGGGTAACTGTGCAATGTGCCACTTAAAAAAACTTCAGGTATGCCAAAATAAAGTACTGAAAATGATGCTCAACTTACCGTGGCATCATTTGACTATTGATCTTCATAATCAAACAGGTGTTGAATTGATTTGTGAAAGAATTCAAAAGTTAAGCAACAATTTTTTAACAAACTGTGATATTTCTGATAACCCTTTGATTGTCGAGTTAAATGTCTAATGAAAATTTCATATTAATTAGTGCATTATTTATTCTTTCCACTGTTATTTATTAATCAGTTAATAAGTTCTTGTAGTTATTTATTTATATATTTATTTATTTTGCAATTAAATTATTGTTTTTATTCAAATTTGTTTATTTATTTATTTATTTGTTCAGTTAATTTCTATATCTATTTGAATTAATGTATTCATTTGTTCCTTTCATGTATCTATTTAATTATTATGTTAAATGTTATTTATTTATTTATTTATTTGTTCGTTTACTCATTAAATTATTTATTTATTTATTTATTTACATATTTATTTATTTATTTATTTATTTATTTATTTATTTATTTATTTATTTATTTATTTATTTTTCTTCAACTTTTTGTAACTACATATTTATTGACTTATGTTATTTATTTATTTATTTACTTTCTTGTAATTTATTCAGTTACTTATTTCTCCATTTATTTTTTTTGTTAAAATTTGTATTTTTTCTCAACAATTTTACCATTATCCTCCTAATAAAACCAATTTTTGTAAGAATATTTATCTAAATTTATTGATCTGTGATTTTTTTTTCTTTTATTTTATATTTAAATATTGTTAAATAGTTCTTTAGTTTTACAACGCATTCATAAATTTTTACTACTTTTTCTTTTTTTCTGTAAATTGAAGGTTTTTGTCAAAATTTTCCTTCAGAATTTAATTCTCTTGTCAGAATAAACTTATAACAATGTTAAAATCAATTATTCAGTAGAAAGATATAATAAACATATATATCAACTCTCTGTGTAAACTGAGCGGTAGCACCTATGTAATTTGTATTATTTAAAGAATGAAATAAAATATCTATCTATCTATAAACCCATTTGAAATATTTTCTGTTTTATTTTTGTTGCTTTACGAGTATTTAGTATCAAATCTGTTAAAGCATTTTTCTACAACTTTTTAAGAACAAATAATTTAGTGATAAGTTATTAAACTCGAACTACACAAAGATCGTCTGATCAGGGGTCACCAAAAGGTTTAAAACTAGACTTCATAGCACGATGACATTATTCTACGAACTGGATGCAAGAATTTCCAAAGTAAATAGAAAGAATCACCCGATTACAGAATCTGACGATTGAACTGCGGAGGGAATCTGACTCAATTTTGACTTTTGGCTCATACTAAAAATGACAAATTTGAGTCTGATTTCCTCCGCAGCTCATTTGTCTGATTTTGTAATCGGGTAAATATTGTTTTGAAACTCGCAGATGGATCCCCATAGCTGATCTTAATAAAATAAATACAATAATTTTTTGAAAAAAGCAAAGGTTTTTGTTTTAAATTCAAGTTGTGGAAATTGGTAATTCCATCTCTCATAAACAGCACCTCATCTGTCTAGACTATCCTTTTGAAGTGTATTGTTTCTTTCCTCAGCAATATAGCATTCTGCAGAATTCAGTACTCTACATCTCATCGTTGGTTCAATAAAAAAGGTTAAGTCTAGTAAATCCAGTTTTTTTAATTAGTTGCTTAAAACCATATGGTATGCAATAAAAAATATAAATGAAAGATCAAACTTGGGAAAACCCAAAAAAAGTGTTTTTCTTGGAAGAAAGTATTTTTTTATTTATAAAAAACTAAGGTATATGTCTGTTTTTTATTGAAAATTAATAAGAGAATTGAATTTTGAAAACAAATAATCTAGGTACTCAATAACATTTTTTTTTTTTTTATTTTGAGTTTGAACATTAATTTTTCAAAAACTATTTACTAACTCAACTTCATTTAAAATGCAAATAAAAGAAGTGATTTTTGGCTTTCCAAAAAGATGAAGTATTGTATTGCAATTAGATTACCGTTGTTTAAAAATATTTTTTTTCAGTTTTTAGTCAATTTTGTAGAAAATTGATCTTCCCACTTGAACGGAGGTAAAAAGACCCTTTTTCCATACAATTTTTTTCTTGTCTTATCCCAATCAACTCGCTTTAGCTGTTTGGCACACTTTTTACCGATCACCCTTTATAGAGTAGCTACCTACTATTTTCTTAAATTTTAAGGAAAATCTTCGAACAGCACAAAGTTCTTTTTTTGGGTAAAGCCAATGTTTGTTAACAATGTTTTTGGTTTCAAGCTATCTATTGCACAAACAAAGTATAACTGAAACCTAAGTAATGACAGTTTTATTTCCCAGATGCGTTTTTTTTTACTTATAAACGTTTTGTCATCTTAGCACAGAATGCATCTATTTGATCTATTTACAACGAGAATATGAGTACCTACTTCATTACAAACAGTTTTTCATTAAAATAAATCATAAGCCAAAAGATACGATTAAGACATTATCTTCAATGAAAAAATTGTTTGAGTGCTGATGAAAAAGATTCTTTAAAAAAAAAAAAATTAAAGCATTCACCAATTGCCGGCTAGTACAGATGATTATGAATTATTCAACCCACCCTCCCTGTGTCTGCGTGCTTGAATATATTTTAATTTTGATTAACACTTGCAAGGTGCACAAAACAAATACCGAAATAAACAGGCATCAGAGAAAAAAGGTAAGTATACGCCTAAGTGTATCACAATTCAAAAAACCCATATTTATTGGAATTTCTTAAGATTTGATCACGGATATTTAAAAATTCTACCTAAATAATTTCTTGCCTGAAGGGATTTGCAGCCTATATTTTTTTTCTGTTTTAGTGTTTTAGAAGAGATCTTCTTCTTTGGGAGAACTGTTACTGCAGTCCAGAGATATTTATTGAGTTCTACAGTTTATCATTAGAAACAACTGCTTAAAGTTTCGAAAAAGCTTTGCTTATATGGTTTCTATAACAGTGAATTAATCCTTATGAGCTTTTTTGATCACTTCCCTATTTTACAACAACACGTAGAATTTTGTACCTTTAGTATTGTTCGTAACCTCTTATTATTTATTCTTTATATAAATGTACCTGAATATGTTATTTTCCATTGAGTTGCTTGGTTTTGATTTTTTTGGAATGGCCGATATCTCTCCGTTCAGGCTGATGAGGCAATTATCTAAAAAAGTGATTTAAAACAGAAAAACAAATAGTGAAGAACAGTGGTAACATCTGGAAAAAAATCCTTTAGCTTCTCTTGGATTATAAATCCATTCTTCAATATACTTTTAGTATAAGCTTATTTTAAATAATAGTTTTTAAAAAATTCATTTCACAACAAACATTTTTGAAAATGAAAAATAAATAATATTTTTGTTAACTACTTTTGTTTCTACTTTAAATAGTACTAGGTATTTTTGTTTCTCTTGAGCATTAAATGATATTTTCAACTTTTCGTCAAATTCTGAAAACTATATTCTAAAAAGTCATTCAGTTTTTGATAAAAATTTAATAAATAATATATATAAAACTAAAAATTAGAATTACCAAATTTACTTCACTAATTCTTACAGTACGGGAAACATGTTGGGCAAATGATAAAAGACTTTGCATCAAATCTGGTAGTTGTGAGTTTTTGATCAGTTGTTTATGGCAAAGGTCTTTTTTTTTAGTAATACACGTTTTTGACCTTGAGCGCCGAACGCAACATTGTCAAAAATCAAAAATGCCGCGATTTTTTCGCGCTTCTTTCAATTATTGAGTATTTTCTCCCTCAAGGAATCATTATTAATATTGTTATAATTGTTTTTCTAGACCCAATGGTTTCTTAAATTCAGCTGTTCAAAAACAAGTAAATGCCAAATTTGTAATAACAAGTAGTATAGTAACAGACAGTGTGGTAAGAAATTAACTACTCTGAAAATGGTGAGGTGAACCTAGTTATTTTCAGTTTTTTTTTCAAAAACTCCTGTATTTGAGTAAAAAATTTTAAGAGCATTAAATATTTTAAGCAAAAATAGTGCAAAAGTACATTAAATGAAAAGAAAAGAATATATTTGAAAGATATTATTGTTTTATCAAAATTTTGTGTTTGGAAATTATGTTTTCTAAAACTATCAATCAAAATAAAGTTATTTCTGACCTAAAAGCAGCTAAAGGATTTTTCTCCAAATATAAATACTGTTCTTCAATATAGGATTTTCTGTTTTAGGTCACTTTTTTAGATATTTACCCCCCCCCCACCTGAACGGGGAAATATCCTTCCTATACTATTTATTTCTTCTTTTGAACAAATATACACGCTCTAGAGTTTTGAAGCATCTTTTGCCAAGCACAGTGTATTTTTCAATATTCTGTACTACTTATTGTTCTTCATTTATTTTTGACTAGTACATCCAGCCCTCGAAACTCGAGTGCTAATAGCACTACCGTCTAATTGAAAGACTCCTGGAAAATATATTGTACTCACTAAAGTTCTAGAAAACTTTATTTTTCGATACAAAATTGGAAAAATACCAACTTTTAGTTTTATTTTTTAAGAAACTAATAGAAATTAAATTTAGTGTGTTCATTAATGAAAAAAAAATGAGATTTGTTGCATTGTGCCGTATTACTTCCAAAAAGACGACATTGTATGAATTTTCGTAAGATTTAAATATATAATATACACATGTATGTGAATAACGTTTACTTACTGTTTTATTAAATTTATTGATGACGATGACCGTACGATAACGATAACAATTACGATGACGATGATGACATGACGATGACAACAAAATTAATTAGTATAGGTATAGGCTTCAAGCTCGCTTCAATTCTTTGTATACCTGGATCAAGTTGAATTGAGCTTGATTTGACTCATCTCCAATGGGGAAACTGGGTCCAGTCGAAATTTGTGACGAAAAACCCAGGTCGAGGAGTTTGTTTTACAGATAATGCATTATGGTCTGTTTATTTGGATGTTTGTTTACAATTACAGTTTTGTTTTAATTTATTTTCCATACCATTTTAACTCAACTCTAAATGGAGTACTCAACCCAAGTGACGAAAAACTTGGGTCGAATATTCTACCCAATTTCAATTTGATCTCTCGATCCTGCTTGTAAACGTAGTAAAAGTTACTGCGCAGGTAGCACAACCTCTTCAGGCAAAGCGTTATACACATTATCGATCATGTCGGACAATTCTGACTTCTGGCTGATATTGTGTAGATTCTGAGTGAGGATTTGTCAGGCAAATTTGCTCACAAAGTATTTTGTAAGCATGAATGAAAGAAGAGCTATGCAAATCGTTGATTTCAAATGATTGAATCGTTCAAAAATCAATCACCAAAATGATTTCGATAATTTTCATTTCACTGAATTTATTTGAGATTCAATATTATTCATTTCGATTGAATATCTCTGATTTTAATGAATTCAATTCAATACTGTACCGAAACCAATTTGATCCAAATTTAAAAGCAATAAAATTAGGATTGATTAAAAAAGCTGAAAACATATGAAATTTTCAATTTTTACTGCTCCGGAAAAATATCATTTTATCTCAATTGGTTCATATTTAGATCGTAATACACTTTTTTTGAAAATATAGTTCGGTCCTCATCCATCAAGACATCAACTGTCAAATTCCATTGTGTTTGCTTACACGCGAAGAAAGAAAGTGTTTAGATGTGAAGTAAATTATTCTGCAGATTCTGTTTTCTTCTTTGTGGTTTTTTGTAGTTTCATAATGAAAGACACGATAAGATTGGTTGGATTGGATAGGAGAAAGATCACAAAAGAGAACGCCAATTTTCTACACCGGATATTTTCAAATATTTTAAATATATTTCATCCTCCTTCCTCTTCTGCCAGTTACCTCGCTCACCATCACAAAACGCAGAAAATCCTTGAATTTGTTCACGTGTGATCAGGGAAATTGACGGATGGCTGCGATGTCAATGGATTAAAAAACCTCTAAGAAATCGCCAATTTTTAATGGCTATTTTTTGCCCCAGAAAAAGGTGATATTAAGGCAATTGGATGACATTTGGATCAAAATATGCTTAAAAAAATATTTAATTTGTCTATTTTATTTCAAGCTATCAACTGTCAAATTCCAATGACGAATGACTACGATATCGATGGATAAAAAAAAATTCCAAAAAATCTCAAATTTTTGATTAATTTTTACTGCTCCAGTAAAAGTTGATTTTAAGGCAATTGGGTGACATTTGGAGCCGTTATGTTTAGCTAAAAAGCGGATTAAAAGTGTGTGATCGGCGTTCAGTAGACACTTAAAGTTTATTTGTCAACGCGTTGACAGGTAGTAGCAAAAGTGACGTTAGCGTAAAATTGGGGCTAAGCTGAACCAAAAGAAGTGGCGCTATCGATTACAGTCATTTGCGCAGGTAGCGGACAACCACTTTGGGCTTAACTTAAATGCGAAGAAAAACTGTGTTACCGTTATGAATAACACAACGAACGTTGTAATTATAAACGCGTTGACAAATTATAGCTTTCTTGCAACCATTGATGGAATCGGTCGAAAAAAACAACACCGAGATTACCGACACCCTCACAGAAAAAACATGGAGTTTCAATTTAAACTATCGATAACATGAATGTAATGCATGCCTGTAAGACAGTTTTTCTCCGTGCTTAAGTAAAGCAACGAAAAGTCTCCGTAAACTGATGAGCACCGACATCGTTTCTTTCATTCAATTCCCTTCGGACTTACAAAAAACATGGCGCTGAGAAAAATTGTGCTACCAAAATAGTTTACTCAAACACGATTTATTTATAAACAAAGTGCAGGTAACGAAGAAGATTCGAGGCACTTAACTTAAACACTGGGAAAAAGTGTCATAACAAAAATTGACGCTGTCATAAAATGTTTCGATAGCAAAATACAATTTTGTATGTACTCCAACACTAAAAATAATTGCATCATTTAAAAGCAGCCTTTAGCGTCGAGAAGAACTGAGGTACTTTTCTACAGCACTGAATGCTGCCATCGGACATTCCAATAATCTTTCCAGTCAGCTGGAAAATTGGTTGGTTGGTGGGTGGTCAAAATCAGAACGTTTACAAATAGGTGACGTTTTGATAACAAACAAACAAAAATCACAAACTAAAAATAAAAAATATTAATAATAATAAAGAAAAACAAATTAAACATAGTCATAAAATAAAACAAAAGAGTAATTATCGTATACTAAAAGGGCAAACACGAATCTTTATAAGTGTTGTGATTTTTAAAGTGAAAATATAAAATTAATTGTCGTGAGCAAATAAGTACGTGGTCTCGCTCTGGCTGTCACTCGCACTTTTTGTGCAATTTTATTTTATTTTTTTTTTTTGGTGAAATTACTTAATAAACATTTGCATTCTGCTCTTCTGTGCAAAAAAACCTTTTCAACAATATATAATTTATATGCCTTCAGCTTTTGTAGACCGCGTAAATTGTACCACAAAATTCGTGTTTGCCGTTTTATAATATGGTACATTTTGAAATAGTGTCTCCTGAAAACTCTTTGGTCTACAGAGACGATTTTAAGTTCAAATTGTTGTAAGATTCATGAATTTCAAATCACAGCGAAATGTTTTCGTCAAAAACTAGTCTTTTTAGGTATGAGGTTGACAGTTACTGAAAAAAGCGTGAAAATTTGGCGGTTTTTTGAATTTTTAACCATGATGGTTTGACACTCGAAGTCGAAAACTTTGATTATTTTTTTTTTCGGCCAATATCACAAACAACTACAAGTGAAACATCAAAATGCGAAACAATAAAATGCATAACAAATTAAACGAAACTACAACATATCTAGATGAAAAAGACGAAACGAACCATGCCCTTTATTTACTTCAACTATCTTTTCCTTTATTTAGAATAATCTGAAAACCTCAATATTAATTTTGAAGAACCCCTTACAAAGCAATTTAAAGATTTTGGTTAAGTCGAGCTACGATTTTTTTCCAAAATATAATATCTCACATTTGATACCTAATGTACATTGTACATTGTTAACTAAGCCAAATGACACTAGTAGAAAAAAAAAATAAAAAAGAATTCTCTTGAAATGGAAGTTTTTAATGTGATTCTTTTACAAAATTAAAACAAAATTACAAAAAAACGTTTATAATTTATTTATTTTGTAAACTAAGTACTCGTATATGGTACAAACGAGTACCTTTTAAAAAAACAAGACAAAAATTCATAAAAAAGATTAATTTTAAAGTAAACCTATACAAAAATGTAACTTTTTTTGATTCATCGCTAAATCATTTCAAAGTACCCAAAACGTTTATCTTGTTAAAAAATGTACATCCAAAGAATACCCAAATATCTATTAGTATTTCAATAGTCCCTATATTTGTACAGATACTTAAATATGTATTTCTACTTCTACTTCTATATGCACGAGTATACTCCCGTATCTTGTCAATTTACAATTGTTATAAGCATCATATGTTCCCTTCACAATAATAACCCCAATCGTAATTTTATGATCTTCGAAATACCATTCGAATAAAGCCGTTCATTGATTTAAAGTACGCAAATAAAAATGTTTTCCCAAACACACACAACACAACACCCCCTTCCTATTTAAACAAACTGCCACCAGTAGCATCAGTTTCACCGCAACCGCACCATGTATTGTATGAATAGTCGTCAAAGCTTCAACAAATAACCATAATATTACAACAACCCCTGAGCTCACTGAGGTTATTCCACACACGTCGCGTCGTACTACTTCCTTGCCGCACTCAAGTTCGCATGTTAAGTGAGCCAACAGCATCACATACGCAATGAAGTCGAAGTCACTTTAAGTTCACCCCCTGTGTCTATTTCGCCGTTTCGCCGATTACTTATCTATTACTTTTGGCGGATTTATTTGCATATGCCTTTGCCTACGACTCGCACCGAATGATGACAATAAATAAATTTTCCGACAAGAAAAAAAAAAATAGCAATCCCTTCGCCCTTCTTATGAACAAATAAAGAAAAACCACCTAAAAAGATACCAAACGCTGACTTAAGAGCTTATCGAAAGCGAATTCTGTGGGCAACAAATTTTATTAGCAACATTTTGTTGCGGTATTCATGCATGAGGGTGTGTGGGGGTGTAATTTCACCCCCAATGGCACACATATCTACTGTGGTACATCTGGGAAAAAGGAAAATTATCATATGATTGCTCTACTTTTCCATTTTGATATACCTACCCACCCAACGTTGCTAGAAGTTTTTGTTTTTTTTTTGGAATGGGGGGGAGGTGGGTTACTTTCACAGGATACTATACTTTATGTAGAAGGACTGTTCTATATGCGGCATTGTGCGATTTAAAATTATCTTTTTGTGATTTATGCGCCACAGCAAGGATTCAGAGGATTCTTATTTTTGCAGCAGTAGAGTTGTAATAATTCTTAATGATTTGAAAATATTATACAACATCAGGAGCTTCTATATAGCTATGGCGCTTCTATAATATAGGCTCATATGTGAAATGAAGACACAAAAAAATCGCTTAAGTAACCCTTAATTGGAAAGACGTCTTCGTCGTGGTATTTTGAAGAATGATTTTTGTTGAAAAAATACAATCTTATAATAAGATGGCATGTTATGTTATGGGAGTATGTTTAATAGTTAATTTTATTAAATTTTGTTTTATCGCAAATTTCAATTGAGCATGTCCCAAAAGTGTTTATGTGACTATTTTGCCAAAAAAGGTTACTTTCTTTAATTTTTAAAATTATATCCACTTTTTTTCCATATCGGTTTTTTTTTTTAAATGGTCGCTGCTGCTGAAGCACCCTCTATACCTACTATTTTTTTTTTTAGTTTTGAGACAACTGTAGTTTGTATTTTTAGTGTCCGGAATTTGTAAATGGTGCCTTTAGAAGTAGAGAATAGGTACATACGACTTAGAGACATTTTACTCAACAAAATTTGTAAATTTGTAAAAATTTAGTGCTGACTTTTAGTTTTCATCTGACAGCTAGCCAATACAAAATTAGACAAATTTAAAAATAAGAACTGAAATTGATGTGTTGAACGCACCCGTTTGAAATGAGTGTGAGACTGAAGTTGGATGGGGTCAGCTATTTACTCCATTCGCTCTGTTTTTTTTATTCTGAGCTCATGGAGCATACTCCGAGCTAACTCCAATTTAAAAAAGAAACACAAGTTGAGTTCTCTGAGCTAAAAAAGCAATACAGATCTTTTTTTGACAGCTCAGTGCTATGCTCAGAGCTAAAAAAGAAAAAAAAGCCAATAATGTAGATATTTTTTTGCAGGTTTTTCTTTAGTAGATAATAAAATCTGGCTCAAGATGATTTTATTCAAAGTGGCCCTTGCAACTCCGCCTGTCTATCTGTCTGACTGTTTGGCTACAGTCTAAACAGTCGGGTCAATTTCTTTAAGACTTTGTGCATAGCGTTAATTCTTTTTAGGAACAAAAAATAACGGTAACAATTTTTTTTTTATTTTAATTAAAATCTTATTTTTCTCATAAAAGGCTCGAAAACATTTCTTAAAATAAATTTCTAACTTACTTACTACATTGGGTGAATACCTGTTTTCAAGAAAATGGTTATTAATGGTACCTCCAAACGAAACATTTCTTATTGGAAATTTTCTTTAATACGCTAGGATTGATTTATTTTTGCATAAATGCTTCTAAAAATATTTTTTATTGCTTAACAAAAATTAGGATTTTAAAAACGTAATCCTTTATATTTTTAAACTACGTATTTTGCAAACTCCATTGTATATTTTTTGTTGACTTTTTAAAATGGAAAATAATGTTAAGCTTTTTTGGAAAAAAGTTTCTCGGAACCAAGGAACTATAAATATAGGGTTTTTAAATAAGAGCGCTACAAAAGTTTTTTTTTTTAAATAAAACAAAAACGGTTTTGGATATCAATGAAATTCTTTATTCCTGTGAAAGTACGTTCGATGCCATTATGTTTGGAAATCGATTTCTTTTGCATGGCCACCACGGACACGCTTGCAGAAGTCCAGACGCTGAACCCAATTTTCGACGGGTTTCAAGCTTAAATCGGGCGATACTGCTGCAATTTCACGATGGTCGCTGGCTTGTTGGCATAGACCATAGACTTGACGTAGCCCCTTAGGAAATAGTCAAACGGCGTCAAATCGCACGACCGAGGTGGCCAAGCGACTGGACAATTTCGTGAGATAACACGTTCTCCACACTTGGTTTCCAATAAATTGATTGTGACATTCGCTGTGTGGCTTGTGGCGCCGTCCTGTTGGAACCACATGTCCTCTAAGTCCATATCATCCAATTTGGGCCAAAAATATTTGGTTATCATTGAACGGTAGCCATCCCCATTCACAGTAACGTGCCGGTCTTGATCATCATGGAAGAAGTACGGCCCAATGACGCCACCGGCCCACAAACCACACCAAACCGTAATTTTTTCGGGACGCAAAGATGACTCATGGAGAACGTGTGGATTGCTGCTAGACCAATACCGCAAATTTTGTTTATTGACGAAGCCATTAAGTCAGAAATGAGCCTCATCGCTGAAGATGATTTTTCAATGAAAATCCGAATCATTTTCAAGTTGTTGCTCTGCCCAATTCACGAACATAAGACGCTTCTGGTGGTCAAGTGGCTTCAGTTCTTGCGTCAATTTAATCTTGTAAGGATGTAGGCCAAGATCTTTTCGCAAAATTCGCCACAACGACTGACGTCACAGAGATGCCCAACGCTTGAAAACAACGTGTGAGGAGACATTTGGGCTTTCTGCAACTGAAGCTACAGCGGCAGCAATATTCTCGACACTACGGACACTTCTTTATCTCACTGGTACGGGAACATTTTGTAGTGTGCCTGTGGATTCAAATTTTTCCACTAGACGCTCAATTGTTGATCTGCTAGGACGATTATGACGACCATAAATTGGACGTAGCACTCTTAACGTTGAGGCCACTGACTCCGAATTTCGGTAGTAAATTTTAATAATTTCGTTTCTCGTTGTTGGCTCGTTTATCTTTCCATCATGAAATGGCAAACCTTACTGAAGAGAAATGTCAAAAGAGTGGCAAGAAATATGGCGTCGTTTGCTGTCCCTGTCGCTCTACTTTTGTAGCGTCCTTGCTGAAAAATCCTTTATAATGGAGTAAAATTATTAATCAGTGTCACGTGTTAATTTAACATTTGAATAAAATTATTTCAACATTTCCATTTTTAATTCACGAAAAGGAGTAAATGCTCCAAAATATAAGCTTGAGCAAAGTGAAAACTAATACCTTAGACGAACTTTTGGTATACTAAAAGTTCGTACCTACCATAAAAATTGCAAAAAGGAGATAAACAAACATTTTGAAAATTTTGTCTTTCAGTGATACACTTATTTGTGTATATCAAAGTTTTCCTTGAAAATTTTCCACTAAATCGCCATTCATATTTCGAAGAATGATTTTTGTACGTTCATTGCTAACAAGCAGGCGTGACAGTGGGTGTGGGAATCCTTACAGGTGATCAATTAAATTATTTCATGTCCTATTCTGAATTTTTTGTGTTTTTAGGTTCTTAAGTAACATTGAATTGTTAACTATTTTGGTTTTCAATAAATTAAATTCTCAGGCTCCTATTTCATATTTTTTTTTTTCAAAAATAACAACACAAATAATGCTTGCTTACAAAAAGTTGTTTAAGCAAAGTTTAGGAAAACTAGTGAATAAACGAATTAAAAAAATTATTTTTTTCCCAGAATTCAATGCAGGAGGAAAGAATAAACTCTTATTTTTTTTTTAGAAAATCACCCAATTGCATAAGATTCTAATAAAAGTGGATTTTCATGTCGCTTATCAGAAACTGATAATAACAAAGAACAAACTTTCTTTTATCATTTTATCAATCTCTTAAATCGAACTCGTGACAATTGTTTATTTTGTAAATCATTTTTCAAACATTTGTCTGTCTAATTGAAAATCTAAATTCAAGCAACAACAACAATAAAAAAGATACAAAATTAAAAATCCATTAGTTTGTTTTTTAGAAAGTGCAGAAGGTAGTGGAGATAGGTTTTTTTAGCCTTAGGGAAGGGATAAATTGCTGTCATTAATGTGATTTTGAATAAAATAAGAAACAATATAATTATGAGAGTTTGATCAAAATTCGAAAGTATTGCATTAGTGAGGCTGCTTTAGATAATGATACCTATATTTTATTTCTTATTTAACTGCATCGGTTTTTTGTTGTTATTTAAGAGTACATCAAATACTTATGGTATAAAGAAGCCACATGTACCAAATTTAATTTTCTTCTTTTTTTGCTTTGCGTAAATATCCTTTTTTAATTATGTCCAATTACTTTTTCTATTTCGAGAATGGATTGAAATAAGAAAATGATTGTTTCCCCTTATGCTTGTCATGAATCCTAATATTATTCTCAATTTTATAGACACAAGTATTTTTCAAAATAAAACCTTGCTAAAAATAACAATTACAAAAATAATTCCACTTGTAGATAGTTTCAATAACAAAAGGAAATTTTTCGTTTATTCATTTTCTATTTCAGCTAACTTTTACTAAATGTAGGTATATGTATGTCAGAGCCACACCCACGCAATATTCATGTATATTTATTATGTTTCTTCATCTAAGCATGCTCAAGACGCTTCCCTCTCGACCCTCTTCCATACTATATAAACCATATAAACCCATTCTCTTTCATTCAGCATAAGAGCACAACTTAATTTGCAGCAATTGCAACATATTTGCAGAAAGGACTTAAAATCTTGACAACTTCTTTCCGGATGACATGCAATTTTCAGGAAAACCTCTGAGGTTTTCCTATACCATTTCTATATACACACACCAATATCATCATCATCATCCATCCTCAGGCACATCCGAAACCGACCCATTTTAAAAGAAAACGGAAACTCACCCGCTTACTGGATGACGGAAGCGTATATGTATAGCGGGTGGTAGCAATGGGTTTCATCTGTTTTTCTCTTCTTTCGCTGAAAACAAGGAAAATCCTTGAAAGAAAGGACTCTTACTCGTATACAAAGATAAGTATCACTATCCTTTCAATTATTTTCAAAACTCCAAGAAAAACGGTCGTATTAACAAAGCTTGGGCGCCGAGAAACATTATCACTTCAGAAATTTCATTCAAGTTTGATGCTATTAGCTCAGGGAAATTAGACTTTTACTTCGAAAAAATTCCGACAAACCTGAATTTTGGTAGAGAGCTTTGCTTTGGCATGTAAAACATTTCCTGAAAAGTTCTGTAAATCCAGCCCAAAGTTTTAATAATTTTTTTGACATAATTTGCTCCAACGTGATGCACGATTTTCTCAGAGTCTACTGCTTGCATGAAAAAAGTATATTACTTTTTTTTTGTAAAGATTCACATAAGCTACAGTTTGTTTCTTCATATTTTTTCTCAAAAAAACTTATAGCTTTCGAGAATTTAAGAAAAAACTCAATTTTACTCCCTCCCAAAATATTGTACGGGGCCCAAATTTAAGGAACTTTTCAGGAAATGCTCTTCACTAAAATTCAGCTTTGTCAGAATTTTTCTGGGCTATATGAAACGCCTTTAAAAGGTTTGTTTGGATGAAATATAAAGATTGATAAAGCTGAATTGAACAAATAACACTAGTTTTTGGTAATGATAAGGTCCCTAGAAAAAACATATTTTCTACATTAATTTTAACTGAAAACGAAAATGAAAGTTTTTTTGTCCAAAGAAGCTTTTTAAAAATGCGAAAAAATCAATTTTTTAGAGTTAGAACTGGCATAGATGTTTTTAACGCACTAAGAGAAAAACATCACGAAAGTAATTACAAAAGGCTAGTTATAATATTAAGGTGCACTATCCCATATTAATTACAGAAATGTATATGATTTTATTAACCTTATATTTATTGTGAAATCTATTTGCTAGCCTTTCCAACCATATTCAACTACAGGGTGGCGCACGAATCGTGCTACAAAAATAAAACGTAATAACTTTTTTTCTGTGTGAGTAATCGGCTTATTTTTTTTTATTTTGTAGGTTACTATTTAGATTTATAAAAATGGATGCTTGGGATACGGAGAAAAGAATTTGGATAGTGCAACGGTACCATGCTTTGCAATCCGTCATTTCCGTCCAAAGGGAATTTAGGCGGGAGTTTGGCGGTAATCCCCCGAGTAGATGGACCATTATGAGGTTTGTAAACATGTTTGCCGAATCTGGAAGAATCGCACAAAGGCCGTACCATCGAGATGCCAATGTTCGGGTTCAGGATACAATCGCAGCAGTAGCATCTGCAATACAGGCCAATCCGAGCGTTTCGACCCGAAACTTATCGGGGCAAATTGGAGTTAGTAGACGGTCATTACAACGGATACTTCATGACGATTTAAACATGTTTCCGTACAAAGTCCAAATTACTAGCAAGTTAAACCCTCAGGATTTGCCTGTTCGCCTGGAATTTTGCCAAAAAATGATATCAATGGCCGAAGAAGACAACACATTGATCAATTGTTTGTTCATGTCTGATGAGGCCCATTTTGATCTTAACGGCAATGTAAACAAGCAAAATTGCCGTATATGGAATGAGTCTAATCCAGAAATGCTCCATGAGACGGAACTGCACCCAGAACGAGTCACTGTGTGGTGCGCAGTTTCATCAAGGTGTATTGTCGGGCCGTACTTCTTTGAAGAAAACGGTGTAGCCGTTACTGTCAATGGGGACCGTTATTTAAAGATGTTGAAGGAGTTTTTTTACCCAGAACTGCGCCGAAGACGTATACCATTCAACAGCGTTTGGTTTCAGCAAGATGGAGCAACTGCACATATAGCCAGACCAGTTATGGCGGAGCTAAACAAAAAATTCGCAAACAAATTAATTTCTAGGAACTCCACTCTTCGCTGGCCCCCAAGGTCACCTGACCTGACTGCACCAGACTTCTTTTTATGGGGTTATGTCAAGCAAGAGGTGTATAAAACGAAGCCCAGGAATTTAACTGAATTAAAGCAGTCCATAACGACAATAATTGAGGCGATCCCAACTTCAACTCTTCAGGCCGCAATGAATAATTTTTTGATCAGGTGCCGCATATGCGTGGTAGAGCGTGGAGGTCGTTTGCGGTCTATAATCTTTAAAAACAACTAACTATTTAAAATAAAATTTAATTTTCTAACCAATAAAAAAAAAAATAAATGAAATACATCGATTAAAAAAAAAGTTATTTGAATTTCTTATTGTAGCACAATTGGTGCGCCACCCTGTAGTTGATTTAAAATGATGTCGCATTAATTCAAAATTTCCATTGCAAAAGGAAATTTTTGATAAGAACACACTGTTAATTTAACTCAAGATCGTGTTTTTTCAACATTATGTGCTATTTATTTCTCTTGAACCATTAATCAGTTCAATTAGCGTTTTATATTTAAATTTGACCTGCCCTCCTGTTAAATTACCACTTTGCCAGCTCATTTCAACGTGACATTAATACACACTCAGGTCAATGAGTTTCAATCTTTTGATTTTTAGTGAATGCCTTGTGACCTTGTGTGAAAAGTTTTCAGTACAAATCTAAGTAAATACCATTAAATATTTTAAAAATAAAATAAATTTCTTACTTTCAGAATTCAGGATAATACAAAATAAGTGGAGCAATAAGAAGATTAGAAACATCTTAAAGCCGTATGGTTTCATGACATAAATTCAGGGATATAGGGTTGAATCAACATTAAATCATGTAAAATAACATTTTATTTCTGTATAAAATTTATAGGAGATTCAACATTGAATCATGTTAAATTAATTGATTGCCATTATTAAAACAGTGCTAAATTTTTAAGGTGTTATGCAGATTTTTCTTCTTACCACTGTGGATTTTACACTAAATTAAAATAAGGAATTTCGTTTAACAGTTTACGTTATAACCACAGGATTATGACGTTACTGCTTTTGCAGTAGATCTAGTGCATTTTTTTTTAAATAAATCTACTGCCTTAAAATAAAATCTACTGTACTTTTGGTCTTACAAAAATCAGTTTTCATTTTTCAACGGAAAATTTAAAGGATAAAATCAATAAATAGGTAGCTATTGACAAGAAACACAGTAGAGGCTCGATATAGTGAAGTAATAAAAACAAGGCCTGTTCACTCTTTCAAGATTGTTTTTTTTTTTCGAGCCATTTTGTGAATTTTTAGATGTTAATGTTATTAAATTTATTTAAGCTTAAAAAAATCATTCAATCCGGTTTAAGAGAATAGAAATAATTTCTTAAATACTTGGAGACATTTTTGTGTGTTTACTATTGCTGATAGTTCACTATTTCGAGATTCACTTAATCGAGCGTCTACTGTAGTTTCCTTAGTATTCACTAAGGACGGAATATAAGAATTTTAGCTTTGTTTTGATTTTGTATGTTTTAAAGAAAAACAAAAGCTTATTATTATTTTATGTATGTTATTATTATTATTTGAAATAGTTTAAATTATTTAATATATGTGTAGGTGTTTATGTTTTATTATTTTATAATTTGAAAATATAAAAATTTACTGCAAAACAGGTTAATCTACTGCGATTTTTTTTCAAATCTGAAAAAAATTATTTCAACAATTTGGACGAATAGATGTACGATTTTAAGTTTTTCACTAAAATTTTGTTTTCTCAAAGTACGAGTAGCAAAATAATAATAATAATAAAAAAATAAACTTTTTTTTAAATGATAACAATATAAGTGGGTTTCCAATTTTTGAAAATTCAGAGGACCTACGGCCAAATGACTTCCGCTCTCAATCATGGTTGTGTACTTGTTATAAGTAACTGGAATGAAAAATGTATCTATTTTAGATGTTTTTTTTTTATTTTTAACAATAAATCTTGTTCACAAGACATATAGAAGACTTATAGGACTAAAATGGAATAAAACAACTAATACATTTTTTTAGAGAAGCTGGAACAGGAGTCTTAGCCATAAAAATCATAAATATATTAAAATATTATCTATCCAAAGAATTTCCAAGAATTTCAATCCAAATATCCTTTTTTCCTGTAACTAGGAATAACTTATAGTAGAGAAGGATAACACAATTTAAGATTAATTCAGATTAAGTAATATAAAATTTCACGTATTTTCAAATTTTTAAGAGATTTTCCACTACAAATACACTCCGAATGGATACTGTAATAGATTTTTCGGTATTCGTAGCACGAAGGATCTTGTAATCGAGAAAACATTCTTTAATAGTGTTACATTCTTAGAATTCAAACAAAACTCGGTTCTGAAATGTTTTAAACATTTTTGTAATTAAGATTTTTTTAAATTGCGAAATTACGAAAAGCAGGATTATTAACTAGCAAAACTTTTTTTTTGAGATTTTATAGTAACTGCAGATATAAGCTCAAACAAGATGGCTGACAAATTTTGAGCGTCCTGATTGAAGCCTATTTATATGTAAGTCGCAAGCAAAAATTCGTACTTTATAAAAGTGTCGTATAAGACATTTTGTTTTTTTTTTTGTTTAGAGGGAAAAAATAATATTTTGTTTGGCTCCGAAAATAAGAGTGCTAGCCAAACAATCGTTAAGAAAAGACGACTCTAATGATTTTGATAAAAAAATAATTTATACAAGAACTGTTACTACTAACGTTTCTAAATAAATAAATTTGGTGGCACAACAGCTCGTGAAGAACCAAGGCCTAGTGACTTACAACTCTCAACCATTCCTGTGTACGTATTTTTTGCAGGAATGGAGTGGAGGGGACCTACAATTTCTTTCCGAGTCCGAACGGCTAGACGATAAGCACTTATTCATGACAAGTATACTCTTGGAGGATTTGTCAGTTCCTCGCAAGAGGCAGTACCTCGGGAAAAAAACATTTCTGATTTTAGGTGGCAGTGGCTGGGAATCGTTTCTAACAAATAGTTTTTTTTTACTTTATGACTTTCTCATTAACGGACCTATCAATTCCAATCAGAAATTTTATGCAGATGCTCCTCAAAATTATCAATTTAAAGTAAAAATTTTAAAGTATATATTTTGACAAAAAAATTTCCTTTTTCAAAACTCAATATTTCGAAAACAGGTTACTGAATTTTAGCCAGTGTTTGTTTTAAAATTTTTATTAATACATTAATATTTACTCATAAATTCTCAAAATTTGCATAGCATTTTTACTTGCAAAAAGGGTACTATAGGGCAAATTTTGGATTCGTGCGAAAGTAAAATTTCGACATAACGATGATACAGATTGGAGCGGGTCGAAATTCTAGTTTCAAATTTTTTCTTTCAAAAAATTCTGTTTTTCTAAATTCTGTTTTTTTTTTTTTTAAGTTCTATCTGTCAAAATTTTGCTTTTCAAAATTCTGTCAGATTACATACATATTTAAAAATAAAATTCTGCCTCTTCTGCTTTTTTCTCAAATAACAATTATAATTAACGAAGATAAACAAAAAAAGCACTATTTCTCAAGCTAAAAGAGATTTTGATTTGGATAGTAGTTCATTTTTGTTGTTTGCTGCACCCTACACATATTTTTCCACTACTCTAGGTTAATGGGTGTTTTGGCCTAACCGTTTTTGAATTATAGGTATGTAAATAACTATTAATTATTAAATTTCTTCACAACTCTTCGTAAACCATTTTTCTTATTTCTGGTTTGCACATGTCCAATTTAAATCTCTTGACTTATTTTTTTTTTTCAAAATTGAACAAATTACTAGCCATGCATGTACAACTTATCTTTTCATTTATTTTATACATTTACAGGTTATTAAGTCTATAACTTAGAATGCATAAATGGTGTAACCCACTTTTTTAAAATTTTTTTAATTAGATCGATTTTTTATAATACTGTGTTTACACTAAACCAAAATCTGATTTTTCAGCAAAACTTTGTTCCATCAATTGAAAACATCAAAAATCAAATTTTGTTTTGGTGGGAACAAAGCAGAATACTACTCAATCAAGTAGGTCATATTTTTGAAAAACTTAGTTTCTTAGACGGATTTTGACGAATTAATGTAAGTAGAAGACAGGAGAAGCCAAAAAGTGCCCGCTTTTTAACATTTTCCAAACCTTCTTTTTATTATTGGCAGAATTTTGTTAAACAGAATTTTGAAATTCAGAATTTTTACAAACAGAATTTTTAAGCTGGAATTTTGAAAACAGAAATTTGAAAGGCAGAATTTTGAAAGCAGAATTCTGCGAAAAGAATTTTGACCTCGCTGGAATTTTGAACCCAACACGATAGAGAATTCGAAAAAAGTGGGTGCTACAATTCTGTCTGTCTGTGTGTATACCTTGACTTACAGCCATTGCTACTGAAGTGATTTTCAACTTATAACTCTCCAGAGGAGACATTTTTTAAGCTCCAAAACTAGCGGTACTTGCCATTCAACCGTTAAGGAAAGCTTATTTATCTCAAAATGGCTCAAACAACTTTAATAAAAATAAATCAATGGATTAATGTACGAGTAGTAAACCTTTTGGCTAAGAACAAAATTTACCAAAAACTGTTATTAACGGTACCTGCGATAAAATGGTATTTTTGATTTTCGACTATCTCACTAACAACTAAAATGATTTCAGTCTATTTTTTTTGTAAAAGATTCTTGTACTTTGTTTTCATTAAGCCAAATGAGGCAATTTCATTGAAAATTTCCAAATTCTATACGAATTCATCTCATTTCCCATACAAATTCACATTTCGAAATGAGATAATTTCAACCAAAATTTGCATGAAATTAGGTTGGAAATTAAGATAAAACCTATTGAGCTCTGAAAAAAGTTTTGTATGAAAATGTCAAAGCTCAATGGAAGTAGAAAAAAAAAAAACAATAACAAAAAGCGATTTCCAGTGGATATCAACGCTATAATGGCCACCTTTGCTGATGATACTGCAATATTGGTGCCAGATAAATCTGTTACGAAGGCTACACAAAAACTTCAAAATGCAGTCGATAAAGTTAGTGATTGGACGCAAAAATGGCGAATCAAACTAAATGAAACAAAATCGACGCATATAAACTTTACAAACAAAAAAATAAACAATGTTCCAATTCTTATAAACAGTACAACAGTACCTTACTCCAATACTGCCAAATACCTTGGAATGACTTTGGATGCAAAGAACCAAGCCTCATGAGCTGATGGTCTAAAAGCTATGGGATAGTGTTAAAGCTTAAACTTCCCACAATGCGATTTATAAATTAAGAAAGAAAAATCATTTGTCGATCTTTCATAAATTGGTCCTGATTCACCGGTGGTTTTAAGTGCGGTAAGAGTCCCACACTACTTGGTACCGATTCTTACCGGGTGTCTTTTGAAGATTTCCATCGGATTAAAAAAAAAAATTTAAGAAAAATATTTTTTATTGTTTAAATGTAGTATGAAATTCTTAAGAGTCGTTGTAGACTTAAGACCCATATTTGTTTCAAGATCATTAGGGCTGTTATCTGGTAAAATAAGTCCTACAAGGCCGTCGAAAACACAAATGCACTCTAGTCTTCGAGCACATATGCATATTGGAATGAAGACCCAACAACGCGACGAGACGTTGAGAGAGGTGTATTCCATTGCTAGCTGTCTATATATGCTTTTTGTGGCGTCCAAATACAAATTTGAGTGCTTTTGTGGTTCGACAGAAGCACCAGCATCCAAAGAACTAGCAGCGTTAGATGTTAAAACAACAGACAGCTATACGATTCTATACCAGCCAACCCTTAGAAGACTAAATCTGGAATATTATTTGCGATATACCATCCGTTCAAGAGTAGTAAAAGTAAGTCCTTCTATAGAAGGAGTTACGGAGAGGGTTGAATGTTGTCTTACTTAAACGAAACCAGCCACTTTCTTCCCATAGAAATAGCGCACAAGAGCCTTTGGTTAAATGTATGGCTGACACAGGGGGTGGGTGTCTTTTGTGCGCCACACATTTAGTGGGAAAAAGGGTGGTTGGGATTTTCGGTGTGTTCGGGTGCTTCGATTTCTATTTTTGGGCTAGGGTGAGTATGGATGGCTGGAAGACGAACGGTAATGTTGTGGGAAATTGCATTAATTATTCTATTAGCAGTGTAATACGCTCTTAATTGCATGATAAACTTTATTGCTTTTTGGTCGACCAGCCCTGGCAAAGCCTGGCAATTTCTTCGACAGGGGCAGGTAGTTTTTTTTTTTTGCTTTTATTTGGTTAGAGATTCAGTGAGAGTTAGAGCGGGCTACGAGATAAGGGAGTTAG
Organism: Dasysyrphus albostriatus; assembly: GCA_946251815.1. Taxonomy (NCBI): domain Eukaryota; kingdom Metazoa; phylum Arthropoda; class Insecta; order Diptera; family Syrphidae; genus Dasysyrphus; species Dasysyrphus albostriatus. The sequence goes on along the minus strand of OX276337.1, from coordinate 28,279,969 downwards.
TGGAAGTCACTTAGTTCTGAACGATTAAAGGGGATGTTGTGGAAAACCAGTAAAAAATAAACCGTAAAAAATATCAAATGACCAGACATTAAGGGTCAAGTAGTGAGTGCTCTTCAGAGATTATCTGGTTTCAAGAGAGAGAGGGTGTCTTTTTTTATACGGTACCTCTAAGCGTTATTGGATACGTCGATCAAATAAAAACTTAATGATAATAACTTTCCAAAGTGATACCTTTCTTGATGACAGAAAGAAAAAAATAAGTAACTGAGGGCGGGGCTTGTTCGAGAACATCAAACTTGACGCAAACGAACATTAAAAAAGTGATTGGTATCAATCGTAGTTATCAAAACAAAACCATTGTAGATATAAAACCGTATACAAGTGTGTCTAGGTACATATCTATAAACTTCAAAATTCTGCCGCCTTAGACAAAGATGAAGAAAAGTTTAAAGAAGATATTAGGATTTGTCAGACAAGTTGTGATGTATTTCTTGTCAGAATCGAATTTACTAAGTGCTTTTTCTTATATTTCAGTGTATTTCCATTTCATAGATATTGTAGTATCATTTGCTTGAACAGGTATTATTGTCTGCGATAGTGATAAAAATCGGCGGCAATGTATTGCTTAATGCTTTGACAGTTCTAACTTTTTGTGATCAAGATATAGTTATGATGGTTGGTTTGTATATTTTATCTAAACGAAGCTTAGCGCGGTATCTTTTGTAGCGTAGGTGCTACAAGTGAGACAACACAACTGAAAACATTTCAATTAGTTGCGACAATGATCTAAATAGTTCCTCGCTGGCATTGAATTGCTTTTTTTGTTTGTGGTTTGGTTTGGATAAGCTGAAGTATTTGTTGGATTGGAAAATAATATTGAACTTAATGCACAGGTACATTCATTGATATACATAATTAAAAGTAATTAAAAACTACAATTTCGAATATAACTTTTAAAAGACAGAGATAAACTCTGCGATTTGAAAGATATTTAATCATAAATAGGTGTTTTGACATGAGGTCATGCAACTCAAGACAATATTTTGAAAAATATCCCTTTGACACTTACAAAAACAGACAATTAGTCTTTTGAGAAGGAAATTATTTATTACACTTAAGGTAAATGACAAGCCGTTTTTACATACCTTAATAGAATTAAGTACTTTAAACAGTAATTTTTTATCAAACATGATATTAACACATCGGGTTTTTTATTTTTTATTCTTTAAAGAGTCTACAGTATAAAATATATCTTATAAGCGTGTTTCATTTTCCATCCCACCAACCATACTACCTACCTATAATATACCATTTTATTAATACAACATTCAACTTTTTGCCTTAAAAAAAAATAAATAAAATAAATTTAGTGGCGCAACAGCTCATGGAGAACCAGGGCCTAGTGACTAACAACTCTCAACCAATCCTGTGTGCGTGTTGTTGGCGGGAATAGAGGGGACCTACAATTGTATGCCGACTCCGAACGGCTAGATGAGAAGCACTTATTCATGACAAGTTTACTCTTGGAGGATTTGTAAGTCCCTCGCAAGAGGGTTTTTAGGTGGCAGTGGCCGGGAATCGAACCCAGACCTTTGGCATGACAGTCCTACGCACTAACCATTATGCCACGAGGTACTACTTTTTTGCCTTGGTTCGAAAAAATCGTAGATCCTGCCAAGGGGGTGGGGTGCTAAGGAGCTGAGGTGAAGTAAGAACTTTTTTTTAGGATTGGCTTAGAATTTCATGCAAAAAAAACCATTTCTGTCAAGGAATGTCATGCAAAACAATGGGCAATTGTTTTGCATGTGAAAAAAATGTGGTGAATAAAATATATTTTTTTTGGATGTGGATGATGGTTGGCTTACACTTCCAAAAAAAATATTTTCACCTCAAGGCATTATTTGCATGCAAATGTTTTTGGCAATCAAAAATAATTGTTTTCAATTTTTAGGCCTTTAGTTTAATAATTAAGGGTATATTTAAGACGTAATAGGTGGTTTAAGCAAAGGCAAACATTTTTTGCCTTGAATGTTATACAATAAAGTGCACAGAGTAGGTGGAAAATTTTACTGCCTGAACAGAATACAATATGAAGCTGAAGAACCTGGAAAATATTTCAAAAATTATATAGCCGGAGTTGCAAGAGTTGAACAATTTTTAACTTTTACCGACGGCATTTTTGACATCTGTTTACACGTAAAATTTGTTTCTTTTCCAGGACTCTAGGCTTTAGGGAATCGAGCGGAAAAACAAGGTAGATGAAAAAAATGCTGTGTTTTTATCCGAGAATTGGGCGAAACAAACGTGGTTTCTTTATCAAATTTACATGTTGATTGCAAATGAGGAGGTGAAGTTTCATTAGATATTTTCATTTTATATTTTTCAGTTGTCAATAAACTGGAATTCAGATATATGTAAATATGTAAGCAGGGCCGCCCCCAGCTAAATTGGTGCCCTGCGCAAGTTCATCATTAGCTTCCGTCAATTTTTGGGTAACAACATAGGACCGTGTTTAGATTTGTTGGTTTCACTATACACCATGTTGGCAGTTTGATGGTGAAATCGGTGAGAGGTGAAAAATTAGGGGTTAATTAAGAAGAAAATATAAAAATTTAAATGCGCAGTCACGTTTTCATAACCAAATAAGTCCATTTCATTCCATTTTGTTAATTTTTGACTGTGCGTTGAACCGAACAGTTCGGTCTTCATACGTAGTGGAAGGAGATCAGAAGCAGGAATGCTTACACGCAGCCCAAAATCGAATGTTCCAATTTGCAAATATTCCATTAGCAGCAGAGATACACTTGTGGGAAAACTACAAGCGTATACATGACATGACTATTAAACACGTAGTGAAACTAACCAATCTCTCTAAGTTCCTCTTTTGGTCTCGGATCGCACTAAAATTTAACTTCAAAAATAATTCTCTCCAAAATTGTGTCAACTATTTTAGCCGAGTAGTACGGAACTTCAGAAAAAAATTATATGTTCGTTTCTTAGTCGCTAAAATTTCTGTCAAAATATAGCGCACGAAGTAATTATTCGCGGTGTTATTCTCGAGAAAATTTTCAACAGCTCGTTTGAGATTTAGGTGAACTTTACTTTGGTATAATTAAAATTGAAGTCAAGAAATATTTGACAAGAAAGAATTTATCAAAGCTAAAAGGAAAACCCATTCACTCAATATATCGGAAAACATAAGCTGTTTTATTTGACATTTTTTCAACTAATGTTATGTTAAAATATAGCAAGTATTTTAGTTGGTATTTGGAGAACAATGTGAGTAAAAAAAAACATTCAGTATAACAAAAAATATATTAAGCCTTTGAAAATGTTTTTTTCAACTTTTTTGTTAATTACTATGTGAATAGGTTCAAGTTCGTTATTCATATAGCACATTAATTTTAGCAGCTTTATTTACAGCGATAAATTTTTCCACTAATAATATATTTGAAAATGAGTTTTTTAAAACTTAATTGCAACAACAATTCGCTCAGTGTGTTTTTGGGAGTTTCCTATTTCCAAATCGATCAAATAAAATCTATTATTTTTGAAATAGATGAGCATTTAAATTATTTCTTTTGACCACCCTTAAACTTGTGTTGACCATTCTTAGAAAAATTTTGTTTTGATTTCTTCAATTTGTACTTACTTTTTTTTTCGGCCACAATAGATTTTCTCGAAAACATGTGGGTGGTCAACAACAAGTTATAGGGTGGTCAAAAGTTGTCGGTTAAATGGTAATCTTTTTTCATTAAAAAAGAACACTTTTTTGCAGGTCAAATGAACACTATTTAAAAGATGCAGATTCCGTTTTTTTTCTTCTTTATTTAATTGACACATTTCATCACAAAATGATTTCAAAACAGCATAACTCTCTTTTAAAGGAAATTTTAAAATTAAAATCATCCGTAAAATTATATAATTTGCAGTTTTTTTTATATATTTAACGCACAAATTGAGCACAATTAATACAGAACAACTTTTTGTGTGAAAAATAAATATTAAAAATTTTACACTATGGCAAATTATTGAATTTTGTATTCTATATTTTGTTTTTAAATCAAAAATGACGAAAATTATTTCCTTGCCACGCAATTATTTTAATTTTAATTATCTTGTCTGCACATGGCAGAACAAAACTGACCAAAATAAGCAACCATTTTTAGCAAATATGGCGATACTTTATTGCAAGTTATTTGTCAGTACCATGAAGACGAAAAAAGTGGGTCTCAAAATTCTGCCTGTCCATCTACCTGCCTGTTCAACTACAGCCCAGTGCCATCTTTATGCATAGGCAAGTTCTCCTAGATTTCAAAACTTTTAATTGCTTTCCCCAAAGCTATTATCCCCGATAACGATAAACCCAATGCTCAGAGAGGCTAAGCTCTCGGGACGATTTTAAAAAATAAAACTAAACAGCTCTCCCCAAAGCTATCAACCCCACAAACCCAATACCCAAAGCGCAGGAGGTTGGGTCCCCGTAGACGATAGATTATTTTTTTTTTTCAATCGGAGCTAGTGGCAGTAAATTTCAAATTTTTTCAAAACTTAAAAATACTTTTTGTTTAATATTTTTAGTCTTATTATTTAATATACCTTACATTTATTTACTTAACGCTTTTTGATTGTGCAAAAGCCATTAAGAGAACATCAAGCAGAGTTAAATAAAATGAATTTTTCTTTCATTTTTTATTTTCATTTATAGGGTTTTTTTAGGGTCGATAGATTTGGGGAAAGCAATTAGAAATATTTCACGAGAGTTCGGTCTTTCTACGCTTTTGGTTATTGGGGGTTTGGGGATAGCTTTAGAGAGAGCTATTCTGTTTTATTTTTTTAAATCGTCTACGAGAGCTTAGCCTCTCAGAGCTCCGGGTAATTTGGGTTAAAAGCCTTAGGGAGAGCTTGATTTCCGAGTTATATGGGATTATTAAGATATTGGTGGTTTTATCTGCCGGATAATGGGCCCATCAACGCTTTTAGCCTAGAGCCTCTTAAGTACGAGAGACGGCACTGCTACAGCCTGAACAACTGGTTCGGTTTTCTTAAAACTTGGTACATAGTGAGTTTTGGGAGATTTTGCCCACACCTTTTTTTAGAACTAAAAATAACGGTACCTGCCACACAATTTTTTTTTTAGCAATTTTACAAAACCTAATTTTTTAAAACGGCTCCTCTACTTTTCTTAAAAAAAAATAAATGTATTTCTTTCAGTAAAAACTACCTTAACATGTGAAACCATTTTTGAAAAATTGTTATTAATACTACCACCCCTATTTTTGATTTTCTTCAAATCGGTAATTTTGATTTCAATAATTTTTATACAGAAGCTCCTAATTAATGTGAATAGTTTTTTCTACCAAAATATTCTAAAATATTTTTTTTTTTAAATGTTCAATTTTTTTTTTGGAAAATCACATATTGTGAAAACTAAATGCTTGATTTGTATAAGACTCGTTATTTAACACTTTGTAAAGTATTTTAAGAAAAAAATTTGATGATATAAAATGTAGCGGTACCTTCCATACAAATTTTTAAAAAACCGTTAAGAAAAATATTTATTTTTACTTATGATTTTAATTAAACATTTTCTGTATGCTAAAATTAGTGCGATATACATACTACCAAAAATTAAAAAAAATTACAAATAGTAACTATTTTTTTTTTTTTTTTTGAAATTCATTTTTATTTTCCATTTTCTTAAAACTATCTTAAAGCTAGACAAAAATTCATAAAAACTAGCCTACTTATCGATATCTTAAAACTAACTTACTGGCCCCAGTCGGGCGCTCTAAGTTAAACTATAATAACTTAATGCTAATGCCTTTCGGCCTAAGAACTATCTTAATACTAAATCCAGGTAGGTTTTATTTTTTACCGAGAAGAATTTACAAAAAACTCGGTATCATTGTCTTTATTTTTTTGGTTATATATAAAGCTTACAAACTACATAAAACTAAATTAAAGCTAATTAAAATTACTTCAAGCTACTTAAAACTATCAACATCTAAATATAAAATTATAAACTAATTACAACCTACTTATAAGCTACTTACAGACTACTTACAAACTAGAACAGCCACAGCAGGCATTTCCGGTTTTATATATTTTTTTTTTGTATTTTTGTTGATTTTATAATTTTTTTGTGTTTTTGTATGTTTTTGTATGTTTTTATTTTTTTTTTTTTTGGTGCCACCACTGTCCCTACTTAAAACTAACTACCTAAACCTATGTAAGTCGGCCATACAAAAGAAAATAGCAAGGTCAACTATTAAATGTCTGAAGGAACTTCATCTTCGTTTTTCAACCACCAGAACTGGTTCTCCTGCCTTACCCTATCGGTCCCGTTCGGACACAGTCCTACTGAACCGAAGGTGCTCAGCTCCGTCTTATGATAAGGTATTGCATATCAAATTTTTCACAAAAAAGTGTTTGATTTTTTAAAAAAATTTCAATTTTTTTTGTTGAAAATTCTATAACTCTAAAACGGGTATTCGATTTTTTTATAAATTGAATCAACACAACCTCATTTTAAGGAAAAATTTATAATTTCAAAAAAATTTCATAAATATTTGTTTTGCCATAAAATTGCATATAAATTTATGTGATTTTTGTATATTTTTTAGGCATACATGGAAGCCTTAACTACATAAGTACACAACACAACTTTCATTTTTAAGAAAAACAAAACTAAAAAAAATAATCATCCCTAAAATTTTGCATATCTATGTGATTGGTGATTTTTTTTAAATTTTAAAAGCAGAAGTCAGCGCAGTCGAAAATACTGGTACGTATTTACATACTTCAAGCACAAGTTAAAAGCTTTATTCATTGTTGATTTATTTTAGTTTACAAGGTTGACCTTAATGAGATATCAATATAGGAAAGGTATTCAAAAATGCAAGGTTTTAAAAAGCTTGCGTCATTGGCATAAATTCACTATCTTTTAAGAAAAAAATTATCAAATCATGAAAAATCATGAAAATATTCCCTCAGTCTTTTTTAATAATTTCCATGGCTGCCAGCTCAAAAAAAAAAAAAAAAACTGATTATAGTTAAATCCATGCTTCTTAAAATTTAAATAATATCCGCGCCATCTGACAATAATCCTGATTTACAATTAATTCCAAAACAAATAATTCGATAAACTCCATTAGTTTTCATCTTCAAGCAGTAGCAGAGGGTATTAAATCCTCCATTAGCGAACAGAAGTAGGTTATATACCTCTAGATCTCTATTTTGCGAAGACTTTTAATGCTAATAAAAGAAACAATACCCTTCAAGGATGGTTATAATACAGGAATGGAGAGCTTACTTAATTATAGAAAATCCTTTTTACTCCTTTCAAAAATTTTATGAAAATTTGATTTATCCTTTATTTTACTCGATGATGACATGACATCAATTCCTTATACGCATCTCAGACTTTTCACAAAAACGGTATAAAGAAAGGGTTGTTAACTGCTTGACTTGATGAATGAAAGAAAGGAGAAGGAGGTAAATATACTCAATGTGATGTTAGGTTAGCTGTTTTTTTTTTATATTTCTCTTTTGTGATAAAATTATGACTTAGACGATACAAAGATGACAAAGAACGAAGTGAAAATTATAAATTATGCTAAAGAAGAAGAACAAGAAGGCGTGTTATAGATGGATGAGGAAAGTTTATACTATAGATGCAAAAGATGAATGAATTATCGTAATAATTGAGTTGGGGAATCCTTTAAGTTGAAGATCAAACGCTTGACAGGAGTCATTAAGTAAGGTATGTCTTGTCTGTGTAGGTAGTTTTAAAAGGAAAAAGAATAAGAAATATCGATTACTTACTTTAGATGGCGCCCACAGTCAAGGATGGACTACAGCCTGAACCAATCATTTTGCGATGTAATAGTGGTTCCAGGTAGACAAAGTCCTTGACGACTTTGAAGTTACACCTATCCATCGTGACGTTTTGCCCGAGCTGACGATGTTGAGATTCCTTTCTCGATGATAGTATAAACTTCATTTTGCCCTCATTAACAGCCAATCCCATTTTCGCCGCCTCCGATTCAATACTTGCAAACGCGTCGGCAACAGCTTGCTTCGCTCTCCTCATTATGTTCAATATCATCTGCATAAGCAAATAGCTGAACGGACCTCTGTTTTTAAATTGTGTGAACATTTGATCGACGGTTGCTTTGCCAACCACACTGATAGGGGCCGATCATATTGTTGACAAAGGGTTTTAAGCGATCACAAAGTACAAATGACAATATTTTGTATGCGACGTTGAGGAGACTTGTGCCTCTGTAGTTGGAACAATTCAGAGTATCTCCTTTCTTGAGGACGGGGCACACTACACCGAGGCTCCATTCATCGCGGATACTTTCTTTCGACCAAATTTTGGAGATAAGTTGGTGTATACTCCCTACCAAGTCATCTTCCCGTGCTTTGAATAGTTCGTCTGGCAGGTCATCTGCATCAGCAGCATTGTAGGCTTTAAGCCTAGCTATCGCTAACCGCACTTTGTTTAGATCTGGTGGACGGACATTTTGACCATCTTCGCCCCAATTCAATGGATTATTCTGCCTCGAAGTGTAATTTTGGCTATCATCGCCGTTTAGCAGTCTAGAAAAGTGTTTCCAGATCCTCAGCACCGACTATGTGTCTACCACCATACTCCCACTCTCGTCCCTGCAGGCTTCCGTTCTGTCCTTGTAACCCTGTCCAGATTGCCTCGCCTAAAGTCCTTAACAGACTCGACCACCAACTTCTCATGCTCTCTCCTTTTCCTCCCGAGAAGTCGGCGTTCCTCCTCTCGGTTTTGCCCGTAGAGCTCATGGGCTGTTCTCTCGGTAGCTCTGATTCATTGACTAGTAGGCCTCGTTCTTGGCTGCATGCGCCAGCCGGCATTCTTCATCAAACCAGGGGTTTCGTTGTGGTCGCCTAATGAAACCCAGCACATAAGTGGCGGCACTTCTGATGGCTTGTTGACAGTGTTTTCACTGGTCCTTAGCAGTTTGTGCTGGTGGCGGAGCCGCTGAAAGTTTAAGAGAGACTTGTTCAGAAAAAAGTCCTAGTGATCTCTTGCGACTTTAACTTCGTGATATCAAATCTTTTCACAGCATCTGTTTGGTGTTGTGGCGTCATAAATATCTGCATACGTACTTCAGCTACAACCAAGTAATAGTCTGAGTCATTGTTGACCCCTCGGAACGTGCTCGACATCCAGGATACTGGAAGCATGTCTGGCGTTTATCGCAATATGATCAATTTGGTTTACGGTTTGTTAATGTGGAGACCTCCAGGTACCTTTGTGTATATTGAGGTGTGGGAATCGAGTGCTAGATATGATGACTAGCCTGAGTCCGTTGCCGGAAGTGGAAGTGTTGTCGTGCAGACTGTGTCCTCCAACTATCGAACCAAAGATGCCCTCCTTTCCAATTTTGGCGTTAAGGCCACCAAGAATGATCTTGACGTCGTACTTCGGGTACTTTGATACGTACTCTCGAGGAGATCGTAGAAGTCTTCTTTGGTTCAGTCATATTTGTCTTCGGTTTGGGCATGGTCACAGATCAACGAAATGTTCTTGAATAAATCTTTGATGCGGATCGTGACCAGGTGCTCGATTACAAGTGGTCTGTTTAACGCCCAGACATTCCACGTGCAGATCTGAAATTTATTGTCATTATTTCGTCTGCTGGGGTCGTCAACATTAAGATCATCGATATTCGAGGCTTGTTGTTGTTTCGGAACCATTGTTGTTTTCCGTGGTAGGGAAGTTTCCCCCACACACAACCTCCGACCTGAAAGACCAGATTCTTAATATAACTCCAAGTGTGGGGAGCCGGATAAACCGCTCCTTATAGGCCCAAGCTACAAATATGTTAAAGTAGCTCATATAAAGTCTTCACTAAGTATTTAAACCCAACTGGAACTGCAGACGCCACCGTTGATTCCATATGGAGAATTCTTCCGCTGCCGTCTGGGTAAAGGAAAGGAGACTTAGTGGGAAAACACCTTCCCCCTCTCGTTTTCTGCCGCCTAAAAACATCCACAGGGATTGGAGCTTCATCTTCAGTTAAAGGTACTAGACACCTGATGTTCAACAGGGGGTGGTGAGACTAGGAATTGAAAAACAGAGGTTCGCTTTGAAAAGCTTCTGGAGGGTTGTGTCCTCTTGAATGCACGGTGTCTACCACCATTGATTGGGTTATCAACTATTAATAATGTTAAAATTTTTAAAAATGTGTTGGTAGTACAGAGGGGGGGGGGGGAGCAAAAAGGACCACAGAACAAAATGTGTTTGCCCCAAATTGCCTTCTTCGTTAATAAAATAAAATATGAAATAAGATTGCAATAAAGTTCAACGAACTAATTAATTTTATTATTTCATTTCTTCTATTCAATGTTGCTAGGAAGGAACTGAATTCAAGAAATATTTGAAGATATCCTTATATAAAATATCATCAGCTTACCTTTCAACAGTTGTAAGTCATTCCAATAAATTTTCCAAAATGTCAGATAAAAATTCAACTTAATAAACAAATAACAAAAAATCCCAAAAAAAAATATATCCTTTTTGAGAGCTTTACATTTTTATTGCCAAATTAGGTTGATATGAATATCTCATAAGGCAATTTCCTCGATCGATGACCAATCTGGGTATTAAAAATAATAATACCAAAAAGCAAAAGTCACCAACTCAATATAAATATTATATATTATGTTGGTTAGTTCGTAGGTACTATATGTACCTCTTTCCTTTGACCTTTCGTCCTTAGTTCTCTAGGATACATTAGATTTTCACAAAGAAAGGTTTATTTTCTCTTCCGGTTACTCTCCTCCTTTACCTTCGTTCTTTTTTTTTTTAAAACCCAATGACCGGCAATGGTTGTAAGCAGCTTGTATCAATAAAAATTCGATTATATATTATTCCTTGATTTATTATCCTTGATTTGACGATATTTTGTTCGCTCTACACAAAAAAGGATCCGCATGCTTTATGGCATCAATGATAGTGTATGTGTACAAAGCTTGCATATATACCGGCTAAGGATATTTTTTTTCTTCTTCTTATTGTTGTTGCTCTTTCTGATTCCATTGTATAAGGACTTTGAAATCAAGCAACTCTGATGTGAATATGAATATTTTAAGGACATTCAAAGTAACTTTATCGTCAAAAGTTAAGCACAAGCACAAAATGTCGATTGCATAATGTAAGGCAAAGGATATGTGTCTTGTTCCGCACACACATGAATTCTTTAGATGTCCGGGAGTGGTTCTCAAGTCACGTGATATACTGAAGCTAAAAAAGAAAGAAATCTAGTTAAAGCCGATATCGTCCTTTTTATCATATAGTAAACAGTTCACAAAAAAAAAAACATGAATCAAATATCCAATTGTATTGTATTTGTAGCCAATATAAAAATTGTCGAGAGAAAATATTATCCTTTTTGCATCCTGGTCAAGTTGTGTGCCTTTGCAACAACCCAAGAACCGACAAACTACGACAACGCGACGATATGTCCTCTATACCGACAGAATACTGTCCCCTCTTCCCAATTCAAGTGGGGGACAAAATATACAAATCGGCTTATTGGAGTTTTTTATCTGGCTTTTCGATTTACAAACTGTCCGCTACTGTTAGAAACGATAAATTATAAATATCTGAGTAGCTGTCTTTGAGTATAGTTATAATATGAAATGTTAATACGTTATATACAAAAATTGAACAGGATGTCCTTTGAGTATTTTCTTGTTATTATAGGAAATCTTCAAGAAGTTTTATTTCTCCGAGAATATTTGATAAGGCGATGTGAATCATTTTGGAAACTTTTTTATATGGAATTTATTTGTTTTTTTTTCTTGTCCTTTGCGATGAGGATATATTGATTTCGATTTGCCTATATTTTTCTTTTTAATTTTTGAAATAAACTAAAATATCTTCATTGAATGAAATATGTATGTATTTATATTTTGCCATTTTAGTGTAATACAAAATGAGTTTTATAATTTTTAGTATGAAAAATTATAAAATATTTGATTGAAATTTTCTTGAATGGAATATTATGAAAGTCCTTATGTAAATTAGGCTTACTAAATTCGGTGATTAAACTATGCATTCTTAAGTCTTAATACAAAACCAAATAGAGTATAACTGCCTTACACTTTATCTACAACACAAAACTATTTAAAATAGGAACTTACTTTTGTTCGTTGAAGGATCTTACTTTAATGACTAGGCATTAAAGATATAAAGTATTAAGGATATTTCATACAAAGGGGTAAGGTCATCGTAATCGTAAAGTTGTTAACTGTTTAAATTTGTTTAATTTCCCATACAAATTGTGCAGATTTTTGAAACTTAAAACTTTACAAAGTTTACGTTGTAAAGCTCTACAACAGCTTTACGCTGTTGTATGAATACTCTTATTCAGGCCCATCACAATTTTAAATTTTTGGGCTAACATACATACCAGAGTATGTATCTTCTTACAGTACTGTAAGTAAATATACTCAAGTACATACTTCTAGTCTAAGATTCAGCGCTAGCTTCAACACTTTTTCGTCAAATTTTTGTCGAATGGTTATAATTTTTTTTTCTTAAAATTGGACTTCTCGATTCTTGCTGTTTTTTGTTCAATTTCTTTATATAATCAAACATTTGTATCTTAATCTTTAACAAAAAATATAATTTTGGTGCGTAACTTTTGTATAGGATTTTCGAGGGAAATATCTATAAACATTTTATGCTGTGCGTTCAGCGTTGCCAAATGTATTCATAAACACAAATAGAATTTATATTAGCCCAGAAGAAAATTCTGAAAAAAACTGAATTTTGGTGGAGAGCTTTATTTTGACGTCTTAACCATTTCCTTAAAAGTTCTGTAAATTTGGGTGGGGGCAGATTTTTTTATTATAAGGGGGTAAAATTAAATTTTTTCTTAGTTCCTCGAAAACTATCAGAATTTTTGAAATAGTATGAAGATACAGAATGTAGTTTATGAACCTTATTTTCATACAATCAAAGATTCAGAGAAAACCATGCAAGAACTTCATGGGGGACCAAATTTTGTCAAAACATTTACTAAAATTTCATTAATCGAAGGGCATAATGTTTTGTAGAGATACCGACATAATCTTCAAAAACAAAATCCAAGAACCCAAAATCCCCGCACTTTTGAAAATACACAAATTTGAAATCTCCAGTCACAAAATCCACGAACCAAAATCCCCTATCCGAAATCCATAAATCCAAAATCTACAAATCTAAAATCGTCAAAACGAAATCCCCAATGCATACATTTTATAGCATTTGCATGTTCTTTAAAAGCATAATTCAAATTAATTTATCTAATGTTTGTCTATGGTTTTATTAAAAATGTCAAAATTAGCTAAAGCTATTTCAAAGCATTCACAAATCGAGATACATAGTCGAGTTCTTAAAATTTATTTGCCTAAACCATTTCGCTATGTTGATTTTGAAATTGTTGAAGATTTGTGTTTTGTAAGAGTTTGATTTGTTATTTTAAATTTATTTTAATTTATACTTAAATTCTGGTTCATGGATTTTGATTTGTGGATTTTGGTTTTAAGGATTTTGTTTTTGTGAATTTTAGTTAGTGGGTTTTGGTTTGTGGATTTTGGTTTGGGGCTTTTGGATTTCGGGCTAGAGTACGCAACCCTTTTTTGTTCTATTTGTACTTGGCTACGCCTTCTCATAATAAAACCAAGTTTTTAGGGTGCGGAGGGCCACCATCTTGAAAAAGAAAGTGATTTGGTTTTTATTCAACAACCTGATTGATAGATAGATAGATAGATAGATTCTTTATTTTTTCATCATAAAGCTTAACAATTTTTATACTTAAGAATAAGGACATGGCAATACTGCCGTCTGCCTGAGATGACATTTCATAATATGATTTAAAAATAAAAGAAATAATAAAAAGCAAAAATTTTAAAATACTCGTATAAGAAAAAAAATTTAACAAAAGATATGAAGAAATATTTTTATATAAAACAATGATATCAATTTTAACGTGATTTGAAACACAAAATATTACACAATTTGGTTAATTTGATAAGCTGTTTATAAATTTTTTATCAATTTTAACGTGATTTGAAACACAAAATAATACACAATTTGGTTATGATTAGCTGTTTATAAATTATTATCAATTTTAACGTGATTTGAAACACAAAAGAAATATTATCACATTTTGTATGATCAGCAACAAAACAATAAATAGTTAAATTAAGTATAAAATGGTTTTACCTGCAATAATCGGGTAATCGACTAAGTTTGATATGTGAAACTGTTACGGTAAGAGAGAGAGAACAACCTGATTGGATTTCTTTTTTACAATAAATTCATAAAATAACAATATTTAGACAGTAAAATTATCTAAAAAAAATCAGATATAAACGAACACAGTAAGTATATTAGTGTTGAAGTTGTAGAGTGTCAAGGTAACACTTTTATATTATAAAAGGGACTGATTAAAGTTTTTTCTAAATAACTCAGCAGACGTAATTTTTTTCAAAAGACGCAAAAACAAAGCTTTCCACCAAAATTCAACTGTGTCAGAAGTTTTTCAAAGTGAAAGTCAAATTTTCCTGGACTATTGCTTATAATCGGTGTACCCAATGGACAATTTTGTTGCAGCTTTTTTCAGAAAATTTATTCTTTATTTGATTTCAAAGGTTCCTCCAGTGAACAATTTTTGAAATAACAAAACATTTTAAAAATAAAATAAAATTCGTGACTGCATCGCAGGTATTTGCTTTCATGCTCAAGACGCTGAGGTCTTAAGAACGTTCTATGTAAACACATAAAGGAAGTTATAAGAGACAAAATATTATGAAATACCATATTTTAAATAGCTTAATAACTTCTTTGAGAGTTTTTAATGAAAAAATGCAAATGTATGCAAACAAAATATATAAAATCGTGTAAGCGATTTTCTTACAAAATAATTTCCTTTATATCAAATTCTTAAAATATTTTTAAGGGAAATTTTTGGTATGCAAATCGCAAGTTTTTATTTATGTGCATTTACAAATAAAATTAAAAAAAAAAAATGTTAACCTGTTTTTGAGATATCGAATTTTCAAAAAAAAAATTTTTTGTTTTATCATAAGTAATATAAATAGTTGCTATGTTCAAATTTTAATAATTTTCGGAAGTGCGTCGCAATAATTTAGACATACAGAAAAAAATTATTAGAAATTGTAGGAGCCGTTTTAAACAAAAAATATTTTCCTTAACGGTTTCTTAACACTTGAATTGAAGGTATATCAAAGCGGGTGAATAATGATCTAAGTTTTCTTCACCAACTTATAAATGGTAAAATCGATGCTCCTGATTTGTTGGCCTGTATTGGCTTAAATTTTCGTGGAGGATCTCACCATCTGAGAAGATTTGAACTTTTACATGTAAATTTCCATAGATCTAACTACGGTTTACATGAGCCTCTTAACCGTATGTGCAGGATATTTAATTTAAATGGCTCCACGGTGGATTTTAATGTTAGTAAGATAGTAAGATGGGAATGAAAAAAATGTTTCGAACCAGTGCTCCACTTTCGTGATTGTTTTTTTTTTTACTTTTAGATCATATTTAATTCAAATGTTATATATATTGTTTAATTATGTTTATTGTTTGTTTGTTTAACTATGTAAATGTATTAATTTTATTTGTATGCATGTGTTAGCCCGTATTATTTTACTAACCAATAACACATGCACTTATGATGAGCCTCTGATTGTAGGTTCGCAGCTTGATCTAAGCCCACTACAACAAAGAATCTGAAGTGTAACGTTATTTTTTTCATAAAAATAAATTTTTAACTAAAACACTTTACCTACAAAAAAATTATGAAGAAAAACGAAAATAAAAAAATGTTCCTTTGGCAGGGCACCACACAACAAACATTTTTTGATAAATGGTTTTCCACCTACAGGTAGCTTTTTACAAAAATTGTATAGCAGGTACCGTTATTTTTAGTTCTTAGGAAAAAATGAAAAATAAGTGTGGGCAGAATCACCAAAAACCATTTTGTACCAAGACTTAAGAAAATCGATCCAGCTGCTTAGGCTGTAGCCGAACAGACAGACAAACAGACCGATAGGCAGGCAGACAAACAGACCGTAAGACACTCAAAAAATGTGAGACACACTTTTTAAGTCTTCCCTAGCATGGTAATGACAAGTCTGATTAAAATCTCAAGTTCAATTTTTTAACGAATGCAAACTTGCCGTATATACGTAGTACCTTTATATCGCAAGTAAAAATACAGGCAAATATTTTTGCATGACAAAAACACTATTGAGGTGAAACACAAAATTATTTTTGTATGATTAATTTACAAAAAAACTACTACTGGCATGGAATATAATGCAAAATAATGGACCGCCAATTGTATTGCATGCAAAGAAAAATGTGGAGAAACAAATATATTTTTTTTAATGGTAGGCTTAAACTTAAAAAAGTAAATATATTCACCTCAAGGCATAATTTGCATGGGCTTTTGCATAAAAATAGTTGTTTCCATTTTTAAGGCGTAAAGGTAAATTCATAACTTAGTGTTTGGCTTAGGTCAATACAAACATTTTTCGCCTTGAATATTGTTTGAATTTTTTTTTTACAAATTTTATATTCACCCGAAATTTTGTTGCCAAAAACAATTTCACTGACAATCGTTTGGCATTTGTGTTAACTTTCGCATAGAACAGTCTTAGACTGTTTTTTTTTTTTGCAAAATATTAACTGACAACGAACAAAACAATTTCGTTACACCACGAAAATTTTTTCTTTCGCGAATTTGTTTTTGTCTCACCAAAAAGCAATTTTGTTCTTCAAAAGAACTGTAGGGTAAGTTTGTGTGAATCCAGACAAGCTTTCCATGTTATATTGTGGCAGCTGGACTCTTATGGCTAGTTTCTGTTTCGAAATTGACAGTGTAACCAACCTAAAGAATAAAGGTGTGTCAGTTTGACAACACTGCTGTCCAAGAAACTGACAGTACTTGTCACTAAGTCACACAGCCCAAACCCATTCAGGTGACTTGAATTGCAACCAAGATCGGTTGTTTTGACCCCTTTAGACGTTTGGATTTTCTTAAGATGCAGGTCAATGCCAATATGTCAAACTTATAGCCTTCAAAGTCAGCATAACACTCACTCAAATTCAGCCGGACCTATATGCAACAGACTCTTTAAAAATTATATCTTTTGGAAAGGTGTTTCCATGTGAAGCCGCGAAGACATTTGAACGATGCCATATTTCATATTACATAATGGCATACATAGATATTTGAAAAAAAATCGTTGACACCTTAGAGACCAAAAATTATCCAATAAAGATTCAGCGTTGTCCTACTTTAAAAATCATTCTTGAAAAATGTCATATTTACATCATGAATAGGTTATTCAAACAACAACTTCATTTACTAAAATAACTTTACAAAACATTTCATACGTAAGCAAATTCAATGATAAGATTAACCAGACTAAAAGAGCCACGTTGGCGTCACATAAAATTATTGTTCAACAGCTCTATTTTACGTAAATCATTTTGAAATATTTTTCCATTCTCAAGTAGAGTCTTCTAAGTATTGAACGTCGAAAGGCCGAATAACAAAATTTTCCAATGTCATCCGCGTTAAGCGAATTCCATCGAAATAAAAATTACTAATACTTTCAAAAACGGTAGAAAAAAAAAAATCCATAAAAGTAAATATTTAATTGATTAAGAGAGCTAAAAAACTTTACCTTTTTAAGTTTTGCTAAAGCGACACACTTGAATTTGTTTGCCAAACAATTCATGTGGCCTGTTTTTGTTCCCTTTACAGTACAGTGGCATCACACACTCAACACAACAACCAACCCGAACCCACTCTTCGCGTTTTGGGAATTATTTTAATACTGCACTTTCAATGATGCGGTTACCCAAGCCCAAGCCCCATGAGCTATGTATGTACTTAAGCCTGATTCACTCAAAAATTATGTCGGAAACTGCACAAAATTCCATTTAAACTCGTATGGCAGCGGAATGAGCTCCAAAACCGTTGCAAAATTCCCTGCATATTCCATCAGCCAGCTAGCGTCCGTTTTTACTTCATTCCTAACCTAAGGGTACGTATCGACGAGTAGGGGTGTGGGTTTTTTTTTTGTTTACCTTAAACAAATTAGAAAAGCAAATTTGTTTGACCATCGTTCTAGAACGTGATTATCTATGAAGCGATAGATATAGAAAGATAGATAGATAGCAGAGTGCGATGATGAATCAAGTGCGCCGGGGTGCGGTAGCGGCGTCGGCGGTGGGGTCTCAAGTGCATTTGGCCGCTTTTATCTAAGAGAGTTTTGAAAAGTTTTTCAAGTGGCGGTCCTGTTTGAGCTCTCGCTCGGTGATGTCGATGTGGTGATGTGGGCAAGTATAAACTCGATATATGATGACACACCGCAGATAGTGGTGTGGTATGGCAGATAGATAAACCCAAAAGAAAAAGTTAATTAGATTAAAGGTTGTTCTTCATTCCTCAATAGGCCACTAAGTTTTATAGAACGCAATTGGTTTTTAATTGGTGTGTGTGTGTGTGTTTGTGTGTTGGGTATAGTGTTGACTTTTTTAATCAAATATAGGATAGCTATCTTTAGATGTGCTAACTATGGTTTTGATTTGTTTGTTTTAATTTTTTTTATCATGCGGTAATAGTGGGAAGGTGGAAAGTGATATTATAGTGGTGATTGGAGGAAGTTGCGTGATTATGGTGACATTGTCTTCTTAATGGAATGGGGAATTTTATTAGAGCGGAAAATAAAGTAGAAAAATTATTCGTAGATATCCTACGAATCGTCAGGAGTAATCTTCAGCACATACACTTTTTAGGGCTAAGACCCATTTGTTAAAATTGTATTCTAAGGATTATTTGTTTTTTGTCTAACCGTCGATGGAAAATTTTTGGAGTGGGTGCATAGCATAAGTACTTACTTTAAATATGTCCTGATATCAAGTACAAAAGCGATTTTTTAGCAATGCATTTAATTCATCGTAGCGTTTAAACCGTGTGTGAAAACCGATATTTTCTTAAATTTACACAGTTCATGATTGACTTGGGTTTTGGGTAGATTTGTGGACAAAATAAATTCAACTGGTAAGAAATTACCCATTTCTAAGGTCTTAACGATGTTGGCTAAGTACCAAAATGCAAAAGATTAGATAGAATGCGCATTTCTCAACTAAATTTACCTCAGAAAATAAATTAAAATAGTACTAAAATGTATGATGCGTTGCAGTTACTGCGTTTCGCAATTCAGCCACTGTTCTTAGCAGAGGTGTAAGATTGCCAAACTTGGGGTGAACGAAATTTTTAAGTCATAATATTTGATATAACAGGAGAATTAATTAATAAATTATGATTAACGTTTAAAGGTGAACTCCGCTCGTAGTTGGTACGATAGTGGGTTATATACAAAGGGTCAGGTAGAAGTCTCAAATTACGTTGCGGAACATTAGAATTAACGCGAGACAAACGCTTCAAAGCATCAATATGACCATCAATAAGCTTAACAAGAAAAACGAAACACAAATACGAACGTCTACTCTTAAAACTGGGTAGATCAATAAGCCTGAGTCGGCTATTATATGAAGGAAGATTTAATGGGTTCTCCCAACCTAGGCCTCTTAGAGCAAATTTTAAGAACCTCTTCTAAATCTTTTCTACTCTTATTTTATGGCAACTGTAATAAGGAGACCACACTTGACAAGCATACTCCATGATGGGTTAATATGTTGAGTGAATTCAAGTTTCTTATCGAACAAAATACTAAGGACAGATTAACGCCATTAAAATTATAATCAAAAGTTAAGACAGATATTTTACGTGTGAAATTTATAACCTTACACTTTTCGATATTCAACCATAAATTATTTCACATACACCGCGTATAAAAATCATTTAAATCAATTTGAAGCTTTTCACAGTCAAGGATATTAGAAATGGTTTTAATTTTGTTAACATCATCAGTATAGATAAGGCAGTTTGATTACTTTAAGACTGACGGAAGATCATTTATGAATAGAATAAAAAGAATTGGACCCAAGTGGCTCCTTTGGGGTACTCCAGAATTAACTATAAATTTTTTCGAATGACAGCCATCAACTAGAAGAGCAAAACTGTCATCTAGTTTTTCCTTGATAAACTTGAAACAATTGAAAATAATCAAGAAGTAAAACAATTTACTGCTGATGTGCAATACAAGCTGCAGAAGAAAGCACTTCAGTTATTTCGAACTCAAGAGAAATGGAAATAAAATATTCTGACGAAGTAAAAGACCTGATATCTACTGTAAAAAAAGAGCTGGAAAAAAAATGGTAAACTCCAAAACTCCCAGATAGTAACAAGCTTTTTAACCGTCTTAGCAATGAACTGATTCACTTAGTATAGATTTCTGAAAAGGATGCTTCTACTGAATATTTCTTATATAAAACAGCCTAAAGATACCCCACACATACAAATCTCCACTAAATTCTCAAGACGCTAAATGGTTCGGCAAACCGGGATAGAAGACTCTTTGTTATACATCTAGCTTACGTTTTAAAGTCATTCCAAACAAACACAGATATAATTTCCTCTAAGTTTGTTGAGAGAAATGACAACAAATGTGAATGTTGTTCAAACCTTTGAAATGGTTTAGCACTTGAGACATGAGTACAAACTAAATTAGGACTTTATCAGGCAGTACTTAATATGCAATAATGAAATTACGAACCTACTATTTAAATTACAGTACGACTAAAATTAAAAAGAATTGAAGCCGGGGTAATACAAGGAAGTGTCCTAGGACCAATCCTGTACCTGTTATGTACATTCATATTCCAGTGGAAATCAACGCTATCATGACAATCTTTTTTGATGTTACTGCAATAGTTGTGACTGAAAAATTCGTTACAAGGGCTACACAAAAATTGCACAATGCAGTCCAGAGTTAGTGGTTGAACGCATTTAATAGATTGTAAACTTTGTAAACAAAACTGTAAACAATGTAACAATTTGGGTTTGGGTCAAAATTCTATGTGAGCGAAAGTTCTGTTGCCAAAAATTTGCTTTCAAAATTCTATATTTCATAATTCTGCTTTTCAAAACAATGCTTTCAAAATTCTGTTTAACAAAATTTTGCCAAAAATGAACATTTTAAAAAGCACATGCTTTTACCTCTATAAAAAAGCCGTTGAATATAATATTTTCGTCAAACTTGGTGTTCAAGATTTTAAGGTGAGGAAACATTAATCTTGTTAACTCTAAAAACAGTTATAAGAATATTATTATTTATCTCAAAATCCGACTGATTTTGACGCACTTTTTCCTGTGTATAACATATTCGGGTTAATAATTGAAGAGTGGGTCAAAATTCTAGTTTCAAAATTCAGTTTTTTTTTCAAAAAAATTCTATTTTTCAAAATTCAGTTTCTTGTTTAGTTATGTTGGTCAAAATATTGCTTTTCAAAACTCCGTTTTTGAAAAAAATCTGATATTTAAGCAATTAAAATGGTATCTTAGTAGATTTTGATGAATTATTGTAAAAGTGGAGACAGAAAAAATTGATTTTTCTAAACAAAAAAATGAGCTACACCACCTTTTCAATTAGAACCTCAATTATTGTCTTAGACAAATAAGAAGAAGGTTAAAAGGCCCATGCTTTTCAATATTTTCCAAACCTTCTTTTAATTATTAGCAGAATTTAGTTACACCGAAATTTTAAAATCAGAATTAAAAAAAACCCAAATTTGACAAGCAGAATTTCGAAAACCAGAATTTTGAAAGCAGAATTTAAATAAGTAGAATTTTGAAAAGTCAAATTAATATTTTATATCTAAAAAAAAAATACTGCGTTAATTTTTTTCTTTTAAGAGTACCTCTTGGAGAGTTTAAATTCACAAAGTTCGAACCAAAAAAGTATATGCGTTGTCCGCCATATTGTAAAAAAGGTTTAAAAGACTCCAATGCAATTTTCTCGGCTTCTATTAAACGTAGAGCATTATTTTTTTGCATGCAAATATTTTTCAGATATCCTTCAGATGAAAAGTTATTGTGCAAAACTGTCGAAATTTTTGAGTGAAAATTAATTCTCGCCTCTTGTTCATCTGAGCGAAAAACTATTTAAATAATTTCTTGTAGAGCATGTAATTTCCTGCATTTTTGTATATTTAGATTTTTTGTTTGACAAAAAATATCTTAAATACAGTAGTACAAACTTGCCTATATTAAGCAAATAAATCCTTATGGGAAATTATGATTCGTTCTCTCAGAAATGCATGGGTGAATTTTGTTTCAGTTTTGGTCTTAAGCATGCTTATGGACCAAACAAACATATTTAACATTAAAAACCCTTGTCCGTAATTGTTCCTTCATACCCTTCATATTCTGGTCTTTTTAAAGACTTTTTAGGAAATTTGAATTTTTGAAAAATTTACTTGAGAAATTTAAATTTTACGAAAGAAAAATCTTTTCGGAAAAATATAAAATTTTCGTTTATCACAAGACCTCAATTTTTGAATTATTTCTCTTTAAAATTTTCTTATTTAATTTTTTCAAAGATTTAAATTCCACAAAAATTATTTGGAAAAATATAAAAAAAAAGTGTTCATTATTAATTTGTGAGAATTTTTAAAACTAACATAACTGAACTACAAAAAAAAAATTTCAATTTAGTCGTGATGCTGAAGATGGAATGACAACATTCCGAAATGCATTCAAGATACTCCTTTTAATTCGTTTTTTATATTATGTGTTTACAAAAAATGTAAAAAATTGTGAAATCACTTGGCTTAATTATTTTGTATAGGTTCGGGAAATAATTCTTTTTATAAAATTTTCCTTTTTAAATTTTCAAAAAAAAAACTAAATCAGAAAGAAATTTTGTAAAATCAAAATTGATATTTTAAAACTCTTATTTTCACTACAGGTTTAACCTTGCTGCCTCTTACTTGTGTGCCATAAGTCTGAAAAACCATCTGAGTATATGTACGTACACACGCTTAACAATTCATTAAAGCCAATATGTACATATGTTGAAATTTGGTCCAGCTTCGTTCACAATGAATTTTGAGCAAGCATTGGGTAAGGGCTTAACGAGTGGGCACCAAAGTTTTTTTTTTTTGTAAATTTGTTTGACCCTTGAACAATGAATTCATAAATTGTCTTTTTTTTTTTAATTGATATTCACTTATTTATTTTTTCAAATATTGAAATAAATTGCTTGTTCGACTAAAGTTTGTACTTTTGACCCACTTCCTTCTGAGGTTTTGGCCGACTTGGGTGGTTTATAAGTTCATTATGGATCTATAGACTTTCAACCATTCAAAGTAAGCCAAAAAACCATTATGGACTTTTAACTGCGCCCCACTTTTCACAAAAAGTCAGTTCTTCCAAAAATACTAAACAAAACAGAAATAAATCTTGTTCCCTTCAGAATAGATACATTATATGTGTTCTTTGGTTGGTTCAAATATTTGACTAGTAAAATATGAATATTCTTTTTTTTTATTTTCGCAAAAATGGCCAAACATGAGTTTGATATTTTTCCTCTAAGCTGATGATTTTTCTACACATACATACTTTTTTTTCTAATATTCGAAACATTAATTGTTTAAAAATAAAACGACAATCAAATCGTTAATATTATTGTGAAATGTTCCTTTACCGGTCTCTTGCATTTTATCTTTAAACTCAAACCGATTCGAATTTTTGTTTTCAATCTAAGTCCACAGGATTACTGTCGTTTGCTGCTAATTGTCGTATTTCCTTTATTTTTAACAAAAGAATATCTTCACCATCAATAGAATCATAAACGGATTACCGATGGATAAAGATTGACTTTTTGGTCATTTTATGTTGTGTTTTTTTTTCTTTCGGAACCTGTTTCATCTAAAGAAAACTCAAAAAAAGGATAACAACTATGTATTAGAGGAAGTCAATGCTTATTTTCAGGTATATTGTATTCTTATCCTGCTATGGCGGCTTGGCGTTAGAAAAAAAAACATACACAGACAAATATTGGGTACTTGAAGGTATTTTTTTTTATTTTCTTATAACCTATACCTGCTAAATATCTTGAAGGTTATCCAACGCATTACAATAAGGATGTATTTTTTTTTTGTGACGGAAACTATGTTATTGTTCAAAATACAGACACCTTATATTGATTTCTTTAAGACCTAAGCATAAAATTAATCTTTTGTTGACAAGTAATATCATTTTGAGGAAAGCAAAAAATGTGTACCTGTCAGCAAAAAAGGGTTCTTTGTAACTTAACAGTAATTTTCGTTTATAACCAGAACAAAAAACATAAGCAGAAAAATATATTAGATATTGGTTTGAGATCATCTCAGAACTGGATAATTTGAAACATTTGAGTGGCTAGAGGTCAGTAGAAATATAAAAAAAACCTTACTATAGTCAAACACAATAGTGAAGCTGTAGCGGTAGCTCGTAACCTCGTAGAAATGTCAGAGATGAAATTTAGTATTGTTTAGTAGAAGTTAAACAGACTTCAAACTTTTCTATAAGCTGCAGCTACATCATTGTGTTCAATGGTTTATTGCAATGTAGTTGGGACATATGTTTCTGATATTGTGCCTTCTTCGTTCAAGATATTTGACAGAGTTTTGACACTTAATTATTCTTAATAATTGTCATTTTCAAAGTAAGATTTGTTTTTTTTTTAAATCCCAACTGTTCTCTTTAAATCCTTAAAACTAAAATAAAAATAACGCAACGATAAAATCCGTCGAAAGAAAGGGAAAAGCAAAACATTTCCATCAACCATCAACGATGAAATGATGACATAGAAATAAAGCTTACCTTTTTCTAGGTACCTATAAGGTATAAGAGGTTGGTATACTTATCTGACAGAAAATTATTACATTTTCTTTTCAGCTAAGTATACCTTATATTCCTAACCCACCGGATGTTAAACTTGACGAGACCATCATCAACATCCGAGTAGGGTTGTTATTACAACCAGCCAGTCCCATAGCAGTGTAAAAGTATGAAATAGAGACTTCCTATGCCAGAGTGGCCATACGCGTCTTATCTCGCTGCGAGCTAAATGCAAAACACACCGTTAACAATGAAAAAGGTGTCAAATTCAATTAACCACCTCGCTCTTCTATAATGTCCTACTGGATGGATATACAGCTATACATTCATTCGTTTTTTTTTTCACGCTCACGCAATATTTTTGCACTCATCGTCCTTGTTTTCTGAAGTTTAGGTATAAGGATAATTTTTCTTTTCTGTATGTTATGATGTGTGCTTAAAGTGTGTATTGCAAAATAAAGGGGCGTTTATCGCGCAGATAACGACACTCCTTCTGTTGAACAAAAAAAAAAATACGGTTACAAGAAAAACTTTATACAGATGAGTATTCATTTCCCTGCTCATCTCTAAGATGTGATCCTTGAATAGGAGAAAAATATTGTACTTTAGGAAGGTACCTACCATCAGAGTAAAACCAAAAAATATATACGTATGAACAAATCTGTGTGTTTTTTGTAGGATACATTGGGATAGGGGTGGGTGGGATGGATATAGGTAGATATAGGGAGAAATTAGGAGAACGCAAGCGCTGTTTTCAGTTGTTGTTTTGGTATATCCTTGATGTATACCTACACATGCACTGCACATAACAGCAAGGATTTTCTTATATACATTTTTACCAAGGACGTTCTACTCCCCAAAGCCATTTGGGGCTAAGGAGAAAAATTATCTTTTTAATGACGAAAAGAGGACGAAAAGAGAATCATCCTCTTCGTACCTATAAATTTATATTTGTATATATACGGGTAGGTACCTACTCGTACATAAAACTTCAACTATAGCAAGAGAGTGTGAGAAAGTTAAATGAACTTCTTGAGGATTTCGTTAGGATTTTTTGTTTGAGTGTGAGGAATTCGTTTTTTTAATTGGATTTGCTATTTTAATTGCATGTTTCTCTTATGAAATTCTATCCGCTCCGCCTTTCCTATAACCTTATATGGTGCATGACTCTTGAAGCAATGGTTTTTTAAACGATTAGATTTTTAATATATATATTTGAACCAATGTATGTTTTCTATAAGAGAATAACAGTATCTGAATAGGAATATAACAAGCATTGGATTGGCCAAGGATATGGATGGTGCTTTACACTCTGGCGTTAAATTTTTGTAATACATATATACCTACCAGCTATATGGTATTTAAGGCTATAAAGAAGAGGATTTAGAACGGGGATGGTTTTTTTTTTTTTTTTTTTTTTTTTTTTTTTTTTTATAATTCATTTTTATTTTTCAATTTTCTTAAAACTATCTTAAAGCTAGACAAAAATTCATAAAAACTAGCCTACTTATCAATATTTTAAAACTAACTTACTGGCCCCAGTCGGGCGCTCTAAGTTAAACCATAATAACTTAATGCTAGTGCCTTTCGGCCTAAGAACTATCTTAATACTATATCCAGGTCGGTTTTATTTTTTACCGAGAAGAATTTACAAAAAACTCGGTATCATTGTCTTTATTTTTTGGTTTTATATAAAACTTACAAACTACATAAAACTAAATTAAAGCTAACTAAAACTAATTAAAACTACTTAAAGCTACTTAAAACTATTTACAACTAATTATAAACTAATTACAACCTACTTATAAGCTACTTACAGACTACTTACAAACTAGAACAGCCACAGCAAGCATTTTCCGGTTTTATAATTTTTTTGTATTTTTGTGGATTTTTTTTTTTTTTTTTTTTTTTTTTTTTTTTTTTTTTTTTTTGGCGCCACCCTGACTGTCCCTACTTAAAACTAACTACCTAAACCTATGTAAGTCGGCCATACCTAAGAAAATAGCAAGGTCAACTATTAAATGTCTGAAGGAACTTCATCTTCGTTTTTCAACCACCAGAACTGGTTCTCCTGCTTTACCCTATCTCTTCGGTCCCGTTCGGACACAGTCCTACTGAACCGAAGGTGCTCAGCTCCGTCTTGTGCGAGGACGTCTCGACTGTAAAGGAGCCGCCGATCTACAGTTCTACGACCGACGTGGTAGATTAGCGGAACCGCCGCTCTATCCTGGATCAGCCCTCGACTGTCTAGGTGGAGGAATGCATCGGGCGGAATAAAGCCGCTTAGACGCACACTCTCGTAGTATTCGTTGTTGGGGTAGTAAGCCCCGAAAATTAAGCTGTTAGACGAGGACATCGCTCTTGCAATGTGACCTCGAATAAGCTTCAGCAAGAAATTATCTATCCTGTTTATGTTGGCCCCGTTGTATAGAGCCAGGTTGGAATAGTAGTGTTTGTACTCCGACTTTGGTGTTCTGTGCAATCCAAGGCAGCGTCGAAGACACTGCCTCTCAAACACCCGAATCTTTTCCATTTGAGATGGGGCAACGTTGAACCAAACCGGGCATCCATAGGCAATCATCGGCCGGATAAGGGCCATGTAGCAAATCACCTTCACCCTGCTGTCAAGCCGGCTGCTATAAAACAACCGTTTCGTCAGGGCAAAGGCTCCCCTAGCCCTGGCCAGAGCAGCATTTATATGTCTGTCGAAATACAAATACTGATCCATCCAGATGCCAAGGTACTTTACTACACTTTTACTCGCCAGTGGATGTCCATTTGGCCCTGCGATCACCAGCTTGCGCCAGTTCTTTCTCGTATCCCTTGTGGCTCCACGCAACGGAGTCCTAAACAAGATAGTTTCTGATTTCTGAAAGTTGATTTTCAACTTCCAGTCATCACAATATCGTTGAATCTCATCGAAGTCACTCTGCAAGAGAATCTTGATGTCCTCGATTTTTGCAGCTGTTCTGTACGCAATCAGGTCGTCGGCATACGCAATTGCCTGAGTTAGACTACTTATCAGATCGCTGGTGTAAATGCTGAATAGAATCGGCGAATTGACCGCTCCCTGCTGAAGACCATTTTTAATATTAAAGGTTGTGGCAGAAGTTACATTGCCACTTTTGACAACAAACTTTCTGCCATTGAGCATATCATAAAGCATATATAACAGTGGTTTACTAATGCCAAGTCTGGTCAGCTTTAGATAAAGACCCTCTAACCATACGGTGTCGAAGGCCTTCTCCAGATCAACCAGACAGGCACCCGTACACTGCTTCTTAGATTTGTTCCATTGGACATCAGAAACGAGTTTCGACGCGGCATGAATAGTGTCATGTCCCGCCTTAAAACCGAACTGATTGTCCGGTATGATATTATTGTCCTCTGCCCACTTAGACAGAGCTCTATTGATAACTTTTTCGAATACCTTGCTGATACTCGGAAGAAGACTTATCGACCGGAGATTCGCCGGATTGGAGTTGTCCTTTCCCTTTTTCGGGAGAGGATGCACCACAGCTGTCTTCCACCGCACTGGATAATATGCATTATTCAGAGCGTTGTTAAACAGAGTAGTATAAATGTCTACTGCTTCTTGAGGTAAATGTCGAAGTACAACGTTGGATATGCCATCGACTCCTGCTGACTTCTTCTTCTTTAATGAATCGAAGATGAGCTGGAGCTCCATCTTCGTAATTAACAGGGAACTGGGCCCATTTCGCTCGGCGATTATGGCGTTTGCCAAATGATCTTCATTGAACCCGGTGAAACCAAGGTTCTCTGATCGCCATTGCGTTATGTCATTCCGAAGGTAGAAGTGGTGGAGCAAGGCTCTGTTTTCCAGGTCATGATTGGGGCGAATGCAAGCATTCACCTTGTACACTTGCTGGAAAGCAGCCCCCACAGCCTCCACTTTCTCCTGCGGATCTTCGACAATGAAGAGGTCATCGTCCAAGACGGCGTCCTCTGGATTAATTCCTGCTGTCAGAAGTACGTCTCTGTTGTCCGTCGTTCTCTGAAGCTTAAGACAAGGAAGGTCGTTCTGATCATTCCTTCTAAATATCTTATTAATTTGCGGAAACATGCTCGGGTCGCTAGCATTAACGGCCCGAATTTTGTTGTCCCAATACAAATTAATTGACAACCGATAGTTTTCTTTAATTAGTTGGTTGATGTTCTTGATCGACGACTTCAGTGTCCCAATCTCCAGATTGTGAGGGTCAGTAAACCGTCGGTAGAAAAGTTTGAGTCTTGTCAGCAGTCCGCTTTTTTGTCTGTGTAATGCGTCAATGGTCGCATTTCGGTACATGTCTGTTGCGTCCCGTTGCTTATATTTCGGTATTGTTCTGTTCATTGTTCGTTTGATTGTCTCGTCCATTTGTTCTAAGTATTGGTCTATTTCGTTATTTGTCAAATTCCTATCATTTGGTGGGGATATGTTGTTCGAACTGATTTCGCTCGATAAGGCGTTGGTAAAGCGTGGCCAGCGCACCTTACTGTAATTATAAGTATGCACAGGTATATACTCATCCAACTCCACGAGCTCGTTCGGAAGTTGTATTACGGCACCGAGTCCGCAGTGGTCACTGTCGTACTCGATCGTTCGTAAACAATTTCTCGGTCTTTGACCCACAGTGTCAGTTATTGTCAGTCTTGCGTCTATTAGCAATAAGTCTAGATAAGCACCGCTTCTTGGAAACGACGGCCGATCCGTAGCCAGCAGTTCTATACGATATTCAGCGTTATACTGACTCATCCAATTAAAAAGATGAATACCTCTGGGATTCTGTACTTGATTTCCCCAATCTAAATGTTTGGCATTCAAATCACCGGCCATGAGAAAGTAATTTTCTTCCAAGCTCAAGCGTAGGCCTTCGAAAAGTTTTTCAAGCTCTGTCATAAAATCGGTTGGCTGAGGTGATTCCGGTGCATAAGCCGCGATCACATACATTCTCTTCCCCTGTTGGAGAGGAATGCATACGATGCACGCCTCTAACAGCCGAAATCTGCGCAGATCACTATTATATATAACTTTATGATTAATGCCTTTTCGTATGAAGATTGCAACGCCCCCTCCTTGAGTGGAGTTGGGTCGATCTCTTCTAACGATATTGTAATTGTTGTTAGTCAACTTATGTTTCTGGTTCAGCTTAGTTTCGCTGGCCATAAACACATCTGGACTTTGGTCTTTCAACAATTGGAAAAGATTAGCTCTGCGTTCGGTCCTAATCAGTGAATTTACATTCACAGCAAGGATCCTAAGAGGCCTCTCCGACAGCGCGCCTTTAACCTCTAATTTGCGTTAGGCTAGGCAAAACAGAGTAGAGATAGTCTACTCTAGTCGCCTGCTCCTTTATCTGGGTCTGAAGTCCTGTTAACTGGCCTTGAATTGCCAGCAACATACTTCTAATTTCGGCCTGAGCGTCCGGCGCCTTTGGCACTAGGGCCGGTTGGGCTGCCTTAGCTGCAGGCTGTACCGTTTTTCCCCTTCCTGCCGCCATTTGGGCGTAGGAAATTTGGGGATTAACGGGCGTTGCTGTGGGAGCACGCGTTGATGGGCGTATCTCTGCCACTGTCTGCTTAGCCGCTTTATTGTTGCGAATTTGCTGAAAAGCTGAGCAACCCCGATAATTAGCAGGGTGCCCCTCCTTTCCGCAAAGTGCACATTTAAGCTGGGTAATGTCTTCGACCCTTTCCTCTCCGAGCTTGCACTCTCCCTTAATGTGGTCCTCACCACACTTAACGCAGCGTGACTGCATTTCGCAGTTTGCTGCAGCGTGGCCAAACCTTTGGCAGCGCTTGCATTGAAGCATGTCGCCGCCTCTCTTTAATTTATCCCAAGTTACAACCTGGTAGTTGAGAACGGAGATACTTCTCAACCTATCCAGTTTGCTGCTGGGCGATAGCTGGACTAGGAAGAACGGCAAAGACCGCTTCTCCCGTCTGGCTCTGACTGTTGCGAACGGCTTGACCCCGATAAAGTCGAGATCGTCGCTCGCTTTTTGACGGAGCTCATCTAAGAGCACCTGTGGTTCCGTGCAGGAATCTATGCCCTTCAAGAGGACCGTTTGATATTTATCCACTTTTGGGGTAAAACTGAAGAACTCAGTCGTGGATTTCTTTAACAATTCTTTAATTATTTTATGCTGCGCCACTGTTGAGCAGTGGATAGCATGTCTATCTTTGCTTAAGCGTTTAATAAAAAAGTTTTGGCCTATGGCCGACTTACACAGGTCTATGGTTTCCTGTAGCTCCATTTTATAGGTGTTTATTGGTGGCACCTTTTCTTTCTTATTTTGGGGCGGCTGTGGCTGCTGCTGGTGTACTCCCTGCTGCTGCTCGTTCCGCTGCTGCTGACTCTGCTCCTGTGGTTTTTGTTGTTGCTGCTGCTGTTGTTTTTTTGTGCGTTGCACCTTCGGTTGCTGCTGTGGTTGTTCAGTTGAATGGTGTTGTTGTTGGCTCTGCTGTGGCAGTTGCTGTTGTTGCTGCTGTGCTAGCCTTTGCTCTGGCTGTGCCAGCTCTTGTGGTGCTGCTTTTTGTGGTGGTGCTTTTAGTGGCACCTTTAGTGCTTTTTTCTTCTCGCACTCCTGCCTCTCACGTTCTCGTCGAGCTTCTTGCTTTATTTTTAAGGCTTGAATTAGAGGGGTAACTATAGCGTTAAGCCTTTCCATCTCCCCTCGGATGGCATCAATTTTTTCGCTGATGGCTTTCTCATCAAGCGCGACTATTGCGACTTGCGCCTCATTTTCCTCTTCGGAGGACGCCTCTGGTGATGTTACGTCCACAAGCAGATTGCTGTTGGAGTCCCCCGTTGTATATAAACCCTCACCACCGTCGGACATGTACTCGATGTCGTCATCGGATGGCGAGGTATCCAATTGTTGTTGGATTTTTGCTGCTGCTGATGTCTTTGCTGTGCGCGCCGTCTCCTTCACCCCGGCTGGCAGCTGGGCTGAGGTGTTGGTGGAGCGGCGCTTGACGAGGTTTGCGGCACAGCTAATCCTCTTCCTCCTTTTGTTTTTAGTATCGGCTGTTGTTGCCGTTGGCGGTTGTGCCGTTGTTGCTACGGCACTGGTTGATGGCATGACTGGTGGTGCCATCGCTTGCTTGGTTGTTGTTGTTGCTAGTGCTACGGCATTTGCTGTAGCTTTGGTTGGTGGTGCCATATCTGGCTTTATTGTTGTTGCTGGGACACCTTTCGATGTCCCCGCCGTGTTGTTATCTGCCATTAGCTGCTCCTCCCACTCAATGAAGTTTTCGACTTCGCGATTGTGGAAAAAAGCAGCCAAATAATAACTGTTGCCCGACTGGGATTCGAACCCACTACCCTTGGATTCTCGGTCGGCCACCTCTACCTTTGCGCTATTGCAATATTAAAAATAGCTTGGTATAAATAGTACTTTGACAAGTCACTCCGAATTTTACTTAAAGAACACTGTGAAAGCCGAAAACGTGTGTACACTTTCACAGATCGAGATCGACTGACGGGGATGGTATACTTACCAATTGTAGCACTAAGGAAAATTACTTTTTATATGAAATATATGTTGTAAATATTTTGAAAAATAAAAAAAACATAAATGCAAAATAAAAAAGAAACAATTTTAAACCAAAAGTAATCTATGATTCTTAAGAACAAGCATCCTTAATTTAATATAATGTTAAAAACTATTATTATAAAATAACAAATACAATGAAAATGAAATGATTAACAATTACAAACATTTAAGAGCGTGGTACAATGGTCTTCAATGTACTTTTGAGACCATTTTTGCTTATATTAAAATCGAAGAGGTTTGAGTTAAAATTTAGATGTTTACACATGCGGGTAAAGGGCTACGAGTGTTGTGACCTCCCACACAGTAGTTAAGGCTAGTACAAGACAATAAATCAGGTGCATCAATAACACCCGTTAAATGTTGATGAATAATTTCAATATCATTATTGATTCTCCTTTGTTCAATAGGTTGAATCTGAAGGAGCTTAATACAGTGTTTGTAAGGAGGAAGATTATAAGGATCGGACCACGGTATTCCTTTCAAGGCAAAACATATACAATTACGTTATACTGCTTCTAATCGATATTTATGGATTTCATATAAAAAGGAGTCCATACCTGTGATGAGTTATCTAGATGGGAGCACACAAGGCAGTTTTAGAGAGCGAGGATAACACACAGGGATCCTGAAATTCCTTAGACCATCGTTTAATTAACTCTAACATAGAATATTGCCTTGTTGACGATTAAATTGATATGCTTCGTAAAATCAATATTAAAAGTAAAATGAACTCCTAGGTCTTTGTGTGCTATTTCATATTCAAATGAACTAGGAACTCTTTTTTTAGAAAAAATCATTGCCTGACTCTTAATAGGGTTGAGATTTATACCGTTTTTATCACACCAATTAACAAAACTATGTAAATCATCTTGCAAAAGTAAACGGTCACTCACAGATTTGATGCTTTTAAAATTTTTCATATCATCGGCAAAAATTAAAGTTTCACTATAACGTATACAGATACGTCATTGATAGCTATGATAAAAAGAAGTGGGCCTAAATGACTACCCTGAGGAACTACAGAAAAAAAGGGTTGGAGACAGAACATCTAAATCCAACCTGATAGGAACTATTTTGGAAATAAGAAGAATCTCAAATATGAGCTTAGGAGGAAACTCAAACACCTTTAATTTAAACGTGATGATTAATTTTACTTTTTTTCCAAATGCTTGGAAATTTATCTGAGATATTGCAGATAGCAGAATTTTTAGTACCATTACAATTTTTTATTATTTTATTTTGGGAAAATGCAAACTTTTCATGCTACTTCTTGTTAACCTTCAAAATATACAACTTTTTGTCGGACAAGATCAAATCTTAAATATCAAACAAATTCATGAAAAATTGATTTTGTTGATAAAAAATAACGAAATACAAAAATTTTAACTTTTATTTTGATCGAATTGAAGATAGATAAATGTCCCTTGAAAATAAAATTTTATTTGAAGTCAAAAATTGAGTTTTTTGACTCAAACCAAAAATTGAGTTTTTTGACTCAAACCTTGAACGACGCAAGGGCGGGTCCAGACTTTGCCCCAGGGGGGGGGTCACGTTTCTTAAAATTTCAATAAAGTATTGCACCCAAAAAAAATGTTTACTTACGATATAAGGCAAGTTTTGTATTCGAGCAAAGTGAGTGGCATAATTCTGGCTGGTTGCTAGTGTGTCTATTCTTTGACAATCTACAGCTACAGCCTAAGCCACTGAAGCAATTTTCTTCAAATTTTTAAATTTTTTTTTTTTTAATTCTTCGGAGGGGATATTTTTTACCTTTTAAAATTACGGTACTTACTATACAACCATTAAGAAAAAGGATATTTATCTGAAAAGCAGCTTCAACGAATTTGATAAAAAACAGTAAGTACATTACTGTAGGTATGGTGAACATTCTGGAAAAAAAAAATCCGAAAAACTGTTAATAACGATGCCTGCCATTTAAGGGTTTTTGAAATTCGATTTGTTCAAAGAATTTCAATCAAAATTTGCATGCAAAAGCTCCATAAAAATCTCAATAATATTGCATATCAAAATAAAAAAGTAAATGTTAGCCTTTAAAGAAGATATTAATTTTTGTTTTGAAAATTCAATATTTCAAGAATGCGTTGATGAATTGTTGAAAATATTTTTTTAAATAAATTAATTTTGCCTGGCAACTAGAGGCTACTTTTGTTATACTTACCACTTTCCTTAATGAAATTCCCCGAACAAAACAAATTCATGAAACGTCAATATTACAAAACAAAAAATTTTGTATTCCCAAAATGGTGCACCCAAGTTAGTGGGAAAGCTTAAGCAATTACAGTCTTGGGGAAACGAAGTTTTTCCATAAAAAAAAGGCTTGCTACCACTCATGTCTTCGAGTTGCTCTATGCTTTAAGTTACTTCATAGTGCTAGAAACTAAAAGTTGATCGCAATTAACAACTTAGTTGCCTAATGGTTGCTTGACCTTGATTTTGTGATTAAGCAAGCGATATGTCATTTAGGATATTTGCAAAGAATGTATGCGATCAGTAAAAAGTCCAAAAAGTTTAGTTTTATAAATTTGTTGAGTTGAAAATTTTGAATCAACTGTAAAAGTTTTTCCAAGAACCGCCCAATTTTTCGCACTTCACTGTGAGAAATTTACAAGATACCGAAATCTAAAATATCGAAACTGCATTATTTATAGTTCTTGAAAAATGATATCTCACACAAAGTAAAAATAAAATATTGCATTCTCACCTTACAATCTTGCAAATGTCAACCAAAATCTTGAAAATTAAAATCTCGAGTACCTGCTCAAAATTGAGTGGCACATAATTAGCGGGATTTTTATTTGCAAGATCTCGAATGTGAGTTTTTCATTTGCACGGTTTTGTAATTTGTGCCCAATTCAAAAGGCCGTTGATAAGGTCAACTAGCTACATTAATTGGTTGTGGATTTGTTCAAATGGGATTTTAAAGTTTTTTTTTTTAAAGTCATTCCAGGTCACTGAACAAAATTTTTAGGTACCTTATTAAGGTTATCTTTAGAAACAAATATTAAATATTGTTATTAAGGGTCACCTAGATTCATTGGTGACATACATTTTTTTAAATGAATTTTCAAAGTTTTTTCATGGTTCAGTATTACTTTTTGAAAATTCTATATCTGAAAAATTATCTACTGTTACTACCTGCCCTTAAATGACCAGTAACCTTTCAAAGAGTACATATACGGGATGCCATAAAATTTGTCATCTGATTCGGTGTACGGTGTCAGAAATGTTCACAAAATCATCAAATCAATTTCAAATTATTTTTAAGGTAAAACAAAAAGTAGAGTTCTGTATTATTCTTGAAATGAAAACTTTTATTGTTTTTCTGGCAGAAGAATTATTTTTTCAACTTTTCACGAACGATGTACATATCGTCGTTCTGTCAAAACCTAGCAAGTCCTTAAATGACATTTTAATGTACTTTTGGTCAACAATAATTTCTGAATTCGAATATCAATGTCTAGTAACTGTGCCATGGTTTCTTTTGGCTCTATCAACCAGTTTTAAAACCTTTCATTATCTTAAAATTCCATTTTATTACCTTTTAAATCGGTTATTTGTGTCTTCTAAGCTATTTTTCAAATTTGAAATATGTTTTGACCGAAGGCCCACGATATGTATATCTTACTTTGATTTTTGTGTTTTAACTCTTTAAATACAAACGGTTAATTAAAATAAATTTGAAGGCGGATTATATCCTTTGAGCAGTGAAATTTTTTGTTTATGATTGAATTCATCTGTCTAATTATTTTATATCTGGGAAAAGTCCCAGATATCTCTGACCCCCCCCCCCCCCTTGTATCCACCAATGGCTCTACTCTTGTAGCGTCCCTGTGGAAAAACCCTTTATAATCGATATAGACTAGATATAATAAAGTATTTTAAGACAGAAATCAGTGAGTACACTCACATCATCGATACCTGATTGGCGTTGCTCTTTTCAGTTTTTCTTATGTAAAAATATTTTAATTTAGCAATAGCGTATTGGTATCGGCAAAATGGTGTAGATCTGCCCTTATAGAATTGAAATCAAATAGTTTTAATAAATCAATAACAAAGTAAAGTAGCAAACAAATTTTAAGAAATTGCATTCCATCTACATTTCATAGTAAAAGTATAATCCCTAACTGTACAAAATCTTGAAAAATTATATAAAATAAAAGTTTGCGCAAATTTTTCATACTTTTATTTTTTTAATTTTTTTCGGGATTTCGATTTTGGGTTCTCAGGATTCTGGGTTTTCGGGATTTTGGGTTTTCAAGATATTGGGTTTTCAGGATTCTGGGTTTTCAGGATTCTGAATTTTTCGGGATTTTGGGCCTTAGGGATTCAGAATTTCGGGATTGTGTAAATCTTGCTTTTTAATTGCATATTTTTCTAATACTTAATGATCTGTATCATTTACTTTTCACTGATTTTTAAAATGGTTTTCAAAATAAAAATGTTAATCTTTTTGAAAATATGTAAAATTGTATAACTTTTTTTTTGTTCACGCTTAAAAATTATATTAATTTTGGAAAAAAAATTTATACCAATTTTTCATATTTTAAAACGTTCGAAGATTGTTTTTGCAAACATTTTTTATGTTTCTTTTGAAAATCCGTAACATTTTTGAAATAAAAAAAATTGAATAATGTAAGAACTAATTTAGTTTTATAAACAATCACGAAAATCTATATTTTCGATGTTTTATCTTCAGTTGACAAGGTATTATAACCTTTAAACCTTTAAAGCTTGGAATTCTGGGTTTTCAGGATCCTGAGTTATTGGGATCCTGGATTTTGGGGTGCCCGGATTTTGGTTTTCAGGATTCTGATCACAACCCAACTAAAAATCATCATATTTGATGTTCTATATTTCATTAAAATATTTTGTTCCCATCCATTTAAAGGCCCTCACTACGTCACTGATGAGTCCAAGTGAGTTAGCCAGACGAAACGCAAATTTGTAGGACTAAAGGCCATAAAAAGCTATTTTGAATCAAAAATTCAACAAGTCCAATCCTTAATGTTAAGTCTTCTACTTGGCTGATTTATTTCAGTAGTATATAGAATTTGTATTATTTAAAAATCGATTTCATAGTTAAGTTAAAAGGAACTCAAAAATTTGCGCATTGACCTAAATGTGAAAAAAATTCGTATAAATTTGGCGACCACTGGAACTTAATTCCTGGAGTCGAAAATAAAATTTGGAACTATAAATCAATTATCTCCTAGTATTATTTTTTTTTTTAATTTTCTGTTGGGATGAACTAGACCCCCAAGAGTATTTTTGCAAATTTAAATATCAAGTGTTCTGGTTATAAATAATTTTTGAAACCATAAGCCATGCGCATTATAACAAGTTCGGGTGACCCGGTTTTGCATTTTATTTTTATTGTTTCAATTTGAAAATATTTAAATTTAATTTTTTTTCATTTTATTTTTCTCGCAATATACTTTAATTGGTTAAAGACATTTTTGAATACATAAACGTTCATAACCTAAGCTTATACTCCTGAAGCGAATATACAATTTTTATTTTGAAATTATTTGGCACTTTTTGCAATTTGTTTTAAAGGTCAACTTGCATACTATTGCAATTAGATTCCCTGAGAAAATATCATGCAATTTTATAAAAAAAAAGAATTACGTTCAAAATAATTCAATGTAACAAAAAAAATAAATACATTTGCAAATCATCGATTCATACATCAATTCTCAGAATCATTGCTCCAAACATTTTATTCACATTCCTTTCTTTAAGATAAAAGTTCCGACTGTCAAAGAAAATTTCATTCTATAAAGCACCATTCATGGATACCTAGACTTACCAGCACCCAACAACAACCCCCGACCTCTTTTTGTCATCATCCACCAATGGAATGAGGCAATTATCTTCTAACTAAAGAAAGTATCCACTTTGGAGGAAAATCTCACCGCAATAAAGTGGAAGAAAATATTTACCCCTCAAAGCACTGGCTGTCTTGTCATGGAGTGTTTGTGTACTATCAGACAACATCCCCAACTCTATACTCTTGCTCTATAAGGACACTGCTCCCGCTTCTCTCACAGTACAATGCATTCAATATGGATAAAAGGTGGTCGTATAGTGGCGCTATGCTACTGTGTGCCATACTCAATGTGGGAAAGCTTTGGAAGGGGGGGTGATGGGTGGGTGGAAAGCTGAAAATATGAAAGAAAAATATGCGAGAGTTTTTGGTATTTCTTTGAAGGTTTTGTTCTTATTTTATTTTTTTTTTCATCGTTATTTTTTTTTTTTTTGGTGTGCATGCTTCCGAGTTTTCCGGGGATTTTGTCAGGTTGTATTGATTTTTCTTCTAGTTTATATGTACAGGAAAACTTATAATAGGTAAAGAGTGAAGATAAATTAAGGAGTATATACATAGTACCTATTTGCAAAAAAATCAACCCAAAGTAGTGAAACCATTTGGAAACGGAAGTTATTCTTTAAAACTACTAACTAAACATTTTTTTTTAATTTTATTACTTTGTTCTCTTTAATGACTGATTTAAGTAAAGTTACACCTTTAATATAAAATTTCGTGTGTTTTCGTATCAGTCTCTTTGAAATTGAAAAATGTCTGTATCGTCTTAGTATCAGTAGGGTGCCTAGTTCCAAATTATCAGAACTTCAATTTTGGAATAACGATTTCAAAAATTTGACCAAACTTCCTCAAAAATTAAAAAAATTGTAAATGGAGTGACAAAATTTTGGGTTCGAAATTTTGAACACAATTATTATATTCCGGACTTGCGCTGAAAAATTACAGTCATCGCAGAGATGAAAAAATATTTCGAAAAAAAACTCTGCAGAAACATTTTTTTAATTACACTTTTGGAATGATTTAAAAATAATTTTGCTAAGAAAGCCTTAGAACAACCAGATAACAAAAACGCATTTAAAAGGCCCAAGAATACATAAGAGAAACATTAAATTAAATAAGATGCTTAGTTAAAAAGCACTTTTATAAAACTAATGTCGATTTAATATTTCTTATGTTTTTTCTTTCTTGTAATGATGGTGCCTTGGAAAAAAGAAAAAACAAAGAAAAAGAAGAAATAAAGAATATGTTATCACAACAATTTAATTGTTAGTAAATGAGAACTACGCCGATGAAGGAGATACATATATTGTTTTTTGTTGAATAAAACTGATGACACCTCCTTGCTGAAAGCACTGTTTTTCACGCTTATTTAAACAAGGGTACATACTCTGTGAGATAGTAGATAACTTATTTGAATATTGAGAAATCGGCTTTAAAAAAAATAAAATTTGTTCATACAAAAAATAGTGCGTACTCGCCACAGTGTACTACTGTATTTAATACTCAACTTCAAAAAGTTGTTTAAATGTAAAATTTTTTCAATGAATAAACAACAACTTATGTACTTTTATGTGTGTTTTTGATTAGCTAAGTCTGGAGTTAAGGCTATTCATACAATGAAGTATTCAATGAAAAGTTTACCTGACTGAAATGGTGATTTCTTGAAAAGGATTGTGAAGCGTGTACTTGTTTAGTTTGCTGCTATTTCATAAGAAGATAAGAAAACGAGATAATGGCGAAAATGGCTGTTTTGCAAAGCGAATGTAGCTTACACTATCGATTTTGTTTGCAAAAAAAAGTTTTTAAGAACATTAAATGCCATATTATATGGATACTTTTGAAGAATTGTTTTTATTTTGTAACTAATCAAAATTTTATCAGCACAAAATAAAAATTTTGAAAGTCGATCAGTCAATTTTTTTTACCTAACGGTATTTTTTTAGACAGTTATTTTAAATAGATTTAAACTCAATTTATTATTCATGATTTTCATTAATAAAAATTATCAAATGTAATTTAGTTGTTGTTAAATATGAATTTTCATCTTATTTTAACTTGTGATACATAGGTTTTTTTTTTTTCAAATTCATTTTTATTTTCAATTTTCTTAAAACAATCTTAAAGCTAGACAAAAATTCATAAAAACTAGCCTACTTATCAATATCTTAATACTAACTTACTGGCCCCAATCGGACGCTCTAAGTTAAGCTATAATAACTTAATGATAATGCCTTTCGGCCTAAGAACTATCTTAATACTAAATCCAGGTCGGTTTTATTTTTTACCGAGAAGAATTTACAAAAACTCGGTATCTCTGTCTTTATTTTTTTTTGGTTTTATATAAAACTTACAAGCTGCATAAAACTAAATTAAAGCTACTTAAAACTATTTACAACTAATTATAAACTAATTACAACCTACTTATAAGCTACTTACAGACTACTCACAAACTAGAACAGCCACAGCAAGCATTTCCCGGTTTTATAATTTTTTTGTATTTTTGTGTATTTTTATAATTTTTTTGTGTTTTTCTATGTTTTTCTGTTTTTTTTTTTTTTTTTTTTTTTTTGTGGCACCCTGACTGTCCCTACTTAAAACTAACTACCTAAACCTATGCAAGTTGGCCATACAAAAGAAAATAGCAAGGTCAACTATTAAATATCTGAAGGAACTTCATCTTCGTTTTTCAACCACCAGAACTGGTTCTCCTGCTTTACCCTATCTCTTCGGTCCCGTTCGGACACAGTCCTACTGAACCGAAGGTGCTCAACTCCGTCTTGTGCGAGGACGTCCCGACTGTACAGGAGCCGCCGATCTACAGTTCTCCGGCAGACGTGGTAGATTAGCGGAACCGCCGCTCTATCCTGGATCAACCCTCGACTGTCTAGGTGGAGGAATGCATCGGGCGGAATAAAGCCGCTTAGACGCACACTCTCGTAGTATTCGTTGTTGGGGTAATAAGCCCCGAAAATTAAGCTGTTAGACGAGGACATCGCTCTTGCAATGTGACCTCGAATAAGCTTCAGCAAGAAATTATCTATCCTGTTTATGTTGGCCCCGTTGTATAGAGCCAGGTTGGAATAGTAATGTTTGTACTCCGACTCTGGTGTTCTGTGCAATCCAAGGCAGCGTCGAAGACACTTCCTTTCAAACACCCGAATCTTTTCCATTTGAGATGGGGCAACGTTGAACCAAACCGGGCATCCATAGGCAATCATCGGCCGGATAAGGGCCATGTAGCAAATCACCTTCACCCTGCTGTCAAGCCGGCTGCTATAAAACAACCGTTTCGTCAGGGCACAGGCTCCCCTAGCCCTGGCCAGAGCAGCATTTATATGTCTGTCGAAATACAAATACTGATCCATCCAGATGCCAAGGTACTTTACTACACTTTTACTCGCCAATGGATGTCCATTTGGCCCTACGATCACCAGCTTGCGCCAGTTCTTTCTCGAAGGCCTTCTCCAAATCAACCAGACAGGCACCCGTGCACTGCTTCTTAGATTTGTTCCATTGGACATTATGATATATAGGTATACTACATAATATGGCAATTTATGCATTCGTAAAAAAATTGAAACTGAAATTTTGATCAGACATTACGATGATGATAGAGAAGACGAAAAAAGCAGGCCACACAATTCTGTCTGTCTGTTTGCTTGGCTACAGCCTAAATGGCTGGATCGATTCTTTTTAATGATTTTTGGTGATTTTGCCCACATCCTTTTTTTTCAAAAATAACGGTACATGCCATCCACTTTTTTCAACAATTTTACAAAATCTGCTCAATAATTTTTCTTAAGAAATATCTAATAAATTTCTTTCAGTAAATGCTAGTTTTGGATGGGAAACCATTGTTCAAAAAATTTATTTTTGATTTTCTCAAAACAGTAATTTTTTTATACAGAAGCTTATGAGCAATATGAATAGTATTCTTTTATCAAAATTTTCAAAAAAAATACACTTTACATTTTTAAAAGTGTTTCCACTATTTTTTGGAAACCCAAATATTTTGAAAACCACATAGTCAATTGCAATGAAACTCGGTATTTAAAGGGGTTTTTTTAGACTTTTTAAAGTATTTTAAGAAAAAATTTTACTGATTCAAAATAGTTTTTTACGGCCTTTAGTCCTACAAATTGGCGTTTCGTCCGGCTTATTTACTTGGACTCATCAGTGACGTAGTGAGGGCCTTGTCATACGGAATTTGTATTAAGTTCAGTGCAACTTACATGCATTTTTTTTTCACAAAAATCCACTCTAAACTATATCCAACAAGATTAGAATTCCTAATAGTTTCTATAAGGTTTTTTTATAATACAAATTTTATATACTAATGAAATAAATCAGCCAAGTAGAAGACTTAGCATTAAGGATTGAACTTGTTGAATTATTGATTCAAAATAGCTTTTGATGATGAGTGCAAGTGAGTTAGCCAGATGAAACACCAATTTGTAGGACTAATGGCCATAAAAAGCTATTTTTAATCAATAGTTCAACAAGTCCAATCTTTAATGCTAAGTCTTCTACTTGGCTGATTTATTTCAGTAGTATATAGAATTTGTAAAATAAAAAATTTCCTAAAAAGAAATTTTACTTTTAAGAAAAAGTAATGTTATTTTATTTCTTAGTAATTAATCTAACGATTTCTATTAAACTTTTTCTTTATGCTAAAATTAGTGCGATATACTACCAAAAATTATAAAAAATTTGCAAATAGTAGCTACTACTTGTACCTCTGGTAGTACGTTTGTTTGAATTTTATATTTATTCACTATCGGTTGAACAGATTTAGACAATTTTTTTTTTATATACAAATTTCAAATAACATATAATATAGCATATCAAAATTTAAAAAAAAATAAAAGTTTTTTAAAATTTTAAAAAAGTTTAATTTTTTTTTTGGAATTTTATTGCTATACCTATGTATTTACGATTTTAATAAAAAGTTTTCCTAAGAAATATTTAAATATAAAAAATATTTTTTAAGAAAACCACTCCAACGATTTAAATTTTTTTTGCTTTGAAATAATTATAATCAATCAATCCTTAAAATGGTGTTAATTTTTTATTACAGATTCTCAAAGAAGTTGTTTTAAATAATTAAAAATTTCGTATTTTATGATTTTAAAAATTTTTTTCTCATAATTGCCATGTCTTTACACATAATTTTCTTAAACCCTCTGTGTGTTGAACATGAGAACAAGCACGTGCGACCCAGTTGTGCATTTTATTTTATTTTGTTTTATTTTATTTTATTTAATTTAATTTTATTTTATTTTATTTTATTTTATTTTATTTTATTTTATTTTATTTTATTTTATTTTATTTTATTTTATTTTATTTTATTTTATTTTATTTTATTTTATTTTATTTTATTTTATTTTATTTTTTATTTTATTTATTTTATTATTATTAAAGATATGTACCATATAAACAAATTTTCACTGACCGGGATATAACGCCACACGTGCCAGGGTAAACTATGTATGTTATGGACAAATCAATTGTAATATCAATGTTGTTTTCTATATCTGGACTTCAAACTTTGAACCGAATTTTTTCTTTTAGTTCATACTATACCGTAAATTTGGAATTTTACTACAAGTTTCTTACTAGCTCCTATGCCAAAAAAGAACCGACTAACTGAAGTAGTGCCAAATTAATTCATTTTTTTCTGAGAAAAGGCTTTAAGACCAAAGGTCCACCGTAGGTAATGACTGTAGTAAAAGCTATTAAAAAAATTAAAGATTTGAAGTCCAAGATCGGTCTTAAGTAATTTTATAATTCATCGAAAACATAATATAAATACAACTTGCCTGCAAATCGTGTTGGCCGATATTGGTTTTTACCCCTCCCTAGATAATTCTTCTCTGATCACATATCACGGAATCTTAGACCTCGTGGGTGCACAGTAAGGTGGTCGTTATTATGGGTTTTTTTGAGTTTTCATATTTGAATAGGCTTTAATTAGCTCCAAAGAAATAATAAAAATTGTCTGATTTTTCAGATTCTTACCTTCCTCTCCAATATTCACTGAAGGGGTTAATTCAATTTCCTTTTTTGTTTCACATCATTCATAGGTGATCCACGTAAAATCTGCCACAAAATTCAGAGCATGCAGATTAAAAGTAAAC
Source organism: Dasysyrphus albostriatus (assembly GCA_946251815.1). NCBI lineage: Eukaryota > Metazoa > Arthropoda > Insecta > Diptera > Syrphidae > Dasysyrphus > Dasysyrphus albostriatus. The sequence goes on along the minus strand of OX276337.1, from coordinate 28,235,565 downwards.
AATAGATAGGTAATTTCTCCTCAAAATTAAATTAAATATACAAAAATTAACTGAAAACAACAGCAATACCAACAGTATTGTTTTGCAGCTATTTGTAAAACTTATTTTTATTTTCAAGCTTTTATTTTAATCAAGATCTTACGTGAGTTACCTAGAATATAAGAATTAAAAAGCGAAATTTAATTGACCTCAATAAAGAATTTTCTTGTCTTCATTTCAAGTCAATGTAGGCTCTACCAAAGTGACTTTTTTTTTAATGAATACCCTATAGTGTACAGTTAAAATGATCAACAATTCTATGATGTATGATCCGAGGAACTAATATGTGGAGGGGTGAAAACTAATCAGAATATTGTTTTATGAATATATATATATATAAATTTTAGCGTTTTAAAAACGTTTTTTTTTTGTAAATTCATTTTTATTTTTCAATTATCTTAGAACTATCTTAAAGCAAGACAAAAATTCATAAAAACTAGCCTACTTATCAATATCTTAAAACTAACTTACTGGCCCCAGTCGGGCGCTCTAAGTTAAACTAGAATAACTTAATGCTAATGCCTTTCGGCCTAAGAAATATCTTAATACTAAATCCAGGTCGGTTTTATTTTTTATCGAGAAGAATTTCACAAAAAAAACTCGGTATCTATGTCTTTATTTTTTGGTTTTATATAAAACTTACAAACTACATAAAACTAAATTAAAGCTAATTAAAACTACTTACAACTAATTTTAAACTAATTACAACCTACTTATAAGCTACTTAAAAACGTTATTTATCAACATATTACCCGTAATTTGTTTTAAAAATCATCTTTCTGGTTTGGTCAATTTTTGAAATTTACACACTCAAACTAAATTTTTGGTTTAATTAATATAAGGGCACACTTTTGTGATATTTTTTTTAATAATTTACAATAATTTCAGGTTCCTCTTAAAAAAAAAAAACTATTCCCAAAAAGTTAAAATTCAATTTCCTTGAAATTCTTAATATTAAATCAAAATATGAAAACAAACAGTTCTATAGGAAAAGAAAAGAGATTTGTTTGTATAAGAAAATCCCGCTGTGAAAATTTAACTGCGTTATTTTCTTATCGGGCATAACTGAACAAACTTTTTTTGTTGTACATGATAGTAATAAATAATGTTTATACACTGCACTGTTACAAAGCATGAAAGTAATTTAAGAACTTAACTACTAATGAATAAAATAATAAAAAGAATTCGACAAAAAGCTAGAAATAATTATTTTTGTATATAAAAAAAAATAGTACGTATACGCCACCGTATATATTGATTTTATTCTCGATTGTATAAAGGATAATATAGTATTACTTTCTTTTTAAATAGAAATGTATATATCTGCTTTATTGATATGATAAATTTATTTAGGTAATAAAGATTTTGCGACCTTAAGTCCAAATGGGTTTTGCAGAGGAACCTAAAATTATTGTAGTTAAATTATAAAAAAAAAAAAAATGCCATTAAAGTGGCCTTTATACTAATAAAACAAACATTTTTATCTGTTCGTGTAAATTTACCAAACCAGAAAGAGAGATTTTTATAAAAAATTTGAGAAAATACGGGTATATTTTGATAAATAATGTTTCTTAAACTATAAAATTTATATTCGTAAAACATTATCGGATTTATTGTGAATTATAATTATTCCTGGGAACTTGACTTTAAAAATATTTATACTGAAGATAAAACATTATATTAAAACTTAAGGTATGAGTGGAAAAAAATAGAAGTATTACTTACCTATTGTCCACTTTCAACCAGCATGCTCTGAATGTTTTAGCTGATATAACGCGAATTACCTATTAAGCAAAAAGAAAAAAAAATTAAATGGACCCTTACAGCGACTATATTAGCAATGAAAATAAAAATTTGATACATTTTTTTTCATTTGTTGTACCTGAGCAAAACGCATTTGGACTAAAGGTCACAAAATCTTTATTACGAATAATATGAACAATATTCAACAGTCCACAAAACAAAAACAAACAATTCTTTATTATTTGCATTTTTACTTCTTTTTATAAATTATTTTCCATTATGTACGAGTATGTTTGCTATTCAAACAAAGCAAAGCCACACATACGGTTATAGCTAGTACTTCTACAAGTAACAGAATTTTTAAAAAAGAGGCTAAAAATTTATGGATTTTTCACCCTATTTTTAAAAAAATCCTAAGTTGTGACATTAATTTTAAAAATTAGATTAAAACAAAAATAAAAAAATGTTTAATACCAATCGTGTTTCATCCATTCATTCCTTTTTTTATTTATTTATTCATATATTAAACATACAACTAGGGAAAAATATTAAAATGAAACTTAACATTATATTTATACTAAGAACTTACAGAAATATATACTAAACCTAAACTTATCCATGCATACATAAAAATGAGTTCGTAACGACTTAGTTTTGATGTTTTTTGATTCAAATTCAAAAACTACTTAGACAAAAATATTACATGCTTAGGTTGTAACAATATAAATTTTTCACAACTTTCTTCCTTTATTCCTTAAAAACTCCCTTTGATACGAAATATTTTTATAAACTCTTTTGATTCTTTTCATTCTGATGGTGAATGAAACGTTTTCACAAAGTTTCTTCAGAATTTTGATCAAACTTTTAGACTAAGAGCTGGCATCATGTTTTTGGGTTGAACACATAACCAAAAAATGAGTATGGGGGTCTGAAGGTGTCCGCATCTTGACATAAAATTCAAAAATCTAGCAGGATTTTTTTGACTCCCGTGGTAAGGACGAAGGGTTGAAAATAGCGGTTTTTAGACTTTTATGTGAAGGCCATGCATGCACTTCACATAATTTTTTAATATTCGAAAATTTTTCATACAAAAAAACTTAAAATTTAGTTTTTAAGATTTTTTGGAAAAATTTACTTTTTATTTCATTTTAAGTTAAAAAAGTATCTAGGCAATGTGAAGCTGTGAAAAAAGTCTACGAAAACTGTTGTTTTCTATACTTTTGATGACAACTACGCGATGTATAGGAACAACACAATTTGTCTCTTTAATTGGTTTGTAAGAATTTGAAAATTTGGTGGAAAAAAACCGTTTGATGGATCAATTTGAAAATTTACAGAAATACTGATGATGTTAAAGTCTATAAATCTGCTAAATATGCTTACCAACGCATGTCTTCAAATCGAAATTTGAAAAAGTATAAAACATTTACTGAAAGGAAAGAATACGAAAAATGGTTTTTTAGTACTTTTTTTAAACTAACGGTGAAATGTCAAAAAATAATTCTACAAAATCTTAAAAAAACACATGTCAAAACATAACATTTGACTAACTCAGAAAATTATGGGGACCTTCAAAAAACAAAAAAAAAACTGTTTGGTGTCAGTTCTTACAACAACGCAATAACGGTACTGTAAAGAAATATCGATACAAAAAACATAAAGCTGTGTATTGAATTTTGTTTCAATACAACACGATCATTCATCACAAAGATACATATTTTCAAAAAAACTCATAAAAATTGAAAAAAATGTGTTCCTTTAATTTCTGTGACTAGTGTAGTAAAAAAATGTTAGTATAGTTTTAGTTATACCTAGGTAGCTTGAATAATTGTCTTAGATACAAAATGAGACCGAGCGCCCCCCCCCCTCCACGAAAAATCGTGCATACGTCATTGATCAAGTGTGAACTATTAAACCAATAGAAAAATAAATTTTTCATTGATTCAATGAAACCTCATTATATAGGTATTTATGTTTATCAGGAATTTTATAACTTTAATATATTTTTGATTTACATGACCTTATATAGCTTTTAATTACTAATTAAACTTGCAAGCAATGATTGGTGTAGCATAACAAATTAAAATAATAATTATAAAGTTTTTAAATTTTTTGTTTAAGACCAGGAAAGATTTCTTACCCAAATTCCCTTACTTTTCTTTACTAAGGTAACTATATGTATCTATCTAGATGTGATGGTCTTTCATGTGTACATATTTATCTTCAGGGATAGGTACCAATTTAATTATTAATTTCTACTTGGTTTTTGAAAGGTTGCCATCTTCGGTAGGTGTACCTATGTATCTAGGAGTAAGACAACCTTGTTATAGGTTGCCACAATTCCCGCAGTAAAATCCGCAGCTTAAACAGGAAAGTAGGTAGGTACCTTCATCTGTTTGCGATTCATTAGATAAGTAAATACCTATCTATCTACATGTATTTCCACCATCAAACTCTAAGTAAGTATACAAACAAAACTTTGCCAACCAAAAAAAAAAGAAGAAAAAAAACCCTAAACAGATTTTAATGGGTAACGACAACACCAGAACATAACGAAACCCAAAGGATAACAGAAGTGCATGCCAAAAAATAAGCAAAATATAAATAAAATAAATCCCTGCAAAAAGTATTAAAAATAAACAAAATTCCCTCAACTACAAGATACCAAGACACTCAAGTAGGTCTCCACTCGTATAGGTACCCATTTAGAGTTTTCAAATGTTCAGCGGCTCCAATTTGAAATGCTGGCTTAAACGCTGTTATACCCAAACAAAATCACTTCGGCCACCCAATGAACGCCCAGTAGAGGTGTGGCCACAGCCGCATTATCTTTCTCTCCGTCTCACACGCTCCACCAGAAAACTAAGCACACAAAAAAAAAGAATAAAGAAAATCGAAATAATATCTAATTGATAATCGCTCACTTACACTCTCCCCTAAATGTTACCAGATAACAGTAAAAGAAGGAAAAAAAATAGCAAAGCTCCAACACCACCATGCTGCCGATAGAAAACGAAAGAGAGCTACATATATTATATCTGGCGAAGGTTCGAAGAAAAATAAAATTAACCCAAATCAACCTGTGTCCACCCTACTCACATTTAGCCAGGGATAGCTGTATTTGTATCCACTACAAGAAATCCTCTCAGATTGGCTAACGGGATTGGCGCGAATACGCGAGATCAAGGATTACCGAGTATATACACTTGTCTCATCCCCGTTTTCCTTGAGAGCGGGATATCTCCTCTCACCACTTCCGTCACCATCCAACAACTTCAATGCTGCTTCAGCTCCATGACCATCTCTCCATTCCGTTTGGAGCAATGTGTGTGCAAGAGAGAACAAACGGCAATCCAGTTTTTAGTGACAAAGAAAAGAGAGAAGGAGAGCTAACGAGTACATAAGACATGAGATATTCCTGATTCGGCGGGGGGCTCGGCTAATCGCATGTAATGCGCGCGCATTATCCGGGCGGCACACTGCCTTATCTCTGCTCAGGCTTATATATTCACAGCGTATATAAGGTAAAACGGCTCTCCAATCGTGGGGGTTGGTGGAGTGGGATGGTTCTTATTTGCTTAACATAGAGTTTTATCTCCCTCTAACCTGCTGGGTATGTAAATGTGTTGTATTTGTAATTCATGGATAATGTATCTTTTTAATTTGACATATCAGCCATATGTAGGAAAAAATGGAATAACTGTAAAATAGCAGGGACTTTTTGTTTGTTCCTTTCATTCGAGGAACAAGTGTTATTTAAACAGAGAAAATGGTTTGTTTGACAAACTCTTCCATAAGCGACAGGTTTTTTGGTGTTCATCTGTTTGTTTGTTTGTTTGTTGCACGTGTGAATTGACATACAAATACAGATGTAGTGTCGAGTTTAATTGTATTGGTTTTGTTTTGGTTCAATACAAAGATACTTTTTACACACACTCAAAGTTAATTGAGAGAATGTAACACATACCCGGTATTTTTAGTAGCAACGTTACTACTTTTATTTAGGAGTGAAAATGTAGGTACTTACTTTTTTTTTAAATCTATCTCATTTAGACAGCGGAAAAATTAAATGCTGCCGGATGAGATGGAAGCCATAGACAAAATGCGATTGGCAGAGTTTTTTTTTTTAAACAAATTTTTATATATATATTTATTTCTCTTAATTAATTATTTATTAATTTTAAATGATACAAATGTCAAGTTGCTTCAACTGAAATAAACAAGAAGGTTTGAAAATGTTGTACCTTGATCTTTGTATGTTATTATGCATTTTCATCAGTAGGTGGTATACCTATACGTGTTTTCGAATTTCGCTACTTCGCAAAAAAACTTATAGCTAGTATTTTTTTGCGAAAAGTCAGGTTATTTGTGGAACGTTTCTCGAACGGATTTTTCCACATTATTTTCAGCTTTAACCATCCCAGGAGATTTGCAAGTATACTTAATGATACATGATAAATTTGAAAAGTGTTAGATAAACAACATGGCTACTATAACTTAACAATTTTTGAGAGTCCCAACTGAAAGACCTATTAGATGCCAACTGCTGTGGTAAATTCATCACAATTCACCTTTGAAAGTAAGTAGGTAGGTATCTATGGTCAGTAATAAATTTTTGTTCTAAGCGTTTAAATTAACCTATGAGAAAGTATCCAGTCTTTGTTAAAATAGACAATTCTCAATAAATACGTATACTTAAAAATATAAATTTGCTTTATAGGGAAAAAAATAGATATAATGCAATTGAAAACAACAAAAAATGGCATATTGTGCATCCGCTCATCTTGCCGAAAGTCTACGAATCATCGATGTTCAAATGCTTTCATAATCCGCTATTTTTGACGTTTTCAATTCCATTATCTTTTCTTAATACGTCCGGATTCAATTGGACCGAATAACAGAACAGCCGCCATAATCCACATATTGTTGATTCTTTAAGTGTAAAAATTGTTTGTGTCTTCATGAACTGTGAATGAAATTTTACGAAAAGATTTTGATTGCTCCTTGTCAAAATGTTGAGCATTTAAAAAAATCGAAAAAAAAATCCTATTAAGATAGTTGGACACGGAAGTTTCTCTGTAAGCTTTTCTCCAAAATCCATTCCACCGAGCTTAGTTCTTTATTGTGATTTGAACCTAAGTGCGAAAGACTCTTTATTAATATCGTTATCCTCGAGTTCTTATTTAATTTTGATCAAATAATTTTAAAGTTCCTCGGATATTCTCAAAATAAGTAACATCTAGCAGACGCACATCAGCGGTCAGAAATCATCAATATTAAGTGCAAACTAAATAAAAAATGGAAGGTCAAAATTACATATAAATATAAATAAAATAGTAAAATCTTTAAAACTTTGATACAATTTATCTAAACATTAAAAAAAAAAAACAAACAATTTTAAACTTGCTACACAATTATTTTAAATCAAATATTCAGCAACTCGTTTTGGAAGTAAATTATATCTTCGGGCTTTTAAATTTAAATTAAAAATTTAAACTTTAATAAGTTTAATAATCCGAAGACATCCGAAACGCATTTCTGAATATTTGATTTAAAATAATTGCGTACCAAGTTGAAAATACTTTTAGTGAGCGCATAATCTCGCGTCGTGGGGTTATTTTTTGTGGGGTTATGTGAAGGTGCGTGTCTACGCAGATAAGCCCTAGACGATTTACGCCTTGGAAGAGAATATTTGGCACTTCAAAAAATTGATTTTTTCACGATGCGTCGCGCAAACCGAACCATTACTTTGGTAGTAAATTTGCCCGATTTGCAAACGTTGTTCAGGAGTAAGTCTATTCATTATGAAATGGTTAACTAAACCAAGTGACATTTGCTGTCAAAAAGATCAACTCCGAAAAAAGTATTGCCATATTGAAAATCGCACGTTTTTAAAAAAAAAACACCAATAGTTTACAATCATGAACTTATAAAATATTTTTTTTTTCATTAATTTAAGAATATGTAAAGTGAGAAAATAGTTATTGTTTACTTAAAACTCAGCTTTTTTTACTCTAAATTTGAAAAAAAGCAATTTTTTACTGGAGTTGTCTTATTTTTGCACCCCACGTAAAAAATTGAAAAAATGCTTATATTGTTAGAGGTACCTAGTCTTTGGAGATTTGACTCTCAAATGGTGCTTCAACTTATAAAATATTATATTAAATTAAAAACAACAGTTGGTACAGTGGTTTGTAGGTGTATGATGAAGAACACGAAGCGTCTATTTACTTTCACAAAAAAAAAAAAAAACGGATCAATAACTAGACAACTCCAAAAACAAATTAATTTATTTTTTAATGAAAAATTAAATGTACGTAATGTGAAAAATTTAGTTTTGAAGAATATTTTGTTTTTTGATTTTTAAAAAAGTTTTTTGTATTTTCCTCAACATTCAAAATTATTGAGTTTCCTTGTTTTTGCACCGGATGCTTCAATTGAAAATACTAACTAAAAGTTCAAAGTTAGTATTTTAAAAAATTGCGTTTTTTGCTTATTCTTTCTAAATTTTTCTGTATTTAAGAGCCAATATTTTCTGTTATATTGACTGCTTTTATAATTCTAAGTCAATTACTGAAAAAGGAAATAAAAATGTCTTTCGTTTTTTAAGGAAAAAAAAAAAAAAATACTTCCCAAGAACTCCAAAAAATATTTGATTTATGAAAAAAACTTTTGTTTTTTTTTCCTCTCTTAAAAAAAAAATGTTTTAATATCTTTTTAAGAAATGAATAAGAATTAATAAGAGCACTGAATATTAAAAAAAAAGAAACAGTAGTAAGTACTCTAATGCGCAATATTAAAAAAAAAATTACTTGCAAAATAATTTCTTCCGCAATTTACTTTCAAAGTCCTGGGTTATTTCAGTTTGGGAAAACTAAAATGTTGACCACAAAAATGAGCTAATCATGACCAGAAACAAGAGCGTTAAGCTTATTACTCTATTTCTAGTAGAGTATTGTATTTTTGGTTTAAAAATATACAAATTTTAAGGTCTTTATTAAAAAACAAAAATGTAACAAAATAAAGTAATAATTTCATCTCACAATAAAAATGGCCCAGATACATTTTAGTTGTAAAAAAGTTAGTAAACGTGCATTGAAATCTTGTTTTGTATTTAAGAGTAAGAGTCACAATGACGTTTGGATAAGTTTTACCAGTTTGGCTAAATTTCCTTAACACAATCCTGGGGCAAGTTTAACCAAATTGTGTAAATTATTTCGCATAAACAATTTTACAGATCATTTTAACCAAAACAAGAACTTAACCAATTTATAAACTTATCTAGGGTTTTACAAAGTTGCATGAATACCTAATGTGAAACATTTTTGACAGATAAAGTTCCAAAGAGGAAGAAAAACATTATTCCAGTATGATGCTATCGTCGTGTATGGAAGCATATTTTGAGACTTTAGTTGGCGAGAATCGGGTGCAATGCAATTTTTGACAAAAATTGAGCCCATAATATTCTCTAGCACCTACTGGCCATGCAGTCACTTACATTATTAACTAATAGCATTTATATCCAATAAAGCTTCTTTTTCTATTTTGTAGGCCTTGGCTTAGCCCATCGATTGGTCCAAATTGCTCCGCCAGTTGGGTATTAAATTTTTTTATTTTCATCTGACTTTGCTCTGCCCCGAGCCTCAGTAATATAAAAACCTTACTCTTTAAATCTCTCCTAACAGAAGCACCTATTTTTTATAGATGAACCCATCATCAAAGTTGTTATGACTTAAGACAACAAAATATTTAAAAATCATATTTTTCTGTCTAGTTAAAACAAAAAAAAAAGACTTAAAAATTAATCCCTATTTCCCTTGGTCACGCCATAACTTCACAACGACCGATTTGATTCATTAATTAGGAAAATTGCACAGAACTTTGAAAAAAATTAAGAAAACTTAACAACCATTAAAACCAATTATCCTTACAGTCGCAATTGATGGACAGTTGTCGAAATTTTATATTTATTCAGCCAGTTTTTGGAGAAATTTGTATTCATCACGGTGAAAGGACAACGTCTGTCGGGTCAGCTAGTTAAATAGATACAAATGTAAATGTTCATGTTATCTGATGTTTAATATTTATTTTAAGATATTATTCTGTCCTACAGTGAATGTGGAATATTTCATTGTTCGAATAAATAATACGGTTTACTGTGGTGTATGAGGGATGTTTTTATATTTGATAAAAAACCTATAAACATTATTTTTTTACTACCGCGAGTCAAAAAAACCCTATTAACTTTAGTAGAATAATATAATTTGGAACGCTACCGGTGCAGACTGCCAGGTTTATATGTAGCAAACCAGAACAAGGCTACATCAACTGTTGATGATGATGACTGATATCTGCTAATTCCCTCGAAAAAAATGTAAGGTGTCAACTCCAGATGTTGAGAGTGGACCCCAAACTATTTCAACACCACCTCAATGCTGAACGGTGGCACGTTTATTCATCAATTCAGCTTTTATTTAGCGTTCTCCAAACTTTGAACGTATCATATGACCCAAACATATTGTACTTACCAAAGAAGATTATAATTATTTATTTATCATTTATGTGGTACTTATATATTATTTTGTGTCAAAGTAAAGCACTGATGAGGTGATCTTGAAGTGGTTTGGGATGCACTCTTACCTCTCAGCATCTCAGCATCTGGGGTTGACAGACACTTAACATTTTTTTTGAGGGATTTATGAGCAGATATCAATATTAAGATATTTTGAAAATTAATTTGAAAAATAGTACTGAAATGCTTTGGAAGTGGAACACATGTTATTTCTATCAAGAAAATTATCGAAGCCACTCAGCTGAAAATTATAGGGAATGGCTTTTGTGCATTTGTCCAAGAGTAATCAAAATCCAACCACAATCAACGGATATAATATGATTTATAATTTTTGGCAAAAATTGGTTATTGAAATTCAGGAACAAGAGATTTTTAAAGAAAGTGATTTAAAAAAAGTTTGACTGAAGAAATGAAACAAAATAAGACCCAATTTCATCAACAAATTTGTTGAAGTAGTTCCAAATGGTTTAAAATTAGTTATAAGATGAAAAGAGATTTTCTACAAAAAAAAAACAAGATTAATTCACTGTGAGATGAAATTATCATTTTTTTTTCTGTTGTTTGTTCGTTTTTTTTGATGATTTCAAAACAAAAACACAATATTCTACTTAAAACCAATTTGTGCTCTTTTTAAATTACTTGATTTCCTACAGTTTTTGGGTGGGCCATTTTAATTGTAGGCCACTGTACGCACGTAACTAAGCATTTTCTGTACTTTCGCTTTAAAAATTATTTAAATTTAAAATTTAAAGCAAACAAAAGACAAATTTCGTTTAACAATTTTTATTTTTTATTGATAGCACACTTCACTGCACAAAAAAATTGGACCAAATATCAATAAATTGAAACCGTACTGGCGTGTGTGGGTGTGTGTGTTTTAACACTGGTGTCACGTTGAAATGAACTGGCAAAGTGTTTCTTTAACATGAGTGCAGGTTAAATAATATAACCATATAAAAGGTTATTTTAATCTGATTTGTAGTAAAATAAAAATTCATAATATAACACTGTAAAAAAAGCACGACCTTGGTTAAAATAAGCACTGTATCCTTGTCAAAATTTCTTAGTTACCAGAATTTAGTGTTAAAATAACAGATCATCTATGGTAATAAAGGCCACCCGGTTGATTTGGCACAGAATATAAGGTTATCAAAATCAGGTAAATTTATGAAATGCCTGTATTTTTAAAGGGGATTGTACACATTGTGAATTTAAATAGGTCCATGATAACAATTTACCTGACGTTTTTTCCTAAGTGTAAATAAATATGCTTGAAAAAGTGTAATTTTTTTTACACACAAGACAGTTAAAATGAAAATTCTTAACAGTCGATCTCGATCTGTGGAAGTGTGCACACGTTATCGGCTTTCACAGTTTTCTTTAAATAATATCGGAGTGACTTTTCAAAGTTTTAATTATAACCAGCTATTTTTAATAGTGCAATAGCACAGTGGTAGAGGTGGCCGATCGACAACCAGAGGATCACGGGTTCGAGTCCCAGTCGGGTAAAAATTATTTGGCTGCTTTTTTTCACAATCGTGAAGTAGAAAACTTCATTGAGTGGGAAAAGCAGCAAATGCAAACCAACAACACCGCGGGGACATCGAAAGGTGCCCCAGCATCAACAATAAAGTCAGCTATGGCACCACCAGCCAAAGTCACGGTTAGTGCAGTAGCATCAACAACAACAACAAGCAAGCAAGCGATGGCACCACCAGCCATACCATCAACTAGTGCCGTAGCAACAACGGCAAAACAAGCAACGGCATCAACAGCCGATGCCAAAAACAAGAGGAAGAAGAGGATAAGCTGTGCGACGAACCTCGTCAAGCGCCGCTCCACCACCACCTCAGCCCAGCTGCCAGCTGGGGTGAAGGAGACGGCGCGCACAGCAAAGACGTCAGCAGCAGCAAAAATTCATCAACAACTTGATACCTCGCCATCCGATGACGACATCGAATACATGTCCGAAGGTGGCGAGGGTCTATACACTACAGGGGAATCCAACAGCAATGTGCTTGTTGGTTTAACCTCACCAGAGGCGTCCTCCGAAGAGGAAAACGAGGCGCAAGAAGAATTGGATGAGCAGGCCATCAGCCAAAAAATAGATGTCATTCGGGGGGAGATGGAACGTCTCAATTCCATCGTGACCCCACTGATAGAAGTGCTCAGACAAAAGCAAGAAGCTCGACGCGAAAAGGAGAAGCAGGAGCGCGAGCAGAAAAAAATATTACAGGCGCCACAAAAGACAGCGCCACAGCCTGAGCTGCCACCGAAAAGCCAGCAGCCAGAGGAACAGCAACAGCAACTGCCACAGCAAAACCAAAATAAGCAGCAACAACAACAGCAGCAAACGAAACAACCACAGCAGCAGCCGAAGGAACAACGGCAAAAAAAGAAAACAACACAGCAGCAGCAGCCACAGGAGCGGAGTCAGCAGAAGCGGAACGAGCAGCAGCAAGGAGAACACCAGCAGCAGCCACAGCCACCCCAAAATAAAAAAGAAAAAGTGCCACCAATAAACACTTACAAAATGGAATTGCAGGAAACTATTGACCTATGTAAGTCGGCCATAGGCCAAAACTTTTTTATTAAACGTTTAAATAAAGATAGACATGCTATCCACTGCTCAACAGTGGCGCAGCATAAAATTATAAAAGAATTGTTAAAGAAATCCACGACTGAGTTCTTCAGTTTTACCCCCAAAGTGGATAAATATCAGACGGTCCTCTTGAAGGGCATAGATTCCTGCACGGAACCACAGGTGCTCTTAAATGAGCTCCGTCAAAAAGCGAGCGACGATCTCGACTTTATCGGGGTCAAGCCGTTCGCTACAGTCAGAGCCAGACGGGAGAAGCGGTCTTTGCCGTTCTTCCTAGTCCAGCTATCGCCCAGCAGCAAACTGGATAGGTTGAGAAGTATCTCCGTTCTCAACTACCAGGTTGTAACTTGGGATAAATTAAAGAGAAGCGGCGACATGCTTCAATGCAAGCGCTGCCAAAGGTTTGGCCACGCTGCAGCAAACTGCGAAATGCAGCCACGCTGCGTTAAGTGTGGTGAGGACCACATTAAGGGGGAGTGCAAGCTCGGTGAAGAACGGGTCGAAGACATGACCCAGCTTAAATGTACACTTTGCGGAAAGGAGGGGCACCCTGCTAATTATCGGGGTTGCTCAGCTTTTCAGCAAATAAGAAACAACAAAGCGGCTAAGCAGACAGCGGTAGAGATACGCCCATCAACGCGTGCTCCTACAGCAACGCCCGTTAATCCCCAAATTTCCTACGCCCAAATGGCGGCAGGAAGGGGAAAAACGGTACAGCCTGCAGCTAAGGCAGCCCAGCCGGCCCTAGTGCCAAAGGCGCCGGACGCTCAGGCCGAAATTAGAAGTATGTTGCTGGCAATTCAAGGTCAGTTAACAGGACTTCAGACCCAGATAAAGGAGCAGGCGACTAGGGTAGACTATCTCTACTCTGTTTTGCCTAGCCTAACGCAAATTAGAGGTTAAAGGCGCGCTGTCGGAGAGGCCTCTTAGGATCCTTGCTGTGAATGTAAATTCACTGATTAGGACCGAACGTAGAACTAATCTTTTCCAATTGTTGAAAGACCAAAGTCCAGATGTGTTTATGGCCAGCGAAACTAAGCTGAACCAGAAACATAAGTTGACTAACAACAATTACAATATCGTTAGAAGAGATCGACCCAACTCCACTCAAGGGGGGGGCGTCGCAATCTTCATACGAAAAGGCATTAATCATAAAGTTATATATAATAGCGATCTGCGCCGATTTCGGCTGTTAGAGGCGTGCATCGTATGCATTCCTCTCCAACAGGGGAAGCGAATGTATGTGATCGCGGCTTATGCACCGGCATCACATCAGCCAACTGATTTTATGACAGAGCTTGAAAAACTTTTCGAATGTCTACACTTGAGCTTGGAGAAAAATTACTTTCTCATGGCCGGTGATTTGAATGCCAAACACCAAGATTGGGGAAATCAAATTCAAAATCAAAGAGGTATTCATCTTTTCAATTGGATGAGTCGATACAACACTGAGTATGGTGTCGACCTGCTGGCTACGGATCGGCCATCGTTTCCAAGAAGCGGTGCCTATCTGGATCTATTGCTAATAGACGCAAGACTGACAATTACTGACACTGTGGGTCAAAGACCAAGAAACTGCTTACGAACGATCGAGTACGACAGCGATCACTGCGGACTCGCCGCCGTAATACAGCTTCCGAACGAGCTCGTGGAGTTGGATGAGTATGTACCTGTGCATACTTACAATTACAGTAAGGCGCGCTGGCCACGCTTTACCAACGCCTTATCGAGCGAAATCAGTTCGAATAACATATCCCCACCAAATGACAGGAATTTGACAAATAACGAAATAGACCAATACCTAGAACAAATGGATGAGACAATCAAACGAACAATGAACAGAACAATACCGAAATACAAGCAACGGGACGCAACCGACATGTATCGAAACGCAACCATTGACGCACTACACAGACAAAAAAGTGGACTGCTGACAAGACTAAAACTCTTGTACCGACGGTTTACTGACCCTCACCATCTGGAGATTAGGACACTGAAGTCGTCGATCAAAAACATCAACCAACTAATTAAAGAGAACTATCGGTTGTCAATTAATTTGTATTGGGACAACAAAATTCGGGCCGTTAATGCTAGCGACCCGAGCATGTTTCCGCAAATTAATAAGATATTTAGAAGGAATGATCAGAACGACCTTCCTTGTCTTAAGCTTCAGAGAACGACGGACAACAGAGACGTACTTCTGACAGCAGGAATTAATCCAGAGGACGCCGTCTTGGACGATGACCTCTTCATTGTCGAAGATCCGCAGGAGAAAGTGGAGGCTGTGGGGGCTGCTTTCCAGCAAGTGTACAAGGTGAATGCTTGCATTCGCCCCAATCATGACCTGGAAAACAGAGCCTTGCTCCACCACTTCTACCTTCGGAATGACATAACGCAATGGCGATCAGAGAACCTTGGTTTCACCGGGTTCAATGAAGATCATTTGGCAAACGCCATAATCGCCGAGCGAAATGGGCCCAGTTCCCTGTTAATTACGAAGATGGAGCTCCAGCTCATCTTCGATTCATTAAAGAAGAAGAAGTCAGCAGGAGTCGATGGCATATCCAACGTTGTACTTCGACATTTACCTCAAGAAGCAGTAGACATTTATACTACTCTGTTTAACAACGCTCTGAATAATGCATATTATCCAGTGCGGTGGAAGACAGCTGTGGTGCATCCTCTCCCGAAAAAGGGAAAGGACAACTCCAATCCGGCGAATCTCCGGTCGATAAGTCTTCTTCCGAGTATCAGCAAGGTATTCGAAAAAGTTATCAATAGAGCTCTGTCTAAGTGGGCAGAGGACAATAATATCATACCGGACAATCAGTTCGGTTTTAAGGCGGGACATGACACTATTCATGCCGCATCGAAACTCGTTTCTGATGTCCAATGGAACAAATCTAAGAAGCAGTGTACGGGTGCCTGTCTGGTTGATTTGGAGAAGGCCTTCGACACCGTATGGTTAGAGGGTCTTTATCTAAAGCTGACCAGACTTGGCATTAGTAAACCACTATTATATATGCTTTATGATATGCTCAATGGCAGAAAGTTTGTTGTCAAGAGTGGCAATGTAACTTCTGCCACAACCTTTAATATTAAAAATGGTCTTCAGCAGGGAGCGGTCAACTCGCCGATTCTATTCAGCATTTACACCAGCGATCTGATAAGTAGTCTAACTCAGGCAATTGCGTATGCCGACGATCTAATTGCGTACAGAACAGCTCCAAAAGTCGAGGTCATCAGGATTCTTTTGCAGCGTGACTTCGAGAAGATTCAGCGATATTGCGATGACTGGAAGCTGAAAATCAACTTTCAGAAATCAGAAACTATCTTGTTTAGGACTCCGTTGCGTGGAGCCACAAGGGATACGAGAAAGAACTGGCGCAAGCTGGTGATCGTAGGACCAAATGGACATCCACTGGCGAGTAAAAGTGTAGTAAAGTACCTTGGCATCTGGATGGATCAGTATTTGTATTTCGACAGACATATAAATGCTGCTCTGGCCAGGGCTAGGGGAGCTTTCGCCCTGACGAAACGGTTGTTTTATAGCAGCCGGCTTGACAGCAGGGTGAAGGTGATTTGCTACATGGCCCTTATCCGGCCGATGATTGCCTATGGGTGCCCGGTTTGGTTCAACGTTGCCCCATCTCAAATGGAAAAGATTCGGGTGTTTGAGAGGCAGTGTCTTCGACGCTGCCTTGGATTGCACAGAACACCAGAGTCGGAGTACAAACATTACTATTCCAACCTGGCTCTATACAACGGGGCCAACATAAACAGGATAGATAATTTCTTGCTGAAGCTTATTCGAGGTCACATTGCAAGAGCGATGTCCTCGTCTAACAGCTTAATTTTCGGGGCTTACTACCCCAACAACGAATACTACGAGAGTGTGCGTCTAAGCGGCTTCATTCCGCCCGATGCATTCCTCCATCTAGACAGTCGAGGGTTGATCCAGGATAGAGCGGCGGTTCCGCTAATCTACCACGTCTGCCGGAGAACTGTAGATCGGCGGCTCCTGTACAGTCGGGACGTCCTCGCACAAGACGGAGCTGAGCACCTTCGGTTCAGTAGGACTGTGTCCGAACGGGACCGAAGAGATAGGGTAAAGCAGGAGAACCAGTTCTGGTGGTTGAAAAACGAAGATGAAGTTCCTTCAGACATTTAATAGTTGACCTTGCTATTTTCTCTTGTATGGCCGACTTACATAGGTTTAGGTAGTTAGTTTTAAGTAGGGACAGTCAGGGTGGCACAAAAAAAAAAAAAAAAAAAAAAAAAAAAAAAAAATATAAAATCAACAAAAATACAAAAAAATTATAAAAACCGGAAAATGCTTGCTGTGGCTGTTCTAGTTTGTAAGTAGCTTATAAGTAGGTTGTAATTAGTTTAAAATTAGTTGTAAGTAGTTTTAAGTAGTCTTAATTAGCTTTAATTTAGTTTTATGTAGTTTGTAAGTTTTATATAAAACCAAAAAATAAAGACATAGATACCGAGTTTTTTGTGAAATTCTTCTCGGTAAAAAATAAAACCGACCTGGATTTAGTATTAAGATAGTTATTAGGCCGAAAGGCATTAGCATTAAGTTATTATAGTTTAACTTAGAGCGCCCGACTGGGGCCAGTAAGTTAGTTTTAAGATATTGATAAGTAGGCTAGTTTTTATGAATTTTTGTCTAGCTTTAAGATAGTTCTAAGATAATTTAAAAATAAAAATGAATTAAAAAAAAAAAAAAAAAAAAAAAAATGAAAATTCTTAAATTTTCTTGGTGATATTTCATTTTTTGGGTCTTGAAGATTAATAAAAATTGTAGTCATTTTCCAAAATTTCTCTGCTTTTTCCTAGAAAACTCAAGCAGAAGTACTCATTTAACTAATGCAGGTATTATTCTTAATAATGTCTCTTATGATATCTCTAGTTCCCGACTGTGTGCTAAGTATCAAGCCCAGAACTATAAGAGGTTCAGGTGACTTATTTCAGAATGACGTTGTCCAGAAATTGAATTGATTTCATCTTGGCAGTTTTAGACCCAGTATTACGTGTGAAGCTATCGCTAATTATTTAGCATCTGCACTTCATATCCGTTCTGAAGAAATTTTATGTTTGAAACTTATTAAACGTGGCGAAGTTGAAGATAGTATTTGCTACGTTTTTTAAATCTGTATCCTAGTAGTTCTAACCATATGCCTCTCAACCCAAAAGTAGATCTGGTTCTAATTACCCTGAAAAAAGTAGATTTGTTTGACGCTTTGAAGTCCTTGAAACCTTCAGCTGGTCCTGGAGCTGATGGAATACCTGCTGTTATTTTAAAAAAACTGCATTGAAAGTATCTGCGATCCCCTTCACATAATTTTCAATTTATCTTTGAAAACTGGAATATTCTTAGAGGAATGGAAAATATCATATTTGACCTCAATTTTTAAATCTGGATCTAAAAATAAAATTGAAAATGATAGAGGAATATGCAAACATTTGTTAAAACTAAACTTGGATTTCATGTTAAAGAGCATATTACTGTATTCCAACATGGGTTCGTATCAGGAAGGTCAACTACTACGAATCTTATGTACTTTACTAATTCAGTCATTAATACTTTAGAAAGTGGATTTCAAATTGATATAGTTTATACTGATTTTAGTAAAACATTTGATTCTGTTGATCATTGTATACTTATTATGAAAATATAACTCTTTGGCTTAAATTCATCTTTACTGAGCTGGATTTCATCTTTTTTAACAGATAGGGTTCAAATAATTAAACTAGAAATTTTTTGTCTCTAAGCCCTTTCATTGTTGATCGGGTGTGCCCTAAGGCAGTCATCTTGGGCCACTTCTTTTTATTCATTTTTATCAATGACATCGTAAATATAGTTCGCTTTTGTTAATACATGTTTCACGCTGATGACTTAAAGCTAGTTTTGAACGTCAAAGATCCAACTGATTGCTATAAATTGCAATCCTTTTTAGATGCGGTTTCAGTTTGGTGTAGGCAAAATCGCCTGATCTTAAATATAAAAAAAAGTAGTGTCATGAATTTCTCTACATCAACTAAACCCAAATTGACTAATTATTTTATAGATTCAATAGCACTGCTTCGTGTCCATGTTGTTGAAGATTTAGAGATTGTTTTCGACTAAGCGTGTACATTTTCGGATCACGTTGATTAAATTGTTCCCAAAGCTAATTCTATGGTTGGTTTCATCAAGAGAAATACAAGGGATTTCTCTAACCCCCACTCGCTTTTATGTCTGTTTTTTTTTCTTTAGAATTTGAATTTGGTGCTATTATCTGGAATCCTTTTCATCTTGTTCATTCTAATAGAATTGAAATGATTCAAAGAAAGTTTACCAAGTATTTTTTCTATAAAATGCGTTGGAGCTTTTCTCCTAACTATCATGCAAGATGTCAGTTACTTGGCCTCAAGAAACTTCATATTAAATGAAAGATTGAAGAAGTGATTTTTATAAGAGATTTATCCTCACATCAAGGGCCCATTATTATTGTCTTTGTTGCCAATATATATTCCTGAAAGACCGTTAAGGCGTAGAGAGTTTTTAATGCAATCCTATCACAGAACTTATTTTTTTTTTTATAATTCATTTTTATTTTTCAATTTTCTTAAAACTATCTTAAATCTAGACAAAAATTCATAAAAACTAGCCTACTTATCAATATCTTAAAACTAACTTACTTGCCCCAGTCGGGCGCTCTAAGTTAAACTATAATAACTTAATGCTAATGCCTTTCGGCCTAAGAACTATCTTAATACTAAATCCAGGTCGGTTTTATTTTTTACCGAGAAGAATTTACAAAAAAAACTCGGTATCATTGTCTTTATTTTTTTTTTGGTTTACCTACTTATAAGCTACTTACAGACTACTTACAAACTAGAACAGCCACAGCAAGCATTTTCCGGTTTTATAATTTTTTTGTATTTTTGTGGATTTTATAATTTTTTTTTTTTTTTTGTATTTTTTTTTCACAGAACTTATTACGGTAATAATGAACCACATTCTAGATCAATTTCTAGCTTTAACTCAGTTTGTTTAGAAATTGATATAAGTTATTCAAGGCGGTTCTTTATTAAATTGTTAAAAATTTTGATAACGTCAATTTTGTATTTGCCTCCAAATACATTAAAAATGTACATACATATACCTTCTATTGTTTTTTGATTATTATTACATAATTGTCATTATTGTTATTATTTTTATTATTTTGGTTGTAAATATAAAATTATTTTACTGTATCATTATCAATGTAATCTGTTAAACAAATTCGCTTGTAGGTGAATATATGAATAAAATAAATAAATACAAATTAGAAAATACCAGAAAATTCAAAATCAAGTGTTTCCTATTTCACTTGCAATACTTGTGCATCGCTGTGGGCAACAAGATATCCATAAATCGATAGGTACCTACCTTCCTACGTTTCGACTTTTAAATTAATCCGACATATTTTTTTTTGTTTCTAATTTAATACGTCAAGTCAGAATCAACCTATGTAGCTACCTGTAAAAACTTGTTAACATATCAATTTAAGTCATAACACAAAAAAATATCTTTGTTAAGTTTCTTTTTTTGTATTCTATTCATCAGTTTATTCAATTCCATCTTTAATTAATTAACCACTTGATTAAGAACCAAACAAAAAAAAACACACACGCATAAAATTAACATCCCTTCTTCTGATGCCACTCTGTCACCCTCTGTTAGTTAAAGTGTGCACCTACCTCCTTCTCTCTATACACCAACTACCAACATTATATAGATGTACCTGTACCTATATCTTTACCTACCTTCCTAATTATTATTCCAACTTGACAAGTCGGTAAACAAGATACAATTCTTTTTCTCCTATTCACTTTTACGTTTTCGTCGGCGTCGTCTCGTCATCATCATCATCAACATCAACATCAACATCATCGCCCATCGGTTGCGGTCTTGTCGCCAGCAAAATTCACCTCCTCCAGTCAGAAACTCGAAAACCTGCTGCTGTGTACAGTGTAAGTGCATAAAATTCGGATATCAAACAGAGCGCGCATAAACATCCACCAGATACACGCGAATTATCTTCACCATTTATTGTTTACTTGTATATCTTGTATTCTTAAATAAAACAAAAAAAAAAATATTTAAATTAGTTGCCAACAAAAAAAAAAAAACAATAACAACAAAAACGGGGATGTATTTCTGAAACTGCGCTCTTTTTTCTACAAATCCTTCATGGTATTGGATAAGGAGGAGGGTACTTAAACCCCAGACCACGGCAACTCGTTTTCGTACAGATCCTTCAGTGTATTGGTGTGTATCTGAAACCATCGTCGTTTGTATACCGTTAACACTAGGGTGCAAAATATAGCTTCTCATTTCTCAGTTGTGCGACAACTATCGGTGTGGCTAGACGTACACCGGTTCTTCGATTCATAAAAAAAAAGTGTTTTCTTCGTGTGTTTTTTTGATGTCACTCAAATAAAAACATTAAAACTAATTCACCCCCTCTCAAAAGGAAATAAAACTACCAAGGTTGTGCTGTTACAAAATTTACACACGACAACAATGACATCGGCAGTGTTGAATGAAAGTGAAGTGTATTAGTGCTACGAGATATTTTGGCGCGCGAGGATAATAATCTAAAAAACTGTTATTCACAGCGCTCTTCAAGTGACAGTTAGTAGGCGGCCATAGCTGCTGCACCTGTCATTCTGATTCGATCGAGTCCTGCTGTCAGACAAGACACCTTGGGTTTCTTTTGAAAAAAAAAGTTTGTACTAAATTCAAACATATCGTAATTATACTTCAAAGATATCGACAAATCTTATCGGTAAACAATTTCTGTAGTAGTTTTTCAATTTTTTTTTTTTCAAAACAACCCATCATCATCATCAATGTTGTGCACTAAATTTTATCTAAAAGTTCTGCCGTCATAGATAAGACGAGAATCTAGATATCACAATAACTATGTCGGCATAAGACATTGCGGTGGCAGTTACTGACTAAAGCTGCACAAATAGTGTTAGACTCAGATTTAGACTCGGTTGCAGTTTCGTTCGTTCTCTATATACCAACCTGGGTCTTGGTATACAATCCGCGATTTAAGTCCAAATTAGATACGCTAATCTGGAAGACGTTAACGAGACTATTTTTGAAGACTCTATACCAACGACAAACGATGTCGGAATACGTGCTACCGGGATTGTTTTAAAAAATTTGTCACACCAAAGTTTTTACGGTTTACTTTTTGTTTTGTGTTTTTGTCGTTTTCAAATTTGAAACGGTCGGGTGATTAGTGTTGGTAATTTATTGGATTTAATTAACCCATTCTCAGTAAAAAAAAAAATTAAAAAAGAAGTTAAACGAAAATATTTCAAACTGCTTAGCTATAACGAATATTTTAATTTTTGTCCCTCAAATGAGGAATATATAATATTTTTTACTGTGATCTACCTACCTAGATTTTTGCAAGATCAGTGATGTTAGTTTTTAGAATTTGTGGAAATCACTGTTAAACAATAATACTTAACTGCGGCGTTGAAGAAAACTTGTAACTTGTGATAAGGGTTATAAGTTTTTTTTTCGGTTTAACTTTTGATCCTGGTAATGGATTTTCAAAGTGCAATGGAAACTTTTGCTGAGGCATGGGTGGCTGCAAATGCTGGACAACAGGTGAGTTTTTTTAGTCAAATTATTCAGCCTTATTATGAATTTCACATGGAAAATATTTCACCCGAAAAATTTTTGTTTTCCCGGAAAATTAAAAACGATTATGAGTTTCGCCTGAACTTCTCTTGACCTAAAACAGACAAAAAACTTCCGCAAAGGCACCAGTCGTTCGCCGTCAAAAAATAAGTAAAAATTTGAGCTCTTAATTACGAATAATTATGAAATGACTACTCACAAAAAAGGAGATTATTCCTTTTTGGGGCGAAATTCACAATAGGTGAAAAGTAAAATGTCATTTTTTCTGTGTGGAATGTTGTTCACGTAAAACTCATTATAAGGCGTAGGAGTTTGAGCAAATACTCTTATAATCTCTAATTAAATAGAATTAATGAATATTTTTAAACCTTTAATAATAATTCCAGTAAAATATAATCAGCCTTATTGTGAGTTTCACCCGGAAAATATTTCACCCGAAAAAATGTTGTTCCCCCGGAATTTGAAAATCTATTATGAGCTTCGCCAAACTTTCGTTGGCCCAAAATAATTAAAAAACTTGCGCAAGGAGTACCAGTATCCTCTGTTTTTCTTTTGTTCGCCGTAAAAAAATATGTGACAATTAAGGCTTTCAATTACGATATAATTCGCCTGAAATAAGTACTCACAAAAAGGAGAATTTTCATTTTCGGTGAAACTCACAAAAAGCGAAAAGTGAAATGTCAATTTTCCGGGTGGAATTTTGTTCACGTGAAACTCACAATAAGGCTGAATATGTAATATATCACAAAAATGAATTTTTTTTCACTTAAAAAGTATTGGAATTTGTTCAAAGCGAAAAATATGGTTTAAAATAATTAATATTTTTAGCATCAAAATTCGAATTCCATCAAAAGTCGCTCTATCGACAGCAAAATAGCCTCGTAAAAAATTCCTTACGTCAGTATTTTCGTTTGTGGTCGCATTCAACCAATTTTAATCAATGGAAGATTGTGAAATAATATCATTCTTATTTAAAAAAAAAATAAAGTTCTAAGGAGGCCAACAATATTTGTAAGATAATAATTTTTAATAAAATACTGTTCAAGAACTATTGTAAATTGATTGTTTGCGCGATTCGAACCATTATTTTGGTAATAAATTTGCACGATTTGAAAACGTTGTTCAGGAATAAGTCTATTTATTATGAAATGGCAAACCAAACTGAGCATAAATCGAGTGACAGCTGTCAAAAAGACCAACTCCAAGAAAAGTATTACCAAATTGAGTACCACACGTCTAAAAAAAACACCCTTTATAATATTTTGGTGCATTTTAGTGTGAACAAAAGTTTTTGAGGGAAAATATGTGTGAAAGCTAGCTCAACCAATAACAAACGATACGTAATTCGTTGGAAAGGTATTTAGGTATATCGTCCCCTGATTGCAAGAACTAGGTAACTCAATTTAAAATTTTTTGGAGACCGCAACGTTCATTGAGTTTAATTTTATTTTTTATGTTTCTCGCATTTCATAAATATCTTATATTTTCCTATGGTAGAAAAAAATTGGACAAAAAGTCTTGAAAATTGCTCAAAATATTACCGTTTTTGATGAGATATTGTAAAAATTGAAAATTGAGTTACCTCGTTCTTGCAATCAGGGGACGGTATGATCTGCAATAATTGGCAAGGCAATTTATGTCAAATCACTGTGTGAAAAAGTTATTCACTTACTATTACCTACAGGGTTGTCACGTCTTTAACAAGTTCGATAGCCCAATTTAAATATTTTTGTAGCCCAAAATTGGAGCCGAACAAGTAGCCCAAATAGTAGCCCAATAATAGTAAAAAAATGTTCTCATAACTTCAATCACAATTTGTTTTTATTTAAAATAAAGTTTTTTTTGCTTATAAAAGAAAGGAAAATTTAAATGCAAATTATGGGAACAACAGAGAATCTGAATGATTTCAAAGTGAAGTTTATTGCGATTGTTTTGAAATGTCAAAACCAATGAGAATACGTCCCCTATTACACGACGATTCTTTGAGCCTGACTCTTTTCGAATTATTATCTGATTTCACTTTCTTACCCATTGAAAAGAGTTAGACGCAAATAACCATTTTGTAATAGGGGACTATTCAGTGAAAAAAAAGTGATACCAAATTGTGGAATACTTAAAGAGTATATATGTTTAGGGGGAGAAAAGAGTTGCATTTATGATTTATTTATACGAAAAAAAAATATCGCCCAATATGAGATTTGGGCTATTAGTAGTCCAATTATGATTGAGCTGTCATACTAAAATTGTTGTCGGCAATTTCGGAAAGCCCAATTTCCGATAAATATCCCAATCTGGCAAGCCTGATTACCCACGTCATATTGACATTTATTCTACAAAAATTCACCAAAACAACGAATAATTCTTTCCACACAGTAATTTTAAGTAATTTGTTAAAGTAAATATTATTGTTCATAAAAATACCTTTTCAACGATATATATCTTTTTGGTAATTGTTCGACCAGTTTTTAGATTTTTTCCATACTGAAATTCACAAACATAAAACCTTGGTTGGAGAATAACGTTTTTTACACGGTGGTTTGAAATAAGGTGCCATAGTGACTATTGTAGCACTTACAAATACCTGTCCAATATGACATACGTCTCGTTGTTATTGGTTCCTAGACCACCTTCCATGAATTTTTTTTGCCGATTGTCCTTTGCTCAAAATCTATTTTTCAGTGGAAGATTAACTTTATCCCTTAGTTGTCAAAAATCTATTTAAATCAAATGCAACTCTATGGATATCACCCTTTTACTATTTTGAAAATTAGATGGCAATATAACGGAAATTGTTTTTTCCAAAAATATGAATAGACTTTTTAGAAATTTTTCAATTTATTTCCTATTTAGTTCTTGAGTTAACTTACCAAATTATTGGTGAATAAGCTCGCAGTTTGAAGAAAACAGACTTAAAATACGTTTCATCGCAAGACTAGGATAATCTCGAGTTAAAAAGTGACTTTTAAATAGCTAAGCGATAATTTTGCCAAATATTTAGTATCAATAGAATAAACTTTTATACGTTCTGAGAGCAAACCAATCGTTTGAATAATTATCTGTAATCAATCGTTAAAATATTAATTGTATTACAATTTGTACATCTCTAATATAGGGAACTTTATCTTAATCTGTCAATTTCAAGAATGACAGCTGTCATTGTGGGCGAAGGCTCAGATGCAAAAGCTCTTAACAAAAAAAAAAACTGGCACCACGAAAATAGTTTTTTTTTTTTAACTTAACCAAACAAAATCTTAATCAATAGTAAAATTCAGTTCCGTGCCATTTCTATTGTTTTATTTTTACTCGATTTATATAGTACCTAAATATCTCTTCCAAAGGTTATTGACTGATTGGTTTGTTTGATTTAGTTAAAAAAAAGGAAATGTTAAAACCCCAAAAATACAATCTGAAAAACTTTAAACTACTAGGTACTAAAATGCCAGGGAAACCCTAGCCTTTTCAGTTGAATCCTGAATTTCTATAATACTGTTAGTTGGCATTGTTCTTATTTCTAAAAATACTGTACAACAACCTTATAAATATTTTTTTATCAGTACTTGTTTTTTAAAATATTGTCGGATCGACGGACATTTAGGATGCATTATGTTAACTAAATCCAGTTGCTGTTGTACTTATTTCTGATAATACATATTTAGTTCAATATAGAGATCCTAAAGTTTGTAGATCTGTTAATATTATTTCTTTGAAACCTTATTTTTAAGGCCAAACAAAAGATTTTATCTTTTTGATATGAGTTATGAACTTAGCGTGTCTTTATTCTGATCGAATCATTTAAAATTTAAAATAGTTATTTTAAAATGTATTCTGTGGGACTTACAATTTAGAAACACATGCATACAGAGACGGGTGGGTAGGTACGTAAATTTTGTAAATTAATATTTTCGGCAGCTTAGAAAAATTAAAAATAAAAACAAGTGAATCCAACAGTCACATGTGTAACATAGGTATAACTTTTATAGCGAGTAAAATCGGTATTTTTTTACTACATTATTATTTCTTTTACATACTTTTACAAACTATTTTTGTGGTATTTTGGAGAGAAACATGATAAATTCAAAACTTAGCTTGCAACTATACATAATATGCACATCGAAGTGAAGTGAAGAGTAAACGAAAATTTGGAATATTGATTGAAACTTGATGTACATTTGACGTGAAAACGCAAAAAATAATTTTTGTAGTTGTCATGTCATGTTTTAACCAAACACACAGATATTATCTTTCATTTTACTCCTTAGTTTGAATATACGAGTACATTATCAAGAATTAAGTTCCAAAGGCTACTTTTCCATAATTTTTCAAAAACCACATCTTTCAATAGATTTACAATGGAAGAATATTTTTTTAAACTTACGTTAAGCTAAGTGTTTAATAAACCAAAATTATCGTTAATTGACCTTATAATAAAAATAAAACACAATAAGTAAAAATCGTTTGGAAAATAGAAAAAGAATCGTTCATTTTATCAAAAATATCTGTTTTCAATTTAAAATTAAAATTTTATAAGTTTTATAAATACATACTTCTCATACAGGTGCCTTAATTTGGTTAGTATACCTCTATTTCTTGAGAATCGAGATTTTGAAGAATTTTCACTTTATTCCAAAAACTTGGAACATATTTTTTTGTGGGCTTTTAAAGTGTTAGATTTTTGTAGAGTTTTTTTATTAATTTGTTTGCTTCAGCTGAAATACATTCGTTTTTTATGATGTGGTAAAAAAAAAGAGACAGAATGCTAAAATGCCTTAACTAGCCACCTACGGCCTTTTACAAACTGCTATACATGTATAAAACAGACCCACTTTATTGTTTAAAAATGCCTAATGTGGTAGTTACCGGGCTTTTTATAAATTTTCCAGAGTCATTTCTGTTTTATTAAAAACAATAAAGATTTTACAGAAAAATTGTATTTTTACCTTTTAATCATGTTTGTTTTTGCCTTTTAATTTATTAGAAAAAGGGAGTTTTAATACAAATATTTTGTTCATATCTGTGTACATAGGGGCCTTTCAATATGTTTTTTTGGAACACTAAAACGCCCTATCTATACGCTATTTTATAAAAAGGTACTCACAAAAATTTTTAATTTTAAGTAATAGTTAAAAATAAAGCACACATTTAGCTTTAATTTTTTTGGAATTTATTACGTTTCATATTCAGGTTTCCTGAAATGTTTTCCTTTATAACTCAGAAGTATGAAAATTATAGTATATTATGGGAAGTATAAGTAGGGCAAGTTTTGGATTCGTGCAAAAACAAAAATTGAAATAACAACCAAACATGATAGAAAATGCAAAAAAGTATGTGACACTATTCTCTCTGTCTGTCCTATCAGAAACTGAACCTACACACCCTAAGCCACTGAATTGATTTTCTGTCAAATTTGGAGTTAAAGATTATTTTTTATAACTCTCCAGCAACAATTTTAATAATGGAAATCAATAGATTACTGTAGATGTTGTTATGTTTGATTTTGGTAAAAAAAGAAATCTATCATACCTTCCATATAACGGTTTTGTTAATTTTTAGTTTTCCTACTAATGGTTTAAACAATTTCGATCGAAATTTTTATGCAAAAGCTCTTCTAAAATTTCAATAATATTGCATATTTAAATT
Organism: Dasysyrphus albostriatus; assembly: GCA_946251815.1. Classification (NCBI taxonomy): domain Eukaryota; kingdom Metazoa; phylum Arthropoda; class Insecta; order Diptera; family Syrphidae; genus Dasysyrphus; species Dasysyrphus albostriatus. Next base: position 28,207,272 of record OX276337.1, on the reverse strand, counting down.
TTGAAAAAAAAATCATTAAAAAAACTAGGGTTTTTTCGAAAATTTAGTATTTTTGGAACGGGTCGGTGATTTTTTTTTTTGAAAATAAGTTTCTAAATGCATTTTTTTTATATAAACTCAAAATTAGCATGTCATAGTTTCTTTTAATGTTACCAAAACTGTACATGTATAAAAATAGGTTAGTTTGAAAAAAGCCCTTCTTTCAACCATTTTAATTTTTTTTTAACTATTCAATTTTCATAAAGTTGTCAAATGGCATGTTTCGTTTTGAGCACTAAGCCATTTTACTAGTTGTTCACAGGGTTTCCATGTCGTGAACAAGTTTGATAGCCCAATTTAGAAATTTTTGTTGCCCAAAATCGGAAATCACAATTTATTTTTATTGAAAAAAAAAACAACGGAAAATAAAATATATTTTTTGCTCTAAGAGAAAGAAGAATTTAAATGAAAATTCAATGAAAAGAGTTTGATGCAAAGAATCATTGTATAATAGGGAAATATTCACTAAAAAAAGTGGTGCCAAATAAGTAATTAATCACGGAAAATTGATTGAAAAGTCGCATTGAAAAAAATTTAAAATTTTTTTCTCAAAAATATTAGCTTTAAAAGTTACCTTATTTCTCAAAAAAATTTCACTGAAATAATTAGATTTAATAATAAACGAATGAACTATTAGCTTTTAAGAAAATTGATGGTTTTTGTCGTGGTATAATGCATTGTTCACGGGATATTCGATAAAATGTTGTCTCTATAAGATGGTGGCTGATGCTCTCGCCCCCTGTCCCTCCAACCCATGCAAAAGTAGTACCGACAAGCAAAAGTAGTTCAGTAAAAAATTGCAGGCAGAAAGTATTTGGCTCATGTTGTTGAAATATGGTGCTAAGCCGTATGAATAGTTTGATCATTATCATTAGTTAAGAAAGTAGGTAATGAACCAACAAAAAAACGATTCTTTTTGTGTAACTGGCTAGTTAAATCAATATGTTTAGAAAAACGTATACAAAAATCTCTAGAATCGTTTTCAGGAAACCAAAATTCTAAGAAAATGGGCGTGGCAGCAGGTGGATTTTACAAAAAGCACTTCCTTTTCTGTCCTCTACCTAAAAAAGAAACTAATACTGAAAATTTCTTCTAAATTGTTGGAGTCGTTTTCAAAAATCTAAGTATACTTGTACCTTTAAAAAAAATGGGCATAACGTTAACCAATTCCAAAACCGTCTGCTTGCTAAAAAGTACAAACTGTGAAAATTTTATTCAAATCGTTAAAACCGTTTCTAAGAAATCAATTATAAGAAGACGCAGGGTTGAAAGCCCAGAAGCCAAAAGTTCATAATGGGCTTTTGGCTCACCTGGGTGGTTGAGAAGTCTTTAAATGCATTATGAACTAATAACTCACTAAAATGGGCCAAAACTCCAGAGGGAAGTGAGTCGAAAGTTTATAGTTATTTTTTCAGAAAGTGGGTCAAAAGTCCATACTTTAGTCAAAAAAAGTAAAAGAAACTTTGAATACCCCCTCACTGTTTATCCGCCGCGCCGTAATCCTAGGTGATGCACTGTATTTATGAATAACTCACGCGAATAAACAGTGAGGTATGTTTGGGCTCACTATAGGATTTGTGGTAGATGTGAGGTTGGGTGTATAAAGTTTCTTTTGTATTTAAAGAATCTGGATTTAAAGAAACTTCAAATTTTTCCTATATATCCAACACTAATATTAACAGTATCATTTCATATTGTTATGGGCTTTTGGCTCATGTAAGTGGTCCAAAACTCCATAAACTCTGAATTAGTAGTACATTAGAATTTTTCCGGACTTTTCGCCCACTTAGGTGGGTTATGAGTTTCACCCAAGTGAGTCAAAAGCCTATTATGGACTTTTGGCTTCTGGACTTTTAACCCTAAGTCTTCTATGGCTTTTGTGTAACAATCAATACTAATATTCAGAAATCCAGTGAGAGAATCAGTGAATTTCGGTTCAATATATATGTTTTTATCTCGGTATTGCCTTGGTATTGTTTCGGCTTACTGGACAGCTCAACAATGTCCAATTTAAAATATGGTACAACTGTAGGATTTAAACAAATTTTCATAAATTTGCTTTAATTCATTACAGGTAAATTAGTCTTATTTGTTAATTTTTGTATATAGGTATGTTTTCCTTGTTAAATAGAAATTAAATGTCCACGAGTATCGAATATCAACCTCAAATTCACCTCAAATTTACCTCAAAGCCACCAAGTACACTTAACTTTGATAGGTAATATAATTAAACAAAGTAAAGTTTATCTATAACATGGCTATGGGTAGGTCTAGATACCTCTACGTGCCTATACACATTAATTTGTATAGGTTTATCTTAGTGGGTATTAGCAAAGATATCTATTTTCAGCCTTTTTTTGTACTTGTTCTAATCGGCTTCAAACTTGACTATCGTTTATTATGTATATGTAGATATAAATGTACTTAATTCCTAAAGGATTTGTGATTTTTTTACTTATCGCATTTGGATGACATATCGGTCTTAAGAGTTTATCTGTAAAAAAAAAAATAGTATAAGGTAAAATGTCTTTTGATGTTTATTCGCACCTTCCAATTAATCATTGATTAATTTTTTGAAATACATGTCCTATAGCTATATATCTGAGTATATCTATCTGACTTTTAAAAAGCCAATATCTACATGTAGTATATATTGCCAATTAGCTATTAAGCTTTTACCTTGGGTTAAGATTAAAAATTATGTCAGTAATGACTTTGCAATGAAAAGTTTTAAATTTATTGAAATAAATATGATATAATTCGTGTATATGTAGGTTTTGAATAATAAACCATAGACTTTGGTACCGTCAAAAATGATATTCCAAAGCACACAACTATGCAGATAAAATTCTATATTTAAAAATGGTAAATAGCCTTAAACGTCTCTGAGCTTACTTAAATAAAAAAACAGAAATGAAAAATAAGATTTGAAAGATATCTCGAAAAATCTCCACAAAAACAAATTGTTAAATTCTTTTAAAATTTAATTTTCTGGTAAGTATTCAAATTTTTTTAAAACTATCTAGTAGCATTATTCTTAACTGCTGTAATACTCAGTCGGGAATTCTTGGCGGCTCCAGCTCTGCTTAATTTTTGAGCAAGCACGTGTTTAATTCAAAAGCTGAATCAATGAAAAACATAGGTGGTCCAAAAATTTTATTTATACCAAAATGGGATAGCAACTTAAAAATGCTGACTTTTGAGCACGTGCTCTATTTTAATTCATCCTCTCTAAAATAATTTTATTTCATTTATAATAAATGAATCATGTGCAAAAAAAAAATGACAGCAAACCACAAAGTTTATAGCTTTTGTCGATAAGAACTGAAAAATTCTATGCTAACACCAAAGTGTGTGTGATGTATGTATGAGCCTATGTTTATACATAACATTTACATATACACATATAATGTTTGCAAAAAGAAAATAAAAATGTGCAGATGGTAAAAACTAAATCCATAACTGAGAGTTAGATTAAGAAACTTATACAAAAAGAAAATATTTTATTATTTAACGATTATTTGTCTATAAAATTGATAAAACTAATTTTTAATTTTGTGTTAATTTTTATTATTTTATTAGTGCGCGTTTATTATTATTGTTATGGTTTTTGTTTTTTTTTCTTTTTATTTTTCTTATTTATTTATACGCATTTTTTGGTTTGTTTTCTTTTTGATGTTTTCCGAAGTTCGTTTTTTTACTTGATAAAATAAAATAAACTTATTGATTGAAGTACTTTCAATTTCACGAAATGAAAACCAATAACCAATTTGAAGGGATTTAAAAAAAAAAATACGTCTATTTGACTACAATCATTATACCTAGGTGTGATTAAAAATTTGAGCTACCGCAATTACCAAATGCTTCTCTTCTAGGCAAACTTTAGTAGACCCACAATAGGTAGTTATACCTGGAAATATAATTAGTTCACTTGAACTTTAAATAGAAAAGATAATTGGAAAAAATTTCGATTGATAAAATGCAATAATTATTGTTTACCTTAACATTTTGCGTGCTTTTTTTTATAGTCTTTCAAGTAAACGGGTGATTTTTTAGCTGGTTTGGTTTTGGCAATACTGGTTTTGACAGCTGACGTGTGTTTAGTACCTTGTGTCACTGTCAAACAGCTTCAGTTTGGTTTGCAATTTAACCATGGATCGTCTTACAAATGAACAACGCTTGCAAATTATTGAATTTTACTATCAAAATTCGTGCTCGGTTCGAAATGTTCATCGCGCGTTGCTTCCATTTTATGGTCGGCATTCTCGACCTTCTGAGCAGCCTATTCGGAAGATTGTGACCAAATTTCGCACCAAATTTACTTTGTTGGACATTAAACCACCAACACGTTTACGTACTGTGCGTAGTGAAGAAAATATTGCGGCCGTATCAGCTAGTGTGACAGAAGACCGCGAAATGTCGATTCGGCGCCGTTCCCAGCAGTTAGGCCTTTGTTACAGCGGAAGGATTTGGGCGTAAAGCCTTTTAAGATACAGCTGGTGCAAGAACTAAAGCCAGCCGACCTACCACAACGCCGAATTTTTGGTGAATGGGCTCTTGGAAAGCTGGCCGAGGATCCGCTTTTTTATCGAAAAATTGTGTTCAACGATGAGGCTCATTTTTGGTTGAATGGGTACGTAAATAAGCATAATTGCCGCATTTGGAGTGAAGATCAGCCAGAAGCATTGCAACAGCTACCAATGCATCCCGAAAAAGGCACTGTTTGGTGCGGTTTATGGGCCGGCGGCATTATTGGGCCATATTTCTTCAAAGATGATGCGAATCGCAGCGTTACTGTCAATGGTGAACGCTACCGAGCGATGATAACAAACTTTTTTTTGCCCGAAATGGAAGTTCTTGACTTGCATGATATGTGGTTTCAACAAGACGGTGCCACATGCCACACAGCACGCGAAACAATGGCGCAATTGCGAGGCGAGTTTGGTGAACAGTTAATTTCACGTTTCGGGCCGGTCAATTGGCCGCCTAGATCGTGCGATTTGACACCATTAGATTATTTTTTGTGGGGGTATGTCAAAGCTAATGTCTATAGGGACAAGCCCGCTTCGATTGACGCACTGGAAGCCAACATCCATGCATTCATTCGTGAGATACCGGCCGATATGTGTGAAAGAGTATGCCAAAATTGGACTCAGCGGATGGGCTACCTGAGACGCAGCCGCGGTCAACATTTGCATGAAATTATCTTTAAACATAAAATTGCAAGGTTCAAACTATCGATTCAAATAAATATTTCATTCATTTTGTCGAATTTTTTGTGTTTTTTTTTTTTTTTTTAAGTTTTAAACCTCTTAAAAAATCACCCGTTATAAAAAAAAGAAAAGAATTTTGCGTAGGTATTACTCTTTTTTAAAAAAAAATAGAAAAACGGAGCCTTTGCAACAAAAGATTGAATTAAAAAAAATCTAGCTATTGGATTTTATAAAAAAGGAAGGCATTTTTTTGGTACTACTTTTCATAAATAAAATTAGAATAGTTTTTATATTGTCAGTTTACACCGAAACCCAGCTTACCCCATGTTTTTTTTTTTTAATGATTGTAAATTTTTTATTTTTTTAAATTGCCTCAAAATACAAATGTATTTAAAAAATTTTCAATTCCACAACACTTTTTGAACTTTCGGATTTTTTAAATACACATTTTATTATTACGAATACTTTTTGTGAGATTTTTTTCTCGCAAAAACTAAAAAGAAAAAAGAGTTAGCTGCTTTTAACGCTAAACCGGCCTTATAAAAATTTGTAGGCCATCATTTCAAAATTTGGAGTTAGGTATTAATTGACATAATTAAAGTATGCAATTTTTGGGAAAGAAGGATAGTAATATTCCTTAAATTATGTAAACAGAAAAGAAGTTGCTGATAAAAAAGTCTATGTTTTTGTGGTTGCAAGATTAAGGTGTCACCATTTTTGGTTCTGAAGTATTTTTTTGTATTCTTCTTTAGAGAATCTTCAAGAACTCTGCAAGGAAAGTTTGAAGTATTTATCGGCGTTTTTGTATCGGCTTATCCGCATTGGGGTAAAATACCTATCATAAGCACCTTGTTTATCTAGAATAGCGATGGTGAACCAATGACACGTGACACAATGACACACGCCATCGGTGGCACGAGACGAAAAGTTATGAGCACGCATAAATTGAGAAATCCAATTGTACCTTTGAGTGGCAGCATCAGCTGTCTACATCGAGTTTAGTTTTCTTCATATAACTGTTTGAAAAAGTTGGCGTATGCTTTCTTGACAATATTTTAGCCTTCCTATGCGTGTGTAAGCTCGTACCTTCAGAAATCAGAAATGGTCCGGCTCGAAGGACCAATGTTAGCTCAGGTGTAGAGAATGAATACCGTACATACCACGTTTTGAGAATACATTACTTTAAAACTATGACTCTATTTATACTAATTCTATTACAATAATATATTTAAATCTAGGCTACGACGTAAGTAGTCAATATCTTGGTTGCAATTATGTTGGCACCATTACTAATAATGTCATTAAAAGAATGTTATTATTAATAGTGCTTGGTGTGCAACATGGAATTGACCTACTATAGTCGTGTGCCACAGATAAATGAATAATGTGCTATGATGAAATAAATAAGGTGTTTTATGTTGTGCAAACAATAGCATTAAGGACTTGGACTCATCAATGACATAGTGAAGGCCTTTATCATATGCAGTTTGTATATTTAATTCAGTTTAAATAACGTGAATTTATTTGACATAACACCACTGTAAACTATATCCAACAAGATTAGAATTGCTAATCCTTAAGCTGGAAATGTTTGCCCGGGGCCAGTCGTAGTTTAGTATAGAATTTTTATTATATAAAAAACTTCTTATATGAACTTTGTCTGGCCCCGGGGAAACAAATTTCCAGCTTATTAATTGATTCGGAATTTAATTTAGTTGGAGATAGTTTACAGTGGATTTTTGTTTCTTTTATTAAAACGGATTAAAAACTATAAATCTAAGAAATAAATTAATATATTTAGGTCAAATTCGTTATCGATGCACATTATTTGCAATTTTCTCGAAAACTGTAATTTGTTAACCCGTAATTTATATAAACTTATATAATTACCACTTCTTTTTATGTAGCCATGTCTTGTTAAAAAGTTAGAAGTGTTTAGGTGTTTTTATATATCTTCTGTGTAATTTTCCACTTCTGGTTAGAAAGCATTTTTTTAATATTATATTTTTTTTTTTTAATCCAGTAATATTTAGTGAGGAGTATTTTAAAACATTCGTCTTTAAGTTGGCTAGAAGGAATTCGTAATTCACTATTTTTTTTTAGTATTAAAATAGTTGTTTAGGAAAATAATCCCACAATGGGGCACATTCCTCGTTTGATCCAGGGGTAGATTCTTCAGTGTTGTTATTGTAAAGATTTGAGGAAATTCATTAAAACTAATCCAGCATCTTTCTCCAGAAGTCGAACTTCTATTCTCATTATTTCGTTTCCTGTGTTTTTAATTTTTTTAAATAACGGCCATTTATTTTTTTCAATAAATTTCTGTTATGTTTTTAAATGAAATTAATAAAGTTAATATCATGAATAAATTAGGTTTAGAATATTTTTTGTGGCAAAATTCTTTGGCCCCGAAAGTGCACCAAGCATTGATAAAAGTAACCTGGGCTGAGGCACATTCGGTGAAATGATTTCTTTTTTTAAATTAAAAAAAAATAAAAATTTTTTGAAGCTATACAAAACAGTTTCGTACTGCAGATTAAAGATGAAATATCAATTTTATAAACATATTGCTTGAACTTTTGGAAAAATTGAATTATGTAGATTTTATGTTGCTTTGAAATTTTGTTTGTAAAACGTGCCCCAGCTTACCATACGCAGACTAGTAAACTATCCATTTTTTCTTGTAGTCACTAGAAAACTAGATCAAAACTTTGGTCTGTGAGAAAAATGTATTTGCAGAATTTTCTTAAGCGCCAACTGCAAAGTCTTTTCTGTTCAAAAATGCAAGGACATACCATTGTGTTCGATAATGCAGCTTGCAAATGTCAAATGTTCGAAAATTTACTCTTGACGAAAAAAATATTGAAAAGCCAGATAGTGTGTTCGTTAACATGGCCTTCACTTAACAACCAAATTGAATTCGACTTGACGTTTTCGAAAACGGCAAGTATATTGGTAGTACAAAAGCATTTCAAATTGTAAACATCTCATTGGAAGTTATTGTAATTGGTCCGATTTGTAAAATTGAAAATTGAAGCATCCGGTGCAAAAATTAGATAACCCTATAAAATTGATTAAATATTCAATACAAAAAATTATTTTAAAAATAAAATAAAAATATATATTTAAAAAAATTAATTTTTTTCTTGAAAGACAATAAAAAACACATTGAATTAAATGTTAAAAAAAAAAAATAAAAGAAGTCAACTTTTCAATAAAAAATAAGTTAATTTGTTTTTGACATTGTCTGGTTTTTGCTCCGTTTTTTTGTTGAAAATAAATGGAGGATTCGTTTTCTTTATCATACACCTACAAACCACTGCGCCAAATGTTGTTTTTCAATTTAATATATAGTATTTTGTAAACTGAAGCAGTGTTTGAGAGTCAAATCCCCAAGGATTCGGTACCTCTAACAATATTTGCATTTCTTAAATTTTTCATGTACGATGCAAAAACAAAAAAACTCCAGTAAGTTAAGTTTTAAGTTAACAAAAAGGTGCGTGATTTTTTGTTTGTTACGAGTATTTCTGCATCAAAAAACATATTTCGTCAAAAAGTGGAGTTATCTGTCTTTTGATTTGGATGCTTCAATTGTGACATATCTTCACGTTTCAAGCTACCTGGAATTGAAATCCATCATGTTAAGAGAGATGTCTGTGATGTATTAACGTAAGTTCAAACGCCCGTACATTCGAACGTTCAAACGTTTGCACGTTCTTTCGCTTTTTTTCGTTTATCAATTCTAGAACGAATACGTTTCAATTTATGCAAAAATGACTTTCAAAAAAAAATTCAATGAACGGTTTTCTTACTATAGAAATTTAGAAAAAAAATGTTCGGCTCAAATATCTTAAGAACAAACAATGATATTGACTTCCGGGTAAATATTCAATGAACAGTAAATAAACTACAAGCAATAAAACCAAAATTTGTTATTTTTTTCTTTTCTCAAATATCTTGAGAACAAACAATGTCTTTGGGTTGATTTTATTCTTCACACTAGTTTATAGTTGATAATAATTGATAGGATTTGAAAAAAAAGAATACAACATGTAGTTCTTTTTTTTTTAAACCAACAAATTACAAGATACTTTACCAAAAATTGTTAAACAACATTTTTCTCCTCTTAGAACTTTAACTTCTCACTTATTAAAAAATGTTTTGATCTCTATTTTTGGTCTTTACTTAATTGCATAATGAACACCTGAAAAACGAAGACCTTGAATTAATGGGAATTTACCAGAAGTATTTTTAAAAATGGCACAAGGCTTTAAAAACGTTTGCCAAGGGCTGATTTTATAAGTTAAAATATCTTCTAAAATTTTTATTCGCAAATATTTTTTAACATCTCATTCCAGTGTAAAGTTATTGCCGAAAAGCAACCAATTGTTTTTAGTTAATGTTGTTTTTAAGGGTTTAAATAAGTTTTTGTAGAGTATATGATTTCCTATACACTTTTGCAAGTTTAAATTTTATGTGAAACAAAAAAATCCATAAAATACATTGTTACAAAGTTTTTTTTTTCATATAAGACCGAGAGCCCACAGCAGATTTTGGGTGTGAATGATAGCAAAAGAAGAAGTATTTAGGCGTCGAAAGCTTCATTTAAGGATATTTTAAAAATGTTTGCAGTCCCCAACTGCGAATAAACAGTACACAAACAAAATATGAATGCGACTTTGAAGGTAATCGGGTTAGTCAAAACTAGTTTTCACCCCTTCTTAGATAAGCTCCTCGGATCACAAATCACGGAATCCTAGACTATTTCAGTGCAAAATTCAAAGTAAAAACGTTTTTTTTTTTTTTTTTTTAAAAACAGTCGAACAGGGAAAACTATACACTCAAATGGTCTTGGATTCCGTGATATATGACCCAAAGAGCTTAGAGAAGGGGTGAAAACCAATTCCGGCTAACTCGTTTACCTTTGAAAATGCATTCATATGTGGACTGCAGAAATTTTGATTTTTGAAAAAGCTTTTAATGAAGCTTTCGACGCCTAAACTTATTGCCATAATTCACACCCAAATTCTGTTGTCGGCTCTTAGTCTATATACTTAGCAAATTTTTCAGGAAAACGAAATTCAAATTTTGAATATGTAAACTATAAAATCCAAAAAAAAAAAATGTATAGTTAAAATCTCTTCCCCAAATTGTTCTGCATGAAATGGTTTCAATTTATCCTCCTACACTAAAATGTTTGACTGTTACTGAGTACATATTGTATAGTCTATCTTATTCCTCAAAAATAAAAAATTCAATGAACAAACTTAATATTTGTTTTATTTATTTGTTTGCACTCACAAAGGTGAATAAGCGTATAAACACATATAAAGTAATTAATTCAATGAACTATCCCCCCAAAAAAAGCCCCAAACTTGTGTTTGACGTCAAAATTAACCACTCCACAACCTACACACAAACATTTTTTTAATATAATCTTTATAATCCCTTTTGGTTTTATCCAAAAAAATAAATAAACACCAACCTAATTGCGACACGTTCTCGTGTGTATTATGTATCGTGTATCTCACTTATCACTCAAACAAAACAAAAAATAATAAAAAAAAAATATATAACTAACCACAATAATGAAGCCGAAAGTTAAGTATTTTTTTTTTGTATCCATAAAAAACCACAAAAACCTCTAACCGCGATACCACCCCTCTATATAAACTAAAACTATACACCATCACCCTATTCTCTGAAGCTCTGTGCAAGCAACAAGGCACATTTTACATGTTGACATAGCCGTACTCATTTTATTAAGATACACGCACAGATAAAAGAAAAAAAAAATAAAACGACAGAGGCACTCCAACCGGGTGGATGGGGTACTTATGGGGAATTGGTGCGGTAGAGGCAGTGAGGGCAGAGATTAAGATAATCCTTATCGTCGTATAGGGTGGGCAATAATTTCTTGTTTCTCTGCAATTTCTACACTGTCGGTCGGTTGGATTCGGTTCGAAGCTCAAAGAAGTTTAATATCTATACGATAAGATAATCCTCTCTACATACTGCCGCAAGGTAAATTTTATCTAAAATTTTAATCCAATATGATAATGATATTAATATTTTATTTAAGGGTATATTGTCTGTGTGTGTGTGTGTGAATTCCATTCCATTGAACCAAAACCAAACAGATACATTTTTATGTATTTTTTTTTTTTTGATTACGGCCACGCAAGAACGCGAGATTTAAAATTAATCCCAATGGAGATTATAATGAGCTCTATAGCAATAATGAGTGACACACATGCATGTTGTTGGCATATCCACTGTGTGTGTCTGTTGCATGGATTTTGTATATTAAAATATATAAAAAAAAAACAAACAAACAAATAATTTTTTTTAAAGGGGATTTTCTGCAAATCATCATACGAGTAAGTAGATACAAACATTTTTGATATTTTCGAAATATAATCAATCGAATTAGTGCGGCGTGTCTGTGTATGCTATAAGTTTGTGTGTTCCATGTTTTTGGTAATAAATAAATTTAATCGTTTGTTATTTTAATTTTTTTTTTTTGATTTAATATCTATTATAACACGCACACGCAGTTGGCCTTTAAAACTGTCATAGGGTTGTTACCAATAGATAAAATAAATATCTTAGGATAAACGACACGACGCGACGCAACGGACGATTGAACGACGACGACGACGACGACAACTTGTGACTTTATTATATTCCTATCGAGCTGACTAAAGGTGTGAATATTGTTGTGTAAGTACCTACATATTCCTAATATCTAAGTTATAGATTGGTTAAATTTTTTGGAATTCCAGACAGGTTGAATGTATCAATATAGGGGGGTTGCGCTTTATACATGGTTTTACTACCTATGTATGGCATATTCACTAAATGGTGTTTCTTATTAATGAGTCACTTGAGGATTAGATTAATTTATTTGTGAACATTTGGTTGAAAATTGATTGAAGTAAAATAGACAAATTTTTTAACATTATTTTGTTAGTCATACAACATAGGATTGTTGGGGCGTTTTTATGAAATTTCCCAATGGTTTACAAATATTTTTGTATTTTATCGTGTTATAGCTGAATAATCTTTTACCACTGCAGTTTTACTTTAGATTTTTATTTTGTAGCTTAAGAGGATTTTTATGATTTAAATCTAAGTATATTGTGAAAGACATGAACTTATTGACATTGTGTGAGTAAATACATACACTCCAAGGTTGAAACAGACATTTTTAAATAGTTAAACTGGTATTATGAACGTTGTATATGTATACATGGTTGATCCAGTAAAAATAAATTTCTAGGGAGAAAGAATAGTTTAATAAAGGTCGGGTTCTTGGACGTATGGTTTTAAATCTGGCAATACTTTTTTGGAAGTTGGTCTTCTTGACAGCTGTCACTTAATGTATGCTCAGTTTGGTTTTCAATTTCATAATGAATAGACTTACTCCTGAACAACGTCTACAAATCGTGCAAATTTATTACCAAAATAATGGGTCGGTTCGCGCGACACATCGCAAAACAATCAATTTATTGAAGGAAACTTTTGGTGAGTGCATTATCTCGCGTCGTGGCCTCTAATATCATGAGATGACCGATGACTATTTTTTGTTGGGTTATGTGAAGTCGCTTGTCTATGCAGATAAGTCCGTGACGATTCACGCCTTAAAAGACAATATTCGGTGCGTTATTGCTGACATACTGCCCAAATTGCTGCAAAAAGTGGTTGAAAATCGGGCCTATCGGCTGGAATTTATTCGAGCCAGCCGCGGCGGCCACTTGCCGAAATATTTTTTAAAAAATAATGGAAAACTCCTATCTTTATAATAAAGCTAAATTCTTGGATTATAACGTCTTATTTCTACTTGATAACTACACGTCTAAAAAAAAAAAACACCCCATACAACTTAATTCACAATTTGAAATTTTAACCCTGCAAGTTTGACAAAAACTCAGAGAGTTTCATTCTTCACAAGTGCGGTACCAAATTCGACTCGTCAAGAATAGCTAAATAAGCGTGTTCTAATAGCTGAGTTATAAATTTTTCAAGCAAAACTCCTTATTTCTTCCCGAATAGAAAGTTACGGATTTTTTTTTTTGATTTTTTTATATTCAAAATGGGTATCTTGGATCTTGTAAAATATTTAGAAAGCAATAATTTTTGTCCTGGGACGTTTTCCAAAATTGAATTTTGAGACCTCGCGGCCGATCTTTGGTATAAAAAACCACAATTCGAAATGTGGCCAAGAAGTGGTGTAAAAAAACTCTTAAATACCGAGTTTTATAAAACTCGTCCTATAGTTTACAGAACATTTCACTGTGAAAAAAAAATGGAAATTTTTAAAAAATTTAAAAAATATTTCTTAGATAATTTTGTTTAAAAAAAAAATCTATATTATTTGGAAGGTTTAGCATAAAACTTATTATTGAAACCATAAATACCAATTTGAAGAAAATACAAGAAAATGGTTCTTTGGGGAGGTACCATTAATAACACTTGAAAAATGGTTTTTCGTACAAAAATTGCTTTTACAAAAAGAAATTTATTATTTATTTAAAGAAAAGTTGTAGGGCAATTTTTGAGAAAAATAAGATTTTGTAAAATTACTAAAAAAAAAATATATGGCAGGTACCGTTTAAAAGTTCCGTACCTTACCGGATAAAATGCAAAGCATCGGGCATGATAAGCAAAAACCACTATGTACCAAATTTTAAGTAAATCAATCAAGCCGTTGGGCTGTAGCCGAATAGACAGACAGAATTGTGAGACCCGTTTTTTCGCCATCCCTATCATCGTAATGATACGCCTGATCAAAAAATTTCGGTTTCCATTTTTTTACGAGCGCATAACTTGCCATATAATACTTATAAATCGTAAGTTAATTGCTTAATTGCAATTATTATGGCCAAAATAAAATTTTTCCAAGGGCTGCAGCACGAAGTTATGGCACCGCAATTTTCAATTTTCAAAAAAAAAAAAAATAGCTGCATTTTGCTCAACTTGTGCCGCCTTGCGCCATAAATAAAAAAAATTAGTAAATTTGTTTATTTTACGGATGAACATTTTTCAGATTTTGCAATTTTGTAAAAAATAAAATTTGTGCTATTTTGTGCTCAATTTATGCTGTCATACTCCGAAGACATACATAAAACAAAATTCGCATATTTGTAACTTCTACGGTCAAAAGGCTATTTTGCGAAGCGTGGAGTTAGCACTGCTATTTTCAATAAAAAAAAAGTGCTGTTTATTATGATCAACTTTTGCCACCGTGTGCTGCCAATATTTTTACAGAATTAACAAATTGCCATTTACTTATGTCTTCGGAATATGGCAGTACAAAGTGAGCACAAAACAGCGCCGCTTTGAAAAATGTTTATCTGTAAAATATGCAAAAACAAGAATTTTTAAAAAATATTTGTGACACAAAGTGGAATAAGTAGGGCACAATACAGCACATTTTTTTTTTTTTTTTTGAAAACCGAAAATGGCGGTACTGACTTCACGCTTCACAAAACTGTTTTTTGGCCGTAAAATGGGCATCACAAACTGGGCAGATGCTAGTTTTCAAGAAAAATGTAAAAGTTAAAAAAAACATTTATTTGTTTTTGGCCTAAAGTTGCAAATACGTGAATTTTTTGTCATCTTTTTGGAATATGGAGCACAAAACGGCAAAACTTCCACTTTTTAGTAATAACAATATTTAAAGAATTTTCATTCCTCAAAATTTGCGGTTTTTATTAAATATTTATGGCACAAGGTGGCACAATGCAGCACAACTTTTTTTGAGTGTCTAGAATGGTGGTGCTTACTTCAGGAAACAGCCCTTCGTAATGTTTTGCAGCAAGACTTTTTTCTAAGAAATTTTGAAATTTCACAAGAAAAATCGTAATCGTAAAATTTGAAAATTTGCAAATTTTTTAAAAATATTAACGACACATGGCGGTACAAGTAGAGCACAATGCAGAAATTTGTTTTTTGAAATAGCACAAGTCAGCACTGGAAATAAAATATTGATTTTTTTTAAATGTATTGCAATTTTATTTTCAATTTGATATGTCTTAGTTAAAAAGTTGGTTCGAAGATGGACTTTAGTTCTTAGATCATACCCATTATTCTGCTGGTATCTTATTCAAACAACAACGAATGGATGATGGACAGGCCAAACAATAGTAAAAGTTTATTTAGAGTGCAAATTTGATCTCAATTAAAAGTTCACAACCAACACAGTGACAAATTGATCAAATAAAATGTTTATTCAAAACCATATAATAATCTCCTTAATCCCTTTTACTCATTCTACAAGCAATTTCCGTTTTCAGAATTTAGTTCTTCCGTATGTTTTCTTATCTTTTGATCAACATGATTTATAACCAGCTTTCCATCGTTTCCCATAAGTTCTTTTCTCAAATAAAAAAATATTTTTGTTTGTGTATAATCAGTCATTGTCGTAGTTAGAAGAATTCACAACAAATTTTCATAATAATTATACTTTTTTATTTAGTTTAATTTAATTTTTCCAAACTCATATTGAGTCAATCGAATTTAATCATAAGAAAATAATCACTTTGAAATATAAAAAAAAAACTTTGTGAACCTGCTACCGGTATTGATAACAATGGCCTAAACCAAATTTAATACTTAATTATTTGAAATTTAAAAAAAAATAAAATGTAAATTCGGAAGCGATTTAGAAAAAAAAGTCATAAAAAAGGTACGGTGGCCATATTTTATGGAAAGTCAAATAAGCACAAGTAGAGAAATGGTTTGAGTTTTTTTTATCTTTCTTTGGCTTTTTTTAATAAACTTATTTAGTCGAAGGAGCAAAACAAGATTTTAATAAAAAATTAAATAAATATTATTTGTTGGATATTATTTAAAGTCATCATAACTCATGTCTTCTGAATAACTCACCTGGAATCAGCTACATAATATCATCGCCATTAAATGAAAACTCCCTAACTCCATTTCTTTTTATTTTGAGACATCTGTACTTGAAGGACGTTTAAGGACCAGAATTTGAAAATGTTTGATGTTACTTAATTTTTTTCTTGTACAAAAATAAAGCAATGTTTTTGTCTAGAGACCTTTTACAGAACTAAACAGAGAGATTTCTGGGTTTTTAAGAAAATGGAGTTAGGGGAGTAGGAAGTATTCATTGAACGACAACTATACACTGCCCATTACTTGATTGAGGCCACTATTTTCGCAATCGTTTTTTCTTAGGTCAACATATTGAAACTTCGTTGTTCCTTTAGTGATTTCGACTAAATTGACACAGGTAATAGGTGATAAAGGAATTAAAAATGAAAAAAATATTTCCAATTGAAGTTGACATGTTTTTTGGAACACCTTTTTGGAAATATTTTTTTCATTTTAAATTATGTATCAAGTATTTATTACCTATGTCAAATTCAATGAAATCGGTCAAGGAATAACGAACTTCTGAGGATTTCGGAACTTTTTTTTTCGTAACTTTGTTCTTCGAAACTTTCTCTTGCAAAACTTTGCCATATCGAAACTTCATTTTTCGAAACTTCGTCTTTCGAAACTTCGATTTTCGAAACTTTGCTACTATTTATAGGTTAGGTATGCATATTTTCTATTAAAAATGTATAACGTTAAAGAAGTTACTTAGAAAATCAAAAGGAATTTCGCAAGTTATACAAATGAATTGCGAAAATGGGTGTAAAAATTGCGTCACGAGATTTAGGCAATTTAAAGAATCTTTTGAAAAATTAACCAAAATATGCAAATGTTAACTTTTTTGTTTTCAAATATTTATTTATTCAATTTTCTGTCAATAAATAATTAGTATATCCCTTAATTTTTTTTTTTTAATTAAGGCTTTCTTAAAGTTTAGAATTTAGAGTCATGTGATTTTTTTTTTAAATTAAGTGAAATCTTGCTTCAAGCATTTTGAATAGCCTTGATTAAGGCGTCTTTATCTTCAAATTATCCACCAGCCTCATTAAATGATTGATTAAGCCAGGACCGAAAAGTATTCGATGATGTTTGAGTCCGGTGAATAGGGTGGCCACGGCAAAAGTTCCTCGTTTTTTCAAACTTAATCTAGCTTGTAGTAGCTACCCTAGACGTGTCGATAGGGAGTTTTCTGGTTTTCAAATTCAAGGTTCTAGTTAAACAACGTCTTTTATCTATGACTATAACCTTTTCAAGAGACATTAACTACCCTGTTTTTTGTTTAGGTATTGAAGTTATAAACTCCAATATAATTGTTCAATAATAACCAACCAAAGCACCGAACGAATGACTGTGAATACTCGTCAAAATAAATTTTTCTTCTCTTAAATCATTAAAATAAAAATTCAAACCGTCAAATTCGTCAGGATTGAGCCTTTTAACATCCAATGAGACAACCCTCTTTGAAAGTTTAAAGGCTTCCATTCGTTACTCCAAGCAACAAGGTCTATGTCGGAGTTCATTTGAAAGGTCCTTGTATGTGTCCCAGCCGGTGAACTTTTTAATTTTTCTTTTTCAAACATGGGGGGGCTATCACTGACTTTAATCATATAAAACCGTTAAAATACTGGCTAATTTGTCCACTTTTTGACCATATTTTGAGCCATATTTGTGCGGAATTCGAAGCATTCTGCTGAATTGAATTTGTTTGCTTTTCTTTGTGTCATTTTTATTTTTTACCATAATTTTTAGTATCTGCTAGATCATTTTTCACAGCCTTTTTACTTTCCTTCATTCTTTATGCTTTTCCACGGCTTGAAAGCCCCAGCTCCTTGAAATCATCTATTATCCCTATTTCAGATACTGTCAAAGTGTTTTTGAGCCCATTTGAACTTGAAATTTTAATAAAATATAGTTTTGAACCTTTCCTCAAATATTTAAAACTTTTGTAAAAAAAAGCACGATATTAGCTTTTGCAAATCAATATTCCCAATGGCCTGAATCAAGTGCGTCTCATTTTTGTATACTCATTTTTGCCAGTTTATTCATATAATTAGTGAAATTTCTTTGGATTTTCCAAGTTACTCCTTCAGCATTTTCCATTTTCAATTAAAAAAATGTATTTCTACTCATAGATATCAAACATTTCTAGAAAAAATATTTCAGGTTTTTATCGAGAAAAAACTAATTCTCTTAATTCAAAAAAATTGAAACCTATGTAGATCGATAGGGATGGACTTCATTTTCTATTTCTTTCTATCATAAAAATAAACTTGTATAAAAAGAACGGATGGTCACCTTGGTTATAGTCAATATTAAGTAGCATCCAAAATATTCTCTTTATGGCCATATGCCCCCTCTTACCACTTTTCCCACCTGTCTAATTCGAACACTGATTTCAAGCTTAAGACTTCGCCCATTTCATTGAATCAAAACAAATCTTAAACATCAGCTACCTGTGTTAGCTTACAAAATACTCATACGACCTGAGTTGAACATCATTTTTGTTGTTGTATCTCAAAGCAGAGGAATTTCAAGACCAAAGTATCTGAGTGGGTGTTTTATCAACGAAAGTGGTCAGTAAAGTAAAAAAAAGAAAGAAATTTTGGAAAAAATCATTTATCGAAACGAACGAGAGAGCGAGAGAGAGAGAGGTAGACACTAACCCCATATCAATGATACCCAGTAGTAGTTGGAATGATGATTCGTTGTTGGTAGGATTGAGGCTATCCAACAACCAAATAGGATTTATTTTGTATCTGTGAAGTTTATGGTAGAATCTGGTTGATGATGGTGGATGGTGGTGTATAGTACGAGTATAGTGTGAAATTTTTAATCGTATAATGAATATTAGTAATAAGTAGATGACAAATGAACAACAAAAATAAAAAAAAAAAAATATGCTAAGATAAAGATTAGTTTGTGCTCTTGGTCATAGATACTCGTCGTGTCGTGTCGGCAGATACACAAATACCCAACACACTCAAAAAGACTTTAAGATATTATTAATACGAGAGTATCAAAAATGAATAAAGCGGATGATAGTTGTTGAATGTTGAATGAATAAAAAAAAATTGTAAAAAAAAAAAATCATAAAGATAAAAGAAACGATACACTAATCGTTCGAATTCAGAGAGACGATGACATTGCGACACAAGCAAGACGACGTTTTATCATAAATCAGACTTTAGTATTTTTTTAAATCCATATATTGAACACACACACACACACCTATGTACATTGAAAAGAAGTGGTGGAGAGATACAAAAAGGGATCCGATTAATTTGTTTCGAATTCTCTTCTTAGACATTTAGATGTGATCATAGATTGAATGTATAACGATCATTGATCGATTAAGGAAGTGAGTGCTTCATGATGATGCTTGTGTGTTTGTAAAGGAAGTGAGGAAAAGGGGGAAATCCACCCCTAATCTGGACTGGAATAAATGTGCTTCCTGATGAATTTTGAAAAACCATTTTGATTGAGAATTAAGAAACAAACAGAACAAAAAAATACAAAACGAAATCATTAAGAATGAAAAATGAGAAGGAAATCACCAAAGAAACATTTTTTAACAAAAGGAATTAACTTTGTCCTTCCGCCCTGATTTTTTGAATCTTATACAAAAAAAATTAAAGAAAATAAAAATGATGGCTTAAGGCGACTAATCGTATAAGGAAATGATGAGCGCGAAAAAAAATTCCTTAAAGGTTGGTATAGAGTACGTATATGTATGTATGGCATATAAAGAATGAAAAATTGTTAACTTAAGGTAATACGAGGGATATGTAAAAAAAATAACAAAGCGAAACAACAACTCATTTGCAAAGGTGGTGGATGAATTCCATAAGAGAATTATGAATAAATCCATAAGCTATAAGGGGGAAACTTAAGCCGGCTATATGAGAAAAAAAAAAATACTCAAATGAGAATCACATACATTTGTATACATAAACATGCCATGTCGCGGTGAACGTGGCTAATCCGCTCAATGGCGGATGGATATTATGATTTAGCACTTATTTCAGATTGGAATTTTTTTTAAACTACAGATACACATGAAGGTATGTCTACAAATGTATACTTTGGGAATTGTATATGTTCATGCTTCTATTTTCACTCATTTATAGTTTAAAAAAACAACGTTGCACTAACTTGGCCTCATAGTTTATTGTGGGCACTTTAGTTCGAATAGGGTCATTTTTAAGAAATCACTTCAATATTGAATAAAGTGGGTCTCACAATTCTGACTGTCTGTCTGTCTATCTCTCAGTTCGACTACCAGCCTAAACGACTCGATCGATTTTACTAAAGCTTTGTACTAAGTGGTTTTTCGTGATTCTGCCTTCACATTTTTTCATTTGTTTCTTAGAACCTTAAATAACGGTACGGCTATGCATTTTTTTTTTTGCAATTTTAAAAATCTTATTTTTCTCTAAAACGGCTCCACAAATTTTCTTAAACAAAATTCAATGAAATTCTTTGAGTAGGCTACCTTTAGATGGGAAAATATTTTCCAAAAAATGGTTTTTAATGGAACTTCCCCCAAAGATCTGTTTCTTTTATTTGCCATTTTCTCCAAAAAATGATTTTAATGTCAATATTTTTTTATACAGAAGCTCTTCAACAAAATAAAATATTTTTTTTTTTTATTTAATTTTCCAAAATTTTTTTGTCATTTTTAAGAAATGTTGAATTTTTTTTTGAATATCAAATGTTTTGAAAATACATGGTAGATTTTTATAAAACTCTCAAACAGTTTTTTTTACACTCTTTAAAGTATTTTAAGAAAAAAAAATAGCTTTAATGAAAAAATAATGGTTCCTTCCATACAAATGTTAAAAAACCGTTGGGGAAAATATTTTATTTAATAAAAACGGCTTCTACGATTCTTATAAAAAGTTTTCCTATGCTAAAATTAGTACAGTTACTACTAAAATTTTACAAAAAGTACCTCTCTCATAGAAGATTTTTTTTTTTTTTTATTTTGAATTTTCTTACTATCGACTTAACAGATTAAAATTATTTTTTTCAATGTAATTTTTATAATTGTAATTTTCCAATATGATTAAAAAATACTGCATATCAAAATTTTCAAAAAGAAAAGTTTTTGAATTTTTGAAAAAGTTTCAATTTTTTTTTGTGATTCTATGTCTCAAAATTGGGTTGATAATATTTTTTAATTTTATTATAGCTTATAGCGCATAAGTAAATACTAAAAATTTGCATACGAAAAATTTTTTTAAAAAATCTTTTAAGAATTTGATAAACATTTTTTTTTTAAGCGCTCCAACGATTTATATTATTTTTTCCATATTTAATTAAAAATTAAGACGGTGTTCTTTATTATTTATTTATTTAAATCCCAATGAAGTTGTTTTAGCTAATTTAAATATTTTATTTCATGCTTTTAAATATTTTTCTGTCATAATTTCCTTATCTTTACTCATAATTTTTTTAAAGCCACAGCGGCATCGTCTTTAATATAACAGCATATACGTTGGACATGTACGTGCATTTTATTTAATTTAGAATTAGCCAGATTAAAAAGCGGCTAACTCCACATTTTTCAGATCACTTCAAAAATTCAAAAGAAATACAAAATTTCATCAAAACAATTTAATTTCACTGAATTTAACAAAAATGAGGGTATTTTGTCGGGTTTTTCAACAGGGACGCTACAAAAGTAGAGCGACAGGGACAGCAAACGACGCCATATTTCTTGTCGCTCTTTTGACATTTCTCTTCAGTAAAGTTTGCCATTTCATTAGAGTTGCGCAAAACAGTTCCAAAAGCGGAACGGATATGGAACGATTCTTTTCCTCATCGGAACTAGTTCCTGGAAACATGTCCAAGGAACTATTAAGATTTTGCTAACTTCCCATAAATTATCGTTCTGTATTCTCGAATTAAATATATATACATAGGTACTGGTAAATGGCTATCGGTCTCGTGGCTTTAGTGTCATTTTTGTTCATAGCTCACTTGTCTCTCTTATTAGATATATGAAGTATAATATGTTCATAGATCTTTTATAGTTCCAAATCAAGGTCCTAGGTTTTAAGTATCAAACAAGTACTAAAATCTCGCAAGTCGAAATACCACAATTCAAGAAGTTGAATGACTTTTATTTTAATTTATCGCAATAATGACGATTTCTGGCATCATTTTGCCAAGGACGTTTACACGTGGTTTTGTCGTTTATTACCATGTAATTCGTCTCTCTGTGGCTGTTTACAGTTGGGTTTCTCATTTGCGACCATGGTGCTCTTTTGTTTTATTTGGATTTTTGTTAACCAAAAAAAGATCTTTGGTGAGACTATAGCGAGACAATGACGAGATGACGGAAAAAATGGCCAATACCAAAAACCACGTGTATATGTCTCAGCGAGACTATACCAAGAAAACCACGACACAGGTAGTCGTGTAAATGGACACTGCACTACAAAAACAATACTCGCAGCACTGAAAACCATGTTCGGACTTTTTTACCTCATTTTAGCTTATTTAAACCTTTTTTGAAAAATTATGCTGTCAGACTATAGCGATACCAAAGCGAGATGACAGTAAAACATAGTCAGTGCTAAGAACCACGTGTAAATGTCACAGCGAGATCCTCACGAGAAAGCCACAACACAGATTCCCGTGTTAAGGGGCACGCCTAGAACACAGCGAGACGACTTGAGTCTACTGAAGAAGCTCTGAAATATTTCAAACAGCACCTCTTTTATATCTCCTTTTTCTTGGAGTAAAATTTTAACTAACTATTGAACAAAATGACATAATTTTTCTTGAATACCAAATACACTTATTATAATTTTTTTAGATTTTGAAAAATCGCAGTTCTTGGACTATAATATTGACATGTTTGACTGAATGAAAAAAATTGAAACTTTCAGCACAGTATTTACACTGTTAAAAATAACATTAAGAATCTTTGTTTTTGTGCATTTGTTGTTATTTTTAACGTGGTAAATATTGTTAAAAAAAAATGGAAAATAATATTTTTATCTACTTCTTATGGTACTTAATACATGTACCAAGTTTGAAGATTTTCCATCCACTTTTACATTTTTTCCGAAATTTTGTGGAAAAAATACCCATACGTATTTTGTATGGGAAATTTCAAGTGCTTGCCGGCACGTGTTAACATTGACCGATTCAAAAAATATTTAGCATAACATTGTTTTAATATCCTTGATCACTTTTGGGGGAGGGGGCACCCTAGTATATGTGTAAATATAGTATGACATTAATCTCTTCAATACCCTTTTATTTTTTGACTGGTACTTCTTCTTTTAAACGGATTATAACATATTAATATAACAAAACGAAATTTACAGGATTTAAAGATCAAGGTCCTAAAAGCCCTGAAAGTTTCAATTTTTTTCATTTAGCCAAACATATCGATATTATAGTCTTAAAACTGCGATTTTTCAAAATCTAAAAATTTCAAGTGGAGATTTTTTTTACAATGAGTGAGTTCAACGAATCAATTTTAGGTTTGACTTCTTTTTTTATAAGTGTACTAGATATTCAAGAAAAATTATGTATGCCATTTGAAAACGAAAAAAAATTGGGAAAACATTCGTACTTTCGGCACCGTTTTTGATATTGTTTGACATTGAATATGTGAATTAAAATATAAGTAGCAATTAGTTCTCTTTTTAAGCTTTAATATGTCATCAAACGTTTTGATATCTTTAATAAAATTTTTTTTAAAACAAAAATACTGAAGCACTAAAATGACGATTTTCAAATACTTCAACGGGGACAGGAGGGGAATGAGGCATGAGAAAATTAAAACGCGATGTATATTCTTCCTTTGAACCATAAGGAATATTCTCATAAAGTTTGAAATAAATCTAAAATAGGTTGGCATTTTCGATTTGACGATTTCATATGGAATGACCCTTTTAGGTTAATTGATTGCTTTTATTTTCATAAAATAAGTCAACAGATAACAATTATTTTTCTTGAAGTTAAATATCTCACCAAAATACCTTTTCGATCTCTGCCAAACGTACTATTTAAGAATGGAACTACGAACGAAAATAACTTAATATGTCTCTGGAACTAAAAACTAATAACCGAAACTGGAACTGGATGTGGATATGGAACTAGAACAGCAAAGGAACTATGAACGAGAAAAGACCGATTACCATGTATTTCGTTCATGGAGTAACATTTCTTTTCTTTCATACCTATCGATACCAACACGACTATACTATTTTTCAAACGATGTACGTATATAGGTTTATGTTATGTCTTTCCTCTTTTTGCTTTCCTTCTTAAATTTTGTTTTGGCTCTGTGAAGATGAAGTGTGAAGTTGGAACTGGAACTATCAACTATGCATGAATACTTTTTTGTGTGCATGAGTTTGTTCAGTTCTTGAAATTTTGGCTGTTTGATGTTGGAACTACGGACATGTTAGAGTTTAGTTTGCGGAATGAACTGGAACGATTCCGACAGAAGATATAGTTCCTGGAACTATACAGTTCCGGAACTACCCAACTCTACATTTCATGATGGAAAGATATACGAGCCAACAACGAGTCGAAATTATCAAAATTTACTACCGAAATTCGGAGTCAGTGGCCTCAACGTTAAGAGCGCTACGTCCAGTTTATGGTCGTCATAATCGTCCTAGCAGATCAACAATTGAGCATTTTAATCCACAGGCACAGTACAAAATGTTCCCGTGTCAGTGAGACAAAGAAGTGCCCGTAGTGTGGTGAATATTGCTGCCGCTGAGGCTTCAGTTGGCGAAAGCCCAAATGTTACTCTCACACGTCGTTCTCAAGCGTTGGGCATCTCTGTGACGTCGCTGTGACGAATTTTGGGAAAAGATCTTGGCCTACATCCTTACAAGATTAAATTGTGTGAAGTGTCGTATGTTCGTGAATTGGGCTGAGCAACAACTTGAAAATGATTCGGATTTTCATCGAACGATGAGGCTCATTTCTGGCTGAATGGCTTCGTCAATAAACAAAATATGCGCTATTGGTCAGGCAGCAATCCACACGTACTCCATGATTCATCATTGCATCCTGAAAAAATTACGGTTTGGTGTGGTTTATGGGCCGGCGGCGGCGGCGTCATTGGGCCGTACTTCTTCCATGATGATCAAGACCGGCACGTTACTGCGAATGGGGATCGCTACCGTTCAATGATAACCGAATATTTTTGGCCGTAATTGGATGATATGGACTTGGAGGACATGTGGTTCCAACAGGATGGTGCCACAAGCCACACAGCGAATGTCACAATCAATTTATTGCAAACCAAGTTTGGAGAACGAGTTATCTCACGAAATGGTCCAGCTGCTTGGCCGCCTCGGTCCTGCGATTTGACGTCGTTAGACTATTTTCTGTGGGGCTACGTCAAGTCTATGGTCTATGCCAACAAGCCAGCGACGATTGATGAACTTCGTACGAATATCGAACGTGAAATTGCAGCAGTATTGGCCGATTTATGCTTGAAAACTGTCAAAAATTGGGTTCAGCGTCTGGACTTCTGCAAGCGTGCCCGTGGTGGCCATGCAAAAGAAATCGAGTTCCATACATAATGTCATCGAACGTACTTTCACAGCAATAAAAAATTTCATTGAAATCCAAAACCTTTTTGTTTTATTTAAAAAAAACTTTTGTAGCGCTCTTATTAAAAAAGCCCGATATAAAAATAGATATGATGTCTTCTCTTTAAAATAAAGTCATTTAAACTGAAAAATTCTCATGAAATCAATCGAAAATAAAATAACTTAAACAATTTTTAATTTACAATTTTATCGAAAAAAAAAGCAATTGGAAGGACATCTAGTTCCCAGTGCTTGATAGAGATTTATAGTTTTTTTTCGAAAAAAAGACCCCTAATTTTAAAAGAAAAATTTCTTAAATTTGTTTTCCCTACGAGAATTTTTTGGCGCCAAGGATAAAGTAGGTACCAGTGGCCAAATTTTTCTAAAAATATCGATGATTTAAAGTGCTTCCTTCATGAAAAATAATGGGTGTGTCAGGGGGCGGAAATTTTGTCAGATGATTTATTATTGAAGTTTTCATCATTCCTGAAAAAATCATCGAATTCTGTGCTATTGTTCAGATTCAATGAACTTATGACCATTCTTCTCCATACAACTGGAACCACTGTGTAATGTTACAAAATCTTATTTTCCACAAAAAAGGCTTCACAACCTTTAAAAAAAAATCAATAAATTACATTTTGTAAATAAATAACTTTTCATTTTTATTCAACAAATAGTTATTAATTGTTTATATCTCAAAGAACTGATTTAAATATTATTTTCTATGCAAATTCTTCTAAGAAATAAAAAAAAATAATGTGAACCAATTTAATATTTTATATTTTCAGAAACAATATTTTTGAAACTTTATATAGAAATTACAAGAAAAAAATTCAAAACATATGTTTGAATTAAGTAAAAAAAGTTTTCTTTTTTTTTTGGAAATTCGTTTTTGCCAAGTAAGAATAAAAATAAAAATACAAAAGAGAGAAAAAAATGTTTAACAGGCTGTTTTTTGTATACACGTTGATACTGAACATAGGTACTTATCTGAGAAAGGCTTTCAACTATCCAATGACGGCTAAATTCGTTAGAATGCTTCAATGATTTCAAAAATTTGTTTCTCCCTAACTCGAAAACGTAATTTTAGAAATTAAATTTGTTTAGGTATCAAACAGGCAGCCGAGTTAATTTTCCATACCAAACGTTCTTGGAATTTTATTGGTTACATGAATCGTTAGTAAAAATCAATCGTTAGTAAAATCAACCAACTTCCATTAAAACTCAACCCGTTTTCATGATATTGAAAACACTACACTCATCAAATTTTTAGAAGAGGAGAGGTGAGTGAAAGAATAATGGTTTCCTATATTTTCAAGTATGCTAAATCCAACGAGACTTCTGACTACCTCATCATTATGATATTCATGATTTCTCGATGCATATAGGTATGCTGGGCTAAACTCAATCTCTTAGCATAAAATGAAAGGTATAAGTTTCACTTTCTTGATATGAAATGTATGACCTCATATCGTGTATCACTAAAGTTCTCACTACTAAGAAAGAAAATCTGGGTACTTACCTAGAATTTTAAAGTTTTTCATAAAATTGTATCTAAAAATTTTAAAATAGAAAAACCGCAATTCAAATTATCATTTACAAAAGTGTGCCTAGCTATATCTCACTTTAAACACGCGCTCAAAAAAAAAAAAGACTACCCGGTTAACCTTAAGGCAGTTAGTGGTTAGAAATTATGATAAGAGTCTAAGAAATCAGGAAGCCTTATATATACACACCAACAACATAAGTTAAGTACAAATTTAGTTAGTTTTAATCAAAAAATTTCAAAATTAACTAGAAACTTGGGTTTTACCAGAAAAATTACATACAACCCCTGTGTTTGTCTTCGTATTAATATAACCTAAAATGTTGTTTTTTTTTTTATTTAATGGTTTCAACCTTATCATGTAGTTAAGTTAAGACTGCAAAAATAAAAAAAATATATATTCAAAAATTCTGAGAAAATAATTTTAAGAAAAAGAAAATTCTTTATCTAAATATATGCAACTTTATTAAGATTGCAAAAAATTGTTTTCTTCAAAATCAAAAAAATGTTATCGAGATTTGTTTAATCACAATAAAATTAAAAAAAAAAAAAAAATTGGTCAATGTACCTACCTTATTATTTTCTTGGAGAAAATAAATTATTCTTGAAAAAAGATAAAAGTGTATTGTGTGAATATAATCAATTTTTTTTATTACAATTACAGTTTTTAGTTTACAGATGGCGTCGACTCTTTGGTCAGTCCAAAGAGTGGCGCTTAGGTAAGAGAGTTAATGGAAAATAAAATATTGGGATATTCCCTGCGGATGAATTGTTCAATATGAAGCTAAACGTAAAAAAAACATTGTTTGAGAGGGTTTCAAACTTTAAAACGACTGAACAAGAATAAAATATTCTTGTTTATTGGTTTTTATTTATTTTAAAATAATTCAAACTTAAGAAAATAATAATTTTAGTTTTAATACATTTAAAAATAACAGACTTTGTCTGACCTCATCTAAGCTAATCTAAACTTATGATGGCTTACCACACTCTATATTTAAAAACGACAAACCAGATTATTCAGAATCATATAGTTAACCTATTTTTAGATATCCCAAGTTCTTATCTATAAGTGTTATTAAATTTATTTTAAATTTACTAATATTTTCATTTATAGAACCTTTAAAAATACATGTATAGGTATGTATATCCCAAAAACCAAACAAAAAAAATGATTTCCTTCAAAACAAACACTATATAGCAATATTAATAATAATAAAAATAAAAACAACTAATTTTATCTTAACCTCAATTCAGTTTTTTTTTTTTTTGTTAATTCTTTCAACGTTCTTTAGGGCGGATTATTTTATACCTAAAAGCGCGTGCTTGTCGAAATTAAGTAATTTTTTTTTATAATTTTTGTTTTATCTTAACTCTTACAAATTGTTCGGTAAAACGATATAAAGCAGAAACACCCATATTCTACAACGATGGCGACAAAGACGACGCACGACGACGACGACGACAAGGAGGGCAAATAAACCGGAGTTGAGTTAAGGGCAATGTTGGTACACGACTCTGGTTATCTCTTAATCCAGTTCCGCATTTTGTTGTTTTTTTTTCTCTTCGGTATACTTTTCTTTTTGCTTAACCTAGAGTCTTAAATAATGATGAAATGAGTTTGTTTAAATTTTACCATCTCGAGTGCATTATTCCTTTGATATAAGATTAAGCGACTTATAAAATGTCAACAGATATTAAGTATACGCTAGAGCTATAGCAATTTTATCACCATTTTTTAGTGCGTCGTCGTCGGTTGTCGCTGGTCTATAAAATTGTGTTTTCTCTTTTTTTTTATTTAATTCTTTATCGATATCTACATTTTAATTGTAAGTTCTGTTGGATAGATTAATGTTGAAACGGGATGAAGTCAGATTTTGTGGAAATTATTTATCTTCAAAAATTCATTGGAATTGCGTATAAGGAAGATTAATAAAAAAGCACAGTGATTGGAAAATATATTTTTTGAGGCTTTGGGGATTAAAGTTAGAACTAAATATCCGTGGCGTGAAGCCAAAATCAGGTAAATCAAATGGTTGGGTCTTGGATACGAAATTACAGATGCCGAGATCCTAAAAGCTCTAAAACTCCCACATCTCAAAATCATAAAAAATTGTAAGAATCTCAAATGGAAAAAAACGGTCACAAAGAAAGGAAACAATTAAAATCTCTAATGGATAAATTCCGAAATGACAGAATTCCGAATGCCTAAACTTCCGAATGTTAAAATCCCCTTAGAGTGAAGTTTTTGTACTTAATTCAAAATCACATGCGAGATCTTAACTTTTAATTTTTTGTAAATATTTTTCTTAAAATCTAATGAGTGTGATACAAAAATGTTGACTTAATTTTAGAAAACTATAAAGTTTTGTTATAAGGACGGGTTGATGATGACAGTCTGAAGTAGCCATGTTGTTTTGGTGGCACCCATGTTGTTTTGATAGCTACCTGTCGAATCTGTCACTAATGTCAATATCGTCATATCAACATGTGTGGATTTCTTGCACCTTCAAAGATGCTATTCGCACCTATTGACGGATTACATGGTCATCTTATCATTAAACTATGTTTGGTTGCCAAATTCAAGTTAACTGGTCCAGGGAATAATTTGAAATACAATAAATTTGGTGAATTAACAGCTCGTTTAGAACCCGGACCCAGTGATTTTCAATTCTCAATCATTCTTGGTTTTGGCAGTAATCGAAGGGACTTTTTGACGGAACCTTAACGGATAGGTGAAAAGTATTCATTCATGACAACAGTCAGTTCCTCGCTGGAGCCACTTAGGTTAGATAAGGTAGAAGTGGCCAATAAATTAATACTGACACACTTAGAAAAAAGTTGGTCCATTTTGATACCTCATGAATCTGGAAGACTCCTTAATTACTCGTTAAGCCACTTAGAGCTCCTGACGAAGCGTACGAGACTATTTATATCGATGTTTGCCAGATCACTAGGATCGTTATAGAAGTAGTCTCCTAATTAGAGTCTACGTCTGTTGGAAAGTGCTGGTGCTGGGCATGTACAGAGAAGGTGAGGAATCGTTTCGTCGTCCATTCACCTGGAGGCAGTCCCTCGGAAAAAATGTTAGGTATCAGCGCGACTGAGGACCGACCTTCTTTCTTTATTCGGTGAACGTTGTTCCATAAAAAATAACTAGCAACAACGGGCAACGGATACCTC
Organism: Dasysyrphus albostriatus; assembly: GCA_946251815.1. NCBI lineage: Eukaryota > Metazoa > Arthropoda > Insecta > Diptera > Syrphidae > Dasysyrphus > Dasysyrphus albostriatus. Next base: position 28,176,811 of record OX276337.1, on the reverse strand, counting down.
TACTGACCAATCATTGACAAATTCTGTTGGCTTAAATTATATGATATGGATGTGAAGGACTTGTTGATCTACTAGGACAGCACTATCTCATATAGCTGATGCGTAAAGCCTTAAAGATCATTCTGTAATGAACTACTTGAGGTTAGGGTTTTTTCTCACGAAGATAACTTGAATTGACCGCCGGGATCGAGCTTTTTGGCAATAAGCCGTAATGAATTGATGCCTTAAAATTCAACATAACCAGTCATTGCTCAAATTAAGCCAGATACATGTAAAAATCGTTTAAAATCAGATTTTTTGGACAGGCCCGTGAGAAGAAATTGTGTTAGTGGGAGGGGGGAGGAGGGAGGGAGGGAGGGAGGGAGGGAGGGAGGCAGAGTTTCCATATATTTCTGGTGATTATAAGGCTCATCAAAAACGTATACGCATACGGAAACAGTAATTGTTTAAGCTGTTCGAAATCAGAAAAGTGATCTTATAATTTTCATTTATCAGGAAAGAAAATTTTCGACTTTTCTTTTTTTTATAGCAAACCTTGAAAAGCAAAAAAGTCTCCTAGCATACCCAAATAAAATCATAGACGGTTGACGCAGATTAGTTTCGTTTGTCCACCGACTCTTCCTGAAAATTCTAGAAAAATAATCGTTTGTCCACATCCAGGGACAAAAAATTTAAATGTTTTTTTTGCCGGTTAAAAACAAAAAAATGGTGTCTAAATGAAATTATTGGGGGACATTGCCACCTTTGTTCGTTTGCCCACCGGCTCAATATGAAAATGAATACAAAATCATAATTCATTCGTGTTCACTTTCAGAAAAAAACAAAATATTTGACCGTTTCTTATAGCAAACCTTAAACAACATGAAAAGCCTTAAGCACCCCCAAATGAAATCTTATGGGCTTGAGAAACATTGGGTTCCTTTGAAAATGATATAAAAATGGAAAACCAAACTAATAAGCAACATTACTTTTTTTTTTGCAAATAAAAATCAAAAAGTGCAATAAAAGTCGAGTATTTTTTACTGGGGATACTAGAGGCATTTTTGTTTTATCGGGTTTGCTATAAAATTAAAACTAATATCTGTTTTTTTTAGGAAATGTAAAAAATATTTTTTTTCTTTAAATTTGCATGCTTTTTTCCGAGGTACTGCCTCATGCGAGGGACTGACAAATCCTCCAAGAGTCTATACTTGTCATGAATAAGTGCTTCTCATCTTGCCGTTCGGACTCGGCAAAAAATTGTAGGTCCCCTCCATTCCTGCCAACAACACGCACACAGGAATGGTTGAGAGTTGTTAGTCACTAAGCCCTGGTTCTCCATGAGCTGTTGCGAAACTAAATTTATTTATTTTTGTAATTTGCATGCGGATCTGGTGGACAGACGAACCCAATGTTCCTCAATCCCCCATAATTTTTTTTGGGTAAGCTTTAGGACATTTATTTTTTGAGTTTTGCTATAAAAACGAAAGTTAAATATTTTTTTTCTTGGGAGCCGACAAACGGATTTTATTTTTGGATTTTAATGTGGAAGTGGTGAAAAAACAAACCCAATATGCTACACTTTCCTTTGGTCTAATTTGGGGATGCTAGAGGTAGATTATTTTTTGTTTAGGTTTGCTATAAAAAAGTCAAGTATATTTGGTTTTCTCGTAAAGTTAAATTTTTGAACAGATTTGTATGTATAGCCAGTGAACAAACTAACCCAATGTATCTCAATCCCTATGCTGCATTTGGTTTTGCTAGAAGACTTTTTTTGTGGGTTTGCTATAAACTAAGAAAAGTCTAACATTTTTTTTCTTGGGGGTCGATGGACCATTTTTTTTATAGATTTTCATGTGGAGCCGGTGGAAAAACGAACTCAATTTTCTACACTCCCTTATAATTTCATTTGGGGATATAAAGACTTTTTTGTTTTTTGAGGTTTGCTATAAAAACGAAAGGTCCAATAATGCTTTCTTAGGAGTCCGTAAACGAATTTTATTTTCAGATTTACATGTTGATCCGATGGGGAAACGACACCAAATATGCTACAGTCCCCTATGATTTTATTTGGGGATGCTAGAGCACCTTTTTTTGAGGTTTGCTATAAAATAAGAAAAGTGGAATGTTTATTTTCCTCGGGGTGCACAAACAAAATTTTTGTCTAGATTTTGATTTGGAGCTAATTTAAAAAAAACGAACCCAATGAGCATCAATCCCCTGTTAATCATTTGGGGATGCTAAAGGCCATTTGTTTTTTTTTTTTTGAGGTTTTCCATAAAAACTAGAAAATTCAAATATTTTTTTTTCTTGGGAAAAACAAATCTAATATGTTACATTTCCTTATGGTTTCATTTGGGGATGCTAGAGGACTTTTTTGTTTTATTGAGATTTGCTATAAAAAAGGAAAAGTCGAGTATTTGATTACCTTGGGGTGGATACACAAAATTTTTATAAAGATTTTGAAGTGGAGCTGGTAGACAAACAACCCAATGTGCGTCAATTCCCTATGATTTTGTTTGGGTATGCTAGTTTTAGTTTTTCGAAATTTGCTATAAAAAAAGACAAACATTTTAATGGTCGGATGAACGTGGACAAACGATGGATAAACGAATCCGATAACCAGAGTCTATAAATTTGGTGGTGGGGGCTTTTTCCCAAAAAACCTATCGCTACGCACGGGACTACAATCGGATTCTTGTCACCGGTGAAAGTTGCGGCAGATGTTAGAAAAAATTTATATCGCATCTCACATATACTCGTAATATGCATATGCAAATTTCCCTCCCTTCATGGGATCTATTCCTACTTCAATTGAGTGGATTGTTTATTCATTAGTCGATTAGTGGTCTTTGTTCCCAAGGCATATTTACCTTAGCCGATTTACTTTAAACGTACAGTACTTGGAATAGATGCTCAAAAACAGTGAAATCTAAAAAATGATGGATTTCTAATTGAATTAAGAATAAATTGGTTAATATACATTTTTAAGAAAAAAAATACGCATTATAAAAGGAGACTTGTAATACTGGGTTGCCTTGTAACAATTTTATATGCGCCCATAATTTCATCATTAAGTTCAGGTGGTATTATTTGTGATCGGATTAAAACTAACAAAGTAATAACAATTAATGATCGTTTACCGCATTCACATTCACATTCATCTATCTGCATCCAACACTGATTTCTTCATCAGATCATATTAAACAGTATATCTACAGGTACACACGCTTACCGACCGGAAGTGTTAAAACACAAATTGTTACTCTATATCCAAAGCCACCCATGAACTCTTTCGTTTTTTTTTTTAATTTATAAGAGAATCCGATCGCCGCAGATCCATTGACGTATGTGCTGGCGACGCAATCGATCGTGCCAGTCTGTGTTGGAGAAAGGATTAAAATTGTGGAAAAGTTCGCACATTAAGTATGCTATTTGTTGGCAAGAAAATTTCTCTATACGAGTAAGTATGTGTGTTTTTAATCCGGATTTAGTTAAAGTCAAACTGGTGGCGATCGGTGGTGCTGCCGATGCCGTCGGCAATCGGTGTTACCACCACTGACCGGATGGAAGTGATCTCTCTCCCCACAAGTAGGATCAGAACAAAAAAAATCAAATCCGTATCTGTATCAAAGAGTCGGTGATGGGGAGATAGAATCCCCCTTCTCTCATATCAAGACAACAACAACAAAAAAGAATCGGGGCCCACCCTTTTTGTTAAAAGGTTAATCTGATCATGTGACTGTTTGTTTGTGTGAATATATTCATACGTAATGTTATAAGGGATAGTATCATCTATAGAGAGTTTGTTGTTGACCAACTGCGCTGTTTGTTGCTCTCAACTCAAACCGAATCTGAGAGATGTTGTTGCTGATGCTGCGGATGCTAAGACATAAGCCGGATTTAGTTAAGCAGATCAGCGTCGCATTGGAAGGTTCTCAGTGATTTTACATTATTCGCTTGATTATTTCAAAGAATCTTTATTTTTTTCTTCAGATACTTACTTTTTTTTCTTATTCATACATGATATCGTGTGTGTGTATAATATTTTGGTCTTTGGGAGTTAAATTCATACCAATTTGCCTTCTCATTAATATACACACATATGTATCTATGTATGTGTAAGTATACCTGCATAGTTTTAAATCCCGAAGCGCTACTTTTTTTTGTGGTGGGCAGGTAAAAAGCGTTAAAAATCATGCGCGAATGTGTTTGTAGAAATTGGCTTATTATTATGAGTAATGGAGTTAATCCGTTTAAATCGAGGTTACACTTTTCAGATAAAAATAAAAAAAAAAAAATTAAGTCGCACTCAGTGAGGTTATTTCCCCCGATGTTAATATTTTTTGTTTGTTTTTTTTTTTTCTGTCCGATTTGAGCTGGAATTTATTTTAATCCATTGCAAGAAAATATTAAATCAATATTTGTTTTTAAGACTATAGGTACGAGGTATCTAACTTTTAATGTAGATATAGGTTCAAAAGTAATATATGTAAATAATACATTTAGGTTTAATTTTTACGTTCCTTCAAAGCTAAGTTGAATTTTTTTATTGGTAAGAAATGAACATTTTTTCAATTTTTTAATCAAAATAGAAAATTCATGGGATTATCGGTCATACAATTCTGTCTGCATATCTGTCTGTTGCGTCACGATTGACCAACTCATGGTCTAAATTGTGTGTCAGTCTTCTCGACTGGCAGCCACTTCAACCATTTTTTCAAACTTCTTGATACCCGTTCACACTGGTTTTTGACGATTCACCAACTAGTTTTTAGAACCAGACATTTTACTTTCCTAAAAAAAATCAATCAATTCTCCTTCTTTTAGTAAAGGCTTCCTTAAGCCGTAGAAACCATTTTCAAAAAATGGTTTTTTTTTTTTTTTTTTTTTGTAAATTCATTTTTATTTTTCAATTATCTTAGAACTATCTTAAAGCTAGACAAAAATTCATAAAAGCTAGCCTACTTATCAATATCTTAAAAGTAACTTACTGGCCCCAGTCGGGCGCTCTAAGTTAAACTAGAATAACTTAATGCTAATGCCTTTCGGCCTAAGATTCAAAAAATGGTCTTTAGGTTATGGTAGGCAGGTACCCCGCAAAGAACAATTTTTTTGATTTTCAATTTTCTTGCTCTGGAGCCGAATCACTATCACCGCATTAGATTTCGAGTAATACCTTTTCCATGACGTGTCACGAAATTCTAGCCGAAAACCTAAGGTTCGGATTCAGCACCTTTGAAATCTTAGACAGATTAAGTTCCAAAGAGGAAGAAGAATATCAATAGTTTGTAGTAAAAATGGTTATAATGTATTTTCGTTCACTGAAATTGTTATTTAGCCCCTGATTTTAATCATTTTTCCAATACAGAAGCTCCCAAAAAGTTTAAATTAAATATTCTCTGTGATTAAAAAAAACTTTCAAATTTTTTTTTCGAATGTTTCAAAAATAGCTTAGTTGATTTTTTTTTAATTTGGTAGGTAAGTACTTAATGGTTAATATTTTACTTATATGCAGAACTAACAATAACTTCCATACAAATGAAAACAACCGTTAAAGAAAATTTTTCTCGGAAACTTCTTTAAGGGTTTAAAAAATATTTTTTTGTTGTGAACTTATAATGGTTCACTTTAAAATTAAAAAAATGTAAGCTTACCAACTTTTGAAAGTAACTACCCTAGTTTTTAAAACTTAATATTTCAAATTAGAATTGATAATTTTTTTTGAAAACTTAAAAATTGTAAGCAATACCAAAATTTTTTCTTAAAAATGTTTTGAAAATTGTATATTTATATTCGTAAAAAAAAATTGAAATCGAGATTTTGATCAGACTTGTCAATAAAATGATGGGGAAGGCGAAAAAAATGGGTCTCAACATTCTGTCTTTCTGTCTGTTCAGCTAAAGCCTAAACATCTTGTTCGATTGGTTTTTGGTGATACTTTATTTCTTAGAACAAAAAAAAAACGGTACCTCTTCTACAACTTTCTAACAATTTACAACATCTTACTGAAGGGAAACTGATTTTCAAAAAATCGTTATTAATGTTATCTCCCAAAAAAACTTTTTTTTAATTTTAGATTTTCTTCAAAATGGTAATTTTTATTTCAATGATTTACTTTTATACAGAAGCTTCTTAGTAAAACAAATTGCTTTTTATACCAAAATTATCAACAAAATACTTTTTGGGTTTTTAAAAAAATGTTTTTTTTTTTGGAAAATCAAATATTTTGAAAATTACAGGGTCGATTTTTATAAAACTTAATATTTAAGGTTTTTTTTTAAACTTTTTAAAGTATTTTAAGAAAACCCCGTTAAGGCAAATATTTGTTTCCTAAAACTGACTCCTACAATTTTTATAAAACTTTTTCCGTATGCTAAAATCACTAGCAAAAATTATAAAAATAAAATAGCAACTATTCATAGTACCTACATCTTATAGAAATGCTTTAAAATTTTGAAACCGTCTGAAGAAGTTTAACATGGTTTTCTTATATACAAATTTAAAATAAGACTAAAAAATTAATGTATACCAAAATGTTCAAAAAATGAAGTTTTTGAACTTTTAGAAATTTTTATTTGGAAAATTCTATATTTGAAAAATGAGTTGCCATTTTTTTTTGGGAAATTATAAACACTTAAAATTTGTCAAGTTTTCTTTTAAAATCTTTATGGAATTTGTTATATAAATTATTTAAAATAAGCCGCTTTCACGATTTTAATCTTTTTTCTATACTAATCATATTCAATCAAGAACTAATATGGCTGTCTTTTTTTCATCTCAAACTCTCTAAGAATTTTTTTTAGGTACGAGTAGATTAAATTTCATATTTTATGCTTTTGATCCTTTTTCTCTCATAATTTCTAATTTCCATGTCTTTACTTAATAATAACCCCCGTCGCGTCATGAAAATAAGAGCAAGTCGTGCAACATGCATTTTTTTTTAAATCGCTCAAAAATTTATATTTTTAAGAAAATTCATATTTGATCAAAAATTATATTTTTAAGTTTCCCAGAATCGTTGAAAAAATTTCATAGAATTTTTTTTTTGATCAAAAATTATATTTTTAAGTTTCCCAGAATCTTTGAAAAAATTTCATCGAACTCTAGCAGTTAATGAAAACAAAAAAAATCTGACTAGCATAAAGTAGGCATACCATCAAAAAGTGGGAAGTTCAAAAATTGACTCTTTAACTTAAATTTTGTAACGATATACTAAAATAAAATAAAATAAAACAAAATAAAATAAAATAAAATAAAATAAAATAAAATAAAATAAAATAAAATAAAATAAAATAAAATAAAATAAAATAAAATAAAATATAATAAAATAAAATAAAAAGAAATAAAGTAAAATAATTTAGAAAACGGTTTATTAATTCGATTCACTTTATTTTAGTTAAAAATAAAAAAAAAAAAACAACGAACAACAACAGCTTAATTTTTATACTACAATGCGAGATGTTTTGGGGTAGTACTCCATCTTCTTGATAACAGTTAAATTTTAGCTCAGCTGTCTTTTTTTGCTACATTGTTAAATTTTAGATTTTGATCTAAACATATTTGCCCAGGTTTATGAAAAAGGCAAAAATTGTCAAGAAAACATTGATTTAAGTGATGTCAATGAAGTCATTCCACTGTAAAGTCAGAAATTTAAATGGATACCTAACCTATCCATCTTTGTTTATAAGACAACAAAGTGACATAATTAGCTTCTATATTCAAAGGATTTATAGTTATTTAGTTTTTGTTCTCACTTGGGTATCTTATTATACCGGCTTGAATTATCGCAAATTTTGTATTTGTTGTTATTTACATTTATAAATTTATTGAGTTAGTTATATGTAGGTACATAGCTACACATTTTCAAACAACACATCTATCATTATTTTGTTCATTTTTACTAACATTCTCTGCGGAAGTCACTATTCCGAGGATTATCCCACTTCCCAGAGTTACCTACCGAAAAGTCATAAATTTGGATTAAGTCTGAACAATAGATAGATATACCTACTTTATGCTCAACATTTTGAAAACCTTCATCCAGCTGCACACCTAATGGGATATAAAATGTAGGTATATACATATATGTAGATACTTTGCCGCTTTATTAATCATCTTCATCACATTATACCTTTTCAACAAAAATCATCTTTAAATAAAAAGGACATTCAGCATTAGGAGAGGCACGATTCAAATACAGGTAGATCTTTTTTTCTCACAAAAAAAAAAAAAAAAAATAATAATTTTAAGGTGTATCAATGTGTCGTACGTTCTTGCTTTTACGACTCACATCTTGTACAAGGATATTGAAATTGAAGGAGATGGTTACAGAATTTTCACTGACATAAATAAACAAATTTTATATATTAAAACCTCAGGTCATTAATGTGCAAAATAAAAAAATTAAAATATCTAATTCAGTTAGTAAGTCCCAGTTTTTCAGTGCTGTGTTAATTTGGAGCAAATTTGTTTAATCCTGCAAATAAATTTACTCAGGAAATATGTTTTTTCCGTGGAAGATTAATGTTCAATCTACAGTTATCAAAAATCTATAGAAATCGAAGTGAGAAACAATAAAAATCGCACTTTCACTATCAAAATCACGATACCAACGTGTCAATAGATTTTATAACGAGCATCTATCACAAATTTTACTGTCAATTACTTTCACTACATTCAACGGCGTATACAAGGGGGGGGTCACGGGGTTATGACCCCCCCCGAGAACTCAAAAGATATACGCAAAAAATAATAAGAAAAGCAAAAATATTTGCAATCGGAAAATATAATTTGAAAAAAAATATTTTTGTATAGCTTTGGAATAGGCTACCTATTCATTATTGGTAAAGTTTATTTACCTTCTCCTATCAACATTTACAAGCCATTGCCCGAATAATACTATTGGGGTTTTATTGTCGAAATTAAACAATTTTTTTTTTTTGGTTAAGATGTATCAAATAGACGATTTTAACCACTTGCATTCAGAAAATTTTAGCATTGATGTATTTTTTGATTCAAAATCAATTTGGTAGATCTACGTTTTTGACAGATATACACTCTTTAATTCTCAAAGTATTTTCAATATTGTTTTTGATCGGTTTAACTTACTTATTTTGTGAGAATTTTGTTCAAAATATCAAGGAAATCATCTTCGATAAAAAAAAAAATAAATGAATGAATGGATAAAAAAAACTAACAGACGATATTATACGAATATTACAATGAAAAACAAAAATTTTTTTTTAAACCGTATTCGATACACCAGGGCCGTTCCGACTCAAACCCAGTACCAACATGTTTCAGTATAGGTTACGTACGAATTACTAGCAAAAAAGGCTATTTAACTAGTTGAAATGTCGGTATATATCGACTTTTTTGCATGTAAGAATACTTATTTTGGTTACTAGTTCATTAAATTTTTAGCTTCAAACTTAGACAAAAAGTCAGCAGCCTAAAAAGAAACTCGAGAAAAGGATCGACTTTGATCGAATTTTCGATATTTCTTCCCAATATTTAGTACATAGAAAAAAGTTGATATAAATTGATTTTTTAACCTGTCGACATTTTTATTTTTAGTTCGATATTTTTTCTATCGTTAATTTCATTCCAACGCAACGTAACTTAAAATACATCGCTCTTCTTGGAATGTTTGAATGAAATCAACAAAAACTCTAATCATACATTGTTGTCTGACTTTTAAACACGAATTTAACAGGTACTATTAATTTTGGATTATGTTTAAAATACATTTTCTTTTGATTGTTTCGATCTTATATTCGATTGATGACAATCCAACGCGAGGTTAAGCGTGCTTCTAAGCATTATTCCCTAAACTATGAATTGATCATAGAATCAGTCAGTCAAAGTCAATTTGTTCGTGAAATGATCGTCGTTTTTTTGACGCAGAAAGCGTCATGACAAATAATATGTAAACGTCCTGTTTGTTGAAAATTTGTTTTCATCAACGCCAGTCAATTTACTTGCTAAGGCTTTTGACGTTTACAAACATGCTCTCTGCCTTTTCAATAATCATCAACTCGATTTTTGTACTGCTCAGTTGCACCGTAGATGATGTATTGACTATTGAACACAATACTAACGCTGTAAAATTTGTATTTGCATTTTTTAAGAGAAGACTTTTGCAGTTTGCGTTAACGAATATTCCGCAAACACATTTCATCGCACCATTCATGGAACGTGGCGAGCCATTCGCAGTACGGCATGGCCCCCTTCATATGAAGGCACCTGGGGATTTGCTCCAGTGCCCCACCCTTAGACACAGCCCTGTCATACACCCTAAAAACATTTTTTGATTGAGATCTGATCTGCGGCTAATATTTCACATGTTCATTTTCAGGCTTCAATAAAAACAAATTGTGGAAGCTTAGAATTTTTTTTCTCCAATAAAAGAGTGGTTCTAACTACCACAATTTTTTATTGATAAATGAGAAAATTATCCCCTCATTATAATCCCCTTATCAGATTAAAAAAAAAATGTATGCAAACTGTCGCTTTAAACTGTCTTCAAACGTAAGATATTAAGAAAAATATTAATATTAAGTAAAATATTATGATTAACATATCCAAAGCCTACATATTTTTTAGCGTGCACAAAAAATCCATACGAAATATTTTTGGTACACAACCTCAAGATCATATTAAAATTCGGGAGTGGATCAAAATTTGGTTTCCAAAACTCAGCTCTTCAAAATTTGTGTTTTACCCAGAAAATAATAAGGGTATTCATGCAACGTCGTAAGTTTACAAATTGTGTAAAAAGTATGCATGAACGACCTTTGTTATACATTTGATTAAATGCTAGGTAATTCAATCAGAGTAAGAGTCACAATGACGTTTGGATAAGCTTAACCAGTTTGGTTTATTTTACGAACAAAATCCCTTGATAACTTTAACAAAATTGTGTGAATCACTTCCCATACAAAATTTAACAATTCATTAACCAAAAGATAAATTTAACAAATTTGTAAACTTATCTACGGTTTTACGAAATTGCATGAATATCCTTAATATAAAAACGTGTAAGCTTTGCCAGCAAATAATAATACAGTAGACGCTCGATTTAGTAAATCTAAAAAAATTAACTATATTGAACACACAAAATTATATATAAAAACATATTTTTTGTTTTACGAAAATATCCCGAAAGAATTTAACATTGCTTAAGGACACTAAACAAGTGTTTCTTTTTTTTAAACCTCATTGAAAGCTTGCGCAAAAGTAAACAATCTCGAAAGAGTGAACAGGCTGATTTTATTACCTTACTATATCGAGCGTCTACTGTATTTTATTTTAAGATCATTAAAAAGTAATTGAAAAAAGAAGAAAAATTACGCCCTTTTTACAATTTCCAAACTTCTCTTTATTTTGCCAAAATTATGTTAACGGAATTTGGAGAATATTGAGAAACAAAATTTCGAAAGAAAAGTTTTGCAAAACGAGTTTTGACCTTGCTAAAATGTCGACCCCAACTCTTTATAATTAAAAAAAAAATGGTAACATTTGTGGGACCAGCAAAAATTTATTCCAAAAAAAGTACAAAACGCGAAAAAAAAATGGAAACCATGGATCAGTCTTTTAATTAATAAATTTATAAGAACTGAATTGGGTTTTTGTTTTGGTATGACCCCCCCCAAGAAATGGAGCTGTATACGCCGCTGACTACATTAATCGACATGGTGTTCCAGCAGAAAAGGCCCTCAATTAGGGGAGTTAACACGGAATTCACAAAAAAAAAAACATTTCTAGAGTTAATTCAATTTTAACCTCGAGACTATTGTGATCTCGCACTGAAAAAACCGACCCTAAGACCAAAACTTATTACTTTAATTTTAATTTTTATATTTTACGAAATTATAACTTGCCTTTATGGTTTATCAACCTTTGTATATCGAAAGTAAAATCCAAAAGGATAAGGAAATTAACAAAACACCAGCCCCAGCAGCACAGTAGAATCATTAATATAAATTATGTCACACATTTTGACGATCCCCCTAAATGCACAGTCCATCGCTACCGATTGCACATTTTCACTTTTAATTTTTTTTTTATATTTTCATTGCACTTGGTGCCGTCCAGTTTTCATTTCTTTTACGTTTATACCTACCGGAAAAGCCCATACACATTTTTGTCATAATAATAATTATTACATTATACATTGATCGTGATGATGACAGCCCGCTGTGCTGTTCTGATGATAATTATGATAAAAAAGATGTGAATCCACTGGGCAAGCAAGCACATAACATCTAGTAGCATGCACCTTACTTTAACAAAAACGAAAAATATATAAATGTATCTTTTACTAAAGGTAGGTACCAACAGATGAAAAAAAAAACATTTATAAGAAAAAGATACTATTTACAACAAAGTGGCTTTCCGTTTCCCACACACAACATGTCACACGCATACACAGTGCGAGGTTGAGTCCAAATATTGCAACTAAACTGCAATAACAACAATAATAATTGCACAGAAAAATAAAATCTACCTAATATATACTTATACATTTCAACAATTTGTATATCTTTTGAGCGGGTAATCGAAAAGTGGCGTCCCATTTGCTAGCTAGCCCACAACCATCACAAACGATATAACACTTTTGTTAATGGTGACTGCAAGTAGACAGGAAATCTATTTCGCTAACATCCCGTGATTTCTTTGTACATCCTCTTTCTATCACCTTATAACTACGGTTTTTTTCATCTTCATCGTCATGTTTTTTTTGTTGTTGTTTTGTTTTTTGTTTGCTTATTCGCTGACTTCATCTATTCGAATTGACATTTTACGATCGTTTTGCTGTCGTCTAAGAATCTGATATTTTGTCACTATCTACTATATAGAACTAGCCGATGATGATGGCACGCGGCATTATGTCACTTAATGACACACAAAATATTTTTCCCCCCAGGAGTGGATTTGTTTTGACGCACCTAACACTTGATCATTTAAAGATTTTGTCTACTATTTTCAGAAAAGACCGGTTGAAGTATAAATTTAAAAATGATACATTTAAATTTTGAGATTTAAATCAATTAGACCAGTATAGATTATACCAGTCAGTGAATATATCGAATATTTAAAGATAATGTTTATGTTTTCTATTTTATAACATAGCATAGTTTGACAGTAAGAAAATATTCTCTGTTGGATAATTTACTTATTTATACCAATCAGTGTATAGTTATATATATGTAAATAGTTCAATATTCAATATTAGACCAGTTTATACCAGTTAGCAGAAAAATAAATGAGTTTAAGCTTACGCTTACTTTGATTATTTGAAACATACTCATAGTTTACAATTAAAAATTAATGGCTTTTCATCATTGGTTTAGCTTATACCAGTCAATCGGGATGAGTAAATGTAATTATTTAAGTTAAAGTATAATCTTAAATACTATGTTTTTTGATTGCGCTGTTCGAGGCAGAGAAATCACATATTCCTTACTTTTGTTTCTAGGAAACTTCAGGCTATCAACTGGTATAAACAAAAGTTCATTACCAAAGGCCACAAATATTGAAAACAAATAGTTATCATTTTAAGATTATCTAAACGTATCGAAAAGTAGCTATATAAAATAAAGTAAAAGGCAAAAATATTCACTACAAGACCATTTTATACCAGTGAGACAGTTATTTAATATAAAAAAAGGTCTAATGCTTTCACCTGCAATTTTTAGATAGCAAAGATTGACACATAGATAATAGTCAAGTAATTTGTTTTGAACACTTTATTGAATTGAAATTTCCTGTGGCTAACTGGTATAGAAAAAAATTTATTACCAAAGTCCCAAGAAGTTTTAATGAAAATCTATCTAGACGAAAATATTATAAACATGCTATTCGATTATATTAATCAAATCGGGGGATAAATTCACAAAATTATGTCTAATTAATTCACCTGTTATATTTTGATAGCTTAGATTAATACAGAAATTATAATCAAACAATCTGTTTTGAGCACTTTATTAATCATTGCTACTTAGAGTTTTCTTGCGACTAACTGGTATAAAAGGAACTAGTTACAAAGTACAAAGGTACTGAATTCAAATATAGATATTTAAAGAACATATCGCATGGTTATTTTTTTATGAGGAGCTGTCTAGTAAACAGTTGCTGACCTAATCATTGGAAACTTGGTTTTAGACCAGTTTATACTTATCGGGGGATAATTAACCAAATAAAGTAAAATGCTTTTTTCTGTTATTTTTACCTAGCCCAGGGTGTATGTTAATTATGATATATAAATTTTCTGTTAAAAATAGCTTGTCACTATAATTTCTTAGGTGCGCTTAGCTGGTATAAACAAAAACTGACTACCCAAGCCACAAATAGCAGAAACTTTTAATTCCTTTTTTTTGATAATTTTCCCAAGCTAAACAGTACTATCTAGGTTCCAGGAAATAGTCGTAGGTGACAAAATTACTATTAGACCAGTTTATACCAGTCAGTGGATAAATAAACAAAATTACTCTTAATGCTCTTTTGTCTACTATTGTTTTATATACCAAAATTTGGCACATATAATATCATCAAAAAAATATGTAATCACTTGATGCGCTTAACTGGTATAAACAAACAGTGACTATCAAAACCACAAATATGAAAAACAAATGCATACATTTTGAACAATATCATTTGATTATTTTCATATGTCACAAATACATTTCACATTTCACACATTTTACAATTATATTTTTGTTTGTCGCTGATTGGTATAAATTTGGCTAAAATACCTAGCTGATAGATAATGCACTATAAAATTCAGTTTTAACTAAAAGTTTTTTGGATTTGATATATTTTGGTCTAAGTTTGAGAATATCCAAGTTTATCTAATGGATTTTAATAACCCATCCGCTATGCTCCAGGGCCCATATGAATAAAAATCCATCTCTAAAAATGGGTTTCTGTGCACAAGTGTAACAAAACAAGATAATACTAAACTAACTGAGGAACTCCCGCAGTATAAAACATGAAATGTTGACGGGGGCTATTAAACGCCATGTGGATACCACACACGCATGATGATGCATTCAGCGGCATATTATGCGTTTGCAGTCACACTAGAGCAGTCCAAGTGTATAAAGTGTGGGCAATATTTTTCTATTATACAGATTCCGATGAGATCGAGCAAATATATGTATTAAAAAAAAAAAAATCTCAATACATTCGCGTAAACCGTGAGCGCGTGAGCTTGTACAGGCAAGGCAACAAGCCAAGCAGAGTTGTGCATCGCGTCGGTATAGTATCTATCTATGAGTGAACATTTTTGAATAAATTTTATTACCATGGTGTTATGAGATATGATGACAGTTTATTGCAGAATTTTAATTATTTGTTTGGCATTTTTAAGAATGCGCACGTGTTTTTTTTTTTTTTTAATATTTATTTTTATATAAGTTAATTTGTTGGATTTGACACAGACTGAAAGTATTAAGAGAGTATTAACCCTAAGAAGGTGATTTAAGCTAATTATTAACTATTACAGGTTGATAAGTAGGTATTCTGTAAAATAAAATTTTCTGGTGATGGGAAATATATAGATAAATTTTGAACTCACATTTCGGGGAATGCTATGAAAATGTGCCACAATCTGGGGCAAGAAATTTAGTAGGAATACTTATTGGAAAAAATCCCTGATCGACTTGGAAAAGAGACCGGAAAATAAAATGAAAATTACTTAGAAAGAAAAAGTAAAATTGAGATCTTGGGTCATGTCCTGTAACTATCGCTGTTCCTTTTCAGTTTTCTTTATTTCTAGACAAATTTTTCGACTAAATTAATACAAAACATATAATCGAAGCTTTGACACGATAGCTTGAAGCATTAATTTGTTAACAGGGTTCTTATTAAAAAAAAAAAGAACTATTCAATTTAAAGCTTTATGTTCAAAATGGTGTTCCGCAAGGAAGTGTTCTTTGTCCGGTACTGTTTGTTTATTTTTAATTTTATTTAAATAGTTATCAGTCCAATTGTTATCAGTCCAATTGTCTAAAGATGATTTGTCGTTTTTAGGATGCTCCAAAGAAATTCCCTTTTTTTAATTTTGCCGTATTTTGATATTTGGTTCTGGATATTCGATAAGGTACTTAAAGGTTTTGAAACAGTTAAAGTATGTACAAATTTAAACGTTTTTCATTTTGAAAGTATATCAAGAAAATTTTTCTGGTTTTTTCGACATTTAAAGGTTTCTTCCGAAAAAAAACCCAGAAGTTCATAAAATTTTGTAAGCAACAAAGTTGCTGGTTGAGATGGTTTTCTAAATTCTAATATGTGCCTAATGCATGAGCTTCCATAATTTTCAAAAAAAAAAAAAACGTAGGTGTATAAACAATTACTGTACATCAGCAGAAGTATATAGTGGATTTATAAGAACTCTACATAGCAGAATTCTTCGTAATCTACATAATTTATCCACTTGCTTGCCTTTTATACCATTTACCCTTAATCTCTCAGATGTGTTTTAGTTGTTAAATGCCTAACTTTAAAAAAAAACATAATTTAATTATTTTGACACACTCATTGAGCATGACTTCGAAAAAATTGTTGAGAAAAAAAAAAAATAAAAGGGAGAGTGTAGCTATAGTGGCGTGTAGGTTAGGTACCTAAACAATTTTAAAGAACTACTCGTGTTCATTAGTTAAAGTATTTTTCTATCTTTAAGAAGCTAAAGAACTATTTTATTTTTGTTTAAGTCTGACAATAAGTAGGTACCTACTTAAAGGCTATATTATTTTTTCTCTTAACAAAAAAAAAAAAAAAAAACGCACAAGCAAACAATTTATGCGTGCATTAAATCTTCATTTACTCGTTCATACAGACCTACCCTTTCATTTGAAGAGGTTTAAAAAGAAGAAAAGTGAGATTTAAAATTTTTCTATGGTTTCACTTTCATTATTGTTAGTTAGTGGGACTTTTTAAATCTAAACTTAAAAAAAGAGTTGACACAATAGCTAAGCAGGTATAATTGCTTATTTGTTGTAGTGTTGTTGTTTTTTCTAATTACATACTCATATAGTTAAAGCAAACTAGAGCGAAGTTTTACTTCCTTTTTGTACTTACCTATGTGAAATGTGAAAAATCAAATTGGGTTTAAAGTTGCATATGGGCTGAAAAAGTTAAGGACAAAACGGGTTTATTAACTCAATACCTATACAGAAAACTAAAAAAAAAAACAAAAATATTGCGGAACACTTCGTGAAGAACCAACCGTGCGGGTCCTAGTGATTAACGCTCTTGGCTATACTCTTTTGGGTACGAGTAAGTCACCCAGGAATTGAGGGGACTTTCATTTATCTAAAAGCGACCAAAATAAGTTGATAAATTAAATTTAAAAATTATTTAATTTAAATTTTTGTTGTTTTTGTTTTTATTTTGTTTTTATTTTTCACTTGGTCTAGAAAAACAAAAAAAAAATTCGAACCAATTTCTGTTATTCGAAATTTAACGTCCATTAGTAAAAATCCTATTGACTAGACTCAATCTTATTTGTACACTTGAACTTAATAAATTGAATTGAATTGAACTGGATTGAATTGAATTGAATTAAATTGAATTGAATTGAATTGAATTGAATTAAATTGAATTGAATTGAATTGCATTGAACTTAAAAAAAAAAACATTTATGGAATATTTATGTTTCTAGTTTGATATATCTTCTTTTTGAACAAAATTTCTTCCTCAAGAAAAATGAGTAGATGTCACGCCCCTTTAACAAATCTTACAAAACTTTCAATTGCCAATTGCAATTGTCCCACCCTTCTCCAAATTTCAAGGTTCTACTATAATGTCGTTGATACTGCAAAAATTCGTATGTCATTTATGAGAATTTTCAGAAGGACACAAAAATTGTTTTATTTTTAATTTTATATTTTATGCTTAAATATCGTCAAAAGTAATAATAATTGTTTACAATATTATGATACAAAATACAAGTATTTTTTTTTTCTTTTATTTAATTTTTACTTACGATATTAGAGGTACTAGTTACATGCAAGTTATCAGTTATCATTCGTAAATCAAAATTGAACTCGAGATTTTGATTACAGTTGCCATTACGATGATGAAGACGAAAAAAGTGGGTCTCACAATTCTGTGTCTGTCTGTTTGTCTGTTCAGCTACAGCCTAAACGGCTTAATCGATTTTCTTAAAACTTGGTGCATAGTGGTTTTTGGTGATTCTACCCACACTTTTTTTTGATTTTTTTTAGAACTAAAAATAACGGTATCTACTTACATAAGTTTTTTTTTTTAGCAATTTTACAAAATCTTGTTTCTCAAAAAAGACTTCACAACTATTATTAAAGGAAAATCAATAAATTTCTTTAAGTTAAAGCTACATTTTGACGGGAAACCATTTTTCAAAAAATCGTTATTACCTTCCAAAGAACCTTTTTTTTTAATTTTTGATTTTCTTCAAATTGGTATTTTTCAATATTTTTCTTTATTCAGAATCTTGCTAGTAATAGAAATAATTTTTCATACCAAAATTTTCAGAAAACTTCTCTTTCGGATTATCAAAAATATTCCATTGTTTTTTGAAAATCAAATATTTTGAAAACCACATGGTCGGTTTTTATAAAACTTGGTTTAAAACGTTTTTTTTTTACAATTTCTTAAAGTATTTTTACAAAAAGAAAATAGTACCTTCTGCTTTTACGTTTATTGTAAAACTTTTTCGGTATATGCTAAGATTAGTGCAATTTACTACGAAAAATTATAAAAATTTTCATATAGCAACTATTATTTGATAAAGTTTTTTTTTTTTTATTTTAAATTTCCTCGTTATCGGCGAAATAGATATAAATAAGTTTTTTAATACATAAATTTCAAATCAGATAACGTAATATCAAATAAAAAATTAACTTTTCTTAACAATTTTTTTTAACTTTAATTTTTATATGCACATAAATTAATACTAACGATAAGCATACCAAAAATTTTCCTTAAAAATGTTCTAAGAATTTAATATACAAGAAAGATTTTTTTTCAAAAAACCGCTCGAATGATTTGAATTTTTGATTCAAAATAAATTTTTATGGCACTTTAGTCTTACAAATCAGCGTTTAATGTTTAAATTTTTGTTTCAAATAATATTCAATTAAGAATTTAGAAGGCGTTCTTTTTGTTCATCACAAACTCCCGCCTGAACGGGGGGAAATAAAAACCCCTCCGAGATGATTTTTTTCTCGTCTGAATCTAGTCTACACGTTCAGTTTTTTTCGCGCTTAACCTTAAAGTGAAACAGGGAGAGAAACAGGGAGACCAATAGGGGTGAAATGAAAATTTGAAAAATTAAAGAAAATTTAATTTTCTTCCTAAAGCCATTTGATGCCTATCCAGCTCGGAATTAAAAAAAAAAAAACAAACAATACAAGCACCACCCATATGTTCATATCATAAAAGGAATAAACAAAACAGCTATCTGAAATTTTATTGATCCATAATTTTGATGATAATGTCAGTGAGTGAGTGATAGTTTAGTCAGTAGCGGTTTCACCAATTTTTGAAGCCCTATATCTCAGGAACCACTAACGACACGAGGTCTAAATTTGGTGAGACGTTTGAAATTGATTATTTTAGAAAATACTTTGAATTTTAAGTACCTGACTTTATTTTTATTAAAGTTAGAAGGGGATTGAAAATTGCCAGAATTGATTCATGTAAAAAAAAATGTACTGCCTCAACTTGGCTGGGAATTGCCGTGCCATTACATAGTTAAAAAAATCAGAAAAACAGTAGACTCTCGATTTAGTGAATCTCGAAAGAATATTTAGAATATTACCACACAACATTTTTTAAAATACTATTGTATTTTGTATACAAAATATCTCACAAGGGCTTAACATTGCTTGAAAACACTAAGAAATTTTTTCTCTTCTTTTAAACCTGCTTAAAATTTTTGTTTAACTCTTAAAAAAAATATAAAAATATTCACACTGAACAAAATTTGCATTTTGGATCAAATTATTTCTTAGAATGCCCTTTAAAACTCCCGTTCGAAAAATTAAACAATCCTGAAATGTAAACAAGTCTGGTTTTATTATAGTTCACTTTATCGAGCCTCTATCATATTTAATAATGTTACTTTAAAAGTGTAAGGTTCTCATCAAAGAAATCTCACCTTAGAGGCAATATCAATATAAAAAGCTCAAAATTAATGAGGAGAAATATTAGAGTAACATTTATCGAAAAATTGAGATCAATTCTTCAAAAAAACCTTTCTTTTCAAAAACAACAATAGTTCTCAATATAATAATTTTCAACCTTCTCTACGGTAAGTAATCAAATTCAATTTCAATGAACGTACTTAATATGAAAAATTTACCTCAAAGACTCTCCTAAATTAGTTTTAGGAAAATATTTCCTGCCAATATAAAATTTTTATTTCAAAGTGCAACATAATTTATCTTTATAAATTCCAGTATAATCAAAAAAAAAAAAAACAAAAATAAAATTCAAATCTTACAAAAAATTACTACCTTACATAAATTAAATACGTAGCTACATACATATACTATAAATTCATAGATTGTTGAAATGCCTTTTAATAATTATGAAATATATGTAATTATACAAAACAGCAAAATGATTAGGTTAATTTTTTTATATCTTCAAATCATATTAGTAAGTTTTGGGTCTCGTATTTATAAAAAAAAATAAAAAAGTAAACAAAATTAACTTAAACTGATAACAAAAAAAATATTTGAAATACATAAATTTCATCTGGGGGATCGTGTGCTTTGTTGGAAATTATAACCCAAAGTGTGAATATACATGATTTATGTACGAATACTCGTATGTATGTACTTATGAATATCATACAAATATTTTTATTCATTCAGACAGTAACTCGAAAAGGTTCATACAATTCGGTCATTTATTGTATTGTTCAAGAAGTTTAGTGATGTTTTTTCACAGCACACCTCCTCAAGTAATATAAATTCATAGAAATACAAATTAAATTTAATTAAAAAATAAAAAAAAAAAATATTCCTAATAACTTAACAACAACAAAGCAAACTTAAAAAAAAAAAGTTTATTTCAGTTAATTTAAACAAGTTATTCTTAATATGCAGCAAAGCTTTGTCTTATTTGAGGAAAATACACTCAAGTTTATTTCCATTTTTAAAATAAAAAAATTTGTTTTAGTTTTTCTCAAGTTTTGAAAAGTTTTGTGATATATCATATAAAGTTATATATATCAGGTAAATGAGGTCTCGGAGAGCTCAAGGATCAGTAAATTGTATCCGTCAAAAAGTGAACAAGCGAATCCAATTTTTTTTTCCTCAGTAATATGACAGACTTTTTGCTGAGGAATAAAATGTTCAAGAAACTAAGATTGCTAAGGGTTCTAAGATCTAATTTTCTTGAAGATGCAAACTGAAAAAAAAAAAAATAAAAGTTTGTATCCCGCATTTAATATTAATAATTTAAACTTAGCTCTGCTCCTTGGGTCTTATTATTTCGACTTGGATTTCGCACTCAAGTTAAAAGGTATAGAAATAATTATTTTTGGCACGTATGCTCTTAACGCTGTTAAGAAAGTCAGTGAAAATTAAACCTTCATTAAAATAAAAATTATTACAGTAGACGTTCGATTAAGTGTTTCTAGAAATAGTGAGCAATCCACAATTATAATGAACACACAAAATGTTTTTTTTTTGTCAAACATTTTTTTAAACAAAATGTGCATTTAAGGATCAAATTCATATTTTAAAAGCCATTTAAAACCCCCGCTCGAAAAAGTAAACAATCTCGATGTTCACTGTGAACATGCTTTTTATTTTTTTTATTTCACTAAATCGAGCGTCTACTGTAATTAACACAATTTAACTGGAAATAAAACATGTCTTTGCGCAGGTTTCCAATCCAGCGTTGCTACTTAAATTAAATTTTTTAGAAGACATTGCCTTTTTCTTGCCATCCCAAACGGAGGGTTGCGATGTCTTGAGTAAGTTCGATAGCCCAATTTGAAATGGAAATTCATTGAAAAGAGTTTGAGGCAAAGAACCAACGTATAGTTGGGGATTATGAATGAATAAAAAGTGCTACCAAATTGTGAAATGTCTTAAAAGTAGGTTTACGGGGAGAAAAGTGTTTTATTTATATGAACAAAAATATCGCCCAAGATAAGATTTTGGTTATTAGTAGCCCAATTATGATTGGGCTTTCATAATGAATTTGTTGTCATCCATCGGAAGTTGGTGTAAGAGACTTGACGGAATACAAAATACAGTCTCGATGGATTTGCTTGGAGTGCATATATTGTAGATGCAGATTATTGATAAAAAAGTGCCAAACTAGAAGAATTTAAGTGTGCATTTGACACTTTTTGGATCTACTGGTGAACCAAAGCTTAATAAAAAAAATCAATTAATTATTAGCCAATAAAACAGGACTCGAAAGAATAGCTGCTGGCTATTAATAAACCTTGTCTTACGCCTTAAAACCCAACAGCTCGTGGGGCCTAGTGATTAACAACTCTCAATCACATATTTTTGCCGAATCCAAACGACTTGTTCATGTCAGATCATCGTAAGAGGTAGTACTTCGGGAAAAACATTACTGCTTTTAGGTGGCAGCGGCTGAGTATCGAAGATCGAACCCAGACCTTTGGCATAATCGTCCTACATACACAACAATTATGCCACGAGGTACTAAGTAAATTTATTATTAAGGTAGTCCTATTTCTCAAGCCCTCTATGCACTCTAATCAACGATTAGATGTGTTCGAATTTAACAAAAAAAAAAAAACTAAAAACCCTTCTTTAAAATTCAAACAAATTAGTCGGCATTCGTTACACTTCAGTTGGTTTTTTGCCGGTTATAAAAAAAAATATAGCCCTAAGGTATAATCCTCCTAGGACTATGTTTTGCTGAACGTATCACTTATTTTCCACTTATACTTTCCACCTTTGTGTGACACAACGAGGGAGTCTGTTTTTTTTTTTTTTTTTAAATAAAACTCACATAAAAAAATGTGAAGCTGCTACCACTTCAGAGAGATATAAATTTTTTTTATTAAAGTAGGTCGCGAGTTGTGATCATATTAACCCTCTCCCTATCTTCATATATATTTGATCGTTAATTCAAATCGGAAATGAAGTTTTTTTTAATACATTTTTCCTTCCGTGTCTCTTTTAAAAATAAAAAAAAAAAAACATCAAAGAGATAGCCCTAGGTGCTCTTTTATTATATTATATCCCTACAGGTCTTTCTATAATAACTATACTGCAACACTACTACAACCTACTACTCCTTCTCCTCCTTCTGTGCACCACAGTGTATGCCTATTGTTAGTGCGTTAAAATTGTGTCTCTTTGTCATACATGGATAAATTCACAAATTACTACCTTATTACGATGAGGTCCTTTTTAACAATTTGTCGTTTTTTTTTCTGTCTCTGTTCTTTGTAGGAATTCCTCGTGAAAATATAACATCAACATAGAGTTGCATTATAATATTTACCGATACAAAAAAAAAAACAGGAAAAAACTGTCCCATTGTGTCCTGGTTTTAATGGTTCATGTCCTTCGTGAGAAAACTAAACAACAAGGGTTGCAATAACCAGGACCTTCTTCTGCATAGGTAAAGGCAGATATACCTACAAAAAAAAAAAATAAAAATTCACACATAAAATATAAAAACGCGGGGGCTCATGTCACAAAGGAAAATTAAGTTAATATTTTTTTAATAGGTTCCGTTTCTAAACAAGGACTTCCAATAGCTATACCCAGTCTGATGTGGTTTTTTTTGTTTCCAATTCCCAATAAAAAAAAAAAAATGAAACAAAACAAAAAATTAATAGGAATACCCTTCTCTAGGCCATAAAAGAAATTAAGAGACTCGAAAAACCTTTAAATGATGTTACCTTCCAAAAGTTAATTTTCAAATGCATCAAAACCACTCACATGGAACACAGACAACAACGCAAGAAAGGACAACGATATCTGCATAGCATAAATACATACATATATGTTCTTCTCTCATCAAGCAAGGTAAACACAATAAAACATAATTTTTGATTAATCTATCATTCTCGAGAACATAATATACCGGGGACCGAACGATTCTATCTATGGTCAGTCTCGATAGAAGTTTCCTTTTTGTTTTTTTTTTTTTCAGTTTTAGCTGATGTTGTTGTCTACACACATATATTTATGATTCCATTAGCTTTGAAGTTATTTTTGATTCAACTTCCGGAAGGACTTTTATTTTAAGGATATTTTTGAATTTTTTGCGTGTATCCTTTTGGTTGGCTGATTGTTTTTATTGAGGTAAAAATGTGTGGTTATTTGACAGTCAATATCCGGTTTTTTGTTTTTTAGAAAATTTGATTATGAAGATTCTAAGGGGTTAAATTCAAGGGCTTTTAGGATCAATTATGTTGACAGTAGCTAGGTTTTAATTCTGTTAGGTTAACTTTATTTATCCTTTGGTTATCAAAAGGCTGCGTGTCATTTCTTAATTCTATATAATTCTCTTTCCTGCCGAAGAAAAGTTTTTTGGTTTATTTTATCAATAACACCGATTCATCTACAGCTGAACAATTACTGAAAATAGCTGACCAATTATTAAGATCTTAAAGCTTTTCAAGAGGTATTAAGTTTTTTTCATACAAACCCATAAATGAGGTGCCAAAAATTGCTTGAATTTTGTTTTAAATTCATTAAAAATTCATAAAAAAAATATTTGTATATTTTACGAACAACTGAAAATAGCTGACCTTTTTTGACGGTGAATAGTCCTTTGAAATAACATACTTTTTTTTATATGAGGTGCCAAAAGTTCTTTGTGACCTTGAAACGAATTTTTAAAGTTCATAAAAAAAAAACTATGGCTGACCAATTACTGAAAATATTTGACCTTTTATCACGATCTTGAATTCTTTCGGATGGTTTACTTTTTTTGTTGTAAATTTTCCATAAATGAGGTGCCAAAAATCTCGCGTGACCTCGAGAAAATTTAAGACTTGTTAATAAGTTATCTAGTGTTGACGTTACCTTCTACACAAAAACCTATTTTTTTTTTTTTAAATTTCGTGGATCAAAAATTTCGTCAAAGCCAAAAATATCTGTTTCTTGCATTTTACTCATAAAGGACGAAGTTGTCAAAAAATATTGTATGCCCTTTAGGTATTGTCTACAAAATATTATGACCTTTTTTTTCCATAAGAGCGATTAGTTGAAAGATATTTCTTTTTCAAATAGGTGAATTGGTGTTAATATTGGTTTTTTTATAAACTAAACAGAAACAGTATCTAATGTCAAATTTTTTATTGTATTGTCTAACAAAAAAACATTAAAATATATTTTCTAACAGTCATCTTTAAAAAGACTTCAACAATTACTGACCAAAACTCAAAAATACTGATTTTTGCTTTTTTCTTCTAAATGGCGAAGTTTTAAAAACAAAAATTTATACTTATTGTTTGGCTATATAATATTTTCTAGAAGAAGGTTAAAGACACTTTTTCCAAAAGTGCTCCATTATTTTGCGACCTTTTTTATCATTTTCTCGGGGCATAAAGATGTTTATATTTTCCGGGAGTATGCATTTTTTTCGTTTTCAAAATTTTAAAAATTACCAAAAAGTCCCATCATTTTACAATTCAAAAGTCTTTTATGTCCACCAACCGGTATTTTTCCAACATGCGTTTGTGGTATGGATACATTTTCGCAACTTTTTTCATGTTAAAAATATTACTAATTACCAAAAAAGAGAAGTTGCACTTTTTGAAATACAAAAAGAGGGATGTCCCCAAAAGGTGACAACATTAAAGGCTTACTCAAAACCTATTTTTAAAAATAGCAATCATCAGCATGCGTTTGACATCTGAAGGCAGTTCCGCAACTGTTTTTTCATATTCAAAACAAGTAGGTTCCCCAAAAATGGCAACACTGAAATTTTAGCCCAAATGTGCGTCTGCTTAATACCTATCTTTTAAAACATCAATAGTTATTTTGATCATGTAAATTTTAAAAATAATTTATGAGATTTTTTTTTTATTTTAACAATTCCCACCAATTTGTCGCCATTTTTCGAAAATGTCATCTGCGTCAAAAATGCTTCTGCAGAATGCTTTTAAGCGCAAACTGCAAAAGTCTTCTTTTCGAAAACGCAAATATAAATTTTACTGCTCTTGCATTGTGTTTGATAACGCAGCTTGCTAAAGTCAAATGTTCGAAAGCATCATCTGCAATGCAGTTGTGCAGTAAAAAATCGAGTTGACGAACAAAATATCAAAAAGGTAGAAATCGTGTTCGTAAAAGGCAAATAAGCTTGCAAGTAAATTGACTGACGTTGATCATATCGATTTTGTCCAAGCATATCGATTGCATATTTGACGATTGCACTTGTGTCAAAACATGACGATAGTTTGTCTTTCGAATTGACTTTGATTTGATGTTTTCTAAAATGGCCTAAATTATAAAAAAGGCCCTCCCTTCTGACTGACTGAACTACAGATTGGGCGTCATTTTTCAAAATGGCGTCCAAGAGACAGGATCAAAAAAAAAGACACCAAAACTTAATTTCATTCAAGTGTTTAACAGATTAATTCCAACTATGAGAAAAAGAAAAGTGCACGGGATTCGGTTTCCAGATCGGACTGTATCACACTTTTTTTTTTTTATATGTAAGAACTTCCTTAACTTTCCTACACCCGCACATTGTTCGACCGTGCGTCGTATTACTTTTTCGCATTCATTTTAATAACGGTACTTCGCATTATTCGTTTCGACCTACTTTTTAAGTTAGGCCTAATTTTTTTGTAGTGAAATATATATAATATGTTGCTTTTGAAATAACCGATTCAATTCAAAAACGTTTCTTGCATTCTCCTTTAAAAAGGAACGAGCAATTTTTGTTCACCTTTGTTTTCACTGGGATTTGAAATGGAGTTTTTTTTTTTGCAAAAAGCTCCTGTACGCTACTCACTCAGCTAATCTGATCAATGTCAATGACTGTCTAAATGAGCTAGTTTACAGACTGTTTTCGTTTCTAGTTTAACATAAATATTATCAAACAGCTTAACTGATAGTATTTTTTGAAGAAGGCTTAAAGAAGTATGAAAGAAACAAAATATCTCGATTTTGAAATACTTGAATCATCATTTTTCAAAAATAAAACTGAATTCAAATGAAAAGAAGTCTAGATCTCTAGTTTTAACTTCGCCTTAATTTTATTTTGAAAATTTATGACTCGAAAATGTTCCTGAAATAGGTAGCAGACTAAAAAATTATGAAATATTTCATCAACTTTTGCACTTTAATGAAAAAAGCTTCATACATTTACTAGAAATTTAATACCTTGACCTACCATTTTTAGTATTAAGTCTTGTGACCCCCCCATTTCACGTACAGCAATATCTCGTGAAGCTTAAACAAATGCTTGGCGGCTAAATGGAAATAGAAGTGACTTTCACTGTTTTATTTACGAGTACTAACGGAACTCAGCATAGCATGTCGTGGATCGTACTGGTGGCAACTAAAAAATTATATTTCGTATGTACTGTGGAAAACATTCCGCATTGAACTTATGAATTTCAAGAAATTGTTTTTGAAATCTGAGAAATAATTGTAATAAAATGACGTACGAAAATTCATAAAAAGTTGTAAAGCCGGTTCGTAATCCTTAAAGTAGTTACAACTAAATAAATATAACAAAACTTCGAAATTATATTCAAACTTATTGTTCATTTATGTTTCTACCAATTTAGGTCCAATTTTATTTTTTGTGTATGAACTTTGACAACATTTTAGATCATTTAGGTCTAATTGAAATATGCAGAATTTGAAAGTAAGCGAACAGAAGTAATGTCTCTAGCAGGTCATTATCAAAGAACTAACTGAACAATTCAATCTTAAAACGAATCTTGTTGATAAATTGTTGGATAAGGAATATATATTTGGTGCATCTTGTTTCTTATTTTGGACTTTTTTTCAACTGACAAAACTGAACTGTTCTTCACGATTCTTGAATACAGTCGGAAAAACTGCGTTTCCTAAAATAATATTCCTTTTGCCACATTATCGCTCTACTGAAGTTACATATCTCCAAACTAATTCCTTTCAACTACTGAATTCCTGAATACAATTCATCCTTATCCTTGACCTATTTTTCAAACGTCATATCAAAACAAAAAAGATCTCCCACACTTGCTGCACACTACGTAAAAATACCAAACTCGCAACAACTGCTGTTTTGCTGCAACACACAGGGTGAGACTGGACTCCTGGATGTGCGGGAATGCAATTCACAAGTTTAAGTCACAACAAAACATAAAACAACTTATAACGTAGAATAAAACTTGGCAGCAGACTGAGGCCTCAACAACAACCTATCTAACTAGGTCTATCTCCCTTTTAATTTTTTTTCCGGCCGCCTGTTTATGTACGCACAAACGGTTGAACCTATCTCAAGGGTTTTTACATCGTCCGCCTGCAATATTGACGACGACGACGATGGCAACGACGACAACGTCCGTCGTCGTTGGTATAATACTCCTTCGACTTGATGCTATCAAGTGCATCAGATCTCTCCCTATGCCTCATGAGTGCAGCAATTGCATTCGTAGCTCTGCTGGCTGATGTATAGTCGGTGGCAGTCAGTGGCACCCCCATGGTCAGAAATTGTATTGTAATTAACCCAAGTACTTACAACAGTGTCGCAGTTAACTACTTGTACACCAGTTTGGCGCTAAACTACCAGAAGTACACACAACATCAAGTCTCTTCTTATGCCTTTGGAAGTCTTGCATGAATGGCCGGTCTTATAACAAACAACCGTGGATTCAGGTATGGGTACGAGTATATAGGAGAGACCAAACGTTCATCAGATATTATAGGGAGAGGGAGGCTCTTCGACTGAAAAGATGCAATGTAATTTAGTTGGCCAGCCAGACCTATAGGTAAGTAAGCCCCGGCCATATGACATTCCAGCTCTAGGCTTTGTCTGTGAATGCAACGCTGGTCGCGGCAATGCTGCGTTTGCAGCAGGAACAGGTGTTCACACGCTAGGTGCATCTCGTTCTCGACCCTTTTCGTCGTCATCCTCGGCATAGCTATCGTCGTTGTCGTTGTCGTAGTCGTAGTCGTTTTCGCTGCACTTGAGTGCACGTTAGGAGAGTAAGAGAAATTGTTTTCCCTGTGTCCTTTGTAATTTGTCCGCACTAGTTCGTCGTGTATAATCGTCATCATCGCCACCGCCGCATTCTAAGGGGGATAGCTCCGGCCCCAATACATGTAGGTATAGGAACGTTTACTTTTCCTTTTGTTCGATGTAAATGTTATTTTGACGCAGGAGGAAACCCCGAGGAAGCATTCCAAAATTCAAAAGACCCAGAGAGATGCGAATTTGAGATACTGGCGATAGTCTTTAATTCAGGAAATTACAAGGACCATACCCTTTTTATTTGTGTGCCTCTTAGCATCCAACCCCTTTCTGAGGTGAGTCAATTTTAAATGCTTCAATGAAGTGCGCGATGGCAGGTCGCTATGTAAAGGAAGCATCATCATATTGGTAACGTAGACTTCTACAAGTCGCGCCATTAACATCCGAATGGAATATGGTTCAATGTCAAAGGGTTGTGTTTGTTCTATTCGGGTTGGTTGGTTTGGTATGATGGCTAAAGCTAAGCAACCCTTTTGTATACTGAATTTTCACCCCCTCACTCAATTTATTCTCAATTTAAGGCAATTTCCCACTTGAGTTTATTTTTTTTTTATTTTTTTATTCTTTATTTGATGGTTGTACTTTTTTTTGTTGGTATTTTGTGTGTGTGTGTGTGTATGTTGTTATTGCGTTGTGCCCTTAAAGGATTTGTGGGGTGCTTCTTTTATTTTATGTATTTTTTTTTTTATTGTGAAAAGGAAACAGTGAATTTTTTTTTTTAGTTTTTATTTGTGTGCAGATTGACAGGATGATATTATGCGATAATCTTCGTTTAAGTGTTATAGAGTGTTTCCTAATATATGTATGAAAGTGTGAAGAATTTGATATGGGGATATAAATTTTATGTTCGGCAACTAAGACCACACATCACGCATCAAAAGAACAACAACTTCAATATGGTGAAAGGAAGTTTCGGAAGGTTTTTTTTTTTTTGAAAATATTTGTGTCATCAGTTTTGTAGCTTTTGTAAAAATCTTTAAGCCATAATATTAATCTTGATAAAAAAAAATCATTTGTTTAGGTTCATGTGACGTCTTTTTCTTTTGTTCTAAGGTAGTGGGATATTAGAATTAAATATCCAAGCCCATCTTCATTGGTGGCTAAAAAATGGATTCAGAGGGATATAAGTGATAATTCTTCTAAGAAGCTTATGGTATTCACTATGCAGTTACAAGCTTATGCATTTTTTTCTTGGAAGAACATAGAAGTTTTGTTTTGGAACTAAAGGCTTATAAAGAAGCTTTTGCTGATGAAAACACTACAAACTGTTATTATCAGTTTCTTTAACTGATATCCAGGCAGCAGATTTTAGGCAAATAAAATGAAATCTTGTGGAAAGCTGCTCGTTTCTTCTGTGCAGCACAAATTGGTTGACTGTCAAAGCAAATGAGAAAGTGGATTAATAAAACTTACCTAATTAAGGTGGCACTACTCTCCAGAGCATCTCATTTAACAGGCTTCTTGCAAACATCTTGGTTATTTAGCTTGTTGTGTCCAGTCTCGCATGCCAAGTTTTTGAGGCCATCATCCAGTTGCGGGTGCCTCCTGAGTAACGCTTTTTCTTTACTAATGCACCTCTCCACCTTTCTTTGGGATTGAGCTCAAATAGACTTTAGACTTTTATATATTTAAATAAAAAAGACATTGCTGTACAGCCCGTATTGATCGCTGTTCAATCTTCTCCTCTACTCACTTTCTATGAAGATGAGACCAAAAACCACCAGGAGAATATTCCTCCCAAAAAAGGAACTTTTATCCATCTTTGACTAAGTAATGCCAAAGTATCTTATAAAGACGCACTCAAGTTGGTGGAGAGAAGGCATTGTTATTCAATTGCCTTCTTAGCTAAAAAGATTGCGATTACCTAGTAAGAGTTTTTCTTCGTCTGATTTAAGCTTTGAGTCCGATGTATGAATAGTCTTATACCATAGGGGAGTTGACCATGTAATCCGTCAAAGAGGTGCTCATCTTTACTATAAGAGAAACCCATTTTGATAATAAAGATTCACCTTTTGCTCTGTGCAATAGTGTAACTTGTCCAGGTGATTTATCATCAGTTACTAAATAAATAAAAAGAAATTTGACACACAACCAGCCAAAAAATATCTCCGCAACATCTGACTGACAACATTGACCAATCTCTATCGGGAAACCTTGCAACAATCTTCAGTTCGTCGAGCTTGATGGACTGAAATAGTTGGACAACATGGTCTAGATTGCTTTTTATATCCTAAGAGTCGACTACGATTCTATAAAATAATATTTCCTTGATCAAATGAGATCATGTGAGTTTTAGTTGAAGAATTTGAAACTTGAGAGATTCTTCTTAAATTGTTAGTCAAGCTCCCGAAAACCTTGTGAAATGAGTTTCTTGAAGAGGAGCTTCAGGATCGGTGATTGGTCATCAGAAAATAAGGTACACATCTACTGAAACCCTCGTAAGAGAATCCTGTCTAATGTGCTTCTAGAAGAGTAGCCTAAAGGAAATAACCTTTTGTCTCTGACACGGAATCCAGGAAAAGAAACGGGTTGAACCATCAGAGACCAATCTTACCAAGATAACTTCTTAACGAGGAGTTCAGAGGTACCAAACGATTGTCCCTGGCACAAAACCCATGGAAAGAAATTGGTGGAACTCTTAAGGAGGAAGGTTCTAGTGACACCTTGCAATTGCGTCTCTTTGACAACAAACCTTCTTGCATTGTCACCTGTCTTGGCTGTGTTTGGGATATCCATAAGTTTGCGATCCGAGTCAATATTGGTCTTGCGAAACGTTGGGATATCTATGATTCTTGGGAGTATCTTGTATCAATAGAAAATATGGTAAATCTGGATGATAGATGATTGGTCAGGATATTTTCATGGTTAACTTATGAGTGCCAATTCTGGGAGCTGCCAATTAGTTACACCAAAACAACAAAGTTGATCAGTCTGAGTCGTTTATAACGGGTGATTTGTTAGCTGGTTTGGTTTTGGCAACACTGGTTTTGACAGCTGACGTGTGTTTAGTACCTTGTGTCACTGTCAAACAGCTTCAGTTTGGTTTGCAATTTAACCATGGATCGTCTTACAAATGAACAAC
Organism: Dasysyrphus albostriatus; assembly: GCA_946251815.1. NCBI lineage: Eukaryota > Metazoa > Arthropoda > Insecta > Diptera > Syrphidae > Dasysyrphus > Dasysyrphus albostriatus. Next base: position 28,144,551 of record OX276337.1, on the reverse strand, counting down.
GCTTGCAAATTATTGAATTTTACTATCAAAATTCGTGCTCGGTTCGAAATGTTCATCGCGCGCTTTTTATCGAAAAATTGTGTTCAGCGATGAGGCTCATTTTTGGTTGAATGGGTACGTAAATAAGCATTATTGCCGCATTTGGAGTGAAGATCAGCCAGAAGCATTGCAACAGCTACCAATGCATCCCGAAAAAGCCACTGTTTGGTGCGGTTTATGGGCCGGCGGCATTATTGGGCCATATTTCTTCAAAGATGATGCGAATCGCAGCGTTACTGTCAATGGTGAACGCTACCGAGCGATGATAACAAACTTTTTTTTGCCCGAAATGGAAGTTCTTGACTTGCATGATATGTGGTTTCAACAAGACGGTGCCACATGCCACACAGCACGCGAAACAATGGCGCAATTGCGAGGCGAGTTTGGTGAACAGTTAATTTGACGTTTCGGGCCGGTCAATTGGCCGCCTAGATTGTGCGATTTGACACAATTAGATTATTTTTTGTGGGGGTATGTCGAGGCTAATGTCTATAGGGACAAGCCCGCTTCGATTGACGCACTGGAAGCCAACATCCATGCATTCATTCGTGAGATACCGGCCGATATGTGTGAAAGAGTATGCCAAAATTGGACTCAGCGGATGGGCTACCTGAGACGCAGCCGCGGTCAACATTTGCATGAAATTATCTTTAAACATTAAATTGCAAAGTTCAAACTATCGATTCAAATAAATATTTCATTCATTTTTTAGAATTTTTTGTGTTTTTTTTTTTTTTAAAGTTCTAAACCTCTTAAAAAATCACCCTTTAGAAGGTAGTGTCGTACAGGCTAGCAACTTTAAGACTAGCCATTTTTTTTTTAGTTGTGACCAGATCATTGAGTTGAGCAGAGTATGATCAGAGCTCTCCGATATAATTCTTAAACATACCTGGGCTTGGACACTGAGCTTTTATACGATTGCGATGCGTTTAACGCACCATATTTTAGTAATGACTTCATTTTCAACTGATAGCTGCCAAGTCAAAAATTTAAAAACGTGAACTGAAATTGAAGTGTTGAACACGCCCATTTGAAATGAGTGAAAAAAAGAGTTAAGTTGGCTGAGCTCAGCTATTTACTTCATTAGTTTGGTCTTTTTCTTCTGAGCTCATGGAGCGTACTCTGAGCTGGCTTCAATTTAAAAAAGAAACACAAGTTGAGAGCTCTGAGTGTTTTGAACTAAAAAAGTAATACAGATTTTTTTTGATAGCTGAGTGCTGTGCTCGAAGTTAAAACAAAAACAAATACTGTGTTTTTCGAATGTACCACCAAAGATGTTCTGTTTCTGTGACATTAAGATTGTCAAGGTAAGTTTGAATCTTAAAGCTAAGAAAATTTTAATTATGTCTTGTCCCAGACCTCGTATAACATGTCTGTGGTGTCATCATCTTTTTCCTGTGTAGGTAAAAGCTTACCTTATGACACATTTGTTAGTAAATTAAGCCTTGATGCGAATTGGCTTAAGGGATCCAATCGAAAAGTCTTTCTCCAACAACAATTTTGGACCAAATTGACGCTGCTTTTACTTTCAGTTTATTTCAGTGGCTGTAAATGAATGTTGAAATTTATTTTTATCTTTCTTTAACCCAGCCCAACTGGTTTCTTGAATGATGGCATCGTCTGCATTGCGTTAAATAAATATATCTGGGTTTTCCAGTAATTACTCGGCGTCACATGCTCCTTTTAACATTCCACGTACATTCAGATTAGATGTCAATTTTCCTTATTTCATTCGTAGAGTTGGTCATCGGGGAAATTCGTTTTTTTTTTGGCAACAAATAGCTCTAACTAGTCGGTAAATTACCCCAACGATGACATGACCCCAAACCTAGCCGATCAGATTCTAGCTATATACCTACTGGTCTAGGGATGGTGGCTGAATAAACCGCTCTATTATAAGGCTTAAGCTCGAAAATGTTGTAATAGCCCAAGCCCATACAAAGTACGCTCAATAGAAATCAACCTGACTGAAAGAACGTAGATAAAGATACTACTGTTGATTTTATTTGAGATCATTTTTCTGATGCTCCCACGAAGTTCCGTGGTGTGAATACTTCTCTCCCTTTTTGGCTGCCCCAAAAAATTTTTCAATAGGATTGAAATCCAATCTAAAGCTGAGTTACAATGGAGTCTTGATCAATTAGGGAAAGAAGTACATAGATAGAATAGACAGAATCCAAATTAATTGTCCATTCAATATTGTTTACTAGACAGTCGTCAACTCAAATCTCTTCCATCCCTTACGGCCTAGAAAACAGGTACTCTGTGGTCAAGTTTCCTTATGGGAGCATATATTTAAGACTGTTTATTTTAACACTCTTCTTAGTTTTCAAAAATATTTCATTCAAAGTACCGCGCTCTTAAGCTTTTGACGGGCTTTCTCAATGTCTGACCAATGCAGCACCATTTTTGAAGTTTAATTTCGTCACCCAACTGGTGTAAAATTGTTTAAAATAATAGTCCCCAGTTGGATTATGTAGTTTGTGACCAATGAATCCTTAAGATGCACTGTTAACAGTGATTCACAAAAATTTGTTCCTTCTTCAAGGTGTTTGCCGAGGCATTTCAGGCTTCAAAGATTCAAATTCATACTGGAGACTGATTTTATCAATTGTATTCGAAGAATTTCAGCTTAGTGCGCAAGGGAGATAGAATGCAGAATAAGGTAGCATGTGCTGTATTTGTTTTGCTTCGAAGCTCCAGAGCTGAACCAATATATGTGGTTAAACTGTTCGACCTAGATTTGCTGTTATCCAAAGACCAACTGATTTTCTTTTCTCTTCAAGAAACTGGTACATCACGTCTACAACACTGACGTTTCTTGACAGGAAATAAAAAAGCCGTGTTTTGTTGAGAAGTTGCCAGCTTGCCAGTTGAAATTTTACACGCAGTGCAACAACAATAATAATCTGCCAATAACTTTAACTTTTTTCTGCATTCAAACGTGACTAGCGAACATTGCTTTGGAACTATGGAATTCTCTTACAAAAAGAGCTTAATTATTCAAATTATTTCGCACCGTTTTGTTGAAAAGTTTTTACCCATGGCTAATATCATTGACGCATAGAGTAAGTTACTAAAGGGTTTTTCAACAGGGACGCTACAAAAGTAGAGCGCCAGGGACAGCAAACGACGCCATATTTCTTGTCGCTCTTTTGACATTTCTATTCAGTAAGGTTTGCCATTTTATGATGGAAAGATATACGAGCCCACAACGAGTAGACATAATTAAAATTTATTACCGAAATTCGGAGTCAGTGGCCTCAACGTTAAGAGCGCTACGTCCAATTTATGGTCGTCATAATAGTCCTAGCAGATCAACAATTGAGCGTCTAGAGGAAAAATTTGAATCCACAGGCACAGTACAAAATGTTCCCGTGCTAGTGAGACAAAGAATTGCCAATAGTGTCGAGAATATTGCTGCCGCTAAGGCTTCAGTTGCCTAAAGTCCAAATGTGTCTCTCACACATCGTTTTCAAGCGTTGGGCATCTCTGTGACGTCGTTGTGGCGAATTTCGCGAAAAGATCTTGGCCTACATCCTTACAAGATTAAATTGACGCAAGAACTGAAGCCGCTTGACCACCAGAAGCGTCGTATATTCGTGAATTGGGCTGAGCAACAACTTGAAAATGATTCAGATTTTCATCGAAAAATCATGTTCAGCGATGAGGCTCATTTCTGGCTGAATGGCTTCGTCAATAAACAAAATATGCGGTATTGGTCAGGCAGCAATCCACACCTACTCCATGAGTCATCATTGCATCCCGAAAAAATTACGGTTTGGTGAGGTTTATGGGCCGGCGGCGTCATTGGGCCGTACTTCTTCCGTGATGATCAAGACCGGCACGTTACTGTGAATGGGGATCGCTACCGTTCAATGATAATCGAATATTTTTGGCCCCAATTGGATGATATGGACTTGGAGGACATGTGGTTCCAACAGGACAGCACCACAAGCCACACAGCGAATGTCACAATCAATTTATTGGAAACGAAGTTTGGAGAACGTGTTATCTCACGAAATGGTCCAGTCGCTTGGCCGCCTCGGTCATGCGATTTGACGCCGTTAGGCTTTTTCCTGTGGGACTACGTCAAGTCTATGGTCTTTGCCAACAAGCCAGCGACGATTGATGAGCTTCGTATGAATATCGAAAGTGAAATTGCAGCAGTATCGGCTGATTTATGCTTGAAAACCGTCGAAAATTGGGTTCAGCGTCTGGGCTTCTGCAAGCGTGCCCGTGGTGGCCATAGAAAAGAAGTTGAGTTCCATACATAGTAGCACTCTTATTGAAAACCCCGATAGTAAGCTTCAACATTAAATGCTTTTCCTCTCTGAGTCTCCCATTATAACAGATAAAATCGAAGAACTTCTTCTTGCAGAATAAGCTCCCACCAATTTGAACTCCTGATCTACATGAAAAATTAGGGATGAAAAGTCATTTCGGATGATGGCAGACTAATTTTGTAAACTTGAATTATACCGAAACTATTTATTCAAAACCAAGGTACTCTTTGAAGTATAAAATCCTTAATTTACAATATAAAAATCAGCAAAGAGAAAAAAATAACCACACACGCATCTGCTCTTAATTGAAGTCCGATTTCTTCCTAACATTCAATTAACTTCAACCATACCATGCGCAACGCATAACTGATTTGATCCACTAAGTTTCAGATATAAACTTCATCGGCAAAACTATTATGCATTATTCCCAATATAGCTAGATTTTTTTTTTTCTTATGATGATCATTTTATTACTATTCACAATTGACTATCAATAACCAACTTGATTTTTTCATTAAAATATTGTTACGTAAGTCTTCATAAACTCTCACATAGTCACACACTTACACACATTTCTAAAAGCTATCCATCGTATGTCTATCATTGAATACCAAACACTAGAAGTGCCATATAAAGACCAACAACGACGACAATTCTGACAAACAACAACAAAAAAAACTACTTAATTTTTCTTGCCAGACAATAACCAATCGATTGCAAATCAAAGTCAATCCTCATAAATGCGCATCCATTCAAAACACCCTTTCCCCTTTTGACAAATTAACCAAAATACCATAATATTCAATTTGTCCTAAGCAATAATCCCAATGACATACATTTTCAAAACAATAAAACAACTATAGTAACCAAAAAAAAAAAAAAAAAAAAAAAAATAATAATAAAAAAAGATTAATAAAAACCAAAGACATTAAGAGACAAATAAAGCACTTGGAAAACCAATTGATGGGGACACACCATGCCATACACCAACCATATATGTACTAACATCCAACCAGGCAAACGGGCAACCCACAGATTATTCCTACGTCACTGGAAATCGAAAAATTGACCCCCGTTTGTGACCCCGAAAAACAGTGCTTATACGCTATGCGCACATCCAATACAAACCAACAACAAACCAACACACAAAACAGGTCCACTTCGCTCACTTCTCGAGCACACATCGAACACATTCTTCAGATTGACACATATTTTTTCGCAGATCATATATCACATCCAATTAGTTTGGTATTCGTGATTCTACTTAACATCGATTGACCCCACAGATTATTCCTAGATCATGGGCTTTATTGAACGACGAGAGTGCGGGACACGGCAGGCCACTCTGTGGCACCCCATATTTGTATACACTCCATTTTCAATATATTATACTCTTCCACAACTCTGAAACTGCCACACTTCAAAAATTCATAATTTCTAGTGACGTAAATTGTCAATGAAGGGGCTTTAAAAAAAATTAAAGAAAGACCAGAGACCGCACTGTCACGCTCCCTATATCTACTGTCGATGTCGGTCGTCTGTCGACGCTTGTTGGTGGCTCAATTGACAGCCCAGTAACCAGAAACAATGTAGTTTCTTCTGTCTTACACTTTCAAGTAGTAAAATGTCGATCGGTTTCTTGTTGTTGTTGTTGTTGCAATTTGAAGTGTATTCGTGTGGCAAGATGATGATGATGATGATGATGATGGAAGATCTTCTCCTCAATACACTTTAATTGGTGCGATTTAATTAGAGAACCGCTTCAGAGGAGCTGATGAGCATTCAATGTACATTTATACACCATCATCGACAATACTGAGACACAGTGCGAAAGAGTGTGACACAAGTGTCGATTAGATTCTAAACTTTTGCGATCTCGATCTTTTCTGTCTGTGACTGTCCGTTTATTGTTTTTTTTTTGCTTCTGTGTCCAAGCCTGCGAGTCCGATTCGTGATCATGGGAGGTGATCATAAAACTAAGTTGAAGATTTTTTTTTATTGATTTCTAATGTACGGAGAGAGAGTGAGGGGCTTGGGACATAAAGTCAGACAATTAATCGAGGCGGAATAGATACCCATGTTCACAACAATAAAATATGCTACTTGGTGAGAGGTTTTATCATTTCTTTCTATTTTTTTTTGTCTTTTGTGCAAATCGATTTTGATTGAATAGAATTTGAAGGAGTGAAATTGATTTGAACATAAAAGTTGATATTCTTTAGGAATATAGGTATCAAGAGGGCGAAAGAAAGCTGTTATTCGACTTAAAAATAATATTCTTTATAAGAGAATTATTAATTTCAAGGCTTCGCAAATTTGCTTACGCAAATGGTGTGGTTAAATTAGGAATATTTGCAATCTAAACTGTTCCTTGTGTGTAAAATTTAACCGAGAGAATTGAAAGATCAGAAGAGTTGAACATGGATAAAAAAGCTTTAGTTGGTTTCCTGAAAATGACAAGATCCTCAAATGGGCAGAAACTAAGTTTTATATGAACTTTAACCTTACACTTACTCTCATCCATGATACGTTGGTGCCTGAGCTTTAGCAGCTTTTCACCTCCTACGATTCTCAAAACGCTGCTTCCAGTCATCTAGCCCAAGTATTCTGGCATCGAATATAGCTTGGTCTCTAAGCCAGAGATTTTGTATTACCACCTCGAACTTAGGGACTATGATACCACTTGCTTGTTGTGGTCGATCTTATTTCATCTACCTGTTTTGACATTTTGGAATGCATCCAAGTGTTGATACAGCTCATAAAATTCGTAGTTGTCTACTCCATTAGCTTTCATCAGCTACAGCTCACAGGATGTTTTTCCAGAGAACCCAGTAAGTATTAGTTCTCTTCTTTCTGCTTATTGCCCAACATTTGGGCGTAGGGGTTTTGAAGAGCGTAATGAGTTTTGAAGACTTTTCTTTCACCAAGCCAAAGAAGCAGTGCTTTTCTAGGGCAATTTTTCATTTGATCTACACTTCGTTGTCGTTCATAGAGCTAAAGTTTATATCCAGTCAAATAGAATTCTGACACACATCAAAATCGATGCTATTAATATTCCTTCTTCACCAACAATTTTCATCTATTCTTAAATCACCGGGAACGACTCTTGCACTATGTTGGAAACAGCCGGTGGATGATCTCGATATTGGTAGCATAATTTAAACGCCAGAAAAGTTTTGATGAAAATAGTGTTTTCCAATTGCACATGCATCAGCTGAAAAGAGATCTCAAGATCGCCCACCACCACAAACGGCTTCTGAAGAAAAATTCTTCCCAATGCCGATGTCGCTTTGAACTCGATAAAGACATAGGGAGGCTCATCTTGATATTCCCTGATCTTCTTCAAAATTTACTTCACGGTAAGGAGTTTAGCTTATTATTGATCTAAGGAGCAAGAAGCAATACTGGTTCATAGCGATGAAAGTGTTGCAGAATGGCTTAAGACACTGAGTCAGTCATACCAACGTAGGACATGTATGAGCAGCTGCTGTAATATCTTAAAAATTTAAATGGAAGAGGCGTTTCAAACAAAAGATAATTTTTATAAATATAAGGAAGACAGTTGGAGACAACACGTTGTGGCACCATTTTGGTTTCGATAATTCTAGGCATACAGGGATGGCTATAAGGAGGCTGAGAAGGCTGAGGTGGCTGTGGAGGCTGAGGAGGCTGTGGAGGCTGAGGAGGCTGTGGAGGCTGTGTGAGCTAAGGGGACTGAGGTGGTGGAAGGATCTTAAGGGGCTAAGGCATGCTCACGTTGCTCCACTCAGCTGACCATCAGGACCGCACCTGTTGCAATTGGGACAAGATTAGACTTACGACTTTTACAGAGAATCAAAACTTTAAATTCAAATATCTCAAAAGCGTGATTTGGTATAGTAGTCCAGTCAATTTGTCTTCAAAAAGGCTCTTAGAAAGCAAATTGTGGGGTAGTTTTGGATTGACCCCTCTTTTATGTTTTCGGGCGTGCTAAATCCGAATCGGAGGTAGGTTTTCGACTAAAATTTCGTGACGCGACATGGAAAAATTTGTAAAAACTACTACAAAAATACAAATTGACTTTAATTGATTTGATTTTCAATTTTCTAGAAAACGGAATCGAATATGAAAACATGAATGATTCTTTTTTGCAAAATAGTTTCAGCACGCATTTATCACTTTTGACGAGTAATCCGACGAAAAGTTTTAAATGTATGCGTGTATTCCAAATCTTCTCTTTCTTGAAATCGGGAACAGATAAAGACTCCAAAAACAGTATACTCTGAACGTCTAATCAAAAAACGACAATTCATCTTATGGTTGACATTTTTTTGAGTTTTTTTAACAAAATAATTCATTTTTATGAATTTTTTACTTTTCTCAAAAACGGCTAGCTATGATTTTGATTAATTTTATTTCAGTATTCTAAAATTAGTGTAATTTACAAGGTGGCACAAGATTGTAGAATTTAAGTAACGGCTAATTTATAAGCTGGTTTGTTATTGGCAACACTGGTTTTGACAGCTGACGTGTGTTTAGTACCTTGTGTCACTGTCAAACAGCTTCAGTTTGGTTTGCAATTTAACCATGGATCGTCTTACAAATGAACAACGCTTGCAAATTATTGAATTTTACTATCAAAATTCGTGCTCGGTTCGAAATGTTCATCGCGCGCTGCTTCCATTTTATGGTCGGCATTCTCGACCTTCTGAGCAGTCTATTCGGAAGATTGTGACCAAATTTCGCACCAAATTTACTTTGTTGGACATTAAACCACCAACACGTTTACGTACTGTGCGTAGTGAAGAAAATATTGCGGCCGTATCAGCTAGTGTGACAGAAGACCGCGAAATGTCGATTCGGCGCCGTTCCCAGCAGTTAGGCCTTTGTTACAGCACTACGTGGAAAATTTTGCGGAAGGATTTGGGCGTAAAGCCTTTTAAGATACAGCTGGTGCAAGAACTAAAGCCAGCCGACCTACCACAACGCCGAATTTTTGGTGAATGGGCTCTTGGAAAGCTGGCCGAGGATCCGCTTTTTTATCGAAAAATTGTGTTCAGCGATGAGGCTCATTTTTGGTTGAATGGGTACGTAAATAAGCATAATTGCCGCATTTGGAGTGAAGATCAGCCAGAAGCATTGCAACAGCTACCAATGCATCCCGAAAAAGCCACTGTTTGGTGCGGTTTATGGGCCGGCGACATTATTGGGCCATATTTCTTCAAAGATGATGCGAATCGCAGCGTTACTGTCAATGGTGAACGCTACCGAGCGATGATAACAAACTTTTTTTTGCCCGAAATGGAAGTTCTTGACTTGCATGATATGTGGTTTCAACAAGACGGTGCCACATGCCACACAGCACGCGAAACAATGGCGCAATTGCGAGGCGAGTTTGGTGAACAGTTAATTTCACGTTTCGGGCCGGTCAATTAGCCGCCTAGATCGTACGATTTGACACCATTAGATTATTTTTTGTGGGGGTATGTCAAAGCTAATGTCTATAGGGACAAGCCCGCTTCGATTGACGCACTGGAAGCCAACATCCATGCATTCATTCGTGAGATACCGGCCAATATGTGTGAAAGAGTATGCCAAAATTGGACTCAGCGGATGGGCTACCTGAGACGCAGCCGCGGTCAACATTTGCATGAAATTATCTTTAAACATTGAATTGCAAGGTTCAAACTATCGATTCAAATAAATATTTCATTCATATTTTCGAATTTTTTGTGTTTTGTTTTTTTAAAGTTCTAAACCTCTTAAAAAATCACCCGTTAAAATGAATAACCCTATCGGGAGATATTCATAATTTTAGCAAATGACGTCGTACGTTAATCATATTTGACATTTGTTTGATTTCTTGAAGTCGCGGATAATCAAAGCCCTTTAGGGGAATATTCAGCGAACAATTATCACCGGACATCTTGCAGGAATGTGATGGAAAAAAAAATTGTGTATCTCATTTCTTTAAGGAAGTTATCTTAAAATTTTAAGAAAAAAAATAATTTGATTTAACCTGAACTGGTGTTTCCCAAATATTTTTTTTTTTAATAAATTAAGCTTCTGTTTCTTTTAGCATTCAGCACCTTTTATAATTGCAAATTACTCAAATTCTAATTAAAAAAAGCAAAGCCTCCCCAGAGTCCTTATCTCCCCAATTTCGTCTTTGAAAGTATTTTTCAATAATAACAAAAATCTGATTCCATTACAACGAGAAGAAAAAAACAACAAGAATATCCTCTTCATTCACATTCCACCCCTCATCAGTTTTGAGGAACCTTTTGAATATCTCCAATCTTCACCACATTGAGCACCCCATGTATCGTCATCGTGTCGGTTGTTGTATCGTCGTTGATGTGCCCCGTAAGGATATCATCACATGATTGAGTATTACGATGGAAAGATGATCGTGTTATTTAATTTTGATTTCATATTCTTCTGCTCTGCTACCTCACTTTTAGGTACGTTCAGTGGATCTTCTTTTTTTTTCAGTTTGGAATTCTTCACATCATACATACTTATACTCAAAAATTTCCAACCTACGTGAATTTGTCCATAATTATGGGGATAGTGCGAAAAGTCACCAATAATATATTGGAAACAAGAAAAAAAAAAGAATCCTCAAAAAAGAATTAAACCAACTCAAAGATGAAAACCAAAATCCCGAAAAGAATAAACACGTTTTTGAAATATTTGTTGGCCTCTTCTTACTTCGTTCTTATATAATTGCATATTTGCCAAAGAATCCGAATCAAAAAATAAAAAAAGAAAAGAAAAAACAACAAGAAGAAGTTCATACCTACCTTTGATGTCAGGTTACTATAATAATCGTAATCATAAATTTGACAGTAACCACAAATTGTTCGTCTTGCATGTAATTTTTCATGTTTAGGTATAAACTGAAAACTGAATTAAACAAAGATTGTGATCAAGGAGTTAAGTGGCGGAACAATTAAATACAAACAATTGATCTTGATCTTGATCGTAGCTACTGTTGAAAGAGGATTCACTTTTGAGTGAGTGGTGAAAAAGGATAGACACTATCTATTCCAGTTTTCATTTAATATCGTTGCTTATTACTTTTTTTTATAAGCTTTGAACATTTTTACTATTTCATACGGGCCCATTTTGCAAAACTAAATAAGTTTTTGAGGAAATGCTACTCCTGCACATTCAACCAAAAACAAAATAATAATACCTGAATGATAAATAAATAAAGTATTCGACAGTTTTTCAAGCAGGTACATTCAGCAGACGGCTTTCCAACAGGTCACATATAGTTTTCGGTGCGAAAACAACAAAAATTGAGATTAAAGTCTTGCAATTTGTTGATTGTCTTTGCGAATGCGAATCTAACTCTAACTTTAATTCCAACGGCAACTTCGTCGGAATCATCGAAATTATTGGAATGAGAACTTCGTCTTTAAACTTGGTTTTTACTATGAAAGTGGCTTTGGGAGTAGTGTTCATGACATGAGTTTCTTCACAATAAACCTGCTTCGATTGGACAGCTTTGAATGGTTCTGTTCAGATTATGCAGCTTCAGCAATATCCAACACTTTTGTTTTGATAAATCATTGATTGATGGATTGTTCTGCAACACAACTCACATATTTACATATCTTCAATGGTAGCTTCTTTATGTGTCACCAAAAATATGATAATTTAAAGCAAACGTTGAGTTCATCTCCAAGCGTTGATCAGGATATAAGCATCACCGGCTATTAGTACCATTGCTTCTCCAAAACGTTATTTGTCTGCAAGTCTTTCGATCGAACACCTCAAAATCTCCAATATTTTCATGTGTGGTATTTAGCATTCCCCCATAGACGACTTTCAGCACCTGTGCTATCGCAGAATTTCTTGAAATTTTCAAAGTTAGTTCATCATTCATCCGAAGATTCAATGCCTCAATGGCAATTTCAACGCTGAATGAGTCGTCTAACTACCTAAGAATATAGCCGCTATTCCAGTGGAAATTAACGTCCGCGCAATGTCCTATAAAATCTGCTGCCATAATATTTAATGTTTGCAGCATGTTGAGCATATTTCAGCACAGTTTTCATTTTTGAGAAATTTCAAAAAAGTTGTATTCAAAATATTTACAATTTTCTATTTTTTTTTTTTTTTCATTTAAATAAAAATCGCGGTGCTAACTTCACGCTACAGCGTTTCGCCAGGTTTATTTTTGATAGCAAAAGTTGCACATATGTCACTTTTCTTTTTCTTAAAGGCACTTAGCTTCACTATTGAATACACCAAAGCACAATTTTCTAACTACAAAATTAAAAAAAAAATTGATTCATAAAATTTTGAAATTTTAAAATTTGTGTTTTGAATATTTACGACGCAAGGCAGCAAAAGTTGAGAATACCTTTTATTTGATAATCGAAAATGGCGGTGCTAATTTCATGCTACAGCCTTTCGCAAAATAACACAGTAACAATAACACACAATATTTGCAATTTTCGATTTTTTTTTTAAATATTTACGACACTAGTTGTGCACAGTGCAGCACATTTGATTTTAATTTATTTAAATTTATTAAAATTAACCTCGAAAAAAAATTGCGAAAAGGTAGATTTTTTTTTTTGTAAAAGTTGGAAATATGTTATTTTTTTCTTTTTCCTTAAGACACATCAAATTGAATGTACTGCAGCAAAATTTTTGTTCTTGAGAAATTGCTAAATAAAAAAGATAAACAAAATGGTTCGTAAAGCTTGCAAATTTGCGAATTTGTTTTTAATTTTCGAAATAAAGCAGCAAAAGTTAAGAACATCTTTTTTTTGACTATCGAAATTTCACGCAACAGTGTTTCGCAAAATTTAGTTTGACCGTAAAAGTTGCAAATATGCGATTTCTTATCTTTTTGGCAAAAGGCTGCACAAACTGAACACAAAACAGCATAGTTTTCATTTTTGAGATTTAAAAAAAAAATCATTCGTAATCTTTGTAAGTTAAAACTATTTTTTCAAGTGTTTACGATACAAGGCACAATACGGCACAAATTTTTGGATTTTGTTTATAATCCAAAGTAAGCATACTTTAGAGCGTTTCGCAAACTCTATGTTTGACCGTTAAAGTTGCAAATATGCGCCTTTTTATCATTTTGGCATATGGCAGCACGAACTGAGAACAAAATATTACTATTTTTATTTTTGAGAAATGTCACAATTTCATTTGTAAAAGTTGCAAATTTGCAAATTTAAAAAAAAATTTATCTTACGGCTCATAGTAGCACAAGTTTAGCACAATACAGTTCAACTTTTATTTTTTAAATCAAAAGTTGCGGAGCTAACTTCACGTACATTAATATCATATCCTCTGTTTTGGGAATTCCATTGTGCATTCAACTCATATTACATTTTTTGGTTCACTTTCACACCCAAAATTTTCCTGTGTCCTTCTATGGTCTTATATGAATATAATTAAAATCTCCCATATCTTCTTCCAAATCATCAGGAGTAAAGATGTTAGGTCTTTCTTGTTGGATTCAATGGAAATAAAAATTCTTTCAAATATTATATAACTTAGTCCCATATTCTTCAAAAAATGTTTTCTTCCTGTTTTATTCACCTGTTTCACTTCAATACGCCATCTAACCCAATAAACATTTTTTAGCTAAAATAAATTTATATATAGAAAAAAAAAATCGTCTGATGAACTTTAAAAAAAAAATGCCATAAAATAAAAATGCTAATCCAAGAATAACCACCATCCTTCGCAGGACAGGTTAAGATTTAAGAAAAAAAAAAAAATCACATCAGCAATGGAATTTCCTACAAAAGGTTTCGTGTTTAAAATTCAAGAACATATAAAATCCAATAACCCCACAAAAAAAACGTAGTTAGGTAGGTAAGAGACTCCACTATAAGAAATCAGAAGCCAACGACATTCAATCCACATCACAGACAGTGATTAACGAAAATTAACTCCTTGTGGCTCCCTTTATTCCTTCATCAGGATGGATGAGACGATGTGGATATCTTAAGGCGATCGAATTAATTTCTACGCCAAAAAAAAAAGAAACAAAATACAAAATAATCGAGAGGAACCAATAAAGCCAATTGACCGGGAAGCGAAATTCTATACCCTTTTAAAACACTCGAAGTCCCTGTGTCCACTCTATCCGCTGTCCCTGTGCTCTGCTGATGTGCTACACATGAAATGGCACCATACCTACTCGACAACAACTTTAAGCTGAACACAAATGTGCTGGCTTGTCAAGAGGATAAAATTCGATCAAAATTTTAATTGGAAGCCCTCAGGAATGATTGAATCCCTCCGCACATCCATCCATCGGGAACATCGGATCGATCATATCCCCGAAGACTGACGATCAACGATCGAAGTGAGGCGACGCGACGCGACTACACGACAACACGACGATCCAGCCAACGATTTGTCCCCACTCTTGATCTTGAGTGTGCGGATATTTTGGCGGCGCGATGTTGATTATGATGAAGCCTGTTGACGATGACGATCGATGATGGCTGGTCCTGTGGAATGATGGATAAGACAGGATGTGATGTTGCCAATAACATTTGCTTCTGGGTACTTAATCGCACAACTGGGCTATCATCATCAGGGAATCTGCATTTCTAATAATTTGATCACCATTTCCAGCTTCACCCCATCGCATCGGTTTGGCAACGATTCATTGCATTGGCAGTCTGCGTCTACGTCGAGCTGGCCATCGAAGGCTGACAAATATTTTTCTGACCTCCTCTGGAGTGGGCCCCGTCATCAGTGCCCAATGTTGTCCCTTAATAATATAGCATGTGTTATCATCAGAAACTAAGGGGACAGCGGAACTCGGCTGTAGACACTCAAAAAATGCAATGACGAAATATGAAATTAGGAGATGAGACCCGAAAAAAAAAAGACACAAAACGATCCAAAGGAACGTCGTCGTCGTTGCGCCGTCGTTTACTCTCAGAAGGCTCTGAGCCATGTTTTTCGGGATGCCAATCGCAATATTGTGGTAGCAGTGGTGGCATACATCGACAACGACCATCCCTGGCTACTACACTTGGGCTACCGGATTTTTAATGTCTTTTAATCAAAAATTCAATGTTGTTAGCTACCTGTTTGTCAAGACCATCCATCTTTGACGATAAATGCTTTTTATTAATCCACACATCTTTTCTGTTTTTTTTTTTTGTTTTTGGTTTGTAAGTTTGGAAGGATTTTTATATGATGATAGAAGCTGATGGACATGATTTTGGTCATCCTTGCACAGCGACTTAGTGCGTAAGATGCGGAATGTATGATTTTTTTTTTGGGGGCTAAACATACTTACCTAAATACAAGACGCGTTCATTTTGGTTGCATTCCTTCGTATAGTAGATTTTGAAGTTGCATGATGAAGAAGACGATTGAAATCGCCATAAAATATTTTATACAAAATTACCAAAAAAAAAAAAAAAAATACCCACTGATATGACGGAAATATTTCTAAAAGGGAATTTAGCTATTTAGTCAAGATGAAATGAGGCTTGCATTTTTGTCGCAAGGGCTTAATGTGCTTTTTGATTAGGTAGAGTTGAAGGTATAAAATGGGTTTCATGTGAACATTTAGAGTCAAGGATGACTCAAAAGTTTTAACTAATTATAGAAACTAATAAAGCAAAATGTTAGTAAGGACAATTTTGAATTCAATATTTTTGAAAAAAAAATTTAAAAAAAAAGCAGACCCAAAGTTAGCAACTAAGGATTATTTTAACTTTCTCTTAAAAGGTAGTATTGGTTTCGATTATTCAACAACCATTTCCAAGAGAGTGAATTTCTTAATGACGTGCTTGCATCTATGCGTTTGTGCGTTCAGTGTATGTCGAGAAAGATCCTTAACGGGTGATCCGATTTAAATTTCCTTCAAATTAAGTTAAAAAAAAAAACATTTTTATGTAATTTGGTAGAAGAAAATTTTGAATTTTACTTTTTGCTGATCTAGACTGGATAACCTGTACAACAATTTCTGTTTTTTTACTTAAATCACTTAAGTGAATTTCATTAAATTGTATGTACAGGGTGTCCGCCGGGAAGGCATACTTCTTTATTTTGCCGCCATTTTGGTAAACATTAGTTTTGACAGTTCATATTTGGCAGGCATGAAGTCGACTCGTGGCAAATTTGTTGTGAAAAATCTTTTAATCATTAAAATTTTTTATCAAAATCAATCATCGATTACTGTGACGATGAGAAAGTAACGTGTTCAAAACAATCCATCAATCGCAATTGAAAACGGCGTAACAGTAATTGTGAATGAGCAACGATATCCTAAAATGATTGAAAACTTTTTAACGCCACAACTGCATGCTTTGGGCTTGATTAACATGTGGTATCAACAAGACGGTGCCACATCAGAAACCGCCAGAATTACAATGGAATTACTACGAGTAGTATACCTTCCCGGCGGACACTCTGTACACCTGGGTAGTCGTTATAATGTTTTTTTTTTTTAGTTTTTATATTTGGATGGGCCTAAATTAGCTCCAAATGAAGAATACAAAACACCCTTAGTTCTCTGTAGGAATTCATATTTTTTTTTGCACAAAATCTGCACAAAAATTCAGAGCAATAGCTTGGAAGTTGACAAGAAAAAAATGGGAGGAGGGTAATACTTGCCCCCGCTTCGGCAATTTTATTAAAATACATAAAATAAAAAAAAAACAATTTAAAAACAGCGGCAACACTTGGAGTATTATTTTGCAGTTTTTTAGAAAAGCTAAAGCCTAGGGTTGAAAATATTATAAGTATTTTTTTTTTTTTAATTATTTAGAGTCAATTTAGGTCTATTCAAGATGACATTTTTTTTAACGACTACCCTAATGTCCCCCCAAAACATTTTTTATTTTCGGTGCGAAATAAACATAATGGAAACAGGACTTTAAGTTTTTTTTTTTTTTTGAAAAAAATGTCTTATTTCCATACAATTAACACTTCATCCCTTTAGTTCACGTTCAGTGAAAATTATCAAAACTGTTCAATACTGGAAGAGATTAAAATCACACTAGAGCGATTCAATCCCTTTTACAGCAGCGTTGCCGTTTATCTTTATCAAATGGCCTTTATTTTATTTTTTACTATTTCGCGTTCGAGACCAGTGCTGTTGTTTTAGAAACAACCAAAGCAATAGATTCAAATATTTGCTTACACAAGTTTGGGGGTAAATTAAAGCGTATATAGTTTCCTGACATATTGCGGATAATTTTATATTTTCATTTTATTTGTGACTAAAAAAAATTTGAAAACACTTTGCTCTTAGACTACGGTGCAGTTTTTCGTTGAAAAAATCATAACTTTTGATTACATACGAAACTGTCACAAAAGCTATGACAGCACTTGCGATTTTAATCACAAGTTTAAATTTTTATCTTTGTGTAGAATTAAATTCGCACAGCTGACTGCAAATGTCAAAAATATCGGAAAGCTGTAGAGCACATTGTGGGCGAGTAAAAAAAATACGTACGACATTTTTTGACAGCTATTCCAGTTACAGCTGCAGCTCCATATTCTTGTCAGGCAGTAAGACTACCGGAACACATTTGTGATTTTCTATCACAGCGACTTTAAAAGTTATCGCAGTTTAGTAGGATTTTTGAGTGTCATTGTGAATAGAAACACACATATTTTTGAATTTGAATGCACACATATTCTATTTTAGATCCACAGAAATGGAAAAGGTTTTAATTTAAATATATAAAAAATGAAAATAAAACAAATCTGAACGCACTTGCGAAATATTGTATTTTTCGCGATCAAAGAATCGTGTGATAAATAATCGCAAAAGAATTCATAGCTATAATTTCTTACCACATCTATTTTTAAATCGCAAATAGCACCGACTAAAAATCGCAAGAAATAGAAAGCATTATGTAATTTAAATGAGAATCAACGCACATACTTCCAAGAAATCTCGAGGGCAGCGTTCGAACCTTACTCCAATTGGAGCAAATTTACTCCACTTTTGAGGAAGAAAACAAATCTACTCCGCAACTCCACTTTTTGAGATCTACTCCTTTTTTTCACACAAAAAAGTCTACACGTGAACCACATGAAATTGAATGACAGCACTGATTTATTTAATTTCCCAACCAACTCTTACTCCGAAATCTGTAGATTTACATGTGAAAGGCTTTGCTGAACGGTATTTTTTTAGGTACCTTTTTATTTTTGTAAAATTTTGTTTTGATTCAAAATAGCTTTTTATGGCCTTTAGTTCTACAAATTGGTGTTTTTTCCGACTTACTCACTTAGACTCATCAGTGACGTAGGGATTTTTTTTTGTTAAAATACCTACAGTTTTTCCTTTTTAAATCTACTCCGGAAATTTTTGGTTTACTCTTCTTTGTTTACAAATCTGCTGCGTTAATATTTAAAATTGTTGAGAGTTAAAATGAATCAAAAGAACTTATTGCATTTCAGTACGATCTGCTCGAAGTAATTATTCCAGTTTTGCCTTTGCAGTATTTACGTTTGACAGCATTGTACGAGATTCTACCTAATACTTTAAAAAATTTTATTTTTTTCGAAAAATGTATCGGTCCGTTTTCGATTTTTTTACCTGTGTGAGGCTCTTTTTTATGAATTTTTAAGACAACGAAAACACTGCTAGCTAGGACCGCATTTTCGATTTTCTGCGTAGCAACTAAAAAATTGATTAAAACTCAGTATGCGTTTACTCTCATTTTATCTCATGTGTTCTTGTTCTGAATGTTTGAACGACAGAAAATAGCAAGTGCGTTCCTAGCCTTAAACCACGTTTCCATTTGCAAGTAAGCTCGCAGAAGTCTTGCAGTAGTGTTTACCTTGTCTATAAACTCTAGCAATTTCTACTGCAATAAATATCTTGCAAAAAGCTCGCGCATCCTATTGTTGCAATTTTTTGAAGATTTACATATTTACACAAAAGAGTAATTAATGTCACAAGAAACTTGGTTGTTTACTTAAAATTGTGAAATCATTGCGAGGAGACGTCAACGTTTAGCAGATGCAATTACAATTTTACTGTTAAAAAAGGAAAGGAAATCAACTTGGGTTCGAGATTGGATTTTAAGAAGAAGGGAAGCTGGTGCCTTCTTCAATTTATTAGACAAACTAAATATAGAAAACGCTCAACAATACTTCAATTTCACGCGTATGACCGCAATTGATTTGGAAGTTTTGTTAAAAAAAGTTTCCGAGGCACTTCCTTTTCATTGGTGAGGAACTCTTTCGCGCTCTTGTTAAGAACAGAATATTTTTTAATTCTGTTTTTATAATCTTCATGCGTGCTTATGGAATAAGGTAAACACGGAAGATACTTTCAACGTTCAATTTACCGCATTACTTTTTCGCGAGACCGTTCACGTACTATATTTTGGCTGATTTTTTTTCTTTAAACAAAGACGGCAACCAGCCACGAGCGCGATATATGCGAAACTATTTCGATTAGTAGCAAGAACTGTCGCGAGTCAAACCTGTTCGAAACTGCAACTAATTGTACTTGCAAATACTCGCAAGAAGTTTTGCAGGAAATGTCGTGATCGAACTTTCTTCGCAGTTTCTTCTTGCAAGTCACTGTTGGACAGAGTGTCAGACATTTCTTGCTGAAGTTTTCTTGCAAATGGAAACGCGGCCTTAGAGTGCTTTTCTAAAGTTTTTTTCCAACCAAACTTCTCTCGGAGGTTTAATCTTTGTCTACCCTGGTTTGAGTAGTGGGAACAAGATAAAAATTCCCAACAGGACTTTCCCTAGATCATCTGTTCACGGCTTTTTTTGTACAAGTTTTTCCAGACGGATCTACTTGGTTCCTTTTGCATGCCATCTGCTGACATGAAATAATAAGAAATTTTGACAATTCTTTCATTAGAACTCCTGTTCATAGTTCTTTCTCGGCAATGTTCCACAAGAGTGTTTCACCTGATCCTGCAAATTTTGTGCTTGGCATAAGTTATTCCCCTAGAGAGTTTATCTTTCCTCAAGGTTCTTTTGAAACAAGATCTTCGGGAGAGTTCTGCTTCGTTATTCCTCAAATTTTGTGTTGGGTATATCTGTAAATCCTTTTTTGTAGAAAGCCTCTTCTAGGCTTTCCAAGAAGCTGTACCAGTTTTTTTCTGCAGGTACTATTCTGATGGTGAAGATGATACAAAAGGGGACTTTTGTTAAATTTCCTGTTCAGGGCTATCGTTGGTAAGGTTTCTGATAGAGAGAATTCCGTTTGGTCCTTGTCAAAGGTTGTGGGCTAGGTAAAAGTTTTTTGAGCACCTCTTCTTGAACAAGCTTTCCCGAGAAAGTTAAAAATCGTTATTTCTCCAGGTTTAGTATTGGGAAGGAAAGTTTCTTAAAAGAATTTTCTACAGGTCTGTTATTCGTCTGCTTGAATAGACATTTTGGTTCCCAAATTTTCTGATCCTTATTTTCATTCCTGACAAATAACCTCAAGATAGTAGGTATTCAAAAAAAAATGTTATGAACACCTTTCCAAAAACTAGTTATCAATCTTCAATTGCCTAGAAACCTATTTGAACACAAATTGTGACATTTACTCATTCTTAGCATTCTTTACTTCATCATCCGAACAAACCGACCTAAAGCTCTCAATATATAATATCATCCGAATCAGCGTCAACATCATGAATAATTTCATCTTTGATGCCTCATGTCGCTAGCTGGGGATGGTTGGTGATCTTTCATTGACATAGAATTTATATCTTCTGTCTTATCCATCATCATCTTAGTCGTCGTCCACGTCGTCGTCGGTCGCGTCATTCCTCTTCCTTACGTCCATCTTCATCTTCTTTACTGTCATTGGGGTTCCTCGGCACGTCGATCATATTAAGTGCGTCGTCGCAATAATTGAAGCACTTCATGCTGCGTGAACGCCCAACTGACTAACCAATCCATTGCACCATCAGCAGATTGTGATGGTGTCCTTTCGGGAAATATACAAAGCTTCAGAGAAACCTTCCTTAAAATCTTTACTCCTATCCTATCCACATAAACATGCATAACAAAATCGCGAATATAAGAAGAAGATGATAAAAAAAAAAAACAGAAAATAAGCGTAAGAAAAAAACAACCAAGAAATGAGCGAAAATTTAATTTCATCCGTCAATAGCCAGTAGCTGGCTGGCCTCCAGCGAGTTGCTAGACGTCAATAAATTTCAACCTGCGACGAAGCCGGGGAGTATTATAAGAGCGTCCCCGTATTCGGTGCATTGGAATTGCTTATATTTAGTTTTTATAAGGGACGCAGAGTGGGGTAGGGAGATTTGGGGTAATCGCAAAGCAAGTCGTTGCGACAAAAATTCATTAAGGTGCGCATTCGGAAGATGACGCGAAGACAACGTCGACGTTGATGATGAAGATGATATCCCGCGAGCTTAGCTTTAGCCAACCTCCTCAAACCTCAAACCTCAAAAATTGGCTTGAGGCTTCCTCGATCACGATGATCATCGCCGGCCGTGCAACTCTTGCTTCCTATGCCATGCTCTTATTCTGCTTCTGGTTCTTATATATACCTACTGCCTGCGGGGACACAGGAGTTGCGATTAATTTTTGGCAAACAGCATTCTGCGAATTCCAGTTGCGACATCTTAGCATGATGGCTTCTACAATATGCGTTGCGCTGCCTTAATGCCTTAAGTGCTGATCTTGTGCTACTGTTTTGTCGATCGGTTTTCGGTTTTTCCCGCACGCTTCTCGACTCCAAAAGACGGTCAAGCTCGTTGTTCGAGGAGATGAACCCTTCTAAGGTATGCGCGCACGTTGATTGCATTTGTCGTCGTTGTCGTCTCTCTTCAAGTTGGTATAGAGGTGATCCTGCTCCTGCGATCGACAATGGAGATGCTGGCTGATGATCTTGTTTCAAGCTCCATACTGATCATGGTGGTTGGGCTTGTGATGTTTTTTTTTTTTGTATTTAATTTTTTGTTTGCAGTTCACGCGCATGCCATTTCATTTTTGCAAATGACATGATCCTTTTGCCATTTTGCAAACCACATTGATGGATATTTACGAATGCCTTTGCCACCAAAAACGGGCTGATCGAAGAAGATTTTACATGGCCTTAAATGTATCTTGTCACAAAGTGTCAGTGGCGATCTTTATCGGAAAATTGGGTTTCTCGCTTGCGTTGTTGATGATGGTAAGACTGGACAGACTATAAGAGAAGACTGACAGTCAGACAGACACCACAGCATAGCATAACTTTCTTGAGTAGGTATTGTGTCTTCTGCGTGTATGTCATTGCATTGGATTGTCGTCAGGTATTTCACAGCCCATGAGACATGGATGATGTTGGCGTTGGGTTACTTTTTTTTTTTCTTATTTTTCATTAATATTATTTTGAGATCATTTATTGGGCATCTCATGTGATGGGAGAAGTATGGTGCCTGATGATTTTGGAGTTTAGGGATTTGGTTTATTATTTGTTTTTGCCACTGAGGTGGAGCTATGTACGCCTTATATGGAAAAAGCGTCTGCTGGACGGTATTGAGTGAATTTGTTTAAGGGAATCGTTTTTTTTTTTAAATAGTTTTTGTGGGAGTTCTTAAGTTATTTACGGGATTTTGTTTGTTGGAGATGGTTTTTGAAAGATTGAATTTATTTAACGAATAAGAACAAGTAGTGGGTTAAAGGATCTGTTTTTTTGGGTGTTTTTTTTTATAGGGACTAGAAGTGGTAAGGAAATTGTTGCTTTTGGCGCCGAATCTGTAAAGAGAAATTCCTCAGGGACTATACCTTAGTTGTCGAAAGAAATTTTTATAAATTTATTTTAAACTTTTACAATCGTTATCGAAGAATGAACTTAAAAAGTTGTTTCATTTAACTTACTTACTTATTTACTAATCCGGCTCCCGATCCATGGAGGGTCTCTGCCTGAGATATTCCGGTCTTCCATCGGTTGCGGTCCCTCGCACGCTCCCTCCAGTCATCGAGACCAAGCGTTCTTGCGTCGGAAACCGCCTGATCCCTGTAGCGGAGGTTCGGTCTTCCTGGTCGTCTCGAACCTGGGGGCTGGGATTCGAAGATTTTTTTGGCTGGAGCATTGTTGTCCATTCGCTCGATGTGGCCGAGCCAGTGTAGTTGGCGTGTTTTGGCTCTTTGGACTACATCCACATCTTGGTACAGCTCGTATAATTCACGATTAAATCTTCTCCTCCATTTGCCCTCCTCGCATATTGGACCAAATATCCGCCGAAGAATTTTTCTCTCGAAAGTGCCCAGTATCAATTCCCCTTTTTTACTTATCGTCCAGCACTCGGCGCCGTAGAGTATAAATGGTAAAATTAGCGTTTTGTATAGCGTGCACTTTGTCTTCCGGGAGAGGAGTTTTGAACCCATTTGTTTGGCCAAACCGAAGTAGCAGCGGTTCGCTAGGGTAATTCTTCGTCGGATTTCCACTAAGGTGTCATTCGTGGGGTTGATGTTTGTTCCGAGGTAGGTGAACTCCTTGACTACCTCGAAATTACTGCTACCAACAGTGACGTTTTGTCCTAGGCGATGGACAGATGAAGCTTTGTTTGTTGATAGCATATACTTTGTTTTTTCCTCATTCACTTCAAGACCAACGCCTTTCGCCTGTTCATCAATAGCTGTGAATGCTTCTAGTACAGCTCGCTTGGAGCGGCCGATGATGTCGATGTCGTCCGCATAGCCAAGCAGTTGCGAAGACCTGTTGAAGATAGTGCCTTCCAGGTTAACACCACTCTTGCGAACTATCTGCTCCAGGACTAGGTTGAAGAAGTCACATGATAAGGCATCTCCTTGTCTGAACCCTGTACATGTCTGGAATAGCTCGGATGAGCTGTTACCCATTTGCACGTTGCACCGCGTATTTTGTAACGTCATGCGGCATAGCTGGATCAGTTTTTTCGGGATCCCGAGTTCCGACTTCGCCAATAGAAGCTCTTGGCGACTAATGCTATCATATGCGGCTTTGAAGTCGATGAAAAGATGGTGGGTCTCGACTTGAAATTCGTTGGTCTTTTCCAGGATTTGCCTCAATGTGAAGATTTGGTCTATCGTTGATCTGCCTGGCCTGAAGCCACACTGGTACGTGCCGATGATAGTGTTGCAGAAAGGTTTAAGACTCTCACATAGTACGTTGGATAGGATCTTGTATGCAACATTACGCACGGATATACCTCTGTAGTTTTTGCAGGACATAGGATCGCCTTTTTTGTAGATTGGGCATATGGAGCTAATTGACCAGTCGTCGGGCATACTTTCCTCCTCCCATACTTGGTTGATGAGCTGGTGTATGCACCCTACCAGGACATCTCCTCCATACTTGAAGAGTTCCGCAGGTAAGCCATCCGAGCCGGCGGATTTGTTGTTCTTAAGCTTGTGGATGGCTTTCTTAATCTCTTCAGTACTGGGCGCTGGGACTGGATCTTCATTGACTGGTCTCATGCTTCTTTGTTCTCCTGTCGCTTCCTCTACAGAATGCCCATTGAGCAGCTGCTGGAAATGCTGCTTAAGCACGTCAACAATTCCCTGTGCTTCGGTGACTAGGTTCCCTTCGCTGTTTCGAAGAGTTTGCGTGCCGGTTTTATAACCACATGCCAAATGCTTGGCTGTTTTGATGGCAGTGCTAGACTCCTCGAGATACCTGAGCTGAGAGGCTGCAGATGCTCTTTTTTTTTCTACGCAGGGTTTTCTTCTATTTCCTTCTCTTTTCACGGTACTCCTCTCTTGCTGGACTTGTTTTCCGTTGCAGCATTTGCATTCGTGCATTTTCCGTCCCCTGCTTCAATACCGCGAATTCTTCATCATACCACGGGTTCTTATTTCTAGGTGGTTGGTAGCCTATGGTGGTCCCGGCTGTCTCCTTAATGACGTCGCGATACAAGTTCCACTGGTTGTTGACACTTGTGGGTGGGGGTACGGCAGAGAGTTTCCCGGTTAATTGCTCACTGCAGTCTCTGGCTTTCTCAGATGTGCTAAGGCATGCAATGTTGAATTTAAATAATGCAAAATTAAGAGTTAAAGATGTTTCTACTTAAAGCAAAAATATGAAATCATTTATGAATTATGTACTTCCTATGAACATGAAGCCTAAAAGTCATCTTGATTCTAAAATATTTTTGTCTTTTAGAGACATTATTTTTTTACTTGCTCTCGAGAGTCTCGGTCCCTGCCTGGTTTTAATTTTTCTAGAATCCGAATTGTATTGACTCCAGTCATTCAGGAAAAGTGATCTGGTTTCCATTAAGGCTTCGTCCTTAAGCCCAAAGGTTTCAACCGTAAATCTATTTGTGGTAAACTCTGGCAAAATTTTGCAGCGGAGCAGTGTGACCCCATCAGCACAGTTACATGAAAATTGAACCCCTCCCCCCCCCCCCCTGAACAAAATCCTGGATCCACGCCTGGCACAGTGGAACGATTAAAAAGTGATTATCATCGAATATATTTTGAAATGATTAGCCAGTTTATATTTCTGAAATCTCAGAGGACTTAGAGCGCTCAGAAATATAAACAGGATTCCTCTCAAAAATTCCTCATTTTTCCGCTTAAAAACTGAGACTGAAATTTTTTAGATTCGCTTGCTCAATTATTTTTTGTCGCAGTAAATTACATAAGAATAAAAGAAAAAGGGATTTGCTTTGACGTCTGTGTGAGGAATGTTGTTTACATTTTACTCTCCTGCTCTGTCAAAAAATTGAGGAAAAATACTGAGCGCTCAAGAAATATAAACTGGCCAAATTTATGGATTTTGCATGATTTTTTGAAAATTTCGATTATTGATTTTCACTGATTGCCATACCTTTTAAAAAAAAACATTATAAAAAATAAAGTAATATTTTAGAAAAAAAGCAGTTTTCAAAAATACTTATGGGAGTGGTCACCTCTCCTTTGGGTCCAGTTCCTCGTTGTTAACCAAGTTCTTAAAACATTTAGGAATCAGGGCATTACAATTGCAGTCTATGGAGGCTACATAGAAATTTTGATATCCTGAAATTACATCTTTCCACCATCAAAGATATTATGGAATCCGCACTTAAGGAATTATTTTCTTGGGAAGCACAAAACGATCTCGGAGTTTACCCTACAAAAACTGAAGTAGTTCTGTTAACGAATAAAAAGAAATAAGAGGACTTTAATCCTCATAGGCTTAATTAAATTCCTCTGAAATTTTCCGAAGAATATAAATATCTTGGAGTAATCCTTGATTCCAATCTAACATGAAAACGGAATAGAAAACGGAAAACGGAACGGACTAGAAAAGAACAAAAATAGCACACTGCGCTTTCTTCAGATACAAAAAAAAAAAACCATCGGTACACGGTGGGTAATGCGACTTCAGGGGCCGAATTACCGCATCAGTTATCGAGTAATACGTGACTGAATTATGTGAGTTGGGCATTACCGTTCACGTTTTGAGCAATCAAGTATACCAAAACTTGAAGTGGTTACTCGTTCGTTCGATCACTGATGGCACTCACTCACTCGTTCTCTGAAGCGGTAATCCAGTGGATGTACACGGCGATTGTTTGTCCCATACTTACCTATGGTTCTATCGTGCGTTTGAAAAAGTTAGTTTTCTCAAAAACCTGAACAAGGTACACAGACTCATCCGTATAGGAATAACAGGGGCACAGAGGTCTTTGTCACCGAGCAGGGTTGGAAAATATTTTAAATAAACCAGTCCTAGACGAGTACATAAGATGCACAGCAGCCGAAAGCGTGCTTCGGCTAAAAGAACTGGGCTCTTGGAAGCACAGTACCTATGGTCATGGGTCTATCTTCCGAAGTTATGACCTAGTTGCCGGACATGATGTGACGACTGACTACATACCAGCTATTAGATATAGACTTTAATAAATACTTCTCTACTTTAATACCCAAAGGGCATGGATGGAAACCCAACTACGTCTGTGAATTTAGCAGAACAATTTTAAGCTTCCACAATGGGATGTAGTACCTCGTGCCATGATTGTTAGTGCATTGGATTGTCATGCCACAGGGGTTGGTTCGATTCCCAGCCGCTGCCACATACAAAAAATAATGTTTTTCCTGAGGTACTGCCTCTTGCGAGGGACTGACAAATCCTCCAAGAGTATTCTTGTCATGAATTAGTGTAGGTCCCCGCCATTCCTGCCAACAACACGCACATAGGAATGGTTGAGAGTTGAAAGTCACTAGGCCCTAGTTCTCCACGAGTTGTTGCGCTACAAAATTTATTTAATTTTTAGACCAATGGGACCACGGCAAGAATTTACAGTTTTTCTTTGTGCATTTCTTATCCATTTCTTCTCCGGATTTCGCAGTTCAACAAATGGTCAGTGTAACTTTACTGTGAAGTGAGCAGTGCAGGTCCTTTTCTCAGAAACCGGGCTAGTTTGAAAATTGCAGTAAGGTGCCAAATTTGCAGTTTTTTATTTAGGCACTTTTGTCTTTCAGGCTGAAAGTAACGCTTTTGAGAAAGATGCAGAAGTATAACACAAGAAAAAACGGAGGTCATCGGAGATCACATCACATCATCGTGAACAACCAAGCTGATATCAAAGCAATAGCCAACAAGATCCAAGGCAGTCGCAAAACTCTGAGGCATACTGATTAATATTTGTAACACTAATCCTCATAGTTTCACAGTCTCGTTGAATCCTTGAATTGAGATCAAGGATTGTTCTGCTGAACTTAAGTTTAAACCAAAAGTGGAGTTTAAACTTCTAATGTGAAACTGAGGATAACCAAGTCAAACTCTTCCTGGGCATATCAATATGGAAGGGGATGATAAATAGCAGATGAACTGGCAAGAACAGGGTCAATATCAAAAAGGAACAGAAGTAGCCAAATAGATAAGGGATCAGGCATCCCCATAGGTGTGATTAAAAGAATGAGCAAGTCAATAACTCCTGGTTGACCAGGAACAACTGCATTGTCTCTAGAAGCTTATGGCCTTTTATTAATAAAAAGAAAACTCAGTAGGTACATTTTATCGCTGAGTAAAAAGAAAATTAAAATCTTGGTAGATGTACTAACGGGTCACTGCCCCATTGGCCCAATGGCCACCAGACTGGGTGTATTAGCTCCCGATTTCTGAAGGAGCTGTCAGGATGTCGAAGAAGAAGGAACCATCAAACCTCCAAATAAATTGCCTCTGTTATTTTGGAAACAAGCTTGTTTGAGAACTAGATGATCTACCGCAGGTTTCAATGGCAAACATGAGAAAATTCATGGAAAGTAAAGGCTGGTTCGCAAACGTCATTTGTCTATGTGAGTTATTAGCGTAAGAGCTTCTTTGCTTTCTTTGATAAGGGTATCACAATAGACCAACAGGCCCCCCTGTATGCAACGATCTGTGTTGTGATGTCCTAACCAGACCTGACCTTACAATATGCTAACAGTAATGCTCCAAGTTTTGTATCAAATTTGCACTAAGGCCTTTTTGAGATAAATAAGCTTTTCTTTAACAGTTGCATGGCAAGGTACCTACTATTATTTTTGAAGTTAAAAAAGTTTAAATTTTCCCTTCAGGAAATCGACAAAATACCTTTAGTTCAAAATTTGAAGAAAATCGCTTTGGTGGCTTAGGCTACGGTTACAGTATTTAGTTACAGACGCGTATTCTGACAGAAGTCCTGTTCATCTGAAATGTTCATCAAAACTGTGCATCGGAATTGTACATCAGAACTGTTTATCAGTACTGTTCTTCATAACGCTACAGAAAAAAATCAAACTGATTTGAAGGATCGATCGTTTTTACGAACTCTTACGACTTCGGAAAAATAAAATTCTTGCACTGTAACCGCTTTCATAAGATCACATAGTTCTGTTTGTTCTGACAAATACTTCAGAACAATAATTATTGTTCGTCAAAATACGCATCAACTGTTTCCAAAAACTTCTGACGAATATTTCTGACAGTTGTTACGCATCCACTGTAACCACTACTTCTGAAGAATACATCAAAATGATTGTTCGTCAGAATACGGATCCACTGTAACTATAGTCTTAGGCTGCAGGCCAAGGTACTAACACAGAGTGGATCTGATAGTAAGTAGACATTTTTCTAAATCTCATAGGTAATTGAGGTCGGATTTTGTCGGATCAAAATTTTTATTTAAGTAATATTCACTAAAACCAAGTCTAAAATTATTCATTTTAAAAGAATAGAAGTAAATATGACTGTTTTTATATTGAAAACAAATTTTTCAATGGTTTTTAAATTAAAACATGCAGCTTTTAAAAACCAGAAAATTTGATTGGCTATGATGAAAAAGACGCAGTGTTCAAAACAACAGAAACAAATAAAGTTCACATCTAAAAGTAATAAATTCAGCCCATGACCAGAAATTTGTTTTAATCGTTCCACTGTGCACCGTTGGTGCCCATGATAGTGGGCAGAAGAGCCCGATGCAGTCAAATCCGTCAACTCTGACGTCTACCGATCAATGATAAACATTTTTTGGAGACCAAATTGGATGATATGGATGTGAACGTCATTATTTGGTTTAAACAGAACATATCTACGTGTCTGACAGCTGAAAGAATATTTTAAATGATCGATTTGAGGTTAAGGTTATATCTAGAGAATTTGATCTTGTGATTTGACACCTTGAGGAGTTTTCTGCAGACACAAATATATGCAAATAAGCCCCGATCTTTGCAGTAGAATCATTCAAATGTGGACTTTCCAGATCCGTGACACCGTGGAAAGCCACAGTGAATATTTGACAGATGTCATACAGACAGATGTCCCCATTGGAAAACCCTTTCTTGAAATGAATAACACTGTGCTTTCAGAATATTAAAAAATTCAAAATATGATTGTCAAAACTATAATCCTAAATTCCTCGTTAAAAAAAGGATTAGCTCAGTTTAAAATAATTTCTATATCAACAAACTTCATCTTAGTGAAAATTCAAGGGATCATTTTGAAAAAGTCAAACATTTGCCATAATCATCTCAAAGCCATATTTTTATTAATTAAAAATTGAACCTCAAGCACTTTGAGATCAACAAAATTACAAGAAAAAGAAGAAGAAGCAACTTGGCATCGCAATGGCCTATAAACTATAAATAAGATCTTGCAATGATTTAAATGTCCTCGCTTACAACATTGGAGGTCAACAAAAAACAAGCTGAGTATAGCTTCATTTTTTCGTATGTAAATGCATTTAATCGAATGAGCCAGCTATTTTGTTTTTAATTAATTTTATACATACAAACATATTTTGGTCTCCTTGTTCATTTACAAAAAAATAAATACGCACCATATTTGTATCTGCATACATAGGCATATGTGCAAGTGTACGTAATCAAGGCATTATATCAAGCACTATTATAATAAAACATCTTTGAAGAAATCTGGGTTGGAATTCAATTGGAAGCAAATAATATAGCGCATCTGTGAATCTGTGGGTGGTTCTCTCGACAGACTTTTTTATTAGCTCTGACGCAAATGCAAAATGCGCGTTCTTTATTTTTGATGCCATCTTTTTTGTTTTTGTTTTATTAAATATTAATTGCATTTCTAATTCTAATAAATTTTTTGTTTTCTTTTACAGACACAAGCACTTGCCTTAACCCGCTCAAAGTCCCCATCATCGTCGGAAATTAGTGTGAAGAAGGAGCTTTCATTATCACCACCCCACCATCAACAGTTTCAACAACATCAACAGCCACCGCAACAATTGCAACAGCCACAGCTACAAATCGCTCGTGATACACAATCAGCGTCATCAACATCACTTTCGTCGGTTGGTGGTGGAGGCGCTGATGGTGGTGGTGGTGGTGGTGGTGGTGGCGGTGGAAGTGGTGGTAGTGGTTGTAGTGGCAATAGTGGAGCAAGTGGGCAGTCAACGGAAAAAAATCAAAATATGTATTCAATGAAACACCATTTAAACCATATTGCCCATCAGCAGCAGAATCATCAAAATCAGAGTCAAGCCATGGACCATCATGAGTCGCCGAGTCCAAATTATGTCAGGAGATCAGCGGAAGCCTCACCTGTGTCACCAATTAATGATCATGCAGCAGCAGCAGCAGCGGCGGCAGCGGCAGCAGCAGCAATCGCATCAAGTCACAGTAGTGGGTTCCGACCATTGTCGATGCCAATACCAAAAATTGAAACTCCTACGCCTTCGATGAGTGAAAATGGTCCGAGTGGAGTGACTAAGAGTGGGAGCATGATTGGTGGTTCAATGGCAGGATCTGGCGTTGTTGGAAATGATAAGATGAAGAGATCGCCATCGATTGAACCACGTGAATTCGATATTGCCAAGAGTGAGTACGAATTTGATTTATTTTTTAGTTAAGCTTAAGCGGTACAACCTATACATTCTTCACAAAGAGGCTTTCCCAAACCAGCGCAAAACATTTCGAAAGACAGATCGCTATTGATGATGTTTTGCTAATAGTAATTTCGAATCGTGTCAATGTGGTTGTTTTAGGTTAAAATTCTTCTTAAGCTGCGTTTCCATTTGAGAGTAGAAAGACTTTGAGCAACTCTCAAGTAGCTCTCAAGGGTAAAATTTGCAAGTGAATAGTGGGCACAGTCATGAAAGTAGGATAAGAAATGATAAACACCTATCGTTTTGATTTAAACTGCCAAAAAACGTGCCGTGCATTGTCGTGAGAACCTGGCCTTAAAGCTAGAATTAATCACCTTCAACAGATTGAGTTATATTAATATTTTACAATTGCAGAATTGTTAAAAGTGAATTACAGTCAATCAACTATTATTCATTTTTTTTTTTTTTTAATTTTCATATTTGCCGAAACACCCTGTTTTTTATCCTTTGACCTTTGATTATACAACAATCCTTTTGTATGTGTAAATTTGAGTACAGTAGACGCTTGAAATAGTGAAATAATAAAAACCAGGCCCGTTCACTCTTTCGAGATTGTTCACTTTTTTGAGCGGAAGCTTTAAAGCGCTGTCTAAAGATGAATTTGATCCAAAATGCACATTTTGTTTGATTTTAATGTTTTAACATTTATTTAAACGTTAAAAAAATCTTTCAATCAGGTCAAAAAAAAAAAAAAAAAAACAATTCCTTAGTGTTTTCAAGCAAGACATTCAAGCATTCAAGGCAATAAATTATTTATTGTCAATGTCGAACGCCTATTCAAAGTCGATGAACAGCAGAAGAGGTGCAATATTAAACGCACTATTTGATGATGATTTGCAATGAAGATCTAGTGCGAAATCCTGCTTGTTTAGTTTATAGTCAAACGTCCGAGTTTGTTTTTTATTCGCTCCAGGAGGTTTTTTGCATACAGCAGGTGGCACGAAAATTAAATATCCTTTCTTTGGGAGCTTGACAATCATTAATTTTTTCCACTCTTCAGGAAAACACTATTTCCTAAGCTCTCCTAAGTGGGTACAGGAACTCACTTGATGTTGGTCTGCAGGAATACCGTCTATTCCAACCGCTTTGTTGTTCTAAATAAAATAAATAAATAAATTTGTTGGCGCAACAGCTTGTGGAGAATCCAGGGCCTAACTACTCACATTCTTGCCTGGTGCGTGTTATTGGCAGGAATCGAAGGGACCCACAATTTTTTGCTGAGTTCGAAAAAATAGATGAGAAGCACTTTTTCATAACAAGTATACACTTTCAGTTCAGATTTTTCAGTTCCTCGGAACAGGCAGTACGTCGGAAAAAACATTTCTGTTGTTAGGTGGAAGCGGCTGGGAATCAAACCCAGACCTTAGACATGACAGTCCAAACACACATATCATTATGCTACGAGGATTTTGTTGTTCTACAGTGCTTTTTTTGCGATAATGATTTGTCTGTACTGTATTCGAGAATTCGTTATAAGGGACGTATCATGAATCATGAGCTGTTGGGTTCACTTAACAGGTGAAAGCGCGGTTTAACACTGCAGAAAAGTGCTCCTTCTGAATTTTGAGCAAATCCTCATTTAAAACTAGCAGAGATCCATCTGTGTCTTTTTTCTTTTACCCATGTGTTGTTAAGTACTTTGAGTACCTGTTAGCTCAATTGTTTTTCTGTAAACGGTCCTTTACTGTCATACCTGTTTGCGGCGCGGCGTCGTCTTTTGCTTCTATAGCCCATGCGCTGAAAAAGTTACACTTATCACGTCGCTTACTAGGGGGAACTTCTCTTATCTTCGTGTGATACGCAGGCTCTAGCTCGTTTCTTCCTGCTGCTGGAGTAGATGCAATATAAACACCGAACTGTTGACATTGTGAACTCTCCCTCAAATTAAAAAAATTCTTTTCTACACTTATCCTTTTCAGTTGTGTACTTAAAAAATATATATTTAATCCTTTCAATACCGTTTATTACATCATTAAAAAAGTCTCCATTACGCCAAAAAATTTACCCATAGGTAACGACGAATCAAGTTTTAATTCACAGTAACATGAACATCTACATCTTCATGATTATATTAATTCCAAATGCGAGTCCTTCCGAATTCAATTTAACGCAGCACACATTTTTCCTCCTTATAAATTTATTAATTCCAAGCCGCTGTGCATGACGCCATCCACGGCCACTTATTCCTGTTTCAGGATTATTTAAACAAAAATTTTTGGATATCTTTTCGAACATCATAACACATTTTACACTTTCCATCACGTTATATTCCTTTCAAAGTTCACACACACATAGAGACACCAACAAAAAAAAATAGGATTATATTCTATGACGTCAGAATAAAACTGGATAATTCGTTGTGTTTGTTCTGGTCCCCTCTGTGTCTTATTTTATATTTCTCTTGCTGCTGTGCGATTTTATCAGGGGTAATCCCATAATCCGAAAGCTGGAAAATGTTCGTTTATTTTAATTCAAGAATGTGGGGTCACATTGTGTATACACAAACCCACATATTCTTGTATAAATGTATGTGTATGAAGAAGCAGGCTCTGACAGGAAAATAGGGTTTATAGACTTTAGAACAAAAAGTCTGGAAGATTTTGTTGATTTTTCGTCAGAAATTTGGAAAAAACACTAAATTTTTCTCGTGTGTAAATAGGATGTAAGGGACTTAAATCAGCCTTGGAGTTTATTTCCTATGCATTCAAAAAGTTTTAAGGCAGGCTCATAAGTTCAAAGAGAAATAATTCCACAATGGGATTTTGTACCAGTCAGTGGGTGATTTTTAAAAGTTAATAATTTTGACGTTTGACTTTATGATCTTATCTGTCAAAATGCGTGTTGTGTCGGATAGTGCTGGATTCATACGACTGACTGATTACTTGTCAAAATAACTGTCAAAAAACCGACAAAGTGACTCGTGATGATGATGACCGATGACATTTGTAAAGCACACTTACCTACCTACATATATAAAGTCCAATAAAATGGACTTCTGATGGTGTTGTTATAATTTGATAAAATGTGAAGTACAATATTTTGTATATTTCGGAATTATATGTCGACACCAATTCATCAAACTTCTAAGCAAGATTTAAAAAAAAAACATTCTTCAATGAAGTAAATTATTTGCAACACTAATTCTCTGACTATATAAAGGATTTCCCAATATACACGTCCCTCTATATAAATATAAACCTACATAGATGGGATTTGTAATTTTTTTTTTCTTTCTTATACTATGTTCTGCTTAGCTGTTTTTGCCTTTTGAAGAAGGAGCAAAAGGGTGACGGATTTGGGTTTAACAACATTTGTTGCTTGCTGGCTGCTTTTGCGAGAACTGCGGTATCTAATCCCTATAAGGATTGTAGGGAAGGGGTATGTTTGCTGGAGATATCCATCCTCGTCGTTGTCATCTTATCCCAATCACACAGCCTCTCTTATGCTTGGTATACCTACATTATATCCATACATATGCTGTGTATACATATCTACACTAATTTAATACACAAGAGAGATTCTCTGTTTTTTGCCGAACTTAATCCATCCGTCCTGAGAGTTTAATCCAAGCAACAGCATGGGTTAGGAGGACGTTTCTCCATTTTGGATAAGGCATCCGTGTTAAATTTCAATCCGTAAAAGTTTTTTTTTATTATTATTTTTGTTGTTGTTCCCTTTTTCTTCTTCTTTGGGGTATGTCGAGAAGGAAAATGGTATTAAATATCCAAAAAGAAAGAGACTATCAGACTATTGCATATACATAGGTAAGTAGAACGCAAGAGGAGAGACATGCGGATATTTTTAGAGTTCAAGGACATCATGGATGGAGTATGATGGCTTATGAGATTTTTTTTTTTGGTTTGTTTTTGGGGATATTTTCGCAAAGCACACGTTATACGTATTCGTAGAGCTGTCTTTGGTGAAAGTGATTATGAATTATGGTATTGTGTCTCGATAGAAATATCTGAAATACCAAAAACTATATTCAGGTTTGGATTAACACACATGGATAAGGTATTAATCATTATAAGGACATTTATTCAAGAAGAAGTGTGTAATTTTATAGGAAAATTTATAAAGTAATAAAAATTTAAATTTAAATGAATATAATTTCCAAACTTGAAGAAGAGCATCAAGAGCTCATTTAGTTCTTTCAGGAAACAGTACGGTCAAAAGTCTTTAAGCCCATTTTAGGCATAAAGTACACGCTCAAGTAAGAAATTGTAAAAGCTCTAAGGTCTTATAGAAATCATTATCTATTTTTTAAAGTAATTCTTTCGTAAGAAAATTTTAAGGTTCTTTTACTTTTTAAAACAAAATTGGTCTTCGTTTTCGACAATGAATGCAGGATCGTAAACGCCACGATAAGACTTTTCCATATTATTCATTCCGGATTAAAATTTGATTTGAATTTGAATTTTTAATCCAACTTTTAAAAAATAAAATTAATGAAAAATTTAAATCCATATTGATATTATTCACTCTAAGGGCGGTATTCGCCGAACGCTCATAACTTAAGACCTTCATAAACCTATTCACCAAGAATTATTTAAGAGCGTTCATAGATTCTTATTAAAATGAGTTTAACACGCACACATACTTTAATTCTTTTTGTCTTTAGGGATTTTATTTTTCCCTCTAATTTTATATAAATTTTTATTTGTAAGGTCATGCAGTGAAGATTATTGTTTATTTTACTGCGTTTTGTTGTGAAAACTTTAAAAAAACTTCAATAATGCAAATCCTTCGTTTTCCTTCAGTCAAATCAGTACGTTTTGGTTCTGCAAACGTTGTTTAAATAACGTATGAACGACATACCTAGCGAAACCAAAAAGTATGCTATGAGCACTAATATTATTTGAGCTATGAACCTCATAAACTTAAGAGCTAATTATGAGTGCTTGATGAATACCGCCCTAAGTCTTGAATACAATGTATTTAAAATGCTTTTAATAAAGATGTTAAATGTTTCTAAAATACACATGTTAAATCATTTAAACCAAACGTTTAAAATTTTAGAAATGTCAAGTTTTTCACGTGATAGTTCAAAGTATATTTTTTTTCACGGGTGTATAAAAAATGTTATAAGGTGCAAGTTGTTCATTTGAGTGAATTACAAACTAATAAATATTGTTCAAAAGGTTTTTAATTAATTACTTCATTAGAAGTGACTAAAATATCAATGAACTTCGATTTGAAGTGCAAATTGCAAAATTGAAATTATGTTCGCTGAACTACAGCGCGAGACGACGATAAAACGTGCACAGTTATAAAAACTACGTGTAGATATCACGGCGAGACTATAGCGAGAAAACCACAACACAGATAGCTGTGTGAATGGTGACGGCGAGACCAACTAAGAGACGAACACAATTGCTACGACACTGAAAACCACGTTTGAACTTTTTTACCAATTTGGAAATTTTAATTTTGAAAAAAATTAACTTGGTGGGTATATAGCGAGGCCAAAGCGAGATGACCGTAAAAGATGCGCATAAGTAAACGTCACGGTGAGACCAAAATGAGACGATAACGAGAAATGATTAATGACAACAATACTGAAAACCACATTTGAACGATTACGTTGAGTCATCTTCGTTTAAATGTGAAATCGAGCAAACCAATTCGACTTGCAAAAACAACACATGAAAAATCGCAAACTTTTGCTTTAATTCGGTTTTAAAAAATTTCGGTTTCAAGTGTCAAGAAAAATTGAATAAATTAAAATTCAGTTTTAATCTTCATTAAACAACTTAAACCGAGGGCAGTTTAAATCCAATTAAATTAATCAGGATTGGATTTGAGTGTGGATTAAACGAGCAAATAATATGGAATTGGATTTAAATTTCTTTTAATCTGGATTAAAGTTTTAACCTGAATTAAAGGTTTTAAACTAGATTAAAATTTAAATCTAGATTAAAGTTATAATCTGGATTAATCTAGTGAATAATATGAACTTAAGAGTCTAAAATAATTACTTTCCTTGCTTCATTTAAGCTACATACGAGTGTAATATGATAATTTTTCTCAAAAACAGAAATATCTCAAAATTTTGTGGATATTTTTTTATTTGAAATTAAAATTTTATTTGCATTTTAATAAATAACTTAGATTTGGAACTAAAATGCTTCCATAAAATTTTCCAAGAATTGCATAAGTGGCTTTCCAAAAAAAGTAAATAATTTCACAATATCATGAGTTTTTCAGCGTGAGATCATCCTCTGTCTCAGTGTCAGTCAATTTAAATCCAAGTTTAACTCACTCATCTTATTTTGTAGATAAACTCAGGGATTAAACTGAGGCCAATTTACATTTTGGTACCATCTTTATTTTGATAGTGAAAATCATAGAGTAAACTCAGGTTAAGTTAAAACTCTGAATTAGCTTCTCTGATTAAATTTAGAGTTAACTTTGCATTGAAATATTGGCCCTAAGACACTGTGGTTACAAAATCTTTGCTAGCAGGTGTATCTATCTATCTTTCGTCCAAGTCTTCCAAACAAATAAAATATTTTGAAAAATTATTACAGGTCGTTTTTTTTATAGCAGATATAAAAAAAAACAAAAAGGTTGTCCGGCTACTGCAAACGATAACTTAAGAAGGTGTGAGCATTT
Source organism: Dasysyrphus albostriatus (assembly GCA_946251815.1). Lineage (NCBI taxonomy): Eukaryota > Metazoa > Arthropoda > Insecta > Diptera > Syrphidae > Dasysyrphus > Dasysyrphus albostriatus. The sequence continues at coordinate 28,106,342 of OX276337.1, read as the reverse complement.
GGGTTCATTCGTTCATCCATGAAAAAATCATTTGTCTAACCCAATAACGTTAAAATAATATTTTTATAGCAAATATGAAACAAAATATTAAGAGTCACAAAAGAATATTAAGGGTGATAGACTCAATTGGGCTATTTGGATCCGTTTGCTCACCAATAATTGTCCTTTATTTTTTTTTTCAAATCGTTTGTCCACCCATAATTATAAAAAAATATTAAGTTTTTTTCATACCACCCCCCCTTGACATTTAATAAAAAAAAAACACAATATGTTTTTACGTACGTTTTTAAACAAAATGAAATTGTCTGTCCATCTCAGTTAATAAAACTTTTCAATTTGTCTTTTTTATAGCAACTTAAAATTTTAGATTTTATTTTTTATAGCAACTTTAAAAATCAAAAAAAATCATCTAGAGCACTCAAAATAAGTTTTTTTTACGGATGATGTTAGATTAATTTTAGTGATTATTAAAGTTGCTATAAAAATAAAAGATAATTTTTGTTTTTAAAAGAAGTAAACAACTAAAAAGGGTGGACCTTATTTGATTCTACCTATCAAAATGAGAATTTATTGAAATAATATTTTTTGAGCTCAGGGTGCTGACTTAACTGAGCTAAATAGTATTTGGCATGCCAGAGTCACTCCCTAAAATGTCGACAACATCGAGTGGTTTCAGATTAATTGATTAAAAATCACCTTTCAATGCCAGAAGAACAGAACTTTGTGATGGCCCTCGTAAAATTTTGTTTTTGGGTACTCGATAATTTTTTTTTTTAAGTTGCTTTATAAATGAAAAGAACATTTTGAAGTCGGAGTATAAGATGACTGGCTGAAAATTTCGGCAAAATTGGATTATTTACGAAAGACTTAAGACCAGTGTAACGAAGCTTCTTTAGGCTTAGTTAGATTAAGTCCTTAAACTATGCGACCTATAAAGAGCAAGTGGAATTAAAAGTTTTAATGAAATACATACGAAGATATGAAAAGTTCAATTTCTTAAAAACTTTTAGAATTTAAAATTAATACTTTCACTCTCAAAAAATATTCGTTAAGTACTTTAAATGTCGAAGTTAAAAAAAAATCAATTGTAGCTGAGGGAAGTTAAGTTCTTAGGTTCTTATGGTTTGATATTATTAACGTTTTTTTCCCAGTATCTACCTATGTAAATCACATTTTAAAACAATAATTGTTTTTCCAAAATTCTCATTCATATAAAGTGTGGTATAGATATGGATATACTATTACATTGTTAGCACACACATGCTAAAATTTCATCATCATCATCCCAGGAATACCGTGTGTCTGTCTGTCTGTCTGGCTGTCAAACTGCAAATCTATACAAAAGCACACATCAGATCACCCTCGGTGCAAAATCGCACGGGTGAAGAGTTTTGTATTGAAATCCAACGGATTAAGGATTTGCCGCATTCGACCTACTCCCACACTCTCTCCCGCAATATATAAACCTACTATACTTACGTATACTCGCACTCACAAAAGGATATACTATACTCAGAGATCAGGAATATATGCCGTTGGGTATGGTAGCAGTAGTAGCAGCAAAAGTATAGTGAGATGCTTTTATCACATCCTCGAACTCATAACAAACACACTCGCCCCTCTCTCACTCAACTTCCAAATCCAGAATTATACCGTACCCGAACTCATGGATACGAATGCGGATTTTGAAACACACGTTGACATACATTCAATGGAGTTTGCTTGCATTTGTTTGTAGATTAAGCTCATGCCAGAAGAATTGCTGCACTCACTTCGACCTTATACCCTGTTATACCCACTCCTATATATGAATGTTTGTATCTTTTAACAAAAAAAAACTGAGAGAAGGAACTTTAAACTCCCAATCTCTCTAACTGTATTGAATCCAGCTGAAATCCAGCAGCCAATGTGTGTGCAGTAGAATTATATGGAAAAGTTTTTATCCTGAACCTCAACTCACTTGATGCTTTAGCTCTGATGGCTCTGATGTTGCCAAAAAATAAAGAAGTACGTACCCCATTCGAGAGCCCACCTCAATCTGGGTGACATAGCTGAACTTAGTTATACGACCAAAACTCTGATGTGTGGTGTGAAGAAGGGAAAAGTATCCATCATCACATATAGGCCAGGGAAGCCAGGAGGCAGTGTTTTCTGTATAATCGCCACCCAATTTTCAAGCCTTCCAGTCGGGATTTGTTATGATTTTGAATACCTTCGACCGAGATTCAGAATTCTCCCACTCACTAGTACGTACTTTTCATTTTTACTTGAAAATCCACCGCGGGGGCAAGTATTGCAATTGGGAAAATATTGTTATTTCAACGTTTTCAACTTTCCCCTTTTAAGATGAATGCCACATTAACACCATAAGACTGCCGCAAGCTGAAAATCCTCAGAAAAAAGTAAAAACTTGTTGATGCTGGTGAGATAAAGTTGAATTTATGAAAAAATAAATATTTAGTATCTCACCAGAGATTTGGGTTTGAAACCGAGTCCAGCCAGTTAACATAAAATTTTTTTTACAAAATCAATCAAACTTTGAATTACAAACCTGTATGTAAGGTTTACAGACCTTTGTATAAGCAAGAACACTATGTTAGTAGTTTGCAGTTTTCAAGTCATCTAACGACATCCTAGCTTCAGTCAGTGAGGCCCACTTTCTCTGAAAAATCCTGAAACACTTAACTTTTTACATCTAGGTATGTAAAGTTTACAAACTTAAAAACAACAACATGAAATATTTTTTTAAATCAACTTTACAAATTCAAACTTTCGTCACAGAATCTTTCTTTTTCAAAAACCCTAAGAACTTGAATTACAAACCCGTTTGTAAAATTTATAAACTTACAAGCAGCATCATCATGAAACCCATTGGAACATTTTTTTTAAATCATCCATCCAAATACTTCTCTCTGTCAGTGGAGTGGACCATTCTTTCTCTGAATTGCTTTATTTAATTTTATTGACAACTTGTTTGTAAAGCTTACAAGCTTATTAGGAACGGCAAACAATGTATTATAATTTTTTTTTTATTTTCTAACCAGATCATCTCTTTAGTCAGTGAGTCACTTTTTCCTTGAAGACCTTAAAGTTTTTACTGCAAACCTCCCAACTAACAATTTAACTTGTATAAGGTTCTATACAAGCTATTTTCAGACTGCTATAGAAATAGTAAAAGGCCTTATGCAAGTCATTTTGGCGCATTTACCCAAGCTAATAACCTGCCATAAGACTTTTGTTGACAGGTCTTATAGCAGCAAATAGCTTTTCATGAACTGCTATTAACTTGGCTGAACAAGCTATAGCTTGCCTTGGATGTTTATATAAGGCTTTACGAAAGCCATTTTGATAGCTATTGCCAATAGCTTGCCTCGGATGTTTATATAAGGCCTTACCCAAATTTATTTTGCACAAGCAATACATCGAGAGAATTTTTTTTTTTTAGCAAAGCTGATTTGAAACAAAAAAATATTTTTTTATCGGTTTTTTATTTTATTTTCCTGATGTTTTATTTTTATTGCATTTTATTTTAATGTATTTTTCTTGTGCGCATCTAATATCTGTTCTTTGTACTTCCAAACTTCTTGAATGTTGTCTAGCTGTTAAAAGAATTGCTTCTCTGTTTTTTCTCACTTGTCTTTGGTAGGTGCCAGATCTTTTAAATTTTTGCCATGAGTTATTCATTTTTAAGTTTTGCTTAAAATTTCAATGTGACTGAAAGCACTTCTTTTCTGTTTTACCATGTTCAATAAGTACTTACCGTTCTTATTTATTTTAATCTGATTTTTTTATAAGCACAATATTTTATAAGACACACTTGTTGATCTTTACTGATTATTTTAATTTGTATAAGGCCTTTACAAACAAGTCTTATACAAGTTGTTTGCAATGACTTGTCGTGGAGAACCTTATAGCAGCTATTTTTTAAAACATTTTCAGTAAACAACTTTGGAATGCCATATACAAGCCATTTTTAGCTTATATTAACAAGCCTTGTATAGAGCAGCTTGTGTAACTCATATTTGTAGGCCTTATAGCAGCTATTTGTTTAAATTTCAGGTGGAAATTCTTGCCTTGCTCAAGATCGCCTTATAAAAGCTCTATACAAGCTATTATTTGCCAAATTCGAAAAATTTTACCTTATAAATAAACAAACTAAATTGTTAGTTGGGCTGTTTGTGAAGTTTACAAACTTATGAGTAACAACATAAAACTCATTGAAACTTTTTGTTATATAACCTGACCAAATTTTTGCATTAGTCAGTTAGTCCTAATCTCTTTCAAATATTTTAATTTTTAACTGCAATCATGTATGTAAAGTTTACAGACTTATAAGCAAAAACGTACAACTCATTGGAATTATTCTCTCAATCACCTTAAAGAGTTTTACTCTAGTCACAGAATTCTTGCTTCTTTGTTTAATTATTTGAACTGCAAACATTGATGTAAAGTTTACAAACGTATAAGCAACAACAACAACAAACAACTTATTAGAATATTTTTTGAATTTTCTACACAAATCCTAGCATCAGTCAGAAAGTCCCTCTTTCCTTAAAGTCATTAAATTTTCACCTGCAAGGCTGTATGTAAAGTTTACAAATTTATAAGCAACAACATACAACTCACTAGAACATTTTTTAAATCATCTAACCAAATCCTAGCCCCAGTCAGTGCGAGAACCTCTTTCTATCTATATCCCTGAAAATGTATTGAATAACTGAAAGATATGTTTGCCATTCGCATGTAATAGGTCTCAACTAATCCAGAGGATAGATGTATATCTATTGCTGTATGAAGGACTTTTCAAGCTGATGCTGGTACTAGAACGGGGTTGTGCTCAAAATGTACAAATGCAAATGCAGTATCCATTGATATTTTTGAAGGTTAGAAACGATTTTCGAAAATTAACACAAGAGACACATATGGAGGGATGTAGGTGGGATTTTAGGTGGTAGATGGAAGGAAGGTCGGTATAGACCGATATCAGGATGATTTTTTTTTTTTTTTTGTATTTGTTTGGTGTGTGCGATGGAAGAGTCTTAAACGTTAAGCGCCATTCAAAACCCATATTGCGAGATGATAAAGAGACACAAGGAGCATGAGTTCGAAAACCTGTAGCCTGCTGTTGCTCTGCTGAACTTCACATTTATAGACAAAGAGTGTCAAAGAGGATATACTGATAGAAAGAGAGAGAGAGAGTGAGAGAGTGAGAATTAAATCGTCGTCGTTGGCCTAGGATTTGTTCCATAATAAAGGTGATTCAGTGTTTTTAGGTTAGAAAACCCTGCACTTCTCTATATGGAAACCCTAGAGATAGAGATTTGTATATGAACAGATTCATATACACAGTAAAATAAAGAAAGGTATACCATAGGTTAGGTTATACCGAAACTCTTCTATAACATCAGGAAAGGTTTCAGGGATTTGTTGAATGCTTTGCATATAAACGTGCGTATTATAAACGGATTAAATTTCTAGGAGCATCGAAGGCACTCACGTGGCAACTGTGCTCGATTATTATTACTTCAATCCAGTGCCAGGATTTTCTTCTTCTGTCTCCTGGATGGTCCTTGTAAAGGGGTTAAATGCGTAGGTTTTGAATATGTATGCGTTTATCTCTTCTATGCCCTCCCCATTCCACCCGAACATATGCAAGAGCAGAACTATACTATGATGGTGGTTTGGGGAAGTATGGCATGGGATATCGGATGTATAGTTATATTTATTTGGAGAGATTTTTCGTCGTCATCATAGTCGGTCGTCGTCGCACTGGAATCCCAGATTCAATGGGGGATTTACTTTTTGGATATGTCAATGTGATAATAAAATGGGGGTTCCAGTTTGGTTGGCATTATACGATTTGAGTCCTGTTTTTGGAAGCTACTATATAGAGGTTGGTACATTCTCTGATTTTGGATGAATGCAAACGAAAATCTGTTCTTTTCTATCAAGGTGGGTGGGTAGGGTGTACCCAGGTCGTTGTAGAGGCCAAAGTTTAAGTAAGTCGCTTTCTCTGTATCTATATACGTAGGTATATGTGAGAGGTTTGGTTGGATGAAAAGAAGAGAATACTAGGATTTTGTTTATTACACACACAGAATAGGACAATGAAACAAATTGAGTTCTTGGCACTAGGTATAGGTTTTCTGTTTAGGAGGTGGAATCTATACGAGTTTTTGCATTCAACTGGTTGCATCTAAGGAGGTGTGGATGTTTTTGTAGTTGTTTTGGTATTAGGTGATATCCTTTTGCATCCTTTCCAAGAGCTTGTATATAGATGGAAGTCACTTCAACAAGGTGTTTACGGATTTTTTTGTTTATTATTTTTTTTTGTGTGAGGAATTTCATTTGTTTAATACGAAAGAATGAGTGGAGACTTTTAAAATTATTTGTTGTTTCATTGTGTCGGGACGAACAAAATTTTTTTAAGGCATCAATTTAGGACAATTTCATTTTAATGTTGAGGACATCATATTTGATAATTGAAATGTGTGTTTTCATAACCAAGTAATCACAAAATCCTGTTTTCAAAAATCTTACAACGACAAATTCTGCAAACATAAAACTCGCAAATTAGAATCCTGCAAGATTATTAAATAATTTATATAAGTCAAAATTTCACAAAATCAAATTTCGGGCGAGATTTTAAAATTTTCCAATGAGCTGTATGTTTTTGCTTGTAAGTTTGTTAACTTTACATACAGGTTTTCAAATTAAAATTAAAAGAATTTTAGAGATAACAGGGGCTCAATTACTGATGCTAGGGTTCAGTTAGATGAATTAAAAAGAGTTCTAATAAAATATAAATGTCGTTGCTGATAAGTTTGTAAACTTTACATGCAGGTTCTCATTTAAAAGTTGATGAGTTTTAGAGAAAGAATAGCTCACTGACTGATTTGATCAAATGACAGTCTCGTTATTAAATATTTTGCGAATAAAAATTTTGTGGAATATTTTGATTTAAGAAATTTTTTGTGTTGCAATGCAATTAAATTTTGCGATACTTCCTTACTTCTGCAAAATAAATTTAATTCCTACCAAATAAGTTCATATTAACAATAATTCATAATTATTTTATATTATTTTCTTTGGTTTACAGGTTTTATTTCCGATACGATAATAAAAGTGCTGTTACTGTGACATTTTAATTTGTAAAATTTGTATTAGCTATTTTTTTTGATATGAGTAATATTTGCTAACTTTTTGGTATAATGTGTGAATAATTGTCAAAAGCAAGATTTTGTAATTGCAAGATCGTAAAAAGCAGGATTATGATTTTGCGAGATTTAGTTTTTTGAGATTTTCAAAAAATGCGTGGTTTCGTTATTGGAGATTAAGGTTTTTCAGAATTTCGTAACTGTCCCCACCCATCAGAATTGCATGTAAACAGCCGAAAGTCATAAATCTGCCCCATCGATTTCTTTAACTACTTTTACAGGTTTACAGGTGTGCTTTCCAGGCATGTTCGGATCATTGGTAAGATAACCATCTTTAAAATTGAGTGTCGGCCTGCTGCAGTTGGTCCTCTAAAGAATGCAAGATCACTGGATCGACTCGACCCTTTTTTCCAAATATTAAGCAAATGTCTCCGCAATCGGAATTGCCTTCTGAGCAGAATGAGAAATGCAGCTAAAATTGATGTGCCAATGCTGCAGTAAAAGTTAAAAATTGTTCAACTCTTGCAGCTACAGAATTTTTAAATTTCTTCCAGCTCCCATATTTCTCATCCTGTTGAAACAGATTTCCTTTTTTGCATTTGCATATCCTCAGCTTTCTGTCATAACCTCATAAGTCTTATAATGCCGTTTTTTCTGTCTTCTAAGCAATTTTTCAAAACAGATTTACGAGGTTTTGACAGAAAACCGGGAATAAAAGATCCTGGTTTGATAGATTGTAGCCTAATTTCGAAATTGGTTTTAGTTGGAGTATTAGAGAGCGTTCCTTCACATTATTTGGATATAGTGAAGGTCATTTCACACCAATTAGTATGTATGCTGACGTTGGCCGGGTTCCAGACACTTTCACATTTGTTGTCGATGATCATACAGTCAAATAATTTCTTCTGAGAAGATGCTTACGTATCTGACCTTTGAAGTTTTCCGTATCTTCTGCTTGTCAAAATCGTTGTTTATGGTGACTTGCTTCGATGAAAAAGTTTTTGTTGGGATCGCGAATAATTTTTGCTGTCACGATTATTCTTAGGAAAAGTTCGTTTTATTAATTGAATGTATAAGATGTAGGTACACTGCAATTAGTGGATCTGTTGTAAGAACTGGCGGGTGTTCAATGAAAAGTCTATTTTACCAGAAAAAGTTCTGCACATGTTATTCTGCAACTCGGGAATGATGTTGATGAAGTTGCATGAATCCAGGAAGAATGACAATATGATGGCTTCAGTCCAGAGGCCACTAGGAATTAATGCTGATCAAGATTTTCTTCCAAACAATTTTTCAGAAAGTTTCCAGCTTGACATAAAGTTTTATCATACCATTGCATCATGGGCGTCAGACGTTGAAATCGCTTTTAACCATTCCATAGGTATGCTGAGTTGCTTAGTAGCTGGAAATAAAAAGATCACGATTGATATCAGTTTCTCTGATACTGAATTTTTTGCATATGCTTAGATTAACTGACTTCGATTTTAATGATGTATGACCTAAAGATTGGAGAACAAGGCTTGACAAACCAATTTTTTCTCTTAACAAAGAACCTTATAATAAGAATAGTAAATGGAAAAAAAGATGTAGGTTGAAATTTTGCAGGTTATTTGGTGGTAGGTTTTTAATTTAAATCTAAGTTGGTAACCTCCTATCCCCTGAAGGCTTGAGGGAATGGTGCAACACGAACTTTTCTTCTGGTTTGAAAATGAGTGGTGTACGTTTGATCTTGATCCTTGCCAGAAGGTGTTGTAATCAATTTTGTTGCGCTTTGTAAGGTTGATTTTATAAATAAGAGCTATTTTCATAGGCGATTCCAGAAGGGGGGGGGGGGGTAAGTGTAAGATGAGCCACTTGGTATCTGAACTTTTGACAAAACTTGTCCTTTATCTATTGGAATCTGTGGGCCTTATTAAGAGAGTCTATTCAAAATAGACTCTACGGCGAATATGCCTAAGGCCAGCAATCGGTATTGAGAAAGGCTATTTGTAATTATTTTTCTATTTGATTTTTATGTAGTTTTCTATTTTATAAAAATTTCAAATCTATCGTGAATTCCTGATCGACTTTTGTCCATTCAAATTTCTTCGAATAGACTGTCGTAATAAGGCCCTACGATTTGCTCCTTCCTTAAAAATTTTCTTCCCCCCACTGAAAAAAACATCCCTCATGTGTCTATAGGTAACAATGTCTAATGAGTTCTTCTGTTTTATTTTTGATTGATTCTTCTTTATAGATTGACTCGTTTTTTTTTGTATCATCCGTCATTAAAGCGTCGATCTTGGAGTTTTCTTCGACTTTTAATTACGTAAATTCAATTGTTATTTTGTATGGAAGTGAAGAACAAAGGATAATTATGGAAATTAATTAGATATATCATTTTAATACTGATAGTTAAGTCTACAAACGTTTGTAAATTTTGAAGTGACATCCAGGGGCCATGTACCACAAAACTACAAGCCTTGTACAAAAAGTAATTTTTACAACAAAATCCGGTTTTTGTATGAAGAAATCTGATTTATCTACTTGTTAAAAAAAATTCTTGTACAAGACTTGTAGTTTGGTGGTAAGGGCACAATGTAGTTTCAGTGGCTAAATTGGGGGGTTATTAAAGATTTGGACTTTTATGATCAATATTTCTTTCCTTATTTATTCTTTTAGGTTTTGGTAGATGCTCTTAGGTGCAAAGTAAATGAATTAACATTTTTGTGTTCCAAACTAAGTAAATTGTAAACAAAATAATAACTTTTCAGAAAAAAAAAAGTTTAAACCATACTTACCAAGCTTCATATTTCTGTACCTTGGTTCTAAAAGAGCCAATGTCAATTTTTTTCAATTTTGACTCAAGTGCACTTTTTGGCTAGCAGAAGGTTTTTAATGTCTGTAATAAGGGCCTATGTGTTTTTAAACGAAATAAAAAAAAAAAATGGTAGCACAACAGCTCGTAGAGAACCAAGGCCTAGTGAATTACAACTCTCAACCATTCCTGTGTGCGTATTTTTGGCAGGAAAACGAAATACCGATGGTTTAATTTTCAAAAGTAATAAATATTCTGAAAAAGTGAAAAGTGTAATTTTCGACTTCCCAAAAATTTACAAATTTCACATTGGCCCTTTTAAAACCAAGGTACAGAATTAATCCACGCTCTCACTAACAATTCCCGTAATATCTTATTTCTCAGTTTATCCTTACATTCTAAATGGCTTCAATCTAAATCCATTGATGGCATGTAGGCTCTGTCAGTTGATCTAAACGTATTTAATCAAATAAAACTAAGTTTGCATGTATAGAATGTATAGAACACACACACACACACATTTACAAATAAACCAAACTAAATGGATTAAAATCGTAATAAGGACATGCAATACAATGAGATATTCATCCTTTTGCCTCATCCATTTCAAAGATGAAAACCAAAGTGTACCAATGTACCTACCTCACTTAAACTAAGTGCCAACAAAAACCACCCCACAAAAAAAAGGACTCTTGTATCACAAAAAAAAAAAACAAATAAAAATAAAAATAAAAACAAACCATCTCGTAAGAAGACAGCAAATTTGGCAAAAAAATATACATACACCACAACAATTTCAGAACAAGGTAGGCATTTATCCGTCCTTACTTGTGATGTCCTTGTCAAAAAAAAAAACTCCCAGACAAAGTTAATGGAAATGGGATATACGAGTATTCCAGAGCAACTGAAGGATTTTGGATCAGAGGCAGATTTAATAAACATATAATAATAATTCATTTATCCTTCGCTCTGCCTGGTACATCCTACATAGTATATCCAATCCAACATCCTCGTTTCATGTACACTCTACAATGCGTCATGCTGTCAGAAGGATTTTCCCAAATCGAACTCAGAGTAAAGCTGTGTGGACCGATTATACTTCAGCGAAGGTCATCGACACAGAGACGAAGGGGGTTGGGAGAGGATAAAGATGAACGAACGCAGGCATTATAATGATCACATTAATAATCTGCCCATAATAATGAATAAATGAAATAAAGTTCAAATTTAATCCGAAAATCGATATGAAACGGCAATCCGTGAGATACAAAGAACCATTTATATATAGAGAGTGGGAGAGATATCCAAATACGAAGGTCTATGTACGTAGAAGTGGATTGGGGGTGGTGATGGCGGATTTTGGATCGGGATTGAGAGAGATTGGGATTTGGAAATATGAGACCATCAGGGATATGTGTATTATAATGCACATCAGGATTAAGTTTGGTTGTTCGTCGTATTTATATCTGTATGTGTTAAATGTTGACATGAATATACAAAAATCAATTAATAAGAGTGTGGGGTAAAGGATTAAGCCCTTTGGCCAACAGATTTAACATAGCAACAAATTAAAAAAAAAAAATATATAAACTATTTCGACCACACATATACACCTACTTTGTGTGAAAAACTAAAGTTCAACCAAACATATGATATTTAAATAGAGATTATGAAAAGGATATTTTGCCAAAATATGACGAAAATATATTTAATCAGACATCCTCTGAGCTTATAAATAGCAAAATTAGTTTTTTTTTGACTATTTTTTCTAGCATTTAAAACAATCTCACTTGCAACTTCACATTTTACATAAATCCTGTCTATTCAATCAGAATTTGGTTGGAAACGGATGTGGCACTCATTACTCGCTTCACATCGCACGCTAATCCTTGAGAATTATATAAATAGAACACACAATGTTTGAGTATTGTTATGCCATTATCGATAATCCTTTATAACAGAGTTCAACAAACCGCTTATAACTTTGTCTGAATGAATTTCAAGTCCCCTTAAATTCCTTTATCCTTAATCCTTCAATCTATCATAGAGACGAGCTATATGAGTATAGAAGGTATAGGTACCTACGAGTATATTCCATATCTCTCTACAAACCAATTATCTTACGCAGGATAATGTCTCATCTTTGTTGTATATACGAGTATACGTAGGTATAGTAGATGAAGAGGTATAGGACCTACTTATCCTTAACTTGAATAGTCCTGCTTGTTATAACCTCCTGTTTGGTAAATCCATTTACTGAGAGATAAACCTATTCTAGAAGTTGTTGTATTTCTTTGATAGACTACACACATACAAACAATAAAAAAGCCTTAAATTTGAAACAGCCAAAGTAAAATGTCCTTTGGGTAGAATTTTTTATTTCATGCAAACTTAAGGCTGCAAGTCTGGTGCGATGCTGTTTTTTTTGTCTAGCTTATCCGAGGAAGAAATTGTAAATTGAAATTTGATATCATTACTAAGTACATATGTGAGTGAGAATGATTATCCTTTTCGGCTATCCTTGTTCTTTTTTATACAAACAAGGATAGATACCTCTGAACAACCAACAATTGAAATTCAAAAGATAGAAATCCATCAAACGAAGTTTCTTTCTATGTGTTACTTACTATACCTACGAGTAAAATATATTATTTTGTCAACCAAATCCTTTTCAACCCAGTTATCCTTACACTTAATCGTAGAGCTTTACAAATAGATGTGCCGTCCATATATGTAGATAGGTATATCATAAACGTACATATATGAAAAGGATACAAAAAGGTATATAATATAGTTTCAATTTAACTCTTCAAAGGATACATCGTCAGTTTAAACCGTTTATTGGCCTCAACCTTCATTCTTAGCCCATATTCCGATGCCACTTGTATGAGTTTTATTTTGTATTTTTTTTTAATGTTTTTTTTACACACATACTTCTATTTATATAACTACTGGTTGAGTACTTTTTGGTGGACATTTGAACATATACAACCCAACTAAAGTTATTTTACACTCAAATTTGCAATAGTCAGAAAGAGCTCGGAAAAACAGCTGAGAGTAAAAAAACATTACATTCTCTAAAGCGTATAACGGGAACACGTGGGTGAGTTTCCAATTTATCTCTTATGTTATTTGTATGTGAATATATTTATTTTGAACACTTATTTGAGTGAAATAAGGAGAGAAATAGTACGGGAAGTGATTTTGAAAAAAAAGGGAAGACAAATAGTACCTTATAGTACTTTTTAATACTTTTAATACTTTTAATAGTGGTTGAAAGTAAAAATGAATAGAATTAAAAATAATAATTGATTATTCAGCAGTAAACAATTAGAGAAATGTTTTTTTCCGAGGTACTGCCTCTTGCGAGGAACTGACAAATCCTCCAAGAGCATCTTGTGTCATGTAAATATAAGTGCTTCTCATCTAGCCGTTCGGCAAAAAATTGTAGGTCCCCTCCACTCCTTCCAAAATACACACACAGGAATGGTTGAGAGTTGTAAGTCACTAGGCCTTGGTTCTCCACGAGCTGTTGTGCCACCAAATGTATTTTTTTTTTTTAAATTAGAGGAAAATATTTTTTTTTAAAGAATCAACTTTTAAAGAAAAAAAAATAAGTAAACGTCGTAAAAAAACGTAAGTAAAAATCAATTCCACTTAAACAACAACTGTTCTTCTTAGAAGGGTACAATAGCATCATCTAACTGATGAGCTTTGGTTGAAACGCAATATGGAGTAGATTTAATTTTTACCTAACTTATTTACTCCACTTAAAAAGAATAATATTGCTTTCAACATTTTCCAAGTGAATCTACCTATAAGATTTCCCCATTTATAAGAGCTGTCATTTCTCTGATGAATTCGGTGAAAATTGTAGTAAAACTGGTTAAAATCTCAGACAAATCCGATAATAATTTCAGTAAAACTAGTAAAATTCACAGTAATAAAACAGGTAAAAATCTCGGATGAATCCGGTAAAAATTACAGTAAACTCAGACGAATCTGGTTAAACTGGCAGTACGGCATAAGCTGGAAAAATGTTGGTAATTTGGAAATTTTCACCGAAGACGGTAAAATTCGTTGTGTGACTGGTTAAAATCTCAGATTTATCTGGTAAAAATCGCAGTGTAACTGGTAAAAATCTTCTTTTGTTTATTTTATGAAAAAAAAACGGTGAAAATCTCTACTATCAAATCAATTTAATAATCTTAGTAAAACTTGCCAAAATCTCGAACGCGCATAAAAATCGGAGAAAGAACTGTTAAAAATCTCGGATGATTTCGGTAAAAATCTGGGAATAATCCGGTAATAATCTTAGATCTTGAACACATACGCTAAAAATTGCAGTAAAACTGGTAAAAAATCAATCTTAGACAAATCCATTCAAAAATTGCAGTAAACTGGTAAAAATCTCAAAACAAATCCGGTCAAAACTTCGTAAATTTGGGAACAAATCTTCATTTCAAAGATTTCTGAGAGGGAAGTCCTTAAACTCGAGTTGATAGTGGTTCCGGTACTGATCTAATAGTTCCTATGGCGTTCTTTACAGCCCTTTTTGACTGAACCAAACCCTAAATGAGGCAGTAAGTGCAGAAGTGGTATAACCCCTTTTTTTAATCAAACTTTTCACATTTAATCGATGTTAAAAACTAGAAGACAAAGGTATTTTTTTTTCCAAAAAAAAAAATGGGTTACACCACTTTTTCGCTCACATTCTCAGAAAATTATAAGGAAATTTAACTTTTCCCAATTTTTGTTCTTGATGTCAAAGTCTGAACTGACTGCCCAGATATATGAGCATTTCCCAAAAAAAGGCGGTCTGCCACTTCATAGCTGTCATTCATGTCTTTTAAGAACCTATTTCTTTTTTTTTGAACTTTTTGATTAAAAATTCAGTCCTTCAGAAAAATTGTTCTCAGGTCTTATGTGGTTTTCGTCTAACCCATCAATTTGTACGTCCGTGCATCCAATATTCATCGATCTGAAGCCTTAATGAACCTGGCTTTTTTGCTACATTTTCGTTTTCATTGTATTAAATTCCTTAAAAGAAATATTTGAATTTGAGTTTTAACATAATTTGGAACGAAAAGCTGCTCTAAAACAATGATTTGCGGAAGTTTTCTCGAAACTGGTTTTATATCAACTTCTTGCTGGAATCGGGTTTCTTCCAAATAATTGTTCTCATCGAGCTAATTTCCTAAATCAAAAATGCCTAAATATTTGATACAGGAAACTGTATGACTTGTCAATGGCTTAGCAACTTAGTTACAATTTCCCAATCCAAAAATTTTCTAGTACTTCAAATATGTTATTATACTGAGCTTAATAATTTCGGATTTTTCCTTCAGATTGTTCATCTATTTCTTGTCTCTGAATTTAGCTTGACCTTGTGGAGTTATTATAATTCTATATTTAACTAGTCTACTAGGTTTTTGCTGAGTTTTTGGAAAGATATCAATTTTATCTTCACATAGACCATTTTTTAGTTGTTCAGAATTTTTCGTCAGTGGGTTGTGGTCTTGTGGTAATGGGGAGCAACTTCATTTATATCTGTAAGTGATATTGGATACCACAAGGGATAGCCTTAGGTCAAAAAAGATTTATTCAGTTCTTTATTAACTAGCTATCTTCTTACTAACTTCTTTTCGCTATCTGAGTTACAAGTCGATCAAATTCAGTGAAAAATTTGGTCCTTCGAGCCGGATAAATTATTTATTTTTTGAAATTTAAAGAAATTTAACTTAATTTATTCAGAGGGAAAAAGCTTTTTTATATGTTGGTGCATTATTAAATGATAAAACATTATTTAGTTGCGTTTTGCACTCTTTCTAGCCATTGTTATTTATGCCGCCAATATTAAGTTACTTAGTATCTTCAATGCCTAGGCACATAAAAGACATGAATTTAAGTATAAAATAATTTTTATTTTAACTTTTCTTTTATATTAACTAGTTTCCTCAGAACTTGAGTTCTTTCTGCTCCCATAACTCCCAAATAATTTAAAACAAACAACACAGCAACACTTCTTTGCGTTGGAAAACAAAAAATCTTCTCTCAACAAATTCCCAAAAATAAACTCAAAAATAAAAATCCCGTTTCACAAATACATAAACAGTTTTTCGGTAAGGACGAATATACTCATATATCCCATTCCTCTTATTATGATTTCATGAGCGCGACAATTTCTCTTTCAATTGAGTAACGAATGAGCATAAAAATACCATAAAAACAGCAACAACACGCAACAACAAACAATTTTAACCCTCCAGATTATTCGAAAAAAACAAAAAAAAAAAAAACAAGAAGAAATACAAATCCTATTCCTACCATGGGTGAAAATATGGGTGGTTAGGTTGGAATTCCCATTTGAGTAGATGAGACACGGGACGCACACGAGCATACAAGCGAACAAAAAAAAAAAGGAAATAGAATCCTTTATCCCTTTATCTGGATTTACTTTAATCTCATCAGGCCATGGGTTCCCTCCTGCCAGGGATAAACGGATTTATCCAAAAAGGAAATTCTCTCTGGCTCATTCCACCCATGCGAATGTCCTCCAAATGGAAAACAGACAAACCATCTACATTGATGATGGCGGGTGGTATAGCGGTAGGGTGATAAGGTGGTTTGAAAGGATACGGAATAGAAAGAAGCAACAAACTCAAATTTGTAACCCTCTTTATCTGAGTGGATTTCTATTAAACAAATGGATAAGGGTTGCTTTAGCTGTGAGGCTTGTGTCTTGTATGTTTGTATTTATTCGTACAAAAACATCAGAGGATGATAGTTATGTCGTTATTTTTTAGATTTAATAAAATGTTAAAATTTATTAACCGCGAAACTCAAAACCCGCGGTGGATACCACCATCAGACGGCTGATGTTTCCCTTAAGAAGTTGTATGGAAAGGTTGGGGGTATCGGTAAGACAACCAGACACCAACCACATCTCTCTCTCTCAACGAGAAACGTCTTAATCAAGAAATCTAATCCTATAGCTTTGTGACACTCGCTCTACCCCAGCAGATGTCACTCCAAATCGGACGGAACCTGATAAACATTTCTAATTAGCCGTAAACTGTTGTTGCGGTCAACCGAAGAATCGCTTGTCGGTTCACGGTTGTCTGTCTATAACGCGACTATAGCTCACAATTATATTCTAACCCTATCTTTCCGGATTTGGCTTTAGGTGGCCGTGGAATGGATGAATAGGGGACGAGAGGGTGTTGGGTGATGTTTGTTGGATAAATCAGCTTTGGTAGCAGCTGTGGTGATGGTTAGGCGTATAAGTGTATCACCACGGGTGGTTTTTCCGCTTGTTGCACTAACTCGGTGTGCGTTTTGTTGTTTATCCAAAGGCGCGATACGATTGCGTGATTGCGGTAATCTCTGCTAAACAAAGCATTTTTGTTTTTGTTTTATTATTATTTGTCTTCTTTGCAACTAATACACTATTTTTTGCACGACACTAGCTATATGTAATGTTGTTTGTTCAAATCGTCTCTGATGATGGTGTACTTGGCTGGCAGTGGTGCTGAGAAATCTTAATACTCTTTTGGATTTGAAGATACAGCAAGGGGATAAAGCACAAAGAAGACCTAGATCTGGGCATACGAGACAGTACAGTGGGATAAAATCAATGCAAAATTGGGGAAAAAATCGAAATAATTGTAGCTGTCGTCATTTTTATATTCAAAGCAAACAGCAATTTGACTAGAGGGTCACGAAAACCGTCACAACCAACTTGAGAAAAGGGTTATTTTGTTATTAAAAGAACTTTGAATTTTTGAAAAATAAATTTTTTTTCGAGAGTTTATTTGGTATAAACGATAGCAACGTCTAAATATGTCTTTGGATTATTTGTTTTTTAAAAGATGACTGAGTAGCAAACATTTTGATGTACAATACGTTACACTTCATAACTGCTATACAAGCTTCAAAAACTAAATTGTAATTTAGTCGATGAAATTAAATTTCCTGCTTATTATATACATATTTTAAAATGTAGCTCTGCCATCTTTTTATAGAAAACTGCAAAACTCATATAAACCTTGCTAGGCACAATTTTCAAAGCCAAAAAGAATAAGTTAAGAAAGGAGATTCATATAATATTTCCCTTTAGAAGCTTCTTATTCAAGTTTTAAAAGTTCGATCTTCCAGTTTAAGATATGAAAATCAAGGAGAACTTGTAGGCTGCATTTTGATATACATATTGTTGGAATGGAATCAAGGAACATTAGATTTGCAGTATTTTAAACATAAATGTTCACAAAAGTTTTTTTACAATTTCTTTTAAAAAAAATTAACAAACAGGATTTCCAAAGTTTATTCTTAAAATTTTTAATTAAAAAAATCAACTTTCTTCCCATTTTGCTTCTTAATGAAAACTACTGGTCGGAAGGAAAAAGTTCAGAAACAATGAATTATTCTGAAACTAAATTAAAATTATAAATTGAGAGCTGGAAAAATGGTATTACTTACAATGCATGTATTAAATTCCATTTTTTTAAATATTTTTTTTTTTCATATTAAACAAATTTTACAAACTTAAAAAAAAATCAACTGAGGCCTTCCTTAAATTATGTTTCTGTCAAACGTTCCAAAATCTGTAAATCATTGAATTGAAAATTAAAAATCATCTTGACAGGAACAGACCAAATTTATTTTTATTTATTTATCTCTAGTTTGAGTTCATACTGATCCACTGTGACAGCGTCATGCATGTTTGCAAAGATATTAGCATTATTTCGCATATTATTGATCGAGGGATTATCTCTGGGGTGCTTCTATTTTAGAATTCCAAAAGTATAGCAGCAGGCAGTATAGTTAGCGATGGTATAGTGGAGGTTTTCCTATATTCTATTAGAGTATATTTTGTGCCCTATTTTGTCGCCTTTATATTGCTCGTCGTTAGCATGGATATGTGTGGATTTGTGCCTGCCGCGGGGATTTGAATGGAATGTGAACTTCTCCCCGCCATATCTAGGATGGGGTTTTATTGGAAGATTATCAGTCTGTATAAAACCCCAAAAGAGATTTTCACAATCGCATGCTGATATTTTTGTTTGCATGTGTGTTGGGTTGGCAGTGGCGTCGGTATCGACGTACCAACAACTGTTTGCATTTATCTACCTACAAATATATTTTACGTACGGTAGCTATGTCTATATTTTATGCAATTGGAGAATCAATCCTCCAATATACATATGAAAGTGCATATATATTGTATCTATACATTTACTTATATTTATAATATTATAAATGTGTGCAATGCATACATGTCATGGTGTAGATACATTTATAATCCCCCGACAATATTTTCCAATACGTAGATCCATTAATCCCTATCGAATGTTTGTGTACGTTAATCCTTAAACCAACCATCACCCCACACACACAATTTGAGTTTGTGTGTAAGCTTATGATCAAGAGAGAACCCCAAAAATAACCCGAACCGACTCGACTGTATGAATGTATGCATGGACTAATGATGGTGACGACTTTGATATATAAACTACAGTGGAAGTCAAAATAATTGTAACATATTATATTAATTAATATTTTTGTAATTATTTTAAGCCTTTTTTTAAACTGTTTGCTTAAATACCGGGTCTTGGTTTGCAGCATATACCCGCTAAGATCAACGTATATTTTTATCGGAAAAGGCCTGAAAGAATATTCTATAAAAGATGTATGTGTTACTGAAGAAATTTTCATTCCTTAAGCTCAAATAGTTTTTCTTTAAAGTGATATTGAGTGAGTTTGTTGAAAATTGTTAAGTTTTTTCGAATTTTTGTGTATACATGAATAATACATAGAAGTATCTAAGAAACCCTTTTAATATTTCAATGAAATGATTCTTTATTAACCAGCCTTTTTTATACTGAAACAATAATTATGACTTAACTTCCCAATATTAATTCACTCTCCATTAAATTTAAAATGGCAAATTACAAAATATCACTGAAAAAAATTTGAAAAATGTCAGTAATTCCATTGTTAGTTTTGATTTTCCCAAAACCTATAAATCTTATCTGCCAACTGTAATTTTTTTATCCAACATTTTAAAAAATTAAAGACTTTCAAAAATATCTTGTTTTATTTTTGTGGCTTTACTATTAGTCAGAGTGTCAAATCTGTTAAAGCATTTAAAGCTACATAAAACTATTAAAGTTCATAAAATTTAGTGAAATTTAATATAATTTTTTTTTTTTATTTATCATTTTTTCTCTTTCTTTTTAACAATATTTTTGCTTAGATTATTGAACTATTGAACGTCTTTTATTTGTATTCAACTTTTTGAATTTTTGACTCCCTCTTATTATTATTTTTTTTTTTCATTTTTGGAGTCTGTTTTACAGGATGACAACCCTGTGCTTTGTTTTAACTGCACAGAGAACACCGGCTTAGACTGTTTTAGACAAAAAGAGGTTAAAATTATTATGTATTTAATCAGTTTTCCGACATCAGCTCTGGTTTTACGAGATAATACCCGTTAGAAAGTGACAAGAAACGTTCAGTTGAAATCTTTTCGATATCTCCTTGAGACACGTTTTGCTTATACGAAACTTAAGCATTTATATTCTGCTTAAAAGTTTATGATCCACTTTTTCATCTGCATAAATTGTCACATAAGCGCTTATATTTGAGTCGTGAATGTTACTTTCTGATGAACTTGAAGTTTAATTTAAAAAAAAATATTTTTCAAGCTTTTTTTCTTGGTAAACCACTGGGTGCAGGCAGGCGGAAATATGTTAACTTTCGATATACATAGGTATAGGTACAATAAAAGGCAAGTTATGGATTTGTGCAAGCAAAATTTCGAGATAACAATCAAACATGACATTACGATGATCAAGAACACCAAAAAGTGGATTGTAAAATGTTGTCTGTCTGTCTGTCTGTTCGCCTAAACGATCGATTTTCTTAAAACTTGCCAACACGTTTTTCTTTTGCTTCGGACTAAAAATAAAAGTACTTTGCAATACATTTTTTTTAACCAATTTTACAAAATCTTATTTTTCTCGAAAACGGTTCCAAAACTTTTCTTAAAAAAAATTCCATAAATTTAATTTTGGTAAAAGCTACCTTCGAATGGGAAACCATTACCTCCCGATGGACCATTTTTACTATTTTTGATATTCTTCAAAACTATTATTTTAAATTCGATATATTTTTTCTACAGAAGCAATGCAAATAGTTTTTCTTATTAAAGTTTTCAAAAAATTATTTTTTGGATTTTTAAAAAAATTTTAATATTTTTTTGAGAATTAAATGTAATGAAAACTAAATGGTTGATTTTTATAAAATTCGGTATTATAGGTTTTTTTTTAATACTCTGTAAAGTATTTTTTAGAAAAACAACCTTCTAAACAAATATGTTAAAAAACCGTTGAGAAAAATATTTTTTTTCTTAAACGCGCCTCCTTGGATTTTAATTAAACTTCTTCTATCTGCTAAAATTAGTTCGATAAAATAACTAAAAATTGAAGAAAAATTACAATTAGCAACTTTTAATAGTAGTTACTTCTCATAGATCGTTTTTTTTTTAATTTTTAATTTTCGCATTATTGGCTTAACAGATTTAGATAATTTGTATATACATGTGTCGAATAAGATTAAAAAATATTGAGTACCAAAATTTTCAAAAAAAAAAGTTTTGACATTTTAAAAAAAATTTCAAATTTTCATTTTGAAACCTCGATATCTCAAAAAAGGGTTGATAATTAATTTTTAAATTTTATTTCTATATGCACATAAATAAATATTAACGATTTGCATACTAAAAATTTTATTTAAAAATGTTTTAAGAATTTGATATATAAAAAATCATTTTATAAGAAAACAGCTCCAACGATTTTAAATGATTTCCTTTCATACAATTATATTCAATCAAGAATTAAGATGGCGTTCTATTTTTATTAAGAACTCTCATAGAATTTATTTTTTCTAATTTAATTATCGTATTTAATGCTTTTAAACATTTTTCTCTCACAATTTCCACGTCCTTACATTAATAATGTTCATTAATCCTCAGTTCCTTGAACATACCAGCAAATATGTACGTGCAAACCAGTCGTGCATTTTTTTCAGCAAATTTCTGTCAAAAATCTTTTATCGGCTCTAAGTCTTAATTTTATGCTTATTTCTAATTATTTTTAGAATATTTTCATAAGTCACAAATAATTTTTCTGTAAAATTCGAATAACAATAAAATTCTGCTGCAACAAAGGGAAATAGAAACCCCTTCCATATGCGATTGTTGTCTTGTCTTGGCCCAATGCCCAACCTACACGTCCTAGCTTTTCGTCATATCTTATGCAAAACACAAAACAACTACCTCAAGTTCTGACATCTCAAAAAACTAACCATCAGATTCATCAGAAAATTAACTATTGTACATATAAAAATAAATAAATAAAAAAAAATATTTCAGATATTTAAATTTCAGAATACAAATTGAACCTTTTTAAATTTTAAAAAAGTTATTTTTTTGAAAATTTTGTTATGCTTTAGTTTTTTTTGTTTTCTTTGGAATTTATGTACCTGCAAAAACTTAATTTAAAACTTTCTATGGGAGACACTAAGCTCGTGGTTGCTAAGTGTTGATTAAAGAAAAACTCACTAATTTCAGTGTAGCTACATACATAAATTTGGCAGCGCAATAACTCGTGGAGAACCAGGGCCTAGTAACTTAAAACTCTCAACCATTCTTGTGTGCGTGTTGTTGAGAAGAATGGTATACCTACCGAAATAATTTTATCAAAATTGAAGAAGCTATTTATGAGATTCTAATTAAGAGTATTTTAATTGAAGGAATGTACTGTTATTTTTTTCATGAAAGGTAGAAAGGTACATGTAATAAAATATTTTTGTTGGTTTTCCAAACATCAATTAAGAAAAAAAGATTTGTTTTTTAAATCTAAAAATTGTTTTAGTTAAAGAATTAAATTTTTTATTTTTTTTTTCTTCTTAAATATATTATTAAAATCAGTCATATTGTTTTCCAGAAAATAAGAAATTAAAAAAATTGATCTTTGAAAGCCACTGCACCTTTGGTACCTAATATATGGGAAATTTGAAAAAAAATTTTATCATATGTCAGAAAAATTCAACTAGTCCTAGAAATTGATCACCCTAGTGGGGCTATTGTAATCTAGGCTTAAGGTTTCATTAATGGGAAATTAAAAAAATTATATAATCTGAAAAATCTCTAGATTATGATAAATAGGTTTACTATTTTCTGTAATTGCACAACCACAGATTTTTTGTCTATGAATTTACACAGTTCATTTCAAGGTCAAACAAAAATTCTTGCCATTTGAAAAAGGTATGCCATTTAAAAGCTATTTTCAGTTATTGGCTAACCATACATATTTCTTAAATTAATTTTTAATTAATTAAAAAAAAAACAATCAAGATCATAGTGATTTTTGGCACACCATTTATAAAAAAATTTGTAAAAAATTAATACCACTTGAAAGGACCTAAAATCTATCTAAGTGGTAAGCTAGTTTCAGTAATTGGTCAGCCATAGATTTTTTGTTATCAAGGCTTTTATGAAATATGAAATGAATTGAAATTTGTATTCATACGCCAAAAAACGTTCGTGAAAATAGTACCAAAGAATCTAGCTGACCAGTTACTGAAAACAGCTGACCGTTTATGACCGTGTAGTTGCCTTTTAATTTTTTTTTATATAACCCAAATGAGGTGTCAAAAATATTTGTGTGACCTTGAAACGAATATTGAAATGTCATAAAAAAACTATGGCTGTTTCCCATAAAACAGGTGCCAAAAATTGAGCTCGACCTTGCGTGACCTTGATAAACTTAAAGATTACAAGTTATCTTGAGCTGACCAATTAGATGGCATTTTCTTTTTCAAATTTCCTATATATGCGATGCTAAAGGTCCAAATATTCAAATACGATACGTGTGGATCACAAGTAAAAATTTGTTATAGTAAATTGAAACTGGTACAATAGGCTATTGGTATGGTAATTTTTGCATTTAATGAAACCTTCACAAAAATGCACCCTGAACTCAAAATTTTAGCTACAACATATATTTTTTCTACCGTGTCCTTGCTATGTTATTTAAAAACTAATGGATTGTAAGTGAAATTGAACACTGTGGCCTATACGTACTATTACTTAAAACTTAAAACGGGCAATCACTGCAAATAAAAAAACTAAGCGGTTCTTATGCCATAGACTTTGAGGAACGAAACAAATGTAAAGTCAAAACTCTTACAAATGTCTGTAATGAAAACTCAGTCTTTTCTTTAGTTTGATTATATAGGTTATTCCTGCTTAATCTCTTTTGGAAGACAAAAATGCTTAAAATCAATTCTAAATTATATTTTTAAAATAAAAGTAGATGTATTAATTTTTTTTTGCGCAGACTGTTTATCCATTTAGATTTATTGAAGCACAAAATACAAAACATTATTATCCCCTGGCAATTGTGCCAATGCGCTGCCTTCTCTAAATGATAAACCATTTCCTGAATTAATCCTTAATTCTGGAATCTTTCTTTACCCGCATAAAACTAATCCTTCTTACAATACACGTGCGTATCATTAATGGCAAACGAAGCCCACAAAACAAAACAAACGCAATAAAAAAAAAAAAAATACAACAACAACGCAACACTACAGATACTTTGCTCTATAAAAGAGCTAAACCACCAATTCCAGTTTACCATGAATGTTTGTATACTATATGACGCCACTGCTTCCATTTATAAATAGATATAAGTATAGTTTGAAACTCCCAATCTTAATCCCAAAACAGAGTGATACGAAAGATATTGTATCTTTTATGAAGATTTGAGCACTTTTCACTTCGTTATTTTAGAGGGTGGTTGTTATAGTGAGTGGAAAGTTGAGATATGTGTAGGTACTTTAAATGTCGAAGAGGTGAGTAGTAGTATAGCACTTGTTGATTTTGTCACACAATTTGACGTTCCATCGAAATCATACAAAAATCTCAAAAATAGCAGATTAAATTTATAATCCTCATAGCAACCAACAAAGAGATTAATTAATTTAAATCAATATAAATTATAGAAAATAAATTAAAATTCAAAATCTATCTATAGTCAAAGAGAGTATGTATCTGTTAGTTTATAGAAATAAAAAAGTGAATATTAATGCAAATACCCCTTCATAACGCTGTTTTTTTTAATACCATCAAAGGGCAAATATCTACTAATATACACAACGAGATTTTTTAATCCCTCCTGAGTCTATAATAATAATCCGCTGGGTAGACCTCCTAGCCCTCCTATTCCTTTGCCACCCTGTTTAATCTTTCTTTAGCTCAGCTACCTCCCACTTTAAACCGTATACACCGAGTATATTGTCAGTGATGTTTGGATCAATGTATATAGGTCTGGTCTTTTTGCATTTGAATTTGCGGTTTCCTTTCATGACCAGACCATGCCTTCAGATATATCCAATTTCGTCGTCAGTCGTTTCTTTGACATAACAAGTTAACTTGGGGATACGAGTGCCCACAGTCTATATTTATGAGTGTCTCTGGTAAGTCCATCACGACAACGTCACCAAATTTGATTGGTCTTTCTTTCTTATGATGTCGTGTTCTATCAATGTTGGCTCACACCTTATACACATTGTAAAATATCCATCGTGTGTCCTCAAAATGTTTTACTTTTTTTTTGCTTCCCTTTCCTTTCGTGTTATTTTTTTTTTATGTTGCTTCTTTAAGCTTACCACTGTTGAAAGCTCTTAAATCTCTTGCTTTCGTGTCGGCTAATCCTGGAATTCGTTCTTATTCGTTCGTTGCAAGTTGGTTGGTATATTATCTTCTACTATATGTCCTCCAGCTGGACATTGGGACAGCATAAATCTGGCGTAGAAAATGTCTAGGCAACTACATACTGTGTGTGGTAAGGGTATTGGAGTGGATGTGTGTGTAAGTAGCTTCTTTTTCATGAAATAGGGTGTTGCATTTTAACTGTTTTTTTTTTTTTTTTTATTGAGTGAGGCCAAAACAATCTGTGTCAATAAGACTTTATGGCTAGAATCGCGACCTTAACAATTAAACATTTCTGGATGGGGGGGGGGGGGGAGGGTATGTAGTTTTGTTCGGGTTCACTTATCCATTGCTTATCCATATTTGTCCAAACATAAAAATAATTTGTTTTATTCAAACAAAAATGTTCAAAATTTAGTTTTTTATAGTAAACATCAAAAACGCATTAAGGTCGTTGCCATAATATCAGCAGATTAAAATGAAAATAGAAGAGGTGGTGGTCAATTAGGTTAATTTTTCTACTGGTTTTTCATTTGCATTCATGAAAAAAGAGTTTACTCAGCCCTACTATAAAAAGTTTCTATGTTATATTAAATTTTATAGCAAACTGTAAAAGAAAGAACGTATGGTGTGAGGTGGTGTTAATTGAGGTGTCCAAGTGTGTATCCAAAGATAATTTATGTCTCTTACTTCTGAAAATAAGTCAACATTTACTTTTTATAGCAACTACCAAAAATAGAACAAAACTCTTCCAGGGCCCTCAAATTTGGTAAAATTAGTTTGAGTAGACGGTCAGTCGACAGACGAATAACGAACCCAACTAGTTTTATTGCTCTTAACACTAAATTGTAATTGTTTATTCGTGCTATAATTTTCATATTGGTATTATAATTTTTTCAACTGATGGTGCATGTTCAATTTTTTTTTCAGCTGCATGAAAAAACGAACTCATTTTGCTTCGGAAACCCTGGAAATGGTTTATGTTTGTTAAAAAGTTGCTATGAAAATGCTCATAATTATTCTTAATAATCAATTTTTTTTCTTCTGCATGAAAAATGAATTCACTTGGCTCCTAGCAACTTAAAAAGGTAATAAAGAAACCCCTTCTGAAAAAGGTTTATCTTTTTTATGAAGTTGCTATAATTTTTTTTAACATGTTTCTAACTGAAGATGGATTCATAATGGACAGGGGAGCCTATTTTTTGCAGTTCAAGCCAACCTTTCAATATGGGGAAAAAGACTTTAAATACGGTTTCGCTATACTTCCCCTAAAGAATTTATAAAAAATGAATAAAAATATATTTTCAAACTAAGATAAAAGCATGGTTAATTCTGAAACACCCTCTTGCTATATACACTTACATTCCGTTATAAAGAAAACATTCAACAAGGAAGAATTTCACTTGACTCACACGATAGAAGGTAGGATGAGCAAGACGGGTGGAGTGTGTATGTTAGCTGTGAGTCTATGTATTTTGGGGTTTGCACTGGATTAGTCCCTACAACTCGTAGATACCTATAGCTTTGCGTGAATATGTCGGTTGTGGATATAAAGATATGCCGGGTTATTGAGGATGTAAGGAGGGTGACAAATTAGCAGTTAATCCCTTTAAATTGAATATCACCCAACTGATGTTTTGTGTTCGTGAAGCATATAGACAAAAAAAAAAAAAAAAAAAATAGGCAATCGGGTGGAATGGGAAAAAGGCTGTTTATTGAGTGACAATTTGATTTTTATATGCGGGAGATCTATACATGAAAATAATTTTTTTTTGGGGACGATTAAGAAGTGTACATATAAGATTGTTCTAATAAATGATGTTTCCATTAGGTATGATTATCCAGAAAGCCTTTTGGTTTCGAATACAATTTAACCAATTCCATTGGCATTTTTTTTCTATTTTTTATAGAAAACTTCATTACGTTTTACTTACTTTTACTTATGAAGCTTGGAATGTATATACCTATGTATTTTTAAATTTTCTTTCAGAATTTTTTAAGCAATCCATTATTCCGATAGACAATTTTGGCCAGTAAAATAATTTCCCAAAATAAAAATGAAATAACTCTCCAAGTTGGAGAGTTTATGCATTTTGAAATAAGACTTTAAAACCTAGTACATACTTCTTCGTTAAGTGAACAATCGCCCGTGGAAAAAGTGATTTTTTGACATTTCTCACTAGACTTGCGAATGCGTTGTGAATGTTTGATATTTAAAACTACCATTCCTCAAATGACTAGTAATCGAATTATCAACTATTCACCAAGAGTTTCCGTACATTTTTCACGGGAATTGCTCGTAAATAAAAATATTCTCCACACAGCATCACGAGCACGTTCAAGGGTGAATACAAATGTATTTTATTATGGATTTACTACAAGATTCACAAGTATATACTAAGCTTAAGGTCGAAGATGAAATAAATTATCCCTTAAGCGCACGAAATAAGTCCTTAAACCAAAAGTGAAACTAGCCCTATAAAAATTAAATAAGTCCCCAAAAAAACATGGAATAAATCCTCAATTTTGGAGAGTTCTTTCATTTGAAAAAAAATCAAATTTTGTGGAGTTAACCTATTTCATGTCAGGTTTGGTAAGTTATTTGACGGACCTGAAAATTTAATTTTCTACAAAAGCTAAACTATATTATGGAATTGATTATAGTTTTCGAGTTTATCATTCACTAAAATAAACTCAATGGTTAAATAAGTAGTAATTTTGTGGATTAAGCATTCTTATAGGTCCCTGAATTTATTAAGAAAACTTTATGTAAACTCAAGTCCTACTATAATTGCATTTCCTTCATAAATTCAAATAATTTATTATTTAAACAAAAAAAAATAAAATTCACTTATTCCGTAATCGAATTCGTAATCGCTTTATTTTATATGATTGCAAATAATATTATGACTTCATCACCTATTTATTCGAGTGCCACTCACTCATTCACTGCAGCTCACAAGAGGGTAATAAAAATTAATTCTATTAAATTTTGATTTACAAAATATATATATGTACATATTTTTGTATGTGCATGGCAATAAAAATCCCTTGAACACTCTAGAGAGAGTTAATAAAATAAATACAATAAGCATACTAAACTATAAAAATCTATATCACCTGAATTGTTGCACTGTTCAAAAGCAATTCATATATAAGAAAAAAACAATTATATATCTAAGCTTGAAGTTTTATCTGCGATTTGTGAACCACTTGAAGCTTAATACTCTCGAAAAATTCTATATTTATATCTGATTAAACAAAAAAAAAAAGAAATCGAATAGTTTCAAGGATTTTTGATGAGCGTAATAAATATCGGTGGATAAGCAAAGCGCATTGTTCAAGTTGCCCCTATATGCAACTTCAACATTGCCTTCTTAAGAGCTTATAGATATACATAGGTAGTTAGATAGAAATAGCGTTTACATCAAGCTTGAAACTATTTTGTTTCTTTTGAAGAGCAGCGGGGATAAGCGCAAGTTAACCGAAAGTTGTGCAATGTAAATAATGTTTTTGCAAATTGAAATAGATAAGCGTGCTATTCGAATAGTTAAGTAAGCCTTGTAGAGCTAATACCGCGAGTGGGTTATGTTAAAGATATCTCGTTTAAGGAGTCTTAATAATTTATAAGGTTTGTTTGCTTATACTTGAAGAATAAATAACCTCTATATAGTTATACACAAAAAATGCATTTATTTTTCAAAACTCGTAATGAACTCAGGACTCATTGATTGAAATTATCTTTCAGATAAAAACTAGTACTGTAAAATTAGGTATTTTAAACTTGAAACCATTCAAACCTTGTAAGTTTACATTTGCATTTTCTTTGTTCCATTTTTTCCTTAAATAATTTTTAATGTTATTGTTTGCACCTCTTGGAATGCAAATTTATTTGACTGATCTCTTTAATAGAGAGATTGCTTCTCAAGCCACACTTCACGAATGTATAGAATGATTAACCAAGATCCATGTTTTCTTTCCATTCGGATTTTTTTTAAATCAAATTAGGTTTATGTATACGGTACATAACTGTGTACACTGAAAATACACATCGCTTAGATTTTTGCACATATTATCTACATTTGTACTGAATACATGTTAAAATTTGTACTGAATACATAAATCGAACAGTTGTGCAGGGTATCAAATACAGAATCATGATACAAAAAGCAGTTTATTAAGGTCATAATGGATCCTATATATTCAGTGCATAATAATGTAATGAGTACAGAAAACTGTACCCATCAAAATGAATTGTTAATAATTTTATATTTTCGGTACTGTTCTTAGAACACAATACATATTTGTAGGTTGTTTCTATTTAAACTAAGACCTGTTGTGCAGCTGGTTTTGTCCCTTAAATTTGGTATCTTAATGATGCGAAACGAAATTTTAAGTTCATCCTTAAGACAATGAAATTTTTAGGGAAAATTATTTAATATAATCTTTTAGGCAAAGAGTTTTACTAAGAATTTGCTTCATTCTAGGAAACATTTTTATTTTATATATTTACTGAAAAACTGAATTTCACTTACTTTAAAGTCCAAAATCAAAAATCCTAATTGAACCCGTTTAAATTTAAATACTTAGTTATTGGAAAAACACAAAAATTATTGTCTTCTTGAAGATGGAGGGTTTTGCCTATAACCCCAAAAATTTGATTTGTAATGAAATTATTAACCCAAATACAAATCATTCAAAAAATGTTACCCATTGACTTAAGAAATTTTAAATAATTTTTTGACTGAAATCACTACACCAGGAACCTGAAAAGTAACGTTCTGAAAACTTTTAAGTAAAATTCCGAATGAATTTTTAATTGTCTTTGAAATGAGTTTGCAAAGTTTGACTTATTTGATTAAAACAAATGCATTTTTCAGAACCATTTTCTTTAATATTTTTCGGTTCTTTGGGTTATATCTTTGGTTGGTGGATATTTATATTATTTGTATTCACTAGACGTGATAAATGTTCTTTAAAATGATTTTGTAAATATTGAAGTATTACTTGCTCTTAATAAAAACTGTCTAATATTTTGTCTTTAAGATGGTGGTTTTAAAATGTTTTTGTCAGCATAACAATAACTTTTAATGCAGCTAGTTCATAGCTAAATGTATTGCTTACATGTCATATGTGTTCACTACACGTTTCATCACGTAGAACGGTTACTAAACCCATAATATTCACATGTATTGAGGTAATTTTTAACCGGGTTTCGTATGGAATATAAAGTGAAATGTAACCAGTACAAAACTTCAAGTGTACTCAGTAAAAGGATGGAACTGAAAGACTGAAATAGGTATTTAATAAATTTATATTTTTGGGCTTTTGAAATTGAAAGGAAAAAATTTGTAAGTTGTTAATAGAAATAAAAAACTCAGAATTTTTTTTATTTGTTAAATCAAATAATCGACGCATTGGGGTTGGGGTCAGAATCCCGAGAACCAAAATCTCGAAAACAATTAGTCTCGGAAATCCAGAGTCCTGAAAACCCATAATCCCGAAAACCCAAAATCTTGAAAACCCAGCATCCCCAAAACCTAATATCCCGAAAACCCAGAATCCCGAAAACACAAAATCTCGAACTTTGATTTCGATTACATTTCGTTGTACTGATAGATACTAGTACAGATTATACTTTTATTCCAACCCATGCTTCCCGGCTTTGTTTCTTATTTAGTTTTTATTTTGAATGCAATAACTTTAAAATTAAGTACCTACTATTTGATTTTAATTCTATAAGGGCTGATCTACACTATTTTTCCCGATACCAATACGCTATGCTACATTAAAACATTTTTACACAAGAAATTCTAAACAGAGTGAATGCAAATCAGATATCGATGGTTTGAATTTACTCATTGTTTTCTGTCTTAAAATACTTTATTACATCGACAATTTATCGATAAGAAAACTTTAAAGTGAATTTGGCTCAGAAAAGTCGCAGTAACTTTTTTTTCTTCAAATTTTGTATATTTTTATAAGCTACTCGTTTTTTTTTCAAATATAGTTTCACGATTTAAGCCTTTCTGAATTTTGGGCCTTCGTTATTGCGTGTTTTTAGAATTTTGGGTTCTCGGGATTGTGGATTTTTTTGGCTTTCGGGATTCTGGATTTTTGGAATAATTGGTCTTAAGTTTATATTCCTTTGATTAATGTGGCTAAAATTTTTTTTTTTTCACAATCTTTAAATATTTTTAATATTTTAATTATTAATAAGCTAATTTTGCTTTGTTGTAATTTTATTTTATTTTATTTTATTTTATTTTATTTACTTTCCCCAACATTTCTCTTTATTTTTTTTTTGTTTTTTAATTAAAGCAAATGTCAACTTATTTTTGTTTTCTTTATTTCATAAATAATAATGTAAGATGTCTACCCAAATGCAACCTCATTAAAGCCAAACAATACAAAAATATTAAATCTGTAACCAAAGAGTATTACAAATTATAACAAATATAGACAGAAGAGAAACTTTAACCAAGATTATTTTAACCACTATTAAGGATGTGGCAAATCGTTATTGTAGATTCCTTCAAACGAGCTTATCCTATTTTAATTAGAGGAATAAGGAGTATTTCTCTATATAAAGTTCAGCCAGTTGAGAGCAAAACACAATCAGAGAAACATCCTAAATATTGAAATGAAGATGGGTTGAGTTGAAACATAATACAATCCGGAATGTGTCTTTTCTTCTTGTCGATGTCGATGTCGATGTCTTCTTGCTAAAGGGATTAGATGATGATGTAATTTTAAATCTATATTATATAAATAGATAAACATAAACACAATCAGATACACACAGTTTATAGTCGTTGGTATAAAATAAAAATTGAAAAAATATACAAAGTCACTTTTAACACCTTAATAATTATTATTGCTTTGTGTATAGTTTTGTTAAGATTTTGACATTTTCAAATACATAAGTTAATAAGTTTATTTTAAATCCTGTAAAATATGTAGCTACATGTGCTTAGATGGAGGTTAAAATCTTTCTATTTTTATAGACGTTATGCCTTATTAATAAAGAATATATATAAAATGTATGCATACCAAGAGATTTAGAACAATTAACAACTGCAATGTTTGAAAATAATAATCACACAGACATTTTAGATTTCAGTTCCTACCATAATATTGTGGTGCATAGAGAAAGACGAATCCTAAAATAATATTATGTAGGTAGCAATAGAGAGGGCGACAGAAGGGGACAAGTTAAAGATTACCAATTTGGTTATAATCTTAAATATGAAATTAGTCTACTGGGGCAGAAGAAGTTGTAGCATAATAGTCTACATGATTTGCTTTATTCCAACTTTTCTTTTTGAGTTTAAAACCAAAGACTTAGCTTTGAATTGGGTTTTTTAATCTTACAGTTTACATATGTAAACAGATTTTGGTTGCACAATCTTTTTTGAATACCTTTGTGGGAAGAAAGTTTAATAGCAACTCCAGTCGAATAATGTTGAGTCACAAAAAATTATCAAATGTTGACTTATTATGTGTTTTAAGTGAGCATAAAGAAAGATGCAAATACTTAAAAAATGCAAACTTAAATTCATTAAACGTAGACAGCTAGCTATCAAAGCCAAATTTTGTATCTCCTAATACAAATTTACTGGAATTGGAAACCCCATTTTTGGGCTCTGCGATCTTAGCACTTTATAGCTATATGAGATGTTCGCAAAAATAAGCATTTCATCTTATTATTATCCGTCAGTTATTGGTTTAAAAAGATCATCTAGTCGTAGAAATAGGTTGGCCAAAGAAAACTTGCAATCAAGGATTAAAATTTCAGAAGGTTTCGCAAATTCACGCCTAATTTTTGGCACCTCTGGAATATTCACAAAACAATAGAAAGATCACTTGATCCTAAAGTAAAAGATCAACTAGTTTCAGAAATAGGTCATAAGATTTCGTAAGAATTGATTATAAGAGGTCAGCTGGTTTCAGAAATTGGTCAGGCATAGATAATTTCTACTGTGAACTTGAAAAAAACTTTGGAAATTCGTAAAAAAAAATATGAATCATCAATTCCTGCAACTAAATGAGCTTTTATGTTGATTAAATGGCCTTTTAAAGTGTATACTTTTTTTTTGTGAATATCCTAGAAATTAGAAGATACAAACTGCGTGTGGCTTTGAGAAAGCTGATAAATTTCTAGGATTAACTGACTTGTTTTGACCAATAATTACTGACCAACTACTGATCAATAAGATGATAGTTTCACCTTACAGTACTTAAAATGTATAAATATTTTTTTTCAAATCACCTGATTTGGTGAACTTTCTTCTGCTGAAAATTGGTTAGATTTATTATTGTCAAAAATCGAACCTTTCTTACGCAATTTTTTTGAAATTAAATGGAATTCAATGCATTTTATTTGCAGGCACCCCAACACGTCAAGTTAAATTTTCGGTACATCGGAACTCTTGGCATTAAAATGTCCTTCTCTTTAAACTATCATTTGAATAAAAAGATGTCTTTCAGGACGTTGTTAATAAGTTTCCTCTACTTCAACTTAGAGCCTATTTCCCCAACATCAAATTACAAGCATCACTAGTACGAAGACATTTCTTTTCATCAAAATTGCGTTTCACAAATATAAGATAAGATAATAATGAAGAACTTTTGAAAACAAGTGTTGCTACTGTTTCCACCATGTTTTGTTTTTTCTTTTAAATTTAAAGTCTTTTTCATTAAATTGTAGTTTTTTTTGGGTTAAGTTTGTTTTTCAGTTCTCTGACTGATGCTGTGTCATCCAACTATAGAGAAATATTTCTTTCACCATGACTAAACTAAACTAAACGAAAACGCTTGCACTCTAACAAAATTACATACGTAACCGTCATCAATTTAATTTAATTCAATTCAATTCAATTCAATTCAATTCAATTCAATTCAATTCAATTCAATTCAATTCAATTTAATTCAATATAATTCAATTCAATTCAATTAAATTCAATTCAATTCATTTCAATTCAATTCAATTTAATTCGATTCAATTCAATTCAATTGAATATAATTCAATTCAATATAATTCAATTCAATTCACTTTAATTCAATTTAATTCATTTCAATTCAATTCAATTCAATTTAATTCGATTCAATTCAATTCAATTCAATGCAATTCAAGGCAACTCAATTAAATTCAATTCTTTTCAATTCAATTTTAATTTAATTTTATTTAATATGATTCAATTCAATTCAATTCAATTCAATTCAATAATTGAATTTAATTCAATTCAATTCAATTCCAATCATTTTCATTTAATTCAATACAACAAAGAAACTGGGATAGTCACACAAATCGACCTACAAATCGAGACAGAAGTTATAAGAAGCAGTGCCGCAGTGAAGTGCTTGGGCTTAAGGCTCAACAAAAAGCCAAGATACTGGCAAACAAAAAGGCAATAGCAGAAACAACCTAAAAAACAACTGCAACACTGAGTAGACTGATGGCAAATGAAGGTGTCCCAACGACCAGTAAGCGAAAGTTCCTGCTGACAAAAAACGATTTCCATCTTTCTGTACGGCAGCGAAATCTATGCAGACGCTTTTAAACAAGAGAAAACTGGAAACAGATGGTGGTTGTGCGAAGATGTTGAGCTCTACGTGTTGCTATCTCTAACTGAACGGTTTGGAAAGCAGCTGTTGCAGGAGTAACTCCCATTGACCTCCTAGTGACAGAATGGAGGTCCCGTCTATCACAAATAAATAAGGCAAAAATGGGAATGGAAGTGGCACCCGAGGAGGCTTAGTAGTTCACGAAAAACAGAAGTGGCAAGTGCGTTGCAGCTCGGAAAACAAAGGACGATGGACAGCGAGGCTAACTAAGAATCTGAGTGGAACGATCGGAAACACGATTAACTACTATGTCACCCAGTTACTCATCGGAAAGGGATATTTCAATATCTTCTTTAACAAAACTGGTAAAACAAACACACCAGCCTGCCAGTACGGAGAAAGTCGCTAGAAGATGACGTGAACCATACCTTCTTCACTTGGAGCAGGTAGAAAAGCTTTCGAAAAGACCTGCAGATATAAATTTTCACAATCAAACCGGTTAAAATGGTAGAGAAGATGATCGGGAAACAGTTAAAAAATCCGAAGATTGATCCCGTAAGGGAAACATGACAACTCGCCTGTAGTAATGCAAAGAGCGGTCCCAAAAAAAATTTTTGTAGAGTTGTAGTCGGTATATTAAAGCTGAAAGAGTCTGAAATACGGAAATGGTCAACTGGTCATCGCCGAAAAGGCCTCCTTATGGTGCATAAAGCATTTTTTCGCTTTCCTTAAAGGAAAAGAAAAGAAAGTGTAGTTACTGCATACATAAATTTATATTCAAAAGTAAAAACTGTTAATTTCCCCAAAGCAGAATCCTTCGAAATTATGTATATGTAATTATGTTTGCAAAAATTAATTCTTCAAAATTAATCAGACACATATCTTTAAAAATCTCAACTTCTATCCCTAAAACACATAGTTACACACTTTACACTAACTACACATTCTTTGCAGCACACAAAAAAAAAAAAAAAAACAAAAACAATCCTTTTCTTAATATTTCATATTTTCAGTAATTATTTTCTTGCATAATCCTTTATCAAAACCCCCCAGAAAGGCTTAAGATATGAGTGACGAAATATCCTAGAAAATCTGAAGTGGCCAATCCCGGAGAAAAATTAAATCAGATTCCCATTGATAAGGGTCATTTTCTTACATCCTTAGGTATACTTCCTTCCTTACTTCTTTCCTTCCTAACTTAGTTTTTCTCCTTTCCTACCATCTGTGTAGTAGCTTTAGTCTTTTGGAAGAATAACAACGAAAAGCCCTAAGTAGCTGGCTGCTGCCTTAACACATGTACACATAGTAATTTTTGAGATACCACACTATTTTAATCATCATGTTTCTTGTGGATTTTCAAGGAACACAACCATTCAACTCACGAACGACTATAGAGTGTGGAGTGGAGCATGTTTAAAAAGGCTCCCAAGAAAACTATCCGTCTTCCGGTCAAAGAAGTTATTCTCTTAAGCTCTGGTGCCTCTTTTTCCCTTCTTAAATTATACTACCTACCTATACCTACATAGCAATCCTTTTTCTAGAGTTGTCTTGTGTGTGTTTGTGTTGCACAACATGAATTGGGTAATTGGTAAAGGATATATAGGTATGTTATTATTTATAAGGTCCACCAGGTGAACCAAAAACTGGACTTAATTCCACACTTGAGATTTTCTTAACTTGTTTAAGCTCTCTAACATTCCTATCGGTTTAGTCGGAACTCTCCTTAAAGAATCCCTGATGCGGATGGTGTTTTCATGTTTCTCACAGTGTATCCTCTGTCTTGTGTGTGTTTGTGGGTATTACCAGTGTTTGGGATTTTCCTATATCTTCTGTGCGTAACTATGTGTAGGTATGTATACTCTTTGAAAAACAAATTCTTAGCAAAGCTTAGAAAACACTTGCCAACAAAGATGTAGGTAAAGTATCAAGCGACGAAGAAAGTATGCAACATCCCTTTACACTCCAATAAACCCACCCTCACCCCTAACCCCATCCTCTCTCATTCAAAGCCCAAAAAATCTTCATCTTGTTCTTTCCATCTTATACGAGAAATTAAACAGAAGAAGAAGGATTTGCTGTAGGTACATGTAGAGATATAGTCAAGCCTTAGATGAGGGTCATCTTTTCGGGTCTATGTTATGGGCTCTATATATATAGTTGTTGTTGGCTCTGGTGTTCCATCAGTTAAATCCTTCTTAATAGATAATTCTCATTGGAATATTATGGAAAATTAATGATTGCCCAGTTTTGTGAATTGAGCTCGAGTGGTGTTGTAGATTTTTTAGCATACACATATTAAAGACCCATAGTATGATTAGCATTATTGTTTTCTCAATCAGAATCATCATTTACATCAACCCCATTCAAGAACCCTGGGACAAAATGCACTCACACTTTCAATATACATATTATAACATATCAATCTTGAAATTATTTTACATGATAGTGATGGGGCGAGACTTAAACCCTTTTGGGTTAAGGTTCGCTGCCGATGCGTATTGAACTGGACTAAGAAAGATAAGTTGCTACTTAGTTATTCGTAAAATGATAATTATTTTGGAGAAGGGTATTAAGTCCTACTTCTCTTGGTATTTAGAAGAATTTTCTTCTAATCGCACATCGGTCAACTGACCATTTTTGATAAAATATACAAATCTTACAGAGAGAAGCATTTGGGATGTGTGTGTGTGTGTGTGGATGATTTAATCCGGAAATGAGAAGCTATCGCATGTGCTTCTTATGTAATCAAGTTCCATAAGTGATATATTATCAATTTGATATAGTCTTATTAGGGTTATGGAACGTTTATATGCCCCAAAAGAAACATTTAACAGAAGAAAAAGTTTCCAAATTTTCACTTTGAGGTTATTGAATTTACTAAAGGAAATTGTCAAATTAATTTCTCTTGGCATTTTTAACAATTTTGATAACCTAGCAATGCAAGATAATTGAAGAAGAAATACTATATGCTCTTGGGTTTGACAGCGTTTAAGACTAATTTCAGAAATTGCGTCTATTTATAAAATAAAATTCGTTCCTTAACTCATTAAAAAAAAAAAACGTGAGATCAGGCCATTTGTTGCAAAATCCATTAGGTGCATTTTACGATAAGAGAATGACTGCCTGTGCGTCTGTCTGTTTGGCTTCAGCCTCTTATCAGCTTTAGATCGATTTTCCCTTAAACTTAGTACGTAGTTGTTTTTAATAATTCCCTTACATGTTTTTTTTTTTATATTTTTTAGAACAAAAAAATGTTCATATTAATTTTTTTTTGCAATTTAAAAAAATTTAATTTTTCTCAAAAACGCTGAACTAAATTTAAAAAAAAAAGAAATTTAATAATTTTAAAGGGATTTTCAACAGGGACGCTACAAAAGTAGAGCGACAGGGACAACAAACGACGCCATATTTCTTGCCGCTCTTTTGACATTTCTCTTCAATAAGGTTTGCCATTTCATGATGGAAAGATTTACGAGCCAACAATGAGTCGAAATTATTAAAAAAAATTACTACCGAAATTCGGAGTCAGTGGCCTCAAAGTTAAGAGCGAATTTATGGTCGTCATAATCGTCCTAGCAGATCAACAATTGAGCGTCTAGTGGAAAAATTTGAATCCACAGGCACAATACAAAATTTTCCCGTGCCAGTGAGACAAAAAAGTGCCCGTAATATCGAGAATATTGCTGCCACTGAGGCTTCAGTTGCAGAAAGCCCAAATGTGTCTCTCACACGTCGTTCTCAAGCGTTCGGCATCTCTGTGACGTCGTTGTGGCGAATTTTGCGAAAAGATCTTGGCCTACATCCTTACAAAATTAAATTGACGCAAGAACTGAAGCCCGCTTAACCACCAGAAGCGTCGTATGTTCGTGAATTGGGCTGAGCAACAACTTGAAAATGATTCGGAATTTCATCGAAAAATCATCTTCAGCGATTAGGCTCATTTCTGGCTGAATGGCTTCGTCAATAAACAAAATATGCGGCATTGGTCAGGCATCAATCCACACCTACTCCATGAGTCATCATCGCATCCCGAAAAAATTACGGTTTGGTGTGGTTTATGGGCCAGCGGCGTCATTGGGCCGCATTTCTGTGATGATCGGAATCGCTACCGTTCAATGATAACCGAATATTTTTGGCCCCAATTGGATGATATGGACTTGGAGGACATGTGGTTCCAACAGGATGGCGCCACAAGCCACATGCCACACAGCGAATATCACAATCAATTTATTGGAAACCAAGTTTGGAGAAAGTATTATCTTACGAAATGGTCCAGGCGCTTGGCCGCCTCTGTCGTGCGATTTGACGCCGTTAGACTATTTCCTGTGGGGCTACGTCAAATCTATGGTCTATGCCAACAATTCAGCGACGATTGATGAACTTCGTACGAATATCGAACGTGAAATTGCAGCAGTATCGGCCGATTTATGCTTGAAAACCGTCGAAAATGGGGTTCAGCGTCTGGACTTCTGCAAGCGTGCCCGTGGTGACCATGCAAAAGAAATTGAGTTCCATACATAATGGCATCGAACGTACTTTCACAATAATAAAGAATTTCATTAATATCCAAAACCGTTTTTGTTTTATTTAAAAAAAACTTTTGTAGCGCTTTTATTGAAAAACCCGATAATTTATTTTTAGGTGAACTTTTTTTTTTTTAATGATTAATCATAATTTTTTGAAAAAAAAAAAAAATCGCCCCTAAATAAAATATAATATGTATAAAAATGAATTATTAGTCAGACCAAAACTTTTGTATTTACTTGTAATGACCAACCAGGATAATTTTGGCGGTCCTTAAAATTTGAATACTATAAAAATTGTACATATTTTTGTACCAATTAAATTTTCAATAAAAAAAACTTTGGTTTAATACTTTCAAATCACAACGAAATGATATTGCTGACTCTAACTCCTGGCACCCGGGGCGCCCACCCCCTTCATCCCCCCCCTCCTAGCTACAGCACTGTGTGTAGGTGTACCAATATTTTCGAAAAGAATTTTTTGAATACTATAAATCATTTTTTTTTTCAAAAGTTTTCAAAACGCATTATTTCGAAAACAAATAAATCGATTTTTTTTAAATTCGGTACTTATGTATATACATATTTGTCACACCCTTAAAATATTTTTTAAAAAATTTATATTCTTATAAAAAAATAACGGTATCGTCAATTTCAATAAAAACCATTTGAGAAATCAGATATTCTTTCCTTTTTTTTTCTTTCAAAAACTTTTAAAAAGATTTTGATAAAACTATTTATGTGTTCTAAAATTAGAGCAGTTTTCTATTAAGTGCAAAATGCATGTCTGGGTCGTACGTACTTCCTCTTATGTTTAAAAAAAATTGTTGGTATGGAAATTATAAGAGAAAAGTGTTTTAAATCATGAAATACTGTCGTTTAATAATTTAAAACAATCTC
The DNA here is from genome assembly GCA_946251815.1 of Dasysyrphus albostriatus. Lineage (NCBI taxonomy): Eukaryota > Metazoa > Arthropoda > Insecta > Diptera > Syrphidae > Dasysyrphus > Dasysyrphus albostriatus. Next base: position 28,065,620 of record OX276337.1, on the reverse strand, counting down.
TTTTAAAGTTTGAGATGAAAAAAAGCACATCGTCCTAATTTTTGATGGAATATGATTGTATGGCAATCAAATTTTTGAATCGTTCGAGCGGTTTTTTTGTTTACATCTATCAAATTGTTAAAATATTTATGGAAGACAACTTTTGGTATGCAAATCTTTAATATTTTTATTAATTGCGTATATGCAAAAATAAACTAACAAAAAAAATTGTCAATCCGTTTTTGTGATATCGAGTTTTAAAAAAATTGAAATTTTTTTTTTTTAATTCGAGAACTTTTTTTGAAAATTTTGATATGCAGATTTTTTAATTTTACTTGAAATTTGTATATACAAAATATTTTTCTTAGTGGTTTATTAACATTTGAATGGAAGACAACGTTATTTTTTTATATAAGTAAAATTTATTTTAAAAACACTTTAATAATTGTAAAAAAAAAAATTAAATAATACTGCTTGGAAACTTCTGCATGAAAGAAACTATTGAAATTTGAATTGCCGTTCTGAAGAAAACAGGAAATAAAAAAATTGTTTCTTGAATAAACATTTTTCAGAAAAAATTTTTTTCTCATTTTTATTCTAAAAAAAATCGGAGCCGTTTTTGAGAAACATAACATTTTGTATAATTTCTAAAAAAAAAACAGGGCAGGTACTGTTACTTTTGGTTTCGACTAAGTATACATAATATTAGGTATCAAATCTTAAAAAAAAAATTTTAATTTAAAAAACCAAAAATTCAAAATAGTTTTTCGATATTTCAAAATTGGTTTGTCAATTTTTTGGGAAATTTTAATTTTTATCTGCATTATAATACAAAATTAAAATGTGCATACCAAAATAGTTCCTTAAAATTATTTTGAATATTTTAAAGAGTTTTAAAAGAGTTTTTTTTTTAGCAATTTAAAGAACAATTCCATGTATAAAGCCTTAAAAATGATTTTAAGCTAACATTTTGATGTAATCATATTTATCGTTACATTATTGCAATTTTATAAACAAAAATGTGTACAATTTGTATTAATTTATTTGTATCTAATTCAATGAAAAAATAAAAAAAAATAACAGTATTATATGTTATGGAAATCGGCTTTAAAAGAAAATATAATTAGATACCAATGAATAAATAGACACAAAGAAATAAAGGTTAAAAAAAAAAAAAAAAGAGGCTTTTTTTTTAATTCAGACGTGTAAAGTGTTAATGAGAGGTTTCTTGGAAATGTACTTATAATATCCGCAGCATAAGGCATTTAACCATGTTTAACTTAAAAAAATCCAACCCCTTTCTGTCTGATATATTTATGTATTTGTTGCATATTTTTCCAATATGTTAACATAAACAGTGATTAAGTATAGGTTTCTGTATGAAAAGCGCATACATACTCAATTCATATTGAAATTAATTTTACGTTCATTCTTAGGACCTCTATGTATCTATATAATTGTATGGGTTTGTACCTATTGCAAAAAGAAGATTAAGTATATATTTTGTTATTATGACAATATTTTATTTAATCGGATTCTTTTCCGGTTTAACCTTTAAATACCTTCCTAACATAACAAGCTTAATTATAACTGAATAAATTTGGTAGCGCAACAGCTCGTGTAGAACTAGGCCATAGTGGCTTACAACTCTCAACCATTCCCTTGTGCATGTTTATGGGGTGCAGGAACGGAGGGGACCTACAATTTTTTGCCGAATCTGAACGGCTTAATTGGAAGCACTTGTTCATGAAAAGTATAATATTGAGGGATTTGTCAGTTCCTCACAAGAGGCAGTAGCTCGGAAAAAACATTTCTGTTTTTAGGTGGCACCGGCTGGGAATTGAACCCAGATATTTGGCATGACAGTCCAACGCACTAACCATTTTGCCACGAGGTACTACCTTAATGACAACTATTCATTCTAAAAATTATTTTTTAAAGCTAAATCTTCTTCTTGGCTGATTTATTCTAGTAGTATATAGAATTTGTTTTATAAAAAAAGACCATCTTATAAAAATTATTTTTATTTAAAGATTCTTACTAACACTGTAATATTTGTTAAAAAAAAGTTCTTAAATCCATTTTAAATGTGATTTAGTAACATATTTGGTTTATATTTGGAACTTTGTTTCAAAAAAAAAATTCTTCTGAAGCCCAAAATAAGACTTTAAGGTCCTGTTTTTCAGTGCGAGATCATCCTAGTCTCGGGATTATACCTGAGTTAACTCCAAAAACTTATTTTTCAATTTAAGTTATCTCCGAGTTAAGTCACCTACTTTGGTGAGTTAACTCAGAACTCAGGGACTAAATTGAGTGCCTTTGCAGTTGTGGCGCCATCTCAATTTCGATAGTAACGGGTGATTTTTTAGCTGGTTTGGTTTTGGAAACACTGGTTTTGACAGCTGACGTGTGTTTAGTACCTTGTGTCACTGTCAAACAGCTTCAGTTTGGTTTGCAATGTAACCATGGATCGTCTTACAAATGAACAACGCTTGCAAATTATTGAATTTTACTATCAAAATTCGTGCTCGGTTCGAAATGTTCATCGCGCGCTGCTTCCATTTTATGGTCGGCATTCTCGACCTTCTGAGCAGTCTATTCGGAAGATTGTGACCAAATTTCGCACCAAATTTACTTTGTTGGACATTAAACCACCAACACGTTTACGTACTGTGCGTAGTGAAGAAAATATTGCGGCCGTAACAGCTAGTGTGTCAGAAGACCGCGAAATGTCGATTCGGCGCCGTTCCCAGCAGTTAGGCCTTTGTTACAGCACTACGTGGAAAATTTTGCGGAAGGATTTGGGCGTAAAGCCTTTAAAGATACAGCTGGTGCAAGAACTAAAGCCAGCCGACCTACCACAACGCCGAATTTTTGGTGAATGGGCTCTTGGAAAGCTGGCCGAGGATCCGCTTTTTTATCGAAAAATTGTGTTCAGCGATGAGGCTCATTTTTGGTTGAATGGGTACGTAAATAAGCATAATTGCCGCATTTGGAGTGAAGATCAGCCAGAAGCATTGCAACAGCTACCAATGCATCCCGAAAAAGCCACTGTTTGGTGCGGTTTATGGGCCGGCGGCATTATTGGGCCATATTTCTTCAAAGATGATGTGAATCGCAGCGTTACTGTCAATGGTGAACGCTACCGAGCGATGATAACAAACTTTTTTTTGCCCGAAATGGAAGTTCTTGACTTGCATGATATGTGGTTTCAACAAGACGGTGCCACATGCCACACGGCACGCGAAACAATGGCGCAATTGCGAGGCGAGTTTGGTGAACAGTTAATTTCACGTTTCGGGCCGGTCAATTGGCCGCCTAGATCGTGCGATTTGACACCATTAGATTATTTTTTGTGGGGGTATGTCAAGGCTAATGTCTATAGGGACAAGCCCGCTTCGATTGACGCACTGGAAGCCAACATCCATGCATTCATTCGTGAGATACCGGCCGATATGTGTGAAAGAGTATGCCAAAATTGGACTCAGCGGATGGGCTACCTGAGACACAGCCGCGGTCAACATTTGCATGAAATTATCTTTAAACATTAAATTGCAAGGTTCAAACTATCGATTCAAATAAATATTTCATTAATTTTTTCGAATTTTTTGTGTTTTTTTTTTAAGTTCTAAACCTCTTAAAAAATCACCCGTTAAAAGTGATTGTCAGTGCAATTCTGTTGACTGCTGTGGCCCCATCTCTATTCTCATTCGTGAATGGCTTAGATGGGTGATATCCATAGTGTCGCACATCGATGGCGCTAGATTTTCGACAGCTGAAAGATAAAGTTAATCCTCAACTGAAAAATTGTTTCTGAGTTAACTCGGGGTTAATTTATTTTCAGGATTAGCTAACTCTGATTAAACTCAGAGTAAACCCTGAACTGAAAAACTTGCCCTAAGAGTGCATTATGAGAGAACATATTTTTAACTTGGGGTATGAACATAACACCTTCTAATCTTAACTCTTCAATGCTATCTTCTAATCTTTATAAAGAGTAAAAATGTGTAAGCAAAAATTATTAATTCCATGGAATAAAATAATCGCGAAAGTATTACTTGCTTAATAAGCTCCAAAGTATAGGTACTACACGCTGGGAAACTGATTACAAAAAAAAAAAAATAATTCCTATAGGTACTATCTCAAGTCACAGAGTAGGTATCAAGTTTTATTCTTTCTAATAACCGGATTTGTCGTCAATTTATATATTTTTTTATGATTAAAATCCCTTAAGTAAAACCCCACCCTGAACATCACCATCCATAGCAAATCGAATCAACCACCTTTGCTATAAATTCCTTCCGAAGAAAAGTGTAGCTATAGCTAGATACTTTTTCTTTAATATGCCATCATAATCATTAGCTTAATGTTACAAATAATCGCGATTCTATAAATCCGCTGCTTCCATCCATCCATCCTTATATTAAATGATCTGCTGAGTTTTTCTGTTATTGGCATCCATAGTCTTGAGAAAACGATAAGGTAATCTCTCGCGTATAAGAACCTTATTAATTCTCGATATAAAAATATTCATTTTTTCATTTTCATTTTCATTTTCATTTTTTTTTTCTTCAATTTCTTCTCAACGATTTGTGCGATTTTTCTTTAATTCAATATCCATTCTGTGTTTGTAGCTTCTCTTCTGTCATTTTCTTCGAAGTTCGAATACCTAAATGGGCTATGATAAATAATAATAAGTAGGGTGGCGGAAGGATGTGACTTCTACTGCAAGAATCAGCAAACAGAAATCCATGAGATCGCGAACCTTAAGCCTAGATAAGATGGCGGAGCAGAAATCGTACTTTACTTCGTGGCACATATCTCATTATTTCCGTCTTAAATCCGGCAGTGGCGCGGTGAAGGCACTAATTTTGAAGGCCCAAATGATTATGTCGGGGAATATACATCATGCGATGCGGATATCTAAGGTTTTGTGAATGATGATAATTTATAAGATTTCAATGGCGGATTTATTAATCATGTTGGCGGGGCGGCGGCGTGGTTACTTTAAGAGGTTATAGTTGCTTCGTTGATGGCGCACTAGAGATGATGACGAGGAGCTAATCAAAATTTAAAAAAAAAAATACTCATCTTCATTCAACTTGCTGGAAAGCGATTGGTTGAGATATGGCTTAGGTATGACGTTATGTATTTGAATTTCGTCTATAAATTTAAAGTGGGGGCTAGCACAGAGAGGGCTTTCATAAATCAATTTGAAAAGCTTAAATCACAAATGGTTTTATAATAATTTATAACTTAAATATACTTGTCTCAAAGGAGTGACAAATTTTTTAAACTTCTTAACTAACTTTTGACCAATCCAAATGAATAAACACATAACCTACAATAACTTAAACTCTGGTAATGTAAATTAACAGCTTCGTTAACTGTCTGCCAATATATTTCCGGCTTCAAATAATTAATTGATTTTGATGACATTTGTGAGAACTATAGATTTTAAACACTTTTATGACCTTGTTTATATTAAATTGTTTCCAAGAATCACAAACTTTGCAAGGATACGCCATCAATAACTGGAGTCCTCTATTCAAGGATATATTTTTTTTTAAATTGAATTTAAATGAAATAGTTGCCATGTTGTTTATATTTCCAACATTTATTTATTATTGTTTAGTATGTTAAATATATAACAAGATTTTTGTGTCACGTTATTAAATCAACAGAAATTACCAAGAAGCAACATGACACCTCCTTTAAATCAGTAATCCTGATAAAATAAGATTAAAATTTAGATAAACCAACATGGAAAACTGTTAAACTGTCAGATTTCGGCATCAAATCGTAAATTGTTACGCAAACACATTGAACTCAGTATGAATATGAATTAACACGGAACGCTGTAACTTTGACAATGATTACCTGATTTGTTGACGTGAACCCTTGTCAAACCAAATGTGTGGTACTCAGAATTGAGGCAGTGAGTACAAAAGTGGGGTTACCCACTAGTTTTGATCAAATTTTTCATCTCTTATCGATTTTAGTTGTTATTAATTTGAGATTATAGGAACAAATATAATATTTTTGTAAAGCTTAAATATTTCAGAACTAAAAATTTGAAAATAAATGTAAATAAATTTAATTTCACTCTTATTATAAGATTGTCACAATATATAAAATGCACGACTGAATTGTACGAACTTGCTCTCACGCTAAAGTTACTTGAAATTAAGGAACTTTTAAAACATGCAAGTAATTAGAGAAAGAGTATAAAAAAATTTATTTTAAATGTTCTTTAACTTGTTAAATAACTTAGAGCTCAAAAGCAAGTATATTATTTATTTTATAGCTTGACAAAATATGAATATATGCAAAAAAAAAATTAAAATCGTTGCAGCGGATTTTCTTAAAAATTAATTTTTTATATATAAAAATCTAGTATAAGATTTGGGTATTTATTATTTATTAATTTTTGTTTTTAAATCCAAAATTTATTTTTTTAAATATTAATATGCAATTTTATTGGCATATTAAAGGAGCTACTACATTAAAATTTTGATTTAAATCAGCTGCAGTTTTAATGAGAAAATCTAGACCGTTATATGACAGCAACCGTTGTTTTTGGTTCTAAGAACAAAATTTAAACAATATTTGGGGGGAATTACCAAAAAATGAAATTTACCAAATTTAAAAAAAATGCTCCAACCAAGTGACATTTTTCTTCTTATAAATTTCTGCCAGAGTCTTACCAGATTAATATACATTAGGGTGGTCCTTAAATTGGACGTAGTCTTGGATAGCCATCATTCGATTCAAATCATTGAAAGACAATTTCCCTAATTTTTTCAGATTTTCATTTCACCCCCCTGGTCACCCTATTTTCACTTTAAGCTCTAGTTATGGGTAAAGGATTATTCTTATAGCACACCAAAATAAATCAGAATGTATAGATTAGATTTATACGAGAAAAAAACTGTATCGAAGGGGGGGTCTATTTCCCCCCCTTCAAGCAGGAGGGCTGAAATAGAAAAAAAAATAAAAAAACGGGAACACTTACAATGCCAGACCTTAGCTTTTTTAAAGCCACAATTCCATTCTATAATATGCTCCGAAATATATTTTTTTTTTTCAATAATTTCGGAAAAAAATAATTTTAATCTTTAAAAATTATATTTTTTTTTTAAGTTTGAAAATTATTTTTTCCAAAAACTATTTGCCATAAAAACTTCATTTAGGAAGCATATTATGGAATGGAATTGTGCCTCTAAAAAAAGGCTAAGGTGTGGCACTGTAATTGTTCCCGTTTTTTAAATATTTTTTTCTGTTTTGAGCCAAATTTTAAGACAATTACCCCTCCCGCCTAAACGGGGGAAAATAGACCCCTTTCCAATACTATTTTTTGCTCGTCTAAATCTAATCTATACCCTCAGAATTTTTGTTCGCGTTTTATAAGCATCACCCTAACCCCATAGACAGTACCTTAAAGTGAAAATAAGGAGACCAGGGGGGTGAAAAAAAATCTGAAAAATCAGGAAATTTTTTGATACCTATCCATCTCAGAATTTCAAAAAAAAAAATCCAATTTGAGCTTTTAAAAAATATTTAATTTTTAATTTTAAAAACAATATTTTTGAGTAATGAAACTTGGTTTCTAACATTTTTTTTTTTTAACTTTCAAGAATATTATTTATTTATTTTACTTTTTTTACTTTTATGCAAAAATTAGGGAACCTTTCATACAAATGTAAAACAATTTTTTTTTCTCGCAAAAACGGCTAAGCCGGTTTTGATAAATTTTGTTAACATGCTAAAATAATTGCAATCTACTACTTAATATTGATAATAATTTCACTTAGCAACTATGTATGAATGTGTAAAGAACAGTTTTTGATTATAAATTATCTCACTATCGACTAAACGGATTTAAATTAATTTTGAAATGCAGTTAAAATATATTATAACGAATTCAACTGCGGCTAGAGAATTTGTTCGTTACATCCAGTGTCTCATTACAATTGATTTCCATTTTCGTTTTTTTTTACATAATAGAAATATGGACAGCCTTTTTTATTTTGGTAAGACTTTTAATTGAAAACACCAAGTTTAAGCCTTGAAACTATTGTAATTTTTCTTTAATAGTTAAAAATTCTCGTTTTTATTTATTTCCAAAAAAACATTATCCTTGTTTGATAAAATATGTGACTATATCAGTTCCTGACATACATTTAATTTGAATATTGAAATATGTCCTTCAAAATTTTGAAAACAAATTTGTGCACTTATACCAAATTATTTTTACTTACGATATATATGTAGGATCTATAATTGTAGCAAGTTATACATTTATTAGCAAAATTAAACTAGGGATTTTGATCAGACTTGTCATTACGATGAAAGGGAAGACGAAACAATTGGGTATCACAATTCTGTCGGTCTGTTTGTCTATTTGGCTACAATCTAAACGGCTGGATCGATTTTTTTAAAACTTGGTACCAAGTTATATTTTGTTGCGCACATGTTTTTAATTTTTTTTTTAAGACAGTACCTGCCATACAATTATTTTTAGCAATTTTACAAAATCTTATTTTTCTCAAATACTCAACTTTTTATAAAAAAAATATTCAAAACATTTTTTTCAGTAAAGGTTACCTATTGATGAAAAACTACTTTATAAAAAATTGTTATTAATAATACCCCCTCCAAAGAACCATTTTTTTTATTTTTTTCAAAACGGCTAATTTTTATAATTTTTTTTTATGCAAACCAAATTTTTAAAAAAATTTCAAAGAAAAAATTGAAAATCAAATATTTTGAAATTAATGTAATCAATTTTTTTAAAACTCGGTACTAAAGGGTTTTTTACATTCTTTAAAGTAATTAAGAAAAATGTACTTTTTTAAAAAATAACGATTCATACAAATGCTTAAAACAGTTAGAAAAATATTTTTTTTTTTTTAAAGTTGAACAGGTTAAGATAAATATTATTATATACAAATTTACAGTAAGATTAAAAAATATTGAATATAAAAATTTTCAAAAAAGAAGTTTTATATTTTTAAAATAAGCACTTTTTTTAAAAATCGATATTTCATAAACGGGTTGACAATTTTTTTGAAATTTTACCTTTATATGCACATAAATAAATAATTAAGATTTGCATACCAAAAGTTTTCCTTAAAAATGTTTTAAGAATTTTATATATGAGCAATTATTTCTTAAAAAAACCAATCCAACAATATTAATTTTTTTTCAATACAATCATATTCAGTGAAGAACTAAGATGGCGTTCTTTTCTTTATCACACTTGCAAAGAATCTATTTCAGCTAATTTATAAATATCGTTTTTCATGCTTTTAAATACTTTTCTCTCATAATTTTAATGTTCTTATATGTTACTGTCTTAAAGCGTCAGGGTCTTAAGCATTAGAGCAAGTACGTGCGACCCAGTATCATATTTTTTTTAAATCACTTCTACGAATTTTTAATTTATTTCTTATGCATTAATATTTGATCAATTTTTTAGAAAATATACCTTTTTTATCTAACACTCTTAAAGCAGTTGTTTTAGCAAATTTGATTTTAACTAACAAATTGTGTAACTGACATTTTATTCTGATTCAAGTTTACCAGCAAATTATTTTAAAGCAATACAATTAAACGGTATTTCTGATATCTGCATTATATTCGCAGTTGAATTCTATTTATGACTAAAAAAAAATTAATAGATTAGAAAATATAAGAAAAAGGAGTTGTACACTAGGGCGTATACTTATTTTTGTTTATACAAATTTTAATATAATTAGGTGATAATTTGGCATCATCTCACTCGGATCTCCATGGATCCATTGCGCTCCTTTAATATAATAACAAATCTCATACCTTCTACAATTTTTGTTTGTGTACTTTAAGTTATTCCAGGAAACCTCGAGGTTTCCTGTTTCAGAGTTCCCTTTTTTCTCAACATCTTCAAAAATAATTTATATGAGAGAAATTAATGTTTATGTTTTATTTTTTTAATTTATAGATTAGATAGATTAGATAAGATTTATGTTAATGTCTCTTAATTTAAAAAAGTAGTAGACCAGTTGTAATAGTTCTAATAGCAGAAATAAAAAACAATAACAGGAAGAGGTGTATCAACAACATTAAAAAAATTTCAAGAAGAAACAAATTATTTCACTAAGAAACATACAAATGTAGACCCATTTATTCTTATTTTGCAAAGACATCTCAACTGAAGCATACGTTGATTTATACAATTTTTTTTATAAAATTTTGTAAAAGCTTTTGCAATTTTCAATTTTTTGTGGAGACTTTTAATGTTTGGTGAGTGATTATTAACGTCCTTACATTGAGCTAGAGCCTAAGCTGGTAAATTGATTTTCTTAAAATTGTGAAAAAAAGTTTCCAGATATTTAAAAATATTTAAAATTTAAGAAAATTTGGCATTCTGGTTTTATTTATACCGTCCTAAGAGCTTTTATCAGACATATACTTAAAATTATTAGTATAATGATTGTTATTATCAATTTTCAAATCAAAAAATACCGCAGATAGTCTGTTCTATTATATTATTCTCTAATAACCACTCTTTTCATTCTATAAAAACCAAAATGAGATAACAATAATATTTAAATAGCTTAAATTTACCCACATTATATAAACAAAATAATTATACCTCTATTTAAACCTAATTCTAATGTTAAAATTTTAAAAACAAACCATGTACGTAGGTACACTCAATCATTACAAATTTGATTTATTTTTCTAGGAAATTAATTTGCATACCACTAACCATAAAAGCCTTACGAGTGCGCTTTCAAAAATAATTTCAAAAATATTTTTAGGTGCATATAAATTTATTTCATTGAATAATAACTTAAGGTATAGGTAACTAGCTTAAATAAGTGAGATGATGGTAAAAATATGTTGGTATTGAATGTCGCAGTGCCACCAACATCACAACATTAACATCATTATTATTTGGCATGGATGGTATTAACATTTTACCATCAGGCACATCATCATCATCAGAGACCACCAATATTTTATCCCAAACGAATAAAAATTATCGGAATATATTTATAATTGATTGAGGAAGGATTACATGTGGAAATAAGCTTAACTCATAATTTAATTAACTATCTCAATTATATCGCATCATTCAATAATATTATTATTTTATGAGAATTTCACAACCGCCCCAGTTGACCTCTACTCTCCTATACATAGATATTCCCATCAGAAATACGCACTTGAAATGGATGTAATTGTGTAATGTCCTTTTAAAACAATGGACGCGAAATTAAATCAAAAACAAAAATTGTATGAAGTGAACCGAAAGGATTATGGTCGCCAAAAATTATAAATAAATTACAAACACATAGGCATTCAACGCAATGTAAATCTCCACATCAGGTCAGGTAGAATATGCTTAAGGATGAAAAAAGGAGTTAAAATTGTATAGTTTTATGTTATAAAACAATACCAATATAAAATTATGTAGGTGTTTGTTTGTATTTTATTTAATTTAATTTTAATTCTTTGAAAATGATTAACGGACGAGAAGCATATATTTTGTTGGTTAAAATCTGCTTTGAGATACTTCGCATATTAAAGGAATAGATGGTCCTGTGCCTGTCAATGATGGTGGGATTTTTTGCTCAAAACCAGAGTCAAACTAAGGCATGAAGAGGCCCTTAAACAAATTTTAGGAAATTCCACCTTAGCTTGAGCTATGTGATAATAAAAATATTTTTTCAGGGTTATTTCTTCTTTTGAAGAAATGACTAATCCTCTAAGTCCCCTTAGCTGACACGAAACTAAGAAGAACATGAGTGCCTATATTCTTTTTAAGTATTTAAGTTTCGTTTAGGCAAATGAGCCTGCGGGTATCTCATATAACTATTAAGTGCTCCTCATCTTATATTTACTTATCTAGCTCCTAATCAATGAAGGATCGCAGCAACCGTTCATCCTCTACGATCCTCAGAACGCTGCTTCAAGTCATCTAGAGCCAGCTTTCTGGCATCCACAATGGCTTGGTCTTAAACTCACAGGTTCCGTTTTCTTCGTTCTCTTGAACCTAGATGCTGGAACTTGAAGACTCTCTTGGCTTGAGCATTATTGCCCATTTGCTGGATGTTACTGATCCAATGCGTTTTTATTTTCACACACTGTTGGTAATAATGACGTTTATTGTGTCGCAAAATGGCTTAAGAAGCTCCCACAATACGTTGTATCGACTTTTTTGTAGATAGGACATAGAAGCTGATAGACCGGTTATCAGGCATGATATCTATCACGCTTCCACCTAAACTCGGTTGATGGGTTGATGCATGCCCAATTTTAACACATTTCCTCCATGCTTAAAGTGTTTCGCTGGTAAGCCATCAGGTCTAGTAGCCCTTTTGCTATTGAGGTATTGTATAGCTATGCCTTACTACAATGTCTTCTATAGGTACTCGTTGGTGGTACTTCTGGCTACTATTTCATTGACTGAAGTTGGAATCGCTATTTTTCTCCTATTTTTCATTCTAATACCTGATGCTCATATCGCAGCTACTGGAAATGCTGCTTAAAAACATCTAACAATCCCTGTGCTCCGTTGACTAGGTTAACCTTCGCTGTTTCGAAGAGCCTCTATTCCGGTTTTAAAGTCAGCAGCCAATTGCTTTTTAATAAAACTTCTGGGTGTTATTTGGATCGCAAGTTTCTTCGATCACCTTGAGCTGGGAGACTGCGAATGCTATCTTCTTTCTTCGCAAAGTCTTCTTCTACGATCTTCTGCTTTCTCAATAATTCCCTCTCGCTGGTCTTTTTTACCGCTGCAATATATTCGCATAAGGATTTTCTATCACCTTTTACAGCTAAACGCACTTATCATCATACCAAGGGTTTGTTTCTGGGAGGGGTGGTTTGTAGCCTATTGTCTTGGAATCTGAAACTGATGAATGCACAGCGGAGAGCTTCATGCTCAGGCACTCACTGAAGGCCCTCTGGAAACTCCAAGTACGCTAAGGGAACCAACGTTGAACTTTTTCTTTAAGTTGGTTCGTAGTATCTTTTCAATTGGCAGTCCAGCTCTTTACCTTGCTGCAACAAGAAAATTATTAAAGTCGATGTTTACTCCTCAAAAAGAACTCACGTCTCAGATAGTAGAGGTGTGCTTTCATCGACTTGATTATGGTCGATTTGGTTGGTGCATCGACCATTTTGAAAGTACCAGGTTGCTTTGTGCACTCGTACCCGTGCCAACCTAGTGTCACTTTCCGTCTTATTACGAGCTTCTGAAAAGGCTTTTAGTCAGAGGCCGTTATTATTTGTATCTTCGTGAATGTTGTGCCTGTAAACAAATCCACAGAAGGTGGCTTTCTTTTCAAATTTGGGCGTTGAGGTTCCCCAGTAAAATGTGTACATCATTCTACTGGCGGATTCCGGAAGTTCTTCCCAGGAAGTCAAAAAAATCATCCTTTTCAGAGGTTTCAGTTTCATTAAAACATTATATTTTGGAAAGTGGGTTTAATGCTGATCACAGCCCGGCAATTATTTATCACATACTCTGAATTCGTTATCCAATAACGTTCCGGGTCTTGTTGCCATTTTGGGTTATCATTACTCGAAACTCCTATGGGGTAATGGGTTCACCTACCAACCTTTCTTTTCAGCACTTCGGTAGGTACCGAAAATCTTTACTGACCCCGAGGGGTGTCGGAATTTTGTTTTATTTTTATATTCAAAACGGGTATCATGGATCTTGTAAAAGATTTAGAAAGCAGTAATTTTTGTTGTGGGACATTTTTCAAAATTGCATTTTGAGACCTCGCGGCCGATTTTAGGTAAAAAAAACTACAATTTGAAAAAGTGGTCAAAGCATTAAGAAAAAATAATTGAAAACAGCTACAAAATCGAGGGTTTTTTTTTCGGACTTTCATGAATATTTAAGGTAAAAAGTTATTTTAAGAAATTTTAAAGAAAAGTTTTTTATTTATTTTCTTAGAAACAGATTAAAAGGAAAAAAGTCACTTTAAATAATTATGACCACAAATAGACGCAAATTTAAATGGTTTTTCTGACCACTTTTTCGAATTGTTGTTTTTACCTAAAACTGGCCGCGGGGTCTCAAAATTAAATTTTGGCAAATGTCCCACAGCAAAAATTACTTCTTTCTAAGTCCACGATACCCATTTTGAATATAAGAAATAAAAAAAAACTCCGACACCCCTACTGACCTCTTCTCTTAGAATTTTAGAGTAGCTGATGTTAGGTCACCGTTCTTCCATACTGTTGGAGACACTATTCAGTATCTTTGCTGAGGGAATCTACCGCACATTGTCCTTTAATTAGGCTCGTTCTAATTTTCAGCCGAATTCTCCACCCAGTTATTTCTGACAGAAGTTTACAGTCAAGTCAAGGTTTAGCAAGTCAAGTCCGGATGGTAGAGACTAGTTAGCCCAATAGTTACCACGTGGAGGTAAAAAAAGTATACTATCGCGGTGTAGTAGGTATTTATTTCATGACTTGTCATCGTCCTGATGTTGACACCTGCAACCTTCAATACCTCACATCTTTTCCGTTCTGTTTCGAGAGGAAATTGTATGTCCCCTCTATTGCTGCCTAGTATCAAGTACAACACCAAGAATGGTAGAGGCTTGTCAGTCACTATGGGCCCTGATTCTCCATACGAGCTATTGCGCCCCTTGAAGCCACTGAGGCCCCAGGCAGTGCGTATACTTTGTCTTAACGATAATCTAGCACTGCCCCATCGCCACCACTACGCCATCACCGACCGCTCACCGCATTATCAATTTTATTTCCATGATTAATTACGCAAATTGTAAAAAGCTTGATATACATAGAGTGAAAATATCAGGTGGGAATATGGTTTCCAGGAGATGCACCACAGTGGAACGACCATCAGCATCATCAGCAGTTAAATCTGAACCCTTTCGGGGATTTGTGTGAATCCTTGAACAATAGTATTACAGTGTCTGTATATATGTACACCTCCGACCGCATCTGACCGATTTGGTAGAATGGCGGTATATTATAGGTTTGGTTTGGACTTCAGTGCGATATTGTGAATTGGTGTGCGATGATGATGACGAATCCTATCCATTACTCTGGCCAATTTGAGGTTAAAACTCTAAAACAAAAGCCGATTTGTTCCTTTCATCATAAAATTATATTACTTCAACCTTTTATTACCTACTTCCCAACTAACAATTTAACTTGTTTAAGTTTTAATACAAACTATATTCTGGCTTGTATTAAAACTAAAACAGACCTTACACAAATCATTTTGGCTGACATTAAACAAGCTATTTAGTTCCCTTAAAACCTGTCATCACAAGTGCTATACAATCAAATAGCTTCCGATCAACAGTGTAATTAGGCCTTAAAAAGACAAAATATTGCTCAGGTAAACAAGTTATTATTTGAAAGCAAATAGCTTGTCTTATAAGACCTTTGAAAGGCTATATACAGACTTTGCATTAAGGCCTTATTAAAGCCTTTCAATGCAGTTGTTAAAAAAAGAAATGCTTGCTTTCAATTATTTAATTTTTATTTTTATTAATTTTATTTTTCTGTTTATTTTCTCCTCATGAGGTGGTTTTGGGCAGCGTTTTTCTTTATTCTGAAATATGAAGAATTTTATTTTAATTGAAAAAATGTTACTTTATTTGACTTCTCCGAGGTTTGAACTCACGTCCTCCCAATCAACGGTCCAGCATGCTACCCACTAGGCCATTCCCAAATCAGAAAAGACATGTACAAATTTCAATGAGTTGATACACTTCACGTATTCTTCACAGCCTGTACAATTTTACCCGAATATCTGAGTGGTAAGGGCCATGTGTTGGATTTATAAAAACCTAAGTCTTTAATCAAATCTTATAATACGATGTAATAGAGAACACCTTAAACAACAAAAAATTTACCCCCATATTTTTAAACAGCGCCGAACATCGGGCTGGCGTTTTTAAATTTGCTAACTTCTAATTCTTATTGACAATTGTGTAATGGTCTGTTACGTGAATCTTGATACTTTTGTTTTTAGTTTAAAATACGAATCAATTGATTTTTGAAGTGAAAAAAATTATGTTTAAATCTTAAACATCTTTTTTATACATTCGTATGATAAGAACTAAGAAAATAGATTGACGAATGAGTTTAAAAAATTCTCCATTTCTATTGACCCAAAATTTTTAAAATAATTTTCTTTCAATAGTTCATTTCGTTATTAAGTTTTAGGTAAATGTTTATTTATTTATATAAAGCTAGCTTTAGAAACAACTTGAATAATTATAACAGCAGGTACGAGCGATTCGTACCTGCTATATATATACTATATGTTTCCTTACGCAGGGCAACATACATCAAACGCAAAACGAAATAGCTTACGAAAGAAAGCAATAATTTGAATTACTTTGCAACTCACATTTTATAAAAACTAATATTTCCTTACAGAGAGCAACATCGGTGCATCTGTCATAAGCAAAACGAAATAACTCATGAAAGAAGGCAATCATTTCTAAAAGTTTGCCACGAGCATTTTATGAAAGCTATATACGGTCACTCCCAAAACTATTCGGAATAAAACGTTTGTTTCTGAGCATGAGTTTTTTTTTTTTTAATTGTAACGATTCTTTTATTAAAGAGAACTTTAAATGAGATAAGCTAAAAGTTATGAACATAAGAAAACAATTTAAATTTATTTAATTTTAAGTTTTCCTTCATAAAAAATCGTTAAGGCTTAACTACATTTTCAACTCAATTATGTACCTTCAAAAGCGCAAAAGTGAAAAAATACAAATATGTGCTACATTCCTGTAAAGAAGCATATGAAATTTTAGTTGCGCTGGATGCCCAAGAATGATGGAAAAGTCTAGTTCAGCAACTATTATTGATGTGAGTGACATCCATGAATCAGCTTTTTTATTGAAAAAAAAACAAAGCATTTTATACTTTTGTACAAAAATTAATTGGATGGAATTAGGCCCTTACAATAAAAAAAAATCATGCTTAAAAAAAACTTTGTACTCCGAATAATTTTGTGAGTGACTGTATTTCTTCACAGAGGGATACAGCTGTCGTATCCAAAACGAAATAGCTCACGAAAAAAGGCAATCATTTAATTAAATTTGCCACTGACATTTTATGAAAACTATATTCTTTCCTTACAGAGGCAATAATATCTGTGGCATCTGTCAAAGCAAAACGAAATAGCTAAAAAAGAACACAATAATTTCCATAGGTTTTCTTTTAAATTTTTTTATTTTATTCTTCCAAAATAGGTATACATATATACATTTAACAAAATTATTAATTAATTAATTATTACTCAAAACATAGTAGTTATAAATGATTAAATGCCTTACAACCCTTTCCGAACAATTTTTTGCTTGGGAGGTATTTGTAAAAAAACATTTTCATAGCATAAACAAACTTATTCACATATAAATATATAATACATATTCAAAAGTGCATTAGTTTTGCACAACACAAACTCTATTATAAAAACACATCAATCTACTGTGGGCACTTAAAATGGAGTTTATTGATATTTTTGAAACTTCTTAATAATTATTCATCACTTTTTGATTTATATTATTCTATATTTTTTGAAATGAACGACGAAAACTTTTGAATAATTGTTAAACCCGCTGCAGATTACATTCAACTAAAGAGAAATGTCAAATCTTGCTGTTGTTTATAACAAGCTTATTTAAGTAAGTCGTATACAAAATGTTTTTATTTACTTTTAGTAATACAGCTTAGACAGGCCTTAAAAAGGTCTTTTCACACTTAAGCATACAAGCTTTGTATACAACTTGCAAATCTCAATTAAAAAGCCAATAAACAGGCTATTATTCAAAATTAATATTGGAAAACGGTTTATTTGTATAAAAAAGCCGTATTTTAGCTATATGCTAGCTATAGCTTACCGAATTCAAAAAATCGGACCTAATACAAGTTAAATTGTTAGTTGGGTTATAGTAGTAGTTTGGCACATGCACCTACTCCTATGTTCACTGAACACCACCCATAGCCAAGTAGTAGTGTTATCTGATTATTTTCATATTTAAAATACAAAATTTTGCATAAGGGACACAAAAAATTTGATTTTAGAAACCCCACGAACCATCATAATATTCGATGATTGTTAATCTCTATACATATGATTCGGCTTAATGTGATGATGGGAGTATGAGGGGGTTCGATTTGACTGGGAGGCTCTATTCGATACTCATACACGAAGGCAGGACTTGGTTTTTCTAATTCCTATATAACTAGGTGTGGTTAGGTAGTAGATGGTTTAGAGGCAAATGGAGTATTGGATGCTCATGCTAAAGTACAGATTTATCAACGCTAATGACTACTAGTTAGGTGATTTGGTTTGATTTTTGTTGTTCAATGCTTTTAGATCGAACTTTAAGCTGCATGAGGATTACCTACATATTCAGTACGAACATATTCAAATGAAACATCAATTTATTCTCAGTTTTCTAACAGCAAAACCATTTAGATAATTGAATAATTTAAATGAAATGCCGAAATAACAAAATTACTCAAAGAAACGCAATATAATTAAGCTAAGGGCCAGTTTTTTCAGGTTTTGGGGATAAGCCAGTGTTAACTCCTGAAAGGTGTTTTTAAATCAATTGAAAGTTTAGCTAAACTTGATTTAACTAACCTTATTTAGCCGAGAACTAAACTAAATAGACTCTTCTGACAGTTTCATTTTAAAAATCTATTAGCGCCATCTAGATTTCAAAAGTGAAAGATTCCAAAAGGAAATATCAATAGTTTCATACTTTGATTTCAAAAGATTTGCCAACTGAAAGATAAGTTTAGTCCTCTACTGAAAAACCGCTTTTGAGTTAAAACTGAAAAATAAATTTGGTGGGGCAACAGGTCTTGAAGAACCAGGGCCTAGTGACTTACTACTCTCAACCATTCCTGTGTACGTATTATTGGCAGAAATGAAGTTTGTATTAATATATCTTCACGATTAGCAAACTCTGATTTAACGCAATGTTAAAGCAGCACTGAAAAACCAAACCTAAATAAGAATTAAATTGAAGCGAAAATCAATCAAAAAAGTTCAAAAAATAAATTCAAAGAAATTAACCACTTTACTGGGAAAAGACTAAATCCGACATATTAGCTCAACCGAAACACTTCCTTAAAAAATTTCTCAGCTTAAGTCTTTTTGTTATTAAAGCCAACACCATTATTTCTACTTTAAGGCCGGCCCACAATAGCACAACAACGATATACGATATTTTTATGATGTCATTCAAATGTAGCATACCAATCTTTTTGTGGCACAAATTCCAATCATACGTTTTTACACTAGAAACTATATACACCTCTCCTTTGCCTTATACTTGCTTTCCATCAGAGAGAGGTAACCTAAATCCCTTCTTAGTCTTTTCCTTGGAAAAGATTTCACATTTGTATTTGTCCAAAGCTTTTCTTCTACACTTTAAGTCATTGGAATGCATATAATATAAGAATGCTTTTTGTGAGTGATGGATTCTTGAAAAGGCGTCGAAGAATTAAAAAAAAAAAAATCACCATATTCCTCTATATCACACGCGACCAACCCTAAGTTATATTATAGGGGGTAGGTATATGTTCTTAATATTTTTGTACATTCTTAAAGACCGACACTAACACCCATATGTTACTTTATTCATAAAAGACGACAAGGCACAGATATGGCTCGTCTTAAGTCGAAACTATAATAACGGATATTTCTGCATTTCTAATCCAATAATAATGTTTTTTTTTTTTTGTTTTTTTTTTTCTTGAGACTAAAAAAAAGAAGACGAATGAAAATATTAATCATAAGTGCAACTTATAACGACACCGGTTGCGGGCGGTGGTGGAATGGACAGAAAGTACTTTTTTTAAAAGCTAGCTATAGCTTGTCATCCGATTGAAAACGGGGTTAGTCTTAGTTATAGACAAAGAAAAAATATTACCAATCTTTAGAAACATTGATTTTGAAGAGGTGCATTCTTTGGGCTTAAGGGGGGTTGGTTTTAGGGAGAGATATAGGCGCTTTACCTATATTACTTGGAAAGGAAGTCATTATTTCCATTTACATGTAAAACTGTCAGATTATTTTTTGAAACTAGGAAATTATTTGAAACCTTTATTCATCGTTGACTGAATCTGATTACTTTAAAAGCTTTAAATATTTAATGAGACAAAAACTGTCTTCTAATTTAAAATTTGTAAGATTTTTAAGAAATTAATTTTGACAAAGAAAATTTTTAAAAAAACAAAATTTTGATAAAGGCAGAGCTTTGAAAACTAACTGGATTTAGAGTTCTGACTAAACAGTTTTTTTAGATGAAGTTCAATTCAAAAAACTTTATCATAACTAGTTTGAAAGATTGATTTTGTTATAACTACTCTCCTTTTTCAATTCTGTGATTTTTCTTGAGTTAGAAAACCGTATTTTTCTAAGAAATAGTAAAAATTATAGCAGAATTGATCCGTTAGTATCTCAAAAATCCGTTGAATGTCAAAGTCATTTCTTAGTTCAATAAAATCATAAAATATTAAGTTCTTTGCAAATAAGATTCATCTGAAAAGTTTCAATTTTTTTTTAACATGGCCTTTTACTTAGAAAAGCAGATGACTAAACAAAATCTATCTCTTTTGATTTTCAATTAAGCATGATATTTTGTCTGTCATTCAAATTTATTATTCCTTCTAATTTCAATTGCCTTTCTGTCAATGTGATGTTCCTTAAGGTTTCTTTAACAAAATTGTTATACAAATTTATTTTAGTACTAATTAGTTTTTGAATTCAAAATTGAAGAATTATATTTAAAGATTAATAATAGTTTATCTAAGCTTCATTGATTTTATTTAGTCAGGACACTTATTTGATAAAAATTTCATTCTTTTTTATTTTCAAATTGTTTAAAGAAGCTTTATGGAGTTCATAGTTTCTGTAAGAAAATATTTTCGGAGAAATCCCTTGAAAAGACTTGTTTAAATATGATTTCCTTAAGACTATTCAAGCAGCTAGAGCAATTAGACTGCATCAAAACAATAAAATATAAAATTCATGACTAAGTCGCACGTACGTGCTCTTATGTTTTCATGGATATTATTATTTTTTGCAACTTATTCAGAAAGTAGTACTATCAAAAAAAAAGAATAGTACACTACACAGCAGTATTTCAGTTAAATATATAATTATAATTTTTAATGAAAATACACAGGTATATTTCCTACAAAAATTAAGGAACCACGCACACGCGCTCATCACCTATTTAACTCAAACATACTACCGTAATGGTATTGAAGGGATTCAAATAATAAATTTAGTGACAACTCATGGAGAACCAGGGCCTTGTGACTAACAACTCTCAATCATTCCTGTGTGCGTGTTGTTGGCAGGAATGGAGGGGGCCTACAATTTTATGCCAAGTCCGAACGGCTAGATGAGAAGCACTTATTCATTACAAGTATACTCTTGGAGGATTTGTAAGTTCCTCGCAAGAGACAGTACCTCAGAAAAAAAACACTTCTGTTTTTAGGTGGCAGTGGCCGGGAATCGAACTTAGACCTTTGGCATGACAGTCCTACGCACTAACCATTATGCCACGAGGTACTACAAGAGATTCATTACAGAAAAAAAAAAACTCTTTTTGTGTGTATCCACAAAAAAAGCGAACAAGATTATATTAAAATCCGTTCTACTGGTGAAATATTTTTTATTATTTTTTTTTGAGTTTGCATTATATTGAGTTTTCAAAAACAAACATTTTTTTTTTAAATTAAAAAAAAAAAATGTTCCTGAAAATTTTAGTGTACAGTTCTATTTTCAATTTTTTTTATATTCTTCATTAAAAATGATAAGAATCAATCATTTTGTTTCAAGAAATAAGAAAAATGGTTATTGCAGAGGAGGATTCTTGGACTATTCACATTAATTTTTCAAAAAAAATCACCCCAATGTAATCTTTACTAAAAGAAATCTATTAAATTATTTTTTAGAAAAACATTGTGGAGCTATTTTTGGAAAATATATAGGATTTCGTTAGATTGTTTAAAAAATGTTTAGCAGGTAAAAACCTACCGTCATTTTTTTTTTAAATATAAAAATTGTGATAGGTTATGACCAAAAAACAGTAAGTGCCAAGTTTAAAGAAGATCGATCCACCTACACAATGATTCTTGTGAATAAAAAAAAGCTAAAGCTAAGACTTGCATTTTTAAGCAAAAGCTAGTATTTTGTGTGAATAAAATCGAAAAATAGCCAAAGCTAAATTCATGTAGCTTAAGCTTGTTTTTCCAGCTAAAGCCCCAATTTGTGTGATTAAAAATAGCTTAAGCTAAAATATTATAGTTAAATCTACAAAATTATCAATTATTATCTTAGACTAGCACACAAGTTCGAACTTTTCCTCTAGGAAGTCATATAAAAATTCTCTGTACCGAACTTGAAATAAATTGTTCATCCGTTCAGATCGATGTACAGTGGACGAACAGACGCACAGCCTGACGGACGGTAGGTATGAAACAAAATCGAAATGTTAAGTTTGATTAAAATCCCGAAATGTTCTTTTTACATGAAAACAATACTTCCCATAGAGAGTAAGTAAATATCTAGTTTTGGTAAATTAAATCTTAAATCCACTTGCATTGCTTTTTGGTTCCAAAAATAATAGTTTTAGCTAAAGCTTATAAGCCAAATAATGTGAATAAACAAACAAAAGCTAAAAATATTAAGCTTAAGCTTCAATTTTCTAACTAAAGCTGTTTAACATAATCTGTTTTTTATTCACATAAAACAAAGTTTAAGCTAGAAATATCTAGCTTTAGCTACTAGTATAAAAGCTATGACTAGCTTGCTGTAGCTACTTCCAAAAAAAGTTTTGGCTTTTTTTTATTCACAAAACCCATTGTATAACATTTATGGCGAAAAATGTTTGCTTAAGCCTACCTAAGCCACCCATTGAGTCAATTATAATTTTCCTTTAGTTAGAAGGCTAGATTGCTATTAATTTGGTGGGTGCTACTTTGAGAGGGGAGTGCAAAAGCAGCACACGGCTCTAGACCTTTGGCACCTCATATCTATGTGGAATTTAATATTTGAGAATACCATCTAATTGGTCAGTAATTGGTCGGAAAAGGTCAATTTGTCCTAGAAATTGGTCAGCCCTAGATAACTAGTAATAAAGGCTCAAAGTTTCTCAAGGTCACTCAAGGTCACGAGTGATTTTTGGCACCTCATTTATCGGAAATTTACAAAAAAAAATATATCATCTCAAAGAGCTCTAGATCGGTCAACTATTTTCAATAATTGTTCAGCCCTAATTTTTTTCTATGAATTTTAAAAATTCGTTTCAAAAAAACTTTTGACACCTTATTTGGGTAATTCCAAAAAATGCCATTGAAAGGCCACTTCACCGTTATAAAAGGTCAGCTATTTTCAATAATTGGTTCCCTTTACAATTTTTTTAATGAATTTTTAATTAATTTAAAAAAAAAATCAAGGGCATAACGATTTATGACCACCTCACCTCATTTATGGGAAATTTGTAAAAATTGTATACCATCAGAAGGATCTCTAGATCTCCACATTCAATGGTTAGCTTGTTTAAGTAATTGGTCAGTAATAGATTTTTTTTAAATGAATTTTAAAGTTTCGGTTCAAGGTCATTGCGATTTTTGGCACCTCATTTATGGGAAATTTGGAAAAATTTAATACCACCTGAAAGGCCCTAAGATCTACATAAATGTTTAGTTTCAGTAATTGGTTGACTATAGACTCTT
Source organism: Dasysyrphus albostriatus (assembly GCA_946251815.1). Lineage (NCBI taxonomy): Eukaryota > Metazoa > Arthropoda > Insecta > Diptera > Syrphidae > Dasysyrphus > Dasysyrphus albostriatus. Next base: position 28,041,872 of record OX276337.1, on the reverse strand, counting down.
TTTTACGATTTCTTGATTTTTGGCAAAAGGATACAAATTTATAACAAAAAATCTATTGCTAACCAATAACTGAAACTGGAACTAACTGATCTTTTATAATGATTTAGTAGTTTTTTTTCAACTACCCAAAAAAGGTGCCAAAAATCGTTCGTGACCTTGAAAAAAAAACTTAATAAAGTTAAATTGTCAAATTCGGCTTAGTTTTTTGCCTATACCAAAAATAATGAAAATTGGCTGTCAGAAATGCATGTGTTAATCTAGTGAAAACCCTTGCAGGATTTTTATTATTTTTCAAAGTCTAAAGCATTAAATCATTTTTTATTTACCACCTAACCCCCTTTTTGTTCCTTTTTTAATAAACCGAGTAAATTGAATACCTATCGGTTAGAGTTAGAAAGAAAGAAAAATGTGAAAGCTTATATGAAGCTTGTAAACCTGATTACTTATTATCATAATCAATTTTGCAATAAGTTCCCAGAATGTTAAAAAAAAGAAATTTTTCAATTTTTTTTTTACCTCAAACCTTAGAACCACTTTTTTCTTATCATGCACCATGAAAATTCTGTTAGCGAACATATTGTCCACACATTTTCCATTCGACCAATAGAAATCAAGTTAAATCGTAAAAGTTGGGGGAGGAATTAAAGCATTTTTACATTTTTTTTTTATTTTTTGATAAAAATAACTGTTTTAATATGCTTTTTTCAAAATACCGAAAAAAAATAATTTTTGGAAACTAGTTTTCCATTGAAACTTGATAAAAGAATTGCTGGCAAACATTTTTTCCTAATAAATTCGTTTTGGTAATTTTTGTGTTGATAAGTTTTTGCGAAAGAAAACACGTTTTTGTTTTTTTAAATTAGTCATTAAAATAATTTTTTTTTAATAGAACAATCTGATCCTGGTTGAAATCCAAAGCATTTTCGTTAAATCAATGTACAAAACGAAATCTCATCTATTGACCCCCTATAAAGCCGCTGACCTTTGACCTTTCATCAAAAGCAAACAAAAAAACACTTTGAAACATCTTGTATTGAAAATTAAAGTAAAAAAAAAATACTTCACACTTTTTTACCATGAATACGCAGTCACAGTCATATACATACATACATACGTCCTTAATTATGTAGGTATAGCTTAAATCTTAAGTTATACATTTAATTCTCCTTAACCTCTCATTATCGACGATGACTTAAGATTTAAATGATTTTTACTTTTTTTCCTGTTGCGCTCTTAAATTCATTGATTTTCAGATAAAAATCAAAAGTTAATCCCCTCAGTTGGTGTTCGAATATAATGTAGGTGTATATGTACTGTGTGTGTGCGTGAACTTAAAAGTCCTTGAAATATAAAATATTTGTTTGTGTAAGAAACAGACTAAGTGTGGATTAGCGAAGGCAACAAACCCATCATCATTATACAACGGCAACATGCTGCTATACTACTATACTGTGCTATTCCATATACAAATACATATACCTCTAATTCCCTTCAAAAGGATTCGATTAAAAATCATTGCATAAGCAGGATGAAAAAAAAAAAAAATAAAGAGTGGGATGTACGCTCAAGTACCAGAGTAAGCTCACGATCAATTCATATTTAACCGATTGGGGAGGATGAATAAAAAAAGAGAAAAGGCTTCTTAAAATCCTTTAAGGGGTTATACGCCAAGGTATTCAGAAATCTTATACCCCATCAGGATATACCTCAACTACCTTCAGAAAATACAACAACAACAGGAAAAAGGTCCATGCAACAAAAATAAAAAAACCAAACGAAGAATGAAAAATGCAAATAATACTCATCGCATCCTTGTCAATCGAAAGCCAAGAATCGGAATTAGTATAGGAAACGCGCAAAAAAGGACTTACACTTTATAGCGTGCTTATGGAATAAAGTAAAGTATTTGGCGGCTATAGAGGCATATATACGAGATCGAACGAGGGTTTTTCGGCGAACAATGGTTGTTCTATAGTTGTACACGAATGGAGGGTTAAAAATTATATGCCTTAATGGGAAAAGGTAAAGGATTAACGATTTTAAGGGATTACCTATAGTCTCTATCTCTCTCTCTCTCTCTGTGCACTTTGAATGATTCTTCTTTTGCTTGTGATATATATCGAGTCCCTGAAAAACACTTCTGGATATTTTAAAGGACCATAAGAGTTTGAGGGTATTTGTGTTTAGAATTTGCTTATGCCTCTCAACTTTGGGCAAAGCTAATTCGGTTGAAGCATAGGATTTTACTTTTTGGATAAAACAGTTTTTTTTTTCTTAAGGAGTTGAAAATCCATGCACTCTTACGTATGTCTATGTTTTTCTCTTTATTCTGTCCATGGTTCGTCGAAAGGGTTAAATTAAACAACAAGCGGATTAAGTGCTGTGTATATATTAAAGCTTAGATATTTTTTTATTTTAAAAGAAACTAAAGGGTTTTTCAATAAGAGCGCTACAAAAGTTTTTTTTAAATAAAACAAAAATGGTTTTGGATATCAATGAAATTCTTTATTCCTGTGAAAGAACGTTCGATGCCATTATGTATGAAACTCGATTTCTTTTGCATCGCCACCACGGGCACGCTTGCAAAAGTCTAGACGATGAACCCAATTTTCGACGGCTTTCAAGCATAAATCGGCCGATACTGCTGCAATTTCACGTTCGGTATTCGTACGAAGTTCATCAATCGTCGCTGGCTTGTTGGCATTGACCATAGACTTGACATAGCCCCATAGGGAATAGTCTAACGGCGTCAAATCGCACGACCGAGGTGGCCAAGCGAGCGGACCATTTCGTGAGATAACACGTTCTCCAAACTTGGTTTCCAATAAATTAATTGTGACATTCGCTGTGTGGCTTGTGGCGCCGTTCTGTTGGAACCACATGTCCTCCAAGTCTATGTCATCCAATTGGGGCCAAAAATAATCGGTTATCATTGAACGGTAGCGATCCCCATTCACAGTAAAGTGCCGGTCTTGATCATCACGGAAGAAGTACGGCCCAATAACGCCACCGGCCCATAAACCACACCAAACCGTAATTTTTTCGGGATGCAATGATGACTCATGGAGTCCGTGTGGATTGCTGCCTGACCAATACCCGCATTATTTGTTTATTGACGAAGCCATTCAGCCAGAAATGAGTCTCATCGCTGAAGATGATTTTTCGATGAAAATCCGAATCATTTTCAAGTTGTTGCTCAGCCCAATTCACGAACACACGACGCTTCTGGTAGTAAAGCGGCTTCAGTTCTTGCGTCAATTTAATCTTGTAAGGATGTAAGCCAAGATCTTTTCGCAAAATTCGCCACAACGACGTCACAGAGATGCCCAACGCTTGAGAGCGACGTGTGAGAGACACATTTGGGCTTTCTGCAACTGAAGCCTCAGCGGCAGCAATATTCTTGACACTACGGGAACTTCTTTATCTCACTGGCACGACAACCTTTTGTACTGTGCCTGTGGATTCAAATTTTTCCACTAGACGCTCAATTGTTGATCTGCTAGGACGATTATGACGACCATAAATTGGACGTAGTGCTCTTAACGTTGAGGCCACTGGCTCCGAATTTCGGTGGTAAATTAAAAAAAATTTCGACTCATTGTTGGCTCGTATATCTTTCCATCATGAAATGGCAAACTTTACTGTAGAGAAATGTCAAAAGAGCGGCGTCATTTGCTGTCCCTGTCGCCCTACTTTTGTAGCGTCCCTGTTGAAAAACCCTTTATATTAAGGAAAATAAAATACAGTTTTTTGTCATAAATGTTCTGCTTTAATTATACTATGAGGCAAAACTTATTATGAAAATCGTTTCTTAAGACACACAAACTCCTTGCAAGGATGATGTCTTGTACATAGTTTTAATTTTTAATCTTTCTTGTTTTTTTTTTTTTTTGTGTTTAAGATGGGTTTGTGAAAAGTAGTAACAACTACTTAACACAAAGTTGTGTTCCTTGCAACACTTTTGGGTGCGATAAAGTTCATAAGACGTACTTAAGACTTCATCTTTTTCATCTCAACGTGCTCTATAATTCTATCTATCAATGGAAGAAAGGATGCCATCATGCGTTAGACTATAAAAAAGACTGACACATGGCTATATTATAGTGTAGTGGATGATGTACATTGCATATAGGTTAAGGTTTTAAAAGACTTTGCTCTTTCTTGGTTGAGACTTGCAAGAATTTTAAAATTAATCGCAAGTCATAATAATCCTTTCATGCATTAAATGAAAACGCCTTTGATGCGTACGAAACAAAAAGTTTGAAAATTAATTAAACTTAAAATAAGCACCAGGGTATGAAGCTTAAGGATAAACTTAAAGAACTGTCAAACCATGAAGAATGTTTTATTGCTTCAGTTTATGATGGAAAATGTAAATAAAGTTGGCTAGTGACATCATAAAGGACCTCTTCACCTGTTGACTTAATTTTACGCGCCCAATTGTGTGCAGTTTATTACACTAAAAACAACTACATAATTTGCCAATCAATTTTGGGTGATTGTAAATTAAAAAACCCTATGATTTCTCATTCGAAAGGTCCTTAATTAATTTAATTTTAAATGCTTAAGAAATTAACGGGTGATTTTTTAAGAGGTTTAGAACTTAAAAAAAAAAAAAACACAAAAAATTCGAAAAAATGAATGAAATATTTATTTGAATCGATAGTTTGAACTTTGCAATTTAATGTTTAAAGATAATTTCATGCAAATGTTGACCGCGGCTGCGTCTCAGGTAGCCCATCCGCTGAGTCCAATTTTGGCATACTCTTTCACACATATCGGCCGGTATCTCACGAATGAATGCATGGATGTTGGCTTCCAGTGCGTCAATCGAAGCGGGCTTGTCCCTATAGACATTAGCCTTGACATACCCCCACAAAAAATAATCTAATGGTGTCAAATCGCACGATCTAGGCGGCCAATTGACCGGCCCGAAACGTGAAATTAACTGTTCACCAAACTCGCCTCGCAATTGCGCCATTGTTTCGCGTGCTGTGTGGCATGTGGCACCGTCTTGTTGAAACCACATATCATGCAAGTCAAGAACTTCCATTTCGGGCAAAAAAAAAGTTTGTTATCATCGCTCGGTAGCGTTCACCATTGACAGTAACGCTGCGATTCGCATCATCTTGGAAGAAATATGGCCCAATAATGCCGCCGGCCCATAAACCGCACCAAACAGTGGCTTTTTCGGGATGCATTGGTAGCTGTTGCAATGCTTCTGGCTGATCTTCACTCCAAATGCGGCAATTATGCTTATTTACGTACCCATTCAACCAAAAATGAGCCTCATCGCTGAACACAATTTTTCGATAAAAAAGCGGATCCTCGGCCAGCTTTCCAAGAGCCCATTCACCAAAAATTCGGCGTTGTGGTAGGTCGGCTGGCTTTAGTTCTTGCACCAGCTGTATCTTAAAAGGCTTTACGCCCAAATCCTTCCGCAAAATTTTCCACGTAGTGCTGTAACAAAGGCCTAACTGCTGGGAACGGCGCCGAATCGACATTTCGCGGTCTTCTGTCACACTAGCTGATACGGCCGCAATATTTTCTTCACTACGCACAGTACGTAAACGTGTTGGTGGTTCAATGTCCAACAAAGTAAATTTGGTGCGAAATTTGGTTACAATCTTCCGAATAGACTGCTCAGAAGGTCGAGAATGCCGACCATAAAATGGAAGCAGCGCGCGATGAACATTTCGAACCGAGGACGAATTTTGATAGTAAAATTCAATAATTTGCAAGCATTGTTCATTTGTAAGACGATCCATGGTTAAATTGCAAACCAAACTGAAGCTGTTTGACAGTGACACAAGGTACTAAACACACGTCAGCTGTCAAAACCAGTGTTGCCAAAACCAAACCAGCTAAAAAATCACCCGTTATTTATATTTTTACGAGGAAATATCTACTTAAAAAAAAATTACATTATTTAAACCTTCTATACATTTCCATGTGCATTATTCACTTATCCGAAAAACCAACCCAACACACTCCACAAACACATGCTCTCACCCAATATCCTCTATGATGTCTTTCTGTTAAGGGGGATGTGAACGTGTGTGCCATAACCTGAATGAACTGCAAACGGTTGGTAAGCTTTATAGGATTTATCCTTTGGATTTCGATAAAGTAAATCTGCTTTTATGAACCCTTTTTCTCTGAATTCCAAGAGAAAAAATAAAAAAAAAAAACAAATAACTTTCCTTTCAGAGATATCCACTTTTATATCTTTTCCATTGAATAGTGATTTACCTACTTTAAACCCTTACTAGCTCCTTGAATAATATCCTATTGACACTATAAAACTTTAAACTTTGTTTAATCAATGATTGTTTTCTTTTTAATTGCAGATATAGTTAAAATACGTTGTATAGTGGAATCCGTTCATTCATCACAAGCATCCTTAGCAAATGACACAAGGAATGTTTATAAAAGACGTCCAAATATTGAATCAGATTGTTGTGTAGATGTGGGGACAGCAACCCTATGGAAAGATATTGTAAATACCGCCCTTCATAATCTTGGTTATTCAATAGAAGTTGCAAGTACAGCTAGAGGTTGGTATTTTCATATTATTTTTTAAAATATATACATTTTTATGTAGAGAAATATTTTTGAATTAAATTAATTTGTAAATTTTTGTTTGTTTCTTTGGCAGGTTCTCTTATAATTAAAAATTGGAAACCAATTCCATTGGAGAATATTTCTGACAATCCTGTTGTACAAGTTGGTGATATATTGGGTGAACTAGCGTCTGTAATTACGTTAAGGATATTAATTTTAAGAGCAAAATCATCTCCTTTCGGTGAAATCAAAGATAAATTACTGAGATTGTTGGTTTTGCAATCGCATACATTGCTTCGATCGAGTGGATGTCCATTAGATGAGGTGAGTTTTATTAAATTTAATTTGTTATTGTTTGTGGGGGTAAATTGAGATATCATCAAAGAATCATTTTCAGAAACATGCCTACTTGAATATTTTAATTTGAAGTCTTAGACTCTAAGGCTGGTTGAGTGGGTGGGAATGTGTTAAAATGTTAAATGGATTTGATTCCATGAAGAATTTTTGATACTTCTAGAGATGATTTTTGAAATATTTGTGGGAAATAGATAATGAATTTTTGATATACTTTAGTATGAGAACATATTCTTCTTAGTCCAATTCAGTGCTTCTAAAAATATTTAAGGCTGAAGGTATTGAATCTCGGAATTTAACTTATAATCAATTAATAGTCAGCTTATTTTTCACAAGTGTTACTTTTGAATATTCGAATATGCACTGATGCTATTCTGCAAAGTGAATATCTTACAAATTCGTGTAAATTTGAGCCAATAGAATTCTATAATTTTAATTTTAAACATATTTTTAAAACTATCATCATTAGTTTTTATGCCAAAGATCTAGTGAATGCAAACACAGAGTTGCCAATCATTGTGAACGGGAATCTAGAGTAAAATAGAATAAAGCTACAGAAATAGATGAGTTTATTTCTTTTTTTTTTATTTTAAAAAATGTCCAAAAGATTTCTTGATTTCAAAAAAAAATCCAAATTTTTATTTTAAAAGTAAAATACACTACTGTGTCGCAAGTACTTGTTCTTATCTTCAAGACGCTGAGGGTTTAAGAACATTTTTTTTTTAGACATGGAAATTTTGAGAGTAAAATGTACAAAAGCATGAAGTACGATATTTAAATTAGCAAAAACAACTTATTGGAGAGTTTTAGATGAAAAAAAGGACATCATCTAAATTCTTAAGGGTATGACTGTACGAAATAAATATTAAAATCTTTGAAGTGGTTTTTTTCTGTAAACTAATTTTTTTACATCAAATTCTTAAAAGTGTATTAAGGAAATCTCTTGGTATTCAAGTCTTTAGTATTTATTTTTGAGTATTTAAAAATTAAACTAAAAAAAATTGTCAACCTATTTTTGGGTATCGAATTTTCTAAAAAAAAAAACTTGAAACTTATTTTCAAAATTAATTTTTTTTGTTTGAAAATTTTGGTATGCAATATTTTTAATCTTATTGGAAATTTGTTTAAAAAATAAATAAATTTAAATCCATTCAGCCAATTAAGAGAAAATAAAAAAAATCTATGTGGAGGTACCATTAATAGTTGCTATTTGCAATTTTGTATAATTTTTAAAAATATATCGAACTAATCTAAGCATACCTACAGAAAAAGTTTTATCAAAATTTTAAGAGACGTTTTCAAGAAAAAAACATTTTCCTTAAGGAATTTTTAACATTTGTATCGAAGGTGCCGTTACTTTTTCATGGAAACAAATTTTTTTCTCAATATACTTTAAATAGTTTAAAAAAAAACTATAAATACCAAGTTTAATAAAAATCGACCATGTACTTTTCAAAATATTTGATTTTCAAAAAAAAAAAATTACTATTTTTCAAAAATTAAAAAAAATATGTTTATATTTTTTTAAGAAAAACTTTTTTTGTGATAAGAAAAACTATTGGTTTTGCTTAGAACTTTCTGTATAAAAAAGAAATATTAAAATCAGAACTAGTATTTTGAAAAAAAAAAACGAAAATAAAAAAATGGTTCCTTAGATAGGTACCATTAATAACCCTCATTTGAAAAATGGTTTCCCATCCAAAGATAGCCTTTACTGAAAAACACTTTAATGAATTTTTTTGTAAGAAATATTGTGGAGCCGTTTTTGAGGAAAATAAAATTTTGTTAAATTTCTAAAAGAAAATTATATGGCAGGTATTGTTATTTGTAGTTCTAAAGAAATAAAAAAAAAAACCTGTAGGTAAAATCAAATCACCAAAAACCACTATTTTAGCTATTTCAGGGAGTGAAGTGAAATGACTCGCCTTACTCGAGTCAACTCATCTCACTTCACTCGCAAAAATGATTTAGCTATTAAAGTGAGTTTCGAACATGAAATAAAGAATAAATATAAAAACAAAATTCTACCTCTTTGTCGCACTTATAACGTTTGATATTCTGTTTCACATCTCTACTAATAGACGTGAATTGAAATAATCTTTATAATGGAGTACTTTTGATTTCAGTATTTTTTTTATCGTAATTAAAGTTTAATGTGAGTTTTCACCCTTGAAAAATAAAATGTTTATAGTGTCAAAAGTGAATCCAATATAATAATTACTATTACTGTGATAATAAAATGAGATTTAAAGTAGGTATCAATAAAAGGGTAGTTGTTTTTATCTACGTTGTTTTTTTTTAATTTCATTTCCTATCCATGAATGGGTGTGTTTTTTGTTTTTTGAGAAAAAATTCAAATACTTGTCCAAAAGTGTTAATTTACCAGCACATACACCAAGTCACTGCTGAAATATCCGCCGAGTAATCTGACATTTCGTTTCACTCGCCCACTCTCTCACTTTTACTTGCTCAATCATTTTTTGACGAAAAGTGACTCACTTCCTGCGGTTTCAAATTAGCTTAATCTCGGCACTGGTTTCAGGGTATAAAAAGGGGTTGGGGTGATAGCCCAAGTAACAATTTTCCTCTCATAAGAGTTTCCTAGAGGCTTGTGAGACTTTATTCCGGGAGTTATTCACACTCTAGAAGAGTACTCCTACATCCTTATGAAAATGTTAAAAGCCTTAAATGGCCCACTTATAGGAGTTAATTTCCTCTTAAAGAAACATTTTTATTGTTCCTATGGGATGACAAATGCTCCATTAATCTTGTTAGGAGAATGCGTCACTTCTTGTGGGAGTTGATGAAAAGAGAAAGAGTATGCGCATAATTAAAAAAAAAACAGATACTCATCTTTCACATTTGTATACTTCCTACGGAAACTTGGTACGAATTATTTATGTCTGTATGTGTCATCGTCATTGTCTCATGTTGAAAAATTAATGTGTGAATTTATATTTTCATTTCATGGCGAAGTTAGTATAATTATAGTTTTGTCACATATGTGGAGTTAAATCTTAGTGCGATTGAAACTTTTTGTACTAACTTACACATTTTACTTCGAAAAATAACGAAGCGCTTTCAAAATAATTGATATTTAAATTATTTTAATTTTATTTTGAATTGGAAAAAGGGTTACCTTGATGTTTGCTTTGAATAAGAATAGTCCTCTTTATGCTGACATTATTTATGGTATTTACTCATGTTATATGACGAAAAAGATATAATAGCAGATAGTATGTCGAATTGATAATCTTATTCTTGTATGCCTGTTTTTGTAATCTAAGAATTAACAAGAGGTTAAGAGACGTTTTAATGAAAAAATAATAAGTCAGAACTTATATTTTTAGACATTTGTTATAAGAACAAATACTTCTTTTGCATTTAATGTTGAACAAAATAAACATCAATATCAATACACGTATATACATAAATATAACTTAAATAAATTCATCATAATGGAAAACCAAATAAATTATTTCAAAATTTAATTGCATATCACGGTAACCCTCAAACTATACAAAAAACACTTCGTTCAAATTTAAATATGGCTGCTGTCGTATCGATACTTTTAACTCTTAAAAAGACATTTTTATGAGAGTGTTGTCCATTTATGTTGGTATGTAAATAAACACTTTTTTATGAAAAGTCTGATACTTTTATGCGAATTTATTTTGACATTTATCAAACGAACCAAGAACAAATCGGTGATGCGTTCCCTTTTTTCTTAAGAATGTGAATTATTGTTGATGTTTCAAAAAAAATGAAATGTCAAAGTTTGAAATATTAAGTTTTATGCATTACCTTTTCTGAAGAATAAATCTTCATTATAACGTCATAATTTTTGGAATAAATGAACAAAGAATATCAAAAAATTAACATTCCGCAACAAAACTATAAACGTAGTAAAATTTTAAGCTTCGTAAATCTGTCTAATTTTTCATACAAATTGTGACATACTTACGAAGTTTAAAACATTAAAATGTTTACAACGGGCTTACACCGTTGTATGAATATTTTGGTCAAATTTTGAAGCGTAATTTTGTCAAAAAAAAACCTTATATAACATCGAAATAAAATAAAAAGAAAATCTATCACCGAAAGTTCACATTTGTAACAAAATAAAATACATTTTAAACAGTAATCGGCATCAGCATCCAATGTTTCCTTCAGGTAGACAGATTAATAGAAAGCTGAACGCCAGAAAACAATGTACATATAAAACGTTAAAAAAAAGAACGACTGTTGTATGAATCAAATAAAGCTGCTGTCAGTGCAACATCTCATATGAATCCTATAGTTAGAGTTTTGTAGTTGTTACTTTATTAGCTCTTGTTAAGAGATTTTAAAGACTTAAAAATGACGTTTAGAGTTTAAATTTGAAAACAAAATTATTATAGGACTTTCAATTTACATACAGGAGTAATAATTGATCTAGGTATAAGATTAAAGTGATTTGATCCAAGAAAAATGCTTACATCATTTAATGAAAACACTATGAGACAAATTTATGTTTCATTATGACAGATCATGTCTTAAGTTTAGCAATAAGATCTAAAAAAGTACTATGAGCGTTTTTTTGAGAAAATGGGAGCTTAGCTCTCGAGAGTATGTTAGTTGGGAGTTCTGTATGTGTCAAAATTCGGATTACAAAATTCTGTATTTCAAAATTCGATACTTCAAAATTCTGTAAAACCAAAATTCCGTGAGTGCCAAAATTCAAATTCAATCATTCTGTGAATCTATAATTCTGTATTCCAAAATTCTGTAAATGATAAAAGTGAAATTGTTTTGGTAATGAAAAAAAGTGCGCACTTCTTTTCATTATCAAAACAATTTTTCTTTTATCATTTGCAGAATTTTGGAACACAGAAAATGTTTTGATAATTAAAAAAAAGTGCGTTCTTTTCCTAGTATTTAGCCACAATTCTAAAAAAAACTAAAAAATACTTTATTTATCAAAATAAAAATTTTTCGACTTTGACTCGTTCTGCAAGGAAAATTATTCATCCAAATGAAATAATTTCTTCGATTACTAGAGTTCCAGACATTTTTTAATTTTTAGCGAGCTTTTATTCGAAAAATTGAGAGATCCTTCAAGAGCCATAAAAAGTACCTATCATTTTTTGGCTTTGGAACTCAGCAAAAAATTGTTAGTCACTTCGATTCCTGCCATGCGCACAATAATCGTTTAGAGGAATAGTAAGTCACTTAACCCTTCCTCGATCTGTCATGCCACCAAATTTATTTTGTTAATCAAATAAGTATTTCAAAAAAAAGAAGAACCGAGCCAGTTACAACACATTTCGAAACTAGTTGATAGTTAAGATACTCGTACGTACATGACAATGAAACAAAGCTGTTTGAAATTCAACGATTATGTTAATCCGTGGTTAAGCAATTTTAACTCACCGGCTTTGGCGAATTAACTAAGGTTCAACGATTGATGGCTTAGGCATTAGGTAGTCCTAGAAATCGAAACTGAAAGAAATTTGACTAGTTTGAACATTTGGAAGTTGAGAATCAGATTTTATATAAACTTCTCAATGACTCAAAATAAATACTTAATTAAAAATTATTAAAACTAATATTTCTCATATTTTTGATATTTTTAAGGCTAAGAATTTTGATAGCTTAAAGTTGAAAAAAAAACTTTTAAATTATATTAGAACTATAACTTTAAATAATTTTTGATTATCCAGAGTTTTTGAAAAATTTACCTAAAATATGAATTTCAACTTTAGTTCCAAAATGAATTTTCAATCGAAAATTTGACAAAAATATTATCAAAATCAGTTCTTATCCTTGTGATTATTGCTGGAATAAGTTTTTTCAAAATTTAGTTCAGATCTGATATGAAATCAGATACAAAAATGAGGTCAGCTAATCCTTTGAATTGAAAAATATTACTTGGGGGTGGTATAACCTTTTGGGTCAGCTTTAAAGTTGACTGGACTGATAAGAAATTTCTAAATTCTATAAGCGTCTTACACACAAGAGCAAGTCCATGCGATGCAGTAGTGCATTTCATGTTAAATCTACTCAAAGCAATAAACACATTACAAAGTTTACCTGTTATTTGTTCAATCCTTTTAATTTCTTCATAAACCTTTAGCTGAAAACACCTGATGCTTTACATACACTCGTTTAGAAACAGAATTTAACCGTTATTTCATGCATAATATTACTTTTGAAGACAAAAACACTAATCTTCGTTTTGATAGTCTTAATTTTCATATCCCATGCCATACATATACACACACACACATTCCCAAAAAATCTCCATATAGTAGGTTCATAGAAATAACTGCTCGAATATGATGATTTTTGTCTATAAGAGAGACAAGTGAGAAAGATTAAATTTTGAACACCTTTAGTCTCCTGATAAGAATCCGTTATACCTATGTAACTTCCTTTCTTCCAGCTGAAAGATTAAACCTTTCATTTCCATTTCCTTAAAAAATTGAAATTTGGGGGAATTGTTTGATGAGAAGGACTATAGAAAAACATATGAGGAGTCAAATTTATAAAATAAATCCTTTCCTTTTAAATGTCCTTTTTTTCCAAATTGTAGATAATGTTTTCTTTTGCTTCTAAGAACAACTAAGAACGATTTGATTTATAATTCTTTGTAAATGCAAAAGACAAATCAAATCATTTACACACTGTCAACCACACTTTACCTATACCCCATCCCCATCCCCTCAGCTTCTAACACCCAGCTAATGAGGATGAAGACTATTATACAAAGCCGTGTCAAATGCGGAAGACGTTTTGAGCAGGGCAAAAAAGCCTACATATTTGCATGCGCCACCCCTTTCAAATATTAGTTTTAAATGTAAGTTTTAGAGAATGAGAAACAACTTCACATACAAACGCACACACACACACACACATCAACTCGTAATGTTTCATTATTTGTATCTTTTATCTAATATATGCGAACCTGAAACGCTTATCCTAATCCGATTAAGAATAAGAAAATATTCTCTATTTACTATGCCAAAGCTTTTATTACAACACAAAGGTGTGCTTGTTTGTCTGTCTTTTAAATTTTAAACCATTTCGGCATGTGTTTGTGAATCACAATCTTTTTGAGGTACAAAGGTGGAAAGCAGTTTACATCCATAACATAGTTAGGTAACTAAGAGGAATATATCTCAAGGAATGGATTGAATATTTTTGAATAAAATACGTCGTAGGTATATCTGATGCCTATATCCTCCTTTGATATACTTCTTGTGTCATACAGAGGACTTAAAAGAGGAACTTTTATATACCTACACCTGGATATGATAGTTTTGCACAACTGAAAACGCAATATTTTGATCCTCGCTCTGTAGGATTTGGTTAAAGAAACGAATATAATGAAAGCCTTCCGTGTGTGTAACTTGCCTTTTGTTGGGGTGACGTTTGAAGGATTTTCGGTAGCACATACTAAAAATCACTATAATATTAGTTTGGTTGACTGATTAGATACAATATTATGTATAGACTTTCATTAAAAATTGATAGTATGTAGGTATGCATAGATGTATTTTCGAAATCCTTTTATGGTCTTAAAATCCAAAATATCATTTCTGTGCTTGCATGTGTGTGCGTTCCATGCCAATAGAAGAAAGTATGTATTTAACTTAAGCCGAATTATTATTTTAATAAGATGCTTTAAAATTACAGAAGTTTTGAAGGCATGAAATATAAGTAATAGTGAACCAAAGTTGAAGCAAGAGGGTGATGGTTGGGTGCAGTGTATGTAGATACACTTGTTACTTTTTCAAAAAGGATTAAAACCTTTATTTAGAAAGAGCATATTATGTAAGTATCCTAGGAATAAATTATAGTTTTTGTCAAAAGGAATATCAAAATAAGTTTCTACACTCTACACGTTTCTTCGTTTTTTTTTTTATTCTATTAATATTTTCTAAGGTTTTCTTTTAATCAAATAAATGTCATAGCAATCCGCCGTGAAAGAGTTTTTTGTCTCTCATAATTGTGGTGCTATAATTTAACTTTCTAACGAGCTATCCTTGGTACTTGAGACAAACTTTATTTATCTCAAGAACTTGCATTAAATCAAAAAAGGATAGAAAAATATTTGGTGATGATATTTTGATTCAATAGGATCTATGAGTTGTGTTTTGAAAAATAGTTTTGCTATCAGGAAGAAGCTAAAAATCGAGCTTATAATATCAGCAAGTAGTGTAACGTGAAATTTTGATCAAATATATTTTGACAATGTTAGGGAATGTGGGATTTATACAGCTGACAAACTAGTAATTATATGTCAAGTTATTGGTTAAAGAATGCATTCTTTTAGACACCACTTATTATAAGCAGTGTAAATCCAGCAGAAGTCGAAAAAAATGGGCCTCAAAATTCTGTGCTTGTGTGTGTATTTAGCTACAGTATAAATGAATATCGATTTTCTCTAAACTCGGTTTGTTTGAACAATGTTTTTTAGCGACTCTCCTAAAACAACCAGAATAACAGTACCTGCAACACAATTTGCTTAGAAATTTAACAAAAACTTCTTTTTTCTTAAAAAAAGCTGCGTAGATTTTTCAAAAAAAAAAAAAAGAAAATAATTTAAGATAAATTTCAGTAAAGAAAAAGGTTTTTTAAAGCATACAGTAGACGCTCGATTTAGTGAATCTCTAAAAAGCAATTATAGTCAACACAAAACATTTTATATTAAAATGAATTTTTTGTATGTTTACATCTGTCAATAAATTTCTTACACAATGAAAAATATTTTATCTAAAATCAGCGCTTTTCATCTCTTAGTGGACTTCCTCACTAAAAAGAACCAAGACTGAAAGTTTATTCCAAATCGTTGGTTTCTGAGAAACCAGTGGCAGTGGGCAGTTGCATCTAAAATTACTGTGCCTAGCCTTCTACTTTTATCTTTTCTTTCGTCTCTTTTGGTATCGTCTCGGTATCGTTTCGGATGCCTTAGAGCTGGTATCGTCTAAGTATCGTTTTGGTTTCCGATACCGATACCAAACGATACCAAGACTTTTCTGGTATCGTGGCTAGCCCTTGGCTTTCCAAGTAATTTTTTTCATAAAATATATTTGTCTATTTTTGATTCTCACAATCATTGTTTGATTCAAAATAAAAACTTAAACACTTTATAAACTAAATTCCTTACCACTAAATAAATTCTAAGCAATCTTCCCACTCCCATCATTTGATAAACTCTACTGCAAGCGTTTATTTCTTACTGGTTGACACTGAACAAGTCCGCAACTGTCAATTTGAAATTTATAAGCTATTCAACAAGTTTATTCTCTTTTCTCTGAACTTTTGTTGTTTTCAGATCCAAAAACCGTTGGTTTATAAAATTTTACACTTGTTCAATGAAAAAGAAAAAGAGAGAAGAAGAAAATGATTTTTAAGGTCTCCTAGACTTGTTGTGCTGTGTGATACAAAATTTAAAAAGTTGTTGAATTTCACTTGTTCAACAAGCACTTTATCTTTTGTGTTTTAGTCCCCTTTTTGCTATATCGAGCCTACTGTAAGCATACATTATATTTTTTTTTTCAATTTTCTTGAAAATCGCGTCTAGCTGATTTTAATCATTTTTAATCTAGAAACTTTCAAATACAGTCCACTTCCTGTGCATTGAATTTTCACCTTAGAGCCTTGCAAAATTTTGATTTAGAGAGAAATTTATGAATATGAGGGGAATAAAAAAATTTGGCAAAAAAATTCGAGCTAAACGGAAATTCATCTTATGGGGAAAAGAAGTCGACTGTGGTTTAGAAAATATTGATAAATATTTTTTGGATTTTTAAAATCCTGTGAAGGTATGTCTCCTTTTTTTTTTTGAAAAAATAAATATTTCAAAAACGACAAGGTAAACGTTGTTCTTTAATATTTTTTTAAATCATTTAAAAAAAAAATATTTCTCTTCTATCTAAAAATAATAGTTTTAAGAAATGGTTAAGAAAAATCTCGTTTTTCTCGAAAATGCGTCGTACGATTTTGATATAATATTTCCTTGCATGTAGGTACTAAAATAAAATAAATATTAAATATTTGCATAAACAACTTGGGGGTGGGTGGTGAGTGGGAGCAATTTCTGAAGGCACCTACTTTTCCCTCTTGCTTCAAAATTTATAAAAATTAAACCACTTTTTAGGATTTTTCGGCAAAAAAATTGTTTCGTTTTTGTTTAATTTCACAAAAAATAGGAAAGATGTTTGCAATTGGTTTTCGGTATTTGAACGTAAAAAGGAAATAAGACGTTAATGGGTTCTTATTGTAAAAAATCAATAAATAAGCCATTGAAGATATGAAAACCACGGAGTGCGATCAAATTAGAGGGTGAATTTTAAAGGAAGAGGGAATGCAAAAACACCATTTTTGGGTTTTCACATATAACTGAAAAAAAAAACAAAGCAAAATTTCGAAATAATGTTGAAAATCTTTTTTGTAGACGAAAATTTTCTTTAAAATGATATTCGGAAAATGTTTTGGATAAAAATGACTGAGTAAAAAAAGTAAAAAACACTTTTTCAGTTTAAACTGCGTCAGTTTAAAGCTGACGTTTAACTTACTAACAAATTAATATTTTTCTTTTTAAAATAAGTAAATAAGTAGGAAATATATAAAGGGTGCCATATCTCCCGTGGTGCCATTTACCCTATGCTCAAAAGGGTATTTTAATTCATTCTTGATCATTTAAGTAAAGTAAAGTATAGTAAAAAAGCAGTTTAAGGGTTGCCATCTAATTTTTTTTAATTTAAAATAATTGCTAAAAATAAAACGAACTTGCTGTAACAGATCCGTTTTTGAACATGTGTTAGTTAATTATACCTTCTTGGAGCTGAAAAAAATAGTGTTACATATGCAAAAACCCGATTTGTATTTAATTGTCAAACCTAAAATTGTTAGAAAAAATTAAAAAAAATACTAAATATTTTTTAACTATTTTGTGAATGAATCTTATCAGCTTCTGTTTTGTTGTTTTTATTTAGAAAATGGTTTCTTTATTTCAGTCTAGTTTGAAAATTTAAAATTCTAAAACAATCCGTTTGATAGCATATGGCTAAGAATTGATAAAAGCATTAAATTTTGAAAACAAAAACTGAACGCATTTTATTACGTAAAATTTTGAAAAAAAAAAAATTGTTTGAAAATTTTGTTTTCACTTTTTCTTAAACTGAAAATTAGTTTTTCAAAACGATTTCCTTAAAACAACTTTATTTAAGAAAAATACAATAAAATAAGGAATTTCTGGCTATACAAGAAGGTTCATTGTATGTAAGTGTTACCGTTATTTTCAGTCATTTTTTAGAAAATTGCCCCTTTCGCATAGGCGCGGCATAAATGAACCCTCCCGTACGGTTTTTTTGTTTTGTATTAACCTAGCCTACATATTTTTTTTTTCACATCTTCAGTGAATCAAAATAAGCTTAAAAATTATTTTAGAAAAAATATATTTCAAACTCAAAATTTTGAAAAAAAAAACAATTTTTTTGTCAAAATCATTTCCAAATTACAAATTTCACATTTTTAAGTGCTTCGTTTGTTTTTAATGCTCTCACCAATTTTCAGTCTTGTTCAAAAAACAGTAAGGGGTGCTCAAATTTGAGTTATTTTGTCTTGAATTTTAATTAAAAGGTATAAATTGTTTGAAATCTTTATTTATTTTTATCGGAAATTTAAGAAATTTGTTCCGGTTAGTTGAGAAAAAATTATGTCGTTAGTGACCTCCTCCCTGGTAGCTGTTGGCAGGCTGTTTATCTTTACTTGATATCTTTTTGACTCTTCAATTGAATGGCCACACTTCTTAAAATTTATCAAAAAACGTATGTTTGAATTTCCCTTTCATATTTTGAACGAAATATTAAAAGACCCTTTATGTTGTAATTTTTATTTACAAATAATTTTTAAACAGGTCCAACTGTGTTTATTGAAATTTCAAAACTCAAAATTTACCAGCCCATCAATTTTTCAAGATCCTAGCTAAAAATCTAAGAACACATTGATATTACCTATTAGTTTCGAGCTTTGTTTTCTAATAATCCCCAAAAATTTTATATTTTAAAACTATCAAAATCGTGGCTTCGCACATTAAAAAAAATTAAATGTTTCCTATCTTAGTTAATTTACTTTTTTACACCCTTAGCCCAAGTAGGTGTGTTGCACACAGACTTGCATTATATTTTTGACTTTTTTTAATCGAATTAAACCACTAAACACCTGTTTAAGGGGTCTTTTTTACCATCTTTTTCTCTATTTCTTACTTCTCAAACATAACCCATTCATTACTTTTTTGATTGTGCCATGCGGCATTAAGCTTTTTACAACAGAATATCTTCCGTTAATACACGCAGAATTTCAATTGTTTTGTTTTTTTCTTCTTTCAGGTGATCCTCTCGCAGATCTGTCGCAGTTCATACCAAAGTTCATATGATTATACAGGAGAAATTTCCGATGATTTGCGTCGCAAATTTGACCAGTGGTGGAGCAATCAACTTTCACCGCAATCCCCTATAGCACCAAAAATGCTGCCCTTTATGGCTGCTGCAGCAGCTGCCTCAGGTGCACCCCATCAGCCGAGTGGTATGGACTTTAGTACCGTTGGTCAAATGGCCGCTGCAGCAGCTGCCGCACGCAGTTTGCATCACACAAATCGTGACAACCTCCTGGGCGATAGCCATCAGCCACCACCACCACCGCCACATCATCTTCATCCGAGTATGATTGTCCATCCAGTTATGCATCCTCATCCGATGCATCCGCATCATGCCTCATATCCGACGAATCAAAAGACCCGCATGAGAACCAGTTTCGATCCCGAAATGGAATTGCCCAAACTACAGAAATGGTTTCAAGAGAATCCCCACCCCTCACGACAGCAAATTCAAACTTATGTGATGCAATTGAATTCGTTAGAGTCACGACGTGGCCGCAAGCCGTTGGATGTTAATAATGTGGTATACTGGTTTAAGAATGCACGTGCCGCCCAAAAACGGGCTGAAATGCGTGGCGGTGTCGGGCAGATGCCTGGTGCGGGTATGGGAGGAGCTGGTGGTGGACCTTTGGGTGCTGGCCATTCGGCCAATGGATATATGAATCATCATGCTCAACAAATGATGTCTCATGACTACTTGAAGAGTCCAATGAGTCTTAAGTCCGAAGACATTGATACAATGTCTCAGCACTCGGATGACATGGACGATGACCAAAGTCGGCCAATTTCCCCTCAACTGCCATTGTCGCTGACGATGCATGAACGCAATAGATCGCCCGGTGAGGATGGACGGTCGTCCATGGGCAAGGATGATGTGACAAGTAATCATAATGGATCCACGACTGAAAGGAGTAGTCATTCAACTGGTGGTGGAGGAAATAACGAGGAGCTGCCAAATGGAAATGCAGATCGACATTCGGATGTTGAGACACACTCGCCACATCATGGCGAAGCCAATAACAACAACAACAGCAGCAATAACAATAACAACACCAGCAACAACAACTCATCAAGCCATCGAAGCTTACATGAACGCTGTGAATCACCAAAGCACTCACACAAGTCCGAAGATCTCGAAATGGACGACGACAATGACAATGATAATGACAATGACTTCGGTACACCCTCGCCGGATCTTCGAAAGGACATCTTTCCCATGGTGTCGAATGCTATGTTTCCACAATCCCTTATGTACATGACCTACATGCCGGGCTTCGGACAACCTGGCCATCATCCGCACCATGCTGGTGGCGGGATGCATCCATCGGTTCCAATGGGAAGCAGCAATTTGAGCCTATCGAATATATCAAGTGAAGAGCGACGCAAGAGAAATCGTACTTTTATTGATCCCGTGACGGAGGTGCCAAAGCTGGAACAGTGGTTTTCGATGCAATCGCATCCATCGCATAATATGATAATAAAATATACCGAAGATTTAAATACGATGCCTTATAGGTGAGTTAAAACTTTTATTTATTTTTTTTTATTAGAAATGGAAAGACACAAGAACATTTTGAGACACTAACAAACACACTTTCTTCACTTAACAATTTATTCAATTGACTTTTGAGACCCTTGAAAGTCTATAAGGGGGTTTAAGTGGGGTAAACTAAAGTTCATTTAATACGATTTTAACGAATTTCATTTTACATTTTAATAATTCAATTTTTTCTTCTCCATTTTCAGACAAAAATTTCCCCGCCTAGAGAGCAAGAATGTCCAATTTTGGTTTAA
Organism: Dasysyrphus albostriatus; assembly: GCA_946251815.1. Classification (NCBI taxonomy): domain Eukaryota; kingdom Metazoa; phylum Arthropoda; class Insecta; order Diptera; family Syrphidae; genus Dasysyrphus; species Dasysyrphus albostriatus. Next base: position 28,020,736 of record OX276337.1, on the reverse strand, counting down.
GAATCGTCGAGCCAAAAACAAACGTCTAAAATCAATTTTCGACCCACAAACACAATGTGGTCAACTAGGTTCATTCGGACTTAAATATGACGAACGGGATTGAAATACGGCATCGAATGGTGCCTACCCAGCACCATCTCCTTACGGTCCATCTTTATTCTATCCCAGCATAAGTCGATAATGCTAGTGAATTTCTGAATAATTCAGAATAGAAAATGTCATATCTCAAAAGGAAAATCCTTGCCATTGAATTATTACCAAGGTATATCTATCAAGTTTCGTTGTTTGCTCATCGAAAGAGATAATCTGAAATTGAAAATCAAAATAAATTTATTTACGAAAAACAAAAAATCATGAAAAAAAAACAAATATTTTAATACAAAACAACGCACTTATAATTTTTTTGCAAGTATTCAAAACTTAGTCAAAAGTAAACTATAAGAATTAAAAATAAAAACAATAAGTTTTTCCTTTTTTTTTTAATAAAATATGATAAAAGTTATCAAACTTCCAAAATCCCAGTTGAATAGTCTGTAATAATTCATATATTTTCTATTATTAAAAATAGTAAAATAAAATTGTATTAAATTAATAATATTTTCCATTTCCTTAAAAATAAATTTATATATGAAAAAAACCAAAGATAACATAAAAATAGAAGTTACATTAAAATATAAAAATCAAAAGAAAACAGATAAATAAATAACAATAAATCTTAGTTTTTAAGTAAACCAATAATATTATATTAATTTTAATACTAAATCAAATCAAAAATAATTATTTTTAGCAGGAATATGAAATGACGGAATAAAAAATAAAATAAAAATACATAATTTTGTATCTCTCTATATTTATTTAAGAAAAATTTTATCTTGTTTATGTTTGTTAGGTTCGTTGAAATTAAATTTAAACGCAATTTACATTTTGAGCAATATCAACTTAAAGATAAATTTAAAGAAAACAAAAACAGACTTAATGAGTCTTTTTTTATATATAAAAATGGCTGACATTTTGTTTGTAAATAATAAAGGCCTTAAATTTTCATCTTGTATGATTTTGTTTGTTTGTTTTGTGTTATAAAATTAATTATTTTTTTTAAATTTAAATTTAGTTTAAGAAATTGTTAAAAAATTCAGTTTTATGTTTTTGGTATACAATACCGTTTAATACGACGAATTAATAAATTGTATTTAAAAAAAAATAAACACTTTTCTATAATAAGTATTATAATTAAATTATTAAAAAATCAAACAAATAAATAAATAAAATTTAAATCAACATCAATGTAGGAAAGTTTTTTGAAAAATTATTATTCCATTGTAAATTAATTGCATAAAGTTAAAAATGAAATAAATTTAAAAAAAAGGATTTCAATTATGAAAATGGTTTGGTTTTATTTAATTTGGAATTATTTTTCAGCAAACATCAACTGAGAAAAAATATTACTATGGATTAAGAAAGATTTATTAAAAAGATATTTCTCCCTTTTAAAGTTCTGTAATAAAAGTTTTGCACTCAATAATTTGCTTGCAAATTCACGACAATATGTAGTTGTTTGTATTTCTTCAAGGAAGCTTATGCCTAGGTCCATAGGCAGACACTAACTCAATGTGTAGGTATATCAAATTTTCGAAAACAGAATTATGAATATTTAAAAAAGTACAATTTTGAAAGCTTGTATATGCAATATTATTTAAACATTTTCGAATTTTGTTTATTTTGACGGTGAAACCAGAAAAGTGTGTAACTCCAAATTTTCAGAAAATTAATGAGGCAGCAAATTAATCCAATTACTAAAACTATAAGGTTTTAAGCTCTCCTGAAAAATTTGCTTGTATGGAGTTACACACTTTTCTGGTCTTATCGACAATTTGTTGATAGTTGAATTTATATCTGTTTAGCCTAAAATTCAAAATCCAAAATAACGTTATTTACCATTTTCGAAAAAAAAACGAAAGTCAAAAAAATAATTTTTTGGCAGATATAAACGGTGCGGTGTTTTTTTAAGGCATTTGATTTCAATCTGGCAATACTTTTTTCGAAGTTGGTCGTTTTGACAGTTGTCACTTAATTTATGCTCAGTTTGATTTGCCATTTCATAATGAAAAGACTTACTCCTAAACAACGTTTGCAAAATTTGTGTAAATTCATAAACGTCACAATGTTTCCGCATCACTACTTTTTTGCGATGCGTGACGCAGCTGATGTTGATACAATTGCATCAGCAACAGATATCAGGAATTTTCTTGATTCTTACTTGTTTGAAGTTTCCGCATCACTTGATGTAAGTTTGCAGTAGTGAACACGTTACTCAAAAAGTGATGCAGGCTTGATGCATTTATGAATGCTTGGCAGAAACGATTGTGCATCAACTCTGCAAGGATGCGTTTGTGAATTTTCACTTTATCACCAACATAATGGTGCAGTTCAATCAATTTATAAAATCATAAAGATAAATGGCTTGAAACTTCGGAAAAATGACAAAGCATAACATCCCATTTTTTTTGTAAGGTGTATTGAAGGGTTTATGACCCTTACACGTGGACATGAAACCAAGCGAGTTTTAACCTCCCAACCCTCCCAAACGCTGAAAAAGATACCTGCCAGATTTTGGTATTTTATCTCACGATACATGCAAATATAAACCCTCATGCCCAGATTTTGGTTACATTTACATTCACTCACAAAATTTGCTGTCGACTCTAGGTCTATATGTACTTTAAAAGCTTTGAGCTCAAATATCAATCACTTTCGACCAAAAAACTCGCCTGGCAATATTTATTTCATGTCCAAAAGGCAAATTTCTGTTTCAATTCATTTGGATAGGTACCTTGAACAAAATAAATTCTCCGATCGGAATTTCTCACCGAACGAATACCGAATTAATATTGGACACGATTATATTTTCACGAGACTTTATGCTCCACGCTACTAGATCTAAATGCTTCCATCGTTTTTAAAGTTGACGATTATTTTGCCTATTTCAATCTCTTATAAAACACGTTAAATGTGGAAATAGTTGATCTAGATAAAATATTATTACCAAATATTTATTTGCCATAATGCCAAAGCAAATATTTTCAAAAAAAGGAGAAAAGTTAGGTACAGCTCGTTAAATTGAAACACACGATTCACACGAAAATGGGGTGTTCTTCATAGTTTTGATAATTTGACTGAATCGCAATACCAAACTAAACTCAAAATAAAATGGAAAAGAAAAAACCTTAAGATTGGTGTTCGTGTTGGATTTTGGTCTCCAAGTTGTGTTAGATTTATATACGAAATAAAATAGAAGAAAATATTATAATTTGTTAATTATAATTTTATTATATTAAAAAAAAATTTAAATAACAGTCACAATTTAATTTTTTTAATTTGGTGTGTTTCGAAATGATGAAATTTTAATTTCGAAATGCTTCGCCAAACTTCAAAAATTAAGTTGTGACTGTTATTTTATTTTTTTATGATAATAAATAACTAACGAATTTATATTTTTTTTTTATTTTATTTCATATTTAAAATTGAAATTGGTATTTGGCAAACAGAACCACCTTAAAAGTCGTGATCTTCTATTTTTTGCATTAAACTGTTACAAAAATATTCATATATCTTTCTCATTTATTGGAATTCAGAAAAAAATTGTTTAAAATTTAGTGACCGATGAAAATGCATACAATTTTAAAAAACACTTAAAAAATTTAAAAAAAAATTTGTTGGCCTTTAACTATTTAAATATTAAATATAACGCAATAATGTTTTTAACATTAAAGATAGAAAATTTTAATTTCTATATTTTTTGCATAACACACTTTTTTAAAGGACATCTAAGAAATCAGATATTTAATTTAAACTAAAATGAAACAAAATCCAATATGGCTGCCAAATGGTAAATTTCACAAGTGCTAAAAATCAGATTTATGTTCTTCAATTAACTACCCTTCAATAGATTTAATTACATTTCCTGATAATGCACTGGACTATGTTAATGTAGAAGGGTTTTTTTAATTTACTCATTATCAGCAGGACATATTAAGATAATTTTTTTATACACAAATTCAGATATAAATTAATGAATTAATTAGTTATTAATTAATATTTAAAATATTGCATTTCAAAACTAATTTTTTTTTAAATTTTGAAATGCAATTTGTCAAATATTAATTAATAACTAATTTATTCAATAATTTATATTTGAAAATCCTATCTATCCGTGCCTCGAACTACAGCCAAATGCATTGGAGAAATTTTTTTTCAAATTTTGAAGTTAAGTTTTTTTTTTAATTTCCTAGAGGGGAAATTAAAATTTGTTTTAGGTCCAAAAATAACGGTACTTGCCATTCAATCCCTAAAGATAACTTTATTTATCTCAAAATAAGCTCTGATTATATTAATAAACTCTATCAGCCGCCGTGATCTGTGTTTTTGAGTTGAAGTAGTCATTATTCGAAAAGTACTTTAAAATACAGCATTAAAGTAGTAAAGTAAATGTACTTGGAACAAAGTATTTACTTGACAAATTACTTGAACTTGGTGTTTTTTAAGTACCATGTACATGGTCCTTCTTTTTTACAAGAAAAAGTATAGATACGAGGTATAGAGTTCTCGACTAGTATTCGTACTTGAAAGCTTACAGGTCTGTATGGTATACTTTCTGCTAAAAAAAAGCACCTATAAAAAAGGCACCTATCAAACCATAACGATTTTTTTGACTTTCAATTCTCTCATATGGCTCAAGAGATTTCAATCAACACGATTTTAAATTAATTTTTCGCATTTATATTTTGTCTGTTTTTGAGCTCTAAGTTATTTTTTTGTTTATGAAATTTACCCATTGAAAGAGCATGGACTAACCACAGAGAGTTTGACATTTGACAACAAAGTATTGTTCAAAGCTGCCAGCTTAATATTTGTTGGGTGTATCTACATTTTTTCCCTCCGACCAAAAGGCATTGAAATAAATTGATGTAAAAAATGTTCGTCGAATTATACTGCTGTTCGAAACGTGTTTAATTAGGCAGACAAACAGCTATTGGTTCAACATCGGAAATGCTATTATGAATTGGATGTCCAATGTGTCTTATGTCGTTTTCCATTGGACACCCAAAAGCATTTTGAAGCGTCCAGAAGTCTTCTGAAACCATTCCATTGGTACAAGACGTTCATGGGTTTTTATTATAAAAATATTGAATATGAGAAAACCTTGGAGTGCTATTAAATTACAGGGTGCTTTTTTGAGGGGAGGGTGCAAAAGCACCCTTTTCAGGCTTTGCATATAACTCGAAAATGAAGCCAAATTTCTAGATAAAGTTGCAAGCCTTAGACAATCAAATCTACCATCGAAATGGATCATTCAAAATTTTTTTTTTTTAATTTTTGGTTACCTACCTAAATTAAAAAAAAATCTTTGGAAAAAAATGTTAAAATCATAATTTTTGTTTTTTTTTTACTTAACTTTTTACTTTCGTAGAAAGGTAAATAGCCATTGTTCTATGTAGCAGAAAAATGATCTTATCTCCTTTAAAATGACATATTCAGAAAAAATTTTAGATAAAAATCAATCGAGAACAGTCGCTCAAACTAAGCTGATTTTAAGATCTAAAAATTAAATAATGCTATTTATGGCTATTTTAAGAAACTTGTAAGATAATACGCTCAAACTAGGCGTATGATTCATTCTTGACCATTAAAGTAAGAAATAATAGGAAAATTGAATTTTTTCACATTTGAAGAGTTTTCATTTAATTTTTTTTTAAGTTTAAGAAAATTTCCAAAAACAACAAACTCTCTCCTAAAAACTCGATTTTTGAACATATGTTAGCTATTTATACCTTCTTGTATCTCAAATAAATAGTACCGTTATAGGATATTGTATTTATTACAAAGTTTTACGTAAACAACATTTCACGCGGACAAATTGACATTTTACTTTTCGTCTACTGTGATTGTTTACACAAAAACGAAAATTACCAATTTTTGTGAGTATTCAATTCGGGCGAAATGTTTCGTTATTTTGATCTTAAATTCTCACTTGCTTTTTGACGGCGAACGAAAGAAAACAGAGGGAACTGGTGCCCCTTGCGTATTTTTTTTTTTTTTGTTTATTTTAGACCAGTTCAGGTGGAACTCATAAAAGCTTTTTAAATTCCGGTGGAACAAACATTTTTTTGAAACGCAAAATTTTCGTTTTCCCAAAAATGAATAAATTGGGCATTGTACCATTAAGAACTACTGAACAAGTGAAATCCCACTGATAAACATAAATACAAAATTTCACTTCAATTTCTTAGTAATTTTTGTGTAGAGATTTTCCCGGACTTTTTCAAGACAATCTATTGTAGTGTGAGGCAGTGAATTTCTTGAGAACTTAAGGGCCATTCATTCACATGAGACGAAATTAAAAATATCTAATTGATGTTGATGTTGAGATATTAAAATTTGCATTTTGATTGCTTAAATCATAGAAATTTGATTAAAAAAATTGTTCGTCACGGATTACAATCTATTTAAGACGACCAATTTTTTAACTCAAATTTCTCTTATTTTTTCTATTAAAATGCAATTTTTAGTAGATAACTTAACATTTATGTCAGTGAGATTTACTATTTTTGTCCATTTCAGTTATAGCTTTCATTGAAACTCGTCACAGAAAATTTGAATAATTGATTTTGAAACGTTTAAGAAGTAAAATCATTTATTATTTTGATGGAAAAATAAAGCTTGAGACTTAATTAAATATTTCTAAACCTAATCTAAGGAATATCGAACTCCAAAATGTTTTTATAAAAATTTTGCAACTCGTGGCTGATATTAGCCACTGAAATTAGTTGTCCAAATCTTTTTTTAATGTAGACTCGTTCAACAAACAAGGAAGACAAATATTTCTAGTTTTCTAAATTTCCAGTTTTGAAATGCATAAAAAGCTAATTGAATGTGCCGAAAAGCATACTAAAATTCATTAATTCATTCAAAAATTAACGACAACAGGTACACATGTCACTGAATAAATGAGGTTGTATTTGGACAACTACTAGTAGGTTTATAAGTTTCGAGATAGGTTAACTATTTTGGCATTGACTAGCTGGGAAACTACCTAGGCGTGTTCTAAGAAAATGTAAAAAATAGAACCGAAATTGTTTTATAATAATTTTAAGATGATGTTCAGACAGACTTCACGTGCGGCGACTCATTTTACATGAGGCCTGTCTTAACACCTTCCGATATTTTTGAAATGTCAATAAATGACAGAAGCAATAATATTTGTGTTCCAGAACGACTTTTAAACAGTTTGAAACCGCCAGATTTAGTCATTCTTAGTGCGAAGTCGTTCCACAAGTAAAAGTTTGTACCCGCATGAGTGAGGAAAAAAATTCCCCTACTTGCCAAATTTGGTCCGAGAAATTTCTGGTGGCTGTTTTGTACTAGATGTCAAATGCCAAGTGCTTGTATGTCAGAGTTGAAAAAAAAATTGCAGTTTGAAGTTAAATAACCAAAGAGAATACAAACGGCTAGGGTTACCCAAGTGTTACTTTTTTGTTTGTTTTGTTTTTGATAGATGTGCATAATTTATTAATTTATTTATCTTTTTATCAATCAAATGATTTACTTAAAATGCATGTGTTGTTTAGGGAAATCCTTTTCCGAAGAAGAAAATTAAGTAATGAAAATTTGTGTAAAGCTCTAACCACATGAGCCAAAAAAGTGAAAATTATAAAAGTGAAGATTTTCAAACTCATTTTGGGATAGTGATTCTCACTGGAAAGCTTATAAAAATGATTAAATTTTGGTAAAGGAAAAAATTTGTGTATTCTTTTTCACAAAACAACTGCTCTACCGGGAAAAAATATTTTTACTTTTGTAATTTTGCAAAAAGTGACGAATGTAGTTAAGGCTTCGCTCTTGTTTATTGTAGTTTCTTAAGAAATTGATGTTTCATGATTTAATGTGTACTTAAAGAATATTTCTTTGATTAAGCTTACTCATTTTTATTCATAATACAGATTTTTCGACCTTTATAGTCCAAATGCGTTTCTCCCAGGTACAACAGTTGGGCTCATCAGTTAGATCCTGTTGTACCCTTCTAAGACTCATTATTTTCAATCGATGGAAACCGACAAATAATTAAACTACAACGCCAAAGCACTGTAAATAATATTATTTTTGTTTTTACTTTAATCATTCTTTAATCATTTTTATACATGTACTTTTCTTTTTTCTTAACATTCAATTTCTTGTGCAATGATTAAAAAAAAAAAATAATGGCTACTGATTGCACTACGGCAGCTCTAGTCAAATATTTCTTTTGACATGGTGCATATTAATGCAAATGGCCGCGTTCCAATGTTAATTCTCAGTTATCCGGATAGCTTTGTGTTGTTGCAATCCCTTGTTAAAAAACAGCTGATGACAAATCATCGACCAACAAATCCGAAGTAATCCCACAAATTCTAGGATACTCAGCAATCCAAAGAGAAATTTCAAAACAGCTGATATTTGACAAGAAGTTAGAGTTGTTCATGTTGATTGAGTTTTGCAGTGTTGGGTTTTTTGAAAGGAAAATTAATTAGCTAGATGCAGTTAGAAAATGGTTATTTGCAACACCTTGGATTCTACGCAATATGTTAACATAAATGGAATAAAACTCTGTTAAAAAAGTTAAAATTTTTTTCAAAATTAGAAACAATTTTAATTTAATTTCTTTGTCAGCTTTTTTCAGGTAACCTATCTGGTTCTGGTCGTTCACAAAAGTATCGGCTACTCAGTTATCTTGTTATCCGATTGACGGCAGAACGCGGCCAATGAGTGCCCAAACCATTGACGGTGTTCAAATTGGATTGAAAAACTGGATTTTCTTGACGTTTCAGTATTCATATCTCGCTGTCCCTTCTTCAGTAAAGGAAGATGTAAATACTGAAACGTCAAAAAAATCCAGTCTTTCACTCCAATGTGAACACCGTCATTCTAGACATTTTGACAGTTTTTCTTCTCTCTGAGAGGATTTCATTTCCCCCTGTCATAATTTGACATTTAGTCCAAAATAGTGCGAAGAATTTAAGGAACACACCTAATATAGTTCGGATAATCGTAGGGAAGTTCAGGAATCGATAATAAAGTTCATTCGATGAGTTCACTTTTTGAAAAAAAAAAAAAAGAAACAAAAGTGAAAGTGATTCCAGTGCGAATAAAAAAGAAACAAAAGTGAAATCACATTCACCAGGGCGAATCTGGTCAACTCCAGGGGAGTAGAATATTGCAAATTCAGTAATCGGCATGAATTATTTTGTATTCAAATGAATATTATCCTAAAACTATGCAATTCTTCGATGAAATAAATCTCAAATGTGAACTTTGTATATAGGGTACCTTTAGGCTGACTTCTTCAATCACGACTGTGCTCTAAGTTTTTTTTTTTTAAGTAGGTAGGTATCCATAAAATATTTTTCAATTACCTCAAGTCCTTATATTATAGCTTGTCGTGTCCTTCGAATTCTTCAGAAACCCTCTTATTAATGTCCCTTTTGGCAAATAATGTTTATTATCTATACCACACTTTGTAGCACAAAGACGCCCCCCATACAAGAATAAAGCCCATTATTCATTTGATAAAATAAGAAATAAAACAAGGAATAACTTCCCTTACTGGATTTGCATCCTAAAGCAGGAAATTCTTCATATTGTTTAATATAGTTAAACCAAATTGAATGAATCTGTGAAAAATTTATTCTCGCCGTTGATATACTGGCTTACGTTAAAATTCTTTCAAATTCAAATCTATGTATGTAGGTAAAGTTCGTAGATTCCCCTACACTCTTCTCGTGTCGTAGATAATATACCCTGGAACTGCCGAAATAATTTCATTTCTTACTCGTGAGATTCTTGGGAATATTTATTTGGCAGCCTTATCAGTAGAATATGAATATTTCCTTTTTTTATGATCATTTATGGTGGTTCATGAATCACTGTGTGCCTCTGTGTGTATGCACATACTACTTCCACCAAATGGTTAGTTATAAGGTAATGTTCTTCCTCGAAGGAGTTCAAAGCCCAGCCATAAGGAATCACCGTCATGTATTATTGTGTCCTTTATTTCACAAAAAAAAAAAAAAAATATGAAACAAAAAAAATCTACTAACTGCACAAAACGTTTACCATTATTGCCACCCGTATGTGTATATTATATGCCACAGATAAACAGTGATGTGCAAACAAAAGTGCACTTTTTAAGAAGTTTAGAGTAAATGCAACTTTAACTTTTTAATCTTGTAGAACTTTTTGCTCTAAAGATTTTAATATTCAATCCTCTCCTGTTTGTATGTATTTAATTGGATGTTGTTACTACGAAAACAATCTCTAACTTTGTTTTGATGAAGTTTACATACCAAAAGTATTAATTTTTGTATGCAATTATTGAGTGACAAACAGATATTTTTACTGTTTATTTTTTAATAGAATAATGTTAACTTTAATTTAAAAAATCTTAGAGTAAAGTTTAAAAAGTGTATGAATGAATTTTCAACCTTTATCTACAAAGAAGGTATTTTTTAAACACATTTTTCATTGAATCCACAATAACTCAGTAAATGCAAGACAGACAAACAAACAATTTTCTTTTCTTGTACTTTATATATCGGGTTTTTCAATAAGAGCGCTACAAAAGTTTTTTTTAAATACAACAAAAATGGTTTTGGATATCAATGAAATTCTTTATTCCTGTGAAAGTACGTTTGATGCCATTATGTATGGAACTCGATTTCTTTTGCATCGCCACCACGGGCACGCTTGCAGAAGTCCATACGCTGAACCCAATTTTCGATGGTTTTCGAGCATAAATCTGCCGATACTGCTGCAATTTCACGTTCGATATTCGTACGAAGCTCATCAATCGTCGCTGGCTTGTTGGCATAGACCATAGACTTTACGTAGCCCTACAGGAAATAGTATAACGGCGTCAAATCGCACGACCGAGGTGGCCAAGCGACTGGACCATTTCGTGAGTTAACACATTCTCCAAACTTGGTTTCCAATAAATTGATTGTGACATTCGCTGTGTGGCTTGTGGCGCCGTCCTTTTGGAACCACATGTCCTCCAAGTCCATATCATCCAATTGGGGCCAAAAATATTCGGTTATCATTGAACGGTAGCGATCCCCATTCACAGTAACGTGCCGGTCTTGATCATTGCTGAAGATGATTTTTCGATGAAAATCCGAATCATTTTCAAGTTGTTGCTCAGCCCAATTCACGAAATAACGACGCTTTTGGTGGTCAAGCGGCTTCAGTTCTTGCGTCAATTTAATCTTGTAAGGATGTAGGCCAAGATCTTTTCGAAAAATTCGCCACAACGACGTCACAGAGATGCCCAACGCTTGAAAACGATGTGTGAGAGACACATTTGGACTTTAGGCAACTGAAGCCTTAGCGGCAGCAATATTCTCGACACTATGGGCAATTCTTTGTCTCACTAGCACGGGAACATTTTGTACTGTGCCTGTGGATTAAAATTTTTCTACTAGACGCCTAATTGTTGATCTGCTAGTACAATTATGACGACCATAAATTGGACGTAGCGCTCTTAACGTTGAGGCCACTGACTCCGAATTTCGGTAGTAAATTTTAATAATTTCGACTCGTTGTTGGCTCGTATATCTTTTCATCATGAAATGGCAAACCTTACCGAAGAGAAATGTCAAAAGAGCGGCAAGAAATATGGCGTCGTTTGCTGTCCCTGTCACTCTACTTTGTAGCGTCCCGTTTGAAAAACCCTTTACAAATTAAATGACAACCAACTTTACAGTGTTTGCCATGTCTAAACAAAGGCTTGATGATTTGATTTAAATTTCCAAAACTCCTTAATAGTTTTTTTCGCACAGCACTGTTTATTATTTATGTTTCGAAATGAGTTAGTGGCGGGACATAATTTCCTTGATATTTGCATTATTATCTATACGTACCGTTATAATGTGATATTAAAAAAAAGTTTAACGGTAACCGGAATATATTCCAAATATCTTTTCCCATTTTGGTTGTTAGAGAAATATTGAAGTTTATGTACTTCCCTGCTTTTTCTATACCTGTTTGATTATTCTTAAATTATAAAAATGATAGTTAAAAAGTATCATCGTGCATAATTTTTCTTATTTTGAAAGTTGTTTTCAATCAAGTGTCAGCCTGCAAGAAAACGATTCAATGTGAGGTCCAACCAACTTACAGAATTTTTTCTCATTTCAGACATTTTAAGAGTTACCTATAATTTTGTTACGCTTTTATTATAGCACGGTTAGGAAATCAAATTCTTATAGCGAATTTTGGATTGGAGGGGACCTTTTAGAGGACTGGAGTTCATTCCTTACACAATATGAGGTGATGAGAACCAAAACTCGTTATATCCTTGTCATAAAAAACTCTCAATAGCCAAATTTAATTGTTTAATAACTTTTTAATGAGAGCAAGAAAATAATTTTGTAAATGTAACCATAAATGTTTTAAATCTATTTGTTGTGGCTTGAAGAAAAATTGTATAAAAGTTTCGTCAAAAAGATATTCAAAAATTACATTTGGCTGTGCCGAGTTTTGGTGATTTTTGGCTCTCATCTGCTAAGATTAAGAATGAAATTTAGCTTGGAAGTCATTATTGTAATCCTGTAGCCTAAGCCCCATTTTGAATTATGGCACCAGCAATATGTAGTTCAATCACAGAAACCGAAATGCCCGCGAAAGAAAAGAAAAGAAAAGAAAAGAAAAGAAAAGAAAAGAAAAGAAAAGAAAAGAAAAGAAAAGAAAAGAAAAGAAAAGAAAAGAAAGAAAAGACAATGCTGAAGAGCTTTAGCCAGAAAATTCTAGCTTAAGCTAATATTTTAAGATTGTATTTGTTAATTCACATGTATCTTCTTAGAAACTTAAGCCTAGTACGCAGATCGAGTTAAAATTTCGCTCCGATACAAAATTCTCTCCAAAATATAGCCAAGCTAAAATTTAACCAAGCATTCTCTAACTGTACGGCACCAATATGTCAAAATTTAGGGCGTGAAATAATTTTTCGGCACATTAATTATCGAGCTATGTAAATTGCAACAAGTTCTTTTATTTGTGAGATTTTTGTGCCCTTTACTCTTTGAAAAAGAAAATTAAGGACGAAAAATATTCATGGACAAATGATTTATCAATGCCCAAGAGAAAAATCTATTCTACTTGAAATATAAAATAAAATTCTTTGAAATTCTTGAATAAATTTTTTTTTTCTGAGAACATCTGTTTTTTGTGATGTATTTTCCACAGCAATTTTATGTCAAAATTTAGCTAGAACTTTAGCTGGTGCTTGGAGAGAATAGTGGGGGCAAAATTTTAGCTCGATCTGCGTACTAAGCTTTAAGCTAAAACTGTTTTTTTTTGTGCCGAAAAGCAAAGTAAAAGGATTTTAAATTTTTTGGTACAGAGCAATTTTATGTCATTCTCTAGAGGAAAAGTTGAGACTATTGCGCAAGCTCCAAATCAACGGTTATGATATTTCGATTTTTCTCCTCAAAATTGGTTCTAACGATTTCTTTTAACTTTATACTTGATAAAATAGAGTAATTTTAAAAAGACTACTTTTCAGGTTCTTGCAAAAATATCACTTAACGGAAATAGAGCGGAAAGCTTCTAAGATCATTAGTTTATTTTTGAGATATGTTGATGCAATTAAAAAAAAAAGTATGCAACATCAGTCAAATGAACAGAATTCCTTAGTACAATTTGTCAAATGTAGAGGAAAAGAACTGTGGTTTTTTTTTTCTTATATATATATTATGCGCGCACTAAAGGGGTTGTGACTACCCTTAAGATGATTGAACACAGTGCAAGCGTTAGGAAAAAAGGGAAGGATTTAAAAGGAGACACCGATGTACATTGGTTTTGAAATTCTGAATATCAAAGTGGGAGGGAAAAATAGAGCCAAGTAAAGCATTCCACATTCGTGTGGTTCGGCTAAAAAAAGAATCTCTGTACTTAACAGTACGTCTGAAATCGGGCTCAAGGGAAGGAAAACTGATGGGCATTCTTGGCAGTGCGAGTATTACGGTGGAATTATTTATGGTGGGGAATGCAACTGGCTATTTCGCTAGAACACTGTTTATAAAATTAGCGATAAAATAAGGAGAGGCCTGAAACATTACGTCGATGTTCAAGAGATTCGAATGTTACCGTTAAAGTATTATCACCTATCATTTTTAAAGCCCTTTTTTTAAACGATCCAAGAGACTTAGATGGGTTATGGGAGCACCAGCCCAAATGTGAGAATTGTATTCAAGCTTTGGGTGAATTTAGGCTTTGTAGATTACAGCCAGATCGGAAGGGGAAAACAATATCTTGCATCTTCGAAGAAAACCTAAACACTTTTCGGCGTTTTTGGCAACGTTGAATATGTGATCGTTCCTGGGAAGGTGATCTGTGATGCACATACCCAGAACTCCAAGCTGTTTAGTTTCCTCGATGCTTGTACCGCTCATGGATAGCGGCAAAGAGGGTGGGTTTTGCTTTAATGACAACAGACATCATTGGGTTTTTGAAGCATTCATTTGCTCACTCGTTCAGGTGATCTTATAATTTTTAAGTACCTTTTATATTTTCACAATTATTAATTTACTATGTTGATTTCATTTCAGGGTCCAGGAATCTTAATAATTTTAAAGCTTTTACTATAACATTGTAGCTTAAACTATATTTAATCACACAAATAAATGCTTAAGCTGGAAAAACAATCTAAGACGACATGAATTAAGCTTTTACATTTTAAAAAATAGCTATGACTAGAAGACATCTTTAATCTGCTAGCTTGAGCTTGATTTAAATAACATACAAAACCAAGCTATTACTTAAAACCCCAAATTTAGCTTTAGCTTTCTTTTAATCACAAAACCCATTGTTGTAATCCTGTCCTGTAATTAAAAAATAAATTCGTAAGTTAGTTGCAAAATGTTCATGATCAAAATAGCGATTAATATCTTAAAAGATAGGTGCGTACCTTCAGCAGCGTCCACTCAAGCGTGGCAGGTAGGGGTGCGTGCCCCACCTAATCACAGTATGTTTCTGCATTAGGTAATTTATCTCCTTTTGAAAGCATTTTAAAGCAATATTTCTATACGAAAACTATTTTTTGAATGAGATTGCCAATTTTTTCGCTCCCATAAAAAACATATCCCATGGCATAACATCCTCAGTATTAATCTAAATTTGTCAATGAATTTACATTTATTTAAACGCTGTAAGTCTTTCATTGGTACCTAACATTTCTTAGATAAGTCTTAGGAGGGTTGAGGTCGAAATTCTGTTTGGTCATAATTCTGCTTTCAAAATTCTGTTTTTCAAAATTCTATTTTTCAAAATTCAGTAATTCAAAATTCTGTAAATATGTTGTAAAAGAGAAATCGTTTTGATAATGTAAAAAAGTGCGCCCTTTTTAACATTATGCCTTTTTCAAAATATTGGGGAGGGGGTTAAGACCACTGTGGTTAACCCTGGCTTGTATGGTCTCTGAGCTGCGAAAAATCTATGGTAAATTTTTTGAATCTGGGTACCAAAGGTTTTTAGAATATTTTAAGAAAATATTTTACTTTCATTAAAAAATAACGGAATTTCCATTCAAATGTAAGAAAACCGTTGAGGAAACATCTATTTTTCTCAAAATGAACTGTTATGATATTGGGCAAGTTTGTCGGTGAGCTAAATATTAGTACAATCTTTTACCAAATATATTTAAAATTAAAACTTTGCATCAACTATTAATAGTAGGTAGGTAGTACCTCGTGGCATAATGGTTAGTGCGTAGGACTGTCATGCCAAAGGTCTGGGTTCGATTCCCAGCTACTGTCACCTAAAAACAAATGTTTTTTTCCGAGGTACTGCCTCTTGTGAGGGACTGACAAATCCTCCAAGAGTATACTTGTATGAATAAGTGCTTCTCATCTAGCCGTTCAGACTCGGCAAAAAATTGTAGGTCCCCTCCATTCCTGCCAACAACACGCACACAGGAATGGTTGAGAGTTGTTAGTCACTAGGCCCTGGTTCTTTATGAGCTGTTGCGCCACTAAATTTAATTTTAATTTAATAGTAGGTATATCTAAAATGGAAGCGTTTTTTATATTGAATTTTCTCCTTATCAGCTGAAAGAACTTTAATTTCAAATGAGTCGAAGTAATTTAATAATTTAAAATTAAAAAAAAAAATTGAATTTAGAAAAAGTTTATTTTTTTTTAAACTCGAAAGTACAAAAACAGGCTAAATTTTTTTTTAATTTTTCATTAAAAATGCTATAAGAATTTGAACTACGTATATCTATAAAACAAGATTTGAAAAACAATGACTTGAACTATATTATATTTGTTTTTCCATTTTTTAATTTTTTTCAGACATTTATATTTTGATGAAGTCAGATGGCTTTCTTTTTTCACGTCAAACTAAAAGGAGTTTTTTTTAGCGAATTTAAATATCAAATGTTCATGCTTTTAAACATATACCTTTCAAATTTCCATGTTTGTTCTAAGCCATAAGATTTTATTTTCAAGAGAACATAAAAGCAAGAAGTAATTTGTGTGACCCAGTGGTCATTTTGTTTTTTTTTTTCTGTGTTGGCAAAATTTTTGAAGATATGCCGTTAAACGTTTTTTGTTTTCAGATTTTCTCGTATGTTAAAAACTTACCTTAATATTGTTTTACTATTTTTTTTTTTGTCAATCCATTCAACTTTAAATGACATTAAACTATTATATGTAAATATGCTTGACTCTACTTTTATCTTAATTTTAATAGTAATCGAATTATAAATATGTTTAGAATACAAAAAATATATAAATATCAAATGAGTTTTTATAAACTATAACCTTGTGTTCATTTCTAAAGGTTTCTTTGATTTTCTAATAGACATCAACGGTATCTTTGTATGCTCTGCTGAATTCATTTGCCCTGAATTAATTAGCTTTGAATTCTCTCGCTCTAGTCTTTTTTTCTTTATTAATTGTGTTGTATAACGATTCAAAATAGTTGTTTCATATAAATCCAATACGGTAATAATTAAATCCTTCTCTATGTCCACAGCTTGTTTTAAATAAAAATAACTTTTGTTGATCCGAAGTTTTTGAAAACTATCGAAAACAATTATCATCAAAGTCACTTGAATGGCTTGGAAAAAAAAGAATAATTTATTTTTAAGATTTTTAATAATTTAGTTAAAAATAATAATTTTGTATATTAACTACACATATATGTCCACTTACCTAGGTATATAAAGTAGGTAGACATTTGATCCAGTAAATCCATAATACCAGCATTATTTTGGGTTTGGGTTGATGGTGTGAAATAATAGAAATCAAGAGGCAGTATAGTGCAAATTATCAATGACATAAAAGTATACAATAACCAAGGAAACATCCACATGAATGATTTCTAGAGAACATATTAGTTTAAACAAAAATTGATAGTATTAAACATATACATATGTTAATATCAATGTAAAATAATATTAATGTGTTTTAAGGCACGCTAATGGTACATATTTTGTTAACAGTAACTGACTTCTAATCATATTCATGCGTCCTCTTAAATTAATTCAATTTAATTTGTAGCAAATAATTCAAGGAGAATTTTTAAAATAATTTAATTAAAATCTAAGTTTTGACTGCCCTCAATATTTATTTTCTTTTTTCTTGAAAAAAATACTATAAAATCTGTTTAAGCTAACAAAACACATTTCAAACTTAATTGGAGATAATTTACTTAGACAGTGGATGTAACTATAATGCCGTTCCATCAGAAGCAAAGTTGTCTAGGTATTTCAAAATTTGGAGATTTTGAGTTAAAGTATACAGAAAAAAAATCATAAAAGTGCTGTTTTTCTGTTAAACTGCCATGAAGACAAGTAAGTTTTTTTTATATTTTTAATTTAAGACCACGTTGTCACGTAAGAAGAGACAATAATATCAATTTTTTGCAGTACAAAATTAGCGAAAAAGTCACACTTTTTAGGTAACGTCGTTTTTCATTAATGTTTTAAGTACTAAAACGATTTATTTGTGTTTAATATTTAATTTAAATTTAAAAACATATTCAGAAAAAGTAATTCTTTCTGTGTAAGATGACATGTTTTTTTAAATCTTTACTATGATGGCATTTAAGAGAAGGAAAAAAAAGTTTTTTGTTCTAAGACTTTAATCTTCTTATTTTCTACGTGAACTACATATATATATGAAAATAAATCTTTGACTAAACAAAATCATGGGAATAATCGTTTTGCATTTGAATGTACGATATGAAAATCTTGTTAGAAAAAGAACCTGTACCTTGGTATTATGGTCTTACAACAAACAAACAAAATAATTTAAAACTTTAATTTCAAATAAACTTCTAAAAATGTAACTTAAATATGCATCGAGGAAATTAAAAACCTTAATTAAATCAAACAATGGTCTTTAAAAAATAACATACATACCTTGTTGGATGCAAAGATCAACGATATTTGAAAAATTCCATCCACACATACGAAAAAAATGCAAAAAATTAAAAGTTTTTTTAATTTTTCAAAAACTAAAAATTAAAAAAAAAAATCTGTAAATTTCTTAGTAAAAAAAAAATATGTTTTTATCTTTAAAATAATAAAATTAATCAGACGACCTTGTTTTTAACATTTTTGTATATTATTAGATTAGTCGATGGCACTTATTTTTTCTTCTCCGCCTTGAAAGTGATCAAGAAAGGTAATTCAAAAAAATCTGCGTGAAATTTTATTGAAATTTGTGTGTCATAGTGAGTTTCTATGTCACTGACGAATTTGTAGGACTAAAGGCCACTAAAATCTATTTTGAATCATTCAACAAGTCAATTCCTTAATGCAAAGTCGTCTACTTGGCTGATTTATTTCAGTAGTATATTGAATTAGTATAATAAAAATATTCTTATAGACATCTGTCAGCGTAAACATATGCTGCAAAAAATACTTGAAGCTTCCATAAAAAATGCATACAGTTTCATCAATAATATGATAGTGAAAATATAATAAAATAAAATTATTATTTAAGATTTACTACTCCGTTAAAAGTAGCACCAACCACATAAAAACAAATATATTAACTTAAGACGATAGAAATTCAAAAATTAGCGCCACTCTACAGTTAATAAGAAAAACATACACTTATTTGGATATGCTTTGAATATATTTTTATTTTTGTTTAGATTTATATTTATATTTATATTTATATTTATATTTATATTTATATTTATATTTATATTTATATTTATATTTATATTTATATTTATATTTATATTTATATTTATATTTATATTTATATTTATATTTATATTTATATTTATATTTATATTTATATTTATATTTATATTTATATTTATATTTATATTTATATTTATATTTATATTTATATTTATATTTATATTTATATTTATATTTATATTTATATTTATATTTATATTTATATTTATATTTATATTTATATTTATATTTATATTTATATTTATATTTATATTTATATTTATATTTATATTTATATTTATATTTATATTTATATTTATATTTATATTTATATTTATATTTATATTTATATTTATATTTATATTTATATTTATATTTATATTTATATTTATATTTATATTTATATTTATATTTATATTTATATTTATATTTATATTTATATTTATATTTATATTTATATTTATATTTATATTTATATTTATATTTATATTTATATTTATATTTATATTTATATTTATATTTATATTTATATTTATATTTATATTTATATTTATATTTATATTTATATTTATATTTATATTTATATTTATATTTATATTTATATTTATATTTATATTTATATTTATATTTATATTTATATTTATATTTATATTTATATTTATATTTATATTCATAGAAAGTGTGTAAGTTTAAGTTGCCTTCAAATCTCAAATGAATCGGAGAAACTATCTCTATGCCAACTGCTGTCATAACTAGGGCTTACATGCCTTGAACATGTTCGATAGCCCAATTTAGAAATGTTTGTAGCCCAAAGTCGGAGCCAAAAAAGTAGCCCAAACAGTAGCCCAATAACAATAAAAAACTTCAATCACAATTCATTTTTATTTTAAAGAAACGAAGGAAAATAAAATAAATTTTTTGCTAATACAAGAAAGAAGAATTGGAATGGAAATTCTGGAAACAATAGAAACTGAACGATTTTAAAGTGAAGTTTGTTTCGGTTGATTTGAAATGTTACAACAAACTGAGTAATATGTCCCTTCTTACATGACTCGCCTCGGACTCTGCGAGTTTTCACATCTGATTTCAACTTTGTTCTCATTGAAAAAAGTTAGACGCAAGGAATCATGTTGTAATAAGTGACACTATTCAGTGAATAAAAAGTGGTACTGAATTTTGGAATGCTTAAAGAATATTTTAGTGGGAGAAAAATGTTTTATTTATGGTATATTTTTACGCACAAAAATATTGCCCAAGATTAGATTTGGACTATTAGTAGCCCAAAAAGATAGCCCAATTTCCAATAAATATCCCAATCTGGCAAGCCTGGTCATAGCACAAATAGGCAAAGGTTTACTTAAATGTCGGGGAGGTTGGAAGTTCCTACAGTTTATTGCGGATAGATTTTTTAATTTGAAGTTTATGCATTTAATTGTTGAAGTTAAAACTCCCAATAACATGAAATTCTTCATTATAGACATTTCTTACAAGTAAATATATTTATTATGGCCTTTTCGATGACATTTTCTTATTTGAAATTTTCCTATTTTCAGCTAAACAATTAATTTTTGTAGCATTAGACAACACCTTGACAACTATGTAATTTGTGAGCACTTATGGTTTCAATCCTGAAACTAGATCCAGGATTGTTTTCTCTTCTTTTCAGGAGAAGAACTGTCATTCTGAATATCAATACAGCACTTTCAGAAGGGCCTTCACGCATTCCAAACGCTTTTGGATATTGCCAATCGAAAAAGCCATTAATTTATAAATAAGTATGTTTATCCTCACGTGATTCAATATTATCATCAGGAACCTTATTATTGGATATAAATCGAGAATAAATATAGTTCAAAAATGGTGCGACATGTCCAATGGCGGCTTTTAATAAAGTCATCCACGATAAAACACAAAACAAAAATAATACTCTCAGCACATTCCACCATAACAACATCCAACCAATTGTTGAAGCAAAATTGGATGGCACTTTAACTACGCCACAAAGCATAATATTAACAATTTTACTGAGCGAATGATTTAATTCGAATTGAAAGCAGACGTTGACTAAACTGAATTGAAAGTAAAAAAAAAATGTTAGGGTTAAAAAAAAAAATATGATACATTAAGTCTAAATGATATAATTTTAATTTGATAAAAAGTTGTGATACACCAAGATTTAAGACGAATTACAGACACAGAAATTCTGTGATACATCATACATAGTGTGCGTATCATAACAGAAATCTAAAATCAAATTATCTAGATTCGGAAATTCCACATTAAAAAATAGAAGATGATTAATTATATAAAATGCTAAGGCCTAGTTCACACGCCAAAGCACCACAAAAATCGGTACAAATAAGCTAGTAGCGTATATACATTTAACACAGAACCTTTCGCACGACATACCTATGTTTTCCGTAATTACCAAAATTTTTAAAATAATATTTTACCACAGATATTTTTATGAATTCTTCTGATTTTATAGCTTTTTAAAACAAGTGAACCATAGATGCCAAGTTTCATCAATGAATACCTATTTTCAGTTGGTATTCGGTAATAATAACTTTTATACTGAAAATTTTATCATCTTTACATTAAAATGGTAATAACTTTTTGATGCACTACAACTCCCCCCCCCCCCCCTTCTTCATCTTGAAAAAACACCCTTCCATGTGAAATATTTTTATAGACCCTTTTGACTCTTGATTCTCAGGGTAAGTGAAACGTTTTCACCAAGTTTCATGATGGTACGAATTTTTTTTCGAAAGACTTTGTATTGTGTCACATTTTTGAGACAAATAAGCTTTTCTTATAATACAAATTCTATTTACTACTGAAATAAATCAGCCAAGTAGAAGACTTAACATTAAGGATTGGACTTGTTGAATAATTGATTCAAAATAGTTTTTTTATGGCCTTTATTCCTACAAACTGGCGTTTCGTCCGGCTTACCTTCTTATAGAAACTATGCCTGGCCCCGGGCAAAAAAAATTGCCACCTTAATGAATAAGAATTCTAATCTTGTTGGAAAAAGTTTCCAGTGGATTTTTGAAAAAGAATTCACGTAAGTTGAACTGAACTTAATACAAATTGCGTACGACAAGGCCCTTACTACGTCACTGATGAGTCCAAGTGATTAAGCCGGACGAAACGCCAGTTTGTAGGACTAAAGGCGATAAAAAGCTATTTTAATAAGCTTTTCATTTACGGTTGTAGGGCAAATACTGTTATTTTTGGTGCTAAAAAAATTTCAATATCCCCTCTGGAGAGTTACAAGAAAACCTTAAGTTCAAAATATGAAGAAAATTGCTTCAGTGGTTTAGGCTGAAGGTCGATATGCGGACAGACAGACAGAATTGTGCCCACCCACTTTTTTCATGATCTCTAATCGTAAGGTCATGTTTTATTGTCATCTCGTTTTTTTTTTTACACGAATCCAAAATTTGTAGTACCTCGTGGCATGATGGTTAGTGTGTTGGACTGTCATGCTGAAGGCCTGGGTTCGATTCCCAGACGCTGCCACCTAAAAACAGAAATGCTTTTCCTGAGGTACTGCCTCTTGCGAGAAACTGACAAAACCTCCAAGAATATACTTGTCATGAATAAGTGCTTCTCATTTAGCCGTTCGGACTCGGCAAAAAATTGTGGGTCCCCTCCATTCTTGCCAACAACACGCACACAGGAATGGTTGAGAATGGTTGTACGTCAAATGGTTCTCCACGAGCTGTTGTGCCTCCAAATTTAATTATTTTTTTTAGAATCGCAAGTAAAAATCGTACGGGAGAAGTATTTCCGCTCGTTTAGGCGGGAGGGACAGTTTTCTAAAAAATTGACTTGAAACATAAAAAAATATTTAAAAACAACGGTAAAATTAAAAATGCCATGCATTAAGTTGAGAGCCAAAAACCTCTACTTTTATTTGTATTTTAATTTTAATTTATGGTAGTAAAAAGTTTTTGAAAAATTAATTTTAAAACTCGAAATTTTGAAAGAAGATAAAAAAAAATTAAAATTATTTTTTTTGGAAAATTTATGTAATTTGGAATAAATTTTTGATTTTAAAGTTCAATACTCTTATTCATTTGTCGAGCAATGAAAAGATACTAGATTTTGTTTGGCTATGTAGATATTTAATATTTATATTTAGGCTTAAAGTTATAAAAAAAGTAAGATAAAATACTTAAACAATTTTTAAGATATCAGTGGAGACGTCGAAAACTCCATCATTTGTCAAACCTAAGGAATTTAAAAAACACTTGTACCAAGTTCGAAGAC
The DNA here is from genome assembly GCA_946251815.1 of Dasysyrphus albostriatus. Taxonomy (NCBI): domain Eukaryota; kingdom Metazoa; phylum Arthropoda; class Insecta; order Diptera; family Syrphidae; genus Dasysyrphus; species Dasysyrphus albostriatus. The sequence continues at coordinate 27,997,230 of OX276337.1, read as the reverse complement.
AATCGGCTTAGCCGTTTAGGCTCAATCCGAACAGACTGACAGAATAATCTCGAGATCTATTTTTTATTTATGCAAAACTTGCCATATCGTTCCTACATATATATCGCGAGTAAAAATCTTTGCCTGACCATTTTCTGAAATAAGTTGACATTTTATCACGATCAAATGGCCGAATATCTAACAAATGATGTGCCAAAAATCATGTGCGACCTTGAAAAATTTTAAACTTTGATTAAAAATATTTTATGTTTGACTAATTTCTGAAACTTTTTTACCCTTTTTGACCAATTACCAACTAATTAGGTGCCATATTTTTTTTGTGAATACCGCACATATGAGATGTCAATATCCCAGGGCACATTTTTTGACTTAGCTTACTATTCCTAACGATGAAGTTTTTGTAAATTTTTTTTGCCTTCAAATATTAAAATATAGTTTTCGAGAATTTCACTTTTTCCTATTCCCAAAAAAAACATTAGCCTCGGTCTAACTCAAGGTTCCTTTAGGGAAATTCTTTAGACATCAACATTAACACAAAATTAATGCCCTCTACCTTAATTAGGATTTGTCGAATTTTTTTTAAAAGAAAGTTTAATTTAAACTAGCTTTATTTATATTGACAGGAGTTAAATTAACTCCCGCGATGTGAAGCTTACGAAATTCCTTTTTATTTACTTTAAATTGGCAGATTTTTCGATATTTCTCTACCAATAACACCGAATAATAATTACTACCATGGCGATAAACCAGTGAGTTTTCTGAATGAATGATTTAACTTACTTTTGCACAGTCTTAAGTCCTAACTCATTTTATATTTTCAAAATCCTTAAAGCTAAAGTATGCGTATGCATACAAAGTTGTCGAAGTTGTTTTTGTTTTCTTCTCTCAGATAAAATAAAAATGACTATTGAATAAATAATGAGTATATAAATTAGTGTATGACTAATCCTGCTTGAAAACCTACTTACTCAAACAATTCGAAAACTCACCACCTATACTACTTACTCTTGTTAGTCGATAATATAAATTATTAATTGTTTCGTATGATTACAACAATAATACATTTGTAATGGCATAATTTTTATCAACAATATTTACCATCAGAGTTGTTATAATTTTTCAATTAAAATACTTGATCAGAATTTTATTCAGAATATTATTTTGTATTTTTTTGTTTCCATTCCCCTGCCCATTTTCTATGGTTTTAAGGTGAGTATCTATCATTTGAGAGTAAAAATTGTGTGCAAAACTCTTAAGAGCTTAGAGAAATTAGCTCACAGGGGAGGGGGTAGCAAACTCGACATCTATCCGAGAGACACTATCGAGACTCGAGAGTTTTGTAGTGAAATTACTCTCAAATGGAAACGCACCTTAAAAGTCTTCAAAAAATACCGGCTAATTCAATTTAAATTAATAGTCTTTTGCTTATCATTTTCTTTTTTTTCAATTATAATTTTCATTATCAAAAGATTTATTTTCTTTCACATCTCTGCTTCATTTAATCAGATTAAAAAAAAAAATAACTTAACACAGCGAACAAAATTTTGATCTTGTAAAAATATTTTAGTCATTCCTAGTATAATTTGGTGTTTAAAACCATAATATTTGTATTTATTTAGAATAGCAAATAAACAATATTAAGTTTAAAAAAATGTGCTTCCCAATAGATATTTTTAACAAATTATTTTGTTTGGACCTGCAATCGGCTGCCATGCTTATTGGATGCCTCAGTTTGATCTTTGCCCTTATGCAAATTTTTTCGTTGGGCATAATTCTTGGCTTCTATTTAGATAATGTTGTTTTCTATGTTGAACTGATTGTAAGCGATTTTTCAAAAGACATCCCCATTGATGGTATTAAAACATCCCATATACTCGTAGGTAAGTCAAAACTTTAAACACATTTCAGCTGAAAATTGCAAGAATGATTATTTCTTTTTCTTAAAGTTATGTAAAAAAGATGCAAATATAAAAACAAATAAGTGAAACATAAAATATACGTAAACTTAAACATGAAGATAAAATTCTTTTTAAACCTTTCAAATATACCTCTATTCATCTTCGATAAATCAATATTTAACTGTTAGCCTTCGTCTTTAACTGCCTTATTCGAAAATATGCTAACAATACGATCAATTTGTGCTCAAAAACGGCCTTTTAAGATAACAAATTGTGGAGTAGCTTTTTTATTTTTTTTTATTTTGTGATTTATGTTTTCGAGGGTGCTGATTTCAAATATGAGATATGTGACTAAAACTAATTATTCTACAATTTTTTGCTTATAACTCGAAAACTGTTCGTACTTCCTACTAGTACCCTATTTTTTTTCAATTTTTCTCTTATCATTTACCAGAGTTGTAGAAACTGAATTTTGGCATTTTTGTACATATGTAAACAATTTTTAACTGACAGAATTTTGAAATTCAGAATTTTGAAACTTAGTTAATCCGAATTTTGACACATACAGAATTATGACCCCAACCCGAAAACAGTTACCTAAATAAAATAATTCAACGCCAAATTTGCATACTAAACACATTTTCTTCAAAGCTCTATATCGGAATATCTCGAAATTGCTTGACTAGCTACAGCAATGTAGAGGCCAGATTAAAATTCAGCGCATCAAAGATCATCAGAAAAGCATATCTTTGGTTCATGTTTAATTTAAAAATTCAATTTTTATCACACAAAGAAATTAATTAGCGTTTTCGAGTGGATTTTCGAAAACGCTAAAAATACGTCAATTTACAACAAACGTTTGAATCTTAATGGGTCGTCGCAAAAAAAAATTTTAACAGATATTTATTGAAATTTGTTTATATTTTCAGGGGTGGCTATTTTGATAAAATGTACGAATAATTTATAGTTTTCAAGCCATACCATAGGTGAAAAATCCCAACAAAAAAACGTTTTTGCAATAATTGTTTTGCATTTTTCCTTGTTGCGTTACGAAATTTAAGTTGGATCCAACACCTCCGAGAAGGCATAGCAGGGAACAAATAAAAATTACCCTACAATTTTCTCGCTAACAGAATGGAGTGTGGGGTCGAAATTTTGGCAAGGTCAAAATTCTGCTTGTTAAAATTTTGCTCTTCCAAGTTTAATTTTAAAAATTCTGCTTTTAAAAAATTTTAATCTTCAATATTCTGTATTACAAAATTCAAGAATATATTATAAATGTTAAAAGGCGTGTGCTTTTTAACATTTTACACACCTTCTTTTTATTATTGGCAACATTTTAGAAAGCAATTTTCTCATTTTTGTTTTAGCATGAGTTACAGGGAAAATTTCTTCTTTTTTCTTGGTTTTAAGACAAATTTTTTGTCTAAGGACCGGGTGTAAAAACCTGATCCGTGGCTCAAAAAATTTGTACTAGCTGATTTCGGTGGAACTTCTTGGGTTATCTATGGTTTAAGGCTTAAGTACGTTATGTAGCCAATTTAATGCCTGAACCATCGTTGAACCTCAGTAAATACGTAGAAGTTGGTAAGTAAAAACTGCTTAGCCACGGATTAAATATTTGTTCAACACGACCTTAGAAAATAATTCAGGTTATAAGGGTAAAAGTGTTGCAGATTTTTTTTTTAAGAAAACTCAATTCTGTTTTCTTCTACTTTTACATTTATTCGTCAAAATCTATCTAAGATACAATTTTAAATTTCTAAGTTAAAAAAAAAAACCTTCTTGAATTTCAAAATAAGTAATATTTTGTTAGGTATGCTGAATAAGCAATATTTCGTCACCTTACAGTGTAAAGCAGCTAACATCTTTTCTGCATTTTTACAAACAAATATTTTCAACAAAGTCTTCGCATTACTTGAATAAAACCAAAATTACATTAAATATATTTTAACAGTCGTTATTGCCAAATTCAGTGAAATTGAAAAGATTTGATAGACTTTTGTATTGTTAAGCAATTTTTGAAGTGGTCTATAATGGTAAAAAAAAAATGTGGAGTTAGCCACCTTACACTCCAAGCCGACGATTAGCTGTATTTGTTAACTTGAAATTTCTTGCAAATTTCCACAAATTTTCACAAATTCACACAAATTCCTGTTTGTTCACTCAAAAAAGTAGCATCGAGAAAGCCCAATGTGAGACCAAATAATTTCCCCTTCGTTGAAAAACTTGCGTATTCCTGCTACACAAATTTCTGTGTTCACGAAGTGTTCCAAGTACTGTCAAAAATCGTGGTGGTTAGTTTCTGTCACAGCGTTTCCACTAATCAGAAAATTTTCCAAAATTGGTTTTCAAAACAAAAAATACAGTATATTAAAGTATCCTGCAGAAGATCTACATATTCGAATTTTCACTTTTATTTTGAAAAAATACAAGAATGAAAGAAAATAGCGTATTATAATTAATTACGTCGTCACGATTGTTATGAAAGCAAGCCAATAGCCGTAAAAACAGAATTGAAACATAAGTGGACTGCATTTTGATGAATGATAGTTTTCTTTTCCGAAAAATAAAACTGCAGTAGACTCGATTTAAAAGCAATATATTTGTTTTGTGAAAAAAGTGCATTAGATCTATTTAAATCATGGCAAGGTGGCAACGCCGTTTGTACACAAAAAATGACGTTTCCTACAAAAAGTGGTGCAGTTCATGGTTCAATACGTTTGTTAACTTTTTTCAAATTTCCCCAATTCTGACATAATTTTCCCTTCTTTTTAAAATTTGACAGGTTTTATAATTTTTTTTGGAAAAAGATACCAAACAAACCTATTATGCCAAAATGAATCCAATTTTTGACAATTTTAAGTGATGAACTCAAAATTTCATCAAAATTTTATCAAAAACTCAATTAATACTCAAAATTTTAACAAAATCTTAGTGAAATCCTGCTCAACTTAAGTATTTGAAGTCTTACTTTTTTTTCGCAGAAATATCAGCTTTCATGGTGTAGACATAGTATTCACCTATAAGGTCGATTTAGTTCAAAATTTTCTAAAAAAAAAATTAAAATTGAGTATGTCACTTCAAGTTAACAGCTTTTAGGCTATTAAAACTATTAGGTTATTTAAACCTGTAAGATTATAAAATAAAGGAAAAGATAAGTTATGCGTGTCTGATTATTTGTTTTATTTTAAAAAAATAAGTCAATGTCAAAATTATAATTGGACATGTGCAAACCAAAAATTAGAAAAATGTCTAACATTCCGTTGTCTAACAAAAAAGCTGAAAAATAACTTTCTGTTCTATAATAATAGTTATTTAAAATAAAACAGAATAGGCATGAATTTTACTATCAAATATTTAAAATGACAAAATTTTGAAAACAAAAATTTAAAGCAGAATTTTGAAATCAGAGTTTTGATCCACTCCCATCAAAGTGTTCACATATCAGTTGACTTAAACGTTAATTAACTCTGGTAGTTAAACTCGTTACAAGACAGACTTCAGGAATAAAAAAGGAAAAAAAAGTATACGGTTTCAAAATAGGTACAAATCCCTAACTTCGCTTTATTTCGAAACATAGTTCCAATGGCGTAACGGGGAAAAACAATTCTGGGGTAACGAAATGTTGTACAAAATTTTAGAACATCAAATATTGAAATAGAAAAATTCCAAATTGGTATTCCTTAAAAAAAGGCATGTACTTTTGTGTAAAGTTCAATATTTTCAAATCATTATTTCACCTATTTTTTATAAACTACGAAATCATCAACTTGGATAACGTCCTGGGTACGGGTGCAGTTTTTTTAATCTAATGACATTTAAAGCTCAACATTTATGTGCATATGACATTTGTTGTTTCAGGAGTTCAATTAACAATCTACATACTTCTTGGAATGTGTCTTTTGGATTTATTAGCATCAACTTGTATGATTTTTGGTGCTTTTTCGGTAATTGTTTTTATTTAAACGAAATGCATTTAAATTTCTTTGTCTTTATTTAAATTTTGTTTGTAATCTATTTTACTTCATATTATTTTAATTTATTTTATTTTATGCTTTTTTATTTTATTTTACATTATTCAATTAAATTTTATTTATTACATTTTCTTTTCTTTTATTTTATTTTATTTTTTTTTTTATTTTATTTTATTTTATTTTATTTTATTTTATTTTATTTTATTTTATTTTATTTTATTTTATTTTATTTATTTTATTTTATTTTATTTTATTTTGTTTTATTTTATTTTATTTCATTTTATTTTATTTTATTTTATTTTATTTTATTTTATTTTATTGTATTTTATTTATTATTGAATTTCATTTATTTTTCTTTATTTCATTTATTTTATTTCAATTTAATCTAATATTTATTTTTATTTATTTAAGAACTCAAAATATATGCTGTTTCCGTGGCTGTTTCGTGAATTTATCTACATGACCATACGAATTTGCTTTACTATGATGATAACTTTTGCAATTTTCACTAGAAGCAAAAAAAATGGCTATTTACAAATATTATTTGTAGTATTATGTTGGATTATAAATGGTAAGTTATTTAAAGCTTCCTTGAACACCTTCTAAAGAAAATTTATTTTTTCGTTTTTTTACTATCATTTGCAGCGATTTCGATTTGGGTTTGGTTCATTGTTAATTCATATTTTAGTCATCTTAGTATGTATAGTGATATTACTATAATACATGAGTAAGGCTTTATTTGGTATGCTAGTTGTAAGTTAATGACCCTAAGAAATGAATGTAATTATGCAACTAATTTGATGTCAAAAATTCCAATTTATTTTAATAAAAAAAAATTTTTTTTTTTTTTTTTGAGTTTTGTTATCTTCTTTATTTTCTTCTATTTTTTTATATTATTGAAAACAGGAAGCCCTGTGATTTTTATGTATGTGCTACAAATAGTTTTTTTTTCTAAATACTGAATATTTTCATAAACTTTATATTTTTCAATAAAAATAAAATTGATATTTTCTTAAAAAATCCTTCGTTAAATTTTGTTAGAGCCACACAATAATTTGTTTGTGTTTGAATATTTTTATTTGTCATTTCTTCTCGATTTTCAAACTTAAACTATTGGAGATACAACTACAGGCATTGATTTTGTTTACTGCCCCTATCCCGACACATATTATCTACCTCGGTTCGTTCGCCTATAAAGACTCTCCATTCTAAAGCTAACGTTAATTTAAGTTTAACTTAAATACTGAAGTACGAATGTTTGTTTTGTTATTCCTGTTTTAATTTAAATTTATATGTGTTGTAAAAAAATCATCAAAAAACTTTATTTGAATAATATTTTGTCCAAACATAAAAATCATTCTGCTAGTTTAATCTATTAAAAATATATTTTTAAGTAACACAACGAATTTTAACAAACTTCAAATCTGATTACAAATGAATTTAAGGTTAGTTATCATTAAAACTAGTGTGGTTGCATAATTAAACCACTTTGCAATTGAATGAAATAATAAGCTTTTTGAGGAATGCTTTCTTCAATTTATTGTTTACATAAAAACATTAATAACTATTCACCTGAAAAATATTATTATAAACATAAAAATTGTTCTGTAAATTTCAAAAACAAAACCTCCTTTCAAATTTAAATTATCGAACCTAGCTTGAAATATCAAACTAAAAAAAAAAAAAATATACATGTTTTTTTTTTCACAAAATATTTTTATTTATAGTTTTTGTATACCAAAATTTATTTAAATGCGATCAGCCAATAATGAAATAATTCAAAATCAAAAGAACCGTTCTTAAAGATGTAAATAGTTGCTAAGTTGGTGCTAGTTGTTTTTATATTTTATAGTAAATCATAAATCATTAATTTAGCTTAATATTTTATTTTTTCAGATATACTTTTTGAGATATCGAATTTTCAAACAAAAAAATTGAAACTATTCTTAAAATTTTAAAACAAAATATTTTGATATGCATTATTATTTAATCTTATTTGAAATGTGTATATTAAAAAGTGAGAAAATTCAAACTAAAAAGAAAACCAGGCTAAAATTTATAATAAAAAAAATGCTGTTTCGAAAAGTGGGCAGTGGATGCCGTTAAAAATATGATTTCCCCCAAGTATTTAACAGTTAAATTTATTCAATAAAATTTTCAAAAATGAATTATGGTTTAGTACCAAATTAAATAGAAAAGGACTATTTAGTTTTCAAAAAAATTTAATTTAAAAAAAATTCGTTTAAAAAAAGCACTATTAATATTTCTGAGAAGCTTGAAAATACTATAATTAGAAATACTATTTTGAAAAAATAAAATGGTTCTTTGAAAAATGGCCTCATATGCAAAGATAACCTTTACTGAAAGAAATTTATTAAATTCTTTTAATTAAAGTTGCAAAATAAATGTGTGACAGAAATCCTCTGAAAACTTAAAAAAAAAGTATACGTGGAATCACCAAAAGTCACTATGAATACGTATTTGAAGTTGGTAATATCACTGATTTAAGATTTTTACTTACGATTAAAATACTGTATTTCTGTATGGAAAGTTTCATAAAAATATTGAACTCGAAATTTTGATCGGACTCGTGTTTGCAAAGATAGTAATAAGGAAGACAAAAAAAATTGTCTCACAATTCTATCTATCTATTTGTTAGGCTACAGCCTAAACGGCTAGATCGATTTTCTTAAAACTTGGAACATAGTGGTTTTGGTGATTTGCCAGCTGTGTTCACTTGGCCGGCAAAAGTGTCCATTTTTTTTTTTTGGAAAAGATGACCATTTAAATGACCACTTTTGACCAACATTTATTATTTACTGACCACCCGCCGTTTTCTAGAAAATCGATTTTGAAAAATGGTGGCCAAAAGAACGCTGCACCTCAAAAATCGATTTTTACAAATTTAATTAATGTTTTCGATAGATATTTTTTTAAAACATCAATGACCACCCCTAAACTTTTTTTGACCTTCCCTAGAAATATTTTTTATTTATTTTTATTAATATATAAATATATAAATATTTTAATTCCTTTTAATTTTTTTAATTTTCGGAATTTGAAAGATGGCCATTGACAAAAATTCTGTTATCTAAAATGACCACCCATTAAAATTCTTCTCACTTGGCCAAAAATATTATTTTAATTTTGAAAAATGCCCATCGTGGAAAACTCTATTACCTCTATTATGTTTTTCGCAATGGTCATATTTCATATTCCGAAAATTAAGATGAAATCTATCAAAAAAAAAATCGAAATAAGAAAATTTTTAAAATCAAAAAAAAATTTCTAGGGGTGGTCAAAAGAGTAAAAGGGTTGTCATTGATAATTTAAAAAACATCTATCGAAAACATTGATCAAATTTGTAAAAATCGATTTTTGAGGCACAGCGTTCTTTTGGCCCACCATTTTTCAAAATCGATTTTCTCAAAAACTGTGGGTGGTTAAAAAAAGTTAAAGGGTGGTCAAAAGTGAACATTTAAATGGTAATCTTTTCCAAAAAAAAAAAAAAAGACACTTTTGCGGGCCAAGTGAACACAGCTGCTTCTAACCCCTCTTTTCCATTTTGTTACAACGAACTAACTAAAAATAATTCCTCTTAGCAATTTTACAAATGTCTTATTTTTCTCAAAAACGGCTAGACATTTTTTTTCAAAATCAATACATTTTGTTTGGTAAAAGGTACCTTTGAATGTGAAACCATTTTCCAAAAAATGGTTATTAATGGTACCTCCTAAGGAAATTTTTTTTATTTTCGATTTTCTTTAAAACTATTATTTTTACTTCAACACTTATTTTTATACAGAAGCTCCAAAATAATGCAAATAATATTTCTTACCAAAGTTTTTAAGAAATATTTTTTGGATTCTTAAAAGAATTTTAATTTTTTTTTTTGAAAATATAACACAATAATATGAAAACTAAAGGTTGGATTTTTATAAAACTCGGTTTTATGGGTTCTTACACTTTGTAAAATATCTTAAAAAAAATGTTATTCTTATGTAAAAATAACGGTACCTTCCATACAAATGTTAAAAAACCTTTGAGGAAAATATTATAAGATATATTATGAACATTTACAAATAGCAACTATTCATAGTGCTTCTCATAGAACGTTTTTTAAATAAACAGATTTTGATTACTTTTTATATACAAATTTCAAATAAGGTTAAAAAATAGTTCATTTAAAATTAAAAAAAAATGTTTTTGAATTTATAAAAAAACTTACACATTTCTATTTTGAAAATTCGATATCTCAAAAACTGACTGACAGATGTTTTGGAAATTTTATTTTTGTATGCACGTAAATAAATACTTATGATTTGCATGCCAAAAATCTTCCTTAAAAATGTTAAAAGAATTTGAAATATAAAATTTTTTTTACGAAAGCTGCTCCAACGCTTTCAAATTTTGTCTGGATCAAATTGATTTGAACAACTCTTTCTTGACAAGAGACCAGCTAAAACCATTTTATTACTTTGGACATACTCTAAGCTTAAATTGTATTTTTCCAAATTTAATTTCATTTGTTGTATCTGAAGAGAGTTTATTTTGCTGTATTCCTTATTTATGATCCTTAACAAAGGCTTATGATTGGTGAATACTTGAATTTGCCTACGATATATAAGTGAATGCCATTTATTGCAGGCAAACACTATGGCTAGCAGCTCTCTCTCGATCCTTGGGTATTGTTGTTGTGTGTTTGAGAGTCTACATGAGGAAAAAGAAACTGGTCTATTATTCTGCAATAAAAAAGCTCCAAGACCTGAAAGCGAAGCAGCACATTGAAGGGTGATCTTTTGTTTTGGATTATATGATTTAAGTATCGGCGATTTGAGTATTGAGTCTTTTAGTCTCTTAAAAAATCTGTCATGTTCTTCTGACCATTGAAAACACCTCATGTCTTTTTTTAGTAACTCTGTAAATGGGGTGATAGAAAGACCTGGGACATATTTTCCTATACAATTAGCAAAGCTTAAAAATCTCTTTAATTCATTTTGGCACTTTGGAGGCTTGAGCTCTTGGATGGTTTGAACTCTATCATCATCTAGAGAAATTCCCTTTTCGCTGACTATGTGGCCCAAAAACCTTATAAATATAATCCAATTTGTATTGAATTTTGTCTTTGTCAAATTGTATATTTTTTTCAAAAGCCCGATTTAAGACCAACTGCAATATTCTGTTGTGTTGTTCCAAAGTTTCCGTCGCTATTGCAATATTATCTATACAAATCGATAAACACGGAATATCACCAAAATTATGTTCATTGATTTGTTGAAATACTTCTGCGGCTATTTTGATACTCTCTGGTAATTTTAAAAACCGATAGAGACCAAATGGAGTAGTAAAAGTACAAAAGTTTTTTGAATTTTCTTCAAGTTCGACTTGATGAAATTCGTCCTTAATCTGAAAAACAGAAAACACTTTCTTATATGCTAAGTTTGAAATGAAATTTTTGAAGGACGGAATTTCGTGAAAATGTGGAATGATCGCTGCGTTAAGATATTTTGGATCGAGATAAAGCTTTAGTTTGTTTGAATTTTCAATGATCACAATATTTGATATCCAGTCACTGAAACATCTGTCACACGGTTCTATTATTCCAAGTTTGCATAACCTTTCCAATTCTTGTTTCAATTTTTCTCTTTGAGAAAATGGAACGCGTGTTGATGGTCTAGCTGTGGGGATAGCGTTTGCTTTAAGTCCAATATGAAAGTTCTTATAACAGCAACCTGAGCCCATAAAGACCTTTTCGTACTTAATTAACAATTCATTCAGTTCTTTAAGCTTTATTTCTTCTTCGTGTGATAACTCGTTGTGTTTTACTTCGCTTACTCTCTTAATTAGCTCTAAGCGAATACAACTTTCTAAGCCTAAAAGAGGTATTCTATCCTCATCAAGTACATAAAATTCAATAAACTCTATTTTATTACCAACTGTGCACTCTAAATTAACCAAACCCAGCGATTTAATTTCGGTTCCATTGTAAGCAACAAGTTTGGATGCACTTTTATACAAATTTATATTTTTCAAATCTTTCAAGTACTTGACTGGTAAAATATTTACCATGGCTCCAGTGTCTAGTTTAAATCGAATAGCAATGTTTTGAACTTTTATAATTTCTACCCAAGCACTTGATATATTTTTTTGATTCTTAATAGAATCTATTAATAAACCTTGATTAAGTTCTTTAACCTCGTTGGGGGTATTAACTTCTGGGTTTTTATTGACAGTTGCAAAGTGGTTAGGTTCATTGCATTGGGAAAATTGTTTACTCAAAACTGGACAAGATTTCTTAATATCTGTTTCACAACACTTCATGGAATCAATTTGAAGATTTGTTACAAGTGGCCTGGAATTATTATTACAATTTTTGTAATAGGTTGTGTTTTTGGCAAGGAAATGATTTTCATCATTCTGTTGAAACGTCTTCTGAGATCTTATGGCATCTATTGGTACATTTTTGATAGCATGTTTTAATATATCTTCTGGAGTACGATCCATCTGATATGCTTTTTCTGGCTTTAATACTTTAGTCTATAGATACTGCTTTCGTGGATTGCAGACTTTGATTTTATCTAGAATTTGGTCCTTAAAATTTTTTTGATTTTTTCAGTTATTCACAAGATAAATTTGTTTCGTAAAAAATTATAAACGATTCAGTATGACCCTGGTTCCTTATGGTTTTTATTTGCAAAACATGGATCTTTTTTAATAGAATTGGATTCGTTTTTTGAAATGCTTCGAACTCCGAAATGTATTCAATTCTTTATTTGTTCATCCTTTCTGTTATCATCTATTAGTCTAAGCACATTTTGGAATTTAGAGAAGATTCGAATTATTGCAGCCTTGAGACATATGGCAACAATCGAACCTCGTTTGAATTTTCAATAATTGCTGTTCGAAAAATTTTGAAATGTCAATACAAAAATTAAACCAATTCTATACAATTTTTCCATACCTCAAGTTTTGCTTGATTAATTTCTTCAACAAAAAACTTATGCTTTTTTCATGATAAAATAAAATGCACTTTCTTTTTGAGTTCTTCTTCAACTAAAGACTTTTTTTGCTATTGTTATGAGGCTGAAATGTAAATTTTTTTGAAATGTTTTTATTATCAACTTTTTAAATAATTTTTTGCTTCATAATTGATATAATGCTTCCATAATAAGACAGTTACTTCGATGAATATGCAATGCCAATGATACATGATGTCTTATCAATAATCATTACAAATACCAGTGGGAGTCATAACTTTTAGTGTTAGCCAGCACGGAATTAGCAGCATTAGAAGGCTGATTCGGGGTTGGTTATTGTAAGCGTATGAATGTTTTTATTAACAAGCAGTGAAGATGAATAAGAATTCCAAATAATTGGTTGACAAATTTTTGTATTTTGTAAAAAACAAACAACTAACTTATCCAGCACCAGATCCATTTTCTAAGATCTGCTTCTAGTCATCCAATCCTCTGACATCCATATGATGGCTGGGTCCTTTAATCAGAGGTTTGGTTTTCCTAGTTATCTCAAACCTGGGTCACATGGATTCAATGAGTCTATTGACCAGAGCATTTTGTACATTCAGTAAATTTGAGTGAGTAACATCCGAATCTTCGTACAGCTCATAGAATTCATAATAATTAATTCCCCTTTCTCAAGCACCGGACTAAATATCCAACGAAGTTTTTGGTTTTTAAAAGAGACCATTATTAGCTCTTTTTTTGAACATTGTTGAACACATGATACAATGTAGGAGGACTTGCAAAATACAAATAGGGGTCCTTTTTTGTAGGGTTTTCTCATGCAAGACATTAGCTAAGGAGTGGATCTGATAAATCCATCAGTCCTTGTACATCTTCCGAAACGTCTGTGAATTTAGCAGAACAATTTTAAGCTAGACCAATGGGACCACGGTAGGAATTTGCAGTTTTTATTTGCACTCACACTAGTGCGTAGGACTGTCATGCCAAAGGTCTGGGTTCGATTCCCGGCCACTGCCACCTAAAAACAAATGTTTTTTTCCGAGGTAATGCCTCTTGCGAGGGACTGACAAATCCTCCAAGAGTATACTTGTCATGAATAAGTGCTTCTCATCTAGCCGTTCGGACTCTGCAAAAAATTGTAGGTCCCCTCCATTCCTGCCAACAACACGCACACAGGAATGGTTGAGAGTTGTTAGTCACTAGGCCCTGGTTCTCCATGAACTGTTGCGCCACAAAATTTATTTTTTTTATTTGCACTTTGTATGCATATCTATCAGGGCTGTCAAAGTACTGCAATTGCAGGATTTGTACTGCTTTTTGAAACTCCGTACTGCAGTACTGCTAAAACGTTCAAAGTACTACTTTTTTGAGATCATTTCCATATAAAACTTTTGAATCATTTATTATTACTGTACTCCTTCTCTCAACACACTCAAAAAAAAGTTAAGAGAGAATTTGTTGTATGTAAAGAAATTTTTTCAATACAAACACCGCACCACTCTTCGTTAAACAAGGTTTTGAGTGCACACTTAATTCTAAAATTATAGAAAAATTCTTATAAACTTTATTTAAATTAAAGAAAACTTAAGTATATGAGCAATTATATATTTTACTATCGTACTGTGTAGGTACTGCTTTTTTTTCCTCGAAGTACTGCTTTCTCATAAAATGAAACGACAGCCCTTATATCTATTCTGGATTTTGCAGTTCACCAAACAATGGGTGTTTCCTACTGGCAGCCAACTTCACAGTATTAACAGGTATTTTCATTTGCTTAAATTTCTCATTTTTTTTTTTTTTTTTTTTGAAAAAAAAAGATGGCGTTGCGAGGCCAGAGTTTTAAAAAAATTATAAACTTCTACGTTTCCAAGAGATTAGAGTGAGGTAAAAAAAGGCAGACGTCAAAATGAGTCAGCTGTCAGCCTGCTTCAATAAAATGTGTGTAAGGTAGTGCGAAGAGTTTTTATTTTTGTCTATTTTTATAGAATTTAAGGTTCAAATTACAAATATGTACATTAGGGTGGTCCTTGAATTGGACATAGTCTTGGATAGCCCTCATTCGATTCAAAACATTGAAACACAATTTTCATAATTTTTTTCAAATTTTTTTCCACCCCCTGGTCACCCTATTTTCACTTTAAGGTACAAATTATGGGGTAAGGATTATTTTTATAACACGCGAAAATAATTCAGAATGTATAGATTAGATTCAGACGTGAAAAAAATTGTTTTAGAATGGGGGTCTATCCCCCCCGTTCAGACGGGAGGGGTAGAGGTAGTAGCAGAAAATATTATTTTTTAAAAAAAGGGAACACTTACAATGCCACGCCATAGCTTTTTTGAAAGCCACGATTCCATTCTATAATATGCTTTCTAAATAAAGTTTTTATTTTTAACAGTTTTTGAAAAAATAATTTTAATGGTAAAAAATTATAATTTTTTATTTTAATTTCTAAGCTTGCAAGTTATTTTTTCAAAAACTGTTCTTAAAAAAAAAACTTTATTTAGAAAGCATGTTATAGAATGGAATTGTGACTTTAAATAAAGCTTAAGCGTGGCATTAAAAGTTTTATAAGAATAACCCTAACCCCATAATTAGTACCTTTAAGTGAAAATAGGGTAACCAGGGGGGTGAAATAGAAATCGGAAAAAATTGGGAGAAATTTTATTTTCTGTGTAGAGTCATTTGATGCCTATCCATTTCACAATTAAAAAAAAAAAAAAAACAATATTAGGACCACCCTAGTGTACAAGTACAGTTCCATTCGAAAAAAAAAAATAAAATGCACGATAAGGTTTCACGTACTTGCTCTTATGTTCAAGACAATGAGGGCTTAAGAACATTAAATGTAAGGAAATTATAAGAGAGAAATGTTTAAAAGCATGAAAACCGATACTAAAATTAGCCAAAACAACTTTCTTGACCGTTCTTAATAAAAAAGAGATCACCATCTTAATTTTTGATTGAATATGATTGTATAGAAAACAAATATCTTTAAAATCGTTGGAGTGGTTTTCTGAAAAAAAAAATAAATATTTATATAAAAAATTCTTAAAATATTTTTCAGGAAAATTTTTTATATGCAAATTGTAAGTATTTACTTATGTGACCCGTTTTTAAATATCAATTTTCAAAAAAAAAAAACTGAAACTATTTTTAAAAATTCAAAATTATTTTTTTTTGAAAATTTTGATATGCACTATTTTGTAATCTTATTTGAAATTCGTATATGAAAAACATAATGTTAAATTGTGCAACCGTAACAAAAAAACTTCTATGAGAAGTAGGTACTATAAGTATTTGCTATATGAAAATTTTTATAAATATTGGTAGTATATCACACTCGTTTAGGATACCTTACCTACAGAAAGAGTCCAATAAAAACCGTTGGAGCCGTTTTTAAGAAGAAGAAAGAAACATTTTCCTTAACGGTTTTTAACATTATTTTTTCTTGATATACTTTGTAAAGTGTAAAAAAAATCAAACATAATATTTGATTTTCAAAACAGAATTTTTGAATTTTTTTTTAAAAATTCAAAAAAAAAAGGTTTGGAAAATTTTAGTAAGAAATACTATTTGCATTGCTTAGAAGCTTCTGTATAAAAATTAAATGCTCGACTGGATCATACTTGCTCTCATGTTCAAGTTGCTTGGAATTAATAAATTTTAAAGTATGAAAGTAACTATAGAAAAAAATATAAAAATATAAAAAAACCATTTAAATTGTTATTTTAATTGTATAAACAACTAGTTTAAAAGATTAGAGCTTAAAAGTAAGTACTTATACCTTTTGATTACTTAAAAACAATATGAATATATGCAACAAAATTTTTAAATCGTTGGAACGGTTTTCTAAAAAAATTATTTTTATAAACAAAATTTTTGTATCATTTTTAAATAAAGTTTTGGTATGCCAATTTCGAATATATATTTTGAAAGACACTTTTAAATCTAGTTTCAAAAAAAATTCATTAACTCGTTTTTAAAATATTGAATTTTCAAACAGATTTTTTAAATATATTTTTTAAAAATCCAAAATTATTTTTTTTTTTCAATATTTTGAAATGCAATATTACTATTATTTTAAAAAAGTTTTTGCATCAAAATTTTGACTGAAATCGTTTGAGGAAATCGAACACTAAAAAATCCGTTGATAACGATTTTCGTTAAATTTTCTATCAACAAAAACTTCACCATACCTAAAATAATACACTGATTTTTTTGTATTGAAATCGGTTCACCCATTTTTGAGTCCGATAAGCATTTCGTTTAAGGTTGTAGGGTAAGTACCGTTATTTTTGTAACTAAAAAAATTTCCAAAACTCCCTCTGGCGAGTTACAAAAAAACCTAAAGTTCAAAATTTGAAAAAATTGCTTCAGTGGCTTAGGCTGTAGGTCAATATACGAACAGAAAAACAGACAGACAAATAGAATAGTTGTGCCACCCACTTTTTCCTGTTCTCTATCATCATAATGTCATGTTTGATTGTTATCTCGAATTTTGTATACACTAATATAAAACCCACCTTATAAATAATACCTATCGCAACAAAAACCATTTTCAAAATCATATTCGAATTGACATCAATCAGCTGTTAAAGTAGTGTCTTTCATTGACAAAGAAAAAAGAACACGATGCTAGAAAATTTTCTTTTTCAGTCAGAGACAAGGTGACATTGCGTTTGTGATTTGAACAACTTTTTCACTTGACACTCTAATTTGTTGTTTTTTATTGACAAATAGTGCATCGCTATCTCCACTAGATTTCCCTATTTTCCAAACGATCACACAGTGTTTTATCAATTTAAGGGTAGTCAAAGCCGTTTTAGTTGCCAGTCATTATTAAAAAAAAAATGCTGTGCCAGTATCCCACATCTTTTATACTATTGGTGGGGGTTCATTGACCGGAAGTGAATTCTCTTCATGTCCACAGAGCAATTAAGTGCGACTCAGGCGTGTACTTTATGACTTAACCTTTAATTGGTTGAACATGAGAGATTCACTTTTGTATATGACACAGGGGTCCTACTCATCATTAACACTTCTTACTGTTTTCAATACTTTAGTTACATTTTTTAACCATGAGAACAAAATGAACAAAGATTAAAGAGCTACTCACAGTTTGTAACAAACAAATAAAAATATTTGCATAAGTAAAAATTATCAAAGTCAATTAAATAATACGCATGAATATTATTTCTGGTAATTTCTTCAGTTATCAGTTGTTGCTCGCGTCGTATCTTGCTCTAAAGTTAAACTCCAATTTTCTGATTTTCTTAAAAAAAGTGTTTTTTTTTTGCAAACTAAAGTTTATATAGCTACCTTTGAAACCATTGGGGCAATTTCCATCACAATGTGCTTATTAATAAATAGCTGCCTAGGTATGGGTCTCTTAACTGCTACCATATTCACAGGATGGCTTTCATGTGTGATGGCGCTATTGAAGGCAATATTTTATAGCCAGATTCTTTTGCACAAAGACTTTGTTGTTTCGAATATTTATCCGAATCTATATGACTTTTTTAAAGAACTTAATATTCAAAATTTCACCAAACAAAATTTATCTGTTGGTGAGTCTAATCTTAAATATCTTCACTATCACCAAATTTTGTCGATAAAATGTCCTTCTTAAAACTTCCTTTAAGGAATAACAATTTTAGCTTTGATACTATTAGGAGTTTGTGTTTTGGATGTTATAACAGCAATGGGTTTGATCTGTGGTACTAATACGGTAAGTGGAGCTGGTATAGGAGGTCCTTGAAAAAATGCAATTTAATACAAATTTTGTAATTTATTTTTATATTTAAGGGCTTAAAATGTCTGATATATTCGTGGATAACTTATGAAGCTTTCTTTCTGATAGTGAGGATACTATTTAATATAATTGCACCTTTTGCAATTGTAGATAAAAGCAAGACAATAGATGCGACCGCTGTTTATTTAGTATTAATTTTATTTATTTTAAATGGTAAGTTAAAAATGTATTTTTAAAATTAATACAACTTTATTTTTAAAATAATTAATACATAATGTATTTCGTACATATCTCTCCATATTTAGTGATTTCTTTCTGGACTTGGGTTGCTGTTTTATCGTATTCACGACGTATTCGCTATTATGAATTTATTGGACAGTATAATTAACAATGCTTATAATGGAATGTTTTATTATAATATTTTATGAGAACAACAATTTATACAATGTTTTTTCTTGGGAGTTGTTTCCCCAGTACTGTAAAACGGTTTGTCTGATTTTGATTTTTCTCATTATTGGCTGAACTATTTGCATAGTTTTTTATTTTAACGAGTGGAAATGTTTGCCTTGGCCTAAAACACCCATTGAGTCATTAATTTACTTGAGGTGGCACTACAGTCCGGGTGGACCAGGGCCTCAACCAACAAGCTTCTTCCAGGTGGCTCGGTTTCTAGCTAGCTGTCTCCAGTTTTGCAAGCCATGTTGGTTGAAGTCCTCTTCCACTTGCGTGCACCACCTGTTCCGCTGGCTTCCTCTACTGCGCTTTACCACGGTGTTTGATTCAAAGACTTTTCAGGCGGGAGTATTGTTGTCCATTCGCTCTAGGTGACCCAGCCATCTCAGTCGTTGGCTTTTCACTTTACTGGCTAGGTCGGTGTTGCTGTACAGCCCGTACGGTTCGTGGTTGTACCTTCTTCTCTATTCCCCATCTATGCAGACGGTAGCAAAAATCACCCGGAGAATTTTCCTATAAAAACAGCCTAGAGCATTCTCATCCACCGTTAATAGCGTCCATGTCTCTGCACCATACATCAGGACCGGGATGATAAGCGCCTAATTCAAGGACACTTTGGTTGCTCGAGAGAGAGCTTTGCTTCTCAATTGCCTTCTTAGCTCAAAGAAACAGCGATTGGCAAAAGTAATTCTTTGTTTGATCTCAGCACTGGTATCGTTCGCTGAGTTTATAGCGGAGCCTATTTAGACAAAGTCTCTGACCACCTCAAAATTATAGCCGTCTATAGTGACGTTCTGACCGAGACGTCGGTGTTGGGTGTCCTTTCTTGTTGACAACATATATTTGGTCTTATCTTCATTCACCGTTAAACTCATCTTCTTGGCTTCCTCCTGAATACTCACAAAAGCAGCTTTGATATCACGCTCACCTTACCGATACCTTTGATGTCAAAAAAGGTTTTAGACAAGGCGACGGACGCGCTCTCATGCGACTTCTTCAACATTGCTCTTGAAAAAATTGTGGAAAACTCTCACGTCAACACTAGAGGCACAATTTTTCAAGAGTCCGTCCAACTACTCACTTCCGCCGACGATATTTTCATAATAAGACGAACAAAGCGTGATGTCAAAGCTGCTTTCGTGAGTATTCAGGAGGAAGCCAAGAGGATGGGATTAACCGTGAACGAAAGCAAGACCAAATATATGCTGTCAACAAGAAAGGACACCCATACCGAAACGTCTCAGTCAGAACGTCACTATAGACAATTATAATTTTGAGGTGGTCAGAGACTTTGTCTACCTAGGCTCCGCTATAAACTCAGCGAACAATACCAGTGCTGAGATCAAACGAAGAATCACTCTTGCCAATCGCTGTTTCTTTGGGCTAAGAACGCAATTGAGAAGCAAAGCCCTCTCTCGAGCAACTAAAGTGTCCACGTATAAGACGCTTATCATCCCGGTCCTGATGTATGGTGCAGAGACATGGACGCTTTTAACGGTAGGTGAGAACGCTTTACGCTGTTTTGAGAGGAAGTTTTTCCGGGTGATTTTTGGTCCCGTCTGCATAGATGGATAATGGAGAAGAAGATACAACCACGAACTAGACGGGCTGTACAGTGACACCGACCTAGACAGTAAAGTGAAAAGCCAACGAATGAGATGGCTGGGTCACCTAGGGCGAGTGGATAACAATGCTCCGGCCCGAAAAGTCCTTGAATTCAACCCCGTGGGATGGCGCAGTAGAGGAAGACAGCGGAACAAGTTACGCACGCAAGTGGAAGAGGAACTCAACTAACTTGCCGTTCGAAACTGGAGACAGCTAGCTAGAAACCGAGCTGGCTGGAAGAAGCTTGTTGGTTGAGGCCCTGGTCCTCCCTGAATGTAGCGCCACCTTAAGTAACGAAGTAAGTAAGAACAAAACCAGTCCACGTTGACCTTACGTATAAAAACATAAATAGATTAGCCGTCTTTTTTAATACGGCTTTTTTAATACTGCGTGTTCCATTTGCAATTGAGGCAAAGTATCTGGAAATGACTCTAGACGAGAAATTGAAAAGAAAGCCGCACGTAAAAAAGAAATGCGAAGAACTAAAAATTAAATTAAGAGATATGACCTGGCTATTCGGAAAATACTCAAAGCTTAGAATTGAAAATAAATTGATTTTATACAGACAGGTACTTAAAGCTTCTTGCACTTATGGTATACAGCTCTGGGGTTATACTTTCTACACAAACTTAAATAACTTACAAACGTTTGAAATTAAATCACTTAGGTCATTTGTGAATGCCCCACGGTATTAAAGAGATGAAGATCTTCACAGGGATTTCGGGAATTCTACGATTCGGGAAAATCGAAAAAAATTCGCGTGAAAACATAGAAATCGGCTATTACGCTAATTCAACGATTATTGACATTCTTGATGAGTTAAATTTATTACGCCATCTGCCAAGAACAAAACCTTCCGACTTAGTTCTGTTCACAGAAAACCGCTTTAAAATCGCGGAATAAGCAGGAACTTCCACCGGAAAATAACCTAATATTGCCCAAAACTACTTTGTGACTAAATATTAAAATGCAAATATCGCCCAAATATTTTGCATGTAAAATTTTTTGGGCGTTATTTCCCAACGACGTTTTTTGATCTTCATAGAGCCTTATGAAGGTTTTACACCTACCACGGAAAAAATCAATTAAAAATTCCTATATTAAATTTTATAAAATGTATGCATTTGATTTTTATTAAAGCCACAAAGGTAAACAAAGCTCATGGTACTATTTGATAATTTTCCTTCAATAATACTTTTCCTTCGAAGTCACCAGTCCTTGCATAATAATTCGAAATATAATGTGGAAACTTTCCGTTATATCTAATCAGACCGAATAATGTACAAATTGATACCCACATCCAAGCTTGTATTCCTAAAAAAAACACAAAATAAAAAATTATTTTACTGGAGATATTCTGTCATTCTAGAATAATATCTTACCAGTAACAATAGATAATGCTAGCAAAGGCAAACTATATTCGAATTTCAAATTATGTATTAAATAAGTTAAGATGAGAGATAGCATAGAAATAAAAATCGTCAAATAAAATGCATTTATTATCAGCCATGGTAAAAGCAACCAGCGGGAATTCTATAATGAAAATTAAATGAAATTAAATTATTTATTTGTAAAATGACAATTTAAAATTTTTTTATAAGGTCAAGAATTGAATCCATGATGGATGTCGAAATCATGCCTAAAAATATATTTAAGTCGGATTGAATAATTATAAGTTTCAGGCACTCAAAGTTTGAAAAACGAGTATTTTTGAAAAATGTCTAGTTTTCGGTTGATCCATACGGATAGAAAAAAAATCTTTTAAATAATTTAAAGGGATCAAGTAAAAAACAATCATTTTAACAAAAATTTGAGCAAAAGTTTGCAAAAACCAGGGGACAAATGTAAAAGTTATAAAATAATAAGTCAAACAGGGCAATTTCAATTTTTCATATAATGTCATATAAATGTATAAAAATACAAATTTGAGTTTAATTGTTTGTACACTTAATGTTTAGTAATTTAAATTAGTTAAATTGGCTCAGATTAACTCTAACCATATTCGAGCAATAGACCGAAAAAGTACTAAAAATACAGCTTTTGAAAATCAACTTAGTTGTTAAGCGAGGCAAGAAACCATTTTTATTTTACTTAACTTTTTTCATATTCTTATTCCTACGTAATGAAACTCTTGGCATATAAAAGATTTTATATGCCAGTATTTTTTTCACCATACCGCAGTGACACACCTTAAATAGCAGTTACCAGCGAATACGACTATTTTTTTTTTTAACTAATTCCAAGTGCAAATATCAAATAATTTCTGTTTTAATCTTGAATAATTGATCCCGCCAACAATTTCAAATGAAAACACGACCTAAAATTTGTTTAAATTTTAAAAATGAATATTTTTATATTTTCTACGCGGCCAACTTTATGAACTTTCCAATGCTAATTCACAATCTATTACAATAGGAGTAAAGGACTCATTCCATAAAGCAGCCAATGAAAATTCGTTCGAATTTTATTAGACTCATTTTACTGATTTATGTAGGTATGTTTAATGACTATTCGCATCTTTCGTTTGCTGGTAGTTAGCTCTTACGGGTAAGCCACTCAAAAGAATACTCGGCCCACGGTTTTTTTTTTATGCAAAAATAAAAATCACTTAAATCAAAAAATTTATTAAGAACTGGCGTGGAAAATGATTTTCGTCGTCAAAATTCAACTAATGCACCACTGTGCATCTCCCTCCCTCCCCCCTTCTACTACATAAAGACCTGTTTTATATTATTAAACATAATATCTTCCCACCTTTTTTTCCTTAAACCAAAAAGCAATTTCAAGTAAAATTAATGAAAAATTCACAAAGACAAAAAAAGAACGTTAAAAAGAAGCCAAAATTCCGATAAATCTCAAAATTGGAACAGCTTTTTCTTTGATAAAAAAAAAAAAAAAAAAAAACATCAAAAAGTACCAGTCAATCTAACACAAAATGTCTCGCATGAAAAAATCTCAAAAACTTTAACCAAAATCTCGCAAATTTAAACTTCACAAATCAAATTCAAAGTCAAATCTCACAGCAACTGAGTTTTGCACGAAAAGATAAAAATCCAGCAAATGGAAATATTAAACACTCGAAAACGAAAAGCTTTTCTTTTTAAATCTTAGTATTTTTAATAATTATTTAAAAAAAAAAATGTAACTAAAAGCTCATTTCTTTATTACTTCAAAACAAAAATTTTATTGAAAATTTTTCGTTAATTTAATTAATATTATTTTTAAGCAAGCAAAATGTGTTTAGCAGCCTTGCAAAGCATGTGAAATATTTTTTTAAAATATATTTTTAAAAATTTATAAATGAAAATGAAAAATATTGCCAGTTCAAGGCCTATTACGATTAATGCAATTTGCACATGACTCTCGCAGCAGGAGATTTTTATTAGCAAAATTTTGATCAAAAAATGTATTTGGTTGTAATGCAATTAAATTTTGCCAGACTTTTTTTGCGAGATCTCAGATGCAAGATTTACATAAATCTGCGCGATGTTGTAACCAACAGAAAAAGAAAACTGTTTTTCACATAAACAGGAACTGTGAATTTTATAGGTCATGAAATTTTCTAAAGCGGGCCATACACGACCGAGTCATCCAGTTCATTTGGCTCGGTTGGATTTCAGATTGGCTGACAATCTAAATCCGATCCACCCCACAAACGACCGATTTTGGATCGACACGGGGTCATTTGGCTCTGTGACTCTGTCGTGTATGGCCAGCTTAAAAAATCGTAGGGTGGCTTGGAAAAAATAATATTTATAACATAGGTACCTAGAAAATTTAGAAAATATTTTTGAGGATAAGTTTTTTAATGCAATTATTAATTAGGATCAGTTTTTGAGGCAGATGAGATTTAGCTTAAAGAGTTTTTAAATTTTTTTTGCATTAAAGGAAATTTTTCTTTTTTAAGAAAGTCGTTAGGTCCCAATATTCAAATAATTTAATGTGACTTTTTGATAGAAAAAATTGAAATACATTTTTTTTTATTGTTTGTAGGTACACATTATTTTATTTTACTTTTTTCCAAAAAAAATTATCCAAATCAGCTACACCGTTTTTAAGAAATTCAAAAATAAAAAAAATGATTCTATTCGAGGTACCTTTAAGAATCATTTACCAAAAATAATTATTTATTGAGTTTTGTTTTTTGTTTAACAAAAAACTGTGGAGATTTAAAAAAAAAAAAAAAATAAGATTTTGCTAGATTGTAAAAAAAGTGTATCACATGTACCTTCTTTTGATCTAAATAAAAATGAAAAAAATTGGATTTGGGAAACGATCAAGAAATATGTTGTAAGAGAATTAATTCAGTCGTTTGTAGGCTGTTATTTAATAGACAACAGACAAACAGACAGAATTTATTGTTTGATCCTCTTTTTTTCTTCCCCTTCTTCTCGTCTCGTCATTTATAATTTTGACAAAAATCTCCAATTTGATATTTTCAACGAAAGCAAAAATTGCCAAATGAGCAACAAATAAATTGAATAATTAACCTTAAAAAAAAATTTTAAAAACACCAAAATGTATTTATTAAAATGTTGTTCTTTGTTTTCAAAACTCACATAAATACTTCCAAGCAGTGCAAACATTGATGCAAAAATATTTGAAAAACCAAGTAATATAATTGTATATGTAAAGTATTCAAAATTATTTTTAAGAGTTACGAAATACGAAGTTCTTAAACTCAAATCTCGAAATATTTTTTCAAAAAATTCAATCAAATTGTTGAAATCAGATTTCCAATTAACGTGCATGAACAGCAGCACCTGGAGTATAGATAAAGCAATGCTGAAGTAGCCGATCAATATTGCGCAAATAGAAATCCTCCCGAAACCATTTCGACTATTTTTCCAAATCATATTTATGGCAATTGAAGGGATTAAGAAAAACTTTGAAATAAATTAAATTAAAAAATTGTCACGTCGCGTCGCCAACACGCTTGTTCACCGACAAAAGTAAACTGAGGTAATTTTTTCTTTTAAAATGCTACTTGAAGCACATACTATGTAGGTATACCTTAGGTAGTTTAACATCTTTCGGTTAATAATATATAATTAAAAATTGATAAGAGCCAACAAAAATTAAAATTAAACTATAAAATATTTAACAAATAGCTACAGTGGTATTTCTTAGAAACATTTTCATGCAGACAAAAAAAAATTGCCTGAAGAAAACTTTTGATAAGAGGGACAAAATTCTTCTCTAATTTTTTTCAAGATTTTAAAGCTCCTACTTCAATTTTTATTTGTGTTATATTTTTAGAATTTTGTTAATCAAACATTCCGAAAAAAAAAATAACTATATTAAAATCCTGAATATATACTTAGAAAGCGAACATTTTTATCAAACATGCAGCAGTTTATTTATATTTAAATTTTCTTAATATTTATATTTTCTTATATTTTAATTTTCTTAAAATAAGCTGAGAGTAATTTTAATTCCCGGTTAAATAAGTAATGCTTATGCGACAACTAAAGTCCATAAGATAGGGAAAAATTCAATTCTTGGTTGAAAATATGTAGAAAGTATAAAATACAAAAGCAAACTTCCTTTCTTTCAATGGCAAATTCTTAAAAATTGTTTTGTAGAAATACTTCAAGCACTCCCAGTTTAAGAACTAAAACCTGATAGTAAACGCTATTTTTATCGCTTCATTGAAAACATTAAAATATAAAAAAAAAATTCACTTTATGATAGTGGGAAATACCAACTTGTCACAGCATTCGACATGGTGTTGATGTTAGTTTTTAAATAAAATTAATTAAGCCTAAGACACTGCTTTAAAGACTAAATAAATTAAACACGACAAAATTGCAAAAACATACCAAACATAATAAGAAAAGTTATCAAACCGCCAAGTTGCCTATCCGCGCCGCAGATCACATGCTTGCTAAGCAGCAGATAAATATAGTTGTTTTAAATAGGACCGCTTCTACTTGAGTGATGTAAGCATTGAGTAACTCAAGTTGATAACATCATTTCTGTGTGTTTTCCCAAAAATAAAAGAAAGTACCATTTTCTCCTTCAATTGAGGTTGAAACAACATATAAAATAAATTATTAGGGAAAGGAGGCCTATTTCTCATCCTTTAAATAAAATAAGGGCTGGATTTTATAAACGAAATAAATAAGAAAAAAATGATCTAAAAAAAGAAACAACGGCAACACTTAAATTAACCCATTGTAGCTTTTCTAGAGCAAATCTGATTCCTTATATACTTTCAAAATTAAGTTACTTAAATAAAGAATACATTTATAGCTGAAAATTAAGAGGTTCCAGGAGATTGCAGGTTTTTGGCGGGATTTAAAAAAAAAAAAACTAATATCTATAAGAAAATTGTTTGAATAAATTGATTAAAATTAAAAACAACCAGTGACTTAATTTCATTGGAGTTGATAATTTTTTAATTATAACGATATTTTTTAACGTGAAAAAAGTCTTCTAGCTGATTTTCAGCCTTTAATGTGATCAAAAATGAGTAATATGAATTCATAACTCTTATTCTTCATAGGCCTCTAAGAAACAATGAATAAGCAAAATTTACATAAAGTTTTACAAAAATTGGCAATGTCATTGGAATTGGCACAAAAAGTAGTCTCTGAAAAAAATTATTAATTTTGGAGACGATCTTTGAAGCGACTTCTTGCGCACTTCTTATTCCTTTGTGCGTACGAAATCCCACAAATGTAAATCTAAATCTCAAATAAAAGAACTAGTTCCTTAAAAAAATCTCGAAAAACCAAATTTTGCAAATTAATAACTTTGCTTTCCATAGTAACAATCTTCGTTTTTTATCTCACATCAAAAAATCTCGGAAATATTAATCAAACTCTCATAATTACAGAATATCATCAAAAATCTGTTAAATCAAAATTTCGCAAATACAAACGCTCTCAGTTTCGCACTGACGAATAAAAATCCTGCGAACCAAAAAACGAAACTCGAAAACGAAAAATTTTTCTTTGAGGGTTATTGTTTTTGAAAATATATTTTTTTCAATAAAAAAAAAAAATTAAAATAGTTGGAGCGATTTAAAAATAAAATTATGTTTATACATAAAATTCTTAAAATATTTTTAAGGATAACTTTTGGTATGCATCTTAAATATTTATTTAAGTGGCTATAAAAAAAATAAAATTAAGAAAACATTTGTTTACCCGTTCTTGAGATATTGAATTAAAAACAAAAAATTAAAACTTCTTTTAAAAATTCAAAAACTTTTTTTTTGAAAATTTCAATCTTATCTAAAATTTGTATTTGAAAAAAAAAAAAATAGTCTTAATCTGTTAAGCCAATAATTATAAAATTCAAAATTAAAAAAACGTTCTATGAGAGGTAGGTACTTTTAATAGTTGGTATTTGTAAATTTTAATAATTTTTGGTAGTATATCGCACCAAAATGTTTTATCAAAATTGTAAAAGCCTTTAAAAAAAAAAAACAAAAATATTTTCCCTTTTTTTAAATTCATTTTTATTTTTCAATTTTCTTAAAAATTATCTTAAAGTAAGACAAAAATTCATAAGAACTTACTGGCAAAAATCGGGTGCTCTAAGTTAAACTATAATAACTAAATGCTAATGCCTTTCGGCGTAAGAACTACCTTAATACTAAAATTCATGTCGGTTTTTATTTTTCTTAAAAAAACTCTTAATACCGAGTTTTATTAAAATCAACAGTGTAGTTTTCAAAAGTTTTGTTAGGTTATATTGTTTGAAAGCATCTGTATAAGAAAAAAATTAAAAAATCGAATATAAAAAAAATGGAGGCTTGGGAAAAACCATTTAAAACTATTTTTTTGAAACATCGTTTCCCGTGCAAAAGTAGCCTTTAAAAAAATCTGAAATAAATTTTATGAATTTTTTTAAGGAAAGTTTTGGAGCCGTTTTCCAGGAAAATTATATTTTGTAAAATTGTTTGAAAAAATACTGGCAGACAGAATTGTGAGACCTTCTTTTTTCGTCTTCCCTATCATCATAATGTCATGTCTTATCTAAATCTCGATTAAAAAAATTTTTTTTACGAATGCATAACTTGCCATATAAAATAAATAAATAATAAATAATTCCACGGGTATCTGCTCCACATGGGAATTTCTTCCAACTTAAGTGGGAGTCTGTTCCACTTTTCAAAGTGCAATTTATTCTCACTGAGAGAGGGAAATTATTGCACTTTTTAGTGAGAAAGATCTCCACTTGGAAAGTGGAGTTTTTGCCCACTTGGTATGAGAATCAATTTCACTTCTTTTTCTTTGATCCGTTCTTAAGAGGTATTTTTTGTGTATCATATAGTCTTTAATGTTATTAGAACTCCGAAAGTATGATCCATACCTCTGCTTGTGAATACTCTTCTATATAAAGATATTAAAATGTTACCGTTACAATTATTTATGGATATAAAGGATAAATTCAAAGTTTCCTAAAATATAACGTCCTAGCGACTTATAAATGCAAAAGAAACTTTACACACCCCAAATCCTATAATGAGCCCAAGAAGGGGGGTTGCAGGAGGGCAGCATGCCCCTCCTTACATGCCTCACTCACCCAACTAATGCATCGTTATTTGGGAAAACGTGATTCGGGAAAACGTAGCCAACCCCAATAATATATCAAATTCCAAATTTGAGGTGGGAAAAAATTCCACAAAATTTCGGGTGTAGTAAGTACCCACTCGTCGTGAAAATAAATTCCACTTTGAGAAGTGGAACAGATTCCCACTTAAGGTGGAATAAATTCCCATGTGTAGCAGATGCCCGTGGAATTATTTCCCTGCACCCTTAAGTAAATACATACAAGAATATCGCAAGCAAAAATGAAGATACGAAATCTGAAAAAATTTGGTTGTTGAAAACTAATTGATTGGTAATTAGTTAAGCAAGGGTCATTTTATTCTTAAGTAACCTTTTTTAATTATTTCTTTTTAATTAATCTTTAAAATTTTAACTTTTACTTTTTCTTGTGTAGCTATTTAGCAGTTAATTAGTTAACCAACGGCCAACTTTTTATGGATTATTTATTTTTTTGAGAAAATTGTCATAATAAGTTTATATGAACTTATTCGTGCAGTGATGCTAAGGAAAAAATATCTGTGTATTTCAAGATTGTGGCAACTTTTTGAAAACATTTTTAGTCGTATATATAAACTTTTTTTAACTTTGGGCTGCCTTCTTACTACAAATCGTTATTAAATTTTGTGTACTGTTGTCCTTAAGTTATCTTATTTCAATAACGGCACCGGTTATCTAAGATAATCATAACTTGACATTTAATTCAATTAAATAAGCTATATTTTCAATTGTTAAGGACTTTTAAAAACTATCTAAACTAGCTAACCGCCATAAAAATCTAACAAATAAGGCTGTTTATTTTAAATCGCCTTCAACAAACCGAAATAAAAATTAATGAAAAAAATTTCTCATCGTTAGAATATTTTGTTTAATACATAAATTCTTTGAATTACATAGGCTGACAAAAGTCAACTTACGAGCCCGATTTTCCAAAGTTGGGAAATCCATTTTCATTTTTTATTGTTATATTAATTAAAAATACATTTAAAACAAAACTGTATCATTACATTTTCCTCTATTGGTTTCAATCTCCCCATATTGGAAAAATCGTGGGCGTACGTAGACTTTTGGCAATTTGCGATTGCATTTCTAGGCTTGCCAAAAAATTCACCTGGAATAACATTTTCAAGTTGACATATTAAGCTAAATGCTAATCTACTCGAAATGTTTAATAACATCCTTACATAATTGTTTCTTGAGATTTAAGGAATATTTTTTATTTGAACTTCTTAAAATTTCATGCATGTTTTCACAAAGTCTTTAAATTTTTTATTAAATCTCATTGCAAAACAAAACTTCAATTCCGCAAAATTTCAAGTAACACAACAACATTTTATAGAAAATTGCTCATAATTTTTAAGAAATCTCTTATGAATAAAGTGTCATAAAAATGAATCAAATTTTCAATTTGCTTCTTGCTTAATTTTAAGATATGACATAATGTATGTGTGTATATGACTCAAAACTAATATGTTGACAAACCATATACTTATTTTTGATAATTTTAAAATGATTCGTTTACTTTTTGTTTTATATTGAGTTGATATTTTTTTTTCATTCAAACTTCATCTGCTTAAAAAAAAAGTTTACCAATTATGAAACTCCAAAAAGCAGGAATTTTCATAGGTTCTTTTGATATTGTGGTTCAAAGTGTTTTTCTTATAATATTTGTCCAATCAGGATGGAATATGCAATTGACAACTATATTGTATAGTAATTTGTCACAATATATTTCTTATAATAATGGTAAGATAAAAAAAGGTAATTTATTTAAAAGATCTATAAAACTTATGAAAAATTAATTTTAGGTACTTTTTGGTTTTATAATATGTTTTATATTTTGATCGGAATTGGCTTGCTAGATATTTTTACATCAATTTTACTGATCATTGGAACAAAGACGGTAAGTTTTAATTTTAATCAAAATTTCTTCTATTTTTAATCGAGAAGGTATATTTAAGTTTTTTGAAAGTAACGTAAATTTAGCATCGCCATTTCCAATTTCAAAAAAAAAAAAAAAACAATTGTGCTGTACGACTATTGTGCTTTACTTGTGCCATTAATAAAAAAAATTACAAATTTACAAATTTTAGGAATGAAGTTTTTAAAATTTTGTCATTTTTTACAAAAAATTTTGTTTTGTGCTCGGTCTGTCCTGCCATGCGCCGAAGAGGTAAACAAAATCGCATTGTGCAACAAGGCAGCACAAATTGAGCACAGGATAAAACAACAAACTGCAATAATTAGCAATAAGCACGATCGGCTCGATCATACATTCAGACATTTCGGTAAAGTCACGTAGGAGCGTGTTGTTTTCCTTAAAAGTGATTCATCCTGACACAAACCATAAGTTCTTTGATCAATATGTAATGACAGTTTACTTATAAGCAAGATATTATAATATTTAGAGTAAGTCTTAAGTTGGCATCTGGGATGAAAAATTAAATAAATATTTTTTAAAAAATCAAAATCCAAACGTCCGTTACGGGACACTCTCATAAAAGTAACAGAAAAAACAAATTAGGTTTTATATTGAGTCGTCGTGAATATCAGATTCGAGTTAAAATATGTATGCCAAATATCCTCAAAGAGGAGAGTGTGCAAAATAAATAAACAAATTATCCGAGTGAAGGAAAAAGTGCAAAAAAAATATATTATTACAATGCCAAACTCAGATCAACCAAAAGAAATCAGTGAAGAAAATAAAAAGCGATTAGAAAGAGTCGCGAAAATAACAAAAGTTTTTAAAGAAGCAGAGGAAGATATTGCAAATAACAATTTCTAAATAATATAAAATTAGTGTTATTTGTAAAAAAAAAAATATATATTTAAAGTGAATAGAAAGTAAATAACATAAAAGTTTATAAAAAAGTTAAAGTAAAAAAAATATAACAAATCGTAAAAGTGAACTAAGAAGAACGACATTCTTGCCATTCTACTGAATAATAAATCAACAACGAGGACACCGGACATCCAAATCCAGAAATTGAACATTTAAAGCCAAAGTAAAGATATAGATGTATAGCTAATTATTGCTGATATTTAAATAAAAATATTGTTAAATCAAATAATATTAACTGAATAAAAATGTAAAAGAAATAATTTTAAAGTGTAAAAGAGCGATTGATATTTAATTAAAAATTTGGTATACTAGACAAGACAGGAGGACATTCTAAAAAAATTTAAAAACCTCAAAGTCCCAATAACCATTACTGAAGATACATAACCAGGCCCATAGCAGCCACTACTTCATCTCTCCAAACGGAGATAAACACCCTAAGACGAGCTTTAGAGCTTGTTACATACAATTCTGTTCTAACAGAATACGAAACTCAGAACATTGATGAACACCTCACATGTAATGAGACATTTGACGTCATAAAGTCCCTACCAGAATTTAATGGTAATTTTCTATCACACGTTAGCTTGTGTGAAGCCGCTTACAATTCAATATCGTTATATAAAAAGGTAGCCGCAAATATTTACTTAGCAGCATTCACGATAACGAGAAACAAAGTAACAAACATTGCTATCAACATTTTAACCAACCACGGTACAGTGCTTAATTTTGACGCAATAATATCACGTCTCGATTTTGCATATGCTGACAAAAGAACGATACACATTATTGAACAAAAACTAAGCGTACTACGGCAAGGTTACACGACTCTTGTTGAATAGCATAATTTGATCAATCAAAAATTGATTGTTAACAAGACGATCATGACTCATGGTACTGACACAGACATAACGAGACAATTAAATCAAGCCAAAATAGGAGAAACGCCTTAAGAATATTTATTACAGGTTTAAACCCTCCTCCTCTCTTAAATATTTTATTCTCCTTATCACCAGATGACTTACCCACATCATTTGCCAAAGCGCAAGAGCTTGAGCCGAATAATTTAAGAGCTAGCTTTACACTTCAATTTAAAAGGGCATCACTAGGGTTGCCAACTTTTTTAAGAAGAAATAGAATATATTTGTTTTTAAAGAGAGAATAAATAAAGAGTGTGGTGCAATTAAAAAGAGTACCATTTTTTTTTTTATTTAAAATATGTATTTTTTATACTTTTTATCGAAAATAAAACTTTTATGTTGATCTTAAAATAATTTTATGAGTCTTAACACTGTAACTCTACGTTCATAAAAATTAAAACCTTATTTTGAGCTATATTCTTCTTTTCTCACCACTTTTAACATTCATGAAAGAAATGGTGAAATGGTAGAAACATAGAGTAAAAGTAAAGGGTCTTTCAACAGGGGTGCTACAAAAGTAGAGCGACAGGGACAGCAAACGAGGCCATATTTCTTGGCGGTCTTTTGACATTTATCTTCAGTAAGGTTTGCCATTTCATGATGGAAAGATATACGAGCCAACAACGAGTCAAAATTATTAAAATTTACTACCGAAATTCGGAGTCAGTGGTCTCAACGTTAAGAGCGCTACGTCCAATTTATGGTCGTCATAATCGTCCTAGCAGATCAACAATTGAGCGTCTAGTGGACAAATTTGAAACCACAGGCACAGTACAAACTGTTTCCGGGCCAGTAAGACAAAGAAGTGCCCGTAGTGTCGAGAATATTACTGTCGCTGAGGCTTCAGTTGCAGAAAGCCCAAATGTGTCTCTCACACGTCGTTCTTAAGCGTTGGGCATCTCTGTGACGTCGTTGTGGCGAATTTTGCGAAAAGATCTTGGCCTACATCCTTACATGATGTAGGTTGACACAAGAACTGAAGCCGCTTGACCACCAAAAGCGCCGTATGTTCGTGAATTGGGCTGAGCAACAACTTGAAAATGATTCGGATTTTCATCGAAAAATCATCTTCAGCGATGAAGCTCATTTCTGGCTGAATGGCTTCGTCAATAAACAAAATATGCAGTATTGGTCAGGCAAGCAATCCACAATAACTCCATGAGTCATAATTGCATCCCGAAAAAATTATGGTTTGGTGTGGTTTATTGGCCGGCGGCGTCATTGGGCCTTACTTCTTCCGTGATGATCAAGACCGGCACGTTACTGTGAATGGGGATCGCTACCGTTCAATGATAACCGAATATTTGTGGCCCCTATTGGATGATATGGACTTGGAGGACATGTGGTTCCAACAGGATGGTGCCACAAGCCACACAGCGAATGTCACAATCAATTTATTGGAAACCAAGTTTGGAGAACGTGTTATCTCACGAAATGGTCCAGTCGCTTGGCCGCCTCGGTAGTGCGATTTGACGCCGTTATACTATTTCCTGTGGGGCTACGTCAAGTCTATGGTCTATGCCAACAAACCAGCGACGATTGATGAACTACGTACGAATATAGAACGTGAAATTCCAGCAGTATCGGCCGATTTGTGCTTGAAAACCGTCGAAAATTAGGTTCAGCGATGGGACTTTTGCAAGCGCGCCCGTGGTGGCCATGCAAAAGAAATCGAGTTCCATACATAATGGCATCAAACGTACTTTCACAGTTTTTGTTTTATTTAAAAAAAAAACTTTTGTAGCGCTCTTATTGAAAAACCCGATAGTACCTACTCATACCAATGTTCTTATATCGCAAGTAAAAATTCTGACAGAACTAGATTTTGTGAGGGATGTTCATTTTGACGTCTTAAGCATTTAATAAAAGGAGACCCAAATCAAAACTGGGGCCAGTATTTTTAGGGAAGGGGCCGTGGGGGGAAGGTACAAATTTTAGCTTTTCTTGATATGCATTAAGAAAACTAGATTACTTTTTACAATGCAATCAATAATTAGGAGAAAAATCAGCAAAACTTTAATGACTAGTTTAGTAAAAAAAATTCTTTCGAGCAACAAATTTTGAGAGAACCGTGCCACACTGTGAAGACCACACTGAGCTTCTTAGCATGTTTTTCTTAAAATCAGATGGATTTACGAAAAATGTGTTTTGAAATTTTTTGTGTATATAATTTATTGAGCTTAAATTTAAATCACTTGAAAAATGTACGACTTCGAGATAAGTATTTATAAAATGTCGTATTTTTGTTCATTTTCATTATGCTGATGCAATTTTATTTTGGAGAAAAAAAAAAAGTTTAATGGTAAGATCATGCAAATTTTTGATACGGGCACCTCCCCCTCCGAGCTATAAACCTCGGAAATACGATAGAATATTGTTTGGACGCAATAGAAAATAACAAGAAGAAACTAATGATAATATTTTTTTTTTAAACTGAATTAAAACAAATTTTAATAATAATAAATAAGTGCTTTGCTTAAATAATTTTGTAACTCTATTTTTCAGAATTCACCATGCATGCTCTATCCCTGGCTAACCCACAGTTTATTATCGTTGGTTGTAAAACTACCGGTAGCATATTTTCTATTCTTTACACCTAATACACTTACGAATTCATGTGCCATCTCTCAATTTCTTATTTTAGTTTGTATCATTTTTCTTGGTAAGTTTTAATATTTTTTTTATTATAAAATGTATATTAAATATAAATAAATAAATGATTTAATTTAATTTAATATTTTTTCTGTAGGACTCTATATCTGGATTTGGGCAGTGATTTTATCTCTGTTGAAGTTCCTACGCTTTCAGATGAAACTTGCAATAAAACAATCGATTCTTGAACAGGAAACAGATGAATTAACAATTTTCTAGAATTTACAAAATTAATTAAATGTACAATGCACACTCATAGATATTTACAAATTATATGCTTAAGTTCTATGATGTGTTACAAAATTTATTATTTATTTATTTATTTCAACTACCTAGTTTTCACATGTGAATTTTAGTAAGAACATTTTAAATACTAGGCCAAGATTACAGATGTATGTTTTACTAACGAAAGTTACTTACTTAAGCATCTTTTGACAAAATTAATTGTATGTAAACAGCTCTGCTAGTGACTTACAGAAAATTTTATCTTACAAGCTTACAGGTATAAACACGTTTTTTTTCACTTTTTTCTTCTGATACTAACAAATTTTTTTTTAAAGATTGTAGGAGTTGGGGTCGAAACTTTGGCAAAGGTTAAAATTTGTTTTGCAAAATTTTTCTTTCGAAATTCTGGTTACATAGTTCTGAAAATAAGTTAGAGTTAAAAAATTATCATTTTTTGTTTATTTTCGTTTGACAGAATAATCAGCATTTTATAATTTTATCAAGAAGTTAGAAAATCTGAATTCAAAAATGCAGAATTTTTACAGAGACAACTGAAAGAATCAGGCATATTTTCGTTAAAAAAAAAAAACAAATTTTGAAAAGCTGAATTTAAAAACCAGAATTTTGATCGACTCCCGATTTTAATTTTGACTTGGTGATGCCTCTTTTTGACCAAGATTATATGGTTAGGGTTTTTTTGTGAACGTTTACAAAAATACTTTGGTTTTGAACATATTTCATTTAATTTCACTACGACGTTTTTGACGTTACATATGTTTCGTTTATCTGATGAGTCAAAATAGTACTTTTTTTTTTTTTTTTTTTTTGAAATTCATTTTTATTTTCCGTTTTCTTAAAACTATCTTAAAGCTAGACAAAAATTCATAAAAACTAGCCTACTTATCGATATCTTAAAACTAACTAACTAACTAACTAACTAACTAATTATAAACTAATTACAATCTACTTATAAGCTACTTACAGACTACTTACAAACTAGAACAGCCACAGCAGGCATTTCCGGTTTATATACATTTTTTTTTTGTATTTTTGTTGATTTTATAATTTTTTTTTTTTTTTTTTTTTTTTTTTTTTTTTTTTTTTTGGTGCCACCCTGACTGTCCCTACTTAAAACTAACTACCTAAACCTATGCAAGTCGGCCATACAAAAGAAAATAGCAAGGTCAACTATTAAAAAGTCAAAATAGTACTGATTAAGAGATAGTTTTCTCCTAAATCGATCAAAAATTGTAGTAGTTGCAGTTAGCTTAGCTCTAATGTTTGACAAAAAAGTTTAAAGCTTTTACAATTTTTTGTTATTGAAGCACGAAACGTTAACAGAATTGACCGCAGATCCAACAAATTGAATGCAGACCAAAAACGGTCTTTGAAAGTTCAAAAATGTGTAAATATAAGATAATTTTCTGCATGGTTTTTAAGTGGGTACAAAATAAATATATTTTAAAAATGACAACATTCTTCTTTTTAAAACCGTAAAAAATTTAAAACTGGCCAAAAACAAATGAGTTAAAATTCATTAATATTTTTTTAAAAATTAACAATAACTGATCCCTTTATTTCCTAAAACATTTTTTTCGGATCTATTTTAACAAACTTGTAAAATCAATATCAATTTTTTTCTGATTTATTATGAAAAATCAAGTTTTTCTCATGATAATTTTAACGTAGAAATAATTTTGAAAAACCTGTACTAATGTTTTTATTTACATAATTTTGAATAAAATTGATGCATTGATTGATAATTTTTGAAATTCGAAAACCAGTAAAAACTTTTTCCAAGACAAGCCCAAAATCCATTGGTAAATTCAAATTTTAATAACAAAAATTTATTATTTTTTTTTTTAAGTATGATGGAATACGATTTAAACTTGAATTTTGTTTTTTTTTTAATTTTATTTGTATAATTTCATCGCTGCTATTATTTTTTTTTTTTTTGATCCACTGCAAGTTGGAAAATATGGGCACGTAGAATGTACCGATTCATTTTTAACTTATTCTTTTTTATTGGAGACGATTTCCTTCATATTTTTTTAATTAGAGAGGGTATAACTGCCAAAAATAAAGATCTGCCAAATTTAGTTTAAATCAAAAATAAATCAGTTCTATTACCCGAGAGAAGCCAAAATGGTCAAAATTGTCTTTTTTCCAAAATAAATGACCCCGTGAATCCCCCGTGTATACGCCATTGGTTGTAAAGTTGTAAATTTCGTTGATCTATCAAATTTTCCATACAGAATTATGAAGTTTATAACTTTAGTACGCCTTACGCTGTTGTATGAATACCCTTAATATCTGATTCACAAAGAAATTATGTACCCTTTTTTGAAATATCGAATATTCCAAACAAAAACAAAAGGGAAACTTTTGGCAACGAGAGAGATGGATCTACATATATACAGGAGGTCTCTTAAATTAAACTCGGTATTTAAGAGTGGATTTTACACTTTTCAAAGTATTTTAAGAAAAAAATTGACTCGTATGAAAAAATAACTGTTCCTTCCCTTCCCTTGTTTCTTAAAAACTGTTCCTTCGATTTTGATAAAACTTTTTTTGTATACTAAAACTAGTGCAATATCGTCGTATGTCAATGAAAATTCCCTAACTCCATTTTATTACAAACCTCGTTTTATATTTTTAGTTTTATATTTATTTTTAATAAAATATAAACATTTAAGTTCTGTAAAAGGTCCCTAAGTAAAATGTTGGTTTTTTTATAAGGACACAATTTAGAAACAACAAATATTTTCAAATTCTGATAATATTTAATCCTTAACAAGTTGGTACTGGTGTCTCAAAATAAAATGAATTGAACGACTACGATAAAGATACTAAAAAAAATTATAAGAAAATTCAAATTGGAACTATTTAAAGTAACCTGCTTCTCATAGAACTTTTTTTTTAATTTTCTCATTATTGGCTAAACAAGTTTCGATTGATTTTTTTATCTTCAAATATGATGCCAATATGATAAAAAAAAAAATTACAAATAAAAATTTCCAAAAAATTGTTTTTTTTTATTTATTGAAACAATTTTAATTTTTCGATAATTCAAAAATGGGTTAATATTTTTTTAAATTTTATTTTTGTATGAACATAAATAAAAACTTACTATTTGCATACCAAAAGTTTTTCTTAAAAATGTTTTAAGAATTTTATATATGTATAAGGAATTGTATATGAGGCGGTCACAGGTTCATAGAATATGAACAATAGTACCTACCGATTTCGATGAAATTTTCAAGTACGATGAAAATTCTTATAACAAATCATTTCACAAAATTTCCACCCCCTAACACGCCCACAATTTATTTAAAGAATGCACTTTGAATCACCAGTATTTAAAAAAATTTGGGTGCTGGTACTAAATCCTTGGCCGCAAAAAAACTCTCGTAAGGGAAACAAATTTAAGCATTTTTTTTTATTAGCCCCCATTTAGTTGAGAGGCATGATATAAAATTAAATTTCTTAAAAAATTCAAAAAATTTCAAATTCAATCTCACAGTTGCGAAATGAACCAAAAAAAAACAAGCGAACCTACTGATTTTTTTTAAATATTAGGTACTGAATTGGCTGTTTAAAATTATTCCCTATCAAACACTGAGAACTAGACGTCTGCGAAGTTAGCAGGGCAACTTTCACTCACGCAAATGTGACCTTGACAGAAATTTGCAGTTTTTTCACATTTGTTTTGCATTTCTATTCCCGATTTTGCAGTTCGCCAAGTGAGTGAAGTTAGCAGATGCACAAATTGTTTCAAGAAAAAAACTTTAAAATTTTGAAGTAGGCTATTCTTAAAATGCAAGTAAGCTGCAAATTTGGAGCATTACTGCAAGTTCCTAGCATGTTTGGTTCCTAAGACACACAAAAATGTGGCCTACTAATTTTTCAAATTGAGGACTTCAAATTTTGAACCTAGCTTAACGTTGAAGTGCAAAAAAACTGGAAATTTGGAGCCTTATTGCAAGTTCCTAGGATGCGTGGTTCCAGAGATATACCATGTGACCTGCTTACTTCACTGTGAAGTTGGCAGGTCACTCAATTACACCCTTATATGGCACACTGCAAATTTGGGAATAGAAGTGCAAAAAAAAACTCAAAAAAAAAATGCAAATTCCTGTCAAGGTCCCATTTGCTTGGGTTAAAGTTGCCCAGCTAACTTCACAGACGTGAGGACAAAATATTTTTCTAATAATTTTTTTCGGTAAAATTGGAAATTAAAAACTGTTCAAGTTGTTATATTTTCAATTGATTTAAATGACTTTATTTTAAACATAAGACATCACATACATTTTTAATACATCAAACAATAATCTGTTTAACAAGTTTAAAAAGCTTTTGAATTAAATTATTTTGTTTTCTCTGATTGCTAACATGTTAATTGAAAAAAAAAAATGTTTAATTAAGAATTAAAAAAACAGTATGCTCTTTTTCATGTTTTGTTAAAAAATATTTTGTGTAAGAGATACTCGCTCTGGAAAAATTTTGTGTCTAAACATTTGAAACACAAATCAACTGAAAACTTTATTACTTTGAACAACAGTAACACCGATAAAAATAAGAATCTAAGGAAAAAGTAGTTTTAGTATTCCTCTATTCTCTTGAAATTATTTATTTAAAAAACATCTTGTCCTTAGTGTCTGAAAATATAAGGTAGGCAATGAATAGAAAAGTCGAATTCAGTACATAACATAACAAAGTGAAAAAGATATCGTTCTCGTGCCCAAATTCTTATAAGAATTTGCGATTTGAAGTGCATTTAAAAAAAAGGGGCTGTGTAAGTGGGCGGAAATGTGTCTTGATTATTTTCTATAACAATTTTTATCGTCCCTGGAAATGTCATCAAAATCCGCAAAATCGTTCATATTTTATTTGAACCTGTGACCACCTTGCTGTACAACTGGAAAAACTTTAAGTTGGAAGGAAGAAGCAGAGCCCATCGCTTCTAGTGCACCTTGTAGCACCTTGTTGTAGCAATTTGTTATTATTTTTGAAATTATATATGCATATCAATATTTTAGTATATGATTCATGCATAACTTTTCATGACCTTGTAGTTAAAAGTCTCATTAAAT
Organism: Dasysyrphus albostriatus; assembly: GCA_946251815.1. Taxonomy (NCBI): domain Eukaryota; kingdom Metazoa; phylum Arthropoda; class Insecta; order Diptera; family Syrphidae; genus Dasysyrphus; species Dasysyrphus albostriatus. The sequence goes on along the minus strand of OX276337.1, from coordinate 27,956,268 downwards.
TGGAGAAAACGAGACAAGAAAGATTAAATTTTAGCCTCTCTTCGTGGGAGCTTTTTCTTTGTCTTGAAGTTGTAAAAATAAAAAATCAAGCCTGATGGGCATAGCAGATGCCTTTAATTTGAGTATCCACTGCCAAAAAATATCATAAAAAAACCTTTTTAAAAAAAATGAGAATCATTTAAACTTACTAAAAATTGAGCGGCGTGATTTTGATAATGAGCACTAATGATGTTTCACTTCAGAAACATACAGTTCTGTTCGTAGGTTTGAATTTTATTTTGTGGCTCCAACGATTCTAATTTTTTTTTCCATACAATTAAATTGTGAATTAAGATGGCTTTTTTCATCTCAAACTCTTTTTAAAGAAGTTGTTTTAGCAAATATAAATATGATATTTCATGCTTTTGAACAATTGTCCCTGATAATTTCCATGCCCTTAAATATAATTTTTTTAAACCCTCAGCCGTGCATTTTATTTTTCTTTACAGTTTGCACGTTGTACCAAGTTTTATTTTGATCGGCCCAGCTAATCAATTTATAGGGCTTAAAGCATTTAAGAATGGCCGGACAACGAAATTCCAGGCTTAAAAATGTCTCAAATTTAATTTTGAACAAAAAAGTTTTAAGTGAAAAATTGTTAAAATACCAAACATATTGAAATGTGAAAAAAGAAACGCTTAAGTGAATTTAGTAATATTTTCAGTTTTAAGCATACTTATGGACCAAACAAACATTTTCAATAATAAAAACCCTTGCACCTAACTTCACTACCTTTCTACCTTTCACATGGGAAATATTTGTTCATATAATTTCACTTTTTGTTGATGATGTTTTTTTGTCCACTATACGTGGGAAATAATTTCATCTGGAAATCAGGTGAAGTTTTTTCACATCTATTTTATAAAAAATTTCAAGAAATTTCTCGTAATGTTTCATAGCGATATTTTGACAAGCGGAAAATATTTGTTCCAAAGAGAAAACCAATTTTGGGTGTGAAAATACGCATTATTATTTTACTTGAAAGAATACATAGATTTTCAATAACCTATTCAAGAATTATTTGAAATTAAAAGAGGTATTTAATCGTCATTCGCGAATAGC